>JBCAMK010000002.1:2400000-3792402 GCA_038503065.1 Paragyromitra xinjiangensis | reverse complement strand
CAGCACCTAAACCCTAAACCCTAAACCCTAAACCCTAAACCCTAAACCCTAAACCCTAAACCCTAAACCCTAAACCCTAAACCCTAAAACCCTAAACCCTAAACCCTAAACCCTAAACCCTAAACCCTAAACCCTAAACCCTAAACCCTAAACCCTAAACCCTAAACCCTAAACCCTAAACCCTAAACCCTAAACCCTAACCCGCCTAGCCCCTACTTCCCGAAAGGGAAGGTGGTACCGCGGGTAAAATAGATCTCTTGGCACCGGATGTTCGGACCGTCGGAACCTCGGCTAAGTATTTAGCCGTCGGCCCGCCGGCACGGATGTCTACCCGCCCCCTGCTCGTAACACAGCATCGGGTGGCGCAGCGTGCATGCATAAGCGCCCGGCTAATCACCCCCGCCCTTGCATTGTTTCCGGTTCCCCGAGCCGTTGCCCCACTTTTCGATTTGTAATTCGATTTATAAGACGGAGTTAGCTAACTCCGTGCTTTGAAATCAGATTTGTAACAGATCGCGTCATTACTATCGCCGACTCGGCCGAAAGGCTACCCGGCACGGATGTCCCAACATCCGTCTCCGTCCTCGGATAGGTATAATACCCCGTCCATCTCAGCTAACTGAGGAGTCTAGAAATCAGACGAAACCACCTCTACGATCAACATCGCAGAACAGTCTTAGCAGCCTACCTTCTTCACTCCTCACCGCGATAAATCCTAAGTATCCCACGATACTTCCCCCCATTTAAGCCAAAATTTAGCACAATCAGGGAAAAGCAGGTAGCGAGTAAATACCGAGCCATCGGTTATCGTAGTAACCAATAGTGGACGCTTCAACGTGCCTGCTCTCAGCTTGTCAAATAGCAGTGGATTCAAAATCTTCTGTTCCAGACCTGTCCCGATTCTTGTTCCTCCGCTGAAGTTGACTGTGTTTAGCACCTGCTGAACTTCATCTACCGTGCGAAGGTTGTTGAACCCATCATCGCCCGTAAAGTTGATAAACCGTACTTTGATACCGGCCGCGTCAAAGGTCGAGATGATCTTTGTTACACGGCGGACAAGCTCTTTTAAGGCTTCGATGCGGCCTCCTCCTTCCGCGTTCATGGAGCCACTGTCATCTATAGATGTTTAGCTGATGTTAGAAGGAGGGGTAAGAAGTGTGGAAAGGTACCACAGTAGATGATCACATCGTACAGAGCAACCTTAATCATGTCGATAATGTCATTCGGGGTGTTGAGGACTGTTGAATCTCTAGCCACACCACCTTCCGCATCTCCCGCCTCATCCCCTGTTAGACTTTCAGCTACACCTACAAAATTATCGATAAAATTGTCTGCGATTCCCTCAATTGCATGCCTCGCTACTCGCTTGATCATAGCAGCTGCATTTGCCGAGAGCTCATGCAAATAGGAACTACCACGGGGGTAGAAATCGCCAAGGCCCATGAAGGAGATGTATTCGGTCAGATAGCCGTAAACAACGTCGGCTATTTCATAGAGTTCCTAGAAAATCTATGAGCGAGCATTGGACTTAATGGGACAATGGATTTCGACGATTGGGGGCACAGAAAGGGGTTTCAAAAGTCCCTACCATTGAAGACGAGAGCCAGTTATCAGGGTTTTCATCAAGAAGATAATACTCTCGTTGCCGAACCGACCCTGTAGTTTGGACTGGGTTGGATCGCGGCAAAGAGACTGTTCGACGCCTGACTGTGCTAGCTGGAAGTTGTGCTACACGTGAGCGTATAATACGAGCTTTGGGTCCAGGTGCAACAATTGCCTCATGAACGATCTTTTCAGTATGCAACTCGGACGTAGAAGAGAGTACTGAGAGATGTGCGTGGGCTGAGAGTTCGGCAGGTATGGTCTCATCATTAGCATTCACTCCAGGTTTAAAGTCATTTCCTGGCACAATGCTAGGGGCCCTTCCCGGGTTGGAGGATCCTGCTTCAGAGATAGGATGTCTACCGGTTACCAATGCTTGTTGTCGAGAATCATTGGCCGTGACAACGGATTCCGTTTGGGTTAATTTTCCTGGCTGCCCATTGCCGGAGTACATGCCCCCCTGCATCTTTAAAAACTTGGTCGTTGATCGATGGGTGGTCGGATTCTTTTCGGGGGCTGTTGTACCAGACACATCTCGTTGTACCGCGGGGCGTCTCTGGGAAGATTTCTTCTGGCTGCTGGACACTGCTCGTTCCTCGCTCGGCACATTGCTGCTAGCCATGCCTCTGGGTATCGGTTGGTACGAAGACCGATCTTTTCTATACGCGGAAAACTCTAGCCCCGGCAAAGTAGTTGATTCGGCTGTAAAGACAGTACTAGCAACCATTTGCGATACCTCAGCCTCTCCCTGGTACAAAGCTTTAGGCCCTCGGTTCGGGGGTTGTTGTAATACATGTTTCTTTCTACCCTTCCGACTTCCATGTGGGCCCGAATCTCGCCGTTCCTCATCTGAAGCCTCCCAAGATGATGGGCCGGCGTGTGATACATGATCTTTAGATGGTCCTTTCTGATCCGAGGAGCTCACAGGCGCTCGTGACAGGGAAAATGTACCCCGGTGTTTTTGCTTAGTGCGATCACTCGGGATAGAAGACCTGCCGGAGTTAACCACTTTCGGTGGGGTTCGGGAAAGAGAGAAAAAACCCCCCTGCCCAATCGCTTGTTCTTTATGTGGAATATCCGTTTCCCCATTATTGCGCATATTCCGGGACTGTATGGCATCCTCTCCTCCGCCTAGGGATAAGTCCGTGGAGCTGACATCATTCGCCGGTGTTTTGCCTTGCGCCAATAACTGCCCTGAAGCTGTGCTAGGGAGTAGACTGTCGCCCAAATCACTTAAAACTATCTCTTGTGATTCCCGATCTGGCTGATTGGGTGAATCGTTCGCATGTTGCTCTCCCCCGGAAAAATCAAGATGTGATACCTCAGATACTGCTTCCTTGGAACGAGAGGCCTCGAGCGGTAACTGCCCTGTAAGGCCGAGTGTAGATCCAGGTAATGACTCTTGAGATAAGGAAACCTCGAGCGGAAACTGCCCACCGGGAGAATCACCCTCAAGCATAAAACTGGGCGGTGGCGGGGGTGTTTGGCCAGCACGAGAGACTACTTCCCTCTCCGGGGATTTCCCACTCAAACTTAGGGTCTCTCCCATAGATGAAGTATCTTCCGTAGATGAGGAAATACTGACAACATCATCCAGAGAGGGAGATCTCCTGCGGCCCTCTAAACCTCTACCTTCCATAATTCCTCGTGGCACAGATCTCCTCCCGGAGGAGGTTGTTCCGGATGTCGAATTTTGTCGTGTTCTTGATCGCCCAGCTGTCATCCAATTGACGATAGGAGGTATAGACACCGCTTGCGCAGCTTGTACTGGACGCGCTGGCGGCAGCGATGACGCAGGCAGTTTCTCCTCCCCAGAGTTGATGCCCCCAGTATTGCTGCGCTGGGATATATTATGAGATCGAGTTGTTGCCCGAACATTTTTATTCGATTGGCGTGGCCTGACCTTGCGTGCTGGCGGATCCTCGTGGCCTATCTTTGAACAGCAACAGCATCTCCAACAGCAGGAGCACATAACGCTAGAATTGGAAATTCACAAGTATGCAATTTGGTGGGTTATGGGAGAACGATAACACAAAAGACTTATGAATGATAGCTATTAGACTAGAGCTTGAGGGTCGGTCGGCCTTACAGCGAGGAGGTTGTTTTTTCGTTATCACCTTTGAGGGGAGATGATGTGTGCTGCGTCATCAGTGGGGCTCAACTAATAAGATATTGAGAGTTGTGGCCTGCATGTCAATTGGGTACCAAAACCGTCGTTCCATACGTTTGGTACCAAGTCTCTTGTCCGTGATACGACCCATCACAGGCGGCTTGAAACATAATCCACCAATCACTAAGCGCAGGCAGAATGAGAATCTCGCCCATTGCAAATTCCAGTGTTCCCCCCAACAATGCAGCGGGAGCCGACGAAGTCGGAGGGGCAGGGGCTGGAAAACCTTAAGATATGCTATAGTCTGGAGAAGCCGTGAATGAGCTGAAGTTTCAAGCAGTCAAGAAAAGCCCAAGTCAAGCGGTATCAAGAAGAACTCAACTATCGAGTAGCCCAGAAGGAATACAAGCCCAGCGAAGCCGAGCATCAGCAGCAGTCGAGAAAGAGATCTGACCCGAAGGAGTCGAGAAATAACTGTAAGAGAAAAGACCAAATCGCCGTTCTTTCGAGGCCTTGAGAAGTTGCACCTGAGATATGATAATCCCCTGCACCAGCAGCCCACCCAACCAGCGAACCCCAGGTACTAGCACCCCTCCCTACCAGGATCGCAAATTTACTACCATGACTTGGTCGAAGGCGCTAGCGCCAAAGCGACATGAATCAACTGAATTCGCTTTGCGAATAGGTATTCGGAGCCAATTTGGAGTTCAATTCTTCCAAAATCTATTCCGAGGAGCCTTCACTCCCTATTTTGAAGTCTGTTCGGACGCACAGATAAAGGTAGGGATTAAAGAATTCACTCCCAAACCAGTGCAATCGAGGGAATTGACGGGAAGAGGCCACTTGCGCCAACAAATCGAACGTCGCATCTCTCATATCACTACTTAGGACTTTAATTCCAACTATGCTATTGGCGAGAAAATGGGTGTAGGGATCGTGATCGTCGGAAATATGGAGGGGCCTATGCCATCAGGGCTACTGTCGCCATTCTAACCCGCAGCAGTCGGAAATCTACTTTTCACTATAGCTATCGTCAGACTACCGGGTAAGTAATTCCCTCCCTTGTTAGTCCACCCATACAATAAATTTGCTGTTCAATACCCTAAGCTTGGGCTGTAAATACCCATACCCATTTAAATCGACCCTAGATAATAATTATTTACGCTCGGGTTGGGTAGGGGCCAGTACTACCCCGGTTTCCACTGACGTTGCTATCACTAACTATCGGCCCCACTGTGAAAAGGCTAGTGGTATCCCATATAGTAATTTACTATCTGCAACCCCCCAGACGCTGAATAGGGTCAGGGTTGTTCGAGGTTTGAAGTGGCACAAGGCAACCTACCTATCTCCAGCCAAAATCTAGGACCCCACAGCCAACCGTAATTTTCATAGGGTCTAATTTGTAGAGCTGTATGCAAACCCCTACTATCCGATCAGCTACTGGAGCGATCAACAAGCCATAACGAAGCGAGAAGAAGCACCGCCATACAGTCGCTCCTAGGGTCACGACGAAACTGGTGCTTTGACGAACGAAGGTTACAACCATAGAGATTTCTAGTTCCAAACCCCATTCCTCGTTACCCTACATTCAAAATGCAGCTTTGCAGGTTACTTTCGTCAAAGCCCCAGTTTCGTCGTGACCCCAGGAGCGACTGTACTTGGCTTGGACTCTACCTATATGTAGCGATAAAAAGTGCTAGCAAAAAACGACAAGCGAATCAGAACCGAGAGTGTTTCCCCCCATAGCCTTTCACTTCTCTCAGAGCAACATGTATGTACTACGGGTGCCAGGGTTAATCTGTCGCACCTGGCGGTAGTGGCAGCGCGAGCACTCAACTATTTTATCTGCTTGATGAAGCTGGGAAGGATAACTACTACGAAAGCATAAGAGTCTTGTTTAGAGGGTTTAATTAGAATACATCAGGCAGGCTATAGACTTTAATTGAAGCTTGAGAAGAATTATGGTATGTATTTACTTCAGTGGACGCACCGCCAGCTCTCAACAGATTTTCCCTGGTACCTGCAACTTCATTGTGTCACTTCATAATCTGGAGCTCGGAACGCAACTACCCAACACAACAAATTGCTAGTCAACCACCATTATCAGCTATTACTGACACTAAAAGTCTGCCGAAATAACTTCACTTCAACTATAATACCTACATATTTGTTATTTAAATTAACTTGAACATTAATTTTCTCATGGCCTAGCCTTTTCTGATCGCGTTGCAATCGGGAGTTTGTGGCTGTTGCTAAGCGGGGTAATGGGCTTGTACTCGGGTGTAGGGGTAAGTCTGGCGGCAGGTGGCGGTGCAGCTATTTTCTCAGCGGGCTCAAGCTCGTTTGAATTTCATACTTTTGCCAACTAAATTTGTTTGATGTTTAATACATACCATTCTTGCTCCCTTAGACGTTTTTATCAGGCTTCGCAGGGAGTTGTGGAGGGAGAAGAAATTGGGATTTCTTACTCGCACCACCTGTCGCCAGACTTACCCCTACACCCGAGTACTTTAGGTTGGTTGCAACCACCTAAATATGGTTGTTGCTAGGTCTCCCAGCTGGCAGCAGCCACCGCTAAAGCCGGCGACAACTGAACTCTAACTACAAGTACTCGTGGTCTACCATAAGCACCTGAAAACAGGAGTATGAATTTAGCTAACCAAACTGTGAAGCGTTGCGCGGGCGAATCAAAAGCTATTGCCACCAAAAGACATTTTCAGGTACATATGGTAGACCACGAGTACCACCAATTTGGCGTGCGCGGGTTCGTTGCAATCCTTAAAAAGTCGGATCGGACTTGGTAGTTACGTTCCGCAGCACACCTCTCTAACCCCGCACATACTTTTCTTCAACACCGGATCCCTCGAGTTGGAGCCCTTAGCAAACGAATCGCTTCCACAACATTTCTCCCGGTTTCCGCGATTATCATGTCGTTTGGAATTAGTATTGGTGATTTCATCGCAGTTATTACTCTTGCTTTCAAAGTATGCGAGGCCATCCGTGGATCCCCGGGCGAGCACCATGAGCTCGCTCTACAATTAAACACCTTCCGAGAATCACTAGAAGATATCCACCGTTTGGTACTCAGTTTGCAGCTATCAAAATCAGAGGCGGAATTTGCCGAGCAGCAGCTTTCCAGGTCCTTCAAACTCCTCCAGGGCCTCGACGAAGTTAGCAAAAAATACATCAAAGGGGGCTGCCTGTCACTTGAAGAGCCGAACAAATGGAAAGCTAAACTTAGCGAGCTTAGATGGGGGCTATATAAGCGCAATGAATTCATACAACTGTTTGATGAGTTCAAGGGCCAGATGTGTTCTCTAGACCGTCTCCTGAATATCTACAACACGTGACTTCCCCACACGTCCCTTAAATCGACCACTAATTGGCTTTTTTTTAGGAGGATGGCCGAGGAGACCAGAGCTGTACTTAGAAACATCAAAAATACAATTCCGAAATCTATAGACCAATTTCCGGATCATGATTATATCCGGTTTACAGATGCGCTGGACAGGAACCGTGTATTCCCTTTCGAGTATTGTACCAATTGGGAGGTATACCACCCTTAGCAATGATTCCGGCTATAATATTATAATATTAACATCGTGCAACCATCATAGGAGTTCGTGGGGTTTCTCAAATTCTCATTCAAGGGATCGAAAGGAAGGAGTTGGGTAGATGCGGGAAGATATGAGATTGTAGACGAAACTAAAGGGACAATCTTAACAGCAAAAGAGTGGAACAGTATCATCAAACCTGGAATGGCACTTTCGATGGCTATGCTCCTCCAAAAACGGAAGACAGCTAAGACTTTAGAACACAGCTGCCCGTCATGCGATCTCCCTTACATTGGAGCTATAACTGAGGATCTTGAGAGAGTGCGGTGGTAAGGTTCACCTATAATCGGGTTTGATAGATACACTAGGCCATTGAGAAAATTATGTATTTGCCACTAATCTCGTTTCCGCGTTTGAAGTACGGGATGTGCAGCATGGTTCCAGATATCTTCAAAACCTCGGATTGAGGAAGTTGGACAGGATGATTTCAGAGGGGGTGATTCGGATGGGTCTACAGAGAGTACAGTGTCAATACGGTCGAACAGTGCTAATGAACACCCCGATATCAACGACCTGAGATTCTTTCGCCGGCTGCATGTTCTTTTCGAAATTTCTAAGCCTGTGAGATTAACTGTAAGTACTGGCTGTGCAAATGGAGGTCCCCTTCATGAGAACCCGAGTCCTATTGAAGGTCAACGGTTTGCTAATTAGACCCTCCACCGTCACCTTCATAGTCTGTGAGTATCTCCTCCCTCGGCATCCCTAGGCACGACAGCTTGCTGATGATGGCTTCAAACCTATGATAGGCGGTGAGTATCTCCTCTTCCAGCATCTCCAGTCCCGACGGCCTGCTGATCGTGGCTCCAAACCTATGATAGCAAGTGAGTATCTCCCTCAGTATTCCTAGTCCCGACAGCCTGCTGATCGTGGCTTCAAACCCTTGATAGTTGGTGAGTATCTCCCTCAGTATTCCTAGTCCCGACAGCCTGCTGATCGTGGCTTCAAACCCCTGATAGCGCGTGAGTATCTCCCTCAGTATTCCTGGTCCCGACAGCTCGCTGATCGTGGCTTCAAACCCTTGATAGCGCGTGAGTATCTCCCTCAGTATTCCTGGTCCCGACAGCTCGCTGATCGTGGCTTTAAACCCTTGATAGTTGGTGAGTATCTCCCTCAGTATTCCTGGTCCCGACAGCTCGCTGATCGTGGCTTCAAACCCTTGATAGGATGTGAGTATCTCCTCCCTTAGTATTCCTAGTCCCGACAGCCTGCTGATCGTGGCTTCAAACCCTTGATAGTTGGTGAGTATTTCCTCCCTCAGTATTCCTAGTCCCGACAGCTTGCTGATCGTGGCTCCAAACCCTTGATAGTATGTGAGTATCTCCCTCAGTATCCTTAGCCCCGACAGCCTGCTGATCGTGGCTCCAAACCTATGATAGCAAGTGAGTATCTCCCTCAGTATTCCTAGTCCCGACAGCCTGCTGATCGTGGCTTCAAACCCTTGATAGCGCGTGAGTATCTCCCTCAGTATTCCTGGTCCCGACAGCTCGCTGATCGTGGCTTCAAACCCTTGATAGGCGGTGAGTATCTCCTCTTCCAGCATCTCCAGTCCCGACGGCCTGCTGATCGTGGCTCCAAACCTATCATAGCATGTGAGTATCTCCCTCAGTATTCCTAGTCCCGACAGCCTGCTGATCGTGGCTTCAAACCCTTGATAGTTGGTGAGTATCTCCCTCAGTATTCCTAGCCTCGACAGTCTGCTGATCGTGGCTTCAAACCCTTGATAGCCTGTGAGTATCTCCTCCCTCAGTATTCCTAGTCCCGACAGCTTGCTGATCGTGGCTTCAAACCCTTGATAGTTGGTGAGTATCTCCCTCAGTATTCCTGGTCCCGACAGCCTGCTGATCGTGGCTTCAAACCCTTGATAGCCTGTGAGTATTTCCTCCCTCAGTATCCCTAGCCTCGACAGCCTGCTGATCGTGGCTTCAAACCCTTGATAGTTGGTGAGTATCTCCCTCAGTATTCCTAGCCTCGACAGTCTGCTGATCGTGGCTTCAAACCCTTGATAGCCTGTGAGTATTTCCTCCCTCAGTATCCCTAGCCTCGACAGCCTGCTGATCGTGGCTTCAAACCCTTGATAGTATGTGAGTATCTCCCTCAGTATTCCTAGCCTCGACAGTCTGCTGATCGTGGCTTCAAACCCTTGATAGCCTGTGAGTATCTCCTCCCTCAGTATCCCTAGCCTCGACAGCCTGCTGATCGTGGCTTCAAACCCTTGATAGTTTGTGAGTATCTCCTCCCTCAGTATTCCTAGTCCCGACAGCTTGCTGATCATGGCTTCAAACCCTTGATAGGAAGTGAGTATCTCCCTCAGTATTCCTAGTCCCGACAGTCTGCTGATCGTGGCTTCAAACCCTTGATAGGATGTGAGTATCTCTCAGTATCCCCATCCCGATAGCTCGCTTATCGCGGCTTCAAACCCTTGGTAGCGAGCGAGTATCCCCCGATTAAAGTATCATCATCTACTAACCGTCCGTGCAAGGGACCCGGACTCGAAAACACGGTGGAAACCAAAGATCGCTATCCAGTGGGAAAACTCACGCAAAAGGATTCAGGTAATGGGTCCCGATTATCGGCTTGATCATTACCTAATTGACCCCTCTTAGAACCCAAGGGGCCGCCTTTTCCAACCTAAAACATCAACCTACTACCTTTTACTAACGGCATTACGCATGGCTATGCATATGCTGAGTGGAAAATTACCTGAAAAAAATTCCTTTTTTTTATCTCTCTTTATACTGGTTGCAATTCCCTCTTAAACTACTCTGAACTTTGAATTTTATCAGGCTCAAAACGTTGCACTTAAATACCTGTCAGCTTTCAGTTATCTTGCCTATTCCATGCGGTCAATCATATATATTCGAACCTTATCTCCAGAAATCTGATACAAATAGGCGATATATGGTAACCGCCGAGTCGTAAGGAGCGGTCAAAGCGTATTTGTCAAAACTTTCCCAACGCTACCTTAGCAACTACATCTTAATTGCAAATCTCTAAGACTCATTTCTCACAACTATCTCCCTATATTTAGAAACTCAGATTCCGAAATAATCTGACTTAAATTTATTCCTGTTGGATAAGCAATATAACTATATATTGAGAGGACACCTGCCTAGGGTAACTATAGTTAGAGTTCCAGGACGGTTACATTTGTGCATAGCCCTCAGTCTAGCTATTCACCAAGTCGCTTCGTCGGGCATGTAAGCCGATAACTCCTACTCCACCCCAGAAACCCCGCATATTAGAACTACATCTGCAGTTATTTATCACAATCCCTAAGCAACTACTGAAATGGGAGAGAGGGCGACCCATAGCTCCTTGCGGATTGGTAAAAGGAATATCTTACCTTATAGGGATCATGATCAATTGTGCGACTGATTTCACCTTAATGCTCAGGCGCTTATCTACCATGCCTGAAACAGCCAAACAGAGATATAGTACGTAATCAAAGTTAGCCCCGCAAGTTACCCCCTCACGAATCGGACTCAACTTTATTTCTAATATCGGTAGCTGTAGTGTTGACACTGAAGCCAGGCAGGAACGAGGGTTAAAGTTACCCGGGTATCCGAGTGAGCACACCACCTCCATCGTAACTCACCTCGTTACCCACTAATATAGCCAGTTTACAAGAGTATTTGCAAACCACCCCCATGGCCATCTAGTGTCCTTATCTAGGCTAATAATTAACTCCCTGGACCCCGGGTGCGAAACTAAGCTGAAGACCATATGCTAACTGTTCCACTAATTATTTCACCCCAAAATAACCCATCAGCTGAATCTTTAGAGGCGGCCCGCATTACTCCCCCACTCACACTGTATCGTAGATTACAACTCATTACTACTGGAGCTAGGAATAAATTGTCACTAGTTAGGTGCTTATTGTCAACATTATAGATAACTCTACCAAATTCTCGATGCCCGAAGGCCTAGAGCGCCCAAACGTCGATTGGTTGGAGTGTCGTGGCCAAAAGAAACCGTAAGGTGGGCTGTCAGAGTATAGCATAAACTCCACCCGCATAACATGAGATTTCGCGACATTGTAAGCATCGCTAAGAGTCTTAGGTCACGTTCCCAAAGAGATTAGCAAATCACCGTTAAGAATATCCGTTAAGTCTCACTGTCTCGTTCGTGGTAGGTTACTTTTTTACGCTACATCTATAGCGCCGGAAACTTTGTGCGAACAGGCATTAATAATTTTTGCTTAAATAGGGGGCATGAGAGTGTGTTTGAAGTACAGGGAGAGGTTACGAGGGCGGAAAAAAAGGGAGGAAGGGAAGATGACAAAAGTAGAAATGACGAGCTACGGAGAGGTGAAAGGAAAGAAGATATGGATGATAATGCCAGAGAGATGAGGGATATTTAGATGCGGTAAGGCAGTGCGTTGAAGCAGGGAGGTGTTTGTGTGAGGATGAGAAGTGTAGGTTGAGGGAAAAGGAAGAGAAAAAGGACTTGAGATGGGTGGATAAGAAATATATATTGATGAAGAAGAAGTGGGTTAGAGAGAAGTGGGTGGGAACGAAGTAGGGGGTTTGTGTTGTTGTGATTTATTTTTGTTTTTGTTAGCTTTTTTATCGTCATAACCTTAGGGTTAAGTACGTAAATGAATTACTGCTACTGCTACTAGTAATAATAATAATAATTTTTGCTTCCCCGAGGTAAGAGCTATATATAAAACCATCTTCCATAAAAGAGAAATAGTCCCAAAATTCTTGTATGTACCAGGCGCCATCGGCCCTAGAACGCAATTAAAGTACAAGAACCAAAGACAGTCGAATAGCACAAGCCAGCCACAGAAGGGAGTAGATGTCGCGACATGTTACAAATCAAAGACATGTCCAAACAAGTGGTAAAATTTTCTAATACGATGAGTAAATCAAGCGAAGCCATACCGCCAGCCGACTAATATTTCCCGAAGTAACTGCCTTATTCGTTTTTATTTGCCACGCAACTTTCCAGGTTATAACTCCCAAGCGTGTCTGCCTCGTGTCTGCCTGTAGACAGCTGCAGAGGGCAAGTTATTCTGAATCAACTATGTGGAAATAAAAGCCGGCGCATGAAAGAGAAGATATCCTTGGCCAATTGGAATCATATAGGAGCACCAATGGCTCCGCCCACAAGCATAATCACCTTCGTAGGAGTCCAGAATATCAAGAGATACATGTAGTATCAAGAAGATATGTACCTATCCGCCGCACCCAATTCCCACAAACATCCGAACATCCGGAATATACAACTTCCCCACTACAATCTCCGGTTTCCAAAACCACAAGATCCAGGTGTAGACTTTACAATGATTTCAAGAATCAAAGACTCAGAGAAAAAGTGTAATCAAAACTACGCGCCCGGGAAAATCCGAAGCCCAAAACAATAATAGGAGGCCTTGGCATCAACCAGCTATTCCCGACTCAACTCAATAGAGTTTTCGAAAGTCCAATCAAGTAGCAGGGATGGTCTAAATGTTCCATAATAGGAAGCTGTAAATTATAAAATAGCCAACGACGGACGAATCGGAGGGTAGCGACGACTGCTAACCCCTTGACTAACCAACGAAACTACAAATCCGAAGACAATCCACAATTCGAACTTCCTGATAAGATTACTATAAAACTTCGCCGAGTAAGAGAGCTACACTGCAATATACCCTTCATTTCACGGCATGTGATCCTTGGCTCACAGTTTACAATATTAATAGACACGTGTTCAAGTAAACCGGTGGTCAATTTGTATCCCAGTCCTCAAACTGCACATTCTTATTTGGGTGGTCGAAAGCTACTACCCCACATTTCCATTTCTTTGAGAATCACGCCGCAGAGTAAACCGAGTTTGCCCGCATAAGAACGCTATCATAAATTAGTTTAGACTATCACAGGAGTGTATTTAAGAATCATAATGGTAATCTTGTTCAAAGGGTCCCACAACATGCCTCATGACAAATAAAAACAAACGAGAAAACCTCCCAGTCCGAGCCCAAAAATCACACTGAACAGAAAGAACAGAACCATACCCCCCGACTCATTGAAGTAATGACTCTATTGGAGAAAACTGCCAAGCGATTCGCGGTCTCTACCCAGTAGTAACCTAGCAACGGAGATTGAGACTCCTTGGCCCACAAACCCTGCTGAGTTGACGTTGGAATAAAGTCCTAGCAGTGTTCCGCAGCTATAATTACTCTAGCGTTCCCGAAATTAGAAAGGATCGCTTATAAACAATGCATGCCAGTCCAAATTTTCTACTATCAGACTCCGGTTATAAATGACCCACGAACCACCCTCGGCGTGCTACTCAGCTGAACAGATCATTGGACAATACCTAACGGGGAAAATGAGCATAAGTAAATTAGAAATTCAGAGGCTTTTCTCTTATACGGGGAATATACCTATCCAGGCAGTCTGCAGCCGGTCTAAAGTCCAGTTTCGGCAACAGTTGTAGGCGCTCAGGGGTATTGTTAACACTGGATTCCAATAGTCTAACCTGCAAGCTGAAATTCCGAGACTAATCCGAACATTACCCCCGGGCCCACCGTTTAATCACCACTACTGTTATCGATTGCACTGATAATGAATCCGAGATGCCAATTCAGATACGCGGGATCAGACATTTATAAAGCTCGGTCCTCACCCACAGGAACCACCAGCAGCCAGTTCCAATCCTCCAGCTTCCTGGGTACTCGCTCCACCTTCCATTCGGACAATCAAGACTTCTAATTCCCACGGACTTCTATTCAGAAATGCCTTCTATCTCCAAGATTGTCCTTTTCTTTTCTATTAGCGCGCTGGTCAACGCCGCTATCATCCCTCGTGAAGAGTCCCTGTCCAATGTGTACAAGATCCTACAAGCCGACCCAAACATCGCCGAAGTCCCAGACCTAAGCATCAAGTTGGTCAAGTCTACCACCACCGGTGTTCGTGGAAGTGTCGCAGACATTACAAATCTCACGGTCGACGTGATTCCAGAAAGCGAAGAACGCTTCACCGTCGCCTCTGTCACTACCGACACAACCGATAAACTCCTGTTTACCGACACTCTCAGTACTTTCCTGGTAGCCAAGACAGCCCGCGATCCAGGTAACTTGGACTGGACCGACGACGGCTGCAGCTATTCTCCAGATGAACCTTTTGGGTACAACTTCCTGGATAGCTGCAAGCGTCACGATTTCGGATACCGGAATTACAAGGCTCAAGGGCGCTTCACCGATAGTAACCGCCTCCGGATCGATAATAACTTCAAATCTGATTTGTATAACGAATGCGCAAAGTACTCGGGGATTTCGAGTGGTTTGTGTAAAGGGACTGCAGACACGTATTACGCGGCTGTAAGGGAGTTTGGTGGATTGTGAGGATTGAGCAAGGGGTTGTGCATATCGGAGTGAATGTAAATAGTAAAATGGAAGACCAGCGAGAGATCTCGATATGGATTCCCAGAATGTACTGAATTGTGAGTGATATTTGATGATTACGCTCGTAAATAGTAGAATAGCTAGAGCAACACTTTCAACAGCAGGAACAGTTAATTCTACCCTTTGGCAGCACCGCAATATTATCTCCTCTAAATATTACATCCACAACAAAGAGTCTACCTTCCGAAGAATGTGGGGTAAATCCATGTCCAGAGTTTGTCAGCGCCTCCGAAACCGGATGGAACTGCCTCTTACAAGAAACCCCATGATGCAGGGCCGTTAGTATCGCAAGGGTTATAATTATTTTTATTTTCTGATTATTTCTCCGCTTCTTCGGCTTTACGTACAAATAGCTATCGTGCCGACCTATTCTCCTCAGTCTCTCTTCCACTGAGCTCTGAAGGTGGAGAATCTGAGAATCCACCATGTCGCTTCCCCACGATCGCGGCTCAGCTGTGTCAAACTCTGTGTCGGCAGTTCCCGCGAGCCAAGCCACAATATCAAACGGACCCGTTCCTGCGTCTGTGTCTCCGACAAATTACGGAACCGTATTGGCCGACGATGAATCAGAAAGGCTCGGAAATTTTCCTATTTTTGAGAGAACAAAGCTCTTTGCACGGGCTCATGTCGGCTTATTCATGCTTCTCGGGTCTCAGTTTTTGTCCTCCGTCCAAGCGCTCACTTCTCGGTTCCTCGCCATATCGCTTCCAGATGACCGCAAGTACCACGTTTTCGAAGTGCTGTTCGCACGGATGAGCATCACTCTGATCGGGTGTTTGGCGTGGATGTGGTGGAACTCGGTCGAGCATGCACCGTTCGGAAGGAAAGAGGTTAGATGGCTATTGATCGCGAGAGGATGTGGAGGACTCGTCGGAGTCTACGGCTTATATAGTTAGTATAAAAACCTGTCCTTCATTTTATCTTTCCAAAATCAAGCTGACGATAGAAATTTAAGGCTCGCTGACGTACCTCCCCATGCCGGATGCTGTCGTGATTACCTTCCTCGCACCAACTGTGGTTGGATACGCATGTTCCATCATACCCTCTCTCCGCGAGCCTTTCACCAAAGCGGAGAAGTTCGGAGGTCTGGTCTCACTGTGTGGTGTCACTCTGATAGCGAGACCGGAGTTTCTGTTCTCGATACTGCCCGGTTTCGGTCCACCGCAGGATGACAGCCTCTCGGGCACGGAGGTTCCCATAATATCACCCGCTCAACGTTTGTATGCTGTGTCGGTTGCGTTGATTGGCGTTATTGGGGCTGCGACCGCGTACACCACGATCCGGTGGATCGGTAAACGAGCCCACCCTCTGATATCGGTAACCTACTTCTCCGGGCTTGTTACCGTCGTATCTGTAGCGATGCTCCTGCTGGTCCCTTCTACCGGCGGTTTCATCATTCCGTCTGGGATTTTCGAGTGGAGCTCGTTGACGGGCATCGGGATCTCTGGTTTCATGATGCAATACTTGTTGACCAGAGGGTTACAACTGACGAAAGCTGGTAAGGCTGGAATGATGGTGTATACCCAGATGGTCTTTGCGCTCTTTTTCGAGTGGCTGGTGTGGTCGAATACTCCAGATATGCTGAGTATCGTTGGTGGTGGGCTTATTCTGGGGAGCGCGCTGTTTGTTAATTTCTGGAAGTCAAAGGGGGGCGATGTAGTGGTGAAGGGAGAAGATGAAGAGAGAGGTTTGCTGGGAAACGAGGGAGAGAGAGAGAGGAGTTAGAAGGAATTAAATGTACAAGTGAGTGATGTCTCATGAATTGAATTGTTTTGAATTGTTTCTAGAATGTATTCTGGGTCTGTATTCCAGAGCAGGACAGTATATTGCATGTAGTATTACATAGACATGTACGCACATATCTTCGAGACGGTGATCAGTAAACTTGATATTCTCTTCTCCACAATCCTTTCCTTCTCTACTCCCAGACACAAGTAGAAGACGGACTTTCCCTACCGGGCACCTCCGATATCTGGCAGGGTTAGGGTTCTCCCAGACGATCATCGTGAAACACCGGAGTTAGGAGATCTAGCTAACCACCTGCCTTTAATTGCACGAGACTGACGATCTGTACCCGTCCATCATCACATCCGGGCAATAAATCCTGATTAATGTGACACAGCAGCTCAAAGACTCAAAAGTGGTCAAGCATTGGCTTCTTTCTTTTTCGTTCTCGCGTTTTGTGGTGCAAAACGCTCTTTTCCGATACCCTGGCCGTTCCAACTTCACTCTTTTGCGCAGAATGGTAATTTTCTCTCGGTCGGTATTTGCTCATCTTGAACAGGACTGACTATCTCGGAAAACATAATCTAGGGTCGAGATGGCGTGCCCAACCTCTCATCTGCTCGCTCGACTTCTCTATCAACACGCAGATACCAACAACCTTGGATACATGTATATCTAGAGTCAGTGTCAGCCAGCTCACAGGCCTGAGGTACACCCTTCAGTCAGCAGACGTCTTTGAGCATTTGGTAAATCCTCCGGTTCTCATCAGCGACGACACCCACACCCACATATAGGCTGATATATACGAGAACCTTGTCATCAAGATCGAAACAACAATTGATACTCCTCGATGTCTGTCGACGAGTCGTCCAAAAAGGGATACCCTGGCGCTGCTAGCAGTCCCCATGTTTCTACCGAGAATCCTACTAGTGTGATTCCTGAAGGCAACGTCGACCCGGTCTATGAGGCCAAAGCAAAGGTTCTGAACGATGCCATGCATGAAATTGGTTTCGGGAAATATCACAGGGCGCTATTTGTTGTTGCTGGCTTTGGATGGATGGCTGATAATGTATGTACCGGTGACCTCGTTGTATAATCTCGTCCCAATGAAGGAGTCTCGTCTGAGGGTTGTTAGCTATGGCCACAAGTGACTGCCATCATCCTGCCGCCGGTCATCAATGAATTGCATCCACCGAGGACTGTTTATCTCCTCTTGGCTCAGAATCTCGGTCTTGCGGTGGGTGCTGCTGGGTGGGGTATTGGGTCTGATATCATCGGGCGGAGGTGGGCCTTCAATCTTACTGTGGGTCTCAATTCACTTTGGTTTTTTCATATTTACTGGGCTCATTATAGAGATAGTTATTGATCGCGGGAACCTTTGGGCTAATTGCTGGTTCTTCTCCGAATTTTGGGGCACTCGCAACATTTGCAGCATTATGGTCTGTTGGTGTTGGTGGTAACTTGCCTGTTGACTCGGCGGTAAGTGTCTAAATTTTCTCGGAGGGTATATTTCCTTACTTTCATCGTAGGTCTTCTTGGAGTTTATCCCTGGGACCCATCAATATCTCTTGACCGTCATGAGTGTGTGGTGGGCGTTTGGGCAAATACGTACAATCCCCTGCCATTTGCTCAATTGTGACAGAACCTAACTTCTGAAACAGTCTCTAGCGCTGTTGCCTGGCCGCTGATGGCGAATTATGCTTGTGAGACAGCCGAGGGTTGTACAAGATCAAATAACATGGGATGGCGGTACTTTGCGTTCACGTAGGTCATAGCTTTACCCTTCCTTCTGGTGGGTTTATATTACGGGTCTGATATCTATAGGATGGGCGGTTTTACGTTGCTCATGTTTGGCCTACGGTTCTTTGCTTTTGATCTCCATGAGTCGCCAAAGTTTTTGATGGGTCGGGGTAGAGATTCGCAGGCTGTGGAGGCAATTCATGCAGTTGCCAAATACAACGGCGTAGAAAGCACTTTAGTAGTAGAAGATTTGGCAAAAATCGATAGAGATGCTAACAGCGGGACTAATAACGCGCGTTATACCACGGTCAGTGCAGCGGTTGAGAGGAATCTAGAGAGGTTTAAATTCGACCATATCCGCGCGTTGTTCGCAACGAAGGAATTGGTGTTTTCAACGAGTTTGATCATCTCCCTATGGGCTTTAATTGTAAGTACTCCTTTCGTAGCTATTGGAAGACCTTGATACTCATACAAAGTTTGGTGCTTTTAGGGATTAGCATGTGATTACTCCATCTCCTTAGGTAGTTGATATCGCTCCTTTTAGTTTGCTAACGAGAATTCTCCCCAGTTCCACTGTATAATGCTTTTCTCCCGTATTTCCTCGCCTCCCGTGGTGCTGAAGCCGGGGATTCATCCACCTACACAACATTCCGAAACTATCTCATCATTGCCGTATGCGGCATACCCGGTTCACTCCTCGCCGGACTCGCCGTTGAACTCCCCCTCTTGGGCCGTAAAGGCGCCATGAGCCTCTCAACGATTCTAACCGGTGTTTTTTTATTTGCTGGTACTACCGCACGCACATCCAATGCACTCTTGGGGTGGAATTGCGGTTATTCCATCACTAGCGGTGCGATGTACGGAATTCTGTACTCATACACGCCGGAAATCTTCCCGACGAAGGATCGAGGCACGGGTAATGGGCTTGCAGCGACGGCGAACAGGATCTTCGGGATCATTGCCCCGATTATTGCTATGTATGCAGATTTGTCGACTCCTGTACCGATTTATATCAGTGGGACATTGTTTCTGGTAGCGGGGTTGTTGATGCTGTTATTGCCGTATGAGCCAAGGGGGAAAACTAGTTTATGATTATGATACATTTTTTGTGGGTGAGGCTTGAGGAAGAGGCCAGAGGGTAACTCGGGGTGGAACTGAATTTTTGAGGAATAATATATCAATCGATACCTCTTGCGGCTCTACAGCGCGAGGAAATGCATTAGCAAATGCATCAAATTGACTGCAAAATTTTTATGTGGGAAAGGCATCAGTAAAGGCATCAGTAAATGAATCCGTAAATGCATCAGCAAAAGCATCAGTAAAGGCGTTGGTTTTAGTATGAGAAAAGGCACGGTTAAAGCATCAGTAAATTTATCAGTAAAGGTGTAGTTAGGGAAATATGATGCCTTTCCAGTGCCATTTCCCCATTGCTGTAATCCCTTTTCTGTCCTTTTTCACACACTAAAAACCGTAAAAATTCTCTTTAAGGAGAATGTATTCCTAGACACTTGAACCTGTACCCTTCTGAGTACTCCCCACAAGCCATTTCCTACCGAGGTAGGGTGTTTATCACTTGAGCTAGCTGCTCATATATGCTGCTCCCAATTTGCCGTTACCTGAGCTCTTGTTTTTCGGAAGATTTGCATTTTTTGATGCATTTACTGATGCATTTACTGATGCCTTTCCTCTAATGCCTTTTTTTTACACATTTCTAGATCCCTTTCCCCAGGTGATCAGTAAATGCATCAGTAAATGGATCAGATGATACATTTACACCAAGCTTCCCCTGGAAATGTATCATTTTGTGCATTTTGCCGTGTTAGTTGTGTAGGCAATGTGTATATTGATGCATTTCCTCGCGCTGTAGAGTGACATCACATATTACCTCCGACCAGTTATGATCACGGGGGGATAATACTACTCGTCTAAGAAAACCTAACCCTACGATATAACCTTTTCGTTTTAACTTGGTTTCCTATGAACGACCAGTGGGGAGCCAAGATATGAAGTATCACCGTTGGCCTACGGGCAAACACCATTGAAAGAACCCATTCCCCACAAACCGGCCCCCCTAGGCCCACTAGTACGATAGTCTCAAGGCCCGCATTTTCCGGGTTTGCTCTACTGAGCACGATGGGTGGGAATTAAAAATTGTGATTGAAACAAGGGTTTCGGGAGATCTGAGATATATTTTCTTCTTTGGGGGACTTGGAATTTATCTCTTCATCTAACCCTTTTGATTTTTTTAATTTAAAGTTTTGCCCCTCCAGCGTCAGCCTACTTCTATCTAGTACATTCAAAAGGTACTATAGTGTCCCATATTTCCCGACGAGTAAAGAACACTAAGCTACATGTACTTCTATCCCTCGCGGAATACATGTACGTTATATAACCCGGTTCCAAACATGATAACATCCACTGGTTTAAAATCAATCTTTATCCCCAGATCTGACAGCACAAGATACCTCCCAGTAAATTTACCTGAGCATCCCATCAGAGTATATCCATCCTTTCCATCTTTACAATTATGAAAGGCCTAACTCTGAAGTTTCTAAGTAAAACCGGTTCACGTGGCAGAAATCTCTTGGCTGTGGCAGTTGTATTCTACGGCCCGAGTTCCCTACTGGCTCCGATTCTAGCCAGTGAGCTTCAATACTTCTGGGGATTAGTGACCTGGAATATAAGGCCAATGATCTACAATGCAGGTGAAATTGCGTTGAAAAACTAAAGTCATGTTTAATATCTATCTAAATAATATAGGGAGATAAAAATCGTATGCACCGTTAGTTTAATGGGTTCTCATTGGCCTGTCTCGTGCCTAGACTTATGCTTGGCGCCAAGGTTCGTACCTCACGGGTCTCTAAGCAAGACCATAGTTGTGAATAAATACAATAATTATGGAAAAATAGGCTAGGAACGAGACAGCTCATTGGCCCGCTTAGGCTTGGTGTGGGCTAGGGCCGACCTACTCGAAGATTATTGAAGTATCCGGATGCCAAGACGCCAAGAACCCTGGCCAAGGGTTTCTTGGCATTCGGATACTTTAATGATCGTCAAGTATCCCATAGTCCGGTAAAAAAATGCTAACCCCTTGTTGCTATAGCTCAGCTGAAGATTATGTACACTAACTAGATATAGTAGGCATGATCTACCGAACGCTAGTAATGTAAGTTAAGGTCTTGGTTGGGGTGTAAAGAACTATGCTCAGGTGTTTCGTTCCCAAGTTCAACGTACCGTATTAACTCGAGAGAGTGGGCTTAACGTTAAAACGTTGGAATTTCCTATAGAGGTAAGGTTCTAATTTCTGCTCAGCTCTGACCCTTTAGCTAGCGCCTTACTTCAACGTCTTAACGTCAAGTCCACTATCTCGAGTTTATACGGTATCAACCTCCTATGTCCAGTTAGTAGTCTCAGCTTGCTCACTCGACCAATAAGAAGACTCGCCCCCGACAGGGGAGGGTCAGCTTTACCGAACTATGAGATAGGAAACAGAGACCTTTGATATAATGCTTTGTCGTGCTTACAGGAGGAGTCGAACCCCGGCTGTGGGCATAGAAAAACATATTTAGTCTTTCTGAATTTTTGAGAAACAATAATGCTCTAAAGCCCCCGTTTACTGACTTTGTAAACATGCATCTATTCTTTTCAAATCCGGCCGCAGGTTGTACCTGGTTAATACATGTACCTCTGAACGTGGCTAGAACTGCGGCCAAAAATTGCGGCTGAAACGGCGGCGTAGGTTACGGGTAGCAACTGCGGCGGGGTAACGTGCGGCTTGTAACTGCGGCTAGTATGCGGTAATGGGTGGCTATAGTAGGCATGGTCTACCGAACGCCAGTAATGTAGGTTAAGGTCATGATTGGGGTATAAAGAACTATGCTCAGGTGTTTCGTTCCCCAAGTTCAACGTATCATACCTCCTATGTCCAGTTAGTAGTCTCAGTTTGCTTACTCGACCAATAAGAAGACTCGCCCCTGACAGGGGGGTCAGCTTTACCGGGTTATGGGATAGGAAGCTTAAGGTAGCAGTGCGGCGTGGAGACAGACAGAGGATTGGAGGTCGGATAGGTGGAGCAGCAAAATGTGACGAAACGAAACTTCGTTCACTTGAGCTGTATCCACAAAGTGAGCAGAGACAACCAGCTGCGGGGTTTTAAGCTTTCTTTTTGCATACCACTATACGAAATGATACAGCCCAGAGGCCTCAGGCTCCGCCATTGCCTCTTATACCTCTTGCCACTTGCAAGTGGTGGTGGGGGTGGGTTAGCATCACGAACAGAGGACGTCAGGACACCTAGGATGATTTCGGGGTCCTAAATATCACGGGACTGGAAAGGTACATTCATCATGGCTTTCTGGAAAGCTATCAAGATTCAAATTTAGATGGCTGTTGGATTAAAACGTGTATCGATGATGGGTATTTGTCAAAATAGCTGGGCGAACAAATCGAGTGATTTTCCATGTACCTGCACAGTAGTACTAGGGTAAATGAACGGGTATAGGTACAGAATGGCTGAAACAGAGCATATCAGCTACTCAGATGAAAGCCCAGCTGCAGAGATATTGAACTCCATTTTTTCGTCAACCGCAAGATAGCCAGGATTTTTCGAAGTAGGACATGGCGTGATAGAGAACAGTCTTCCCTCCAAAGGTCAAGCAAATCTGTCAGTTTTCTTGGGTCGATCAATATCTCCATGCACTGAAGATGTCCTACATCAGATCGTGAGTCTTTTCTTGCTCAATTTCTTATTTCCTTACTGGAGGGAAACTATGAGAGACGAGGTTATTTGATGCGAAAAGCGAAGCGGCTTTGTTCTCGCAGTAACCTGCTCGTAGCGTTATCGTTGGATCTTTCTCACCACCTCCGTCAACAACCTTCTCCCCATTCCCCTCCTCTCATCTCTCCAACGCTATCCACCATCATCATTAAGAAAGAAAGAGTAATGTCGCTCCCTTCTAAGTCAAAGCCTATCTCCAAATCCTCTGGTACTCCCCTTCACTTTTACGTCTTGCCTCGAGATGTAGCAATTCGTATCTTTACCCTACTCCCTCTTAGCTCTCTTCTGACCTGCCAGCGAATCAACAAACGCTTCCGCACTCTTATCACCCGCAGCGAGAAATTCCGCCCTCATCTTTTCCTAGAACCACCTGCTCCGGCTACTCCTAAAACCAACGTTTCCACCTCCCTACATCCCGTTTTCGGACGCCTCAATTTCTTCGCCTATCACTCAGCTAAAGCCATCCGAATCGGAGAGGGATTGAATGGCATCTTTCTCATGAAGTGTCCTGTACGTGAGCAATTTGCTACTTCTCCGGCACTAGGAGAAGTTGTTATCCGTGTCATCTCCGGTGGTGAATGGCCGTTTGATGCTGAGATTGCTGTTACGAACGAGAGAGGCGTGACTGTTTGGGACGTCGTGCGTGGTGTTACCGGATTGTATGTTCCAATCTCTTTTCATCTGATATCTTGGATAGAGCCTATTACTAATGAACTTTAGCTTCAATGAGTATGGACAAACTTCGTTTGGAGATTATTTTGGGCCCAAAATATGCGCACAGCACAAATGGGATCCTAAGGCTCTCATGCATAACCATGAATTTCTCAATCCCGACTTGTAAGATACAGATTTCTTTGCCCATAGGCTCGCTATATTTGGGTCCTATGAAGTAAATACTAATATAGAGAAATGATGATTTACAGACCTTTCCCAACTATTTACATCCCTGACCGCAGTTGCAACAAAGTTTTCATCGCCGACTATGCCTTCAATAAATTTGCCTCTATGCCATTAGTTCGACGTCCAGCAAAGTGGCTTGCCGAAGACAGAAAGGAAGCGAAACAAGCGAGTAAAGCTGGTAATACTCCACCCAGGAGCGACAAGAAAGAGACCGAAGAGGGCGAGGCCGGGGACAAGCCTGCTAAGTGGGGGTTAGAGAGTCTGGAAGGGGCTGAAGAAATGAACGCCTGTGCACCAAATTTAGCCAGCAAGAGAACCGCAGAAGTTAGCGATACTCTTAGGGAGCGAGCGGAATCTCATTCAAGCCGCGACACCAATAGCCCAGGCAAAGTTTACGACGGCCTTTTCCCCACTAAAGAGGCAGCAATGATCCCTGAACCTATCACGCCCGTAGGAAAGACACAGGAAAAACTTGAGGACCAGCTACCTTTACGCACTAGGACCAGCGGATCTATCCCACTCGGAACAGCAGCCATCGGCAATATACTTCTTGATCGGAAACCCGATGAGCTTCAATTCACATCTCCAGTCGTTGAAGACAGTTTAGAGGAATTCACTCGCGCCCAGGCGATTGAACCCACAGAAATTCCCCTTGCTGTTTTCGACATACCTAAAGAAATCCCTGCCACCATACCAGCCAAGCTGACTTTCAATTCTAACATCAACCTTAACCCTAGAACTCCGCACACTACTTCATTCCAGACCCCAGTCTCAAAAGCTAGTGAACCTGTAGGCTGGGAAGACGCCTTCGATTGAGGGCGAAGTGAATGGTACGGAAAGGGGACTCCGTTGAGCTTCAGAATTAAAGGTTTTAATTTCTTCATGGAGGAAAATATGGGATCACGGAAATGCAGATAAATTTTCAAGTTCTGCAGTCAGATTTTATCACATTTCGATTTTTTGGAGTTAAAATAAAGCATACAACCAAAAAAAACCCATTCAAAGAGCTTCATAGGCCACCAAATAATGAGAATTAGGCGTGGTTTGACCAATCGTTTGAGTTTTTCAATATCCCGAAAGGCTCTAATACTAGAAAATAACAGACATAGTAATTAGTAGACACCTCCAATGCATGGCGCGGCTACATACGCGAACAATCGAACAGTCTACTAACGTTAAACCTTGTTAATACTGTTTTAATTGCAAATAAACTGCTTCTACCCTAGTTATTCGGAGTAGTATTGCAAAGAATTATGCTATTGTACGTCAACTTCCGTTCCCACATAAGAAGAAAACTAGATACTACCACAATTTGAAATCAAAATCTCAACACAGTAATTATTTATAGGGTTATACACACTCCCTATATCTTCAGGCATCGATGACAACCCCGTCGCTTATCTTGAACGGCTCCAGAACACCAAGCTCCTTTACCGACACGTTGTCAATCCCATCAGCCGATAAATCCTCTTCGGCCTTCTGCCGATTCCACTTTGTCATAGTAATTCGGCTTGCAACAAAGCCTTCGACTAGCTTTTCCTCATCATGAGTTGACACCCAGACCCCCACATTAACAACCTTGCAGATGTCTTTGCCGGCCGGGAACCCACAGGAGATCTCTCCACCCATGTAACTATGCACATGCGTTAAAGGATGTAGCAGTAGCGAGAGCTGGGGTCTTTTCCCCGGCAGCCGCGACAGCCACGGACGCAGTGAAGATGTCGGGAGTCCATGGGGTGTAAATAAAACCGATATCATTTTCGTACTGGATGGTACTTCAGTGAAGAAATACTTGATCCCGATTGCAGAATGCAGGCTGGGCATCTCCCACAACCATCGCGCGGGAATATACTCCAGTTCTACCCAAGCCCGCAAAGCAGGATTTTGGGGATTTGGAATTTCGATGCGAACTACTTCCCCTTTCTTAAAGGCTCTCATTTGGGTTTGTGGAAACCATTTCCAACCTTTGATGATAGAGGCTGCATCTGGACAAGCGTATAGCTGGGTGTTGGGGTTTTCGGACCATTTGTACTCCTTTAGAGTTCCTTCATGGCAGTGATCCGACTTGCTTTGAGAGATCACAATTAAATCCGCAGACGGAGAAAGTTCGGCAAGTGAATTGATAGCAGGAGCAACGGTATGTATTTGATTCGAGAACCGGGGATGAAACACGGGCGCATCGGAATGCAACCAAGGATCGACGAGGATCGAGAACGACGAGGAGGTTTCGGGGACGGAGGCTGGGGAGAGGCGCGGAAGACCTAGGGTAATGACAAAGGTGGCATCGGCGTTGATTTGCTGGAGGGTTAATGACATTTTGGAGGGATGTTTGTTGTCATTTCCGATATAGGGAGAGATAGTATGCAATAGGCGGTACCCGATGTTACGCAGAGGGAGTTGAGCTGAAAACACTCGCTTAGGTGGTGGGTTAGGGTTAGATCTGCGCTTCCGTTCCCGAGATCTGGTTTGAGGCTCTGGCTAGAACGCCTAACGAGCTTCTGACACCTAACCCTTAAGTCTTCCAACCCCTGAACTGAGTTTCGCTTCTCTGACTAATCTTTGATCGTCATCCGCGTCTAGGAGTACCGTACATATGAGACCTCAGTCATGTATGGGAATACTCTTGAAGTCGCCACGCGTCAATTTCTCATTCTAGATCGCTTGTACCTTTCTCTTGCTCAGCGAAAAGTTAATCCCGCCAACATGGAATGGTGTGGAAACGTAGGCATAAGAGATACTCAAAAGTTATACTATCCAAGTTATTGAATAAATCTCACAGCTGACTCGAGTGTCCTCGTAATTATCACCTCAGTTTAATCCGCTTGATCACGACCCTAGGGAGTTCAAGAAGCAAAGAATTGGGGAACGTTCTAATTGGCACTAGCATCCAAACGTTATGATCTTTGCCGAAAAACAGAGCCGCAACTAAATTCTCAACGTGCAGCTAAACTTAGAACTATGATTCTAAGTGGTTGCACTTGCAGCTTGAGTCAGCGCTTAACTTAGAACTATGATTCTAAGTGGTTGCACTTCAGCTCTAGTCACTTGACGACTACTTCTGAATTTTACCTCAACAGCCAAGGTTAAAATTGATAAAGTCCCTGAGTAATTTTATTTCCTCTTATTCAATGCATCTGACATACTAGTAAAGACATACTGATCGTATTTTGAGCAAGAAATGTGTTCGAGCTACTGGGGCGTATTTTTTTCGATATACCACACGTGCACTACTACGCTTAGAATATATCTAAATAGTCTAAACGTCGTGCATCAGCTGAGAGTAACAATGGTTGTTAATTGGTTTGGTATAGCGCTTCGCATCGGCCTCTACCTAAAGCTTTAACTCAGCCATAACCTTATCCTGTGCTAGAAGAGTCCCGCTCCTCCAAATATCTTTCTCTCCGAGCCAGAGCCTCACCTCCGGATCTTTCCCACATCGAGCCTCATTTGCTCCTTCAACCCGGAGCCGAAGAACTGTCATCATATCCTGAGCGATTTCCATTTGTGGTGCGAATTGGAACTTCGAAGGATATTCTGCCCTGGCTTGGAAGCCTCGTGACATCCATTATGCGAGAAGAGGTCACCTTAGGAGATCCCTAGAACTTGTGATGCCTCGTACCTGTGGGGCAAATGATATGGTTTGATGCAGATCCCCGTGGCAAAAGCAATTTTAGTAAAGACACCATTCATGTGAAGTTATGCCATTCATTCAGCTGCTTACTGAAAAAAATGAGTACGGCTTGATATTTGGTTTTAGCAAGCCTTATTCCCAAATTATATTTTGTTTTTCTGCTAGTACAGTTAATTTAGTTCTTCGAGAGCCCCAATTATTAACTTACGAATCACTGGAATACTCAGCTGCATACTGCGGTGCGTTGCTAGAGTTTCTCGAGTGGAAAATGCAGTTGCTTCATGAACCACACCCGTAGCATCAATACCTCGCCCTAGAAAAGCAAGTCTCGTGGGGCAATGGCTCAATCCTATCAGGTTTCTGTTGAAGTTAGCAAACCCTTGCTAGGAGTAGCTATATACGACATACGCACTTACTAGAGGTTTTGACAGGGCACTGCCTCAAGAAAAAAGGAACTCATGTTGTATCAGTACTTCCTTTTTTAAGGTTTCCTCAAGTTGAGGCTTACAATATTCTTGTCAGAAGGATCAGTGTTCATAATTTAAGATTGATATAGAGGGCCTAGCTGTGAACTTTAGCGGCTCCTTTTGTATATGTGTATACGGGGCGTCTTACCATGCGCCCTGCTACTACCACACCAGCGCATACACATCTGATTTGTCCACGACTGAGATCTGCTGGCTCCACAAAGGTTCCTCCCAAGTCTGAAACATCCTTCTTTTTCCTGATTTGGTTTGTTCTTGGTTGACTGGAACTAGGGAAAGGCTAATGGCTGCATTCTTTTATCTACAGTCTGGAAGGTATGTTGACTTATAAGCTACTGAGTAAACCTAGATAGATGCCTAGGAACTGCATTAATTAGCTTATTGCACGTGTCCTCACTGATAGGGATTTCACTAGGCTTTTGTGTGGTAGTGCGTTTGAACGATTTTGAAGCTCAGTAATATGCTTCCGTTGTTGCCTTACTAGGAGTAGTTAACTAGGAATACGGGGGTTTTTGATCAGCACAATTAGCTCAAAACTTAGGTCTGCACGGCAAGCAAACCATGCTTGTCGGGAATTGATGCATGGGCGATCACTCGAAGGCTGTGTGTTTAGTATCACGTGACTGGATTCGAGCGATTTTGGTGCTCGAAGGTGTATACCACAACAGGTACCTTTCATCCGAGTTTTTCGAGTACCCTTGGGTTCTCCGGTGGCGTAACTGAGTGAAGCAGACCTCAAGAAGCTAAAAAAAACCCCCAGCAGCAAGTACCACACTTTCTTTTATATTCTTTACCATACCATTCCTGGTATCAATTTCACGCGCAGTATAGGCACTAACCCAAAATACGCGCCTGGCAGATTTGGCAAGGCAGTAAGTGTAAGAGTACGAAGGCAAGGCTAGCCATTCCGAGTGGGGACCCTCGACCGGCAACATTTCTCCTGATTTGATATACCAGACTAAGTAAGGAAAAGTAAGATACGGAGAAATTTTCCGGTCCCGATCAAGGAAGCTCCTCTCTTCGCCACAATATGGAGTAATTAGTTTCATCCCAATTTCTCCAGCTTTTATGTACGAACAGAAAGTTTTACGGGGCTCAATTAGGCCAATTCAAGCTCACAAAGAACCCTAAGGCGCCGGCAGCCTGTTCAAACTGCGGTGTTTGTAACTATGAAATACGTATTGCAAAGTGCCCTTCCACCTAATTTGACCGTTATATTCAACCCAAATTTCGTCCCCACCAACTTGCTCTCGCCGGGTTCTCTGTTGCTGCAGCTAAGAGTATGAGCATCTGAAGCATTGCAAACGCATTCAAATCCTGTGCCCATTTTCTCGTCCAATTAAGTTTGGAAAAAAACGCCGTTTCGCACAGAAACTCTGATTTGCTAGGCAAACCCTACAATTCGGACAGCAATGCAGAAAATAGAGTAGAAAATGCCAGGACCATTTTGAAATGCAAGGCTAGACAGAGGTGTGGCCATGGAATCCGGCGTTCTTATATTACCTTCTTGAACCCATATGCGATGAGCCCACCCGAACAGATATCTCGCTCTCGATGTACTAAACGTACGATATAAGCATTCTGAAACGTTGAGACAGCAAACCGTGACCCCTTATATGTCATATCAAGATCAATCTCCTAGACAAAAGTGGAGCCCAAGTGTGGTCTAATGCACGCGGGTGATATTCTGTGCAATGAACATGGAATTTTTTTTGCATTAGTAATCAATAATTCGGATGATGTTGAAAAAACACTTGCAAAAACCCTTTTACAGGCTTAATGACCACAATTCGGATCCAATTGCCCCCTTCCATCAAGTGGGAAACAGATCTCTGTGTGAGGGGGGAATATAGAAGCACGACAGGCGCCGAGGTTTGAAACCATAACCTACACGTGCACGAGGTCTGGCACACGGCTATTAGGTTCCATAATTTCTCCGCAAGGCGGTTTCCCGAGCTTGAAATACCTTAGCTGGTATTCAAAACTTGCGTCGAAATTGAGGGCCGTTTTGCAGTAAGCTGATGGCGTTGGCTCAATCCAGCTGAAATATAAATCAATCACTCACCGGTTTTATCTGAGGACCACACGCCCGCGGAGAATCTCCATTGTGCTGAGCGTAGAAGTTGTGTTGTGTTGTGTTGTCTCCGCCCTTGGGAATATTCGCTATGGAGGACTGAGCTGCAGGGGTCGTGGCGGAGGTAACCGAAACTGGTGCAGGTGTAGATGAAACTACATACATGAATGAAAGCCTTGCGATAGAATAGGTATCTGGTATTAATAAATAAAGGATATGGGGGGGGGGAAGGGGTGAGATATTTCGCTAATTGTCGAGAACTGGTTGTGGTTAGTGCAATCGGATTCGAGTTCGCTGGAAGAGTTGAAATCTGGTCCCGCTTGAATGGGAAGCGTGGGCGTGGGTGCGGCTGTGGAACGTATTTCATCTAAGCCCCATATCCATGCATGTCCGCATTGCTTATTGGGCGACCTGCCACCTGTCGACAGTGAGAGGTACCTGCATCAGATCTTGCTTTTTTTCCTTCCTCTTTTTCTTTTTTTCCCTCTAATCACCCACCCTGCGTCAGATCTATCGGGTACTCGGTTTTTCATCACGCCTTGCGGCCATAGCTTTTTTTTTCTCCCTGGGGAACCAGATGTCCTAATTCGATCAATCAAACCCACCCCACCAAAGTGGTTGGGTTGCGGTTGTGGTAGTACTGGCACTGTGGTACTGGTACTAGTACTGTACTGTACTGTACTCCCGAATATCGGCGACCATTTTAATGGGGCAATACTGAGAAAATATAGACTCAAATGTACTGAGGTCAGCGTTCGAGAATAATTCAGTGAATACTCTTTTTCTAAATTATTGACTCTCATCGTGAATGTTAGGCTGCCAGACTCAGGCAACCCCCCTAGCTACTGGAAAGACATGCTTAATTGCACGTTCGGGAAGACAGATGCCCTGCATGTGTGCTTGCGTTCGTTCCGAGTTCTCTTCCCACGGTTTTTGGGGACGTCATGAAGGGAAAGCCTCACTACCAGGCTTGTCTCTTAGGTGGCCTGCATGCACCGCTGGCTCCTATGAGATTGAAACACCCCAAATGAGAGCACCTCAACCATTTGCCCAAACACCTTTTCTCTCAGCCTAATGCTTAAGGATCATCTAAAAGCCTGCTATTCCTATATATTAAACCGGCGCCAGCACCAACACCCAGCACCAAAATCCATCATCTGGTCAAAGTACCAGCACCCCCTTCAGAAACACCCTTTCTCAACATACCCCAACCCTGAACCATCATCATGATGCCCAGTGCTTACAACTCTGAGATCGATGCCGAGGCAGAAATGATCAAATTTGCGCGTGCCATGGAGGATCGACCAGGAGATATGGGGATCATTGACAATGGCCATGTCTCTAGATCTCTAGATGAGATATCAATCGAGCATGTCAACGGTATGACAGAAGATCATTTGGCCGGACCATTCCAGCCCGACTATGCATATAACCAGTTTCAATATGCTGCTGCATTTGGGTGTTCCCAACTTCTCGCTCCAGAGATCCCTAGATTGGACATTGCGAACGGCAGCTCGACTGTCGATCACACATTTTCTCCCGCAGTCTACACGGATAGCTATGCTAGCCCTGCGCGCGACACGCGTGTGTGCGCATCGGCGGAACAATGGGTGTGGTAAGTTTTTTGTTCGCTTAAGATTTTTTCTTCTTTGGCTAACATCCCGACCTACAGCGCTTACAACGGTTGCAACAACTTTCAAGGTCAAACCCTACCGGATGGGGCAAACTTTATGACCTACCCATCAATGTGGAGAACAAGTCCTAGGCTCACTCTCGAGCTCCCTTCAACCCCGATCATAGAGGGGGTTGCGGATTTCTGGTAAGAGAGCTCTTTGATATCACAACTACATTTGAAAGCTGTTCTAATGACTTCCATTATAGCGGAACTCCTGGTAGTAGTGGTTTTGATGATCTTGAGGGTTTCGATAGTCAGAGCTTTGAAAACTTGACCTTGAATCCGGAAACCTCAAATTTCGAGACCCTTTCAGAACCGAATCAGATGTTCTTCAGCAGCAGCAGCTTTCCTGAACCGAACCAAAGGTATTCCACCAATCGCTACCCAAAAGTGAAGGGCAAAAGTATATCTATGAATAATAGCTAATTTATTGAATAGTCCTACCAGTAGCAATAGGCCAACGTCGCCTACGATTTCTCGGCCCTACAAGTGCCGCGTCCGCAGTTGCTTGATGCCGTTTAAACGACGAGCAGAGCTGGACCGTCATCGGGAATCTGTTCATCAGCAGTCATCAGGGCATACTTGCCCTATCGAAGGATGCAATCGCAATAATAAAGAACATGGGTTTTCACGGAAGGACAACCTAAGACAACATCTTAGATTAAAGCACGACGTCAAGCTTCCAAAGGGTAGAGGAAATCGGGGGTAATCCTTTGGCTGTAGATCGGGCGAAGATAACTGGAGGGGAGAAGGGGCGGAAATCGCATAAGGCTTCCCAGCTCCCGGGAACTTAGATGCGGTGGTTAGAAATTTACCGATGCCAGCTGCGCAGCGGCGTTGAAGCTCATTCCTCGCCCCGCAGACGCGCAAATGGGGATTGGCAGCAAATCTTTTTAGGATACGGTGCGTCATTATTTATGAATTTTTTCCTGGTTCACCACTTTCGGTAGTTAAGAAGCGACGAAAAATGGGGGGGCGGATGCATTTGCTATTAGTTAATTGGCTTGGTTGCATGTAATGTTTCGGAGGAAGTGCAATTTACGAATCTATGTAACTGCGGGGATATAATTAATCCCATATAACAATATCCACTAAAAATCAAATCCAATTAAAGACCGCATGGTGATAATGAGTCCATGTTGCGGGCGCTGTATGGCGCAAAAAGCGATAGGAGGAAAGCCCCCAGCCTTGTTCGCACAAGGACCTCCAAACGAACCACGCAGAATTGTGGGGAAGCCATATATTCCAAGCAAAACCTGTGGCAATGACCAGCGATCCCAACCGGAAGTTGACCATTGATCTTCGAAACCGTCCACCCAATTATTGCGTGAAACGATGAGAAGTCGATGAGATGGTGCGCACAACTTCCCGCAGCGCCCATTTTTGCTTCTCGAAGGTTACTTGTTGTGAGAAGAAAGAAAAAAAATCTGAAACGTGACAGATTTTTATTTCACCCCCTACCTAGCCATACCCACCGGGCCGGTTGGTCGGCATGTACTTGCATGTAGAGTAGGTTCGTCATACATGCCGCAAGTATGCAAATGACCTAATGCTGCAGAAACCCAACAGTCGAGAATGGAATTAAAAGAAAAATATAGCCTCGTTTGCGATTTGAAAATCTGAACAATGGATTGGTGGCCCTGATGCCAATGACTGCCACGACTTTTCTGTGGTATCTTGAACGGTTCAAATCCCTGGAATACCCTACGTGAAAATCCAGAAAATCACGAAAAGGTATATGGAGAACTACCTGCTGCAAACAGTCGGCGAGGCGTGTACCATAAGGTGTTACGGCCTGACTACTCGAGGCTCAAGTTCTTGCAGCATCAATAGACTTTGCCTTGGCAAGCCAACCGCTGTCAAGACGCCAGCTCGGTAGGCTTGCGTGAAGTATGCATGTAGTTAGAAAGGCGTGCGCATTTTCAGGGACAGACGAACATGCTGTCAGGTGTAGATAACGACGGATAAGTAGACGGCGAAGACAAAAGCCAGGTAGGGTGAGATAAAACAAATGCAGTAAATTTTGAGCACAGTAGGAGGCAGGCAATGACTGTTGCGATTTGCGAAAGATAGCTGATATATTCAGCGACCGAAAATGGCACACGATAGAAACCAGATCCCTCGCCGAGAACATTGAAAGTGGTTGAGACGAGGAGGTAAATCGACAAGTATCCAAGCTTTCGTGGGCAGGCATTTTCACATATTCCTCCGGTTATTCAATAAATTGTTTCATTGCGAAAGGGTTCCGTGCACAATTCGGTGGTGTGAAGAATCCACCGAGCTGAAATCACTGCTGCTAGGTGTATCTCGAGAACAGTTTCAATTCCAAATGGGCGATGGCATTCGCAATATATATGTAACTACTCTAGGCTCAAGAGCCTCAGACGTGGGTCTATGGACTCAGTTATTAGTGAATTGCGAACTCGTGATGTGTGCTATCTAAACATCCCCGAAAATGACCTCGACTATCGGTGATGAGTTCTTGCGACGTATCTTCGAAAAACTGACCAACGGCTGGTAGATCGGACGAGGCATATTCTTAGATTCTGGGTCGCCACTGTCGACGCTAACTCCTAGATTAGTTAATTCTTTGGCAATTGGGCGTCCTAGGCGTATAATCACCAAAAAGGGGAAACAAATGTTGAAAACCATTTCAACTGTGAAATTTCTGCTACAAAGTTTCGCTGCCAAAGTTTAACTAAGATCTTATGCTAATTGGCCTTGGGCTACGAGGTGGACTGTGTCCTAGAAACCTACCACGTTTCTCAGACAACTCACTACACATCTGTGGTAGTAGCAAAATGCATCAGCAGGGATTGCCTGAGGCGAAGCATGCATGGCCCTATTGGTACTGAATGAGAAAAAGTGTGTGCCTTGTACCAGAAGAGCATTGGATTAGCCACAATTCCTAAAGGCCAGCTTTTTCTAACTAACCTAATAGGTAAAATCATGCATTCCAATTGGTGGATGGGTAATAGACGCACGGTCTTGCTGTGGACTGCACGAGAGGTAAGGATTAGAATATGCGAGAGGAAATCGACCAATCAGTTTGGTGGTTTACCAGGTGAGAGCGAATCAAAGATCACTACCAGCAAAAAGCATATTCCAATTTTCCAAGTCTGCCCGAGAACATCTTCAGCCGCATGGATTGTTGTACAAAGTGACAGCAACATTGCTCTGCCGGACAGCGCAGCCCCTGAAATCTGAAACTAGGCCAATAGATTCCTTTATCGAGCCAATACTTTCAACACCTCAAACACCTGAAGAGCCTAAAATCGGATGCGACCTGCATTCGATACCAAGACATTATTTGAAAATCGAATCACCGTGCATACGGAGAAAGGACGGAGAATAACGGTAGGGCTGTGGGGCTATAAAAGGGTTGCTTTATGATCTAGCAGAGTGAAATCGATTACGAAGTGTAGAGCGCCGCAAACATAGAATGTCACTCGCTTGGATCTCGTGATAGTAAACCAGACTGGATATTCTCATCCCAACTGCCTATTATTTGATCATTTACCTAGACCCCACATCCGGACATTTGTTTAATTGATATAAAGGATGCTTAGACTACATGTAGCGTTCTCATTGACCACATGTTGGACTTAGAAACCACGCGAATACATGTATCCTCAATCGCCCCGATCGTGAAATTCAGCTAAAAATATCACACACGATTCTTTTCAAAGAAATCGCTTATGTTAGCGAGTTTGGTTAGTACACTGGGGTATGCATGCCGTACGGACCGTCCCGGATGATTTACGTACATGTCACAATAGGGTGTTACAAAATTGTGCAATGTGCTGGCTTGTCTTGGTGTGGAGAGCGCCGGAAAGAAACCATCAGGTCGATCCAGTCCTGCCAGAACTAACGGGATCCCGAGCGGGGTGATCCCATTTCGCTTATAGTTCCGAATAATGTTCTTACCTGGCGCAACGGTCTAGAATCACCTGCGGCGCCCAAACCGCCCAAGAATTGTCTTTCCACACATAGCTGAATCGCAAAAAGGGGTGGGTCCTATTCAAAACCCCAGACTTGTTTGAGCTCTATGAGCCTGGGGTCTTGGAGGCGCTGGTAAAATAGTCCAAGTTGGCTCAGAAACAATGCCTACTATTACAAACTACAGATCTATACTTTACTAAGGATATTGGTAGTAAAAGACGTGTAAAAGATAACTCTGCGCAACCTCACTTTTCAGCTGAGGTCTCAAATCTCAAAACCCACCGCCAAACTCCTGCTGCCAGGCCAAGCCTAATGTTTTGACAAGTTATCCATTGAATAAACTAGAAGAAATCGGGGAAAAACGAGTCACAAGGACAATTAATGCAGTATCGCGCGGAAGATACTCATCCAAAGGATTTACAGATTCTATGAACACGTCGAACTGCGCAAGCCATATTTCGAAGCTGAAAGTAATGCAATGACTAGATTGTAATTCCCATCCCTACTCGACGAAATTTTCCGGTTGCCAACAGATCCCCTTTGGCTACCCAATTACCACACCTGGGCGCTTTAGAGTCATGTTATCTCTATAAATTTCGGCCAAGTTCTGGACGTATTACCAATGCATGAAACTCTTGTTAGTATCTCATCGATGAGATGCCATGCGCCCCAGATACCGATGTGCATATAGGCAGACAAGCGGGATAGAATAATAGAACAGAAGGGGAATTAGGCGTCGTGGGGTTTAGCCTTGCCAACGAATGCTACTCGATCAACGTTCCCGCGCAACTTGCCTAAAATCAGGGCTAGTGTATACGTATCAATACTCAGGTTAATGCCGGAAATAACCCGGATGCTGGAAGCCAACAAACACTTGGGAAGATGTGGCTCAGAGATCATCCATGAGTCCATGGTATTTGGAGTATCTCCAGTTCTTGATATGGTATATATAGGGGCTTTCAATCCCCCCTCTGCTACCCAGAACTACACACCACCCACGACAGGTAGAAGACGGCGATAACTACACAATTCTGTTGAGGATTTCTCTCATCCGATGAGGGGTTTGTCGTTATGGCCTGCGAAAGTTGACTATCGATGTCAATTACCACCCGTGCTTCGGCCTGCTGAGCTTCCCGAAATCGAAGATATTAGGAACTTTGGTTATAAATTTCTCATCGCTACAGTTTATACTTGACCCAGGGAACTGGAGATGGCACGCGACAAGGGGTTCAAGTACTTCACTCACATCACACAAAAACGTGTCAAGCTTACAATGCTTTCTAACTCAGACAGCTGGTACAAGTATGCTATTTTTAGCCATACTCCTTTGCCAACCCCTCTGTTTCTACCGCTGATTTATGTTGGGGTACGAAACCTACCTGCAAAGTTTTCACCTTAAGGTGGCATGTTTGTCGTTGGGGTTTGCGATCTAGACGTCCCCCGCATCCCTTAACGCAAATGCAGGTGCTAACAGGACACGGGAACTCGGGGCAATCATTGATTTCTTACCCAAGGGGTAAAACAGTCGATCTCCTCTGAGTCTATTTGGTCCTGACTCTAACGTCAATCTTCGGATGATGATTATCATCCCAGTCGAATCGGAATGGAACCCTAGACGGAATCCGCAGAAAATCCGGGGACAGCCCTCGTGGTGCTGAGAGGTGGCTCCACACAAAATTGACCTGTTCTCATACCTAAGCGAGGTTATGCGAGCTGGAACCCATGATTCATTTTGTGCTTACTGCATTTCATGCTCCCTCAATCTCCACCCAGTTCCCGGGATTGGAATGGGATTCGGAATGGAGATCACGTCTCAGTGGACAGAACTCAGAGAATTCCAATTGTGAAACGGGGATGTCCGGATGGAGCTTGGCTAACCATGAGACTGCTCCTTCATGAAAGAAGTTCTGCTCTGCGACTCGACCAATATCAAATGCCAAAATGGGATGATTTTTTCAATAGAAGGTAGCAATTGAGTTGCTGCGGGGAACGCGTGGCAACGGCGTTGGGGCCTGCCTCACTCTTCCTGCAGATCACCCTATAATCTGAAGGTAATATATATCCAGGCTGCATTTCCACTTGCATGGACACTCAAAGACGTTAGGGGTGGTAATCGGCTACAGGTAGGTTTGTGTCCGCGGACCGGTTTGTTCGTGGCATCCTCTCGAACTGAAACAAAGGGCTTTACACCTCTACATACCAGACGCGACTACAATTCTCTCCCCCCATCAGCAAGGTCCCGTTCTCCGAGACTCCAGATCTGCTCAAGGAAATAGCAAATCAGGGGAGGTTGTCCCCAATGGTCTATCTCTCAGAAAAAATTCTGAAGTCCTGGAGAGACGAAATCGCAATGTGGGGGGAAGAGATTGCGACATGAATAAATCACTCCATGGGGGTTGTTGGAGATAGCCCCAATCGGGATTTCTCCATCGCTGGATGAACCGTCTTGTTGGCCAGCGAATAGAGAGCGTTGTTCGTGAGAATAAGCAATGAAGCGGACCTTCATGTATGCTTTAGTCATGCGACAATATGACCCCTCATTTTCGGGGTCTAACTGTCCTCTTCTACCTGGCGATCTGGAATCTTGACAGCATGCCTCTGCATCATCCCAACGCTTAAACAATCTTGATGGACTTCTCGTCATTGGGGGTTGTCGTGATGAGGGGGCATCGATGAGATGGGAATTTCTCCGCCATACAAATCGCTCATCTTCATTTATCCGACTTTCTCCGAAACACCAACAAACACCAAAGCCAGCAAACACAATAACTGTCCGAAAAATTTTTAACTTGCGGCTTCGCTGGAGCCAGTATTCTCCAGGGTTCCCTTCAAGGGCATAACTCAGCCTACTAGAATTTATTACTACAAGTATCTGGGGAACATTGCTGAAACGTCTCGGCTCTCATGAATTGATGGTGCCGCATTGCGCACGCGATCACTTTAGGCCATCGAGCACAATCTAGCCCAGCGCCGGGCATGATTCGAGCAAAAACGGCAAATCAAAGTGCCCCAACACGGGTCCATAAGGCACAGGACTGCATCGTAGCAGGCTGTGACGCCAGCATATCAACCTTTTAATCGAGCACGGGAATCGGGAGTTTAGCTAATGTCGGTTGACGTAACTAAAAGACGGGGGAAAGTATTCTGCGTCGGGTGGGTACTTGCGCAATACTGCGAGACTGTAAGCGCCCGGAGAAGCAACGGTATTTGCTCCTACCTATTAGATATGCAGGTAATCAGGTGTCACCGCCACCAAAAGTCTGTGCTCCTAGAGCTAGCCTAGAAACCACGGAATCTCGTAGGAAAACAGTTTTTATGCTATACCAACAGTATTATCGAATTCTATTATTACCAACGGGGATGTAGATGCGTCATGACGCTGCAGCAGCGGGCCGTTGCGCGTCCACATGGGCGAAATCACTAAAGACTACAAGAAATGTAGGTGACTTTGGTAAAATTATTGTACCACTAGTTTAAACTTTAGTGTATTTTTTTAATATTCCTTACACCGTCAGCCTGATGCTGCTCTGCAATAAAGTCATACGTGTGTTAAAAACGAAAAAGTTGAATTCACACACAAATTACATCCCGATCAAACATTTGCAGTTCCAACAGCTTAAGAGATAGCGATAATGGTATCTAATAGAACAGAGTAAACCAGACACAGTGACGGTACACTACTACCCCAAATCACAGAAAATCACTCGCTTCCATAATATCTTCCATAGAAATATTTTAATCGATTCCTTTCTCAAGTGGGCCAGCCCTTCAGCTCAATAGATATACTGCCAGAGTTTCAACCTCCAGTAGACAAAGAGTTGACCAAGCCTCACCGTGAAATGATACAAAACAAACCCATGATTCCTCGTTATCACATAGTTGTTACAATGCCATTCTACCATCGTAATCACAAGCTATCTATAACGTCCTCTTAACCATATAAACCGAAACAATAACCATGATCTTTATTGCAACAGTCTACCGTTCATATAGACCAAAAACTAGGATGTCGTGATCTGCTTCATAGATCAGCACTCGATGAATAACTTCGGGACTAGGGATGAATTTTTTTGTTTCTCTTAGTAAGATTATAATAGCCTTTAGATATGATGCTAAATGGGAATTGACTTTGGTTTTTCTAGGAGGTAGGTTTCTTAGTTGGGTATTGCGGGAGCAGTGCTATTGCAGGTTTGGAATATGTACACAGTCTATATCGATCCTATTTCAGGGTTGAGTTGAGTTGATTAACTACATGTAAGTAGTAGTAGTAGTAGTAGTAGCAATTCATTTACGTATCCAACCCTATGGGTTATGATGATAACAACAACAACAAACAACACAAAACAAAATAAAAGCCCCTAAAAACCCCTAAAAACCTCAACATCAAACTTAACGAAACAACATAAAAACCAATAACCATAACCAACAACCACCCTTTTCAGCACACTTCCTATCACATCTCATAAAAAATAGAATACAACACAGTATACTTTCATGCAGTTGCTAGAACGGTTGTTTGGTTTTGTTTGGGTTTTGGTGAAATTGGTTTTTTCTTTCTTTTTTCTTTTTTTCTCTTTTAGCCGGCGGGAAAGGATATGTATAATATATTTCAATCTTCCTAACTCTGTGAGTGTATTAGAGGAGGCTGTAGCCATAATTTTCTCCAGCTCAACAGGAACAAAATGCTAAAGATGTTAGGTGACGTGGCCTCTAGTTGCATTTCAGGGCAAATGATTGGCTAAAGACGATCTACTTATATTTTCTGTTGTGTGTACAGTGTAATCGTATTGTAAGGATATGGAATTTGAGTACGGGGGCCGATATTCTTATAAAGTAGATATTCCTATAAGCAACTGGCATAACATGGTTACTTCCCTTCCTAGGCCACATACTCTTACAAGGCAAATATTATCATAGAACTAATTCTTGTAAGGTATTTTTAATATATAATTTTAACCCCCAGAGATGTCGTACTCATATGAGTTTAATTATCTTCCAAATTTCCCCAAATAACCAAATAGAAGAAGCCGATACACGATCACCGCCCACCCATCCTCCTAGATATATAGCTTAGATCCAGTACGCCAGCTATGATGTAACCTAGGCCACCATAAGTCCCGCTGGTGTTGGTATAAACATGTCTGGAGGCCTGTGCAATTATATCGAACCTAGCTTCAGTCTTCTTTTGCTTCGGACATGTACTCCTCCGCTTCCATAGAGCTGATAGCATCGTTATGTCGTCTAACCCTCTTGGCTTTTCCGTATCTTTTTACTCTCCCTTCCTTTTCCTCCCCTGGGGTTTGGTCATCTTCGTCGTCTGTTTCATCGGAATGACTGCGCTTCAACTACACGTCGCTCGGATTAGAGATGTATATTTCCATAAAGTATTAAAAGGAGGAAAGTACCTGGACAAGGTGCAACTTCTGTGTCAACTCTTTCACTTCTTCTACTTCTTCTTGAGAATTCTTCTTCCTTCTTTCTTTTGCCATTTTTGGGGTTTCTGTATCGCCTTCATAACCTGTATCGGATTCCGAAGCATCTGTGGTCTCGTCACTCCGCAGATCACGCGGATGCTCTTCCCGAGGTGGTAAGTTTTTTGGCGGGGAAATGATGGATTTTGCAGCAGCAGAGATAATCAATTCGATGTCAACCTTGTGTTCTGGGTCTGCCAGAGAATATGGGCTTGTTGTTTCTGCAATTCTAGGGGCAGGGGTAACGGCAGCCTCGCTATCTTGTTTATCCGAGCTCCCTGAACTGTCGCGTGAGCGTTCGGAGCTCGAACTTTCTTTTGTCACATTCTGGCCTTTATCACTTTTGGAGGTTTCTGAGCGTGACTTTTTTAGGGCTTGGTCGCTTCCTGAAGCCACCTGTTTTTCTGATTCTTCGTCGGTGGTACTCGAGACTGGCCCAGATGGGCGAAAGCGTGCTTTGAATTTTTCCCAAGGTTTTGATGCTTTGTGGCTTCCAGAAATGGGGAGTGGGGTTAAGAAGGGGATGAGTTTGTCTAATTTTCTGTGAGATGCTTCTGAGGCGTCAAGGAAGCCCAATTTTCGCATCTGCTCTACATTAGGGTTAGTTTTCGCATCTAAGATTTGGGAAATGATATTATCTCGTAAAAAGATTACTTACTCTCTCCACGATAATGAAATATGAATGTCGCATAAGGCTCAGACTCCATGGGGTATGGGCGATAGCTTTTGCGCGTAGCGCTAAAGTGAATGTCATTCGACTTTCCAAACCTTTGGGGTAATCAGAATTGAGAGCGAATCAAGAAATCAAGAGTGGAACTACCCAGTTGTGTGACTGACGTCACGGACGGGTCTTCCCAGCTGCATGGGTTCATCGTTATCCACAAGATCGGGAACATAGTTGATGTCGATGCAAAAGCCAGTGATGATGATCTTCTTCAGTACTACCTTAATCTGGCCTATCTCTCCGTGGCGATTTTCTTTTTCCTTCCCTTTGTTACCGAGTTTCTGCATGCCCTGGACCAGGATATCTTCCGAGGGATCTCTTCCGGAAGGATCCCTTACATCAATAATCGCGAGATCACCATCCGCATCGTTCTCGGCAACAGACAAAGCTTCCAGAAACCCTTCCAAGCCCACATCTTTGAAAAGCCATGGCTTCTCCACAGGGTGTCCATCTTTGGTGGTGGCGATTCTGCCTCTGAGGACTCTTTCTTTGACAGGACCGTCCCAGGGGATGTAGACAAGTGCAGAAGTTTCGGGAGTAGAACGGCTGTCCAGAAACACTTCAGCCAGGAGATGCCATTCTTCTTCTTCCGCTCTCATCACATCATCGTAGTCTGTCAGCTCTTGATCACCCTGGGTGAGATCGATAACAGGATCGTTGGTGGTGTGATGAGTAGTTGAGTGATGAGATTCTTTTCTGGCAAAGGCATCCTTATCAGGAGTGATGGAAACCCAGAAAGGACAGTCAGTTTTGGATAAGATATAGGATTCGCACAGAGGATGGGTATAGGTGGATTCCTGGTGCAAGGCGGGAAGAGAACCTGCAGGAGTGACGATGTCGACAGAGATGTGTTTGAAGGATGGCATGGCAGCGACGGCTGGTGGAGCTGGTGGAGGAGCGATGGAAGGAAGAGAGGATGGGGAGATGGATCAGATGAATGCTAGAGTGAATGAATACATGAAAGTAGGATAGGAAGCTACATAGAATACTATATTATAGATATTATGCAGTCAGTGGAAGGCTTCTTACAGCCGCAAGGCTGAGTGAATGAGGGACTGACTGGCTGATGAGGGATTGAGTTGATTGAGACGATAAGTCTCAATGCTGACCCCCCGCACTTGGCAGGGACCAACAGGAGACGGATTCAGCATTACATCTTCTCTAACCGACCGCTGAATGAGTAAATGTCAATCTTTAAGGTACCGTGAACAGGTGCACGCGATCTATGAACACCTGCATTGTACCTACATTAATGTAATACATGCTATCGACACAGTAAAGATCAGTCCTACAGGTTTTGTGTCTTACCTTTCATATTATTACTACTATTATCGCTATTATCAATATCATCGCAATTATCACCTTCATCTATGTTTAGCTGCAGGATGCGGCTTAAAAGCTTAAATCACTCTTGGTTACATCCCGCTGACTAAGAGTCTCCCTTCTCTCCTGAATCTTCAGCACCTGGCTGGAGCTCTCTCTTCCGGTTCTCTTCATTCAGCTCCTCCCCATCCCTCTCCCTCTCCCCCCCCATACCCTATCCACCCTCTCAATGGAAACCTCCTCAGCTGTCTCCTCCCATTCAGCGGAAAATTCCCCCCCTCCTGTCGTGGTGCCTGTTGGGTCTCCCCCAGCTACCTTCTTCGACCCTTCTGGCATCACGGTCCACCCCTCGGCAAATGCCTTTGCTGATTCTTACGGGCGATCTCTCCTCTTGCGTGGCATCAATGTCTCTGGTGACGCAAAATACCCCCGCGTCAATCCCCTCGCTGGGACCCCCGAGTTCTACGATGTCAGCTCCGTGAGCTACACCGGGAGACCGTTCGCTAGTGTTGAGGAGGCTGGTCAATGGTGGAGACGGTTGAGAGCTTGGGGAATTGGTGTTGTGAGGATGGTTGTGTGTTGGGAAGCTCTGGAGCCCAGAAAAATGTGGGTTTGCTATCACCTCGCCCAAGCTGGAGCTGTTCCACGTGCTAACAAGAGATAGGGGGGAGTATGACGAGGAGTATATCGACTATCTGTTCGCCATACTGCAGGAGGCAAACGAGGCAGGATTACTAGTGTTCATCGATGGTCATCAGGACGTGGTATGTTAGGGCTCTTTGGGAAACATCTGCTCTTGTGCATTTGCTGATGGAATTCGAAGTGGTCCCGATTTACCGGTGGATCTGGAGCTCCACTTTGGACCTTCCATCTTGTCGGTCTTGATCCCAAGGCCTTCCCCACAACCTGTTCGGTGGCCTTGGATACCCCCGGCACGAGCAGCTCCCACTCAACACCCTCTGGCCGCCTTTGGCCAACGAATTACTCTAAATTTGGCCCAGCGACCATGTTTACCATCTTTTTCGCGGGCGAAGTCTATGCCCCTAAGGCCGTGTATTCCGGAGATCTTCCCGAATTTCAGGGTGAAAACATTGGCTTCGTTCTTCGCAGTGCCTACATCCAAGCTTTCGCTCATCTAGCCTCGCGCTTGAGCTCGTTACCCAATATTCTCGGTTTTGACCCAATGAACGAACCTCATCCAGGTTACATTGCGTTGTCATCTCTGCATTATTTCAACGAGACAACAGACCTCCATCTGGGGTATATGCCTAACGCCTTGCAATCCATGTCTCTTGCCTCGGGCATCGCCACTTCTGTTCCTTACTTTTCCCGGTCCTGGCCACATCCGTCGAAGCGTACGCGGGACGACATCCTCAATGAGGAATGCGTTTCTGCGTGGCTTCCGGATAGGAAGGACATTTGGTTGGAGGAAGGTGTTTATGTACTCCCAGAAGACAAAAAGAGCGGAAAAGTGACTTTGGGGCCCAAAGGAGAAACATACTTTGCGACACACCCAAATACCGGAAAGAAGGTAGACTTCGAGAAAGAATTTTATGTCCCGTTTCTGCGATCTTTCAAGCTTGGAATTGCGAAAGCTCTAGATGACTCGCTATCTGCGCGATGGATGTTTGTTGAGCCTGTTCCGAACCTTGGCCCACCGTCATGGGAAAAGGGTACTACTACACCTGTAGCTGAAAAAGTTTGCTACTCGCCGCATTGGTACGATATTCGAGTGCTGTACGAGAAGGCTTTGTGGTATGGGGTGTCTTTTGATGTTTTGTCACTCGCAGGCGTAGGTTACTTGCAACCCATTCTTTTCTGCATCCTCTAACAAAACACAGGGCTCTCGGAAACTCTGGAAACATACTTACATCGGTCGTAATGGCTTAACCGCCAACTACGCGGACAACTTCAAGCGTTTCATTACCCATTTGGAGACTTTCCGACCCAATAAGCCTACGCCAATATTGATTGGTGAAACCGGAATCCCTTTCGACATGAATCTTCAATCTGCCTATGTTGATGGCAATGTTCACGTTCAATTGACCCAACTCGACGCAATCTTCCACGGGATGGAAAAGTCTCTCCTCAACTGGACTGTCTGGAACTTTACTTTGCCGCATTCAACAACCGCCACACCCGAAGCAGTGCCTGCTGAAAACCAGACTTCGGCCGCAATCCAATCCGGTGATGGTTGGAACAGCGAAGACTTTTCACTCATATCGCTCCACGCTAATCCAACTGTCGAAGTGCCCCTCCATGGTGTGTCTGATTCTCCCTACGACCTCAAAACCCCCTTAAACAGAGCTGCCCTTTTTGGCGATCTATACCTTGGAGGACGACTTCTCCCAGCGCTCCTGCGGCCTTATCCGGCAAAGACAGCAGGTGTGCTGATGAGCTCCGAATTCTTCCTTGACCACATTCGTTTTGAGATGCGGTTCGTTGCTAGTTCCACCCCAGCCCTTGAGTCTTCTTTCTCAGGCTTAGAACGAGCCACCGAGATTTTCATCCCTGTGTATCATTTCTCTGGCCGCGATAACGTCCTCAAAATCGCCGTACCCACATTAGGACCAGAAGAGGACTTCGCCATCAACACCGTCGCACAAGCCAGCGGCAAGACCAAGACCGGTATTGAATGGATATGGGACGAGACAGAGCAGGGCCTTGTCCTGATACATGAAGAAAAGGTTGCCGGGCAGGAAGTGAATGTTATGTTGCGTGCCATCCAGCCTGGCGAGGATGAAAAGGCCGCAAGTAAAAACTGGGCAGGCACGTTGATGAATATGTTTGTTTGAGCGATGTAGAAAGGTGCATTGAGCTTGGGTGTTTGATTATTGCGGTGATGGTTATTGCATTAGACGCGTTTGATTATGATACCTAGCGTGTTGGGACTGCGGAAGGGGTAGACGGGGGAAAAAGGGTAATTCGTGTAGAAGTAGATTAATAAAATAGACAGCAGTGAAACGCAGACCACTAGGTCGAGCTTATAGAAAAAAGAGTTGTTATCTGGGACATGTTTCAGAGGCATGAATGAGACATAGTGTATCACTCGCTGATGTTTCCTAGACTGCGCGTGAATCCCTAAGGCTTTCCTCATATTATCTTTCGGTTGGCTATAGTGGGTTGGCTTCGATCCTAAGGGGAAGTGAAAAACTACCAGCTTGAGCTGAGCAGCTACAGCATAACTCAAGTAGGGAAACAAACATGACTGCAGCGAATAAAAGTGTCTCCATAACAAGGAAAACTCTGAGACCAATCTATAGACATAAAATCGACCAAGTGAACTGGTAACATAAATACCCGATATCAACACACCTCCCTTAACCGTCAACATGGCCTGTAGCCACAGTTATGCAAATTGCGCTTTGACGCTATTGTATTCCTTCCCCATAAACTCAAACGCAAATACCAACGACGCCTCTAATTTCATAGTAATATTATAGCAGATATGAAAGTAAGGTTTCCCGGCTTTGGTAAACTGTCGTTGGAATAAGTGTCGTGGAACCGTACTCAAGTCTGTTTCCAGCACGCAGACCGTGAAAACGTCTATAGGACGAAAGGTTAGCCCTGAACATGAAGCCAATTATCATAGGGATATATACTGGCGTCTTTAGACCAATCCGGAGTATAATCCGCCGCGCAAGCCAACAACGTATCCTCGAAACGCATCGGACTCTCAACCCCGACATCACGAGTAAATGGCATCGAGATCGCCTTCTTCTGGGATATTACATCACCCTAGCCAGATAAGCTACCAAAATCAACAACCTTGAGATCCTCAAACTCACTTTTTTGATATACCAGTGAATACAATCGCTGACTTTCGCTACGTTCGTCACTTTGCAGAAATATCTACGACCCTGAGCTAGATTCTTAAACCGGGACTTTTCATATACGTAGTCGCAGAGAACACCGTAGTGACGTCTTGCACAGATTGTTCTGACGATTGAGAGGCCTTCTAGTCCACGTTGGCAGGCGCCACTTACGACTGCTGTCCATCTGTTTATGGTTTGAGATCTGGGCGAAGTAATGGGAGGGGATGGTGACTTACGCGTTTACCGGCTGCATAAGCGGGATGAGCTTCCTACGGCAAACTAGAGCGTCGAGACGAGCGCGGAGGTATTCCGATGAGCCAAAGCCACCAACTAGGAGGACGGCCTGTTTTTGTTAGTTTAGACATTGGGGGTGTGTAGATGGGGGGGTAGGACATACCGAAACTTTCCGTTTCAGGCTCTCGACGCTTTCAACTTGCTCGTCGACGAGTCTGACGACTTGGTTAATTATGGGATCAAAGATCTCCCTCATGTCACTGTTGCGAATAGTAAGGAAACCATCTTCAACTCCAGCCTCTGGATTATCTTCCATGCCAGCTACAGGGCAATGGAATGTATCTGGGTGTGATTTATCTGTAAATGTGCGCTTTATGGTGTCCTCGAAGTTCTTCATCATGTGCATACGACTTCGTGGTTTTTGTCGATTGAATCTGTAGGGACCGTTTAGTCATCTGCAATCCCCCAGCGCTCGAGGTAAGGACTTACTGTTCAGTACCAACTCGATATTCCACCCATGCTTCGAAACGACGGTTGAGGTAGGTGGAACCACACATGCCGCCGGTCCCAACAACACATTCTTTCACTTCCAGTTTTGGCTTCAGCGCGACTATCTCGTAGGAGATCAAGTCCTAGATTTCAAGATTAATCGGACGCACTTGGGAGATCTCGGGGGACTATCGTTGAAATAGTACTTACCACTGTACCACCTCCGCAATCAGCTACAACAAAAGTATCTCCAACCTACAAAAATATCCATATAAGCAAGATCTCATAAAACAAGGACACAGAAAAGTATATCTTACACCCAACTCACTCGGCTGAAGCACTCGAAGAGCGTACACGGCCGCCGCCTCCGGCTCAGAAATCAATCGAATACTATCCCGTTTCCCAAGACCCACAGACTCTGCAGCCTGGAGCGTGAGCGCCTTTGCCGCATCACTCCATACCTAAAGGAACTCGGTCACTTCACTTCCTCCCCACAATATTAGGATTACTTACAGCCGGAACCGTCAGGATATATTCTATCTGAGTTATAGACATAAACGGTTTCCCAAGCTTATTCTCCAATTCCTCCAACGTATGCTTCTTGATGGCTTGCAGAAAATCAACCACTAGATCCACCGGCTTCTTATTCCTTGGGATTAGAGCCGATGACTTGACTAAGAGATCATCACAAAATGGATCCTGGGCTGGGTCGAGGAGGAGTTTGAACCAGGAAAGCTTTTCTGGCTCGAGCTGTAGATCGAAACCCCATCTGTATCCTGGGGGAGGATATGAGTCCATGTATTTCAATTCCGTGGGGACTTTGTCAGAGGTGTTGTTTCCCTGGCATGGGGTATATTAGTTTGATTCGGGGGATATTTTCTTGTGTTAGAGAAATGGTGGCTTACCCGAGAGGGCCATTGTTGAATCACGTTGATCTCATCTGGGGTAGCTGTGGAGGCCTGTGGATATGATTTAGCGTTTCATGAAAATGCTTTAAAGATGTCGGGTATTTACCCAAGCAACACCTGAATATGTCGTCCCAAAGTCGATTCCTATCTTCAGAGAAACCTTGGAATTCGCAGACATGTTATGGATTTTACAGCCGAGACTGGCGGCGAAGAACTAGAGGAAGGTTTATCGTAGTTGAAACGAAACAGTGGGCGTGCAATAATGTTTGCAGGGTGACTTCGACAAACACTCCCACAAACCGAACAGCTGTGGAGAGGAGAGAGCAGTGTTATCAATTTGTGAACAAGGCCACGATCAGCTCGAGCTCAAGTTAAGAGAAAAGATTCTACGCTTAGAATTAAGGCCCATATTCCACTTCGGGCTAGTTTCAGGCCTCCCATATATTAGTTGCCTGCTTCAGGCGGCCGCCTTGCCATTATTTGCCTTAAATCGGTCATGTGTCATGTTAAAAACACCTTTTAACCTGCCACGTGATTGTGTGCTGGCAACAGCAATTGTTCTTCTACCCCGCACTAACCCGTTTCGTTCTGTTTGTAATAAAACCAAAACCAGCAAAACACATGGAGCAAACAATGCAAAAAACATCTTTTTCGCGTCCTGCAAACCATGGAGCAGCAACAAAATTCTACAGGCCGGAGCTTTGCTCAAGTTGTTAGATCAAGCCTTCAAAGCGTATCGAATATACACCCAAGACAACAGCCGAAAGAAGGAATACGAGGCAGGGGTAGCGATCAGAGGATGGGAGTTTCAATACCCGGCCGAGATGAGCCACCTGAACCAAGACAACGTTCGATGCGGGAGGAGGGGAGGTTAGAGAGATATCCCGATAACCCAGATCCTCATCAAATGACAAAACGAAGGGCGGTTGGAGGAGATGAGGAACTTGGGAGAGTCCGCAATGAACCCGAGGGAGTCCGCCATGAACTTGAGAGGGTTCGTGAACCTGTGAGAGTCCGCCATGAACCGGATGAGCGGCAAGACCGTTGGTCAAAGGCTCTTGGCATAGAGGTATGATCGAATTGGACTATTATTCTGTGCGGTTTAATCTGAAAATTCATCTAGTCCTCAGCGGAACCTCCGAAACCTGAAGTCACAATTGGGGACTTTAGAGAATTGAACGTCAAGCTTCATAAGTCTGAAGGGACCGTGAGAGAACTGCAAACACAGGTTTACGAGCTTCAAAAAACGATAACGCACCTCAACCGAAGGGATGGTGAAGCGAGCAAAGATGACAGCTATTTCTCAAATAAATTCAGTGGTATCGCAGACAGTATAGTCCAATGGGTGCTCGCGAACTTTCGGGGTGCTAGCAAAGCCGAGACCAAACCCGAGTGGAGTCTACTTTCTTTAGATGTCAAAAAGTATCTCGAGCCCTATAAGAGTTCGGGATTGTTCAAGTCCCGGCAAACTAGATTAAGGGTAGTAGGCGGTATCGTGGCGGAAGTTTTACGAACCCAGATCTTCGATTGCTTTATATTTGGAGCGCCTGGCAGTGGCAACCAGTTCGAGGATACCCAAAGGCAGCTTAAGGGGACAGGTGAGTTCTTCTCATCCCTAGGTGTCACTTCATTCACTCAACTACGCATCTGGTTTAGATTATCAGATTCAGCGTTGGCGTGCTCTTACGGTCAACCTATATACACAGAACGCCGATTTCCAGACCAACTTCGATAAAAAGGTAAGATCAATCGCAAACGACCTCGAAACGCTGCTAGTCTGCTTTGCTCCCGAGGAGTCGAATGATGAGAACCGTAGAAATGGACTACACCAACTAGTAAACGAAGCAGCTGTTTTAGCGCTGGAGGTTAGTTATTCAGGTCAACTGTTTAAGAAGAAGCTAAAATATGGTTTTCTTCCACCTCCAGGTTCGCGGGCAGTCGCACCTCATAGAACTTCTCCCAGTGGATCGTGGCAGCCTCTACAATCAGTTTTGGATGAGTGACCTGAATTGTGAATATGAAGAAAATGAATTGGAAGCTGGGAAGGCTATTGTACGGCTCCAGGTTTTTCCCATTGTCGTCAGGAGAGGGTTTGATCCTGAAGGGGCGTTCTGGACGCAAGTGAGTGTGGTGATGAAGGGTAGTGTACTGGCTTCGTTGGCCGAGTAAGGTCACCTTAATTCCTTGTCTCAGATTTTTTAGCTGTACTAACCTTCGTGTGCAGATAGCGAGATACCTTCCTTTCCGGCAGTCCTACGATCCAAGAATGTGCTTTACATTTCATGTTATCTAGTACCACGGATCAAGTTTAAGTATAAAGTGCAAAAATTATAGTCTCTAAAGTAGCATTGTACGTACATCACATGAATGTATGGTTATCTACATAACAGATTACTATAAAGTCTGAATCACGCGTGCCGTGCTGAAAAGTACAAAAGAGTTTATGTGTTGCAGCCTGACTTTAGATCGGCAACGCACCGAAGCTTAGGCCATCTAGCTGTCCCGTCTGCCAAGCTCGCCTTCCCCGTAACCTTAAACAAGCTCCACACCATCAGTTCATCCCGTACTGGAAGTTATTAGTTTCCTACCAAGAACCAACCCATCGGATCTCTACTCTACTACTGTTACTACTGTTACTACTGCTACTACTACCACTACCACTACCACTACCACTACTGCTACTACTACTGCTACTGCTACTGCTGCTACTACTCCACTACCCCCAATGGCTCCAACCGATGCCCAAATCAAAGAATCCGACGCCCTCAAACAACAAGGCAACCAAGCATTCGGAAAGAAGTATTCCCCCCTCTCCCCAGTACTCCACCCCCACTAACATACCACCAGAGAGTTCACAGCAGCCTATTCTCTCTACACCCAGGCCATCTCGCTAAACCCCACTGCACCAGCCCTTTACTCGAACCGTTCTGCTGCCTTGCTGTCAATGAATAAACTCCCTCTGGCACTCAACGATGCAAACAGAGCTATTGAGCTTGATCCTAAATGGTCTAAAGCTTACCGGAGGAAAGCGAGTGTTCTGGATGCCATGAAGAAGTATGCAGAAGCGAAGGAGGTGTATGTGAAAGCTCTCGAAGTGGGATTAGCGGAGGTTCAACCGGAGGGGAGAGAGAAGGTTGAAGCAGAGATAAAGAGACTTGTCGAGGGTGAGGTCTATTATTCCTTCTTACAGGGCCCCATAGTCTCTATCTATAATCAATACCCCATTAGAACCACCACTAACACCCCACAGCCATCGACAAAAAGATCTCTACAGAAACCCCCCTCCCCCCTCCCGGAACCTTCCAAAAAGAAGAACACAACGTCGGCTACATCGTCATGCGAGAATTCGAACGCCGTCTCTCCACCGGCGAACCCGTCGGTCAATGGCCACCCAACGGCTCCTGTCTCCGTCGAATTTGGGTCGCGTGAGTCCCCCACCCTCTCCCTCTCAACCCCGCTAACACCCACAGCGAAATGCAATTCCAAAACGCCCTCAACAGCCTCCACCAATTCAGCGAAGGCCAAATCCCCGGCGCAGCCCCCGGCACCCGCGCAATATTTGGGCGCGTCCAAACACTCGAAGAACTCACGACCGCGATCCTCGAAGACGTTCGAATCGCCCGTTTCGACGCCGTTTCGCTCGACAAACTACGACTATGCTACGCCCTCGAGCAACAGCAACGGAACGCTATCGGACCTGGCCTATCCCCGAAAGATACAATCGCACAATACAACCAACGCCTCACACAAGCCCGTGTACTCCACGGCCTCAGCGATCCCATAGGAGGCTGGAACTCTGTTCGCCCGGCACTGCAGCTCTCCATCCGTACAGCGTTAATGAATGGGTGCATCAACAAGATCCTCGACGTCCCCGGAAGCGACGAACCCGACTTCCGGCGTGCAGTGGAGCTGATAGAAGAAGCGCGACGAATGTGGCCAATGGTAGACGGTGCAATCCGTGGACGAACTCTCGAAGAGACATTCCTACGCGGTGTCAAGATCCTCCTCGCCGAAGCACTCATCAAATCGTACAACTACAACCCAACCTCACCTAGCGACCAGCAAAAAAAGCTCGACGACATCAAAGCTATCGCAGACTGGGTCATCGAGTCGTTTAACCGCAACCCGAGACCGCCAGAGTCGGAGAGACGCCAGGGGTTCATGGGGGATGATGCGTGGTGGAATATCTACTACGCGCACTATGCGACACCACTCGGGAAAGCATATTCTTTCCGAGGCTTTGTTTTCGCTCATACGGGACTTCAGATCGATCTTGATAAGAGGGAGGAGATGTGTTGTGCTGCGGCGAAGGAATATATTATTGCTGCGGGTTGGATGAGTATTGATGAGCCGGAGCGTGCGAATAACCTCTGGAATGCTATATTTGCTATGTGTAGTAGTGAGGCATACTACCATAAGGAAGACTTTCGGGTTCTTGCGGATATGGCTAGAGGGTCGAGCCAATGGTTCGATGACTACTTTCTAGAGCAACGAACTCAACCAGAACATATCGGGACGACTGCATTGAAGGATGTCTTGACCAGTGAATGGTACCCGGATGTGAATGAAAACGCGGATGTCATGTCCGAGTTGTTGAAAGACATATGGAAGGAGCGAGTTACCAAGTATGGTGAGAAGGAGGAGGCCGTTGGGGGCACGGAGATATGGAGGAACTTGGATGAAAGGTTGAGGACGGCGTTGGAGGAGAAGATGGGGTGGGTGTAGGTGGCTGTATCCAGGTCTGCATGCTTTTTACACATAATCATCACTATCAGCATTCTTATTCCATTACCTTAAGCATCATCGTTATCCAAATTTCTGTTTATTTCATTTGGAAATTAAGTATTCAAATCTCATTGTATCATTAGCCCAGACAGATCACTACCAATTAGTCACTAGAACCGGAGTACTTCAAGAAAACCACCAATTATAATTACTACCATTAAAAATCTAATCCACTTCCACCCTAGTCCCGGCAAGACCCTACATCTAAACTAGATCCTACCCAACTCTAGTCTACCTCTGCTGCAGCGGGTACTCACAAAAGTCCCTCAATCCCCAAGGCTGCGTCAACGTCCCTCCACCACACCTCTCACACCCCGGCAAGCTGCCCAACCCATCCTTCCAACTCCTCACCACAATATCATCAATCCAAAACGGTACCTTCTTCTGCGCAACATTATCATACACATCGAAAGCCGCCCCACGCTGCTTCCTGAACCCCACTGCCTTCAGGTTCACGCTGAAACCATAGCTTGTAGGGTTAATCGTATAGTGCGTGCCTGGATCAACGAGAATAGCGACGGAACCGTCCGCGACACATGGACCATGGCCTTGAACAGTGAGTGAAAGATCAGCGGGGTTCTGTGTGCTAGTCGCAGTGTTATCGATTGTTATGTAGAAGGAGTCAATGTCGAATACGAAATCTGCATCGATTTTGTTGACGGATGTGACTAAGTTGCTACTGTATAGAGAGTTGGGGTTTGAGGAGGCGGAGTGGGACCCTGGGCTACCGGAATGGTAGGATTGTTCTTTTGTGACAACCCAGTCGGAGCTGAAGATATATGATTTATATGATGCTGGGAGAGTGGCAGTAGGCGAGGCTGCGATATCGTCAAACTAGTGATAGATCAGCACTAAAGCTAACATCAGACGAAACCTAAAGTAGACTTACCTTCAGAGTGACAGCTGCAGCAGTAGAAGTAGGTGTTTGTGTCGGATAGAGACAGTGAGTATCCGTATCCGTAAAGCCCACCGCATACTCATCAATAATCTTGGAAAATCAGCATGAACAGCAAACACCCAAGATTCCGAATACTCACAACATCGTCAATGACGAACGGGAAATACTGTCTCGATTGGTTTGACCCAGATGAAATCCTCAATTGCCATTGAACAATTCTATCCCATTTATTCGGCAATGAAACTTTATACCCGACCTCGGAACCCTTAATCTTGAAGTTCACGTTGTTTGTAGTGCTCCCATCCTCTCGCCATCCGAAAATCTCCACGTTAAGCTGTTCTTTGAGGAAATTGGTTGGGACGACGGGGGTGAGACGGAACTCCAGGAGGTCATATACAGCCCACAGAGACAAAGCAGGGAATGTCGAGTCCTTTAGCGTCCCGATCTTGCCTTTATTTGGGGGTGCATCACCAACGTTAGTGCCAGGAGTATTCAACAACCCAAAATCTGGCGATGTGCACTACATCAATATCAAACTATGTTAGTACATCGAGTCTAAGCGCTACGAGCTGATAGAGTACATACAGCATTACGATCAGGATCTCCTTCTGGGAATTTCCAAGTGCAGTTGATGAGTGTCCAGCCTTGGTCGTTCTCGAACATAATCCGCTTCGTGACATGGTCGTCAGGGTCACCTCCGTTGGCTTCCCTCCATGCATAGCCTGCTGCGTATGAAACAAGGTCATAATATTGCACATAGCGAGGCATTGCATGGATTGGTGGGAGCCAGAAATTCCACTACAAGTAGCGGCTCGAGTTAGCTTTGAAAGGCGAAGACGAAAAGGATAAGAATGGACTTGCAGTGAGTTTCTTGTTGACTTTTTTGACGGTACAAGGAGCAGTGGAAGTTGGTGTTGTTGCCGTGGCCTGGCGAGGGATGCTAGTAGTGAATCGAATTAGAACTTGAGCGAATTACAGCCGCGAGAAGAGGGAGAGGAATTACAGATTGACTGGCTCAGCAATAGCCGTTGTCCAGCATAAAGCAGAAGCCAGGAAGGAAACCGATAGCAGCTTCATCGTATCAACTAAACGAGAGAATTGAGGGTTGTTGACGAGTACTGAATTGTTCTTCCCCCATACTTTCTCTCCCTCTTTAAGGCAAACCTCCAGAAAGGACCTCCAATGGCAATCGCAATTGTCCATCCAGTCATATTCCTAACCCCTGAGTGATTACCATCTCGTAACACGATACGATTCGCGAAGCTTGTCCCTGTGTACCTATCGCTTGGAATATATTGCCCGCTCTGGACTAGGCGTGAGCCATGGCCCGCAGATCACGCGTGTGTTCCTGGAATCTGAGTACATTATGATCTCGTGCCACAAAGCTTGTATCTTGTACCACCCTCGGAACCTTCACCACTCAAAATGCTCGTTCTAGATTATCGAGTGGCCCGTGTGCGGAAGGTATCCTAGAATCTTTGTACCACCTTTCCCAGATGGAGTTTGGACCGTCTGCATAGCCACCCGCACGAGTGACATCTTGTGGGACTGCCAGCGTGTGCGAGATATATAGCTGAAATCTTGTAACTCAACACAGTCAGGAGAGTTCAAAAAAATAAAACTGAAGAATCAGTTCACATCTCTTTAGGGGCCAGTATCTCCACCTCGCTCCTAAAATAACCAACGTACTTGATCACACGGTCAATACGACAAAGGGATTTCAGCTCTAAACAAGGACCTTCGCTAATGCAAGGCTAATCATACAGAACCACCGAAAGGATGTCGTGCATATATACCTACTAGCTACGGTTCAGATTAAATTCCTCGAACCACAGACTGGTATCCCTTGACACCCGATTTAGCCTAAAAATCTCAGTGCTTTTAGGGATAATTATTAATAGAGTTCTCCGAGGTAGGACACCAACAAGCCGAGTTTTCAGGGATCCAGGAGTTGATTTTCTCCGCGGATCCCCGGGAGATCCCTCATAATCAACGGAGGTATGCACTTGTAGCCTATACAACTACCTCAAGGTTTTACTTGTGAAAGTCACGAAGTTGTGCGCTGTACCTAGAAACAAGAGACACTTCCGTGGCATTTATAGCATATACAAAGACTGCTTCTAGAATAAAATACAATCTTCCTCACCTTCTCTCAGCCTTTCTGTTTAAGGGATTCTCATTCCATTCGATAATCTCAGCTAGGGATTCCAGCCTTAGTCAATTGCTAGTAACTACACAATGGTACAAAACTATTACAAAAACCCTCACAGAGAAACTACGCAAATTACTGATCATAAGAAAAGACTACCATGGCGGAGAGTCGATCCACTAGTGAGTTACTAAGAATCTATAAGGAGTGGATCCATAAAATTATGTTTAGATGAAATTTTGAGGTTTCTCTTAAGCTTAGCTACAGATATATTCTTGAGATTTGCTAAGTCCCAACTTTAGTTACACATTTTACATGGCTTAACTTACACGTGATAACTGTGAAATGCCGCTGCAGCTTAAGATGCAAGTGTAGGTTACGTAGCTGAATTTCTAGTTTCCCATTAACACAACTATGGAGCTATTTGCACTAGTATGTATTTGTTTTCCTTGCACATACCCCACCCGTAGTATTTATACTTAACGAATTCATCATCATCAACCCGTAGTATTTACCATGCGTATAACGAACTATTTAACTAAAACAGAAAAACACCGTCATGATCTGACTTGAGTCGCGGCCGCAAAACCTCAACAATTAAAACTGTACTAATAGACCGAAACATCCACAACCAGACCTATATATCGCATGTCATCCGTAAATAGATATTGATACCAAGGAGGCGCCATGCCTAGCTTGTGCCTAGATTTTGGTTCCGAGCGAACCCTGGAAACGAATGTGTAGAATTATATATTTAAGGACTGGGAGTGTTTGGAGCGTGGGAATGGTGCTGGCTAGGTCTGACACATGCTGGTCTTTCATACTTAGTTCATGGGATGTTACTCGCCAAAGCTACCGACGAGTATTGATTGATTGATTGATCATTGATTGATATTTTCGGCCCTTTAGGTTATGGCGGTAAAGAGTATCCATTGATTAATTGATTAACTTGTCAAGTACATCTAACCATTCTAATCATGGTACTATTAACGGGTGCCGGTTGGATCTCAGAAGCCCTCATCGGCTAGGAATCCTAGAATGTCTGACACTAGATAATCGCTGTACCAGTCATTCTAGGAAAGATTTTTCTCTGCTCTAGTAAAACAAACCCCGAATCCATTACACCTGTGACTTGATAAAATCAGTTCACATAAATACGGAAACATTCGTGACCATAGCAACAATCCAAAAGAAACAAAGAAACAAAGAAGAGAGGAAGGGAAGAAGACGAAAAGAAAATACTAAATCCAAGCAAACCTTCAACTAGCCTCTCCATTTTACGTGCCCGAACTGAAATGAAATTAAAAACGGGAAAGACAAGCTACATGTCTCATGCGCGCATGAACCGCGAGAATAAGCCAAGAAAAAGAATTCCCACACTGACTGCTAGCGTGCTACTTATACCGTATATGCTACGAGTGTAGGGGTAAGACTATCGCCAGGCGGCGGTGCAGGCAGAAGACGTTGATTTTTCTTCCCCTTCCCAACACCCTGAGAGGCCTGATAAAATGCGTAGTGAATAGGGAACACTATATACAAAAATTGACCTAGTTTAATTAATAAAACCGAAAAACTCGGGTGAGGTCAAGTCTCTCAAGCAAATGACTGTACTACTACCTGTCGACAGACTTGTCCCCACTCTTGAAGTACTCTTTAAATACGACCTGCACTTGCCCCGTAGCTTATACGCAGAGAAATCTTCTGAATGGTCAAGTTCCTGTGGTTCACTCCTTTTCTGCCATATTCGGTACTATATTAGGTTTAGCGTGGGGCTGGTGCGGGTCGTATTTGAAGAGTACTTACAGTTGTACATGTTGCATCCTTAGCTTATATGTCGACATCATATCCGATCAGACATCCGAGGCTTTCGGATCCGAGGCTTCCGAACCCGAGACTTCCAAACCCGTGCCTTCCGAGCCCGAGGTTTCCGGACCCAAGGCTTCCAGATCCGGAGCTTTTGACGATTTGCAGATATTGTAGATGCTGAGGGAGTCGAATGCCCATAAAATTTCCTTCGTAAGGGACCAAAAAACAAGCGGGTAAACGATTAATTTGACCGAGCGAGCAAATTCCCATAGCGCCAGGGAAGCCATCTTCTCCGAATCTAAAGTCCTGCCCCGGTACGCCAAACACATCACAAAGAGGATTGGAGGATTATCTATCCATCTAAATACCATCATTATGATCATTATCGAATATGCGACAAAGGCAAAAAAACGCCCAAGGATAATCGGGTTAAGATCAGGTGTAGGCGTTTCAGTGCGGTTTTGACATCCAGTGCTGCAGCTGCCGAACTTGTATCCTCCCGAGTATTTGTAGCCATTCGTCCTGTTTTCCACTAACATATCAGGCATTGCGATCAGAACCCGTGTCACTGCCTCTTTTTCAGTAGCAGTATCGCACTCAATTACTGTGACACCAAAAGCTCTCTCCATCCAAGAACAGTAAGATATGCTCCATGCTCTTGACAGGACGATCACCGTCACAATAGAACATAGAAAACCGAGAGTGGGGAATAGATCACCGCCTTGAGTACTCCCAAATAGAAACGTAAGGAAGATGAGCATCATCGCTTGTACAAAGCCGAAAAGCATACCGACCAGTGGATCTCTGGCTGGGTAGGCCTTCTCGGAGAGTCTAACCACCACAATCATGGCAGCTGGTGAACTAAACCTCTTCTTCAAGATAATAGTAGCCGGTACAATGATTGAAAAATGTTTAAAGACCCTAAATAATGCGTGAATGATCGGTATGTCAGCTTTGAACTTAGTCTCTGCTAGTAGTGGACGATGATAGAATGATAGGAATAGAGAGATGAAATATATAATTTGGCATACCAAACCCAACGATCTAGTCGTAATACCGATCGGAGCATTGAGAAAAATTGGTGAAATCCCTCCCCAGATCTTCGACGCGGAGGATCCCCCTCGACAGTGGAACAGTTTTTGCACGCTAGCTTCAGAGTCGGGGTATCCGGGGGCAGCGGGCTTAGATGAAATATCTCGCACGTCTTCCCGAAACAAAAGGATTCCCAACACGTGCGGATAATTCCCGTAGAAAAGGCCAGAGCTTGTGTCCAGCAAGTGAATACCGCACCACCCATTCCAGGGCAGAGCCAGATAATATTGGTCGAATTGATGAGGTCTAGGAGCCAAGGCATTATTAACAAAGCAAGATATTGCAAATATATAAAACCCCCACTATACAGGGTAATATGCCATAACTTTCGTCGTCCGTCCACCTGTAAAACTCCATCCATAAGTTTCTGTAGTTGGGTGGAAGCTTCGCCTGAGATGTCCGATTTAGGTACTATCGGAGCTAAGGTGCCAGGTGGCAATGGGCCGGAATGATGCTCTTCCCCCGTTGGCGCGATAGAGGAACCTAAACTCCTAGGTCTTTGACGTATAGCAGACATATCATCCGTAATCGTAGTATCGCTGGAAGTGGCTTGTGGATCCCCAGAGGAAGGCTGAAATGTCGCCGATCGGCCACTGCGAATACCAGTCCCGTCTTTGAAAGCGTGAGAAATTTAGTTACTTGTGATGAGATAAATGATCGGACATAACAGACCATCAAAAAGTGCCATAGCTTCTAGGCACAAGTCCTTCGCCTTTAGCACCCTATCTTTAGCTAAAGTAGACACATTTGTAGTGGATAAACCAAATGTCATTGCAGAAGTTATGACAGCTGCTCCAGTTGAGAAAAAAAGCATAGCTTTAGTCCTTGCCGTAGGAAGAGGGGCGAAGGCTAACAGGGTTGGAAGTAAGGTCATGATAGTGGTAGCCACTGCCGAGCCTGCTTTATCGACCTCAGAAGCATTATCTAGAATCTGATTCAAATCAATTTTACATCGTCCCGGGAGTACACCGCCCAAAGTGTCACTCATGTTGGACGCATAGGCATCGCTGCTAAACAACAAAATTAACCAGAACACAGCCAGCCAAGAACGCGACGGCGTTTGGGTGGGAGGCTTTAAAGTATATCCGAAAATTAGGATCCAAATCCTATAAGCAAGAATTAAGGTGATGGTAGGCCGGAAAACCTGATTTAATAAGCTGCTAATCTATCGCAAAAGGCAATAAGCTCTTGCACTCACCGATATCCCCAAGACACCCTCTAGCAATTCATTTGCAACACTAGAATCTCAATCAGCAAATAGTAGCAACCGAGGCAGAGGCAAATTACGGTGTGGCTGCCATCATTGAAGCACGCGACTTTAGCTGTTAGGACTGCTCAGTAGCCTGTAGAGCTGTCCGATGACCGTGCGGTGGGTGTTAACATTTAGTAGAAGCTTTTGACCGAGATGATTCCAAGAACTAATATATAAGTCCTTAGACTCAGGGTAGATGTTTTAGGATATTATATCTACTTAATGGAAATTTTTCTCCATATCCGAGACACGGTAGTAGGGTAGATCAACCGGCTGTTCTAGTGCGAGTTAACAAGGCGGCAGATCATGGTATGTGTTAAAATTTGATTCCTTTAGACTATCGTCTTCACAAATTCGCCAGCGAACTCATTGCCACTCGGCCTCCAAAAATTTCTTACCTCTACTGTATTTGCTTCTGTCTGTTTCACGGAACCAAGAGGAATAGGTAATCTTTTGATTATCAGAAAAGGCTTCAGCCTCGTTTGTAGGTGCTACCACCTACTTGGTTCCGCAAATCCTCAGGATATCACCTTAAACTGGTGATACCCGCGAGCCTGGCTGACTCGAGCTCTGGGCTCAAACACCTCACGCATTATGGTGGGTCGACCTAAACCTAGACCACCTTTTTGAGCTGTTATTCCACCACCCACAGCCAATGGAACTATTAGCAAAAAGATACACGACTTCATACGATACTATTGAAACTCCATATCTTTTTGCAAGGCATGGTAGCGGGCGAAATGCACGAAATGGGACGTTCCAAGGAATACCGATGGTGTGATTGAATATATGCAGGGACACTGCCTCCCCCATATTTGGCTTCTAGGGGAAAGCCCAAGCATCTATAGGGCTATAGAGCAGAATTTGATGGGGTGTTTGGTGAGACATGGTGTTCCATACTCAATTTTGATTGGTCTAGGTTTAAGTTTACACCTACCATATACATGTACCTCACGAGCCAAGCCTGTTCGATCTTTTTCTATGAAACTCGAGCTCAAGCTTGAGCCTAGCTAGGCATATATGGTGTATGCAAGACCAATGTTTCTCCTACGGTGGTATTTTTCTCCACTCATTCTCGAATCATAGTTTTGTTCATCGCGGAATTTTTCGTTGTGGTTATGTTGGCAGTGATCATGGAGTACCGTCGTATTTCGCAGTTAAGCCTCGAGGCGAATGCAGAGTGGAGAGAGAAAAGCCTGCAGGAAAGTTGTCTCGGGTGTCTCTGCTACGCTTTTGACTGGTGCAAACAGGTTGCACTCATACCATAGGTGACGGTCCCTAACCCTACAGTAAATTGACTCCCTCCATTGGCTAAAAATCGGAATCTAAGACCTTTCCCGCAGGCTTTCTCTCTCCACTCTGCACTACGCCTCGAGGCTTAACCGCGAAATACAACGGTATGTTGCTTCAAGGCTTGAGCTGAGCTCGGACTTTTCAAGCCTTCCTTTCCAAGAGCCGAGCCGGCTCGTGGACGTCACCACCTGAAGCTTTACGATACTTTATAAACAGGGTTTAACAAGCAGGGGTTCAAAAGCCACGCTCACTACTAAGACCTTTGCCGAGAACCCGAAAGAACAGTACATAAGGGTTCAAACATTGAGTCTCACATTTCTCCATATACAACCAGGCAGAGGTTGAGGATAAGTGTCAAGAATTGTCTCTGATCGAACATAGAGGTGATAGATATCGTGATGAGCCTAGTGATGTGACACGGGCAGCTGCCACGGCACCCTGAGGCTTCGCACCTGCTTTAAACATGGCTATTTCTTAATATCACTTTGTTGATAGAATAGCCGATATGCGAATTTGCAGATAGCCAACCCATTTCCCAATCGATCGCCCAGGTTGTCCCATAATCCGATGAAGCTGACCCCCCTGGTGAGGGCCAATATTTACTTACCCCCTATTGGCCACTTTTCAATTAGCCACGTGTTGATCCGCCGTCACTTTAGAGGGTCGGAATTTTCTACCGGGTTATGGGATAAATAAGGTTTAATAACGTATGGGCCAGAGTAACGAAGCCGAGAACGTTCAGTAAGAGAGATATAACCAACACCAAACTATAATTTCCACCACTCTTTCGCCTGTAGCACCCTGCCCTTAAGCGTTTATATTTACAGCCGCGTTCCAAGAGTCTTTGCACCCTTCTCACTACCACCTCAACCACCAGTGAATTTAGACCGCAGTTTCTATAGAAGGCGACCATACAAAGGGTAGGATGTTATCTAGTATACCAATATTTGTATAAGCCCTCTTCTTAATTATTTTTATCTAGCTTGGTTTGTAATTGTTTAATTGTGGTATCTCCAGGCTGTTGCTAAGGGTGCAGACTTTTGGAACGCAACTGTAGATGATAGGGTTTGCCAAGACATCCGACTTGCGTAGCACAAGAGAAAAAAATACCAAGCGGCAAACTTTAGCCCTTCTGTAATACAGCACCTATTCATAAATCTCCCGAAAAGTAGATGTGCACTGGGATCGAGATATCACATTCTTGTCGGGAACTTCTTCCATCGAGTATCATACTGTGATATGCACCGTCATCCATTTGAAGTGCAGTATTATATGACCCAATTAGTAAACCTGCAGATAAAGAGGGAAAGTAATCCGAAAAATCTCTTCCTCCCCACAAATCGCTACCTAATTCGAAAAAAAATCTCAAGTCGCCGAGAGCCTAAAAATTCCAGGCCTCGACTCTCTGCCGAACGAATCACCTCCTCACCGAACTCCTCGCCCCAGCCCTTTTAAAACTAGCAGCGACAAGCCTCCTGCTGGGATGCTACTATCGCTATGTAATCCACCAGGCAGCATCACATAACCGTACCTCCTTATGGGACTGCTACTAGCACGAGGAGCCCAGGCCTATATTAATGTAAGGGACTTTGATAGGGTGACTACACTTCACTCGGCAGTAGTACTGGGTTATAAGGGGCCAGTTAGAGTACTATTTAAGAACGGAACTAACACTGAAAGTCTGGATGGGACTGGATGGACAACCCAGATACTGCTCGAATCTTCCTTCATTGTATCTAGGCTGCTCGTTATTATCATAGGCCTGTATGTAGCATTATTTTTGTCGTTTCACCGTGGTATAAAGTCCCTAAAAACTCTAAATCAATCTAGCACATCTAGATAGCTAGCCTAAAATTACCCTCCCCAAACCAAAGCCCCCTCTATAACAAGTGACCAACCAACCACACTCCTTGTGTCTGTAACCCAATACCACATCACCGCAAGAAGCAGCAATATCCGCCCTTGAACACGAAAACCGTCAGTTTAGTGGAGCAAAACCCGCTCATCACCCCTCTCCCAATCACCCTCAGAATGTCTCCAAGCCCCAGAAACTCTTACCTCAACCTCGAATCACCCCAGTCGTCTCCTCCAGTCCTCCAGGTTGCTCTGCGGTCTTACTTTTTCTTCTCAGGGTTTCTATTGAGCCCCGAACACTACAGTTATCTTTCCCAGTCATCCGGATTATTTCGATTCCTCTGACTTCAAATCACTCCAGTGGTCTCCCCCACGGTGCGCAGCAGCCTTAGGCAGTAGGGGACGGGAACGATCCTAGTCCCCCCAGCCCTCCAGATCATTCCACATACCGAATCAGAGAATACGACGTCGATCGCCTGACGTACAAGAGAAGAGACGAGGTAACAATGGAGAAATGAATATAGCACATGATTCTATGGACTAGCACTAGGCTAGTCCGAATCACAATGTTCCTCCGTCCATTGCGAGAACAAATTACAATATTACAGCCGTCCTTCTCTCCTTCACTCAATCTTCCCCGAAATCGCCGACCACTTCAGCAACCATTCTCGGAGATCCGTATCACCTCTCCGAAATCGCCGACCACTTCAGCAACCTTTCCTAGAGATCTGGTCGCCCTCCAATGGCCCAACCTCCCACCTAGCTATTCAACAGGGCCCCCAGACCAAAATCCGACCCCCCCCCCACTACCTAGATGCCTCCGTAAGTATCCCCAAATGGCCCAGCACAGCCTCTAAAGGCATAGCTAGGGCTTAGTAAATTAAGATCTACGATCTTCAACTAGAGGTCGCCGTCGTAAAGGCGGAGAGAGACTTATTCCACCACGACGTTAAGTGGCTGAGAGAGGTAGCCAAGAGCCGCGCAACTATATCAAACAGCAAAGGACTAGAGGAGAAAGAAGAGAAAGGATGCGAGGAAGCTGCGAAGAAAAAGGGGTGGGAGAACGATTTAAAGAAAACCAATCGAAAGGGAAAGAGAAGTTGATGAACCAGAAGGATATGAGTAGTGAGGGACAGGTTGGAGCTAAGGACATAAGAGTAGCCCTTGGAGAACTAGTCGGAGAAGTCGCTAAGCTTGCAAAATCATCCGAAGATAGCTATGGAAAGCTGAAAGAACACAAAGAGCAGTCTGTAGCAAATACCAATAAACTTGTGGGGATCCTCCGACAAATTCACCAGGCAGTGGAAAATCAACAAACGATCGCCCGGCACCCCAAAACATTGGCAACGTCAGAAGAACACTAACTAAGTTTTTCCTAGACAAATTCGCTAGCCTCATAATCTCTTATATTGCAAATCTCGCTTCATCGTTAATTGCTTCCAAGATAGAGGAAGTAAGTCCTCCTTCCGCTACCACAGAGCCTCAGCCATTTACATGATCCTTTTACAAGCTCGTAAAGTACCTACTAATATTTGAGTTGAAGTTTTGAGTGCGGCAACGAACATCATATTGTCAGGGGACAAATAACCGAGTGATATAAATCCACGACCCAACACAACTACTGACCTCAACTACAATGAATTTACTTTTCTAAATTAGCACTTCGTATGCCCCCAAGAGGGCCGTTGTGTTTGTGTGTGTTGATGCTATAAACCTGCTAATACATTTGTTGTAATTTTATGTCACTGCGTGTGCGTAGACAGTCACGCATACGGGTCAGTCACTCACTTCCTTTGCAAAAATGTGATTGGCAAAAGGGGCTTTACTAGTTTGGTGAAGCGGGAACGATTAATGGGTGATCAACGGGATATCTTCACGAATTCATGCCATCAGGCTCATGGATCAGGTAGTGGCCTGAGATAGCACTCTCCTGAGCGAATAGAAAGATAAAGGTTTCCCCTAAGTATGTCGCCGCCAAGAAAGTGAGTGACTGACCCGTATGCGCGACTGTCTACGCACGCGCAGTAATGCGTTGTTCGGCTTTTTTGTCCCCCGGAAATGCGAGCCCCCGTAGGCACCACAAAAAGCATACTTATTTTGCCAGTTATAACGACTTTAATCCTTAATATTCAAGGGTACCTAGTAGAACCAAGTAACTTGTTCATACACTAGGTAGTACTCACAATATTAGTAACCGAAAATAAAAGTTCATGCATTTCCTAATAGAATTACAACTCATAATATTTAAAAACTGGAGAACAGCGGACCGAAGACATTCGGGACATGCTCACGACAGGCATACAGAAACTCTCTGTTAGAAAGATTTTGGCTCTTACTTCAACTGAACCGCTCTCTTTGCCAACAGCGGCGAGTTCCCCTCTTTCACCTTATTCCAATCATGAGCATCAAGGCAAGCCTGTCTGCTTAGTAACACAGCAGGTGCTGTGCGCTTCCGAACTTCCGTTTCATATGCATTTATGGCGTCTTGCAACGTCGCACTGCCTTCCTTGACGGAATTTAACGCAGCTACAAGCTTCGCAGCATCCATGAGTCCGTGGTTTGCAGCTTCCCCGCGATCTTCGATCTTCGTTAGTTACCAAATACTCCTGGAAATAAGGGATTGTTCGAGAAACGTACACATAGTCATAGCATGCGCTGCATCGCCTGCTAACGTGACAGTCCCATCGTGATTATCCCATTCCAAACATGGCCAATCCCCAAGTTTAATCTCGGTGACAGGTGTATCATCAGGTACCGACAGAATCGCAGTTTTGAAAGGCTCGGCGAAGTTACCAGCGCGGCGTTTCATATTCGCCAGCTGCTCAGAGGAGGTAGGTGGAATCTCATCTTTACCAGTAGGATCTCTAGGGCGCCAAGATATGATGAACTGGACTGTATAGTAGTTTCCGCCAGTTGGGTTGGTTGCCGGTGTATCGATAACTACGATTCAGGAGATTTTCCATCAGCATCGAAGCTAAGATGTTGAGAAGGTTCCGACTCACCTGAAAACCAAAGGAAATCCTCCGTTTCCGGGTGCATTCCTTGGAAAAGGAGAGGATCATAGGCCCGCAGCGGTGCTATCTGTTCCGGCGTGAACCTGACGGCCAATCCCGTGCTTCGGATAGGAATTGGCTGCAGCCGGAAAGTCTGAGGACATAAAAACTCGCGGGTTCGGGACTTCCCGCCTTCGGCACCAATTAGGATGGTCCCAGCTGCTGTCGTCCCATCTTCGAAGTAAGCCGTCACACCATCGGCTGTGTCCTCGAACTTTTCAAGCTTTTTACCCCACTTTATGTCCCAAATCTTAGCTTATAGAAAAAATTTATAGCCCAATTGAAGGGTATTGGAAGTGCACCTGAACCGGCAGATCCTCTATCAACAGTCTCCTAAAGCTTTCCCTCTTAAGTCTCAGTCGTCTATTCGGCGGGATCTTATAGGCTATTTCTCCGGTCTTCATATTCAGGAATAAAAAATTGCCCTTATCAACCCTTCCTTGTTCTGGATCGACTTGAACTTCCAGGAGGCGTTCTCGGAGCTCATCCGAGATACACTCTTCCAAACTTGGGAGAGCCCAGTGAATCGTGATACCCCATCCTTGACCACGAGCAGCCGCGTGCAAGTCGCGTTCGAAGATCGAAAAACTGATACCATGCTATGCGCACCGAGTGAGCTACACATGAGAAAGACAAGGTGGTATCATACGAAGCATACCTTTTTCAAAGCCTGAGCAAGTGTGACACCCACTACCCCAGCGCCAATTATCAGGACATGAAGAGGAGCTGCCTCTGCCATTGCAGGAATAGAATATGATCAAATCTCTTCAAAGACGCCTTGCCCAAGCTGAATCGTCGAGACTCTAATGGGGCAATGGCTATGTTGATTGTCGCTGCTGCCGTTGTTGTCGTGGGTTGTGAATCCTTTTAACGTGGGGTGACACCACTCTATTTTCCCGGAGATCCCTGCATTCCTCAATACCCGTTCTGTAAAAAAATCGCTAAAAATCTCCCGGTTCCCTTCTCGCTTGTGATTCGTCCATATGTTGTTACCTACGAGGATTGGTGAATAAAAGCGCGCAGACGGCGTGGGAATTACTAGGATCTCTCGAGTGATATTTTGTGATATTGTACAACCGGGTGAGAAAAGTCTAGAATTACCCCTGCATGTCCGCGTGGGGAGAACGCCGATCTAAAAAACTAAATGAGCATCAGCTCTTACGAACACGTAGATGCGTGTGGCGCGAAAATTGAAGAAGCAAAAAATCAGGTTGCCAGTATCGTAACACCGTATATCCACCACACCCTCAACGAGGAGGACAGAAAACTAAAGAAGGCAGAGGATTAGCGAAATAAAAATTGCACTTCCTAAAAAGCGCAAACATTCCTTCCTGCGCAGCAGCTAGATAGATAGACACATGGCGATAGATCCCCTCCCAAATGCAACTCTTATAAATGTCCCCGACAAGTTTTCTGAGCTCTGAGTTAAATCAATTCCTATGGGGAATACTGTAGCTACGCCGCTCTGATACATACGTAGATATGTATGTATGGAGGGTTGAGGCTTATATAATACATATATCCAGTATATACGCAGTAGCCCAATATTAAATTTTTTATATTATCGCCCTATTCTATATCCTTCCGATCGCGATATATATATACTTAGAATTGGAGCCAAAACAAAAAAATAATACCCTTTTAATATAAGTCCAACATCCACCTACACTGCCAAAAAAAAGTCGGATATAGTGCCAAAAAGGGGGATGCGAATGGTACAGCATTTTTACGGTATTCTAAAAAATGCTGGATTAATTCCGCAGTGATACGGGATTTATCAGCAAATGCAGCAGCGCTCTAGAATTAATACAGCATTTGCTAAAAATACGGCAGTAGACCCACCCCATTTTTTAGTACTGTATCTAAGACATGCTAAACGGTCACTGCAGTACAATTGCCCTATATAAGAATACTCTCTATAAAAATATTCGGCTTATAAGAATACGGATAGCAGACCTGAAATATTTTGTATGGGAAAATAAGAACATCGCCATATAAGAATATCCTTATCATTTTGGGGGGATTCTTAGCATATTCTTATAGAAAGTGGGGGAATATCTGAGAACCATTCATATCCGGGATAGAATTAAAGCAAAAGTGGCCACAAAACACCTACCTCATATATAATATATCAAGCGAAAAGACACGGGATATTGACATCTCTAAGCCCTTCATCACTACATGTATGTTTGAGAATTTTTGTAGGGACTCCCTAGTATAAATATCTTAACGCATACTTGGCATTTCCTGTAACATTTGCTCTATAAGAATATGTTGTCCGGTCCCGACCGTATTCTTACAGGGCGATTGTACTGTATTACCCACCCCTGATAATCCGAGAAACCGTTCATCTAGGGAAATCATGGGGAAATAATGCACTGTCGCGCACCCCCTCCCAGGATTGGGGTAACCGATCCGCTGTAGTGTTTCACTAATGCAAATCGAACAGATATTGCAACACAGGCCCACCTCTAATCACCAGGATGTCTTAGGATGAATTAGATAATTCCGTTACGTTGGTTCATTCGGAAGACTCGGAAAATAGGGACTGATAAGCACGTTATAGGAAGTTAACCGATAGCTTGTGGAGTATCTTGGGGATTGACCCCCCAGGATATATATACCGTCAAAAGTGCCTACTTAGTAAACCACATACCTAGATATGTACGTCCGATAGTTTCGACTAAGCTATAGCGCAAACCCTAAAATTCTCTCGTACGCATAGAAACTAGCGATAGGGCAAATGTGGGAATTTTTGCTTTCTCCAACCCCAATGTCGAGATTTTATCCAAAAGGTGTTCCACCAGTAACCGTGCGAGTGATTAGACATGATCAGAGCGACTAGCACAAACCCCGTTTGAACTACTACAGGGCCCTATATACCTTGGAAAATCACAAGTCGGCCTCCCCTAACAAGGGTACTAGAGATAGTATCTAAAGTTTTTATCGAAGCTTCACAGCATTCCTTTAAGATAGTGCTAGAATTCCATTACCCAACAGCCACTTCCTCCTTAGTACCATACTACCTCCAAAAACAACTATCGGAAGAGGTATTATATTTCCCGCCCAGTACCAAGCCAAAGCAGACCATGGGAAGTACCAAAACTATGACCTTGTTCCGAAGCAACGCCAGTGTTCAACCATGATCAGTGAACAATAGCTCGGTTAGTCCAAGCTAGCCCAGTCATGGTAGCCCAATTATGATAGCCGGCAATCGTGTTGTATCCTTTTTTGATTGTGGCTTGTGTTGACTTCCGGTATAACTGGAAGGCGGGGTAGCTTAAGTGGCTCAAGTATAACTAAGCCGGTATCTATTATTAATTTCCCCCCATTATCTAGGGGATATTCCCGAATGTCGAATATACAGCCAAGATGAACTCGCCGCGAGAGACTATTAGTGAAGACTATAGTATAGTGATAATGAACTACTGAAGCTATCATTCTATTCCGTAGCATTCCCTGCCAATGACTTCATGACCAAGGGATAATCCAGCATCCACTTGAAGGTGTCACTGAAGATAAATAAGTGGATTTTATATGCCGGCGACCGCCCGTAGACTAGCGTGTTCGGGTGCTAAGGGCCTCAATGAAGCTCACGTGTGCGTCCACGAAATAGTAGATAAGTAATCAACCAATGATGCTAGCTTAGCACTCTAGAGTGCGGGGTATATTCATGTGACTATTACTTAGTATCACATTTGTCGTCAAACCCCGGAGGCTTATAAGCACTCACATATAGGGAATGGTCTATGTTATTACATCACTCGAGAGGTATCTAACAATTCCTATTACGCCTCAGGGAAGAATGCACAAAACGAGAGCGAAAGGGCCTTCGGACCCAGATATCATTATTACTTTTAAGAAGTTGTATCCCTCCCCTCCCCTCCCCTAGCCAAGCAAATAAATAAACATGAAAGTAGAAGGAAAGCGGGACAAAAGTACAGCAATAACCCCGAGCATCTTCCTCTAGTGAAAACAACCCATTATTGATAACTAACCGGTTATCCCCAATTCGGTCATATCCTCATCCCAATCTACTCGGAACAAGACAACAAAGGTATACAGTCCTGGTCCTTCTTTGCGCTTTGCGCTAATTAACCCAAAGTCTATGCGTTCAAACCTCCAACTCCAACTCAATAAATCCCTGGCAAAATCCTCCACTTGACTATCCTGCAGTATCTCTTCCAGTCCTCACCATACTTCCCAGTGCATCTCGCATCATCTCTCCCACACCTTTGGATGAGCAGAACTGTCATAAATATTGCGTAAACCCAAGGTAAGAGGTTCTGGAATCCGCAAGCGGCACAGACGCTGTAAGACAAGATAAGATCGCCAAGATAGTTCGCATGACGAACAAATCCCCACCAACCTAAGTGACATGCCGTCAGCTTTCGTAGGGAGGTGCAATGGAAGGAGAATTTTACTCACCAGAACAGAGAAGAAGTGATTCATGTTCTTTTCCATCCTCGGTCCTATAAGTCGCCTTGATCACTTCTGCTTTCTTTCCCCATATCATACAGTTACCACCGGTACGCCTGACGATATCCTTCTGATGATTAACAGAGCGGAACAACGCATATCCTGAAACACCAATGGCTAGAATAGCAATTGCGACTGGGGTCGATAGATCAACCGGGTAGCGGGCGAGATATTGCGCCTGGAGAGTGTAGGTTGTCGGGAGCCAGACCATGGAACCCCAGGCAAGGTAGAAACCATAGTGGTCATGGCATATATCAATGGTGCGAAGATACCTATAATAGATGTTAGCGGAAAAGCCGATCGGTATACTGGTGTAGACAGAAGCTGACCAATCTTCGTTGATAAAAAAGTCGACTACATAAAAGGCGTGGAGGATGTTCACGATTATCATCGAGTTAGTAATATAACCCTGGATCTGGTATTGCCATGCAGCGAATGAGAGGTCACTAAAATTCTCGTTAGCCGTCAAGCATGCCAATTCGCTGGGGATATAATGCACGACACGACATATGACTTACATTAAGGTCCAAGCAACAATTCCCGGGCGTCCGTTATGGAAAAGTTTGAAATCCCACCACTCGCCGAAACGTGGGTTTAGCTCAATGCCCATATAAAAATCATAGACCCTCGATCCTAAGATGGAAAAACGTTAAAATCACCCACTCATTGCCAACGTTCCACAATCAAAACGGAATTTATACGCACCACTAAACTTTCTGTCCGCTGGGTGTGTGGGATCCACGTGCGCCTTGACGTATGCAATTCCAGCCAAAAAGAAACCGTACACATTCATCACAACCATCAAACCATCCCAATTCTTTGCGATAATAGCTGGGTCAAGGTAACCAAGCACAACCGCTGTAGCGGCAAGAATATGCGTAACCACCCAGGCTTGCATTCCATTCACCTGATATGGGAGGAGATGTCCAGCTGGTGTCCGTTGCCCGTAGCCGATCTTACTCGGAAGCCATCGGTAGAGAGCAGCTTGAAATAATAACCAAGCAGCATACCCTAATGTAGCTTGTAGCGACGGTCTAGGAGCATAGAGCTTAATAAGTTTTAGGGGATTATTCGTAGCATAAATCCACAACGTGGTAGAAATGCTTCCGTCGAAATTGGCAAGGGCAACAGAAAATAAAATAGCCAGTATGGGACACATTGTCATGATGGCACCGCAACCCAGCACGCTATACCAAGAATCGCCATTGAATCGACCCCAAGAGGGGTTAACGTGATTCTCTGGGGAGCCATCACGAGCTTTTCGACTCTGGACTGCCTTTTTGCTCTTCTCAGTGGACTTGAGATTGTTTTTTGGAGGTAAAGGTTTTTTTGGTGTTGAGAAAGGTGCAGAAGTCTCAATGTCGACAAACGACTGGGGAGTAAGAGAGCCGCGCAGAGTAGCCTCTGTGGAACGAACGAGAGAGCGAGGATCGAGGACCATCGCGAGAAAAGCTCAGCAGCAACAGCACGTCTATCAATTGTGGGAGAGGGTAGTGATGATAGAAAAAATTAAAGCTAGGGAGAGGAGAAGGTAGAATGTGGAGAAAACTTGGGAGAGAAAGGCTGGTAATTTGGGGTACAGGGCACATGTACATGTACCTACCTGCTCTCAGCCAGTCCAGTTGGTTGGGCAGAAATAGTGGCTGGCGTGACGTGTCTCTCCGGAATGTGACAGTAACAGATGATAGTGATGATAGTAGCAATAGTGGTAATAATAATAATAATAACGGTGAAGAGAAACCTGCTCGTTCAGGCTTGTGCCTCTCTGGTGAACCTTTTATGGGGTTGTGGTGGCTTTGGAACAACATCTACCGTCTTTTAAAACTCTCCCGAGACCATTCCTCACGGAGCCTCTTCTCTGCCTTCCTCTCGTTCTCGTTCCCTCCCTCCCCTCTCCTGTCATCGCGTCGCGATTGAGTCTCGCCGGCCATCCCATCCCATCCCATCCCATCCCATCCCTGGTATCCCTGGTATCACCCCCCAAACAAAGATGAGAAACCCTTTCGAAAGAAAGAAAAAAAACGAACAGACCCTCTGTAATTCCGCCTCCCAAGGCCTCCGCCATCCAGTGAGCGTGTACGACAAACAGCTCCATCCAAGTTCCGCCCCTTTTCTTCGGTTGGGCTGAATAGGGCTCTGAGCGCTGGACAGGCACACGCACGGCTGGCTGGCTGGCTTGCAGTCTGTTATGATATCATCTGACTGTCGCCCAATGCAGCCTTTCTGTAGAATATTTGGGCTCCAAGAAATTGCTTCGCCTCACTTTCCTGCTTTGGAATGGCGCGGTAAGGCAGGCGGCCCTGCCGATCCTGCGCATTTGCATTTGCCCTTGGCGTGCTGGAAGATCTCGGTTATCTAGAGTAATGAACCTTATCTCTCTGGAACACCTTATCTGCCTCTGGCATGGCTGCTTACGGTTGCGGTCGCAATTTGTTACTCTAACTGCGTTACGAGATGGGCTTGAAGCGTTGGTACATCCTCACTCGGAAAACCAACAGAGAGAGACATTTGGCGTAAACAAAGACAGCAGCGTTTTCCTCCTCAGCGTACGTTATTCCTTCTTCCTTCCCCTCCCCCATCCTGGAATAGCGGTGCTGATCAAACGTCTCCTCCCTCACCTCATAGCTGCGTGTACGATTGCGAGCCATCCATGATGATCCTTCGGCCACGTCCCCGCCCTCGCTGTTACTCGGCCCAGTCTCCGAAACCTCCGAAACCCCCGAAAACTGCTTCCTCAGCCTCCGAGAATCAGTTCACCCGTGAGAGCAAAGAGACGTACCCTGCCCTCTGGTTGAAACGGTGGTCGAAACGCCCCGTTCTGTTCTCGCTTGGCATTGTAACCCTTACCCTATGTGTTATCTCAGTATAGTTTAGCCTGTAGCTGACGCGTAACGTCCATCCCGTGGCCGCGAAACCGGAAACCGAATCTCCCTGCCGTATCCCAACCGATTAAATCCCCCAACCGATCGCTAGCTTGTTACGTCCACTATCGAATTATAGGATAAAAATAGAAAGCCGATATTCACTTTCCATCTCACTGATCCCAGCATAAAGTTGGGTAATTGCTGACGACTAATTTTGGGTATCCACGCCAAGACCTGGGGCTAGCAGACTTCGCTCCTTCAGGTCACCTATTCAGCTGGAGATTGGGCCTTGGGGCTAGGTCCTATTAAATGAAGAATAAGAAAAGCTTCACAAGTCCAATTCCGGGCCATGTGGCCGCGGGTACCACCTGGACTAGGGGCCGATACGAGAACATAAGCAGATGACGGTCCGAGAAGTGGAGCCTTAGTTCTTTTTTCTTTCTTTTAATAGGAAAGGCTTCGGGTACGAGAGCGAAAAGCTAAGTTTAAGTGCTTACTCGGCTCCAGTTTCCAGTGTTTAAATTCAACTAGCATGTGGGTTAGGGAAAAATCATCATCTATTATGCCTTCCATTGTGCCTTCTCCCTCCTTTAAATTTTTCATCCTGAAAATTTTCCGGTACCGTTGCGCCCTGGCCCTTTGCACGTGTTTCTGCCAAGCAATAAACGGGCTTCAGGCGTTTTAGCCGGGATAGCGGATACTGTGGATTTTGGCATCTCCGTAAGATTCACCTTTACCAAGGCCTCGGAATTTCTGCTAAGGGAATTGGTGGGACGCTGAGTGGCTGGTTTTATTTTGGCAAAAATCCCAAAGCCCTGGTAAGAGGAGATCTTGTGAGGGGAAAAATATTGGATCTCATCGAAGATTCTAGAACCTCACCTGTTAGGAGATTAATTCGGTTGTAATATAAGGTTATATACCCTTAATTTAAGGTACCTAACAAATTTTGCTCGGAGTAGGATGTTTGAAGTAACAAACTTGAGCGAGTTATGAATGGTTGGACCAGTCAAAATAGTACGGGGCGAGTCTAAATTCCACAGAAAGCTGAGGAGTAGTGACGGCTGTGAGGGTACCCGGGTACAAACAATTGTAAATCTTTACAAGTATTTTACTAACCGCCACGTAATCCCACAGCACGACTGTCAGTAGAGTACATTTGGTGATGCCCACATATTTCGGGAGATGGAAAGCAAGCGAAGGAAAGAGTGCCGTTTTTGGCACCATAGTACTGATTACTGATTACTGATGTATTTGTATTTGAAGTTTGCGTGTCTGTGAACCGTGTATACGTAGTGTTCGGGAATCGTACTTTCCGAGCAGCATCCGTACTTTCCGGTCATTATTTTTGGCAGCTATCAATGTCACCCACGAGAGCAATGCATTGCGGTTCCTTAAGCTCTGCCAGACCTGAAACCCAACTTTCCTGTTGTCGAGGACAATCTTTATCGGACAAATCCGTACGATTCGTTGCTCGGCGCTGGGGTGTTCGGGGTGTACAATACTCCTCCATCTGGCATACCCCACCCTAGTCAACAGCTAGATCCACAGGTAAGCTTTTATTGCCACGTGCGTGGGTAGCGATTTTGACAGATTCACTAAACCTGATTCGATCGAGGCGTGGGGCAGCACGAAAAGAGCTTTATATAGGAATGATAGGATTGGCGATTCTCTCGATTTACAAGTTATTTTCGGCATATATACTTTTAAGAACTATGTGTTACGTGTTACGTGTCGCTGTGCTCGTACGCTGCGAGACCGGATAGCCTACAAGTCTTCCGTGGAAAGTTCTCTAAATGAGCAAGTTATGTGGAATTATATTGGCCTTGCTAAAGGACTTCTAAATCATGTTATAGCATAGAAATACATGTAACATTAACGACCAAGGATGCTTAGAATTCTCCTCCTATACTTCACATCCAAGTCAAAATAACCTGCCTCGGCTTGCGCTCTATCGATATCTTTCTCTAGGATGTCCGCGACTGAAATCCAAAGCTCCTCATATATCCCCTGGACCTCTGAATTCAAACTTTTGGCCTTGAGCACATTTTCAACCTCCTTTACCCGTCTCTTCATAGTAGATAACTCTTGATTAGCAGTATTCAATGAAATGATACTTTGATTGAACTTCGTTCTGTCCGCTAGCTCCTCCAATCTATCAACTCCTAGTACTGCTGCTAATTTATCTCTCTTGACCTGAATGGGTTCAGGCCCTAACTCTATTAAAGCGTTTCCTACATCTACCAGGTCCTTAAAATATCGTCCGCTACTCTCATACCTTCTTTTCTCTGCTGTAGCTAGTCGCAACGATAGGTTATGGCGAATGAGGTTGAGTCTCGTCACGTCCTCTGGCGTGAGAGATCTCAAACCAGACCAAAATCGTAGATCTCGAGTAAAAGAGTTTATGGCTCGCCCCCAGTCACTTTCGGAGCCTTCGAGATGGTTGAATATAGCCATGAAAATAGACAAATTTAACATCATGATGATTACGATGATGATAACGATATTGTTGATGTTGATGATAGGGGTATTTGGTTATGAAAAACTGTAGGTGTAAGTGTAAATGTGGTGGGAAAAGAGGAGTGAGGCGACTTAACCTATATTTATGCTATTCAACACCATATCTCTGGATAGTATTTATTTTAAAGCACTGAAGGTTTGTGTTAATTTAATTTGTTAGAATATGACGGGGTCCATTCTCTTCATAGATGTTCCTTTTTACATTACCAATATCCCATACAATAACGAGGCACCACACGAGCAAACTCCTCCACCAGTATGAAGGCGTTGGTAAGAACTACATGTGCATGTGAATTCCTTCACTACGTATTGGTGAAATGTGCAACGATAGAAGCAGCTGTACACAGAGAATGTGTACTTCTCCCCTGAATCTAATTCATCATAGTAAGAGGTACAGAGGGTTCGGCACATCGTGCTAAGGTTTTAGTTTCTAAGCAGTAAATGGGCCCGGGAGCGATGTATCCAAAGTTTTTGTCACCTACAGGTTTTGGGTGCGAGGAGACGGCTAGAGGAAGTGAACACATGTCTAAAATCCTTCCGTCTTTAGAAAAACAGTATCTATGGTTCGTAACGTTTTTCTATGCTAGGAATATGTAGTTTGTACATGAATATACTATAGTAGGACCTATCATGTTCCACCCACCACATCAGTCTTTAAACAAATCTTAGTAACAGAGTGCGTAGTCTCCCAATAAGCACTGTTATCTGGCTCCCATCCATATCATATTTCTGGCAACTTCCGGGCGCTGGCTAGATAGGATTTCAGTAAGTTCTTGTGTACTATCAAGGATTATTGGCTAGTAGGTGAGGTGAATTACCTCCAGGCTCTAGATAAGCTTTGCGGTGACACAGCACTATGCTCTACAAGCGTAGTCTCACTACCTGTATCGCAGCTGAGTAGCTCATCCGGATCGGCATTCGCCTCATCCATCTGATCTCGAAAATTTCCCCTCTCAACGCAATCATCAATGAACTCAAAGATTCGACTCAAACCTTCCATATCAGCAGCCTTCGACTTTCGTTCTCGCCCGCCAGAAAAATCCACCACAATTGCATTCTGATCCTCATCGATAAGAACGTTCTCCACGGCTGCGTGGCCCCACACTACATCTTTCTCGTGAAATTTCAACATAGCATCCGCGATCTGTAGTTTCCATTGATCGGCGGAGGCCTTCCCCAATATGCCGATTTCGTTTAATGGTTTTGCGTTATTAACGAGGCTAAGTACGATTCCGTCTATCCTACTCTCAGCCTCTACACCAACAACCACAACAGCAACAAGGCGAGAGATATTAGGGTGTACCGGGGCTCGTTGGAGACTTTCAAGCTCTCGGCAGAAAGCATCCTCGTCGAAATAATGGTAAATTGTCTTAAGGCAGTAGTCATTGCCGGAAATACGAACACGGAAGATTTCGCGCCGTATCTCTTCACAGATTTCGATGTTCTTACGGAGAACCCTTGGGATGCCCCGAAATTTGCTTTTGATCGGGGATGTTGTGGGGTAGGTGAGCTTCGAAGTATGTGCCAAAAACTGCATGTCGTTGTTTATGTTGATAGTTTTGGCCTGGATCTTTATAACAGGTGACTTGGCAGCGGTATAAACGTTGCTGAAATATATCTTGTCTTGTCCTATCTTGACATGTACTTTGTAGTCTTTTCGGATGTAATCCATGAAAAGTAGACTGCAGGAAGTAGAACCAGCATTAATAAGTGCATCATCGCCAGCCTCAAAGGCATCATAGAGCTTGCGTAAGCGTCTATTCTCTTCGCAGTCTGGATAGTGTGGGTTGTAGGCGAGCAAGGTATGATAACGGATGTGGCCATAGTCGAAGAAGTCTTCAAAGTTCTGATAAGCACCTAGGCAGATAGTCATCAGAAATCGTTTCTTGGGCTCATCCAAGTCCAAGGGGGTGAGGTTAGAGGTGAGCATATCTCAAGTGCTCGGAGTCGCTCAAGTAGATAAGATGCAAGAAGAGGCCGTGTAGATCACCTCGTGAGGCCTTAAGGCTTAGGGATGAAGCTTCTAGGGAAGATATGGTAGGTGAAAATCAAAAGGTAAGACATGGCGTTGTGTCGTCTCGTGAATAGTAAGTTAGAAAGAGGAGAAGAGGTTGCAGCAAGAACACCTGCATAGCCGGCATAACAGTTGACACCCTTGACCATATAAATGGACAAAACTGGAGCTAGAGTTAGTAGAATGATTTCATTATGTTTGCACTGTGCCCAAAAAAAAGATTATGTATACATGTATTGTTTCAGTGCTTCGGTAGAATTTGCGCCATACCCCTAGGGCTCGTTGCGAGTATGATGCATTACATGTATTATTATTATTATTATCGGTAGACTTTGGCTATAACTGAACATATGACGAGTGACTATCCATGATCAACAGGTACTCTCAAGGTAGCCAGGTGATTCGCTAGGTATATACACCCAGCTACCCGGGCCATAGTATTTGTATACTTCCAAGCCTTGGACAATAGAATACAGATACACGTAATCAGGGTCGTTTCTATGTATCTCAGAGCTTGGATTCGGAGAATTATGTAGTGATTGGCGGCTAGTGCACATCTACGTGTAACTGGTAACGTATTTCACCATGTAGTCGATCGGACAACAGCAGCGGATAAAAATCGGTAAATATCAACAGCCAGAAGGTTTAATTCCATAGAAGTTCGACTATATCTATATCTAGGCTAGTTGATTGGTTCTTCGGTGGAAAAATTATGATTTATGTAGTAAACCAAGGCGATGCAGGCACGATGCCTCTAAAAAAAATAATTGATAGGTAGGAGGAAATCAGGGGAGATGTATTTCTAATGGATGCTTGTTTGGGGGAGGGGGTGATTTACTTGAGGAACCGATTTACAACAGCGTCAGGCCGTACTTAGGGTTTCGCTTCTCGCTTCCTCGGGAATCATTGTTTAGGTTCTTTGGCTATAGTCTCCAAAACCAAATTGAAATTAGAATATAAACAGGGATTGTCTTTCAACATAGATAGATTGGGTGCCGTGACAAGGTTTCGATTAGTCACGCTTATAGCACATTGTAAATCCAGTTTTGTGTGCCATATGAAGAATGTCCTCCTCCCAACAACTGTCTTCATTACAGTTTAGTATCATATTCACAATACTCCAATACCTTCAAATATTGACAATGAAAAGTCATTTCTCGTATCTCATGCTGGTTGGTGGAACGTTAGTAACTGAGTAAGAGACAAGTTAAAGAGATGGGGAAGCACCTATGTCATAACACCATACACTGAGGAAACCAATTAAAATTTCGGGTCGCCCATGTGTTACTCGCACCAGGAGATCCAATATCTCCTTTTATCTTCAAAAACCGTTCTATAATCCTCCTAAACCATCTATGTCTTCTGGACCATCCTCCCCCTTCCACGTATAACGGAAATTTGTCTTCGAGTTCATCTAAATAGGCTCTAGATGCTCTCGCGTCGCTGACTCATTAAGCCCATCTTGCCATAATTGATCTTTCATATCCTCCTGCATAATATTCTCTTTGTTCTCACTATAGCGATCATTTTCGCCGGACGAAGGGGTATTCGATAGAGGTAGCCACGAGGAAGCTGAATCGTCGAAAAGGATACTTAGCTCTTTGTCGATATCTAAGCTGGGTGTGCTAGGGAATAACTTGTTTGTTGTGCGAGTGGACGAGCCGAGAGAAGCACGAAAATCTAGTGACTTTTGCGCTTTAATGTTCTTGGGGGAGCCGTATGAGAAGGCCATTTGGCGGACCATGCCTTTGCGAGGGCGACGCGGTAAGGTTGTTGGAGATATAGGAGAGCTCGTAATTCGAGCCTGTAGGAGGCCTTCGGATCTACCAAGTAGGAAAAGCGAGGGAGGTGTTTCTAATCGAGAGCTTGTCCGCTGATGCTTGTTCGGGTTGGAGGGGGGTGTTGATGGTGGTTTAGGTTCTGCAGTTAGCGAAAGTACGCTCGCAGTGTCGCTGGGGTACATCTCTGAGCGCATGATGTTCGAAGGAGGCAGAGTTTATTTCAAAAATCGATAGGAATCTGGGGAATATCTTACGAGTTGTTGAGGATATGGGTAATGAGGATAGGTAGGTGGGGAGATGGAGAGTTGGCGCGGTGGGCTCTCTTATGTTTACCTGCGTCGTCGTCATAGCAACAGCAAGCTTGGGAGCCCCGACACCGCGACTACCAAATTGCGGTTTCGCATGGCAACAAGGGCCGGGTTCTTGTCTTCAAACGGAGAACTCCCTGAAAACATGTTTATGTGGGCGCTCGCTATAAACAAATCAAAAATCATAGGAAATCACTCGGTGACATCACGCGTGCCTGGGACGCAAGCTTAGCTGAGATAACGATGTTCAACTACATGCACTCTCGAAAAACGGCCAAACTGCCTGATACGAGTGCAGTTAGGATACCTGCTGAGGATAGAACTTCTACTTTGTGAATAATCATCCTGCTTTTACGTTGTCGTTGTGTTCAAATCCTGGGGTACATGTATCTCAGGAGTGGAGGTAGCTATATCTAGTGCGGTTATAGGAACTTATTGGCGCGTGATGTATTTCTACATCGCTTAAGTCTGCCTTTTGAACTCCTCCAAGGGATTTAAGTACATCGAATTCCTCAAGGTGTTGTTATTCCTTTCTCAATCCCATCCAAGACATCATAATGAGTTCTGTCTCCCTTTCAGATCCAGTTGATATCAACATCATCACCTACTCCTATAGCCCCCAAGCCTTTGAAGCCCCCAAGCACGTCCCAACCTACACATCTTTTGTTTTTAATACCGAGAAGTCCGTTCGGCATGCACTCGTCCATTGGATCAACGTTGGGGTCGGGAACTATGGTGACATAGATCTCCTCTTTACTGAAGATGACTCCAAGTCTCACTGGAGCAGTCTTTCTAAGCAGGAAGTGCTGAAGATGGAGGTGGGTCTTAGACGGCGAAAGATAAGAAGTGTTGTGCAAATTGTTGAATCGTTAGAGGAAATGTGGAAATTTGGAATGTATTCCACCCATAACTCCTCAAAGAAATCTTAGAGTAACTACTGATTAGTATAGATTTCCCCCTCTAAACGAGAATCTCTGGCAGGTTTCGGTTGCATACGAGTCCTGGAACGCTCTCACAGAGGAGATATGGAAGTTTCATCATCTAGTACTTCTCCCCTCTTCTCTAATCCTAGAGTTCCACTTACCAAATCTAGAAGTATAAAAGATTAATCTATTTGTCATCCGCAAATACCCCTCTGTATTCTTGGCGCAACAGGAGGCTCCCACCTCAGGAGGAATTTGAGAATCTTGTTGACTCTTCTGACATATATCCGGAAAACCTCTCCCTATGCGTTATCCCTAAGCTGGGCGAATCCGAGGCTCTTCCAGAGATACGGCCTGGAGAGGATAGTGTGCCCGTTCCTGATCTTTCTACTCAAGAAGCTGTCTCTATTGCACTTGATCACTGGATGGATAAAAACAAAAACCATGCTTTCTATGACCTTGACTATCTTTCTTATCTTTGCCCTGAAGAGTTAGAGGGGGATGGCATCGGTGGTTATAGCTATGTGCAAGGATTTGGAATTCGTAAGTGTGTTGCAAGCTGGGAGGTAATTCTAGGGCTTAAGCAAGTTCTTTTTGAGGGAGTGTACGTCTCTTCCTACCTATTTATCTGGGTTCGGTAATGTGCTGAGGTTTCTCTTCATAAGTTTTCCGCCGAGAGAGAAAGCACTCGCATTAGTTCAAAGGTCATTTAAGAAATGGAATCAATGCAGCTGTGAGGTCCAAGAAAAGATTGATGAAGTAAAAACCACTAAACCTCCACACTATCAAAAATTGTTGTTGACATGAGTTTAGGAGCTTACCAAACTCGGACCTCTGGCACTCTCTCCACAAACAACTATCTCTATGCAAAGCAGCCCGAGTACTATTCAGGGGATACCCGAAAGTCCAGAAGAAGATTAGCCCCGCAGAATTTCAGAGGAAAAATACTCCTGGTATAATCCGGGCCAACCAAGATGTTTGCTCGCATGAGAGTGGGTGTGGTGTGGACTTGTGTAGTTGTTAGCTTCGAGCTCTAAAAATAACGTCTCTATAGTTTTGTGTTGTACAGCAGTGAAATGTACATTTATTCACAAACCAAAGGAGTTTTAGCCAAACTTTTCGTGTGGTTTCGCAATTTGAGGGCTCTCGTGGAATTTTTCATGAGAGTTCTATTTGTTGGCTTGATCGCTCAACCTAAGTACTAGTCAGCCTATAGGATATTAGACATTCTCTGGATATATTAAAAAAGTAGTCTAGGTGAACGAAAAACTCCATTTTTAAAAAATCAAGGATATAACGGAAGAAAAGAAAACAAAAGAAATATCATAGTATTATATTCTAGGCCCGTGCTTTCCAAGTCCATCCAGTCTTCGCCACCCTGCTTCCTGTCAGCATTAAGGCACCTGATATCAACACCAGCCCAGAAAATATCTGAGCTGCCCAATAAGAACCTCCTTTCATCTGTACTAAAGCGCCACCGATTGGCGATCCAGTTAGACACGCGAAACTGACAATGGTGAAGACCATCCCCATCCTTGTCCCAGCTTTTGATAGATCGCTCGTCAAACTGCTCAAGGTTGCAGGAAATAGACTCTGGATTCCTGCTACCCAAAAACCGTAAAAGCAGGCCCATACGATGAGACCCGCATAGGTGCTAACTCGCATCCAGGTTAATAATAGGATTCCGACAGTGAGACAGGTTGGGAGCATTAAATTCAAAGGGCCTATCCTCTTGTCGGCGAGGTAGTTCGGTATCAGGCGGCCGGGAAGCCCAACTGCATTCATGATAATAACCATGTTGAATGCCTTTTCCTGGGAGAGTCCGATTTTGGCCCGGGCGAAGGCAGAGATGTAAAAGAAAGCGAAATAAAGTCCCCAGAAATTCAAAAACATGCCTATGTTATCAAATCAGGGTTGGTCTGTATATTTTAAGGCGATGTTCTGGCGGAATCGTGTGAAGAGGGATTAAGCATACCAATAGTGAAGAGAACATATGGGGGTTCTTTGAACGCAGCCCACTCAACCAGACTCCCTACTTTCCTCGGCTTTAATCTGGGCCTCATAATCAAATTCGTCGCAGTCAAGCACACTAGTGTGATAAGGCCAACAGCTCTCATCGTCCATGGAAATCCGACTTTTGGCAATAAAACCTTCACCACTACTGGGAGGACTATCCCCCCTGTTGCTGATCCAACAACCCCTACCCCAATAGCCCAGCTCTTCTTCTTGTGGAAGTAGGTTGAGCACAACGCTAAACTAGGACAGAAAAGCATTCCCGATCCGATGCCGACGCAGAGGCCCTGTGAGAGGAATAGCTGCCAATAGGTAGTTGCACAGGAGGCCGTGAATATCCCAATTACGACTAGGGTGGAACCTGCGATATAGAGATACCGGAAATAGCCGGCATCAAGGGCTCGACCGGTGAATGTTCCTAAGAAAAATAGGAGAAATATCTGGATAGATCCTATCCAGGAGATTGATGAAGGGGTTTCGCTGAGAGCTTCAACATAGTAGGATTGAAATACTCCAAAGGACTGATAGTAAGGGTCATGTGAGTCATTGGATTTCAGAAATGGTCTGAATTCCGCTAAGAAAGGAGAAGCACACATTCACATATCCCCTAAGTATTCCGAGTTAGTTAAAATGCTTCAATTGATACTGGGGATTTTCCGGAGGTTTACCAGGTATTAAATATCGTAAGGTGCACTCCCAAGACTTGTAGCCAAGCTTTTGACCCTCCATCCGGGGGTTTTTCGAACTCCGGTTCATTATCGTTTACAACATCGATGGTTGGAGTTGTTGCTCCTGAGAGGGTTTCGCTCGTCTGCTTCGATTCAATGTCGGTCATAATTATGACGTGATACCTTGTTCTTTATTGCAATGACTTTTCAATACCTTTGATTTCTTCGAAGCGAGAAGTGGGAGATAGCCGAAATTTAACCATAACTTTACCGAGGAATAAGAACCCTGCTCCCCTAAATTCAAGTTATTCTGGTTTGTAATAGTTCTCGGATTTCGGAGATATTCATCTAGCTGTTCGTGGAAGCCGTTACAACTCAGCGTCGAGTCAGCGATCCCTGCCGCTCTACCCGGCTTCCTGTTAAAGGAAGAGCAACGACAGCATGGTAGTTTTCTTGGCGGAATATCAGTCCTTAAAGGCTTTCCTGTCTGGTAATCGCGGAAATAGTTGCTGTTTGTGCCTTAGACAGCTTTGATGACAAAGAATCAATTGTCTGGTTGTAGCTGCAAGCCCACGGCGTGCAGCAGCCTCGGACAATATGGGATTGGAATGAGCCTAAGCTGCAAGTTCTGTAGGCTACCACTACTAGTGGAGCTAGTCTCGGTCTGTAGCCATGTTCGAGTGATTGGATATGACTATAGGATTCCCGAAACTTCAAGTTTTAGGGAGAACCCTAGTGTCAGCAGGACTGTAACTCCTCTCCGAACGCAGAACTGGCTTATATGGGTCAAAAGGTACTTTTTTTGTACTTTGCGTGTTTAGTATGGGGCTCTTATCCTGAAACCCTTACTAAAGTTCTGATTCAAGAGCCTGGTGTCAAAAGAACTAGGGCGTAACGCCATATGAAGAGCAGTAAAAACTACGTTACGAGGCGAAGGCGGTAAATTCCGAGAGGCAGAAAACTCATCGACTTGCAGTAGTTTGAAATGATATCCGGTTGAAATTCGGGGGCTAGTACGTCTTGTAATGCGACTGATAACTGCAGCAGCTTTGATGATGGAATGTACCGTACCACCAATACGAATATAACGTTCTCGGACATAACGCGAGAGATTACCATTACATATAGGCTCCAGCTCGATCCTAATCTCGTTAGATATGCATTTGCTAGATGGACTCTAGTATATGTAGTATCTCCATGAAGCGTCTACGGCAAAAATGTACCGTTTCCCTAGTGGTAGGAAACTTGAAAATCTAGAAAACCGAAACATGTAACAGAAGTGACTTGTCTCTCTGCTGGTCAAAAGAATATAGACGGGGCTTAACCGTCAGGAATTGCATGGTTGCTGCCGCAACTAGGCGTCGTAACGGGCTTTTTGTATGTTCAACCAAGGCTGCGAGTGACATTTCTTGTCTGACCCACTCCCTTCCCTTCCACCATTGACCTTGTAAAGTCCTCTTCTTCACGTCGTTGCTCTAGTTCTCTCACATCTCTCTCCACCGTCTTTCCGCATCGTCATCCATCACACATCCACCTACCTTTCGTTTTTTCTCATCGATTTTCGTCCTTTCCATCAAAAGGGTAGCCCAAGTTTTTCTAGAGTCTCATATAACGAACAAAATTCATCATGCCTGGTTGGGATGATTCTGAAACGGTTGATGCAGGTATGTTTCATCATTGGATTTTTATTTCTAGCCTTTTTCGGATTCCCCATTCCTCAGATATTAATTTTCACATCATCAATCCTTGGTGTTTCGGAGCTATCCATCTACTTTGTCCAGTTCTTAGTATCTAACTTTAAACGAGTTGCCATTTCTTCGCGTTCTCCTTTCCGCTCCTTTCCATATCTTGCTGCTGACTGTTCTTTGTTTGCTGCATATTCCCAATTCGAGAAGTCTTAGAGTTAGTTCCACTAATTGAAACTACAATCGATAGGTTGGGGTGCTCAAGCTGCGCCACTAGGAGAAGCCAATCTATCTGCTCCTTTTGGGGGTGACAGTCGTCATGATGGTTATGGTGGCGATGAGGAAGTTGGTGCCGGTGCTAATGCTGGCGGTGATGGCTGTCGCATGTTAGTCCTACCAATATTCCCAGATCCCAATGTTTTCTTATGATTCTGACTGCTCTGTTGAAATTCAGCTGTGGACAAGAGGGGCACTTCGCTCGCGAATGTCCTGATAAGCCAGCCAATGATGGTGCTTGCTTCAACTGCGGCGAACAAGGGTAACTACCCTCACTCTTTTCAGCAGCGGATTATTTAATAACATTTGCCTTTTCCTATTAGCCATATGAAGGGTGATTGTCCCGAACCTCCTAAGCCCAGAGGAAACTGCCGTCACTGCGATCAAGAGGGTCATATTGCCCGAGATTGTCCTGAAAAACCAGCTGAGCTTTGCCGTAATTGCAATGAAGAAGGTCTGTTTCTGATCATATCCTGGGTTATGTTTTCTTGTACTAATCTCTGGGGTTCTGGTTATTTACAGGCCACACTGCCAATGAATGCGAAAACCCCCGCTTCATTGACAAATCCATGATCTTGCAGAAATCCGCCGAGGAGGCATGGGAAGATTTGAAGAAGGCAAACGATGAAGAAGACTTCGATGCTTTCAAAATTGTATTTCTGTCTCTTGATTAATCTCTAGTACATGCTAACGCGTGTCTCGATCTCCCAGCATCTTATGGAGTACATGAAAGCTTGCCCAGGTAGCAAGTTTGATGAAATTGAGACTGCTTTCAGAGCCAATGAGTTCAACTATTATCTTTTCGCCTTGGTAAGCTTGAGCTGTGTGCCTCAAATTTTCCTTACGTATTAACGCTAGCTACTTTCCAGGAACGGGAAGTTGAGTATTATGAATGTATCGTTGGCCCTAATGGAGAATCGGACGCCAAGTACACTTGGACTCTGAACAAATCCCCTAGACCTCGACGCTCTAGAGCGATCGGTCATCGAATGGCTCAGACTCCCGAGGAGAACCTCAAACGTCTCAAGTTTGCAGGGGAAATCATGAATGAAACTAGGTCATTCTGCTATGTCTGCAAGCGTAAGTATTTGGCCTACTTAAGAGAAGGAAGAGGCCATAATACTAACTTCAAGTCCGATGACAGAAAAGGGACATAGCAAGAGGGAATGCGAAGTTGAGCAGGCCGAGGAAGAATTCGAACGTGTTGTTCTGAAGTGTGGCAATTGCTCTGCTCTTGACCATCGTCTTCGTGACTGTCCTGCACCTCGCAAACCTGATTATAACCCCAATGCATGCAAGAATTGCAAGTACGTATTGGTTTTCCCCTTGATTGATATTTGGTTATACCCAATATACTGATTACCTGAGCTCTATAGTGAGGAAGGTCATAGAGCTGCAGACTGCCCTATCCCGCGCGTGGCTGATGAGAACACCGAGTGTCGTAAATGTGGTGGAAGTATGTCTGCAAAACCAAAAGCCCCGGAAAATATTATCCCCGATCTAACATCTGGTGAATTTAGTGGGTCACTTTTCCAAGGAATGCCCGCAGGGCGGTGGGGGCGGTGGGGTTTGCTTTAATTGCGGGTTTGTACCCCCAATTCTCAAGTATTCTCTCACAGAGACACTAACAATCCACAAGCCAAGAGGGTCACCGCTCGTCTGATTGTACCAACGAACGTGTTTTCAAATGCCGTAATTGTGACGAATTTGGTCATAGTGCAAAGGAGTGCCCGAAGCCCAAGGACATTACTCGCGTTAAGTGCAACAACTGCGGAGAGAGTAAGTTCAAACTCTTCATACCCTCGGCCATTATGAATAGCTAAAATTTTTTAAGTGGGTCACTACAGCCGTGGATGCACCAACGAGAAGCCGGCCGAGGAGGAAGAGGAGATTAACGATTATCCTTCTGCCAACCCGATTCCGGCTGCTGATGGCCCATCTTGGGGTGGTGGCTCTGCTGAAGTTGTTCTTGATGACGGTTGGTAGATGCGGAATCGCGCCACACCACAAATTTTCACCAGAGTGGGAAAGGAATTTTGCAAAAGTTTAAGGCCTGTTGGAAACGATATATTTCGCTGTAGACAATCTTAATGCGATTTCTTTGTTTGGGCTGCTACTTTGTGTTTGTGTACCGGAAAAAGGTGTTCCTAAAATTCAGTTTCTTAAATCTTACTATGTCCCGCCGGATATATCTTTAGGGTGAAATAGTAGTTATAAGATCAAATAGAACTGATTGATTCTATTAGCCTTTTATTCCCGCACCTAGAGGTAGATGAAAACCCTTAGGAGTTGGGGAGTGGTCTTGCCACAAATATCAGGGCTTAAATCCGCTCGTAAGGTGAGAAAGGACATGGGTATACCACTTGCAATTACGCTCAATCACTCGTGGTAAACTATTAAGTGAAAATAAATATTTCTCGCAAAGAAATTTTCGCTTACATATTGAAGCAGGACCCCAGAAACGAGGGCGGTGAATCCGCGGGAGCAAGCTAAAAAGTACGATTACTTATATGCAGAAATAGTACAATAAAGACGCCCGACGATTAGTATCCGGTTGGTCGTGGCCTACGACACAAGTCCCATTCCAAAATCTCTATCCTCTTCTCTAGTGCAAGCCTTTTATCCTCGCCGGCGACAAAGATCCTCGCCATCGTAGCAAATTCAGATTCACGCTTGGCATTCTCTACTTCGAGATCTGCAAACCGTTTTTCGTTCAGAGCTTTCCAATCGTCCAGATTCTCGAGAGGAATAACACTCGTGCAGACTTGTTCTGTGACTTTTTCCTGTAGTTGTTTCTCGTCCGCTTGTCCTTCGTTTGAGGCTTTGTTGTCCTCCAGCTTTCCCAAGTCTATAGTTTTCTCATTCATATGCTGTGCAGCATGTACCCGTGGCTGTGTCTCTGTGTCCCACTGTTCGCTAAACCGTAGTTCCCCGACCACAGATCCAAGGTCTCGATTCTCCTCTTGGAGTCTCCGTTCGCTTTCCTCCAAGGATCTAATTCTAGTCTCAAGTACATATACGTGTTCCTCGAGATCAGACTTCTCCGTCCGGAGGTTTTCGAGAGTGGCATCTCGTTCGCACAGGAGCTCTTGCAGGCGGCGAATTTCAGTAAGAAGCCCCTGGCCGATCTCTACGTTGAGGTCCGTAAGATTGGTGACTTGCTGCCTGGGAGTAGCTCCGCCACGGCGTTTCTACAGGGTATATTATTTAGCTTTGCTTTGGTATTCTATAGGTTGGGAAAGGGCCAATAAAATACCCACATTCCGAAGCCTACTAGGCCGCACACTTTCCACGGGAAGTTCATTCGTTGCTGTCTCCTCTTCTATCTTTTTCTTCATCTCCTCTACCCTTCGGATCTCTTCATCTTTTAGTTTCACAGCAGCAGCCGCCTCCATTTCCTCCCTCCTCCGCACTTCCTCCTTCAACCTCTCCTCTTCAGCCTTCTTAACAAGTGCCTCTTTAGACTTTTTCCTCCTACAAGCAACAGCACTAGCACCAATTGGCAATACCCACGACTCCCCAGCACCCCTCACACCAGCTCCCAAACCCGCGACCCGAACCTCACCTCTAACCCTGCCGCCCTCCCCAAGACCAAGATTCACCATCTCACCCGCGATCGCACGTCCTCCTGCTTCACGCACACGTCCCTGCTGGGCTAAAGGGGGCTTAACACGACCATCTATCTTTTCGAAATGGGCCTTAAGGCAGACTCTTGAATCGGGTGACAGCGCCGCGAGGAGCTTCTCGAGACTTTCGGGATTGAAACTCGGGGTGGGAGCGAGTGGGTTGGTTTCTGAGCCCATGATGAGGTGGGTTTAGTGAGGTGAGGCTGAACTATGGAGAGGGGGTAGATGGGAGTTACACAGTACGGAGGGATGTGATTGGGTGGTAGGTCTGAAAGAGGGGTGGAGTGGGGGTGGAGGTAATGATTGTCGTGCAGGGTCTTGGCTGGTGGTATTTGATAGTACGGAGGGTTATTTGGATAAGTGCAGCTAGGCGTCGAGTGATCGTCGGTGAGCAGTGCCTTTTCTAGGGTTATAGGGGGTTAAAGTGGGCGGGGATATATATTAGGTTTATTGTCTGGACTAGGAAGGGTCAGCTACTTTAGAATAGATTGCATAATACTGTCTGATATGCGCCGGCTAAAATACGGCCAAGCGGGACTGTAATACAGTGGGTTTGGGAACATGGCGAAGCAATAGACTACATGAGTATTTTAAACCATCTCAAGAGATAATCCGTTCAAAGTGAATTGGGCTTGCTAGACTGGATTACATAGACGCAACTTCAGTACTATGTAAATTGAGACCACATCAAGCCCAACACATCCAATCGATACTCTAGCTATAGCAAGAAATTTATATTTATTCCACGATTTATATCGTGATCGGTTTACCAAAAAGACAAACACAAGGATGCAAGAAACAACTCGATGCCAACCACCCTATTCCTCCTACCCAAAACCAAGGAAAGAAAAAAAAAACCAAACAATATACGATCCAGACCAATAAAGTCCCATTTTCCACCCACCAACCACGTTTAGAAAATCCCATTGACAATCTTCCCACCAATAGTAGCACCCTATCTCAAATCAGCAATCATCCACATCACCCATGATCATAAAAACTCACCGCCCCAAAAATCGCCGCATTACCCAACTTCTTCCCAAACTTCTCACCATTCTTCCCCAACAACGGTTTCTTCTGCGCCTCCTCGTGCTGCTGCTGCTCAAACACACTAGTACTCGCGCTCGGCTGTCCATGAGCCACATCGGTCATCATATTCCCGCCACCACCATAACCGCTATATCCACCTTGCGCGGAGTTATTCCTCGGGGGAAGATTCGGCAATGGGAGTTTCGCCTTAGTATCTGAAGGATTCGCGAGGATCTGCGTCTCACGCACGTATGCTGACGGGAAGAGACCAATTTGTTCAGTCCCGGCGATACGACCCTTCCACCAGTCTTCCTTCACCTTCTCGAGGATCTCGAGCTTGTCGCCTGCCTGGAATGTCAGATCGCCTGGCTCGGTGCCCGAGAACGCCCAGAGTGCCTCAGCGAGAGAGAGGACGAAGGCGGTTGGGGTGTAGGATGGGGGTGCGGGAGGTGGCTGCGCGATTGGGAGCATCACTGCTTGGAGGGGCTTATTGGGTGGGGGGGAGAAGTTTGGATGTGGGACTGCTGGGGTGGTGGACTTGGGGACCGGTCCAGCTGCGGGTGTGGGAGGGCAACGGGAGGATTGCTCTTGTGGAAGGAGGGAGAGGATTTGGGTCAGGTTGGCAGTGGAGATGATTGATGTGTCTGCGAGGAATTCGAGCTCCTGGGGTTATGTTAGCTTGATGGAATCGTGGGAATTGAGGATAGGACGCGTACTGCGCGGATCGTCCGGATGGAACGATTCGCAAGAGCTGTTGCTGTTGCGGCGGTGGACATTGCGGAGATGGATATTGACTCCAGAGCTAATAGATGGATGAAACGAAGCTCAGAGCTGTCGGTGAGAAGTATTAATGGCGAAGAAGCTCTTTCTCAAAAGCGGAGAAGCAGGATAGCTGAGAGGAAAAGGAGGAGGAAGAGGCGGAAGAGTCGGTGTTTAGTAAAAGAACTCCTGCAGTTTTATTATTCAGTAGACGAGTGAAGCGGGCTGTGCAGCCGCCGTAACCTGAACTCTGCAGGGGGACTCCACATCCCAATATGTTCAGATTGGGTCCGGAACGGAGATCCAGGGGGCTCCTTGCTCCAGGATGTCTCACCACAGCTATTCCATCCATTCAGACAGGATTCTGTGCATATTCCCATGAGGCCTGGCTGGTGGTGAGAACCCAGTCTCACGTCTGCCCTCTGCATGCGTAAAATCCCCAAGACACCCGTTATCCGACAGCCGCCGTCACGTTACACAGTCTGTCGGTCGGAAATGACCTCATTGCCACTTTCTCCCACGAATCCCATTTCCTCTCTCCACCATTGGATCCCTCACGATGATTTCCAGATCCCTCCTGAGACATCTACCCCGCCAACGTGTGCTCCCGGTTATCCGTTTCTACACATCAAAGCCCTCAGACCCTCGAGTTGGAATAACCCAGCCCTCTGAACGCTTCGCCAGTCCCCGTCCAGACACCGCTGGCTACAGCGATTTACAGAAATCAAAACCTCTCAATCCTCACCTGACAAACCACACATGCACCAACGACCCAAACACACATATCCCGAAAGTCGGCGTCGCAAATGCACCACCAGAGCTCATCTCAGCCGTCGAAGCTGATTCTGGAGAACCTGAGAATCTACACCGGATGACAGGCGAGGCGCTAGACGACGATGTCAACGGTGATGATATGTTGAAGCAGGGAGGAAGAAATGGACCTGGGCTAGGTGGCAGCTTTGGTGATGGTGAGATGGAGCTAGGAGTCGGGGAGATGGCCGAAGCAAAGTTCCGGATCGAACCATTGAGGAGACAGGGAGAAGATCTATCAACCATGAGAGCTAGACTACTCTGTATGAACTCTACCCAATTGAAGCTTTCGCCTAAACTAACACCCCCAGACCAATCCCGTAAGCGTGGTATCCTCGAAACCGACCTCCTACTCTCCACCTTTGCCGATGCCCACCTCCCATCAATGACACTGGACCAGCTGAAACAATACGACCTCTTCCTCGACGAAAACGACTGGGATATCTACTACTGGACGACCCAAACCCCACCCTCCACATCCTCTGAATACGCTGAAGGCGGTTCTCCCTCTCTAGCCACTCCCACCTCCGCCGGACAATCCCAGTCCGCATCTCAAGAAGCTGCAGCTGACGCTACAACATCCAAAAACTCAACTAGCGCGGAAGGGAAGGAGTCTGATGCCGCGGCTGCAGCGTTACAAGGACAAGAGATGAGGGCATCATTTGGAGAGGGGCCGGTCGGAGAGTGGGCACAGACAGTTGGGAGGGTGAAGGAACCGTATAGACCACCTCCGAGCAGGTGGAAGGATAGCGAGATACTGGCTATGTTGCGGGCGCATGTCAAGAAGAGGGCTGGTAGTAAGGAGGGAGGAGAGGAGAGGAAGGGGTTGGGTAGGATGCCGGATGTTAGGCAGTTTTAGTGTGGGTTCGACGGTAGGGTTTGTATTAAGGCGGTGTGTTTGAACACACTGCGTGTACAGAAATATGTATTTTATTGATCTTTCTAATTGATTTTTAGACCTGGTGATAGAATATTCGGTAGATAAATGCGTTGAATTGAGTGCCCAATAGGTAAATTCTCTGCATACAGACTCTCCGCCAATTCTAGGATTACGAAACCGCAGATGCCTAAACAAGGGCCGAAATGTTTTCAGGTACATCACAGTTTATCACTCGACTAGATCATTCTTACACTAACAGTAGCCAGTCCCCCGCAATCCAGCACCATAAAGCCATAAAACGAGTTCCGAGTACCTTATGTCATACTAAAGAAACCCCCACCCTAAAATCTAGTCTAATCGAATACAATGGTGGTATAAAACTCTACCAAGCCACATCCACTCTTCCCTTGCAAGACCACGAGTGATGCCTCATGATCACTCTGTGCCTGACCTCCTAACCATGACTCCAAGCCATACCTAGACGCAGCCCTTCTTGACTATTAGGGCCCCCAGCGACTACAACATCAACCTGGAGAGGAAACCAAGAAACACTAAACGCCGAGTTCAGATGAAACAAACGGCCGATCTCCATGATGTGCCGACATGAGAAACAACGGATGTCGGTAGTCCAAGCTCAGCCTCGGTGCGCAATAGCCGAAAACAGTAGGGATAGGAAAAACGACCAGGCAAAAACGTGCCATATCGAAACGTGCGCATCGTTCTAGTGTGTCATTTCGATGATCACAAGACAGCCTGGCTCGAAATCGTACGATATCCACCTGACCTCGATCTTCAGGGTCCATCCATGAAATGGCTGCGCGCGGGAAAGGAAGGATCTGCCGCTGTAATACTCGTTTGATAGATAACTGCCCATCATATTCTCTGAAAATTCGCCGTTTCCTCTACATACCCAAACCCCCCCATCTGCCAACCCAACAACCAAACTCCCCCCAACCACCAGCCCCACAGCCAGCCCATCCAAGATCATAAAAGGAAATAATTGTAATAAGAGAAAGCTAATCAGACATTGAAAAAAATAAAAGTAAATAAAAGCAAAAAAACATCACCCGCTACATATAGAAGCGAATACCAGCGATTCTACATACTCTTAATATCCCTCAAAATACCCTTCAAATAACACACTTAAATTCAATAGGAGAGGAAAATATCAAAACCATAGTAGCACAGGATTCAAAAGGCTACATCCAGAAACCACACCCCCCCCGTCCTACCAGCTTACTCCTCTGAAGCTGCAGCAAGTTGAATAATCAACTTCCCTGCCAAGTCCAAAAACGGGAACGGACTGGATACATCCTTCTCCTCTTGTTTCCTTCCACCAACGTTTTTCTCTTTCTTTTTGTTCTCCTCTTCCACTGCCCCGTCGCCATCTTCGGTCCTGATGACGTCTCCACCACCACTAGCATCTCCGCCAAGTTCTTCCAGAAAACCAACTCTTTTAACCTTTTTCTCTTCTCCCTGGTCACCTTCGTCTTGCTCACCATTTTGCCCGTCTTGATCATCGGAATCCTCATCATCCTTCTCAATGCGTTCGTAACCAGCACACTTGAAGTCGACGAGATAAAAGTTTTGTTCAAGCTGGTACAACTGAATCTCCATATGAACATAAAGACTCTCATCGCCGTGTCTCTCTCTCTCCACAGGCGTGAATGAATACCTCTTTGTTCCCTCGGGGGTTGCTGAGGGGGTGCTCTCTTCGGAGGTTGGCTTGAAAAGATGGTCTTTCCTCCATCTGCAGTGGATGACCCACGGATCTTCGGGAATCTTCATATCATCCATTGAAGAATGTACTCTAGAAGTGCTCCTCCTCCTCCCTGGAGTTGAGTCATAAGACCCACGCGTGTTTCTACCTTCGTCACCACTCCAATCACCGTCACTTTCGGATTCCGAACCGCTATAGTCTGCCTCGCTAGGTTCTCCCTCCTCGTCACCTTCTCGTTCTGGGACGACCCATTCCGCACCCATTTTCTTTAAGCCGCGGTAAATGCAACCGACAGCCTCAAGTGGGGAATTCCTACTCCTTATCCCGAACTGCCATCGAGTCTGCCTAGGTTTCTTGTCTTTGCTTGATTGACTTAGTGGGGTTAACCCTTCTAGTTTGCCTCCAGGTCCTTGAATACGAGGGTTATTCGGTTTTGGCCCCCTCCTGCCGAGAACTTGTGCGTTCTGCGGCGTTTGTGGTTGTTGAGGTTTTACAGAGGGTGGGGGGCCACCTCTCATGAAAGCATGATGGAATTCAGGTAAGCTCGACGGAAGGATGCCGATGGTAGCACTAGGAGTACGTCCAATATCCCCAGGGGTAGCGACTTCTTCAGGAATACCACTAATCCCTAGGCCCTCCTTGTTTGCGGAAAGAGTAAGTGGAGACTCCGTGCGGGCAGGCACTTGGCTTGCAGAAGCGAACGGTGAACCCTGAGGATGTTGGCCAGGCGTGTGTCTCGGAGAGGAAGGCATATAAGAGTTCCAAGCAGGAGGAGACTGAGCAAGAAACCCACCCAAATTCTGCGCATTTGATAGACGAGCTGCGATGTGCCGGTTGGTAAAACGACCTTTAGGCATTTGGGGAGAGTCGAACGTATTGAAGCAAACCACTTACTGTTCATCATCTGGTTCTCCCTTACAATCATGTATGCATCTTTGATGGCGCTAGGTTCTTGCTTGTTTAGTGCATCTTGGACATCATCTTCAGCGTACCCCATAGTCTTTCCTAATTTGCCCACCACAGCTTCGTGAAGCTCGCCCTCGAGCTTCTCGGCCGGCCCACGCTCGATCGCTCTCAAAGGTGGGAGCTTGGAAAAATCAACGCCCGTATCGAAGAACTCCTCAGGTGTAGGACGGAGGTAATCTGGCAAATCCTTCTTGAACCAGGGATCCTTGCGAATCTCTTCGATGTTAATCCGATGAAGCGGATTTACGACAAGCATTTTTGCAATGAGATTTCGGGCTTCGGAGCCGAGGTAGCTAGGAATTGTGTAGTTGCCCTCTGTATTACGAGACACGTGAATATTTTGAATAACCTCATAAGATGGAATTCAAGACCCCGATGCAAACTATCCGGCCGGGGGGGACCGGCACTCTCGTGTAATGAGAGGGACGGATAGGAAAATCGTGACGAAAGGCGAGGGCATCAAACTAAGACTGGGAATAAGTCTACTTACGACTGATTTTTTTGAACAAAGTCGGGATGTACTCATCATCGAACGGCAGCTTTCCACAGAGCAGGACATAAAGGATCACGCCACTGCTCCAGACATCAACTTCAGGCCCAGCGTATAGTTTCCCAGAAATAACTTCAGGCGCCGCATAATTCGGAGATCCACAGGAAGTCTTCAGGAAATTGCCATCCGTCATGATATTGCTCAATCCAAAATCGGCAATCTTGACATTCATAAACTCATCTAAGAGCAAATTCTCTGGCTTCAAATCGCGATGAACAATTTTATGTCGATGACAGTACTCGACGGCACAAATAATCTGCTGGAAGAATCGGCGCGCTTCTTCCTCCCTCATCTTACCGTTCTTCACGATGTAATCGAAGAGCTCACCACCAGCGTACTCGATCACCATGATAATCTCGGTGGCAGTGGTGATGACGGTGTAGCTAGCAGGGGCGAGCAAACGTTAGCAACTGTTTGCTTCATATCCCGCACTCGGACATCAATGAACCAGTAGCTCTTCCCGCTTACCCTGCGACCCTTGCCACGAGTTTCCGGGGAAAAGAGATCCGGGGACAAAACTCGGGTACTTACAGCTTGATAATGTGGGGGTGTCTGAGCAACTGCAGGTAGGCAATTTCCCTCTCAACCCTGCCAGCCATATCCCGGTTGATCAATTTCTTCCTCGAGATGATCTTCAGGGCAACTTTTTGGCCAGAAACCTGGTGCACAGCGAGCTTAACCTTGCCGAACGAGCCCTCACCAAGAGTCTTCATGATATTGTACTGGCCCAAGCGAGCCTCTGGGTCTCGAGCTTTGAGGCGAGCATCTTGACGAGGGTCTGGGTTTTGGCGGGGATGGTAATGATGGCTATGGGAAGAGTGGTGGGAGCGGTTAGAGTGAGTGGAGGAGTGGGAGTACTGCTGCTGCTGCTGGGACAGTTGCTGTTGCTGGGAGGCTGGGGGAGAAGTGCGGTGAGGGTGGTAGGGACCTTGCTGACCGCGATAAGCAGGAATGGAGAGCTCGCCTTCGGTGTAAGGTTGCGGCATGGCGAGGGAATATCGGGGAAGAATAATGGTTGAGTAGACTCGTCTTAGGTGGGATGTGGGGGGGGGATCCGAGTTGTGATGTCGGACTTGTGGTGGGGGGGGGAAGCTCGAGTCTGAGATGGATGCGATAAGGGGAGATTACAAACGGGAGCTGCACCGACGTCACTGCTGACTCGGAGTCAGGGACCCGCAGCCGTTCAAGAGCCTCCAATAGCTATTCTTTAATTTTCTGTAAACCTCTTCCCCACCAGCCCCAGTACCTGTGCCTGTGATTCCTCCTCTAGATAGACCCTTCCCTGTCTCCCAGCTCCAGCACACCTGGAACACCCGCTGTCGCAATCCCCCCTGCGTCCACTCAAGCTTCCCTTTACTGCCGAAGCGACGTAGCACTGTATATGAAAAACGGTGCGGCAGCAACCGAAGACCGTTACCTGGAAAAAAACGGATTCTGGTCCCTCCCCACGCTCCAGCGCAAGGGGTGTGCAGGAACAGCACAAGCACAAATGCAACGATAAGATTGTGTAATCGTGCCCCACGCGCAGAGACCGGTGTGTTGGGAGGAGGTTCGGGAAGGCGAGATGTTCTCGAGAGGCTGAACAAACAAGCTGGAAAAAGGAAAAAAAAAGGAAAAAAATACAAGCAACGGAGCTGAGACAAGGAAGAAGGTCTCGGTGAGTTTCCGTGGGGGAGAAACGTATTAGTTAGATTCGATAATTGGTGATGTAATGAAATATTTTCTCTATCTGGCGTCTAGAACTGACAAGAGAAAGAAAAGAACAGAAGTGGGGAAAGAAGAGTGTCTACGAGAAAGCCAGGGGATTATTCTCCCAGTAGCTAACACGCTAATTACACTGAGGGGAAATGAATGTACTGTAGTGGCAATTCTTCCCCTCCCTGGTGGACATCGTGAAATTTCGACAGGTGTTGCATCCAATTAACCTAGAGTCAAGCCTTTGTGGCCCGACCGAAGGCTCGGCTACGGAGTCCACCTTCTATCGTCTAGCCGGTTTTGCTGTGGCTCACCGCATCCAGTTCCTGTCTACGGGATGCCCCACCATAACGGATCCCCTGGGATCATTGGCCGTTGAACACATGACTGTTCTGGATGCTCGATATCTAGCTGTTTTTCGATTTTATAGCTGTGAATCGGTTACAGCTCGGATCTGAGATCAATACTGATTACTTGCTGTGGATTGTATGTTTTGTTTCATGCTCTCTTTGATAAATCACATCCTAAGGTTAGGTCTTGTTGGAAATTATGATATGGTTTAACATTTCTGGGAGTCGCGCTCAACACTCGGTGGAGATATGAAAGGAACCTTTCGTACGTGCCGCATTACCATGGTGTTCTAGAAGCCTACGACAACCGGGTGGAATGTGGGTTGAGGCTCGGGATAGCGCTAGCAAACGGTTTCTTTCGATAGACAGGTGAGCGTGGCTCATAGAATATCACTCGGAATATTTAGGTATATGGCAATTGCTTCCTTGTCTTGTCCCTAGGCCACGGGTGTGTTTGGTCTTTAGGATAGTTGAATATGGTGAAAAACAATTGAAGGATTGTGTAATAGGTCTCGTCCCTAGTCTCATACTACGTAACAGTAGCATGGGACCAAGTATAGGACTAGTGTAATAGATTGGTGTTAAACTCTCAAATGGCATTGGGACAGTGTGAACGACTTCAAGCGGACAGATTATTATTTCTGGCTGAAGTGTTCAAACTCCCTTATCACAGTTCCCCAATTTTCGCCAACTGTTTGTCAATGGCCCCAAGTACACCATCATACATGATTTTTTTCATCCGTGTACGTTCCGACGAATACATCACGATCATGGAACGGGAATAAAATCCTCCTGATATCCTTAGCTAGCCCATCAAACCCAATAAAATCTGGTGAAAACCCTTCTAGTAAAACTCTGAACCGACTAGATAAAGCCATTCAAGCCTCTTTGACTTCTGCCGCATCAATTCGGGATCATCCGTTCAGGGTGGTTTGGCGAGGTTTTCGGGTGTTGCCGGCTCTGTCGTAGAATGTACAGATCCAAACCAAGACATAGAAGAATGACTCTAGGTCATGACGGTACGAGTGTATGGCACTCTGTCGGAGGACCTCGATTGCCATAAACTCCATTGTCCCAGCCCGATGAGGGGGACCTGATTCGTCTTTCTCCTTACTCGTGCCATCATCTTTATCCTCTGCAAGGTCCAAGTCGATCAGAAACCCTTTGGGTCACCCTCCTGGGGATTTTTTGTGATCATGATATTGTTGATGGAAATGTCGCGGTGTAGAATCTTGCTATCTACAAAAAGCGAGCGATGTACTGTGATCTGTTAGCAGCAGGAAATAGGGGTTAGTACGGGGTTGGGACCTTTAATTGCGTCACGAAATGCTTCCAGGAGCTCTTTGGGTGAAGGTAGAAGGTAAATAGGTTGGCCAATGGTGTAAAGAACTAGTCGAGTGTGAACACGATCCCAACCCGGCCGATCCCAACTCGGCCGATCACTAGCATTCATGGCCTGGTAGACTGGTTCTCACTAGACTTCAATAGCTTTTTCAAAGGTTGTCCACTGACTAAGCTGGGCCCTGAAAACTTACGCCTATGACCGCTAGATGTATCCGGTTTAAGGGCACCTCAATTTTGGGAATCACCTTTCCTTTTCGTTGTTGATGGTTTTAGTTGGCCTCCCTCCGTCACTAGTACATGGCTCATGGCCGAGGATAATAGGCCTAGTTCTGAGTCGGGTTCGGAACTCGGAAAACTGCACATGATCCGAAATCTAAGCCCCTTCTGACATTCATTGGAAGTTCATCACGGATGCCGTTGACTACCACATCTCCATGAGAACAGCAGTCAGCAATGCCCTACACGCGTCTCCTTTTTGCTAATGCGAAGAACTCTCCCTCTGGTTTACCTCCATTGCTCCTTTATTACACACTCCCTTCCAGTATTTTTCTCCCTAGCCAGCGATGTCCTTGTTGCTCGCGTAACAATCGCTCCTGAATAGAAAATAGGACTGGGACTAAACTGGAACGTTGTTATTAATAGGTGTGAATGCTGGTTTATGCCGCCAGGCCGTAGTTGAAACGAAAGTGTCTTCCTCAGTCGTTTTAATAGTTGGATCAAAGCCAAGTCCGTTAGGGCTCATCCGGGAATAGCCAACCAATATCGTGATAAAGCTCCCTAGGTCTTCCTTAACATTGAGACAAGCTCCACAGAGACCTCCTCCTCGATCGAGGAGGAAACAGCGTATGAGGTCACCTGAAATTGTGAATGCATGAACAAAACGCCGGCCAAGCTGAGCTCCGAAAATCTCACGGACATAGCCTCCAAGTTGAATGAGAGAGCCAAGGGAAGCGTCCTCATTTGGGTTCTGTTTAAGTTCACCAGGGACGAATACATCGTGCCAGGAATGCCTGTGAGGTTTTGTCGCTTGTATTCCCGTTCCTTCAGGGCCAAGTACTGCAGGCGAGAGGAAGATGTCGCACTTACGGCTGCAGTCAGGGCGTGCTAGTGGGATACCACTCGAAGAGTAGTATAGGTTAGGGGTTGCAAGAAGGGTGTTGAATTCGTGGAACTACTGAAGAACAGCCGCCTCGGATGGCTATGCGGAGGTGCGTTCCTTAAGGTCTTCAGCGACATTTACCCATTTCTCGTTTCCAAAAAAGTGTCGTAGAACCTAGGGACATCTCGAAAACTACACCACGAAGCTCTACCCCAATGAGTAGATTAATCATTTCATGGGTTTGGCTTGTTTTCGTACCACCCCCTGAACTTTGGCGGAGAGGTGTTTGTTTAGTAGAAGACCTGTGACTGGCGATAGCAGGAGGGGTTCGTGGGCGAGCAAAGTCCGCAATGAGATCGGCAACAGCCTTCCATATTTCGATGTCAGGTGCACTGGATGCTATCCGCTACACAAGTAATGCACATGGAGATACCAAACTCAACGGGAATGGTTTTTGTGGATTTGTTTGTGAATTCCATACTCCTGCGCGCTCTAGAAGTTTCGTTCCTAATTTCTCAGTCGATTTCGAAGTAGTGAAGTGAAGCGCAACATTCGAGCTTGCTAATTGGTATAGCAATGTACGGGATAAAACCAGTGTATCTTTGAACCATTAGACTTTTGTCCCATAAAGAACCACCGCAGATCTAGCTACCCTTATCTGAGGTTGCCGTTAGAATGTAGTCCTCAAAATTTTCTAAGCCCTTAGGCAGTTTTGAATGAAATGAATCGGTGAAATCGGTGACTAGGATGAACTTAGCCTGTTCAAGAGAGAAGATAGAAGCGGACATCTCGTAAGCTTGAGCCACAGGGTGAGGGTCAACCGACTCTCGACTCAGAGAAGGGTGGTGTAGTCGTGAACGGGGGATCAGTGGAGAACTAAACTATATAGAAGAGCGGTATGCAGTCTCGTGCCTCCTAGCTGTGTTTGAACCCTAACCCTTTCATCATTTTAATTAGGTTTTACATATCACTTTCTATGGGCGTGAGAGTGCCATTATAATGAAAGGCCTCATGCATCACAGAAGCTATGATCTACGACTATAGACCGCGGGAACATTGCATTGCGGCTCTGGCAGTTGACGCGACGAGCGTCACACAACCGGTCGTCATCCGAGATCATTCGTTCCCGTCTCTCCGCCGCGCTGTGATGAGTCGGCTCTCTTGGATAAATACATGTACCCTCAATACCCGCTAAACACTGAGTCTACTCCGGCCTAAAACCCCTAGATACAATATAATCGCCTTAGCAAACCATGGCCTCCCGAGTCTTCTCCCGTTCCTTCCTTTCGCGCTCCTTCGCCTCTCCACTCCTCCGCCGCGGTCCCTCTCCCGCGCTCTTCCGGCCAACCATTTTCCGCCCCCAGCTTCAAAAGCCACCCACGATACGCTTTACTAGCACCTCCAACGCCTTCGCGGCCCCTGCTCCAGCATCATCATTATCACAACGCCTCAAAGCTCTTTCGAAAGAATACGGTTACTCTGCACTCGGTGTCTACCTTGCTCTCTCCGCACTCGATTTCCCGTTCTGTTTCCTTGCTGTGCGCTACCTCGGTGCTGAACGTATTGGGAAGTGGGAAGATGCTGCTGTAAGCTTTCTGAAGCCATACTGGACGGCGTTGCGACGTGCTGTGGGATTCCCAGTGGGGGAGAAGGTAGGGGATGGCGCGGAGGTGCGTGATGATTGGGATGATATAGAGGATGCAGAGAAGGCTGTGGAGAAGGGTGCTAGTATGTTACCCCTCTTGTTATAGAGACATGGGAGAAAGCTAGGATGGGGTTAATGTAGAACAGGTCTGTGGACGGAACTGGCGCTGGCGTATGCTATCCATAAGTCATTCATCTTCCTACGAGTCCCGTTGACTGCAGCTGTTACGCCAAAGGTCGTGAAGGTCCTCCGAGGGTGGGGATGGGATATTGGTAAGAAGGGAAAACCGAAAATCGTTATGCCACCTAAGAAAGGGTCATCTCCACCTCCGCCGCCTCCACCACCTGCGGTCTGAAGCTAAAAGATGATTGATGATTTGTGGATGGGGAATAGATAAAAAACGCTACTCATTGCTTCTGTGTTGGGTTTTTGAACTTAGATTGGAGCCTTTGCATTGCCAAAACTTAGGCGATCGGTATATCGTATAGTTGTACATTATTTATTTAACATTGGGAAGGAAACAAGCTAGGATAACGACTCGTAACTAATATGAGACTGAATTCGAGGTTGGGTACATGCAGTAATGCAGTAATGTAGCTTTGGAGAAGCTCCACACCCTCTCGGAAAAACGGCAAAATTCAGTTTCTGCTGTATGATATACCTACCTTGGTTTAATCCATTTCACATGAGCAATTGAATATCCAAAAACCCAGCTTTCCGCACTTCATCGCATTCACACAATATTGCGGGGTCCACCCCGCGGTCCCTGACAAGTCTTGGCGTCGACGTCAACCCTCGTCCATCTTCAACCCCACGACACAAAACTAACCTGCACTCCATCCTACACCGCAGGTCGAAAAAAAAACAATAAACAAAATGTCATCCAACATCCAAGGCTCGCTTTTAAAACGCGCATGGTATGCCTGGAAATCATACAGTCTTCCATGGCGAAGACACAGATTCGTCGGTCCTTACCACCCTCACCCTCATTTCCTCCACACAATTGCACTTGGGACATAGTGCTGATTTTGGGCAATGTGGCGAGATGATGCATAGGCATGGATCTGGAGGGGAATACGTATTGGGAACTAAAAGACGATATTGGGAGGGGCCGTCCGAGGAGGATTGTTCATTATAAGGATATGAAGCGGGATTTGGTGGATTATAAGCTGACTCGTAGCTCCTCCTCTCTTTCTCCTTCCTACCACTGCTATATATTACTCCCTTTAGACGGGTTCTGTAAACTTGCTAACGCTTATTAGCGCAATGGCATCAATGGCTTCGTGCAACCCGTATCGACCCTCCCTCCATCGACGAACTCAAATCCGACATTCTCCGTTTAACCGCCCTCCGCCACGGGGCTGCCCTTGCTGATGCACGCTGGGCAGCTAAACCATCGCTCCTCAATGTTGGCCCACACCCACCGCAAGACAGTGTGCTCGAGTCGAATACGAAGTTTGCCAACGATGGTGGTTTGCAGAAGCCAGAAGATCAGGCGTTAGGTCGTGGAGAGGTCGGAGCAGATCTAGGAGGGAAAGAGGCTGAAAGGAGAACGGAGGCAGGAGAGAGTACAGGTAATAGGGCTCATGGGCTGAAGGGATTGCATGCGGAAGGGAAGGGGGAAGCTGGTGAGGTGAATCCATGGAAGGATGCCGAGAGGAAGGGGGAAGAGTTTGAACACGAGGAATGGGATCCGAATCAAGGACTGCAAAAGTCGAGATCAGGGAAGGGGAATGTGAAGAGTGAGAGGGGGGCTAGTGGAAGTGTTGTATAGCGTTTGGAAGCAAAGGAAGGGGGTATTGGGAAAGATGTATAATAGTAAAGTAGCTGAATTTATGTTATCATTTCGAGCTCTGGGAATTTCTGTGCGAGGGAAGTTTACTCTTTGGGTTCTAGGACTTTCCCATGTTAGAAACGTGGAGCCTCATCGTGAGTAATTGAGAGGTTTCAGAACCATACATCCAGCACCATCCAATATTCGAGAAGCCTCGGGAACCAGCGAGGATAGAAGAAGCAAACAGAGACATTACTTATATCAGTTAAGTGTAACGCTCTAACTTATAATCAGAAATCAATCACTTCTCTCCCAGCCAACTACAACTACATGTAATCTCACTCCCGCTTTTGGCTACTGTACACCCTAGGATCCCAATGAGGTTAGAGCCAAACACGAGACCGTAACAAAACCATTCAACAAAGACCCAGTCCCTCTCTTCCCCTCCTCATCGTCCATCCCCACAGAACTCAGAATTCAGCACCACTCAGTGAACCTAAATCATTATCACTCGAAAATCGATTTAATGTTACAAAAGGCAGAAATGTTTCAGGACCTCCATTAGACCATCTTCAGGATCTCTTTTAATTGATATCGAGAGAGTTCTCTTAGTGTTTATCTCTCCGCTCATTCTTTCTTCTATCGTTTGATCTCAGGACACCACAGAATATTAACCACAGCTTGCCATTACCGACAGCAAACATTCTGCTGATAAAGGGATACCATGAAGACGGTCTATTGTCAAGTTCAAAGTGGGTAGATTTCCCCAGCCAAGATATGACTCTATCTTCTATTTCCCATCGAGTTAGCTGACCTAGCATCAGCAACGTCTACCCTGATGGCTCATTATCCTACATCCTAGCGAAATACCCTCAGTAACCACATGACGGGCATGTTTGACATTGTTGGCCGGCAATTATCAAATCCTATAGCACCATTACACACGGGGCTGAAACTATGTAAACATCCTACTTAAAGCCACAAATGCCTATGCCTGAAGCTATTCAAGCAGAAGATCTTGCTAATGATTATCATATCAGAGCTCCTAAAGCATGGATGTTTTTCTAATAGTGCTACATGAACTGGCATTTCGATAGCAGAATTCAAGACGATACCCCACCGGGGCGAAAATGACCGCCAGAATGACCGAGTCCTTTTACGTACTACAATGACGTGTCAACCGAAGAGTTATCGTTATGGCGCGTCTATCGATAGATTGAGTGGTAGAGTAAAAACTCTCAGGGAACATGGAGCTATGAGAACGCTTTATTGCGTGTGCGGATGCGTTAGAGACGCTATGCCTCGCCAAACCTCGATCTTGCGCTATACGCAGCGATAGCCAGAGCCTCAAGGATTTATTCAGACGGCCGTAAATTCCTATATTTTATTTTTGAGCTGCGGGGCTCCGGGATGCGGGATTCGAAAAACAGAGTTTACGAGTCAGTGCTATTGTTGGTCAGTATACACTTGGAGTTCACAAAGCTTTGGAAGGCAGGATATTTTGGCTGGTTACCTGTTAAGACGCTTGAACAAGTCGCGGATGCATCTATCACGACATTCTAGACTACGAAGAACATTATTCTTTGTTCGTTGCTTTAGTTCCCCTAGCATTACTGTTAAGAAAGTATAGAGTAGAGCTTCATATGCAGCAGCAATTAGACGCCGGCTAAACTGGTAGATATGGATTCTTTGGAACTCTTAACTTACCAAACTTGAGCAATTATGAGATATTTTGGCTAGTTGAACTCCCTTGGCGAGGCAGTAACGGGTGCTTTGTGGGTCAAGGGAAATTTAAATTTAAGTTAGATGATCTCATAGCTTCTACCCGAATGATAATGCATGTATTTACATTTGATATGATGGATGATAACCGAAAACATATCAACCGCCATTATTTTAAATAAACCATACATCCCATAATATCCCCCCTCTCAATCCTCCTCGATATCTCACCATCACCCATCACCACAACACTCAGCACAGTAAACACCAACCAAATCTCCCATACCAACCCTTTTAAACCTGACTCATAGGCCTGACACCACTCATATTCACTCCACCACGCGATACATACCGCTCCTGCTTATAGTTCCAAAGATCAATAAGCAAGCTCCCCAAGAACGCTGCGAAAGCAAACCACTCAAACGCGGTCATGGCATTCGCCTCACGGCAGCGTCTCGGCTGAGAAACATATCCACCACCATCAGTAATCCCGTTATGGTGTATGAAATGCTACTTCCATTAGCAAACGACCTAAACTCTAGAGTAGGGAACGAAGGTGACATACGAAGCTACTACATGAATTCCCATTCAACTGCGCGGCTAGCGCAATCCCAGCACATAGGAAGAAGATTGTATTCAAAAAGTCCAGAATGGTCATGATGAGTGGGTTGGCGATCCTGTTGACGAACGTTGCGGAGAAAAGATAGAAGAGTGTGAAGAGGCTAAAGGCGGCTACGAACATGGAGTAGTTCACTCGTGTGGGGCTACCGCCGTGGTCTTGTTGCTGGATTAAGGCGCCGGCGAGAGACATGACTAGGACGACGGAGATGAACTGTGGGATGTTAGAATTGGGGATTGGAGGTGGATGGGAGGACAGACTTGTACGGTTCGTAGAAAGAGATGGGCTATTTTCATGAACGACATTGTTGTTTTCTTGTGGTATCCCTTTATCTTGGTTGGTTTCACGACCAATGAGGTGTCTTAGGAAAGGGGAATATAATAGGAGGATGGTTACTTGGTAGAAATAGCAAGAGTAGGAGAGAGTGATTGAGTCTATATACGGGCGTATGCTCAGTTTTTGGTCATAATGAGGCAGAGGCTATGTCATACTCAACATTTGGAGAAGGACTAGATGCATGCAGTAACCGGAGAAAGGATTCTTGAGTACAAAGAATTACTATAGCGTTTTAACTTTCTCTCCTAAAAGCTCGCCTTGGCAACCCGAATTTACTTCTACCAAACTTTAGTATTCCCCAGCATCACTACATACACATACAGCTTGCTTTCCTCTATATCCCCAGTCGTGAACTATGTGGAGGTTGATCACCTAGGTGAGGAACCATGCACGGGCCACAGGCACAGGCACAGCTGCGACGTCATCCTTGCCGTAGATCATGGAGCTAAGGCATACGACCCGAATGCATTGCGTCTTCAGGAGCAGATGGAGGTCATGGGTCTATGGTACCTAGACTAGGTATTCAGGACTAAACCCTCTAGGGTTGGGCTTCATGCAAGGTGAAGCCAGCACCCTAAGGGCAACTCGAGTTTTAGCGCCATTGTATAATGGTCATGGACTGTCACTCGCGCACTGTGATGGCACGGAAATTTGCCATGGCTCCAATAGTAAAAGCACCTTATGGCCAAAAATGGAAAGAATAAAACTATCCATAAATTAGCCTAATTGCGTGCAACGGCCTAGACCTGGTGCACAAGCTCCAGCAAAGTAACTAGTCTCTGATCATCTCCTTTCCTATTAAAAGTAACAAAAAAGCGACCTTAAGTAGCTTCTTATAAGCCTAGCAAGCAGAAGAATTCAGCCGTAAATCAGAAGTAAGCTTTGAGAATTCCCATCCAGAATCGACAAAACGACACCAAGCTCCGACGCGAATCCTCCTATTCCATTCTAATTACCAATATTCAATCCATCCTCGGTTCAACATCCAGCGCGCCGCTCACAACTATTTCATTTTCAACTCTCACGGGTCTCTTGACGTGATCCGCCGGGTGGATAAATAGGCCGGCTCCTGGCTCGTACTCCATACTCTCATTGCTGCTAGTTCCTGTGAAATAGCCACTGCTCAACTCACTGCCCCCAAACTCACTATCCGCGTTACTGGTTTGGCTATCCCACCTTGGAGACTTCGCCCTTAGCCCAAACGCGCTAACACCACATTCATCACTAATAACCTCTTCCATAGCTGTGTTAAACCCTGTTCCAACCCTCTGGTTCAACACCAGGTCGCTGCCCATAGCGAAACCTGGTGTTGCTATAGCTTCCCTTAATTCGGAACTGTGTACTTCTTCTGTGGGAGGTCGGCTGTCAACAAATGCCATCTCGATGTTTTCGTCGGAACCTATTATTAAGGTACTGTCCTCGCCGATAGACGACCCAATCTCACCACTTCCACTACCTCCATCGCTTTCACTATCTCCGACTTTAGCACCTCCTTTGGGTTGTCTCTCTAGCTCTGCGCTGGCTCCTTTGGAAATTGTGGAGTTCACGCTCACTGGAATGTTTAAACTACCTGGTGTGTTCTGGAGGATATCCTCCCATGTACCTCTTGTCCTTTCTTTCTGTCTTTCTTTCTTTATAATAGTTCCACAATCAGAGTCAATGGGAGTATCTTCCAAGCAAGAGGTATCGCCCACCGAAAGCGTATCTTCAACTTCGGGAAATTGGTATTGCCCAATAGAAACTCTTCTTGGCATCCCTTTAACTCTCACTTCCGTCTTGTCGGCACTCTCATCGAACCGTACCGAGCGAATAGATCTTCCCTTCGACTCACTTCCTCCCTCTCCAGCAAGTGACTCTGCTCGAGTCTCTTCGTGCATGCTCGTGTTATCGGTGGCAGGTATTGGCAATGAGGCAGCAACACCATCCATATCATTAGAGGTTCTTAAAACACCAAGGCGGTTTCTCCTGACCGTATTATTTCGCCTTTGAGTTCCCATTGTGCTTCCCGTTGCAACTGCCCTAATGGATGACATGGAGGAGGTCTCCTCTCCGCTAGGGTCAAAGATAGCCGCTTCCACTTCCTCTTCCTCGTCAACACTTAGGATGGTCGATAGCTGTCTCATACGTTCGCTGATCAACCTTTCTGCCACTGCAGTGAGAATAATGGATGGGTCGGGTGGCCCCTCCCCATTACGAGTTCGATTCGAGCGTATTTTCCGACTATTTTTGGAACCATTCAGCGGTATGTCATTGAAGTTAACATGTTTCTCTGTTCTCTGACCGAACAAACGTTGAAAAACTCCTGGTTTCTTCATGATGTTCGCCTGGCCATTGGAGTTGAACCATCCTTGGAAGAGACCTGGCTTATTCTTTTGGATAACTTCCGGTCTAGAGGCGGTGGCGCTCTCGACATCATTTCCATGTGCAACCCATTCTCCTGGTAGGTCTAATCTGGTTGGATTTTGAACACTCTGCCTGGAGGCAACCCCCGATCTATTGGAACCCTCAATATCCTGCATAGATGAAGTTTCGTTCGGTCCTTCCCCCGCTGCACCACCAGATTCACTATCGCAAGTATGGCGAGGCCTACGGTTCACCTTGTTGATCGGGTTTTGCACGCCAGCTATATTCATTGTATTTATCCAAATATATCGACCCTTCCTTGACAAACAACAGAGTAAAAGTAACGAGGTCATCGTCAATAGAGTCGACAGACCAATCGCCACTCTTAGGACACAATTGAAACAACCAATTCTTGGAAGGTATTCGAAGGTTGGATTTGGGTTATAGCCCAAAGTGGCCAGAGAACCACTATATAAAGTCTTCTGGGGAGCTATAGTCTCCTCAGCTGATACTGTGGATTTTGGCACAGTTATTGAAGCAGGACTTCGGGTACCGGCACTCCGTGTACGAGAGGTCGGGGGTGTATTGGCGAGATTATCTGAATTCAGGGTGGTATAATAGTTCCCAGAGCCCCTAGGCGTGAAGTTATTACTTGGCGGCATAATTGGTGGCAACGGTGGGCCAGCCATTGACTGAGCGGAGATCACACTTTGCTCGGATTTCGGGCCCTCTACAACAATTTTGTTAGCTAGCTAACTTAACAGAATACAAAAAGTTATTTTCGTTGATACCTTGTTCTACGGCGGCCGTAACTGCTGCAACACCGTCTTCAGGCTCAGCACGGCGAAACATGCTTCGTAACGAGTCGGATTGGTCTCCGATGTTGGAAGGATCAGCTCCATCATGGAATTCGTTCCTTGGAAGCACTAAATGACCATCAAAATCAAGAAAACGAGCCCTGCTAGCATCATCTCGGCGGCTAACTTGCTGCCTCGAAACCGCATGCTCAGTGATGATACAGTTGTCTGTACCGGTCACAGAGACTTGGGTTTTAGCCTCGTCTTCAGCTTCGTCAACTGGGATAACGTTTCGACGCCAAACCAAGTGGCTGCTAACGTCGAGTATATAGATTTGGTGCTCAGGGCCAGCTCCGGGTTCGTTACGACGGACTAGATGACTCTCGGTGCTAAGCAAAAGAAATTCCTCAGCACCATCATCCACTTCACCTTTTGGCGATGTTGGATGTTCCTCAGAATCAACGAGTAATTCCCTATCGATGAAACCACGACGAGCAAGGTGCGGGGTTGGAAGGGTTTTACTATCGGTATTGATGAAAAGAGCTTCTCTGGCTCTATCATGCACATCCCTCTTGAGCGAGACCAACTGGTTTTCAGTATTGAGAAAGAGCACTTGCTCGACTTGATCACGGGGATGAATAGTGTCCTGCATCGAAACCAGGTGATTTTCAGTGCTGAATATCAGAACTTTATACTTGAGTTGATCTCTCGCTCCATAGCGAGGAACCACATGATTTCCTATATTCAACCCAGGAATTTGGTGCTCGCCAGGAGCTAAATAGTCCTTTGTTTCAACTGAAAGAACTTTTCTAGGCGTATCATAAGCCGGAAGGAAAGTCCATTGTGGGGTTAGGTGGTTATCGGCACCAAAGGTGAGGCGTATATGTTTGCAGCCATCCGTGCAAGACGCCTTCGGGCTGGTAGGAAGGGCGAAGATGGAGCTGAAGAATGTAGAAGTATAGATAAAGTATAAGAGGAGGAAATAGCGATACTTGATGGGCCATATCGAGGTAAAACCCAGAAGGCGAGTCATTACGTTTCTAGCTTGAGCACGCAAATAGCTCCCAGTTCTTTTAATGTTAGCTATCTTCAAATTATGAAATGCCTGAATGGATGGGGGATTATAGTTAAACCTGAGATACCTCTGCTAGAAATCCAGATCGTTGGTTTTATTTCAGGGCGTCAATGGATGGATTATAGAGCAAAGGTAAACTCGTGATAGAGGAATAAATAGCTTGGAGCTAGTGCCTTCTCAATCTGCACCAGTGATAACCATAAAGTGACAAGCCAGAGGATGGAGAGTGACTACATATGTATGTATCAGCGCATGAGATGTGAAGCAAGAACCCCCAAAGGTCAGCTATGAGTGACATATGCTCACAAATACATCTCCTGTCCCCCCCAAAGTGCGAGTGCCCTATCCTTAGAATATATAATGAGATATTGTGAAGCCAATGCAAAAATTGACGGAAACAGCATTATATATTCCAAAGCTCACGCCTAGTCAAACACACCAACTCCACAGATCGAATGAAAAAGAAGCCCATAAACCTCAACAGCCCACTCCTATCTCATTATTCACCATCCGTTTGATATCCAACAAAATTCCCTTCAAAAAATTACTCCATCATTATCCTACCCCACCCCGACCCAACCCATGCCCCGAATACAAAAATACTTTCAACCAACTCGCCCTGCCCAATCGCTGCGGATACCACTTCTAGCAACAACCGTGCACCGCCTTCCGTACTTTTGCATACCCTGTTGCCAACCGTCTATCGCGCCCTTTCCTTTGCCCTGGTCTGCAGTTGCAACAACAACAGCTCCAACCCAATTCCCGTCCAAGAGCCCCGCTACCGTCGAACCACCCTCACCAACCAAAGATTCATCCAAATACACCGCTTCCGGTGCCAAGTGTCGCAATAGTGGCATGAGCGCCTCCTCTATCATATATGGCATGATGTATTCTCGAGGATAGTCCCGGGGAAAGACATCCTTTGCCACTTTGTATACCTTCTCTGGATTACCGCCGGATTTTGGAGAATGTACAAGGACAAACACATCGGTGTTTGCCAAATTGAGCGGGGTCGGTAGATTCCAGAGAAGTCCCAAAGCCTCTTCGCGGACAACTATAGCAATCTTCCTTTTCGCGGACCCTGTAGGACCTGGTCTCGGCTTGGATGCCTGGTGTTGCTCAAATCCAGCTTCATCGACTTCGGTGGTACGGTCATGGTCTACTTGGTTGCGTGGTGGCCGTCGCGAGCTAGAGCTTTGCCCATTTCCCATAAATAGGTACAGTCCCAGCCCAGCGAGGGCAGCCGTGGCGGTCAGGGCAAGGGGAACAAGATAGTTCTTTGATTTATGAGGGTGAGACATGGCAGTAGGGTATGTAGCGGGGACGCAAGACCGAAGGGTTAGGACGAGAGCGCAGAAAACGATAACAATCAGCGTGCGCGTAAGGAAGGATGAGCTGTCGACATTCGAACTGAAGCGAGAAAGCGTCTAAGCTCGGCTCACGTGCTTCGAAGTTGCTATCGCACAGCCACAACCACAGCCACAACCATCGCCACAGCTCAACCCAAGAATTTTAGCTTTAGCTCGATAGTGACCACATATCCTGGAGTTTGAACCTCCTTTTCACGCAGAGCCTCCAGTATCGGAATAACTTGAACAACCAACAGACAGAAGGACCAACAATTAGACCTCCTTCGTTCCCTCCTTCACGCAAACATGCAGCCATCACAAAGCATACCCTCGCTATTTGTGCTAGCCGTCTCGCTCTTCAGTGTCGTCGGCTCAGCTCTCAAGTTCGACATTACAGCGGAGCCTGTAGGCCATCGACAACGATGCATCAGGAATTTCGTCGCCAAAGACACGCTCGTAGTTGTTACAGCAATTGTGAGCGGCCATAAAGGCGATGGACAGCAAGTCAACATCCACGTACGCTCTCCTACCTCATAGTCGATGGATTGGATTCGTGAAAGCTGATTTTCGGGGGTGGTAATCAGATTAGGGACGCGGTCGGTAACGAGTATGGTCGACCTAAGGATGTTGTTGGCGAAGCCAGAATGGCCTTCACCTCTCATGCGAATGCTGCTTTCGATGTATGCTTCGAGAACAATCTTGACAGTGGTACGTTCCAGGCCCCTTTCTCCAGGTGACATTTATCACGTGAGCTAACCATCTCCTAACCATAGGCCGTCCATATGGACCCACTCGCTCGGTCGAGCTCGATGTCGACATTGGTGCTGATGCCCGCGATTGGTCTGCTATCCAAGCCGCGGAGAAATTGAAACCCGTTGAGATTGAGCTGCGGCGTATCGAGGAGGTTGTCTCTGAGGTTGTTGGCCAGATGGAATACCTGCGATCGCGTGAACAGAAACTGCGTGATACCAACGAGTCAACGAATGAACGTGTCAAATGGTTTGCTTTCTCTATCATGGCGACACTTGTTGGTCTCGGAGCTTGGCAGGTTGTCTACCTGAGGGCTTATTTCAGGTCAGTTTTCGTCTATCCATCTCCCAAGAGAAAGGACCAGGAAATACTAATGAGTTTGTGGTTTATAGATCAAAGCATCTCATCTAAGATCCCTGCTTCGCCCGTTTTTTATATATCTACCTCTTATTCTTATTCTTATGGTTTTCCTCCTTCTGGAGTTCTTTTGCCAAATACTTAGCCAGTTATGTGTCTGTGACGTTAATTCCGATATCTTGTTTTTTCTTTTTTTATTACCGGACCTGGTCTCTCGGTATCTGCATAAAAGCTCCGAAACGATATATCATGTTGTGTGGTATCTAAGACGAAGAAAGATGAAAACAAACAATTGCTCAAATTCCGACTTTGTTCCAGGTCCAATGTGAAGTTTAGGTCCGTAATTGAGGTTCAAAATTATATCGTGATATGAAGACTGGCAGATGATTTCCTATTAACGCTAATATGGGCAAATTTTTAACCAGGCAATACTTATCAACCCCATTGGGAGTTTTTAGGCATTGTTCGAATATACTCTACGAGCTGGGTCAATTTAATGTATTAAATCTTAACCTTCTGCTACTCACTTTTTGCTTGCATTAGCTCCGAAACCGCAAACCTTGTTAGAGCCCCTTTAGTCCTACCTCTCCGTCTTTTTGGATGCCTGCGGTGTCTTTCCCACCTCGCACTCAAATCACAGATTATCACTCGGTAGATCACCACGACCTAAATTCTAATCATCCTTGAATCTGTAGTCATAAAATCTGAGCTAAATAGCGTAATAACTAGCAATAACTAGCAGAACCTCCCGCAAGAATGCGGAAGGGGTAGGTGTGTCATAAACGGTCAGTATGCCGTACATTTGCCGAGCTTCCCCGAAGGCCTCATACCTGGATTGCTTCAAATGTGTCTCTGGATAGCCGCCAGTCGGGATAAGTAGGAATACTCTGAACCGGGGATGGACTATCCGGTTGGGTTATATGTAGGTATATGGCGCTCCTATGATGGGGAACTCATTAGAGAGATACCGGGGAGGTTATGCTAGTCACGTCAATAAACCGGGCCATGTCGATCGGCGCTAAGGTATTGAGTAATAATTAATTAATCCTAGTAAAGTATTTTCTGTTATATGGGGATACTAGAGACCGAGCAACCTATGAGACATTTGAACAAGTGTTTTTGTTGATAGAGATGCAAGAGCTATGACATCTGTATGCACTCCTAGTATTGACAGCTACACGTGTAGCCAGTATGCTGTGTTACGCACAATCCATGGCATATCTATATCCTTTCCCCAAACCCCAACACCATCCCAATCTTATTGCCAATAAACACTGCGGTGAACAAAGCCCGGCAGCTTCCGACCCCAGACGGTGAACAAAGTTCTCACTCTGAATTCCCGAACCCCGCTTTCATGGCCTTGGTCGATCTACGTTTATGCTTAAGCGGTGAGGCTACAACCGGGTTCAAACGGAGCTATCTCCGTCAATCGGATTCGAACTCTAGAATTGTTGTTTCTCCAGGGATTTTAAGTTGATGGGGGCTGCCTTTGTCTTCCGGGACTCTCCGGCCAAGCCTTTATAGTTTGGCAAGTAACTAATTACAATCAGAAGCTCGGAGAGATGTCCATTTACTGCGTTGGTGAAAGTGTAGAGGTGGTTTTGGTGCCTTCAAGGTATGTTTTAAGCCTCAATTGGCATTCCGAACTTGCCTTAAAGTTTTGATCGTATGCAAACGGGTTGACACCTAGAACCTTACGCTTGAATATACCTTAGAGGTCCTAGTCACCCCATCCCAACATCACCTTAGGGACTATTCAGTGAAGGTAAATAGTTAGAAACCGAGCCTTTCATTCGGCCTATATTCATGCGCCAAGCTTTGTCACCCCGAATCCAAGGTGTCATCTTACGCTTCGAGCTGTGTAGCTGTGGTTCAGCAGGAAGTATCTTCTGGAGTGCTGGCATACTTTTTGGGCTTCTGGTGGGGTCTCCTATCACGGAGAACGTACACCTACTCGAAGAAAGATGTAGGTCCTTGAGGACCCACAGCCGATATTAATATGTCAGCATAGATATATAACTCAAGTATCTACATCTTGAATAGATTGTTTGTGGGTGATGGCTTGGTGTTTCGGTTGACACGATATGCACCTCGGCAATGGTACTCCTGCCCGACCACGGTTTATAGAGTATCTCCCACACCATACGAACGAAGAGGTTGGGCTTTTTACCATTCCGGACACAGCTATTCCTGTATTGGCAGAGATCTACACTGCCCAGACAACCTACGTATAAGCTTAAACTTGACCACACTCGAAGTACGAGGCCCGAAATCACATATTCTCGCCAACAATCCCGACCAACTGCCCCCGCGCCGAGAAAAAAACCAAAAACCCATCATCATACGATCATCTGCGGTTCTTTACCTTCTTCGCCGGATGAGCTTACTTCAAACGGTATGCTAGCCACAATATTGTGGTTGGTTCGCGTGTTGCATCCCATAAAGAAAGCTACCCGATTTGACACAAACCTTCGAGATATGGTGTTTAAACTGGATATATACATAAGTCAGGAAGGGATCCGACATAACGGTAGGGAAATTATCCTTGATTTTCTGAGGTGCTGTAATCACCAGCTAACTAGTTACTACATTCGAATTTTCAAAGTCGAAAGATCTTAGCTAACCTTTCTAGTATCTATAGGTCGGTCAGATCTTATTGAGCTATCTTGATCTAAAAATTCAGGTACTATTAGGTCGGGACTTTCATCCTATTTTGATAGTCTTGGTTTAAACCGGATAAAGTCTCGGCTCTCCTGACTCCATTTAGCAAGAAAACCTCATGAATGGAACCTATTGAAAGCCCCAAGAAGCTGAACTTCTCGATAGGGTATGCTTCGGTGGCATTCTTAATTTCTGTCTTGGCTTATACGGGGAGAGTTCCGGAGAGTGTACATATCCGGAGTAAGTTCCGAGATCTGGGCACGATTAAGCAAGTAAGCGACCGCACATAGTGCAACAGTGACGGAAGCGTACCACAGAACTGGAAGCATACCTCGTGCCGAAGTCTCGCTAGATTGCATGAATGGTTTCTTGTCATTCACCCCGACCTTGATGGCTAGTGAGATGCGGGAATTTTTTCCAAATTTTGTGGTTGTGGGGAGACAAGCGTCTTTAGCAGGGCTTTCATGGGGAAATTGCGGGGCATGGTTATTTTGGCCCTGTATTAGTCGTTAGAGGGTTTAGCCTTGAAACTATAAGAGACCGTTGTCTGATCAACTTAATGTTTGATTTTGGCTTTTGGTGGCAGGCTACAGAAAGTAGCATCTGTTTGCTTTACTAAAGCATTCTCCTTATCTCTCTCCTCATAAGAAAACCTGATCTGGTATGGCGGAACTTTCGCGGATGTCAAAGATATGGAAGCATTTCAAAGAGATATGGACAACTGGAGAGGGCCACTATATCAACGAAGATGGCGAAACCGTCTACGGAAAGCTTCCAAGGACGAAAGTCGAGAACCCCATCAAGACTGTCTGTCGGCCAACATTCACGAATTACCTATTCTTTTTCGTCGGCTGGGTTCGTAAACTACCCAGATCCCCCCCCCCACTTCCTTTCCTTCCATTTTTCATACACGGATGCTAATTCTAGGTAGATGGCGTGGACCATGGATGGTTATGATTTCCATACAGTTTCACTCTCTATCTCCCGGTTGGCTGAGTACTATGGTCAACACCGTGAACACATTACGACATCAATCACACTCACGCTTCTTTTCCGATCAGTTGGCGCGGCGATTTTCGGAATCGCTGGAGATCTATACGGACGTAAATACCCTATGATTATCAACCTGATAATTATCGCTAGCTTGCAATTAGCTACAGCGTTCTGCAAAACCTTTTCAGATTTCCTAGGGGTTCGGGCGCTTTTTGGGATTGGAATGGGAGGTATCTGGGGTCTTGCAGCGTCTATGGGTCTTGAAAGTAAGCTATCTTATTGCCAAACCCCGAGGTGGGTTAGTGTCGCTAATATTGGTAGATATGCCTATGGAAGCAAGAGGGCTTTTCTCTGGGATCCTGCAACAGGGTTATGCGCTTGGTTATCTAATTGCAGCGATCTTCAATCTTTATCTTGTTCCGGGTTCTCCACATAGTTGGAAAATACTCTTCTATATTGGTGCTGGGCTTACTATGGCTGTGGCGCTTGCGCGTTTCTGTTTCCCTGAGTCGAGGCAGTTCGTTGAGCAGAAGAGGAATGGCGAGAGTGCGCAGGGGAGACAGAAGGTGAAGTTGTTCTGGGCGGATGGGAAGAAGATTATGAGGGAGTACTGGAAGAGGGCTATTTATGCTATTATCATGATGGGTATGAACTTGCTCTTCTTTGGGAGCTTGAGGCTAATATTAAAAGCGTTGTTCAACTTCATGTCCCATACTTCGCAGGATATGTACCCAACCTACATGCAGCAAACAAAAGGGTTCAGCCCTCAAATGTCCTCTAAGGCAACTATCATTGCAAAGACCGGCGCTCTCGTCGGTGGGACGGTAAAATCGTCTTTCCAAAGCTAGTCTCGGAAGCTTCCTGACATAACCCTACTTTAGGTCTGTGGCTATTATTCCCAATTCTTCGGCCGCCGCGCAACCATCATAGTTGCCACTATTTGCGGTGCAGCCCTAATCCCCATGTGGGTTCTCCCATCAAACTGGGGCACCCTCACCGCCGGCGCCTTCCTTATCCAATTCATGGTCCAGGGCGCATGGGGTGTGGTTCCAATCCATCTCCAAGAACTCGCCCCTCCCCAGTTTCGTTCTTCTTTTCCAGGCATCGCTTACCAGCTCGGTAACATGATTTCTGCTCCCGCCGCTCAAATTTCATCCGCGATTTCGGAGAGCTTGATTATTCACGTGCGTGGTGAAGAGCGGCCGGATTATGGTAGTACTCAGGCGGCTATGATGTCGGTCATTTTCACTTTGCTTTGTATTTGGATTGCGTGTGGTCATGAGCAGCGTGGGAGTCATTTTGAGCTTGCGGGTGTCGCTGGGACGGATCAGTTGGCGCATGAGAATAAGTTGAGGGCTGTTGAGGAGTTTGAGTTGGGTGGGAAGTCGGATGAGGCGAGCGGTCATATTGAGACTGTTCATGCTCGTGAGAGGGCTGCTTTGGATGTCAAGGAGACGTGAAAGCCGGTTGAATAATCTGGTTAAGGCTTGGGATGATACAAAAGTATACATATTAGATCCTTTATAAGAACATTGGATATAAATTAGTGCTTGTGAAAATGACTTTTGATCGGGTATCTACATCCAAGTAATCTCGGCCTACAGCACAGAGGCAGTTTTCCCAGCTTCATCGCGATGACCCACCCCGTCTGCTTCTTTAACACACCGATTCACAAACCTGCTCAGCTCCCTAACCATCTCTGAGGTACATTCATGGCCAATCCCAGGATACACCACATCTGTCAACTCACCTTTAAGCCTACCATTTGAATAAGCCTCTTTAAGGCTCTTCAAAAACGGCTCACCACAAGCGCTAGGAACCAGTTTATCAGCTCCCCCAGACAGCGTTAAGATCTTCTTCCCATCCAACAACCCCCTCCTTATGATCTCATCAACCCCAATCGCAGCCGGATCAAACTCGGCAACAACACCCAGCAGATTCTCGGGAAACTCTCTCGACCTAAACAACCCCTCCACTCCACACTCCAACCTCGACTTCTCAGCCCGATGCTGCATCAGCCTCGCATAATCCGGACATCCAATCACGACCACACCAGCCGTGATCCGTGGTTCATGAAGCATAGCCAGATACGCCGAATGGCCACCTAGCGACACCCCAGCAACAATATGCTGGACTAGAATATACGATGAGTGGTGCGTCGGGAATACGTATGCCGGCAGGTAAGACATTATCATCGATAGATCGACTTGGGTTCCGTGGTAGATCGAAAACATATCTGGAGCATGTGTTGGGTTCGAACTTCTCCAATCTAAGTTTGCTAGCTTATTAACCTATCCCACGATTTAGTTTCACCTAGGTAGTAAAATTATGATCCCAACCATACCTCTCGCTCTCCATGGTTCCGTTGATCAAACGTAACACAAATCAACCCTCTCCTCGCCACGCTCGGCGAACTGTAGTGGTCTTCCAGCACTGTCTTCGCTATTCCCGTCATGGACGTATGGTCGCAGAGTCTGGGGTTTAGGAGGTAAAGACATGATACATCTATTTTAGACTTCCCTTCGTTTTTGGGGAGTTGTTGGAGTCCGTATACGTGTACGGATATGCCGGCGATCGTGTATGTGGATACACTGACGTCGAGTTGTAGAGCGGTAGGGCTACCTGCTGGTTGTGTGCTCATGTTGGGGCCTTGCTGTGGGATCTAGAGTCGTGAGATGGAGGGATGCGGTTCGGTAAGTACCTACCCTGGCTTATCGATAACAACCGCGGCTAATCACTATTTCTCACTCGGGTGACGGTTCCCGGGACTTTAGTAGATCCGAGAAAGCCGAGGTGTTTTGTTTACCCTGCTCTATTGATTTCTTCGCTCGTTTTCGGGTTGTTGATAAAACCCATCGTTCTTATTTATTTCAATAACCGATAGCTTACCGGCCTCCTCTTTGTTATTACAGTCTTTATCTACTAGTAGAGGCTAACCCGAAAGCCCCTGTTGCTAGGGATAAATAAACTCTGAAACTGTAAAAATTTTCTCGGTTGTAAGATTTCTATACAATGAATTGAAAACCTGAATTCGGGCTGCTTAATACCCGTTTTGTTAGTCATCTCTCACTAGACTTTCAACCCCATGTAGTTAAGCATCGTTCGAATCTTAAATATAAACGAGCGATGGATGATATTCTATGCTCCTTAGTGTTGAAATACTCTCGTGACGGTAGTTTTGCACTGCCTCTATTTTATTTCCCACGCCACACAATATTCTGTGATAGTGCGAATTGAGACATTTGTCGCAAAACGGTGAACATCTCCAGATGGCAAGAGGACTGAATATACCTATAGTTGATTTTCACAACACTACCCCAGGTATAATGAGCTGAGAGGGAAGATGTATGATTTCCAAATTCAGAATACTATCAAAAGAAAATTTCCTCGAAATTATGGTGGACCAGTCGCTCCACAAACCACTCAACACATAAGAATTGATCATGATAAGAATTGATGTGTAAAAGACAAAAAAACAAGTGCAAACATAAATTCCCGCCCAGCCCATCTCCTCCACGCAAGTCTTATACCTCCTCCAGAACTGATTTGCTTAGACTCTTCCATGTACACCCCGGACAAAAAAGAAACCAGTGGAAACGATAACTCCAATCTCCCACCCATCTGTCTCGAGCCATATACCAACCCGTTTTCCAAATCCATTTGGTCCAATCCTTCCCAGTCCACAGTCGCCATATCCAGAGCAAAAAGAAAATAAAAGTGAAAAACATGACAAAAAAATCAGGTACACCAGCAGCCCGAACCAACAAACTGATAAAAAAACATAGAAGAAAACCGCTGATCCCACTACAAACGTAGATGAGTAGCAAGAATCCTACATTACACGATCATCACAAATGAAAAAGATCCTAGCCAGGGTTCTTATAAGTTGGGAGTTTAGAAGGAAACTTGATAAAAATGAAAGGATACATAAAAGAAAAAGGGTAGGAACGATGATAAGGCATAGAATCAGAAGGCCGCCTAAACAAGAAGGAGACAAGAGAGGATAAGAAATATTGTTTCAATCGAACTATGGCGCGGGAGCAGTTGCAACTAAAGCCGCAAACATGCCAACACCGCCAGCGATGACACCAACTAGAGTAGCGGCGGCATATTTTGCAACCTGTTTGCCGCCGCTGTTACTAGTCTTTGCCTTCTTCTTCGCAGGCTCCTCGCTCTCGTTTTCGGCCTTGACCGTATTTGCCTCAGAAACTTGAACTGCACTATTGGTCGTGGTAACATAAGTATTCGTCGGTGGCTCGGCAGAATTAGTAGATGGCTCAGGAGAGGGTTGATTGGCCTCTTTGTGTTCTTCATCTTCTTGAGGCTCAAGGTCATCATCCGTCTCGTCCATGTTGTCAGGGTCGAAGTGCTCAAGGAAACCAGTGCATTCAGTCTCCATCACCTCTTCTGGCAAAACATTAGATATCTCTTCATGCTTGCGCTTGCATCCTGCAGCCGGAGAAGAAGGGTTGAGAAGATCTGCCATTGATTTTTCTTTCTTGGTTTGAGAAATTGGGCTGGCAGCGACGTTGGCCATAGGGTTAGAAGTAGAAAGTTGCCCGATCTGACATAAAGGTCTACAAGGTAGACTGATGAAAGGGCGAGGCGGGTAGAAGGTACCGGTCACAGCGAGCTGAGGTCGGGGAGGAGGAATGGTGTTCTCATTCACAAGATTGCTGATAGAGAATCCACGAGATTTGGTGAAATCGCTCTTCCCAGCCTCGGACACACTGGTCCTTACAAAGTGGCAGTTATTGGAAGATTGGACTGAAGATGAGGCAGCGGCAAATATTCCCTGGGAAGGTAAGACCGAGGTATCGTCGTTAGCCAGATCCATTTGAATTGAACCACCACCGTATTCGCTCACATCAGTGCGGATGTCATCATCTTGCTGGTCATCTGCAAGATCACATTCCGGCTCATCTTCATACTCCTCCTCCTCGTATTCAATATCGAGGTTCGCGATATCCTCTTCGTCTTCGTCTCCTTTATTTTGCTCTTCGTCCTCTTCTTCTTCATCGTATTCTCCGTCCTCATCGTTCGCGATGTCGTCATCCCATTGCACATCAGCATCATCGCCAATCTCAAATTCTGCTTCCTCGTCCACATTCTGCCACCAACATCTCTCGGCTACAGAAGCCTTGATTTTATCTCCATCGGCAACAGCATCTTCTAGGAGTTTCTTTGCCTGGGAAGACACGGTTGGTGGAGGAGATGGAATTTTTCCCTTATCAGTCCTCATGGGAGAGACGGTAGGTTCCGCCTTCTCGGGCTCCAAAATATTCGGGAACAGTCCGGATGCCTCTTTTGGTGGCTCACTACTGCCGGACCCATGTACCCATGGCATACCGTTAACAATGTATGGTAGCGGTGCAGGTGACTTCGGAGGGCAAAGGATGCTCGGATCATCCTGGCTCCTGTAAACCCGGGCACCCTCAGCAGATTTGTTGAACTCTCTTGCGGTAAAGTATTCTTTTTTCTGATCCATGATTGCAATTCCTATATGTTGTGGATCAGAGTAATGTGTAGAAAAGGGAACGTTTTTAGGGGTAGGGGTGGCATTTTCGGCTAGCCAATGGATGTGTGATGCCCCGGAAGCAGTTTTCTTGATGATAGTCTCACGATGAATTTTCGAAAGTGGTGGAAGAGTAGCAGATGGAGGTGGTGTAGGTGCTTGCATTGCAGCAACAGCCGCATGGGTCAGTTCCTCAATAGACGATCTAAAATTTGGCTTTGATGGAGGTGGGGGTCCCAAAAATGCATCAAGGTGAATAACCGGAATCTTAGAGCTCATGACGTCAGGCGGCGACATAGCCATTGGTTCCGATTGCGAGATAGCGTTTGTAGCCTCTTCATTTGTGATGGGGTGTTCAGTAGGAATGTTCTCCTTAACCTTCATCTCGAAGTCTTTTTCCATTTGTTCCTCGTCACCTGAAGATGCCTCTCCTTCGTCATCATCATCTTGCTCGTCTTCTTCCATCATGTCAATGCACTCGTCCATATCTTCGTCATCCGAAAACAGCTCGTCTTCATCGTCTTCAATGACAATGGGCTGCTTCGACCTCGATTCGGAAGACGATTTCGCGGCAGCTTGGAATTTCTCTTTTGGAATAACCTCAACTTCATCGTCTTCCAGCGTCAGATCATCATAGATATAGAAATCACACTCAGGCAAAGGTTTCCTGGTGCTCCTCTTACCCGAATTCCTATCCTTTTCGCTTTCGTCGCGGGGGTTGGGGTCAAGAGCCTTATTCATCAAACTTCCGATCGTGACTCCAGGTCTGGCTGGACCTCCGTTTGACTGCATACTCACAAACTCAGAGTTTCCAAGAAGTTCTTTCTCTCTCTCAGCAGTGATACTCTCACTAATCTTCTTCTTGACTTGTTCCATACGTTCCTCGTCTTTCGTCGAAATTTGAACCGATAGATCCTTTGTGCTTCGTTCATGACTGATTGGAGCCTCATCATCCATGATGTATGATATTTTTGAGGTTGATGCTCCGACATATGCTGGCTTGATGGTTTGTGTGGCCGGTGAGCTAGTAGCGGAGCTAGGTGGAGATGATTCACCAGATGAGGAAGCTTTATCTTCATCTGAAGGTGGTAGATCCAAATAGTTCTCCACATCTTGTTCCTCCTCTTCCTCCTCCTCTTCTTCCTCCTCCTCTTCCTCTTCCTCGTCGAACTCTTCACCCGAACCGTACGTGAGGTCTTCAGCAGTCACACCGTAACCACCACGGCTCTTATTTTTATCAGACAAGCCAAAGCCGGAAGTCTTCGGTGAACTATAAAAATTTAAGCATTCATCAAACAAACCGAACATGAATAATTAGGGTACAGCTAGACATACCTCATATCTTCCCACTCCACCTCACAGCGAAAGGTTTTTGGCGGAAAAACTTCTTCCCCTCTTGTGACCTCACAGCCGAATGTGACCTCCGTACCCTGTATAAGCTCTGCGGTTTCGTCTTCTAGTAGCTGTAGTCCGTTGACGAAGGTGCCGTGCATGGATTTGGTGTCTTTGATGATAATCTAGCAAGGAATTGTAAGTTACAAGGCGATAAATACAGAATAATAAGGAAGACACGGTGAGAAAGCTTAGTAGAACGAAGGAAGAGAGAGGTAAAAAAAAAAAAGAATAGGCCAACAGAGTTAGCCCCCCCAACGGGAAGATTTTAATATGGCCGGGAAGAACCAGCTAGAAGAAACTACTCAAAATAGTACGCTGGTGAAGAAGTTTGCGGAGGCACATGTAGTCATAAAGATTTTGCCCACCCGAACAAAAGAGTAGTGGCGTGTAAATAAGATGAAAATATTGCTCATCTTTCGAGCTTCAAAACACTCCTTTTTACGCGAGCCAACACACTAACAAACACACCACAAATGAATTGCTGTTCTCACCTTTCGTGTCGGCTCCAGAACCAGCCGTACTTCGGCGTGTGCTCGGCTCATCACAGCTGACTCAAAGAAACCATTATTTCGGTCTGCAACCAAACCCTTGGCAGTGTTTCTGCTGCTCCTACCGATCGGTTGAGTAGGTACTTCTGGTGTTAGTGTAATTGTGCGAGCAAAATCTGAACCACTGCTAGAAACACTAGTAAAGGTCGGAAAGGCGCCAGGAGGAACAGATGCCAATTTTGACTGAGAGTTTGGTGGGGGATGTGGATGGAGATGGAGGTTAGCTGTTGACCGAGTCAGCATTCTTGGTGAAGAGCAGAAAGAGACCTGGCAGGAAGGTTTCAAAAGAGTTTGTTGGAGGATAAGATGTAGCCCAAGGGGTAGGATAGAAAAGAAACGAGGAGGGGTAAAGAGAGAAAGATATCAAGTGATAGAAGGTTATGCTGGGTATGAGGATCTCGCTAATTGCTTTCTCGCCCACGATTGCATACGGTACTAACCTCTGAACATGGTGTCACAGGTTAAATCCCTCCAGCTATGAGATTAAGAGAAAGAAAGCACGAAAAAGCTCGGTTTTAGTTTCCTGTTTCTTCTGGATATGATAGTTGTTTGTTTGTTCGTTCGTGGAAAACAGTGTAATACTAGGTAGTGTACAAGAGCAGGCAGGAGAGGTTCTATGGTGGCCAGAAGGCTGCGAAGATATGGTGACGCACGACCACCCGAATCAGATTCTAAAGTGCAGTCAGAGGCCAAATGATGCCGCAAATCGAAGCCCCACACACCGAACAGCTGGCAGAGCACTGCTTCTGTTTCGTGAGCCTGTAGTCGCTACGATACGGGGGGAACTGGGCTAGGTTTCAGCGGCGGCGGCAGTAGCTTGAACTTGACTTGAACTCGACAGATTTTCTGCAGCTTTCTTTCCAAAGAACACTCGATAAACACCACAGGAAACAGCTTCTCTCATAAAATCGGAGGGACAGCAAGGCGGAGAGGTCTGGAAGATGAGCAAGTAAGTGATCAAGCGGGATGGAGAGGGGGAGTCAAACTGAAGGCGGGGCGCAGAGTACCGACACCACCAACAGCCCTCACGCCCTCACGTAACAGCTGCGCACAAAGTAGCTAGACAGTCTCAGTACTCCTTCCCCGCCCAATCACAACGCCTCACACTACGCCCGAAGAGGGCTAATTAGCGTCAATTTGCGGCTCTCAAGACTCACCCCGACCCAAATTCGCAAGGATTTGCTATTGATAAAACTTCCTTATCGGATGGACCGCGGGTAGAGCACCACGACTACGACAGTGTGAAAGTGCAACATTGAGGAATGACCATGCCATGGCAGCGAAAGAATGCCCCTCAGTTCCGATCCCAATCTCCCTGCTGCGGGGCCATAACTTGACCAAGAAAGAGCTCCTAACAGCATAAGCACAGAGGGGTAAATAGCAACACAGGTGGGATGTGCCTCGCTACTAGTTCTCCATGGACACCTGACCGACCGATTCCTACTCGTACATTTTGGACTTGATTTACCTGCGTACCCTTGTTATTGGGCCACAGCCTTGGGCGTGAGAGGTGGGGTTACATAGGTCAACGATCACGCTACTACCTACCTCTCCACCGTGTTTTGATTAGCCTAGGTAAGGTACTTTACATAGCTACCGATATTATATCATACGCCGATGGGTCTGCGAGAATAATAGGTATGTACTTCTAGACATCATTTGCGCCCGGCTTCGTCCCCGATTTCTTACATTTTGATTGGTTTCTAGCATGGTACCGTGCCGGCGATCGCGGTTGCAGGCCCAAGTTCCGATTCCGGAATCACCCTTATTGATCCTCACGTGCCCCTTATCAGTCGCACATATCAACATTAACTGCATGCAACGAAACAAAGCGCGACACTTCTTGTGCATTATTATATTCACCAGCCTCCATACATATATATACTGTAGTAATGCTAGAAGCCAGAGGAGCTGAATTCCGCCCAGTACTTCAATCCGACCTGAAATGCCTGGGGGAACCAGCCATGGTCAGCGAACCGGGGCCCCTCATGCTACGATAGGTAGCTACGTAGATAGCTGTTAATTTAGGACCCAGAAGTGACTTTTCCAGGAATACTCAACATGCACTTCCTTTACCAATCACAAAAATCAAAAACAATCAGGTGTGTACACTTATGAACGGACAAAACTCGCCTTACATCGTCTTTGTCGATTACTGGCCTGCTGCATCTTCCGAGTGAGTTATGCCTTTCTGGTTTTTTATTTTATTGATTTGCTTAATGGAACGACTTATTTTTGCGTTCCATTGATCTAAAGCCCCTAGAAACTCCGACCAAAATCGATTCACTCTTTAGATCCAAAAGCACAGAATCTAGAGAGCTTACTCCTCAAAACGATAATACTTACAGCTCTAAACCCGTGGGCTTACACTAGGCTTAGAGAGCTAGATTTCTCCCAAAGATTACTGACGCCAGCTTGAATACAAAACCACGCATCAGCGTACATCCTCGCCTTCACTCTCACAATGGCGCAGAAACACTAGCGGCTCGAAGTATGTGCTTCTAACTCAAGATGCCCCACAAAATTGAGTACTGCATCTCCCAAAACCGGGTGGTATGGGGGAAAACTCGGCTGGGAGCCTCGCGATTGCCATAGCCAAGGGTTAGGGTTTCAAACGAGAGCATGGATTATGGAGCCGCATTAGTTTCAGTTTGTTGAAATGAAACATGATACCTTGCTATAGTACAGCCAAGAAACAGAAATATGAAAATCTGAGAGCTCTAGTGAAAACCAATGACGGCGAAACATTTTTGGCGATTGCGACGATGCCCGGCAAGTGAATGAAGCACTCCACGGGTACGGCTATTCGGAGTTTATGGAAGCAACAGCTACAGCCTAACTTTGTAACGGGATTCGCGGGGCATCGCGAAATTCCTAGTTGGAAATAGTACTTGAGCCTGGTGGTTTTAAAATGTTGTGTGCGATGCTTCGCATTCGATGGACGAATCAGTCGTTTAACGATAGCGTCGGGGAGTACAGAGACGGCTTCCGGGCTGTCTCTAACCCAGAACCTCAAAGATGAAGTCCGCCCTGTGTTTGGCGTATGGACCTTGGTGGTTACTTTCAGTAGGTTACCCAAGATAAAGAGCAGATAAAAACCAAGCCATGCAAAAACCTGCCAATGCTATCATCAATAGCATCGATAGTTTTATTCAAAGGATAGAGTTAAATTGATGCCAAGACACTTTCGAGAATAGAAACCCATAAAAACGCCCTAAAGTGTTCGTGATTGGACAAGACAACGGCACTAGACTATAACGCCTCATAGCCTTTAAACTATAATCCTACATACCTCCTAGGAAGGGTCCAACCATAGCATAGATGGCTAAGACCCATATGGACATGCCATGTTTTAGGCTATTTAACTCCCTTTGCCATTTTAGGTAACTAGGCCACCGGGGTGTTGCAGTTTCGCTTTATGTGGAGTATGCAATTATCAAATTCCATTTTTCTCGGATTCTCGATTCCAAACCACGGCCCGCCGTGCGCCCTCCTTCCGTGGGGGTTTCGTCTCCCCCAGTCTCGGGCAATGCTTTTGTGTCAACGAGGTCATCTCTAAACTAAGCCCATTACCGAAACCCCGTATGCACTAAAAAAAAGACCATTCCTAGTCTCTCCCTAGTGACTTCCCCATCGGTGGAGCTTTTCGCATTGAAGTGGCCTCTATCCTCTCCTTTCGTGGTACATGTCTGGCTATTTGTGAGGGATCAAGAAGACAGGCATTAGCCCTTACAGATTGAGGTTCTTGCCCGAATGGAAGTATATGTAGTCATTTCTAGACTAGAGAACCTAATGAGTCGTGGGAAGCGGAAATGATGGTGGTAGAGTACGAGTGACATTTGATGTCTAGTTGGTTACTGGTTTTACATAGTTGCGCACTTACTTACTACAAATGGATCTTTATATGCTCATGTCTGTTATATCACTTGTTTAGTTGCTAAAAAATCTCTCTTTAATTTTGGTTGAGTTTACGGAGGCTCAATCCTTTAAATCGTAGAAACGGCTGAAAGTTTGTAAAGACTCCGGTATCAGAGTTCATTAACCCGCATAACTTCTCTCTAGTGGTGGGTTTAGCGTCCAAGGCATCTTTCGTTTTTATTACTGGTAGCAACGCCTTATTTCATGCCGTTGGGCTTGAATCTGTTCGCTTTTCTTAGTGTCTACTCTTACTATTAATCGCACGGCTGGAATTATCATACTTAAAGTACCGTAAAGCCTCAGCAGTAACAAATTGACCTGGGCTAGGCTGGGCTGAAATACTTTGGTGAAATTGTCTACATTCTGTCGTAACATCCTTTCACTTTAGTCTAGTTCATAATTCATTCATCGATCCACATGCCGAATTGGAAGAGCCAACTTAGGTATATTTGCCATTTAACCCTCTTTATGGAAACCTCACCTTTTAGTGGTTTTCCCTTTCTTCTACTTCATTGGGTTTGTGATGCTGGCTTCATGGTTGGTTTCAATGTCAACTTGCACTTCCAATTTTTAAAAGCACAAATGAGTTAAAACCTAACCTATAAACATACAGCAGTACACTGAGTCGTAGCGACGATACATACCACTCACACTGAAACCAGCACTTTGTACTTAAACCCACTACCGGCAGAGAATAATATGCAGGGCAACCGGCCATTTCGTGGCGGAGTCGGGATTGTAAGACACTGTAGCTAAGCCACTCTACCATCCAAAAGCTGGAGTTTTATCTCAGCAGCCAAATTAGTCTCCTCTTTACTAATGTAGTATGCCGATGGTAGATTCGCAATATTATGTTCTCGATTGGAGATTAACGAGCGCACATGCTCAAAAAAGGATATTCCAACTGGATTGGCCACAAAAGTACCCTGGACTCTTTCTAATTGGCCGCTGGTGTCAGCCGTATTGTCACTATGAGTGTACTCAACGATAGTAAATTGGGTATTGACAAATTGGCATCCTGCAATGTTTTAATTCAACCCAATATAGGCCAGATGGCAAGACTTAACTCCACCACTCAACCTAAACCGTAGGCTTTTATCTTTCGCCCAATTTACAATTACTCTGTCTAGAGATAAGGGCCTACTGCTGATTTAAGACCAGCCATAGCTATCTTTCACAAAGCCCACACTCGTATCCAAAATCTCCAAGACCTACAATCCCCCACCTACTGCACTCGCCATTCACGCAACCTACTAAACCAACCCCATGGAGGAAATAAGTCAGTACCCCCTTCCAACCCCGCCGCAAATATACCAAACAATACTAACACCCCCAGCCACACCCTCTCCATCATGCAGCAGACTCTACCCCCACCTCCGCCCCTACCTGAACTACATCAACAACATAATCTACCCCTTCTCCATACCACAGGTATTAATATACCTCTTCTTCCTCGGCTTCACAGCAATCCAAATCCCATTTCTATTCTCGTTCGTTTTATGTCTCGGTATACCAGCAGTTCTTTTCTCCGGCGCTGTTATCCTCTGGGAAGATGAAGTAGATGAATTTTAATAGGTAGTTAAAAATATAATTCTGCGCAAACCGTGTATCAACCTCCATATTACGATCATTACCACCATGAAAGTAGCCTATATAAATACAACTATGAAAAAACCAGGTATCAAACCCTAAGTATATCGTAAAAGCAATCCCGCATGTATGAAAAGAACCTCCCGAAAAAAAACACCACCCTAACCCCCCCATCTACTGCTCCCACTCCGCATTCGCCTCCTTTATCTTCCTCCTCCACACAACCTTCCTCACACCCCTCCTTCCGCACCCCCTCTTAACCCCACTAATACTCTCATCCAGCTTCCTCTCCAACCTCTTCTTCTCTTCCTTCTGCGCCTCAACCCTCCTCCACCCTTCCAACACCGTGCTCCTAAGCGCCATCTCCCCAACCTCCCCTTTCTCCTCCCTCCACTCCTTCCACTCCATCTCCCCCTGCTGTATCCTCGCAGTCCTCAACTTCTCCATAACCCGTCGATCTCGCTTCTTCCTAACCTCCTTATGAAGTCCTTTCAGTGTGAACCCAATAACCCCAGCAGTCGCCGCATTCGTCTTCAAGAACCCACTCGCAACACCTTTTCCAACGCCCTTCACGAAGCCAATCGCACCATCCTCTTTCGCACCTTCATACGGTTTCACCACAACCCCCGTTACTCCGTCATACACGCCCAATGCAAACTCCTTCCCCGCCGCACGCAACCCACTGTGAATACCCGTGATCCGATACGGCGCGCGGACCGTATCACCGTAGAGTCGAGGCGCGTTATGGAAGCCCTGGGCAACAGCGAGAGAGACCTCCATAGGAGCGCGAACACCCGCTCTAGCGGCTTTGGAAAGTCCTTTCGCGGTGTTGTGTGCAAGTTCTTTATGGATTGGTTCTGCCTCCTCGTCTTCGTCTTCGGGGATTGTTGATGTTTTCCGAGCGCCGGTGTCAGGGACTCGATCAGGTATGTGAGAACCAGACGCGGGGGAGGGGGATTTAGTGGATTTACGGCCTCGGTCGTGGCTGCGTCTAGCGGAGCGGGAGCGGGAGCGAGGTTTGGAGGAAGAGCGTTCGCGAATTTCGCCGGCGAGGTCGAGGCCTTCTTCTTCGTCGAAGCGTCTAGCGCCTTTATACCAGGAGTAAGGAAGACTAACAACACCTTTTGCAACGCCAGCTACTGAGCCAAAGAGAGCGCTGAAACCGCCAGAGACGGGTTCGCCAGGGCCATCAAAGTCGTTCCATTCAGTGTGTCGGACTCTATTCCTGTTAGCTACGCTCGAGTGAGATGGTATGATGGAACCTACAATCTTAAATCTCGCCATTCAATCTTCCCCTCCCGCACGAGCATCCACGCCGCCAACGCGCTCAACCTAACCTTCGTCCTCCGAATCCTCCACACCGCAACCTTCTCATCCAACATAGCACACCGTATCCCCGGCCCCCCACTTCCCCACTTCCCCTCCGCCGGTCCCCCCGGTCCTCCCTCCCCTAGTTCCTTCCCACGCTCTCCTAACCCCCTCTTCCCCTTCTTCAAATTCTCCAACCCCCGATAAAACGACTTAACTGCATTCTCCGCACCATCTCCATCATCCTCTTTAATCCTCCTCGAAATCTCTTTCGCCGCACTCTGACACTCAGCTGACAACAACTTTTTAATCCCATCCGCCAATTTCTCCGCCGTCAACTCTTTATGCGGTACCGGTTCCGCCCCAGCACCAGCATTCGCCACCGTTGCCCCCCAAAACGCCTGGTCTCCGAAAAAGGGCACAATCATAGTCGGACATCCGTGGTAGAGGCCTATAGCGGTTGTTCCTGCTCCACCGTGGTGCACGACGCAGCTGACTTGCGAGAAAAGCCAGTCGTGCGGTGTGTTATCGAGCATAAACACGTTCTCGGGGACTTCGAGGCCCCCGCCGATTCCGCCCCAGCCTTTAGAAACGAGGGCGCGTATGCCGGTGAGTTTGATTGCGGAGAAGATAGTCTCTGTAAGAGCATCGGGGTCGTCGACCACGATGGAGCCGAAGCCGATGTAAACAGGTTTAGGGCCGGAGGAGAGGAAGGAGGCGAGGGCGGGTGGGGGGGTGAAGTTTGAGGCAAGATCGAGGAAAACGAAGCCAGTTATGTCGATGTGGTCGCCCCAGTCGTGGGGTTTGGGGATTAGTGCTGGGGACCTAGAAGGGGTTTGTTAGGTTCTGGAGGGAAGAGGGGAGAGGGGGACATACCACATGTAGTTGAAGGGGACTTTGAGACGGCTGATCATTCCTGGTGCCCAGAGAGTTGCGACTGATTCAAGCCCAAGTGTTTTCTCGCGGAACCGGTTCACGAGGTCCCCGAGTCCCTGCCAGGTCATCATCTCGATCATAGGGTAAGAGATAGCATTAGTGTATTCGCTGCTAACGTTACTATTCTGTATATTCGCTAGTGGATGCGGCATAGTAGTCGTAGGTGAATACGGGAACGTAAACATAAGATGTAATGGCACACCAAGTTTCTCTGCACAATGAACATGCGCAAAACACGGTGGGTTCGCAATGATAGCATCCGCAATAAACGGACGCATATCCTTCTCCCCTTCCTCCTCATTATCACTCCCCCAATCAGACCCAGACCCAGAAGACGCATTAGACCCAGGTGAGCCCTTCTTCTTCCGCAAAGACCCATCATTAGGCTCTACACACGCTCTCCAGAAGCCTTGAAACATCTCAAACATCTGCTCTCTCCTCCTCAACACATCACCCGCCTTAATAGTTTCCAGCGACGGAATCAACCCCTACCATCATCAGCACCACCCTCAAGAAGAAAAAAAAGGGGGGGGATACCCAAACTCACAGGATTCTTAACCATAAACGCCATTAATTCCGCCGGATCCCCACCAACATCAAAAAACTCCACTCCATTCTCCTCCACAAACTCTTTAAAAGCCGGATGAGTCGCAAGTCTAACTCTATGACCCCCTTGCTCAGCCAACACCTTTGCAACCGCTACGAACGGCTGCACATCACCCCGACTCCCAATAACCATAACGACAATATTCAGCTTCGGCGGGGGAGCCACCACCTCCACCTCCACCTCCACACGCCTTTGATCCCCATCGTGCGGGAAACGGTTTTTACTTGCTCCATTTAGGAATATGCTTAATGGACCTTCTTTCAGCTTGTTGAAATCGATGTGGATGCGGCCGTCTTGATCCACGAACGCGTGCGTGTTGAATTCATCGTGGGTTATGTCAAAGTGGGAGAATCTACCATGGGCTATCTTAGGACGGGCTCTGGCGGAGGCTGGCGACCAGGTTTGGCGGATGCTATTGGAGGTGCGGATTGGAGGACGGGAGTGGTGGAGATGTGGGTGTTTGTGAGGGGAGGTATCAGTGGTGGATTCTGGGGAGGCGGAGGTTGAGGTTGAGGTTCGAGGCATTGTGGAGACCTCGTGCCCACTAGTAGAAGAACAGTAGAAGAACAGTAAACAGACCAACAATAAACAGTAAATCAAAATCAAAACTTCAATATCAAATTCAAACAAACTTCAAAGCAGAATAGAAAGGAAAAAAAAATAATTCAGCCAACACTCTGCATCTTGTAGACCGACGATCCGCCATTCTCCCTGACGTCACTGAATCCCGGGCGGCAAGCCACACAAAAAAAGGAACCCCCAATGACGCGCCTGCTCTATCCTGGCAGGAGAGTGACGACGGCTCTTGTGGGCGAATAGAATCCCCCCTTATCTACCGACCTGCAATTCCGAAAAGCCCCAGAAACAGGTTACGGGGATACTTACTCTATTCTACTCTGCCTACTCTCCTCGATTTAAGCTTTCGATAATCCGTGGGGTCTGATTACTCGACGTTGCTCTCACAGTCTTCTCATCACGATCTTCACGTTCACGTACTTAAACAGAACACCAACTTAAATTCTACCTCTACCACTGCCCCAACACAAAACACAATTTCTATCCTCCCCCTCACCACTTTCGCGGCCCAATAATCTGTCTCCGCGCCCCAAATGATACCCCCATCTTCCCCTGATTGGCACCGCCCATATACCTGATCCCCACATCCGCGGGAGTCAGTCAGCAATCAATTTTCTCTCGTCTCGAAGGAAAGAGAGTAAAAAGAAAGAAGAAAACAAGACAAAAGAAAGATGCTACTAAGTATATACCCTCCCTCATAAACAAAGCCCTCTGGTAGAGAGACTATCTCCCTGCCAAAGGAGGATATAAAAATGAAAATAATAGAAATAAAAATTATACCCAAGGAAAGGATGGGATGACACATCTACTACTGTACAGACGGAGTAATAACAGTGATAAACAATTAGAACTGAGATAATAAATCGCCCAAAACAGGATAGTGTCCACGCGAACAAGATAAAAACCAGACTTTTGTGTAGCCAGTGAAGATACGCAAGGAAAAACGCAAAAAACGATCGTGTCGTATGCCAAACAAAAAAAACAAACAAAAAAACAAACAAATCAACAAACGAATCAACAATGAGCGTAAGTAAGGCAGGGCGCTTTTTCTCCCATCCCTCCCGCTATGCAAGTCCCTCTATAACCCAGTAGACAATAAAGAAAAAACGCTGCCGGCACCGAACACAAAAATTCCAGATGCAACGCAAAAAAAGCAAAAAAGGGAGCAATCATAACTCAATATAAATCGAGAATATCATCCGCGTACCCATACTGGTTAACATCCCATCCATGTTCGTCTACCCCACCATAGCCATCTCCTGCGGCATCCCCCATTTCTCGCCGTTCCTCCATCTCCCTCTGGTTTGCCTCCCATTCCCTCTGTCGCTCCCTCTCCCTCTCCCGCTCCCTCTCCAGCAAACTCATACTACGCACCCTGTCAGTGATCCACTCCTCGACTTCTTGCGCAGTCGGGATCAACGGGTTGGGAGGGTCCGGAATCAGCACAATCACGCACCTGGCCCACTTGTACGCTTGTTTCTTCTCTTGCTCTCGCTTCTCAGCGGCTGCCCCGTCATCGTTCGTCTCCCAGGAGTCGCTGCGGTGCATCGGTTCGCTCGAGAGGTGGTCTTGTGTAAAGTACCGGCTGCTCGGTAGGGCGCCAACGCGATTGGGTGTTGTTGGTGCAGGAGGAAGTTTCCTTGGCGGTGGGGTAGGGAGGGCTCGTGGTGGGAGTGGTGGGGTATCCGGGGTGTGTTGTGGGAAAAGGGGATTCGTTGTTGCAGGTGATGGAGGGGTTACAAGGTCCCCACGCCAGGCTCCAGTGAGGAAGCGACGTTCGGCTTCCATGTTTTCTCGCTCACGGTCCCCAGTCTTATGGGTACGGATACTGAAAGAATCCCGATCAGCAGCTCGATGTCCGTACGCAGAGTCTCCAGTGCGATGCTTCCGGATAACAGCTTCCTGAGCATCACGACGCATACGCTCCGTATCTTGCCGACGTCTTTCTTCTTTCTCGGCCTCGTAGATACGTTCACGTTCACGGGCTTTCTCAAGCTCACGCTCCAGTTGTCGAATCCGTTCACGTTCCCTTTCCCGTTCTGACTTTTCCGCGTCGAGTTTACGTTGTGCCTCTGCGTCACGGATCTGACGAGCCTCTTCCTCACGGCGTTCGGCAGCAAGCCCCTGCTCACGTTCACGGACACGTTCGAGTTCGCGATGGCGTTCTTGCTCACGCTGCCATAACTTCTTACGGTCCTCCTCTTCCTTCCATTTTCTGCGTTCGACTTCCAGAGCAGTTTTTTCTTCCTCCCGCTCTCGACGCAGTTTCGCCTCCTGAACAGCTCGTTGCCGCTCTTCATCTACTCGTCGTTGTTCTTCCTCCTCCTGTCGACGTCTATCCTCCATCTGTCTCCTTTCTAGAACCTCATCCTGCTGACGTCGTGAGTCATCCGCAGAATTCTTCCTCAATTTCTCCTTCTCCTCCAACGAGGGGCCCTTGACCACAGGATTATTCGTAATCTGCCGTCTCGCACCAAACGAGACCCCCTGATTCCCCTGCGATGCTCCTCCCATGTATCCATACTGGGCGATATTCCACGCTGGAGCGGTTGCCTTTTCATCATTAGGTTTACTCCATGAGCTGACCCCTAGCTTCCTCGGTGGCACTGTCGGCTTCCCGAATGGGGTCGGAGCACCCGTTGCAGCTGCAGACTGTACATACGAATTGGCAATTCCACCGGTGCTTGAGCCTCCTGACACATTCCGTTTGCCTGGACTCCAACCACCGGATAATTGTGGAGAGAGAGCACCGGGGACTTTAAGGCCACCGATGGTGGTTGGGAAGGAGGTGGGGTCGAGCTTGTTGGCGACACGGGAGAAGGCACCAAGACATTGGGCGACTTGGGCGGGGTCTTTTTGCTCAAAGAGATCGACGGTGAGGAAGACGTCGTGGGCAGCGAGGGAGATTGGTGGACGGGAGACGAAGGAGAGGAAGTGGGAGATGTTCTCCATCTGGACGAAGGGCATGCCGGATTGTTTGAACCTTAATTTTGGGCCCGAGGTATCGAGACGGTTGGCAAGTCTAGAACGGATGGTTAGCAGGGGTTTCCTAGGTGATGCATCCTAGGTGGTTGTTTGCAGATTTCGTGTTTACGGGACCTCGGGAGTGCTAGGTGGTGATGAGGGGAAACGGAAAGTTTGGAAACACTCACTTGCACAGAATAACTCCATCCTTCAATACAACCATCAGATCTCCCGCCGGCAGCTTCTCGCCCAACGTGTCCGCTATCCAGTCCTTAATCTCCTGCGAGTCCTGAGGTGTATATTTCGCCAGCCTCATCCTCGACAGGTCTTTATCCAAAGAAGAAACGGAAGCCATATTATTCGAACCTAGCTAAGCAGGTTGTTTGGTATTGAATCAAGCTGATAGTTGAGCTAGCTATAATGTTTCTGGAAGATCCTCGAGCAGCTACCTGCATATGTGAGGGGAGATATTGACGGGATCAGGTTGTTTCCGACGAGTTGACTGACGTTGGAGGGATGAGTTCAGGGCACAGGGGTGAATGGGAAACTCCACGACCAATAGCGGGACGAGGTGGCGAACACGGGTGATGCGGCGCCTGTGGCTAAGCCAAATCAAGCAGGTTAGATTTCGGCCGGGTAACGAACGAGCCAGAAATAAATGTGGCTTTATAGCAATCTGCGGCTTGAATGACGTACCACTTTGAAGCCACATACCATCAGAGTCTCTTCGGGTGTAGATACCGGGAATGTATCATATATCAATTTCCCCCCAGAGACAAAAATTAAAGTGCCTGATTCTTCATGCGCATTCCCACTGATCGCGTCAATTTCCAATCTTGCCGTCTCCTGGCAGGGATTCATTCCGCCAAGGAGTAAGTGACCGACGCGGATTAGCAAGGAACAGAAACTGCAGGTGCGGCTGAAAACGAGGAAATGCATACGAAGCGAGGGCGAGAAATTAGAGTCATAGGTAGACCATCACCTCCGCCTCCGCCTCCAAGCGCCGGCAACTTTAACCTCTAGGCTCTAGCCCACGGAAGGCGGGGTAAGTATTGGGGGCGAGAAAAACCATTCATGGATGAGCACTCGACCGAATTCAAGGGAAACCGCTAATTGATGCCCTCTTTTATATATCTCTCTCCCTTAAGGCTCAATCGATGGATGTAAATTTCTATTCCGCGAGGAAATCCCGGTACGCTGCAGAGTCGTCCTGCAGATCTACACCACTCATGTATGGCGGCTAACGGGGAAGGGAAGCTTTCCCAGCACCATTTGGCAATTCTGCCGCCCTCATCAATTGCTCCGCCCGATGGTTGGATGGTCACAGCATATGGTGCGTGTCACGTTGCGCCCAACAGCCCCTTCGTCTCTGCAGATATGCACGGATGGTGGGGGAGGGAGGACAGACTGATAGAGGCAGCCTGTGTAGCCTGTCCGACTCGTAAGGTGACTCTTGGTACCACTACATATTCAGCCTTCTCTCCACTTCCCCTTCAAACCCTCCATCTCTCCTCTTGCTCATCCATCTGCATCTCCAGCTCTGGTTATCTTGTCTGTTTCTGGCTCTCTCCATCTTTTACTTTTAGTTTCCCTTGTAAGTTTGATGTCCTTTGTGTTCTATGTGATAAAGTGATGCCATTGGGTGAAGGAAGTTGCCAACTCAACCTACCACCCACTGGAATCACCAGAATCACCAGAATCACCAAGCACCCATCTTGAAAAAAAACCCATTGCTGACACCACCCTCCAGATACCCACAACCAATCACAATGTCCTCTGGCGCTCCCCCACCACCAAACTACGCTGGCTCCCCCCCTCAGGGAGCTCCCTTTTACCCACGTACGCCCATATGTCACTCGTCCCCAAACACCTCCTCAGCCCACTAACCCACTCCAGCGCCCAATGAAAAATCTGGCTACCCCGGATCCCCTCCACAACAACAATACCCCCCACCACCAACCTCGACTTCTTCGAGCAACTCGCAGCAACAATACTTCCCACCTCCTCCATCCGGTGGCCAACAACAGCAATATAGTCAAGGAGGCCACCCGCCCCCACTACAGCACCAACAAACCTTCCCACCTCCTCAGCACCAGCAATCATACCCACCTCCACAACAGGACCAAAGTCAACAAAGAATGTCGCTCCCACCGCAACAGACTGCCTTTGATCCGTCCCGCGCGGGGCCACCGAGCCAGGCGATGCATGTACCAGCTGGATCTAGCGGGAATACTATCACGGACACAATAGGAAGTTTCAACGGCGGGAGCTATCGCATCGACCACAGGGACTCAAATACGTTGTTGACGCTGCAGCTGGCGCACGGGTGCCCAGTCACTGCTAAGCCTGGTATGTGTTTTATCTCCCTCGCGATGATTCACTCCCAAACAAATTATTCTTCGAGCTTGCGCGAACGATTCCTAGAATGATCTCCAGTCGTAGAGTATTCGTAATTAACCCGTACACAGGTTCAATGGTTGCTATGGCCCCAAGTGTCACTCTCAAGGGTTCCGTCAAATTCTCCCTCAAGAAACTCATGGCTGGTGGTGAATTATCACAATCAACATACACAGGGCCTGGAGAGCTCCTCCTTGCCCCTCCTGCGCTCGGTGATATCGTACCAATTCGTCTCGATGGGCAACAGGCCTGGAACGTGGGCAAAGACGCTTTCTTGGCCTGCACGCAGGGGGTCACAAAGGACTACAAGGCTCAAGGGTTCGGGAAAGCAATGTTCTCGGGAGAGGGTTTGTTCGTGTATAAGATTGCAGGACAGGGAGTGTTGTTTGTGACCAGTTTGGGAGCAATTATTCAGAAGAATGTAGGGCGCTGGCAAGGCCGATCCCGTATCGGCTGACTTTATTTGGTGGACGACACTGACGCTATGAGCGAAATAGATGGCAGCAAACGAACAGTTTATTGTGGATAATGACCACTTAGTAGCTTGGAACTGCAAATATACCATCGAGCGAGTTGCGAGCGGCGGAATCATCAGTAGCATGAGCGCGCAAGAAGGGTTGGTGTGTCGGTTTACTGGTATGTTCTCCAATAGAGCACCTTTCCTGATACTCTCCTGATCTTAATTCTTATTGCGTCTCTAGGTCCTGGAACGGTCTTCATTCAAACAAGAAACCCAGTCGCCTTTGGTCAATGGCTTGCGACACATATGCCTGGCGGTCAGTAGATAATACGACTTTGTTCGCAAATTCAATCCACAAATCCCAAGGAAGAGTTTCTGGGGAGGAAAATTGCGCCGTGTGGTCTCGTGTTTTTTTTTTCTAGGTGGGGAGTTGCGAGCTAATAGGGTTTGGGAGGTTGCAGGTCGTTGATTTTTCTGGGCGGTGTTTTTCTATTTGAGAGCCATCTTTGGAGGGTTTATTGGGGGCAAGGCAGTTCCGGATAGGCTACGAGGTGGAAAAAAGGCATTTCTGAACAGTTTTGACCCATTTTGTTTTGCTTTTTATGATTTATGGAGCGTTTGCTTAATTTTACCCACGTTGATAGGTAGTTGAGCTGATGGATGGACGATGATGCGAAGAAATAATCACTTTGGATTTGCTGGGTTTGGTGGCTTCGGTGTGATGTTGAAATTTAAATCGCGTTTGAGATTGATACGTATCAGTGACATTAAACCATATGCACTTCTTCACGAGCATGGATAGCACCCATCAAGTCCCTCTTGCAGATCTAACACCCCCGCTACCTCCTGTCCCATCCCCATCCAAAACAAGTGTAAGATACAACACAAGCCAAGCAATCCCGGGTGAAGAACGGAGAAAGACAAAACAAGCGGAACAACCAGAAAAACAAAAAACGAACATCACTATGATCACGCAAAAGGGACACTACTAGAGTTAGTAACAGCTACAGAGCAAGAAAAAGTAAGATAACTTATCGATTCAACAGGCCGCAGAGCGTAATCCGCAAAGACAAACACCAAGACGGAGATAAAACGAGCTAAGACACGCGACCTAAGACGCTCTGACGTGATTTTTTCCATGGGCGTTGGAGATGGCCTTTCTCTAGTATTTCGGTAGTTATGGGTAGATAACCCACGTTCTAGGTTCTCAGTGTAGACTTTTAAGCCGAGGTCCGTGTACTTATCGATCACAGAGGATCACTCGTTGCTTGTTCGAAGCGTTTAAACCGTTATTAATTAATCTATCAGGTACTCAGAACTAGTATCACGCCAGCGATAAAAATCCCCTACATAAAAGCACGAGGCTTCTTCACGTAATCAGTCGGTTTAAGAACTTTTTTATGTGGTTGGTGATGTGGATTATGGGTTATATGATTTCCTGTAGGGTTGGGTTAGGTGCCTTCTGCTGTAGGTTGTGGTATTGTGTTATTCTGCTCCTGCTCAATATGGGGAATGGGCCGTTTCTGAGGAATATAGAAGAACTGTACTGTTGGTGAGGTGGGGTGTGTTTGGTCAAGGGTATGGTGTGCGTTAGTTGTTGGTGGGGTCATGAATTATCACTCGTTATTGTCACTGCTCGATTTGTTTACTGCTTCTAGCTGTGGTTCCATTTATATCATTTGTAGTTTAAGGCTTGAGCACATAAAGATTCTATGCTCTTTAATGATCTCTTTTGGGGTCTAGTTTGCTTCAGGTTGGAGTCCTGGTCACTCAATTCGACTAGCAAACTAAACAATTGGAAAACACTAAATGAACGCACAAATAAAGCATAGGAGAAAGATGTTATTGAATTTGGGTGTCATTTCAGTCATTATTCATGTTTCTACCCCCAGGTGACGTACGGAAGAATGATCTCCTCAATCCTCTCAGTCTCTCTGACAAACCGTCTTCCCGTCCACCCAAACCCTAACAATATTTCTAGTTAAAAGTTAGCACTCGAATCTTTCATCTACATAGGGGAAGAATCTCACTAACCTATCATCCCCACAATTAATAAACCTTTCGAACCCATCCACCACCCCAAACTCTGAATCCCCCGAGTTTTCAAAAGCATCAAAAGCCATATCGTCAAGCCCATAATCCACCAGCAACGCATCCCACTTCATCCCAACCTCAAAGATCCCAACCTCCTTCTCGATACCGAGTGCCTCTGCGCCACCAACGGTCGCGATATGGAAAGCGTACTTATAATCCACAGTCCAGTTTTCTTTCGCTATCTCACGTTCCGGGTCTGGGTTGTGGGGGTCTGAAGAGCGTGACGGGGGTGGTGAGAATGAGTCGATGCGATCTTGGAGTGTCGCGAGTCGGATGTTGGTCCAGATGGATGAAGACATGCCTGTTGGGTGTTACAATTTTTATCAGAATGGTTGTCATCGTAGTTAAGCAGGGGCGAGGTGGGAATTACCGCCGGCGATGTCAGTGCCTAGGGAGACCTTGAGGCCTAAAGACTTAAAGTAAGGGATTGGAACAGTAGCACGGGCGAATAGGATATTCGAGTATCTATTGTATTTTCAGCTTTATCAGCATTCCCCACAAAGCCGTCAAAAAGCTGGGAAGACAAAACATTGACCACATACGGGCAACTAGTAATTGCAGCCCCAGCCCGTACCATTTCAGCAACTTCCAAATCGTGAAGATGGCAGCAGTGCGCAAGAACAGTTTTGTTTGTAAGCAAGCCAACATCCTTGAGGATCCTGATATCGCGTTTCTCGTCGGGGTACAGCTCAGACACTATCACCCTACAACAGTTCATCCGCGGGTTGTGATTAGCAATCTGCCTCCTGCTAGGAAAGCCTTATCTAAACGAAAACGCACCCCAGGCAACCTCATCAATCGATTCCGCAGCATGGCTCTGAACATGACAATCATATTTCTTCGCCAACGAACCTAATCCTTCCAGAAGCTTTCGGGAACACGTTGGAACCTTCACACGATATCAAATATAAGCGTGAATTTCAACACTAACGTGAGGATTAAAATACATACAAAACGGGGTGTAACAACTGGTCGAACTAGCCCGTTGGTACCCCAGATTTCCTGACAGAACACAATAAATCTCTCCATGTCTATTAATGAAGACTCCGTTGTCTCCACGTAGTAATCCGGGAGGAACTGGTCAGAACACGTTTTCCCAACGAAAGCCCGTTGGTTGTACTCTGCGCAAAGCTCAGCAAGAACCTTAGTCGCAGCAAGATGATTCGATGCGAAGTAAAGAGCTGTTAATTATAAAAAGTAAATAACCGCTTTGATGACGTAAATATGGCGAGCTTCCGTACCTGTAGTTGTTCCATTACGTAGTAAACGGCGAATAAGAGAGGTATACACTTTCGAGGCATGCACAGGATCGGCGAATGCCGCTTCAGCTGGAAAAGTATATCTATGGAGGGATTCTAGAATCAATCATTTTCATCCTTAACAGATATAGAGTGGGGGCGCAAACTGATTCAGCCATTCAACTAGAGGCACGTCTGTCTTAGTCCCTAGCTGTTGAAACTGTGGTGCACTTCTCAAACAAAACCCGCCGAAGAGCAACGATGAATTAGATGGGGCTTCATTTGGTAAATAGGGAAAGAAACTAACTGCACGTGCTTCAAGTTCCATTTGTCCAAGCATTAGATTTCCCTATCCTAAGTGTAGCCTATCATGAAGGGCAGAGCAATCTATACGCACACAATCTATTAAACCAGGGCATATGACCTGGTCTTCTTTTAATTTTATATAAGAAACCCCTTCGTCTTCCAGTCCCTTTCTAAGCTCGCCCTCGTGGACATTTCTAATCGATTCTATCGTCCCAGCCATGTTAACGACAATCTCGCAATCCCTACGAACACGAAGTGCTGTGGGAGAAGGCGCATCGATAAAGGTTCCATGAATGATATACTTTATCGGAGAGATAGGATGTGGTGGGAATCTTGCCGGCATTTTGGATTGTGATTGTTGTTGATGTGGTGATAGTGGGGGAAACAGTCAAGATAACCGTTACAGAGCCGCGAGTCTTGGCAAAATCTACACTCAGCTTACAGATAACTGAAGGGAACCGTGAGATAAATACCCTCTTAGGGTCTATCCTTTTGTGACTAGGGTTCCGGTTATAATAAACTCATCATTAAAAAAAAACTTAAGAGAAAAAAATCAGAATATAGTAGCCCCTATAAGGATTATAGATGCGAGTAAAAGTTTTGGTAGGGAAGCTACATAAAAATGTGATATAAACAAAACAGAGTACTACTCCCCTAGTGTACAGCTTTTTTTTAGGTTACCTCTAGTCTATATGCTGTACTCAAACGAAGCCAGCCTCGATAATTTTAAATTACCACACCTTTTAAAAAAAATCCATGGGCATAGGTCTGTTGGGTGTAGAAATCACTATTGATTATTCCAGCCAACCCTTACCTCAGCACTCAGGGCGGATTTCTAGGCTGGACAGTACGCTGCCACGGTATGTCACAGAATGTTAAACGAATTTCTCAGAACACAGCTCTTGCGCCTGAGGGCATAAGGCGCCATCCTTCAAACCCTATCAACTAGTGACAAAAAAGCAAGAAATCGAATGCTATTCTAAGGATCATTGATAGAGTAACTAGTAACAACAAAAGCCCCAAACTTATTCACGTCGATACTCATGCACCAGACGAGTAGTATTATGAATATTTACTAATACAAACAAGACACCCTTCAATCCCCCAAGACCTAGACCCACCACGCTGTACTCTAGACTTTAGAATTGATCATGTCTCACAAAGAATCTAGACTGTTCTCGACCGGATTTTTCGAATCCAAAAAGCGAGACACCCGACGATCGTTTTTTAGACCCCGAGACCAGCGATCCATGTACCTCCTTGTAGTCTATATACCCAAGGACTTTCAAGACCTACATTTTAAAAATACTCGGGGATACAAGCGCAGATAGGGAAGAATGTACTCGAGTCAGGGACGGCGACTAGATATCCTAAACATACCGGCTCCTTGTCAAGCCCAGACATTCAGTCGTGACGCAAGAAAAGTGGTGATCTTACGGTGATGGAGCAGTAGCTCAAGTGTTTTTCGAAATCACTAGTAGAATGTCCAAGTCTCGTGATTTCAACCCGGAGGGAATAAGCTAACTGTCATCTCAGCAATGCAAGGGCACAAGCTGCGCCTACGTGAACAGATCTATATTCATCATATGTCCAGCACATATATATCGCAGCAGCAAGGCAATACACGTATCAAGTATCAAGGCCGGGCAACCAGCGGTGCAAGAGTAATGACGAGAATCTATGTATCTACAAGGGCTGTCACTTCCGAAGGATAACGTCAGACAAGGCTAAAACCAAGAAATTAGAAGTAAAAAACCACATCGCAGAATAGACGTTCCACGCATGAGAGCAACATTTGAAATGCTGCCAAGTGGGCAAACTGCGGCTCTTTCGCTGTTGGACAATCAACCAGGTATCTCCATGAAGGAGTTGAAACGTAGCTATCGGGCGGATAGTAGCAAAAGAGATACACTGTATTCTCATGACTATCCCAAATCCCTAATAGTCTCATGGTGAAGGGATGTATCTCTGAGGCACATGCCGACAAGAAAAGCAAAGAAGTGGTGGGGGGCAATGAAATTCTAGATCCTCGTCGGCACGGGCCTGCTTAAATAGTACAGAGATATGTACGCCTGTCACGTGTCAGGCGGAAATTATTGGATCCTACGGCATAACGAATAGCAACGTACATATGCACGTTTTCGGGTATTGCGCAATCCCAGCGCATGAATCGTATCCCAAAGTACAGTGACATCCGTTAGATGGTCAAGTCATGCACGCAACATACATACAGGAAAACGGGAGCTGTTAGGATAGACGAATCAACTACATAAGCTATGGCTCGTAGGTCATTCCAAGTTCTAGAGATTTCTTGGAGCTCCGCCTCCAAGAGCCATTCGTATACTCCTCGTCAACTGTATTTTCTGACTGCAAACTGGCTCGCGGTAATCCATCATAGGGTCAGGCGACACTTTATTCAGCATATGAGTGAATAAATTGACACATATGACTTAAGACGATCGCCTATACTGGTGCGGTTATTTTATCGCAATCGGGATATCCCTTAGGAGCAGCACAGCAGCCAAATGACTTCGAGTGATATTTGGTGATTTAATTTTTTTAAATTTACCATCGTCAACCTCAAACATACTGAGGCTAGCTCTAATTTACCAGGCTTCTGCTACTTTGAAAAGTGACAAAAAGAGCTACGTTTTCGAGACTTCTCCAATTACTGTTCTATTGACAAGGCTGAAACGATATCTACATTACACACATATAGCTTAGCTTGATCGATCTTGCGGCTGCTTCGACACAGGCATGCATCGCCAACTTACGGACAGTACTGAGCCCCGCGGCGGTGATGGTAGTTTCGAGACTTAACCCGCGGGCTATCGGATTTAGCAGAGAGCATCGGTTATCAGCTGTCTGATCTCCCCAACTACCGATACAAGCAAACAATAGTGCCGCCGAAGCTAACCGCGTGATAAGAATGACTTGGCCAAAGGAATACCATGTTCAGTGATGAAGTAAAGACGGGATTTTGTATCGTTTAGTTTTTCCTCTCTTCCTCGTGCATGGCATCGAAATACAACCTTGGAGAAAAGTGCACATCCTTCCGGTGCGCAGGGAGCTAGGGACATGGCAAATCGTGAACCTGAGTGTATCGGCATAGATGCCAGCCTGCTGTCTTCAATGCAGTCAAAGACTATCGAACTGACAAAACTTCCGATAGAGGTATGGGCTGCCAACTCACGCCATGAATCTCACCTACAGCCTTTCCGACTGTTCGATGTTCTACCATTGAACTTGGAGAATCCCCATTTTTCTAGTTGCTTCCTTCGTCGGGTTTCTATCGATCGAAAACCATCTGGAAAAAGGAAATCTCGCCGTTACTGTTGTACATGATTTTCCCTCCCAACATCTCGACATCTACCTCGTAGGCACGTGGACTACAAAAAAAAAAAAAAACACGGGGTGGCGAAGAAATGTCGACTATCTCATCCCATGTCTAAGCCGGTAGAATCGGTCCACGTTGGATATTTGTCAGATCTGAGCAGAACTGACTGGTGGATCACAAATCTGTAACATAACCTAGTGTCGGCTAGGGTCCAAATCCTTTGAAGAGTTGAAGAGGGTGCATCAAATCGAAAGGTAAAAACCAGGTATAGAAATGTGTAGGTATTCTTGTCCAGGCCCCCGGAGAGAGTTCTGGAGAGGTATCTATGGTGCGAAGTCTCCAAAACTCTATACTGGACAAAGAAAAGAAGTGTTTCATAGTTTTACGCACAATTGAAGCAAACCTTAGCACCAATCAATAAGCCCAGCCGGCCTAGAATGAGCACGGGAAGCCTAACTATGACGTTAGCCCACGCCTTCGCTCGGGAAGGTTTACATATTGATTGGGAAAAATAAAAAAATAAAAAAAAACTCCCCAAGTTACTACGCCCAGCTGGAATACAAAATACACGTCATGGAGCGTCTCGGGTTCCCAGATATTTCTTCCTTCAGAACAAGTTATACGTAACCCTATTCGGTATCTTCCGTAGAAGCTGAGACACATAGAAGTCATCGAAAACCCAAATTCTCGTGACTCTTGTGACTGCCACCCGAGGGGATAGACGAAAAAGGTGTTCACTTATCCGCCGATGCACTTATTTTCCATTTGTGTATAGAAAAAATAAAAAAGAGTTGCCCTCTTCAAGCAAGCAAGACAGTATGGTGCCATCCCGGCGAGTGAGTGCATACATATGGGGGGGGGGTGTGGTGGTATGATATCGATATAAAATAACAAACCTGACCAGTCGGTGGCCACGCCGCCACCCCAGGTCCAATGACCCACGGGCAAGGTCACAGCTTCGGCGATTTTCCCCCATCTCATTTTTTTTGTATCCCTGCCTTACGCTTCACGATCAAATGAAACCCTGTCGAAGATCCCCTAAAAAGCCCTTTAACGATCCCTGCTCAAATTAATTCGCATTTTCTGAAAGAAAAACCCCCATTGCCGATCAATCTCGGAAAATTTTCTTATTCAATGATCACCGTTCAGCACAGACTGAATTTGCTGGAATACTTTTCAGTACAGCACTTCAGGTCTAGATTTGTGGTGAAACTCCACACCTGCATCCTGGTTGGGAGGGATCTGGGCTTTGAATCGTCAAATAAAGACACATAGCGTACAAGTCAGGGTAGATAAAGGGGCTCTATTGTCTAAATTGCTTCTGCCAGCGCGAAGATCTCTAAATAATCTGAATACCAAAGTGGATCAGGTGGTGAGTCACCCAGAAGCTCAGAAGCTCGAGCACGACTCAAACCCACGTTTCTCTCCTCGGAGAACTACGAGTAGAAGATCGAGAACGCAGGAAAATAGCTGATTAGATTGCCTTCTCCCCAGCTGTTCATCCGAACCTCCCCCTATCTGGCCGAGTTCCACCCGGTGGTAAGGGGAAGTCGGCGACTAAAGTACGAGAAGAGGACCCGTAAATGGTACGAAGCTAGACATAATTAAACGAACTCTTATTGCAATAGATCGCGTTCTTGTTTATCGGGACTGTCATCTATGGAGTATTTTAGCCTGAGGGTATGGTATATATGTATATATATATATATATTTGTGTATCAAGGGGCGTATATGGCAGGATACTCCAACGAGACCCGGAAGTCAATGAGGGCAGGAAAAAGGAAATAAAGAAGCGTCAGATAATATTTCAATATTACATGTATTACAGGCAAAAAGAAACTATTTTCAGCCTTGATCCCTATCGCCGAAAAAAAAGAAAAAAAGGAATGCAAATCACGAGAGGATATCGATGGGTAGGAAATAAGTAATCGGGATCAGAATAAAAGTGTAATGAAAATATTAGCCTAGTGATACTAATAGTTAATATTGTAGGTTAAGGAAATCAGTAAACATCCCGTCAATACCAAAAAAAAAACATTCTAACGCCGTTGCGCATTTCACACATGTCTGTCCGAGCCCCACAAAGCCAAACCAAGAAGAAACCCCATTTCCAACAAAAGAAATAGCCGGAGAGAAAGAGCCTGAACTATTGTAGTAACAAATCGACATTCGCCAAAGCACTTGCATCGCCACCAACAGCCTTCACTGCCGCTGCCGCTGCCTCTGACAATTTTCTCCTCCTATCCAGCGCCTCCTTTTCTCTCCTCGCCTTTGTCTTGGAGGACCCACTTGGTGCAACACCATTGAGGATCCTACTAGCGTCATGTGGCGTAAAATTTACGAAAGACATTTCACTCTCGTTAGATTGTGAAGAGAGCGAGGATGCAACCGAGGTTTTCGCCTGGGAGCGCATCGATCCGCTGCTAGCTTTTCGGCGAGACGATCCAGGTCGCGACGAGACTTTTGATATCGACCTTGAGGTTGCTTTTGATGAAGTTGCTGCGAGAGCTACAGCGGCGGCAGCGACGGCCGAGAGGTGGGATACTGGTGAGGGTGTGTGAGGCAGGGAGGACCGGCGGGTGATGGTTTCCGCGGGTGATGGACCGTGCGAGAAGGTGCCGAAGCTGCCTTGGCCAAGAGATGGCGTTGGTGGAAATCCAATATCAGGTGTGGGCATCTGGGAAGGGAAATAGAATTCAGGTGACTCAGGAGGAGACGGCATTGAGGAGCAAGCCGAACCTGAGCGCTTGATGTGTGGGAAGATACTACTATCACCTTCATCAAGTGATGGGGATGGTGGCCGGCGGAGAAAAGGCATAGGGGTGTTGTATGGCGAACGACGAGCATTCCCATTGTTGTAATGGCGAACTGCTGAAATGGAACCGCCATTGCCTACCTGTGCTGAAGAAATTACATCCATCTGTTGTCCTGCCCATTCATCCCCCATATCAACTTTGCCTTCATTCCACCATGACTGAGAAGCGTCGTTTTCAATTCCCGGAGATCCGGTAGGAAGAGACAAGTCAATTGACGAATTGAAATTTTGTTGACCCATACCATTTGGCGTCATCCAGGATGTATAGTCCTCTAGAGAGAATGAGCGAGCTGGTTGACTCTCAAAGAACATCGTAGAATCTGTCGGGTCACTTGCACGGCGTAGAGTAAACTGCATCGCAATATTGTCAGATATGTCGGGGGTTGATTGAAGAGAAGACATGCTGTGAGGGCGAGCAAGTGTTGCTTGTTCCTGGTAAGTATGTAAGTTTTCAGCCGAAAGGCTGAAAGGACTCCTTATGTATTCTGATTGAGCACTAGATGGCCTGGGTGAGGGGTCGGAGGGAGTATATCGAGGGATATCTGAGGGAATTTCCTCCATTAATTGGCCTTGTGTCGATGGATATCCAAGCATTTCGTCGAACGTTGGGGTGCTGGAGGCTAGACGATGGTGGTTGTTATTCATTTTGACGAGTTCGAGTTGTGCTCGTCGGACTGAACGAAGATCACGAGCACTTTTACGGTGGCGAAGGGTCCGATGTATCTTGTCGGCAGGAATGGAGGAGTTTCCAATGTTTGTTTGTGATGCCTCCGAGATTTTTATTGATGTATTTTTAATAGCTGTGATTGGGGCGGCAGAGATCTTTGCGGGGGAGCAGGATGTGGAGGATAAGAAGGCACGATGACGGCTGACTGGATTCCTCACGGGCAGGTCAGGCAGGTCAAAAACTGCCCCCGACAGACCAGCCAGGCCCTGGCCCTTATAGTGGGTAGGAATGCACATGTGCAGCGTTTTCGTGGGTGTACCGCGAGTAGCCCAAACGGGATGCGTTGGTGGGGCCGTCAGTGATAGTGATGCTGGTGGAGGTGGTCGATGCACTGCTAGTGGTTCTACGGGCCAAGACTCGTCCCGACTCCTTACATGGTGATCGCCGGGACCTGCAGACGACCCGCCGCTATCGAGCCTAGACGGGGTGCAGAGCTTTGTTGACTTTAAAAGAGCAGTCCATATCAGTAAAATGGGCAAGACTAGTGGGGGCAGTGTGGGATGGTGGGATCCACCCCTCCCCAAACAGACTCATCTCACCTTCTGTTCATCGGGCTCTTCGTACTCTGGCTGTCTCTCTTCTCTGTCATTGTAACCGTTCGAGTCGACAACTAGGTCGAACAACTCATTGTACTGCACGTCAGAGCAAAGGCCCAAAGCATCGAAAGGGTAGTGGTCACCGCTTTCGGAAGGGTGCATAATATCTGGCATCCACATATCTTTTTTATTTCCCCTTTTTCTCCTAGTTTGTGATTTGTCCGAGTTTAATTCCAACGCCTTGGCTACTTTGGAAATCGAGATTGCGGAAGTATGTATGCAAGTGTAGACCCCACCCGAAGTTAGTGGCGTATGTAGCGTATCGCTGGTACCGTAGATGATGGGGATGATATGAGAATAGATGAGAATGTATCGGAGAATTTTTTTTGAATTGCGAATTCGAAAGTTAAAGGTCTAGTAAAATGAAAGAAAAGGACAAGAGAAATCCTGATAAAAATTGGAACGAAGATGAGAGAGGATAATGCTCCGAAAAGGTAATCTTCGACAGTTTGCAAGAATTGACAAGTACAAATGGTGCGGGTGAGACAAACGGAAGAAACGTCTTTTGGAGTATTCGGGAAACCTGGTAATGCAAGATGTGCAAGCCAAGTACTCGTATATCTGGGATGCAAGAATAGTAGATAGCCAGGGAAAACTTGAAAACAACCAGGGTACTTATTCAAGCTCCCGTTCCCAATGTGCAGCTTGCAGTAGCGTGCAGTGAACCAACCACCCTCTTGAGTTTCCATTACCGTAATTCAAGCAGCTATAGCGGAGGCTGCGAATAATTACCAATCACCCAGCCATTTGATCAATTTTGAGGGTTTGTGAGAGGAAAGAAGGAGAGGGTTAGGGTTCATGTCCAAATCCCAAGAAATTGGCAAGCATAACGCAGAAACGGTTGACCCAAACGTCTAGCAAGCAGGTGGCTGAGAAGGAATGCATGACATTCCGCACTTTTGCTAGCCATCGTTGCATGTCCTAAGTGGCTAGGATTCCGGAAACCAAACAATCAAGAAACGTCTCTGCGTTCTGGTTGCATAGGCGAAGGAACGAGAGCTAAGCCTTTTTTACTAGCCTTATTTCGTTTGAGAATTGGTAACGAACGGTGTCGAAACCCTGTTAGCAATGTTCTCAAGACTAAAATTTTCGGAGAAATGAAATTGTACATTACCCAACAGCGAAATTAACTGTTGGGTATCGTGGATCTTCGAGCTGATTAGAGGTCGAAATGTGCATTTGCATAGGTATCTAGATCGTGGATTCAATTGTGATAGTCTAAGCTTCCCAATGTGATAACATCCTCATGCGTTTGCGCATGTATTTGTTGTTAACACAAGTGTATCAATCCCCATTAGGTGCCGAAACACCAATGAGGGCCTGCACCCAAACGGTAAGCCATGTCCGGGTATTATACGAAGTAGTATGAACCCCGAGATCTCCACCGGGGCAATATACTCCAAACGGACTATAACCTGGCGTGCACATTTAAACTTTGCAAAGTTTTTCAAGTTATGCCCGTGATGGTAGCGATTATTTACTACGGTTGTGACTAACTTGATCTGACCAAAAGACTAAAGAATGAACGAACTCATTGGTGTGGCCCGGTGCAGGTATTGGAGTCTTTTTTTAGGGCTCTAACGGCCCCGGATCGAACCGAAAGACTTCCCAGCCGCCTGGGGGTCTCGTTTCTTACCAGTGTAGTGGCGTGTGGCGGCGGCGCAGACATGAATGAATAAAGGGTTTTCTGGAATGACGACCACCGAGATTTTCCGTTCCCGACAAGCGCATGTAATAGAGGGATTTCTCTCTAGCCCAGGACAAAGAAAGAATTGTACTCAATCCGTTCCGGGAACAAATCTCCGTCATCGTTAGTTCGCCTCGAGGAATTGGAGTAAAAGAAGTCGCAGACAGCTAAGGTCGTATCGCTCTGCATCTGTGGTACCATTAGACGAACTCTGGGGCAAATTATCTAATCTGCCGGTCAGGCGTTCCCGAGGTTGTGTCCCTATCATCCAACTCATTTGGTTAAATTTCCGTGAGAGCATATAGCTGTGCTCCGTTAGTAGGAGGTAACGCGATCTTCCCGTTGCTGAAACAATAACAAACTCCAAATTCCTGCTCACCGGCAAGTCGCTGTATACCAACAGGATCAATATTTTGTTAACCCTCGGATGAAACACAGAGTAGCTCCGCGCCACAGCAACCGCCGATGCTGTTTGGCCAGGGTTTGAATCAGTTTCAGCCTTCGAAACGTCACGCCCAACATAGGCAAAAAATCCTCCGCCACTGGTGTCCCGGGCTCTCCGGGAAGCTGCACGGAATAATTACCTAAAGAGTCAGCGATTGCCTCCGATCTAGGCGTACCGAGGTTAACTGGTATAAGCCTAGTGAGTTATAAATTCTGGAGCTCTAATTCCATGTCAATATTTCCCCGGCTGCCAGGACTGAGGGTGAATCTTTGGAGGCACCATACGCCATTAGGCTTCCCAGCTTATGACACCAAGCAGCACCTAATGCCTTGTTTGTTCTATAAAAGTGGTGTGGGATCACTAGCAAGACTTGGAAGGTAACTGGTATGTTTTAGTGAAGTGGGATCGGGTATGATGCTGAACTGTGTGAGAGATGATTGACTGACTTGGTGAGGCCAATAAAATCGTTTGCTGATTAAATATACGACTCAATATAAACGACGATGCAAGGTTTGCCCGGAAAATCTATATTATGTATTTTGTGACGTCAATGGGCCGGTATTTTAAGGCGGAGGCCACCTGAATTCATGAAAAGTAAGGTGGGACAAAATTTAGATGGATCTAAGTGAAGGAAAAATAGTTTCATGGTAGCTTCTAGCTGTCAGTATATGCTTGGAGAGGGAAATTCTTTAATAAGTGGACTACATCGCATACAAGTATCTCTTGCCCTACTAAAAATAAACAAAAAGGGCACACGGGAAGGAAAGAGAAGGAGGGAAATACATGTAGTAGCCGATGAGTAGCAAATATACCTATTAAGGTGGTTAGCATAGTTAAATGAGCGTGGGAACTAGAGAATTCCACGGTCAGCTTACCACAGAAAACTAAAGGAGGGCAAGAATCCTCCTTATTTCCTCAAAAAATTCCGAGAATCGCATGGAAGAATTCTTAACATGGACCTGTGATAAATTAGACACAAAACAATCTCGAGACTATTAAGCGTCGGACAACCTAGGAAATAGGGTGAAGTCGTTTAGCAAGCCAAGTTTAATCGAGTAACATACTCTTTACCACCATCAAGAGGTGCTTATATTGGAATGAGGGTGATGGGGGGGAGCAGGAGGAGTCCTGGGCAAAGTTCACCAGCCAGTGCAAAACCACAGTATCGGCAGCGCCGCTGGGGCAAGTCGGCTCTACAAGGTAAATGCAAATTAGCTTTTGCTCTAGAATCGCGACTATCACAGTAGAAATATTTTTGGGGGTGCGGATAAGTAAATTCAGACACAAAAATGATCTCATGACAACTTCTAAGCGTTGAATAACTCTTAAAAAGAGCGAAGTCATTCGACGAGCTGGGTTTGATCGAGTAAAATACTCTTTGTCATCATAAAAAAAGCTTCAACCCGAAAAGAATAAAGAAGAAACTAAGAAATTTTTACCTGTCTTATTGTGCTGTCTAATTGAGTGTGGCATACTTCTGAAAATCCACGGGCGCGTGACCAGAATATCTCCTTGCTGGGACCGAAACGACCTTTTTCGAGGCACTAAGTTTACTAAGAAATCTAGTTAGTTACATTTTCTTAGAAAGGTATTTAAAAACTTTCGAAGAAAATATCAGGCACAAGACGCAAATCAGACACAAAAGGTGATCTCAGGACAGCTTCTAAGCGTTGAATAACTCTTGAAAAGAGCGAAGCCATTCGACGAGCTGGGTTTGATCGAGTAAAATACTCTTTGTCATCATAAAAAGTGCTACCGGGGGATTAGGCATCATGATGGAGAAAGAATATTCACCGTTTTTAGTCCAAGTCAATAATATCTTCAATAATACCACCGCCTAGACATCTTTCGCCGAGCCATAGGGCTGCGCTCTGGCCGGGTGTCACCGACCTCTCAGGGGTATCGAAGAGAATCCTAAGCCGCCTTTCTTGACTCTTTGGTGGTTTGTCAGAGGGATTTGGGTTTTTGATGATCTCAACTCCGGCTATTCGAAGCGGCTTCTGCCGGTGGCGAAATTGTGCCACCAATCCGTCATCCCATATAGCGTCTTCAGCAGTTTCAGCCTTATCGCTGTTGCTTTTAGCTTTGAGAGCAACTCCTTCCGCGTCGTCTCCTAGCCATTGCCATTGCTCCACAACCATTCCCTTTCCGAAGAGTCTGGCATTATCTAAACCTTTCACCACTTCAAGTGTATTTCGCTCCTTATCCTTCCTCGAAATATACCACTTTCCAAAGAATCTCGCGTCTCCTTGCGGAAACTCCAAATGACCCCTTTCGCCAATTGTTGCGTGCCAAAGCCCTTCATGTTTTCCGACCACTGTCCCTTCCAGCGCAACATTAGCATGGTCGACCTCTTCACCCAGCGGGTATTTCCGAGATGGCCCAACAACAATATATCCAGGCTCTGGATCTAGGTACTCTCGTAACCATCGTCGGAACCCGCTCTTCCCTCTTTTACTAGGTTCTACGAAACAGAGACCCATACTTTCTTGGCGCTCAGGTTCTCCGGCACGCCACCCTGGAAGAGAGAGTTCGCGAGCGAGGGCTTTAACAGCAGGTTTTGTGAGCTCATGAGAACCGAGTGGGAAAAGGAGGTGTGGAAGAGTAGATGGGAGAATTGTAGAGAGGTAGAATGTTTGATCTTTATTTGGATCACAAGAACGAATGAGGTGGGGTTTATTTGTAGGGATGTGGTGTAGAACATGAGCATAGTGGCCTGATAGAGATAAGCATATGTTTCCGGGGTGTGGGGGTAAATCGAGCAATAACAATAAGTAGTTTTCTTACCAGTAGCCATCCACCATTTTCTCGCTTTTTCATAGCAGTCTTTTCTAAACTCTTCCTCGAGTCTCTTTAAAACTGTTCCAAATTTGATTTGGCGGTTGCATTCAACATCAGGGTTTGGGGTTTGTCCACGTTGAAATGTCTCAATCATTGGCATAAACACCTCGTTCCAATACTCCTTCTCAAAGTTCATATATAGGGGCTCATTCAGCCCCATAGCCTGGCAAATGTCTCGAACATCATTGAATTCTTTTTCTGTGCACTTTTCAGATCCCTGGCCCCGAAGCGATTGGGTTTCTAGGGCGGGATTCTTCGCTCGAGGCTTATTGTATGGTAACCGCGGTGGGGCAATGGAAGGCGGATTAGCAGATGGTGACCAATTTGCCATGTAGAACGGCTGTAAGTTTTCGAGAGGATGTCCTGAGCGGATCAACAGAGCAGCAGCGATAGATGAATCGACCCCTGAGGACATGGCGATAAAAACTAAATGGTTACTTATTAATAAAGTGTTTCTCAGTGGAACAGGAGGGCTGAATAGTTCTACATACTCTTGTCCTGAGGAGATATTTTGGGTTCAGTGTACTCTGCAGTTGAGAAGGTTCTCCCATGACGTCCGAGTCTCTGATTGGTGTGTGCAAAGGGAACTCTGGGTTTGGTAATGCAGAGAACGAGACGGAGCAAGATTGGAAAAGACATGATGAGGTTGGAGGTGCCTGTAATTTGCAGACTTTTCAGACATCCTCAGTGGGTGGCCCGTGACTGGTGCCAAGGATCAGGCACCAGAAATTTCAACGTTGCGGAATCCCTTGGCAGCGGCTCGGCATGGGCGACCGTGGCTCAAAATGTGTCGCGATCCGTTGAGCCACTCCTGAAATTTGACCAATGTGTCGAATCTGCGTCATTGACTAATCTTTGTGGCGGATTTCGCCAAGAACGACTCACTCCCCTCTTGGTTGTGTTCTCCTCCCTCTCGTGTCTTGTCCGCCTCCTTTCCCAACATCATTCATCATCGTGACTCTTTGATCATCATCCCATAGAAGGGAGCTTCGACTAACCACCGCTAAAAGAGAAGCGGAAGAAGGGAAGACGGGATATTTTGCAAGGTTATCCGTTTCGTGATTCTCTCCACTTTGTCGGTCAAGTTTTCGTGTGTTTGTGTGTAAGAAGCGTCGAGGGCTCGTCAAAGGCTTTACACTCAGAAAGGGAAACGGAAGAGAGAGAGAGCCAAACAACTGCCACGAGTTGAACGAGAGTGAGGGAAACACGTCTGGATTCACGTTTTCTATTTCTATCATACCTTCTTTACCCTGATACTCCTTTTTCTTCCCGTGAAGATATCTACTACACGAGCGTTTTCGCCTTCACTCGCTCATCCTCGGTCGCAAAAATTCTTTTTTTACCCACATCATACTCAGCGCCAGACAAAAGCAGTCGCAAATTATCCCGAAAAGGTAGCATCGCTACGGTCGCTGCATCGGGTGATTTTTCGCGTTAGGCTCTGATTAGGCAGGTGCGCTTTCCCGTTTCGCACTAGCGCGAAATTGAAGGTTGGGACGACATAAGCAGCTCCCCCAAAGTCCCGAGGCTGAAAATTGAATCAAAACAACAGGGCGTTTAGAGACCACCATAGAGAAAAGTAGAGCAAAAGAGACGGAATAAAGACATGGATACAACAGAAATGGGTGAACCTGTTGGGATGGTTGGATCGGGAAGTGGTGCACGTATCGTACAGGCTCATCAAGCTTCGTCGTCCCAGCCAGACTTCACGTCATCTCTCGCATATCACAGTCCACATCATCAGTATATATATTCTACAGGTGGTGCAGCAGACTTTGCTATGCCCCCACAGTTCTCGCAGGAGTTTCCCCCTTATTCTACACCCGATGTATCTTGGAACGTCGCTACTCCTTCCGCCCAACATCTTCACGGGCAAAACTTTGTCTCACAAGATGGACTCCCGCAATTTAGTTCCCAATACTCCCCGCAAGTACAGATCCCACAACAACAACATCAGTTCAACAGCTATAGCTCAGCGGCGCAGCCGACCACTATCGCCCCATCGCAACTTGGCGGAAGTTCATTTTCCACCCAAACAACCACAGTTTCCCCATCAGAGCTCTGGGCTGAATTAGGAGAAGGTTCTTCACAAGTTAAACAGTTACAACCTAACACACGGACTCGGCAGAAATCGGATGTTGCGAATACACGTCCTACCAACACTGCTAGTGCAGCGTCTTCGCCTAACCCAATAAAAGTGAAGGGCTGCCCATGGATAACTGTATTAACGGGAGGAATTGATCCGCAGATGATTCGTGCGTTTTCTTACTCACTCAAGTTATGTCCCCCAAGCGCTAACATTTTAACAGAAGCTTTGCAAAGCGTTAACTTAGTCAACGAACCGTTGCCAGCTGCTCCCCCTCCAAAGAAAACCAAGTTAACAGCCGCCAAGACTCAACCTCCTCCCCCTCCCCCACCTCCGAAAAGTGTCCCAAAGGCGCCGCCAAAGCCAAAAATCCCAGATGACCCTGCCGAGAGGATAAAACACCTTGTCCGCGATGCTCTTACTTGTGACGAGGACATTGAAGATATCCGTGAAGCGTCGAAAAAACTATGGGATATTATGCTGGAGGTGCCTCTTGAGCAACCAAAGTTGGTTGAGGTAGTTGTATGGTCTATCTTGAAATTTGGAGACGATGTGATTCTTCAACATCTTGGCAGTTCAATTCTTTTTACTGTCAGATTAAGGTATTGGATGACAACAGAATGGAATAGGGATAGAGCCTCCCCAACTGTGTTGATGCTGCTTCGGGTAAGTTTCCGTGGGTTGATGAACCGTACCCCCTATAATTATGAGACATCTTTCTCACGTTTATGCAGCTGTTAAGGAAGTTCCGGGTCACTGAGGAACAGCTTGAAGAAGCGAAATGGATTAGGGCATTAGCAAGTATTGGGAGTAAGTCAAAGGACCCAAAGGTGTCTGAAATGTGTATCGCTATAAGCAAAGCTGCAAAAGAGAAGTCGGCGGCAATAGCGAGGAGGGAAAAGGAGGATAGGATCAAAGCAAAACTTGAGAAACAGAAGAACGCTCCGCTGACAGCGTCTGCGCCTGTTCGTGCTAATGGCGACCGAGAAAAGAGTACTGAGAATGGAATGGTATCCAAGAGTGAAGGCAGTAGAGGTCTTAGTCTTGGCATCAAGCGAAAGAGCGATGATGATGCTAAAGGGTCGGTGGGACCTAGTACAACAAAAAAGGTTGCGGTCGGCGAAGGGAAGGGCACCGCTACGGCGAGTTCTAATAGTACAAAGACTGGGGTATCTACCGTGTCTTCTAAAAATGGGTCAACAGTGGAGAAGAAATTGACTACAAGTACTGGAACGTCCACGGCTGCACCTATTGCCAAGCCGAAGACCAGTTCCGGATTTTTCAAATCATTACAGGGCAATCGCCCAGTTTCTGCCAAAGCGCCTACAAAGTGCGTTGTTCTCCCTTTCCCAAGCCTTGTTCCTACAAAACTATTCTATTTTTGACTAAGATCGTCGATCCCTAACATATCACGTGACCTTTTTTTTTTAGAGCCCCCGAAGCCAAACCAACACCCGAACCTCAACAGCCAAGTACGTTCACAAGTATCTTTGATCAACTGAAGTTACAGCAGCAGGGCAAAACCCTAGGACTAAAGCCTGATGCCGATGGTAAGAAGCGTGAGGCCGACGATGATCAGGCTGGCCCGAACAAGAAGACCAAGAAAAAGAAGACAGTCAGGTGGAAGACCGGAGATGAGTTAGCTAAAGTTAAACTCATTGAATGGATGGAACCTGAAGGAGAATATTATGGTGGTGGGAGTGGACATGAGAACCACGAATGGGGCAATGCTAGGAACTTTGATGTGGAGGAGGGTAGAGAAGCCTTGGCAGCTCTTAAGAATAGGAATCTCATCGATGAAGAAGATGATCTTCTGGATTGGTATCAACCGAAAGGTAGGCCTTGTCCCCCCAGACTACTTCAAGCCTTCATAATTTGGGTTACTGACTGTCGCAATAGATATTGATTTCGGAAAGTTCCATGAATTGTTCAAAGCCGCTTCTGCTGATCATGCAATAAAACGTGGAGGGAACAAAAAACCTGTTAGCGAGGAAGCGAAAATTCAATCACAGAGGGAGCTTGTAACATTATCGGCACTGTATAACTCGTCGCAAAGCATTCCATTCTCTCCCCAAGAACCCGATGCGAACAACGACGGTTCTCAGGAATCAGATAAGCAACCAATTATCATTCCATTACCAGATAACATCAAGGTAAATACTATATTTGCTATCACGCGGGCAATAGTAACGCGCTAACTTTTTTTTCAGCCCCCTGCTAGCCTATTTCAAGCCGCTTTACCCCAACAACAGCCAGTAGTTGCACCCGACCTATCAGCTATCCTTTCGGCATTTCAACCTCAAATTCAGCAACCGCAGCAGCAACAAGCACAACAACCTCAACAAGTTCCAGCTGTTACTAATGATTTCATGGCTTCGCTCCAGGCAATTACTAGGCAGGTCGCAGCACAGGCTCAACAGGCTCCCCAGCAACCGCAGTTCACACAGCAAACCCAACCGCAGGTTCAACAGCAGCCAGTACAGCAAAGCACACCTGACATCAGTTCAATTCTTGCTGCCTTAGGGGGGGTTAATCCTGGACAGCAGCAAACTCAACAGCAGCAACAGGCAAATAACAACTTTCTACAGAACTTGGTCCAACAAAACCCAGCAACGCAGGCACAAAACGCCGTTCTCGGCAATGCGTTAGCTCAATTCGGGATTCCTTTACTTGCACCTTATGGCCAAGCTCCGCCTCCCCCTGCTTCGACAGGATATGAAGCGCCTACCACTCAAAAAGGGTGGTATGAGTCTCAGGTTCAGCAAGCTTTTGGGAGCAATTCTGGCAACAGTAGCAATACTAATCAAACTGGATGGAATGGAAATGGTGGAACCGACGAGTTCGGTCGCGCGCTGCGTGATGGCGAGAAAGAAAAGGAGGGCAGAAGTGTTGCTGATATCCGAAGAGAAACGAAAGAAAAGGGAGTAGTCTGGGATGGGAGAGACACTGAAACAGAGCAGCCTACAGGCGGAAGTAGGGGTGGTGGGGGAAATTCCGGAGGTGGCCGCGGAGGATGGGGTGGAAAACACAAAAAGGTAAATTATTAGCCCTATCCGTGCATGTCGACCTGCTTTCTTGTTGCATATAAGCTCTTGCCCCTTTTTATAAAATTCTCTGCATCTTCTCTACAAATACCCAAGAAATTTCAGCCAAATATCCCACCGTCTTCCTTTATGGGGGCTTCTGAGTGGAATATCTCACATGTTTGTGAGCGCCTCCTTTAAACCGCTCCTAGCCAGCTTTTTGTAAATTAATGTTGAGCTATGTCAGCCTTTATGGTGGGCTATGTTAAGCCAGCTTTCGGCATTAACGTGCCACCAGAGCTGTCGCTTCTGGCAGATCTGAAAAGAGAAAGTGGAAACATGGATAGGGTAGTGTGGGATATCGCTTAAGAGCAAATTCCGTGCTATCACTACATGTCTTCAGGTTTACTCCAAACAAAAAAATAACCAAGAAATTGAATTGGTCCTCGCGAAGCTTTAGCTGGAGTCAATTTTGTTTCCTATGTTATTCTTCCTACGTTACACTGCACCTACCCAAGCCATAATAAATGAAGAGACGAGCCACGCGCCCTCCAAAGCGCGAATTATATCTGAGCTTTTTCTGATTAAAGTTTGTGCCAATTATAGGACAAGAAAGCCGCCAAACAGGGCAACGTCCCGTGTATTTTCTACCAGAAAGGCAACTGTAAGAACGGCGACAACTGCCGGTTTGTTCACGAGAAAGCATCTGGTAGTAGCGGGGGTGGTGGTGGTGGCGGTGGTGGAGGCGGTGGAGGCGGTGGGGGAGGGAGACGACGTGGAGGAGGTGGTGGCGGTGGGAGGGAACCAGGAGGTGCAGGAACACCAGGTTGGCCGACGAGTGGGGAAATGGAATATTGATGGATGGATGCCTACTTTATGGGGGCTACACAGCGATGCCGCCATTCTTCTACATCGAGACGCGGGGAGACGATTCTGGACGATATGATGCTTTTCACACTAAGAACTTGAAGCATTATATCACTTGAGCAAGTTCTTGGACCAATCATTAATGGATATCCGTCCATTAGACATGAGTGAACGACAACGAAACGACAATAATCACCTGGGCTATCCAACCCCGAGCAAGAGGCACTCCGATGCCACTACGAAATATCTTTAGGAAGATGCGACGCTGAGAGCTGCTGGAAGACTGAAAGGATTGGACCTCACTGGTACTGCATTTGATTCAACTATATTATTTGATGGAGGAAAACTTTACCTCATCCTTCTAGTCTCATCTTTAGGGTCTTTTTGTATATTCTCTTTTTTTATATCGGTGTTTCCTGGTCTTTCTTTTCTTTTTTTCTTTCTCTCTGCATAGCATATCGCTTTATTTTCAGCATTGTCTCTTCTTGGTGTAACTTCCTTGTTTTCGCTCTTTTGCCTTATTCTCCTTTGTCACCCCTCTATATATTGTGGTTGAGGGTTATTGTATATTCTTACAGGATGGTTTTGTACAGTGGACATGTCCTTTGTTTGTCTAGAGGTAGGGAAAAATATCGTTGCCATGTTTTATTATTATTGATTTGGGAGATGCATATGGGGTTTGGGTTATGGTAAATAGAGTGTGCCACGTTTCTTCACTTTAGTGTAGTAATTCAATCAGAAATTTACAAGTTCGTACGAAACTATTAAACACCATAAATTGAGTCTGTAACTTCCTGAACGATGCTTGAAATCTCTTTTTTTTGTTAACCCATAGTTTCATTGTTATAGGGTACAAGAATTCCGCATACAACCGAAGTAACGCTTGAAATCTCTATATGTGTACCCTTATATATACGGAATCACGCCATTAAAACGCTCCATCAGTCATATACATATAATCGACTCCTACTTCCTCCCCTTCCCAAACCCAGCAATCCCTCTCTGCCCCCTCCTCTCTCTCCTCGCTGCACCATCAAGCACAAGGCTCGACGTATCTTTCACCTTCTTACCATCGACGAACCTCACCAAAAACCCCATACTAATAGCAGAAAGAATACTAACACCCAAAATCCCAACCATCACCAAATTCGACTTTCTATACTGTTTAGGACCCGGAACATTATCCTCAGCCCATCCCGTATAAAGCGCATACGTCTACACCACATCAGAAACAATCCACTAAGCCATATCAGGACCTACCGTAGTAACAGAACCCAAATTCCCCAGTCCCGAAACCAGCGCGGACGCAGCAGCAACCCCCACCTCTCCATGTCTCGGCTGAAATATCTCACTACGAAGAATTAGCACTTCCCCCCCCCTCTTCCCACAGCCACAACCTCCAGAAACTCACCTCGTCCACGTCATACAAACCGGCACCGTCGGGCCCAACCCAAACCCAATCATAAGTAAGCCGAAATACCTCCCCCACGGATTCCCCGCATACGTTGTGACCAGCAACCCCGAGATCTGGACTCCCGCAGGGATGACGAAAAACACCGCACGGTGGCGGTTAAACCGATCGCTGATGGGCGTGACGAGGAGTATCGCAATCAGATCACACACCCAGATAGGCGCAAAAAGCAGCGATAGCTCAATGCTCGATAACTCCGGGTTAATAGCTCTAATGATCAAAGTCCCAAAGTTCTGGACTCCGATCCCGACGCCGACAACACCAAAATACATTATCGTTAACGGCCACAACCGCCAGTCTAGTAGCACGTTTTTCAGATCGTGGATAGTCCACGCTTTAGAATGATACACTCTCGTTAACTCCTCGTAATGGATCTTTGCGTCTTCGCCTGCTAATGCAGGTTTTGGAGCAGGCAGGAATTTCTCCCATCCCGATGGAGTGGTTTCTGTTCCGGGGGCGGTGGGACGGCCTGGAAGCCACCATAGGATTAGGACGCCGTCGATGACGGCGCAAAGGCCGTATATGAGGAACATCCACTCGTAACCTGTGAGGCCGGCTTTCCCGTTCATTTCCTGGAATCCAGCGCTGACGAGGCCAACAACGGATGCGGAGACTTGGGCGGCGGTGTAGTATTGGCCGATACGTTTTCCGGTGCGGGAGGGGGGGTAGAAGAGGGTCAGGTAGTAGGCCATTCCGGGCCACATGCCGGCTATGACGATTCCAAGGAGGAGGCGGAGGAGGCTATGGGTGTTAGGAATGGGGTGAGGGGAGAGGGGAGGGGGGGGTACTAGAAGTTCCATGATGCGTTTAGGGCTGTGTGGCAGCAGCCGACAATTCCAACGCAGATGACGATTCGGGACATCCAGACGTGGGGACTTAGTTTTGTCATGATGAGGTTCGCGGGGACGTCGAATAGTACGTAGCAGACGTAGAATAGAGCTAATCCGGTGCTGATCTGGTGGGGGGTGAGGTTGAGTTTTTGTGATAATGAGTCGCCGGTCGAGGTGTTCATGGTGAGCGAAAGGCCAACATTGGAACGGATTGCAGCACAGATGAAGTACAGAATCCAGAAAGCTGGATTTGAGATTGAGTGGTGGTTCTTTCATGAAGATTCGTGTAGAACTTACCGGGTATTATTCGACGATCAAGTTTTCTGTCCAAGTCAGAACTTTCATCTCTACACGATTCACGGATAGCCACTTACTTGTAGATTTTCTCGACCCTTGCATCGTGAATTGCCTCTTCTCCCCCTTCTCTATCCTCTGTCGTGTCTGCCGGGGAACTGGGCTCGGCTTCTCCGTAGGTATCTATTGCTCGGCCTTTAGCAGAAGTCTCCACTGCTGAGCTCATTTTCTCAACCTCTGGTTTTTCTGGAAGCAGTTTTTTTTCCACAGAGGGGCTAAAGGACAGGACCACAGTCTCGATTTATATGTAGGTTCTACATCGTATTAGCCCTGGTAATAGAAAACCCCACTTCCACTGTCACAAGCGGGAACATAAGCGGGAAGCCCGTTTAAGTTGCGGGCAGAATTTAATCGGCTAACTAGAACCATGCAAATAGCTTAGTTGAGTTGATCCCTGACAAACGAGGTATCGCTTCCTTTGGGATGTAGACGTGCAGTTTCTACCGGTGTTGGGAGGGGCAGTTTTTTTTTCTTCCGGGGGATGGGGTAGAGATTCGTTGGCGAGACAATCTTGCAGTTGGGAATTTGACCAGGCTTTCTCCACCTATATTGCATGAAGGTGCGAATGCTATTCCTTCACTAGATCTTGTAGAATCACTCATTGAGCCTTGTGAGATGCTAAATAGCACTCTAGACTCTGTTACTTATAAGCTGGGCCTAGCCCACTGCATCTGTCTTATCACATATCACGAACTCTCATCATACCCAGCGTCAGACCGAATCTAATATGTCCCCAGACAGTATTAGAATTCACCGCGGTATAACCGCCAACTAATCCGTGAACCAAGCCTAGCACAACTCCCCAAGCAAGTCGAACTTGAAGTTCTATTAAGCGTTGAGACACGATACGTAATTCGATACCGAATTTTTCTGCCGCGTGGACAGGGCCTTGCATATGCGCGTAAGCTAACCGAGGAGGTGTCTCATCCAGTTGGATGTGAGGGGAACTCCGAGACAGTAAATCTGATACTCATAACAGGTGCATACGCCACTTTGTGGGATTTTCTTTTTGCCAGAGGAGTAGCTTTTAGGTATTCGAGTCGCTGGGCCGTCCTGGATGATTTCACGTTGGGGGTTTGAAGATCATGACTTCCACTTTGAGATATGTTCAGGCTCTTTCACCAAGAGTCTGCGACTCGATTGAAAATCGAATACCATAATCAGTGCTGTGCTTCGCAGGCGTTAGTTTGTTTGTATTAATGACTACGTATAACATTTACTCTGTTAGTCCACGGCTGTAGTATTCAAGCCATCTCTTATCTGATTGAACAAAAGGATCCAAATAGTAACCCATCTGATTAAGTGTATAGAATTATACTCCCAGAGTAACCTACTGTTATAGATAACTGATAATAGGCATCCTCTAATTCCTCGGCAGCCCTAGTCACAAACAGCACTCAGATCCCGACCAGCGTTCGCTCCCGTCTAGTCAGCTGCTATAACTTACCGCCATGCCAATCGGCACTTGTACACGCCACGTTGAAACCCAGCCAACTCCCCCCTATTAAACAGAACAGTAGGTTCCGATTTAGTGCCGACAGACAAATCACAGATAAGTGCACATGGTGCAGTAGCCCCCAGATCGCTATCGCTATGTTACACACCGATCAACCATAATTCAAGATCTGCAGATGTTTGCATCGCGATTCAACCAGTCTGCCCACAAACGTACTCTTTTGCCAGTAACACTAGGAGGACATCACGTATGAGCATCCTTAAGCCTCGTAGCACAATGATACTGGTTCCGATGCTGTTATCCGGTTTATGCATATCGCATAACCGCTATAATCCAACGGCTATCACGATAATGGGTTCTAATACTGTGCTACAACAGCTAAACTGAGTCAAGTGGCACTAACGGAATGGATAACTACCGCGTTAACTTGCTTAGAAGCCGATAACAGTTAAGTCAATCCAGTGATTTCTTGAGAACAGTGGTGTCAAAGCCTAGCTTTCGTCGCGTGAGCGCCTATCGCTGAACCCCCTAAAACACGGATACTGGATTGGCGGGTGTTTAAGCTGACTAGGAGTAACTCGTAAAGCTGGGTTTCCTGTGGGATGGTTAGGTAAATCTGTATGAATATTAACTAGTATCTGCATTTGGGCAGTGTGGGTTATCTGCGGGTGTATCTCTACTACTCGGCGCAGCATGAAGCTCTTAATCTAAACTGCGGACCCCATCGCCGTAAAACTATAATACAAAATCGGTTCAGAGATATACTTGCTGCGAGAATAAATTCCCGCTGATGCTTTGGTCGGGTTGTAACTACGACATGAGACGAGGAGACGCAACGACTGTGGCATTTAAAGCAAATAGAGATAAAACAGTAATAAAAAATTACAAAGGAACCTTATAGATATACTGGATCGTGTCACGCATACTTGGTTAGGAGGAAAAACGAGCCACGAGTAAGAGGGAGACATCCTCAATCTGGAATAACCACGAGTGACATACTATGACTAAATACGCTGTAACCACAGCCATTCTAGATCTTCGATCTGAGTTGAGCTTGAGTGGCTCAGGAACACTATCTAAAGAAAGCTCGGTGTTTCACCGCCAAAAAAACATCGTGAGTACCATATCTCGCCTTGTTAGACACTACGAAAACTACTGTGGCCCCAGCACTAACCACTATAGTAAAATCTGAGGTTTTCTACACTGCCACAAAGACACTTGCAGATTCTCGTGTCGATTCGAAGTAAGTCGAGATCTCACTTCAGGCTTCAAACCACGGGGATAGTTTAAAATCGTACCAGAGCCAATAGCGTCTATTCCACCTCGGACCGGTCTAGAAGACTTAAAAAATCCATTACACCCGACCATATAAGTGAAGCCACATCGCCCAAAACCCGTCTTCAACAAAGTTTCCAACCCCACCCCGGATCATAGCTGTGAAGTCTCCACAACCCCTGAGCTCTTACCTAGAGTCTCAATGGTGAACTTCCTAGCCGCTTTGAAAAATACAATATTAGCTACGAAAATGACTGGTATGGCGGTAGTCCAGGTGGGTAAAACCATAGGAGATCCCTCCTCAGATCAACTCTCTACGGACCCAGACCATTCTCAGAACCTGGACGACATCTCGAGTAACCAGTCTCTAGGTAATTTACCTTCTCTAGACGACACATCAGACAGTCCACAAACTTCAAACGAGTTACGTCGATCGAACGACTCGCGCGACTTCGTAAGCAATTCCCAACCTAGGAACCACTCACATCCACAAAATTATTCGCACCCCCCAACCATTTTCGTCGACGACCCAGACGATTTCTACTCAACCGACAGCGACTCCTCCTCCTCCTCAGATTCGCACGCTCTCGAGAACCCAGAAAAATTCAACCAAAGCTTGCTGCAAAGAATATACCTAGAATCCTCAGACTCAGACTCAGACTCCGACTCCGACTCCTTCTCAGATTTCTCCGAACCCGATCTCCCCAGCACCAACCCTCTATACGAGCGCCTAACCCAACAAGGCCACCCCGCCCACCCCGGCATACCCAGTACTCACGCAACCCTACTAAGAATCCCTTTCCAATCCGGCCGAATCTCCCTCCAACTGACTAACCAAGACACGGCCGACCACCGGATTCTGCAGGTTACTTTAGATATGAGGAATAATCGCTATGCGTGTACATATGCGGTGGATCCCAAGTCGCATATGATCACATTCCTTGTTACTAGGCCTTGGAGTATTCCTGGGAAGGGCATGGTTGTTGGGGGACGTTCGATGGATTTCCCGGCTAGCTATAATTGGAATCTGGGGAATGTGGTTGATTCGGGTGAGAGGACTGGGGTTTGGGTTTGTCAGTGGCCGAGGTATCAGAAGCAGCTGACGAGGGATATAGCGGCGGGTGCTGTAGATATCTATGTTGAAGAGGATGACTATTGGTTTGGTTTGGAGTAGGGTGGTGGAGGTGGGAGTAAACGGAAGAGGTTAGTTTGCCTATGCTTTTGTTGCTGAGGGTTTGTTTGAACTAGCTAACGATAATGTGGACAGATAAGGGATCGACTTATCTCCCCACAACGGCCCAGCTGCAACCTTTCTACTACGTACATCGCGTCCTGTTTCTATTTCTGAGCTTATTTTCTTTTGGCTCTGCTGCCTCGTTCATACTTGACGGTAGAAGGCTAGCAAGTGGATTTAGTAGCGAGATTTCAAAACTGGGAAACGAACTTTTGTTAGTAGCGAAGTTAGTGATAACTTTTAGAGCGATTATAAAGAAGTAGATAGTCTTCGTATCCAGCTTCGTGAACTTCTTCCTAACCCATTGCGCTTTTTATCTTCACCTGGGTACTTGCGTTTGTCTTGACTGCTACACCCCTAAGTGAGTTTAATAGGGCACTTAAGTTTTGTTCTTTCCCATAAGACTTACACGAGCGAAATATAAATTCATCGAATGAAATAACCCACATTGTACGTCCTGTATCACAACCCATCACTCGCATCACCACCGATCACCCGCCGACCCCAAAGCGACCAACAAGATAGCAAAGACCTGAAAGCACACAAGGAAAACACCCACACCCCAACACTAAATCAACCCAAAACCTCCCAACCCACCCCCAACCAAAAAAGTCCTCCAAACTCAATACCCAACAGCCTGACAATCACCCCTCAGATCACTCCCCGCACTATAAACCCTCCCACCATCCTGTTCATAATTCACCTACCACATTTCGTCAGTACCCCTACCAACACTAACCCAAGGTCAAACATACCCTAATAACCTGCCCCCTCCCAAACATAGTCCTCTCATACCCCTTCACAACCCTAACCTCATGGCCCTTCTCTCTAAGCCCCTCCACCGTCTCCTCTGTGATCCCTTCCTCAAGACTAACACCTGCTACTCTAGGATCATAGTTACGACCAATCTATACGAATCAGCACCCACCCACACCCCACTAAATGGAGGACGAAACCCACCGAAATCCTCGGCGCATCCAACGCCTCCTGCGGCCCCATCCCAAACGCCAGCATATTCAAAAACACCTGAACATGTCCCTGAGGCTGCATGAAACCTCCCATAACCCCGAAAACCGTATGAAGCCTCTCCTTATCCAGCTGGAATCCCTTGGAGTCCTTCTCTGCTTTAGACCACGAAAGGTCCGGCTCCGTGATGAGGGCAGGGATGATAGTATGATATGGGCGTTTCCCGGGTGCAAACCGATTCGGATGGTCCTCGGCTAAAGCGAACCCGCTGCCGCGGTTCTGGAGGACGAAGCCGGTGTTCTTGGGGATGATGCCGGAGCCGAAGCCGCCGAAGAGGGAGTTGATGAAGGAGCAGCCGTTGCCGTGGGCGTCGGTTACGGAGAAGTAGACTGTGTCGCAGGAGGTGAAGGCGGGGGATCCGTGGTCGAGGGTTGTGTTGGTTGCAGTAGGGTTGAAGGTTTTGGAGCGGGTGGTGAGGTAGGCCTGGAAGGTTAGAAGGGATTAGAGTGGGGTGTGAGGGGGGGTACTTTGTCTAGCAGTCCTTGGGTGGGGACTTTTTCGAGGTTGGGGTCAGCGATCCACCATCGGCCGTCGGAGAATGCGATTCTTAGGGTTTCGATGAGGGCGTGGAGGTATCTAGGTTAGAATTAGCTGCAGTCTCGGAAGGCTTTGGGGTTCGTATCGAACTTACTCGGCTGAATTATGTTTATAGCCCTCCTTGCTTCCTATCTTTGGAATCACCCCCTTCTTCTCCAATGCCTCTAGAATCCCCAGCGTCATCAACGCTACTAACCCTTGTCCATTCGGGCCACATTCCCACAGTTTATACCCTCCATATTCAATACAAACCGGCTCCACCTCCTCGCTCCCAGCCTCACCATGTCGTTTCAGATCCTCCAACGATAACGCCCCACCTCGGGCTTTCACCACCTCAACAATCGCCTCCGCAACCCACCCTTCATAAAACCCCTTCCTCCCCTTCTCAGCCAGCCCCCGAAACGTCTTCGCCAAACCCGGCATCTTTATAACCTCCCCCTCTTCTGGCGGCCTCTTCCCATCCTTCAACAGTTCCGCAAAATTTGGGCTAGAATCCCTAAGATGCTGCTCCTCCTCATGCCAGAAAACCGACGAGAACTGCGACACAGGGTGTCCTTCCTCCGCAAGTCTAATAGCATCAGCCAGCACCTCCTTCATCCCCATCTTCCCACTCCCAAACATCTCCACAACATCACACCAAGCAGCAGCAGCACCCGGAACAGTAACAGCATGAACATGCGTCATAGGAATCCTCCACTCATCAGCACCCACATCAGCACGAACTTTCTCCAACGATAATCCCCCCGGTGACCGACCAGACCCATTAAGAGCGCGGATCGTACGTGTTTTAGCTTCGTAGAAAAGACAGAATGCGTCCCCACCAATCCCGGTCGATGTGGGCTCGGTAACGTTTAAGCAGGCCGCTGTAGAGGTTCAGTTTGTAGCTCAATTAAGAGTTGGATTAGATACGGACCGACTGCAACTGCTGCGTCCTAGATGGGTGTTAGTGGTGTGGGGTTAGATGGTCATGGGATATCACTCACTGCAGCGTTGCCTCCATCACGGAGGACCCTGAGACCAGCTTGAGCTGCGAGTGGCTGGCTGCAAGCAACGATGCCATTGGTGCTATGCACGACTGAGCGGCGAGATGGGAAGAGGGAGAATGGAGGACGGTGTGGGAGCTCGGTGGATGTCATCTTGTGGAGGTTCTAATTGATGAGTTGTGGTTGATTCAGATAGAGAGGAATGACTCGAATTTCAATCTCACGAGAAATCAAGCTCGGGTATAGCTCGGAATTGATATCTTATTCAGAGTGATTGCCTCGGGAGAAGCTGCGGGGGGGACTTGTATGGTACCCCTGCAGGAAACATCTCGTTCACCCCGCGGTACTTTTACGCATAGCTTGGCGGACGGACGATCGGGTAGCTGCGTGGGTGGTACATATTTGTAACGAAAACTAAAGTTCCGTACTCGACAGGTGCTAGCAACGTAGTCTGGAGTGATAGATTGTGATGCCGCAAAGATTAGAAGGGAGGGAAAAGCGAAGATCTTGATCAGCGCCTAATTATCCCAACCTTTACACCCTGAGCTACGTTGAAGTGGCATCATCGGGGCTTATATCCTCCACTTTGCCATTCACTCGTGGACTTGCAATTAATGATTAGTGATTTAATATATCCCGCGGATGACAGGTATATATGTAGTATTAGAGACGTACGATCCTCTAGGTCAGCAAGCAATCTCAAATGTGGGTACTACCCACTAGTACAAATGCAGAGAAGAGGCTGCACTTCATGTGATGTCACCCGGCCATTAACGAAGCAAACTACGAGCCACGAACTAAACCCTTAAACACCCTTCAACGCATGGGAAGCTAACATAAACCCGGACCAGTAGAGTAGATACGTACTTATGATACAGCACAACCGCCCTCAGCCAAGACTAGACACAATACAACTTACTCAAACTTTATACCACCAGCACCAGGGAAAAAACATTCAAAGACTACGAACCCCCCAGGGAAATGAAATTAAAAGTAATGGCTAAAGTATGTAACCCATAAACAGCAAGAAAAAAAAACAGTAGGGTGTAGAAAAAAATCTCTAGGAAAAAATCCAAACAAATAAACCACAGTACAAGAAACCCCCCTAAACGATTCATGCGACAAAAACAAAAGGCAGATGCAATCCCCACCGCAAAGATTTTAATAGAACCCAGTAATAAAAGAGATAAGAAATAACTAATGACAGACTCGCCAAAAATGACACCTTCACAAAAGAAACCTGAAAAATGAAAGATAGGAGATGCCAGCCCACCAGCCTGGCGAGATATAATTGGGGTATTTTGCTAATCACTACAACACTGTTAGCTTTCGTCCTATTGACACCCTAGATCAGGCGGCACTTACTAAATTTCAATTGGTGCCAACTGATCAATACTGTACAGCCAGTTCCCACCTTCCTCCTCTCTCACAAGCCTGCAACTCAAGTCAGCCTCCATTCACCCTAAACCCCACAAGAAAGGATAAACATACCAATCATAAGGCCAAACCACTAAATGCCCCTGCGTCATCTCCAACAGCTTCTCCGCCACATCCTTCTCCAACAACGGCTCACTCGCATTAAAGTCCCTCCTACTACTCCTCGTCGTGCCCCTCCTTCGCCTCTTCGTACTTCCAATCCCCCCATTCAAGTTCGTATTACTACTATACGTCACATTCGTCACCCCCCCACTATGCAACAAATTCGGATCTTGTTTGCTCCCCGAATCCCTCGAACAGCTACTCCCGGCGCCTCCTCCCAGCGTACTCGTCGTCGCAGTAGTAACCGCAGTATTAAGTCGACTAGAAGCATGTGAAGTACTACGCGGCCGATTCCCACTAAACTCATCCGTCACGTGCTGCGGCGGGTGGAATTCGATCTTCTCATTGCTTGGGTCGTCCCTACGAACCTTCTCGAATTCCTCAGGGCTGGTTACATGTGGTGTAGTCCAGTCTTTGACATTGCCTTGTGCGAGATTCTTGTTATCGCCCTTCAGGTTGATGCCGAGATCTCCCGCAACCTTCTCACCGAGCTTGTCACCGAAATGAAGGGCATCGGTTCCTGGCGGACCGGTCTTCCCAGGTGCCTCTTGTTGCGTCCGCATCTTGCTCTTCCCCATACCCATGCTTTGCGCGAAACGCTCGCCGTAGGCTGCATACTCTTTGTATGCTGCCCAGGTTTTGACTTCGTTGTCCGGCATGCATCGGAATACCTGTCGGTAGAGCTTAGTGTTGTTTACCGCGCACGCGTGCCATACATCGAGATAGAAAGAGTCGTTGAGCGGATCTTCAAACATATCCGGAGTGACAACAGGCATGTTAACATCACCAAGCTCGGGGATATTAGCGCCACCATCCGAGGTATTAGGGCGATTCACAAGACAAGGACCACCGATATCCTGATCACTCGTAATAGGAAGCGGCGGGAGCTGCGATAGCTGCGGCAAACCAAGCTCAGCTGAGTTCATCCTCTCCGGTCCAGGAGGAGGCGGAAGAGAACCGTTTCCGAGCCCACCCGAGGATGAGCCACGACTAGACGTACGTAGCGAGTTCTGCGGATAACTAGGAGTCGGACTAGTAAGATTTCGATTTTGCGATTGTTGATTCTGAACCGGTGACTGAACGTGACTTAATACGTTCTCCACACCAACCCTGCTCGCACCAGAAGCCTTCCGTTTCCCTTTCTCTCGCTTCGACTCATCCACATTCACCTTCTCGCTCATCTTATCGAATCCATCTCCCCTAAGATCCTTCTGATGCGCCTCATTCCCATGGATCCTATTATCCGTAGTCTCCTTCTTCCTCGACTTGATATTCGGATTATTCTCCTGCTCCCAATCCACATCATGATTAAAGCTCCTCAGCTCCTCACTCCTCAAAACCGCCTCCTCCTTCAACGTCATATTACTCTTCGTCAACCCCGGCAAACTCTGCTGCGCCTGAGCCGCCCTCGCATCCGCCTTCGCTTCCTGCACATAATCCGCGGTTCCGCCCTCACTCCCCAAACTCACACCATCAACCCCATGCTCCGCAAGCCACTTCTCATCCTCCGTCATCAACCGGATCTCCGCCTCCATCTGCTCGTTCGCCATAATCTCATCCACATCCATCCCGAGATGCTCCCGCATGAGTCTCAACCGCAGCGTATGCGGGAACCTCCCAACACGATACGGCTGCCCTGCCATCGTGCTCATAATCGTGTCTGTATCCCTAACGATCGCAGCCACCTCACTGTCCCTATTCCCTAACATAGACCGTTCATTGATATTCGCACTTCCAATGATCGCGATCCTGTCATCTACAACCATGCATTTCGCGTGGATATACAACTGCTCCGTAACCAGCGCCTTCTCCGGACCAATCTTCCCCCAATTCCGTAGTCCATAGAACTGAATAAACTCCTCCGGTTCGATTCCCTGCGCCCGTAACCGTCCAAAGATGGAATGCTCCCCGCGAGATATAGACCGATATTGACACTGCATGATCAACCTAACACTCGTCCCGTCTTGCGCATCGACCGTATTCTGGAACCCCGGCATCAACGGAATAATGATAATCGCGCGCCAGTCCTCGTCCTTCTTAAACGCGCGGATGATCCTCTCAACCAGCGCATCACCAATCTTATTCTCAATCACCGTGCCGCCCCACTCCGTGCTTGTGATAAAGAACTGGTTCTCAATGTAGACGAAGTGGTCACTCAGTTCGATACTCTTGATATAAGCAGCCATAATACTCGCCTCCGTCGTATTCGGCGTTCCAAGCGACCACGAACACGCGCTCCTCAGGATCTGCACCTCGCACGTCCCATCAATCCCCAAACTCTGCAGCTCCGCATCCGTAAAGTCCGGCGGTGGCAACAACACCGGCGTCGGCCGACTCGGTGTTCGCTGTCGTAGGAGATAGTTCCACCTTTGTACAAAGTGTCTTGTCAAATCCCTGGCGGGCTGACCAACCACCTGCATGTGGATATCGTGCCATGGCATCCTCGGTACCTTAGTACGGTCGTACATCTCTTCATACGGTTTATCGAGGGCGTAAAAGTCCTGTACTCGCGGGTTGGAGTAGTCCTTTCCAGGCCACAGCTGGAAACTTTCAGGATCACCCTTGCTGCTGCCTTCTTCGAACCCAGTGGGCTTATCATCAACGAGCGAGTGCTGTGGTGTGTCCCAGCGCCCAAAACATAGATCAATCCCACCAAGGAAAGCCACCATATGATCTACAACAAGGATCTTCTCATGATGCGCCCAGAAGAAAGTAGCTTGACGGATCTGATTCGGGGATCGCTGGACAAAAACATTGGGATGGAGGTCGAGAAGGGAGTATTTCGTATAAGCAGAGTCGATAGGTACCGCAGCACCAATGTTACGATAAACAATGACGAAAATCTTAACCCCCTCTTGTGCTTTCCTCTGCAACAACCTATCCAACCTCCACTTCTGCGAAACCGCAGCTGGGCGCCGAAGATACTACACCCTATCAGCCTCACAGCCCATCACTCACAGGAAGACAAGAACCTACCAATTCAGGACTCAACCACCAATCATGAATATAAATCACATCCTTCGCCATACTAATCGCTCTACTAACATTCCACATATAATCCCGTCCATCAACCAGCCACTGCGCAAACACCCCCTTCCTAACCGGAGCAAAGCTCTGAAACCGCTGCTGCTGACTCCAAGTCGTGTTATCCTTCATAGTGCAGATACTCTCGTGGAACTGCTGAAGCTGGCGTTCATTCTTCGCCAATAGCTTCAGCTGCCTCTCGCTGTTCTGGATCGTCAACGAGTGGTGCTGAGGATGCGCTGGATTACTCGGTGCAACAGCAAGATCCTTCGGTTTCTTGCGTAGGAACTTCTTCGCATCGACCTCGAAGGCGCTATCGACGAGGAAGACATCATAGATATTCATCTCCTCCGGCGAGTCGACACAAACAATGTAAGAATGGCGGACAAGGAACCACTTAGGAGAATGTCGTTTCGCCATCGTCGCAGGATTCCACACTCTTCTAAAATCACTCCCTTTCGCAGAGCGAATGATGAGATATCCCTCCTTCCCATGATAACTCCCCTCCGCCGCGAGTCTAACCCCCAACGCCGATAGTTCCAAGAACTTACACAACCGATTCGAATCCGGACGGAATATCATAATCCTTATAAGCTTCCTTAAATAATCCTCCAGTTGCTGCCGCTGCTTCATCGCGAACCCCTCCTTCCTATTCGCCGTCGGAACACCACCAACACCTCCCGCACCTCCAATCGGTGCCGTCAACGTCCCCAACCCTGCCGCCAGCCCAGTCGCAATCCCTTGGTGGAGATGTTCACCCGCCACCGAGGAACTATTCCGGCGACCATGCTTTGGTCTTTTCTTCCCAGTACCCGAAGGCCCCTCAGTCCCAGACAGCTCCGTATCTGCATCTTCCTCATCACTACCAAGCCCACGAACACCACGTAAATACGGGATCGTCGCACGCGGAAACTTCGGCAGCTTATGTGCGTCCCTCCCTCCAAACGTAGTACCACTGATATCCGCAAGTCTATACCTCGAATGCAGATTGAAAAAGTCCCTGAACTCACGATAAATCACCCACTTCATGCGAGTCAGACCACTACCATACTCCAGTTCGATCCGGAATACAGAATGCGACCTCCCACTGCTCTTGCTCGGGTTCTTATCCGTATCGCTAATCTTGACCTTCAACTGCTCTAGCAGGATCGGAATCCTCTTATTCCCATGCTCGTCTCGCTGGAACATACTCGCAAAGATAACCGCCGCCGGCGTAACCGCAGTAAGCTCCGCCATCAACTCCGCACTCTTCTCGCGATCGATCTTCGACTCCTCTTTCTTGCGCTGACCCATCATTCGAATACCGGCCTTGATGGCACGCCATTTAGCAGCAGAAGCAGACTGATAACCACCAGCAGTAGTCGGCGAAGCAGCAGGAGCACCCTCAGTGCCATCAACAGAACGCGCAACGGAATTCCGGTTGTGCGAAAACTGAGTTATCCGCCTAAACGACGCCCTCCTACTATACGAATTTCGCGCCTCGCGGGCTCCAGCATCCTCAGTGATATTACCTATTGTAGCCCTGCGACGTGGACCAGCAGGCATCCTTGGAGTCCCCGGCGCAGTTCGCGCACCACCGGCTATGCTGCCGCCGACGGAGCCTTGTGACATTGAGCGTCGTGGGTATTCGATGTCCATATACTCTTCCTCGTCTTCGTCGGGGATCCCGCCGATGGCAGGGGAATACACCGCGGGTGTCAACGGACCTATCGGTGTCTGTCCGCCATCATCCATACTATCCACCGTCCACCCACTTAACGACCGACCATGGCTTCCATGTCCTAGATGCTTCAGCTTCGCAAAAAACCCATGTTTCTTCGCCGCGATCGGAGTCTCGGTCTCATCACCGGTAGAGTAATCCCCACTCGGTCGCAGACTTTGCCGACGGTAATTCGCGCTCATCCGAGACACAGGCGTAATCATCCCATCATAATTATCCTCCTCCGCAGCCTCAAGACTCGTCGTCGACGGATTACCCCCACCAAAGAAACGACCAACCCTACGTTTCGCGCGCGTAGCAGCCGTAGAAGGACCTGCGTCGCCGCCAGCCCCACTGCGCCCGATCGAGGATGCACCTCCGGGTGACATGTCCCATGCCGTCGTAGACTCCGACGCGCCGCTCCCCCGTCGATGTGGAGTTGTGTACCCACCGCGGATATCCTCGTCCTCCCAGCGGATTGAATGGGAGCTATTCGGACGTGATCTGTGCGGTGAACCCTCCTCGATCGCAGCTGGGATGACTGGTGGCGGTTCCATATCCTCTAGAAAACCAGTACTCATGATTCCGCCTGGAGTGGACTGGGAGCGGATCATGGGCGAGGGTTCAAGGGTGGGGATGGAATTACGATTAGGTCTCGAGAGCGATAATGGCTGGGGGGACTTTCGTCCAGAGGGGAGTAGAGCATGGCCGTTTGATAATGTGGGGGAGTTTAGAACTATAGGTGCGAGGAGGGGGCGGTGCGTCGATTCCCCCACGGGTTCCGAGGGTTTGGTTGACGCTGCCATGGAAGAAGGCGCGATCTCGGGAGTGTAATCTGGCAGGTAGGCTGTCGGCCGGGCCGTGGGGATGAAAGGGTCCCCGTCGAGGGAAGTAATGATCGTCACGAAGATAGCTGAACTGATAATTCTTCTTTTTATTTTTTTTCCGGGAGTGTTAGCCTGGGTACGGTAAACGGAGGTAGAATGAAAGATAGGGAGGGACGTGGGCGTAGTAGATTGGGAAACGAGAGTTGGAGAATGGGAGAACCCACCACGACAGGCGGGAATTGGCTCACTCTCGCTCGCTCGCTTGTTCACGCTGGCTGGTTCGCCGTCTCGCTCACGTGCTGTAATGGACCCTGAATCGTGTACGTCACATACGAAGCGAACCACAGACAGTAGATGGAAAGAGAGACTGCAGTAACAATACAAACACGAAACAAACAAAAGGAGAGGGATTGAAGATGAAGATGAAGACGAAGATGAAGACGAAGAAGACTGCTGATGATGATGACCGGAATGAATGCAGGAGAGAAGATGGCTGACAGACAGACAGCAGACAGACAGATACGACGATTCCTCAGCAGCACAGACCACAACTCAGCACTGCCACCAGCCCCAAGTCAAACCCCAAGAAGAAGAGTGAGCAGGACACGGCTTAAGGAGACAGGGAGCGTTCCTCTGCACAGACAGACATGAGACACGAGACACGAGATGTGGAATTCCGGCAGGGGGACGGAGATTGCACCTGTGGCTAGTGCAGTCAAACTCGAGCTGGGCACCGTTGCTTGGGAGATCCGGAATGAAGCGTGAGGCTCTAGCAGAAGAGATCTGAACTGACCCGAGTAGAAGCAACAAACGGAGCGGAGAGAATAAAACACCCGAGTCGGCAGAACAAACAAGAACAAATCAAGAAGGAAGAAAAGGACATCAGAGGACAACACAATCCACCTTCCATGATCTCACCCGTCCCAAGATCCAGCCCCTTCCCCATGCTCGGGAAATTTGCGCTGCATCCATCAAGAATCCTGGTGCGGTTATCCGGTCCCTCACATCCCTGTACGAGGTTGCACCGCCCGCTGTGGGTGACGTCGGTCCCATTGGGGAATAAAGTGGTGTGAGCGCCGGACTGCAAGTGGTTTGGCGGCGTTTTAATGTGGGGGAGCGGGTGGATGAGGCTCTGCCGCAGAAGCGGGCCGGGGGACTGAGAATTGAACCAAATGGTTTCAGATGCGGGCCGATAGGAGGGCTATATGAGGTCGTCTTTGCACCACAGCAATCAACAATGCCTACATATCACAATCAAGCATAAATAATAGCATTCTAAATGACATCATATTCCTTCGTGTAATCTTTTACAGAAACTACAATCCAATTCGTCGCTGGCAGAATGCAAAGACTTCAGGACGAGGCTGTAGCCCCTCTTGCGAAGTAACCAAGACCCCAATTCTAAACCCAAAACAGCCTAAACCTCTGATCAGGAATAAAACACCGTCAGCTGAGGTGAGTCTCAACACAGTCTACCAGCCACCCCCACCATGTCCTCAGACTTCTCCCTCCTCTCCTCCCTCCGCTTCGACCCCCTCCTCCTCACCTCCCCCGAGAACACCTCCGCCTCAACCGACACCCCCACCCCCACCACCCCGCCATGTCCCTTCTACCTCCTCACCTACCACCGCGACCGCATGCTCCGCGCCGCCCACTACTTCAAATGGTCCCCCACCGTAACCACCCCACTAAACTTACAACAATTCCGACAATCATGTGAAGACGCCGTAGGCAATGCAAAAGAGCCCTTAAAGGTCTGCATCTCCCCCCCTACTACCCAACCTAGCTCACAACCATAGCTCCGCATCCTCCTCTCCCCCTCCGGCACACTAACGATCGAGTCCGCCCCCGTACCACCAACACCCCTCCGCACCCTCCTCCCTTCATCCCTCCCCGCTCCATACGACATCACCGAACCCCTAACCTGGAAAGTCCACCTCGACACCCTATCCACAGCACCCTCGCCATACACAACCCACAAGACAACCCTACGTGACCACTACCTCGCTGCGCGATGCCGTGTGGGGATCGAGTCGTATACGACGCAGGATGAGGTGGCGTTGTGGAATGAGGAGCTGGAGTGTATGGAGGGGAGTTTGACGAATTTATATTTCTGGCGTCCACTTACGCCTGTTGCTAGTGAGAAAGGGAGGTGGATGACGCCTCCGTTGAGTTCGGGGGGTAATGATGGGACTATGAGAAGGTGGCTATTGGAGAAGGGAATAGTGAGTGAGGGGGTTGTGGAGATATCTAGTATTGAGGATGGGGAGGTGGTGTTGATGAGTAATGGTGTGAGAGGGGTTTGGGCAGGGGTTATGGTGAGGTGACTGGATTCTAGGGGTCGTCTTTGTTCGGCGGATGGTGAGTGAGGTAGAGGTAGAGGGTTAGTACTAGAGTACCCTCACAAAGTGAATTTTTCGCCACCGAATAGAGATTACTTTGTTAGACAAGCCTCGTTATACCCTCTGCCTCGCGATCCCTCCACTGTTCCCTGGTTAGGTACTTCGTAATTCTTATTTCAACTTCTTAGCATCACCCGTTTCATGTCAATTTCTACAGTAGTGGGCCAGACACCCAAGGACTATCACTCAAGTACTAAGATAGAGGCCGTACTACCCAACTCTACCAAGCAAGCGATCAACCGTTTCCTACCCTCTACGTACACACTACTCCAATAAGGGAACAGATGGCTTATACTTAAATAGAACGAGAACAAGACGCAAACAAACCAGCTCCCAAGTGAATTTAGTAGCGAGTGATGATCCATGACCCTACCGCTTACCGGACAGAATCTACCTCTAAAATCTAATGTAGTTCTCAGATCTCGTTCTCACGTCTGTATAAGCGAGGGGAATGTATCCTGTAAATGTATCGTATCCCTACTCATTATTTTGTGTAGTGAGTAGTCTGTAATGGCGTCAGTGCTGTCGTGGGGAAATTTATCGTGTTGTACTATAGGGAAGCCACCAGTAAATGCATTATAAGCACCGCAGATTTTGTATAGGGAATGTATCGGGGAATGCATCAAAGAATGGATCAGTAAATGCATCAAGAGTGGGGAATCATACTTTTTCTAACTTTCCTGCCAGTAGGAGTAGGTGACTAAAAAATAGATCATAGAGGAACTAAACTGGAACTCTCCGATACATGTATCACGGCTATTACCAACTTCACTACTGCTTCGTATAAAGAATCTATAGTACTAGTACGCAGTATGTTAAACTTAGAAATCCGCTATATACACCTTCCCTAATCCCTTTCCTAATCCCTGTTACAACTTTCCAAAGTACACTTCCTGATGCCTTGCCTGACAACATTCCCAACTCATCTATGACGACAATAGTGACCTTCTGTGACTCCTCCTTTTTGTTTTTCCTTTCCTTGCATATCTCTAGGCCTCATCTTCCTCGTCACATTTTTTCCCGTGCTTCTTCTCATCCTCCGAGATAACCTCAGGCGCAGTGTCATAATGCCAGCATGGTTCACATGCCCAGCCTTGAGGACGAACAGTTCAAGCTATAGGTTTCCGAGTCCATTTCCCAAATACATCTTTCTTGATCCCTTTCTTGATCCATTTGCCAACGCCTTTCCCCTACAGCAAGGAGAAGTATTGAGTGAAGTTGTAGGAAAGGTATCAGGTGATACCTATCCACAAGCCCTCAATAGTTAATGCATAAATTGTGCCCTTTCCTCGAAAGTTTGTATTGACAAAGGAAACTTTGGCGATTAAGGATCGGCTTTGTAACGTTGGGGGGAGGATTATAATCCACCCTTGGTAGGGGTCTTAACTACTATCTGGTGGCTCCTCCTCCATGCGGCCTCCCCAGGACGTCCTCCTCGTCCTCTGCCTCCTCTCCTGCCTCTGGCTCCGCCGCCTCCTCTTCTTCCTCCTGCTCTTCCTGTTCTCTCACCTCTGGCTCCGCCTCCGCTCCCAACGTATTCTCCACAGCATCATCCCACGAATCCCTCTGTCCCTGCCTCCTCCTCCTCCTCCTCCTTCCCCAGCCCGCCGTCAGAACCACCCCACCCATCCATATACCCCTCCAGCCTCTCCCCTCCAGCCCGCCGCCCTCTCCCTAGCGATTCTCTTCCTTCTCCTTGCTCTTTTGCTAGGATTATTTTTTCTGTGCCATGATGACTTTGTTTTTACCGGGAGACGTTAACGTTCCCGAATGGTCTGCTACTTATGTCGTCAAGTTCTAAGATCTCCAGTGATAAGTTAAATCTAACCCACTAAAGACAGCCCAGCAACAACTACCACGTGCACAGTCTTAATAATTTCCAAATTTTTGAGAGGCAACAATGCTCCAAGGTTTCCGTTGACTGACTTTGTAACTATGCACGTATGGGGGAGTAGGTAGATGCATTAACTCCCGTGGCAGAGATATCCAGTGTACCACCAGTGATAATCCTCCCTTCCCGCAATGTTAGGCCAGACTCGGCAACACTTCGACACGTCCGATTTACGCCGTGACAACTGGTAGTGAGTAATGTCGCAGGCGGGCTTCTGCTGATTTTGAGAACAAATAGCATGGAAAGATGGAATATTCTGAAGGCGAGGTTACCCGAATGGATCAGTCTTATCCTTAGGCTTTTTGTTCGCCATGCACCACTCGTGCGTCTTTGGGGGTATCAATGTCTGTAAGAGAATAAAACTAGTTAGTAAGAGAACAACCCAGAGGTCAAGATTATACATACTTTTAAATGCCGTTGAAGAACTCAAATGGTCCGACACCAAATATTGTCCTCAGATCCTGAGACTTACTCTTATTTCCACTAGTCCAAAGTGGCGAATATGAGAGAAACAATACGATCAGGATTGCCAAGAAGATACTATGATCTGAATACGAAGATGCAAATTATAGCCATAATGAAAGACATGGGGACCTGAGCTTCACGTGAAGCCACGATGATTTATTCGTAGCGCATGTCCGGCTATTAGATCACATGTCAGGGTTGCACACAACGCGCGTGTGTATTCACTCCCAACCTCGAATCCTGAGAACTCTCGGGTGTCGATAAACTGCTTTTAGCTGTGAAATGTGCTATCTTGGTCCATATCTTGAAGGCTTTTGAAATGTGTTGGAGTCGTGTCTATCGACATAAGGGAGATTTGACACCAATGCCATCCGAAATTCCGTGAGCCAACTCCTATCTTCATAAGGGGTGAGATAGAAATGTAACGAAAGAACGAATCTTAGAATGCGTATCCTGGAGTAGGAAGGTCTGGTCTGTCCAAAAGCCAAAAGCCAGAGTAAGAGGATCTGCAAAAGTTGGTGGGTTTCAATGGGGCGATAATGTGGGTAACCAGAATATTTTTGCAACTGCTGAAAGTTTTCCCCTCCATGGCCTAAGTTTACCGTTTTTCTTTGTGAAGCAGCAATGGGTGCATACTGTACTCATGCCGCTCACAGTTCTTTTCCGCGAAACTAGATAGAGTTGCTTATAGTATCTGAATGTTATTAGACAATCCCCGAATGAGGCATCAACTGTAGGAGTTCCACGAGAATGAGCAGGCCGTATACCTATAAAAGTCAGAAAAAACACCCAGAAAATACCAATAGGGTAGTTTGTGACTAAGAGGGGATATAAATACTTCGAGTTAGGAATTTGCTAGAAAATATTCCAGTCCACAAAAGAGATTCCATAAATCCTCCCAACTCCTCAGCATCAATACCATGTAGTCGTGAGAATTCAGCGATACCACCATTTAAATTGACCGTGAATCATTGTTGCAACCGGGAACCTATAACTCGCAAAACCGAAGGCTACCTCAAAATATGAGCTGGGGAACTGAGTATCTTATGTGAACCGAATATCACGTCGAGCTGCTAGAAGCTAGTCCACAAGCAAGAATGTGCGAGAGTCTAGAAAACCGACTATAGGGGAGCATGACAAGTTTCGTGCACCTTGGCGAGCCACGGATGCGTGTGCGTTGAATTGATTTCCGACGGTTTTTCATGGAACTTTCGACACCCCCCAGTAATGTCGTTTTCGCACCCTTGGAACCCTTCTGCAGCGAAATAAGTGGTCTCCGACCTAGTGAAACATGATCATTTCCACCCATGTTCTTGCAACTTGCTCGGATTGTTCACGTAATTCCTGGGTCTTAGGTTTAGCCATGCGCGGAGCAGCTAGAACAGGTAGCTATCAGTATACCGGTTGGAGGTGCGTATGGGGTTGATTCAAATTATTGCGAGGGAGGGGTAACATACGTGATCATGGAATAGCTGCTGGTTATAAACCCATGGGTTTTTTTAGTAAGCCGTTCTTCTATCAGGAACGACATACTTCTATTTGAACTTCCCCGAGGCCGTGGGAGTTATCAATTCTATGGTTACCATCATTGTAAATAGAATGGTCCCGCTAGGCTCAGGATAGACATGTCAGCGAGCAGCTCCGAAAATTTCCGAGTGCCGCAGAATCAGTAGGTAAATGACCCAGCGCGTTTTGTTTTTATCTAATGAAAGTTCTTGTTGTTTCATTGGAAAGTTTACGTAGCTGGTAATCATGGTAGTCGTGAGGAATGAGTATGAGTATGAAGGTTAGATAGATGTGATTGTTTTGGACAGAAAACATACATTATTATAAGGCAGACCGAAGAAGCACGATGTGCTAATACCTCCTTATTCTGCTAGCTATCTTTCATGTTGTCCAGTAACCGTAGTTTGTTGGCTGCTTCCATCCAAGACGAGCATGTCACGCAGACAGTCGCTACCACCAGGAAGCCCTTAGGTCATAATCGAATGCTTTGTCTTCGTCTTTGAGTATTGAGGTTTAGCGGTAAGCTCTAGAAATGAGCGGGATACGCAGGTGGGTAATGACGAACAATAACGAGGAGCGAAAGACGTATGTTGCAGGATCGATAATCTATGGATTTTGTTGTGAATGGAGTTAGGGGATCTTATGCTTGTTTTTTATTAACTTGAAATGGAGCGTGGAAGTTTAATCTTAGTAGATGGATTGCTGGCTGTTGCTTTTAATAAACTTTACGGCTAACGGTGGTTTGCTATTAAGAATCGTTAGAAAAAAATATGGGAGCGAAGAACACTACCGCAGGATAGATAAGGTAAGTACGAGATGTTTATGGAAGGGCAATGCCGTGTTTGTATAAAACGCGTGTGCTTGAGAGCTGGCAAAATGTACCCAAACCTACAACAGAAATATCCAGGAAACGAATGAATTCCAGAAGTTATGGCGAGAGCGAGTTTCGCTTGTTCTCGCATTCATGTAGCCAGGATGGTCGTCAATATTCGCATAATGGAAACAGAAGCATAATCGTAGAGTTTACTAATCGTGTGTGATGGAGTTTGTGGTTTTGTTGAAGTGTGAAGGAGAGAGAAGGTGGTTGTTAAGCTGCGCCTCATGTTTCAACAACTGCACATGGCCGTGCAGGCAGACAGGCAGCTTGCTGATCACGAACCAGCTAGCGTCTCACCTTAAATTCTTTAGTCGCCCACGACCCCACCATAGAGCACGGGTTCACGGCCATTAGCGAAACACTTAGGGAAACCCACTTTGCGGTCTAGCTGCCCGGATTTCGGCGACCCTGGAAACAAAACAAAACAAACAAAAATATCGGAACCTTTTCGTTCTGTTTTCTTCTATCTGGCTTGTGGACATCTAGATATCGACTACGTTTTAAGAGGTGAGACTTCGACGCAACGTTTCGTGGGAGTGACCTGTGATTATCAGGGCACCAAATACCCTAACCAGGATCTTCCTGATCATTCCTGTCGACGATAGGCTGACCAGGAATAAGACAGAAGAACCTGACCAGCGACGATTACAAAACCGAGTCGACGATACTGTCATATGCATCTGTAGAGACATCATATTGCAGTCATAAATATCACTACCTTGATCAAACATCTCTTTATGCGTACGGAAACCCGGTGAGCGGTGAGCGAGACGGACAGCCACATGTCTGGTATAAATTGTACATATCAGCCGCACGAACCGATTATCTTGCATCGAGCCCGCAACGGCGCAGTGTTTCCTCATCCCGGCCACGGCACCCGCCGAACCAGCCACAGACTACTACATCTGTCTAATTCCACCCTCCAACCTCTTCCCTCTTCTGCGAACTTCAAGCCTTCACGTTAAACCGTTATTCACCCGAATCTTACTATCAGTATCCACCGCCACTGACGGCAACCGCGATCCAAGATGGCTATGGAACAGTTGGAAGTTCCCAGCAAGGTGTGTTTGGCCAGTTTTCTCAAAATAACACGTTACTAACATCCACGCCGAAATCTAGTCTTACTTCATCCGCTGGGTAGAGTGTCCAAAGGACTACACAATCTCCTGGAGTGTGCACCCTTCAAAGAAATCATTGTTAGTTGCTCCCACCCCCGCCAACCCCCACTGTCTACCATACGACACTCCCATCTAACATCCAGCAGGAACTTCGGAATCTTCAAACACCCTGGGAACCAGAACTCGTCGTCATCACTGCAACCTCCCTCGACAGCGCGTTCAGATGAGACGTCTATCTCAAGTAAGGAGCGGAGACCACCAGCTCCAAGGGCAAAAAGCAATGAGGGGGACTGCATTGAGAGACTTCACGCAGCAGGACTCCTGGATGTTTACTGGCATGGGAAATGTGAGGCAGAGAAAGTCACCACTGGTACATATCCAGTAAAAGAGGGTGGGATGTATGCACTTGTAAGGACATCAACCCTCAGATATTTACTGCAGGAAGCTTTATAGCTAACTGCATTTCTCATGTGCAAAGGTATTCGACAACACGTTCTCGAAGCAAGTCGCGAAACAAGCAACTCTCGTCCTTCTAACATATCCCTCAACTTCTCCCCCACCAGCCTCCCACGCACTTCATCACTACAACTCTAACCCCGCCATGATGTCTACAACATCCCTCGCCTTAAACAACCAAGCATCCCCTATGCTTGCCTCAAACGTATCCGTCGATACTATGTCTATCTACCCCCGTGATGACCAGCCAGGTGGCTCGAGTGAAAAGTTCCTGACCGGCGTGCTGAAAAAGCGGAAGCGTAAGAAGCATCAGGGTTATGCCCGCCGATTCTTTTCACTGGATTTCACATCTTCTACGCTTTCGTATTATCTAAGCAAGGATTCCTCAACCCTTCGCGGGGCGATACCACTCTCGCTAGCAGTCACGAGTGCAAACCAGCACGATCGAGAAATCTGTATTGATTCCGGTGCGGAAGTCTGGCATCTACGGGCATTTACGGATCAAGAATGGGAGAAGTGGAAGTCAGCATTAGAGAGGGCCACGCAACAGGCTATGAAAGCTGGGACAACCGGTGACGAGGATACTGTGCCACCGCTAAACCCTCAACGCGTGGACTCAATCCCACAAAAGCAGTTGGAAGATCGGGGGTGGGAGGACGTGGAAGCTTTGGTGGGGCGAGTTGCAGGGATACGGGATGCTGTCCGGAGGCTTGCGACGACGGCTTCTGAGCCCCCATCTCCCCATCCTAGCGAGTCGGGTCCAGAGCTGAGTAGCTCATCGGCTTCAATCATGTCATCAACAAGAGAGGAGCGAAAACCCTTTTGGAAGCGGAAAGCTAGTGGGGGCCCAGTGACATCAAGTGCGGCGTCTTTACACCCTCGGGAGGCAGGCAGAAATAAGTCTGTGATTGCAGCAATGGCCGGCCCGGCGATCGCCGCAGCAATGCCTAATGGGGCCGCTGAACCTCTGCATCAGGATATGCATGCGCATCTGAACGACTTGTTACGGGGACTAGATTCTATTGTGGTGGACTTCTCGAGCTTGGTAGCGCAGAATAAGCAGCGGAAATACTTACACCGCATGTCGACTCTGCAGCAACGTGCACCATCTCCAATGGCGAATAGGATATCTAAGAGAGTATCTAGAATAAGCATGGCTGATTCTGAAGGCTCAGATGAGTTCTTTGACGCGGAAGACGCACTCACTGAAGCAGAGAGAGGGAAAGTCGTACTTCTGAATGATAACGAAAGCGATACTCCTGATGAAGCAGTAGCGACAGATGACGACGAGAGCGACGCAGAAAATGACAGCTTCGACGAAAACAACAGGAGAGATGTTGAGAAATTTAATCAGAACACCGAGGTAGCCGCGGAAGATGGAGTCCGGGATCTAAAACCACTGCCGTGTGAATCAGTTCAGAGACGCGCGTTGGTTCCCCCGCCAACTGTGATGCCGCCGAGCTTGATCGGGTTCTTGAGGAAGAATGTTGGGAAGGATTTGTCGACGATTGCAATGCCGGTGTCTGCGAACGAGCCGACGAGTCTGTTGCAGAGGTTGGCGGAACAGTTAGAGTATTCGGAGCTGTTAGACGAAGCTGTGAATGCGCCTAAGGAGCGAGGCGAGAGGTTGCTGTATGTGGCCGCGTTTGCGACGAGCTCGTTCTCGAATTGTAGAGTGAAGGATCGGTCGATTAGGAAGCCGTTTAATCCGATGTTGGGAGAGACCTATGAATTGGTGCGAGAAGATAAAGGTATGTTCCATCTCTATACACCTTAAATCGTGATTAAGCTAACATTAGTTGTCACCAGGTTTCCGTTTCATTGCCGAGAAAGTCTCTCACCGTCCTGTAATCATGGCCTGCCACGCCGAGTCTGTAGCTTGGACGTTCACCCAATCCCCCATGCCCACGCAAAAATTCTGGGGAAAATCTGCCGAACTCAACACCTCCGGCCGCGTACGCGTCCACTTCCCCAGCACCAATGACTCCTACTCGTGGACTATCGCAACGTCCTTCTTACGCAACATTATTGCTGGAGAAAAGTATGTAGAACCCGTAGGCTCAATGACAATCCATCACGAAAACACCGGCGAGAAGGCAACAGTCACCTTCAAAGCAAACAAAGGTATGTTTGCTGGGCGTAGCGAAGAAGTTACGATTCAGGCTTTCGATGTGGATGGCCAGCCACAGGAACTCTCGTTGGTCGGTAAATGGACGGAACAGCTTGTTTTGCAGCCGGATAACAAGGTCCTCTGGACTGCGGGTGAGCTTGTTGACGCACCGCAAACAAGATACGGGTTTACCCGGTTTGCGGCTGCGCTGAATGAAGTTACGGTGATTGAGGACGGGCGGATGCCGGCGTCTGATACACGGTTCCGGCCAGATCAGAGGATGGTGGAGGAAGGGCAGTTGGATGAAGCGGAGGAAGAGAAGTTGAGGTTGGAAGAAGGACAGAGACAGAGAAGGAAGGAGATGGAGGAGCGTGGGGAACAGTGGGCGCCGAGGTGGTTTGTGAAGGTGAGGGAATATGCGGATGAGGAAGTGTGGAAGATTCGGACTGGAGACGATGGGTATTGGGAACAGAGGGCGAAAGGGGAGTGGCAAGGAGTGCCGCAGCTTTTTTAGAACGCATGAGCATGTCGGCTTTTTTTTTCTCTTTTCTTTAGAGGAGTGATGGAGGGCGTGGGTGGTTTCTGGTCTAGCGGTGGTTTTTTTTTGTTCTCTGTTGGCTATGTCTTGTTTCTATTGGTGGTGTTTTTATATACTTGATGTTCCTTTCTTTTCTACTGAGTCTGCTTAAGATATGGATATAGAGTGCTTTGTGAAAATCACAAAAGTAGGAAGCGAAGAGTAGAATGGACTTGAGTCTGGTTGGATTTTGATCATTGGCATTGAAAAAGGAGAAACCCCGGCTCGCGGAACCGCGGAACAGCCCCCGTGGCGGCCCATCTCCGAGTAGTGATATTTTAGCTAATAGAATGAGCAGCTACAAGGCATTTTTGCAAGTCAATTGGTCTTGGTATTCTGATGTAAAAGAGCCTTGAATGCCGAAGATCCGTCATCTCATGACAAGGTCGCAAATATCACTTGCCGAGAACAAACTCCACGGGGGATATCCCGATCGACGGCAAGACTAAGGTACCTGCTGGAAAATAGAGTTAGTGCCGGGGGTAGGCCCGGTCGCAACCAACCTTACTGAATCCAAATACATCCAACTCTAAACTACATGTATGGGTTTGTCCCCACAAGTATGCTCTAGGTCTCTCTCAATAGTGGGTGAGGTAGTTGTTGGAGCATTCAGGAGCTGTCAGTTTTAGGGGACTGAGGCTACTATTTCCTGCTCTTGTTATAAATTTTATTTTACAGCAAGTACTACGGGTGTAGGGTAAGTCTGTCACCAGGTGACGATGCAGTCATTTGCTTGAGGGACTCGAGCTCGCCCGAGTTTTTCAGTTTTATCAACTAAACTAGGATAATGTTTTGTATATAGTGTTCTCTATTCACTACGTATTTTATCAGGCTTCTCAGAGTGTTGGGGAAGGGGAAGGAAAATCGACATCTTCTGCCCGCACCGCCACCTGGTGACAGACTTACCCCTACACCCGTAGTACATAGGGTATCTACACCGAGATTACCTAGGATACGAGTTTCCAAGCCATGATGATTTCACGTCACGTCACGGTGTTGATCACCGCTGCTCGTATTCGACCTATTTTTTTTGCTCATTAGCAATTGATCGGGCATTGGTTGCTCTTTTCGTTGCGTGCGCCAAGTCGCACAAGGCGTACCAGCAAAATGTGTAGTTCTTTCGTAGGCTCTGTGCGCTGGCTGTGAAGTAATTGTCTTGGATGAGAGTTTACTTATAGGTAGTGCATGTCCTCGATTTTGTTCTTTCGTTTTTCATGATACAAGGGTTGTTACGCAGTAGAGTGCAGTAGTTTATACATGACCTTCGTTTCGGTTCTTGATATTCCAATTCGACGGAAAATGAAGCTACTATCGTCTTCAGCATTGCTCTTTGCATTGTCTTCCCCCTTGAATACTCTGGCTGCTCGCTGTCCTATAACTGGACCCCTCTTACCTCTGCCGCAGCAGTTATCGAGCTCGCCCTTGATCAATACAGCGGGAGAAAAACTAAAGACTCTTCTCGATTCAGCGGTCTCCGGGTCTATTGCTGCAGGATGGCAAACCAATGTTACCTCCTTCTCAATTGCCCTAACGGACACGAATAACGCATCGAGTGCTCCATTCTGGGAATACCATCACACGGTTTCTGCGAATGTTAATAGGACAGAGGATTCTGACGGGGATACTCAGTATATGCTTGCCTCGGTTACGAAGGTTTTTACTGATTTGGCTTTGTTGAAACTTGGGTTGGATTTGGATGATCCGATCACTAAGTATCTGCCTGAGCTTGCTGGTGATGATTCGCCGATTCAGTGGAAGCAAATCACTCTGAGGGCGTTGGGGAATCATTTGGCTGCTATTCCGCAGACTTGTAAGTGCCATTGCCTCTGAGTTGGGTACTAGAACTAATTGGTTTGGTGGGTAGATGGGTTTCCAGATGATTATACGACAAATCCTTACCTTGAGCCACTTGGGTTCCCTCCTCTTTCTGTAAGCGACTATCCTCTGTGTGGCGTAAATGGTTTGAGTGGGCCGTGTACGAAAGAGCGTAAGTATTTTTATGTATTACCATGCGAGTTTGTGGGCTTACTGATATCTAACCCGCTTCGTATAGAGCTTCTTGCTGGACTTTCAAAGTCAAGACCTATATTCCCACCATTTTTGTCGCCTGCCTATTCTAGTGTTTCATTCACGTTACTTGGATACGTGCTCGAGGCAGTAACAAACAAAACATTCGCAGAGGTGATACAAGCGGAGATTACCCAGCCTCTGGGGATGAAATATACGGGGTTTAAACCTTCAAACGAAACCTCATGGGTTATTCCGCCAGTCATGAACACATGGGGTGCCAACTTCATGGATAATAACCCGTAAGTATTTTACTCCAAATTGGAAGGTTGAGTAAAGTTAACCGGTAGTTAAAAATAGTGGGAGCGGCCTTTATTCGACTACAAATGATCTTACTCTTTTTCTTCGAGGGATATTATCACTTTCTATATTACCCACACCTTCAGAGGTTAGGCAATGGCTTAAGCCGAACTCCGAAACAGCTTCCCTCTACAACTTGGTCGGCATGCCATGGGAGATCACTCGAGCTGCCAACCTAACGCCAGCACATCCCCACATTATTGACATATATGCAAAGGATGGGCATGTTCCAGGCTATTCATCTAGAATAGGAGTTATTGATCAGTATGGGATCGGGTTCACCATTCTTACTGCTGGCCTATACGATGTTATGAACCCTCTTACTGAAGCTCTGCTGAGTGTATTCATGCCGGCAATAGAGGAAGCGACGAGAGATGAAGCAAAAGCATATGTCGGAAACTTCTCTACACCCATCAACTCAACAGTCAAGTCGCACTTAGCTTTTGCAATAGATGATGGGCCCGGTTTGAAGATCACTGAATTCGTTAGTAACAGCACTGATATGTTGGCTGGACTCACAGAGTTTTGGAGTCTCTGGCCGGGAAGCACTGGTGAATCTCAGTTGGATTTCAGGATTTACCCAGCTCAGATCTCGGAAACCGTTGGTTCGAATTCAACCACCAGTTCTACAGAGACATTGACTAGGGAAGATTGGAGGCTTGTAATGGAACCGTTCCCAGTACCGAGTGCTTCGGAGTTACCCTCACAAAAGGCCTATGACAACATATGCACGACCTGGCAGGGCCATGGCTCGCTATATTACGGCGGTAAACCTGTTGATCGATTCGTACTCTTGAAGGAAGGAGAGGAGGTTGTGGGGGTCGAGATCCCGTTTTTGCGGGTCACTTTGATGAAGTAGCAAAACTTGCCTGTCCGGGATCGGGGTGACAATTGCATGTAGGGGTTTAAGGATTGAGATTTAAGATGTCGAAAACATACGAGCACGTAAAATTCATAGGGGAAGCTTGTTGGATACTATTTAACCTTTGAACTCAGTACTATACGACTTATTTCTCAGTTTGCATAATTTATCTTCGATTAGGTTTCTGTGAGAATAATTTGCGTCGAAGGGTGGAGGGAGGGAAGAGGTCTTTTAACTTCTAGACCATAAAGCTATTCCAAATTCGTGGAATTCCAAATCCTGGAAAGGCTTAGGAGGATATTTAACTTTTATAGTAAACCCACTATTACCTTAGCTCGTTCGTGCTTAAGCTAGAATGGGATATGATATAGCATTTTATCGAGCATAATACACCTATATTCATAAAATCACCAGGAAGCTCTGGGAGCATGCACCCCAAATCTTGAGCAGGTAGAGAAGGGACCGATTCTTCACAGGAGAGAGTCGTTTCCGTATATATGGGCTGTTTTTAATCATATCCTTTTTCTTTAGGGTGAATATTCTCTGCATTTTCTGACGCTGCTCAATTATGTTAGCTTGTTATTCCCATTTCTATTGGCACATGGCCATTTCCGCACGATTACTCATAACTAGAGTTCACCAAGTCTCGTGCCCAAGCCTAACTAGCTAGGCCAAGATTCGAGACTATAATTCACCTATACTGATCTACAATTAGCCTTTATTATTCCTCTCTAGTGTAGCAAAATGTAGGATTCTCAATCGTCACTCAGGCGATTCATGAAGCCGAGGTGTTTCGTGCCTCGCCCCAAGGTTTTGGTCTTGGGGACAGACAAAGCCAGGGGCATACAAGGCTGAGGGACCCGAAGCCACTACAATACAACCACCTCATAAGAATATGAAAGTTGAGCGAGCCTATTCTTATAGCAGATATTCCTGTAAGAAAGCACTGGTTCATATAGATCAATCCCTGTCCGGTCTAGTCTATGTGTTCTTATAAAGCGAATATCCTTATATCCCAAACCATCCTAGGGCGAGTGCACTGTAAAGAAAAGTAAGCACAGGCTCCTAATTTGGACTGCCCTCTAAAGAAATAGGGAAGAGAGAAGCTTGCAGTCTATACAAAGAGTCCTATCTTCTGCGGGCTGTGCATTCTCCACCGGCCAAACTAATTCTTGGTTTTGGGAATCTTTGCTTTCCTATTCTCAGCCTGGGCCCCGGCTAGCCCGAAGGTGAGGCATGTACCAGCTCCCTTTCTCCATATCGCTTTAAAGACAGCACCTATAACAATTGGCAACACAGTAGTCTTAGTAACCGTACTCATTACGTTACCAATACCAGTGCGCCGATCCTTCAGTTCTCTAAATTGGATCCTAATGCTTCTAATTCTATGTCCCGATCCACTTCGTCACTGAGGTTCTCAGTTTTTGTCTTGCGATCGGGGTGTGGAGCTACTTCTCATGCTTTAAAAATGTTCGCTCAGGGCAGCGGTGCGGCAAGTTTTGGCGTTAGGGAAGCAAAGGCTTATGTATATGCCACATACACTCTATACAAGAGAGGATTATATTCATCTTAACGAAGAAGGAGTATGTAGAGGAATTGATTGATGAAAGGTGTAAGGCCTCGGGCCACAATCCAGGTGCAAGAAACTGAAGACCGTGAGGCACAAAGGTAAGTGTATATCTTAGGTATGAAGGTGGTAGGAGGAGGAGGAAGAGGAGGAAGAGGAGGAAGAGGAAGAGGAAGGCTGAGTAGAGGGCTAGATATCTAGATATCGTCCCGTGACAGGAGGAATACAGAGTCAAAGGTAAAAGTGACGGAGGATAGAGTGTGGTGGGGGGTAGTGGAGAAGACGGAGGATGAAGGGTAGATAAAAGTCTAAAGAAACCCACGTGATCCCTGAATGACTGTTTCCTTGCGTACGATACCAAAAAAATACAGCCCTGAGCCTACTATACTCTGCCAAAACCCCGCATGCCCTCATCCCGCCCCGTCCCACCATAACCACCCCTACCACAAGCCTTCTCATCAAAAATACGTGTAATCGGGATCATGGTGAGCAGCTTTATTGCCTCTATATATCCGCCCATCTAAACATTCAAAAGATCGCTGCAGCAAGCTTGACAACGATGCCCGAAGGCATATATTACACTTCCAAAGTTACCGTTTATCAAGTCAACCAATCAATCTCCTCAACCTTCAAAAGATTCACTCGTTGAGGCTAGGGTTTCTTGGGCTTCCGTTTCCGCTGCTAAATACTTTATTACAGATAAAAGGATGAAACATATGCTGATGACGATATGGTCAAGATCACTACAGCTTTTTCGCGTCGAAGGTTTTGCAGATCTAGGTTTAAGTACTCTGCCTACTTGTTTCGATGGATAGCACTGGAGTATGACGAGAGCTTGGAAACTTCGTTTAGCGAGATCGCTTACTACGAGGAGAAGAAAATGGATACATTTAGAAATAGTATTAAAAAGCGGAAACAGCTATAAAAACACTTCGTCCGCGAAACTAGGTTTTAATAGTGAAACGTATTATGGAAGGCAGTTCCATAACGAAGACAATCAGATACTCCACCTCCACCATACGACGCGTTAATCGGAAGAATACCTACTAGACTTCGTTACTTGTTTAAATTGACGGTACTTAGAATGAATGAGGTACTACACTATGCTCATTAGCGCGGAAGTAGGCCGATTTTTAACTTAGAAGAGTCTATCTAAGTTTGTAGGAACTGTCTCCAGGGGCAGTCGGTCATTTCCATCAACGATTACTTATAATTGGAGTTCGCCTTTAAGCCCCATCCTCATATTCTTGGTTGACTTTTATAATTCCTTTCTACATCCAAGAGCAGCAGCTTATCTAAGCAGAAGCCCGTCGAATAGTAATCATCAGCAAGGTTCGTAGCCAGGTTTAATTGTGCTTCTAAATAATTTTCAATGAGTGGTAATTGATCTGTAGCTATAAAAAAATAGGCAAGCATTCATACTAAGTTGGTAGATAGTCGTGCATATAGATCAGGCAGAAATTAAATTAGTGAAAAAGGCTTCGATATTAAAATAAGAATGATATACCAATAAATTCCCATTGTGTACTTTATTAATATTGCAGGGATCTAGGATGATGTTTTTACCAAATCACGAAGTAGAGGATTTCCCCGAAGATATTACCGCCAAGATATCCGTATGCGCGATTATCTAGGCATGTGCAGTACGGGGCAGCCAGCCTAAGATAATATCAAATTCCGGGCACCTACGTTTTTGCTATGCGGGCATGCTTACGAGGAAATTATCAGATCTTGTGGGGCGGTAAATCTGAAAGGACGCACAATATAAGGAAAAAAGGAAATCTAAATGGAGAATGGCATGGGTCAAATGTATAAAAAATATTTTAGTCTTACCAACTATTAATTCAAGCTTATCTTGCAATGCTCCCAAATATAACGACCTGAGCTTGGCACACTTCCTGTATGAAAAATACTTGATCATATCCACAATCTCTCACTCAATACTCAATAAACGCTGTCAACGCTATAAAAATTGCCATCCTTTACTTTCCTAGAACCCTATATTCCCACTACCGGGTCCGTGCATGCCCGCCTGCTGTTTGTATCCGGCAAAACAGTAAATTGACCACAATAACCCTGAAAACAACCCCCGAAACCCCTCCTCAAGAATATCCCTAATATAATTTAAAGAAATAGGAGAAAAGACAAAAGCTTCCCAGATATCTCGCGGGGATGGCAGAGAAATGTCCTGAAAGACAAACAAAAGCCGAGCATCGAACTAATGATGCATTGCGTCTAGTCCTCCAGCCAAGTCCTGCTCCAAACCTTGATTTCTCACATTCGCCTCGTGAGGTCGCGGAACGTCATTTCTAGCCTGTTGTGCCCACTGTTGCTCCGGTATGCCAATACTATCTTTCCTACCTAAATTGATATCTACTGTTGATTGGGGAACCGGTTGCCGCCTTACGCTGTGTCTGAACCGGACAACTTCGTCCAGAATCATTTGCCGCATGTCTGGCACACTCTCGACTACCTCGAAGCTGAAGTCGAACGGCGTGGGGCATTGCGGCTCGTCAGAGGCGTCATGCCAGATATGGAGGTACCGATGCTCCAATGCCTCTTCCACCGATATTCTGGACGTCGGGTCGAAGGCCAACATGCGGTCAAGTAGGTCAAGGGCGTCCAAATTAGCATTAGGGAAAAGTCGCTGGAAGGGTACTTTAGGCATAAAAGGAAGGTTGCGGACGTATTCTTGGGCGCGAGGAGAACCAATACGGCAGAGTGTTTCTTCGTTAGGGGTACCGAGGTAGTGGAGAATTTGGTTAAGTTGGTCGACGTAGTCCCTACCCTTGAAGAAAGGGCGGCCTCCAAGGAGCTCCGCTAGAATACAACCGACGGACCATACATCGACTATTGAGGTATAAGTTAGCAAGGAATGCCCGCCTATAGGCTTAGCAAAGTTTTATGGCACATTGGCGACTTACTAGCTTTAGTGTAGCTCTGGAAGCTCAACATAATCTCGGGGGCCCTGTACCATCTTGTGGCAACGTATTCTGTCATGTAGCCAGCATTCTCCTCTGGGTCTATCGCGAACCCTCTCGCAAGGCCAAAATCGCAGATCTTAAGCTCGCAGTCTGCATTGACAAGTAGATTTCCGGGTTTCAAGTCTCTGTGGAGGACATTTGCTGAGTGGATGTATTTCAGACCGCAAAGAATCTGGTAGATGAAGGATTGAAAATGGGCGTCTGTCAATGGCTGCCCACTGCAATTCCAATAACAGTTAGCTAAACCGAGCGATTTTCAGCTGGTTGTAGGAGTGTGAGTAATAAGAACCTTCGGATAATAGCAGCCAAGTCACATTCCATGAGTTCTGGTCACAAAGGTGTTAAACGAGCTCTCAATTGGAGGATAACATAGGTACCCAAATAACCGCATACCTTCATAAAGATAGACTTCATTAAAATTGTCTGGTTTGGGAATGTCCATATCGTACAGACAGGTGATCTGCAAAAGGCGGGGTAAGCGAAAATGATCCAGTTATGCGGTTTATCAGACCACCTCCAGCCCGAAATAGGAGCAAAGCCAAACAAAGTATCACTAACATTACGGTGTCCTACGCATCTCAAGTCAGTATCGAGAAAACCAGTCACGTGGGAGGACTAGGGAAGCCAATAGATATCCTCTCACCTCTGAAATGCTGCAGCAGTTTGATCTCTCTCAGGGCTCTTTTCGCCAGAATTTTCTTTGAAAAGACATTCGTAACCTTCTTCACCGCAACCCCTTCGCCAGTGACCGTGTTATTGGCAGCACTAGGTATAGAAGCTATGTTAGGACTATTTCCTAGCCAACCGCACCCCTTACTCCCAATAAAGTAGCTCGGCTACAGAGATGATGGGGAGGATGATTACCAGACGATACCATAAGCTCCTTGTCCAAGTTCCTTGTTGACGACGTAACGTTCATCGACAATAAAGTCCTGGTTGAAGACCTTGAAGACCTTTCTACCGCTCATTGATCCGTCCATGTTGAGTGTTTTTTTAGCTTCTTCTAAAAAGGTTCTAAAAGAAATAAATAAACTTTCGCTTGTTCCGAGTCAGGTGGGCGGAACAATAGTCTTTCTCTAGTGTTGTGAGATATTTCCTCCCGAGGAACAAAAGTATTATAAATGGTTGCAGTCTGTGGACGCCCGCTCCGACAAGCTCCAAAGATGAGACGACGTGACGGATAGACCAAGAGTACACGATAAAAAGAAATCACCACGAGGAGAGAAGGAATAAAAAGGAGATAGAGAGCGAGCGGAGAGAGAAGGATCCTTCTCGAGGGAAAAGCGAATCTAGTCGACTAAGATGCTAACTGGTGTGATGGGCAAGACGGCAGAAACTATGATAAAGCTGGATGGAGCGGCGGACGCAAGGTGGGTTTTGGGGATGAGCAGCCTAGGAGTGAGCCAACAAGCGAGGCGAGGATAGTTGGAGCGAAGAGGGGTCAAGAGGAGGGGGAAACTGCTACCAGCTGCAGAGAGGGGTGACTGGGTAGGGCAGCAGCAGCAGCCTTTGGGAGGGGGGATGCATGGATGCATGGTGGGGGGGTTTTCACACGACAGGGATTCCAAGAGTGGAAGCCGAGATACTGGACTCTATGAAGAGGCACAACCAGCTGAGACTCTGAGAGAGGGGAAACAAACCGCGGTTGAAATTTGGATGGTTGGTGGTCTCCCACTAAGCGCGCGCCCCTGCAGCCCACGATCTAGGCCTAAAGCCAACACCCAATTGACGCCGTTGGTGTCGATTTTTGCTCCACACATGAAGCGATCCCAATTTCATACAGAAAAATATGTTAGAGGTTGGTGTACCGTCATCTCCAGACGATTCAGGATCAAATAACTCAGTGACTGATCGCTCGCCGAATGGACCAATCGAGGCTCCTCAGTGCCTATCTCGCCCCTGTATGGAACGATAAACCACAACATTCTAGTACAGCTTCTGGAAATCCAATGGAAGGCCTTCACGCCAGGAACCAACAAAATCGGCCACCATGTAGGTACCGGTACTAGTCACAGTCATGTGTTAGGTAGATTGGAATTTCAGCTTAGTAGAAATAGTGGCGTAATCCTATTGAGAATGTGATACCTCTTTTGATCTCATACTTTTACGCCATACGCGTCAGCATTTACGAGTAATTACCTAACTACATGTACTACTAAAGGAACGGGGCAAACCTTTCCCTTTCCGCGTCTTTCTTAAACTTCAATACCCCAGGAGCCGCGACAATTATAAAAACAGAATTAACAGCAGAATGTGCCGCGGAGCCGTATAAGTCGTGCGCCTCCATTATTGAGGCTTCGTACTAGTTTTAAACAAATGTATACATGTATGTATGCTAACATACCCGCGGCGTTTGTAAAATCTCCAACAGCTACTCTGTTCTACACGTTGGCTTCGAAATCAGCCCAAGAAATAACAAAGCTACATGTAATTTACCATCGGATAAGTGCATGTAGGCAAGTAATAACGATACCTATACGACTAAAAGCTAAAAATCCCCCAATTGAGCTCACCTCCCCGAGCCCTTTCGGCATTCTCTCACATTCCACAGTTGTAATCTTAGAAATACGGAACAAATCTGATTTCTCGACCTGATCGAAATATGCCTGACTACGAGGCGCCGATGACCCAAATGCCAGAGCAAGGCCCCCAAGGAAGACTCGCGAAATAGCTAAGGAGACCATCGCGTTACCACTAATAGGTATTCTTCTTCTAGTGCCTGGGTTTTTTTCTTAAAGGCTTGAATATGACGAGTGTCACACAGCGTGTAATATTCCTGCAGTGGATAAGCATGAGACATTCACCAGTTTCTTTGTCTGCAAGTACCCGCATTAGAAAAAGCATATTCTGACACCTTGGCGCTGACGAGATATGTGGAAGAGAGGTCAAGTATTACTCCCAAGATCAAGAGCCTTCGGAGTAGCTATCCTTTTTATAGTCGACTCTGTTAATTATTATCCTCTCGCATCTTATTGTACCGAGTAAATAACCTATTATCACAAACCCCGCCAGGCTTAATACGAATAATCAGCCAAGATCGTGATATTGCATGTAGCTTTATTGTTTGGCTAGCCAATGAAAAGGTGGACTTACTCCATATATAAGTACAACGTAATCTTTTTCTCCGGAAAAACACTTTCTACACCTATGACCCATCCGATGCTTTACATTAGAATGACTGCCCTATACCAAAATACAAACGAAATGCTTAAGCTTATAACCTCATCACATGGCTTGGCTCTTATTCTAATCTCTTAAAGCCCATATATCATCTATAGGGATATTACGGGGCAATCCCGGACTTAAAAGCCCCACCGGGGAGGTGGCGAGATATTTATAAAGACCGTAAGCTAGACGCATATATGATTTAGTTTAGCCAAACATCCATGGGTACGAAGGTTCTCTCTACCACAGCTTACAAAGGGTTTAAATATATCGATACCCATTACTACATGTACTTTATCTAAGAGGAATTGAAAGAGGAAACTTTTATTCTACCTTCTCACTGCAGATAACCTAGCCATTTTTTGCAAAAACATTATATAAGCGAGGTCATGTTCTTCCCTTAATTATAGAATATATCGTCTATCTAGTGTATTACAATAACACTATACCTTCCCCACTAACGACCTCCTGCGATTATCATGTTCTCCCACCATACTCGACTCACCCCACGAATTTACCTCGCACAAATAGATGTCTTTTCCAGCGCTAAAGGAGAACAAAGAGCTACTACGCGGTGCGTACTTCTTAACAAATATAGCCGATTACCTGTTAGCTAGTTTCCACTGCGGGCCCTATCACGTCCAAGTACCTATCACCGAACCCGAGGTCACCAACCAGACACGGGATACGAACAACCCGCAGCTACAAGCCCCGGAAATTTTTAACGGAAGCAAAAAGAACCCTACGAATACGAAGTACCAAAAAAAGGCCCTTAGAACCATAATCACCCCGAATGGCTGTCTAGCTATCCTTTCGTTGCAAAGCGGAAGGTTATGGGTTCGAATTCCGTGTCTCCCACCCCCGGTATACCCAACCTACTAGGTCAGACTAGGTTTCTGAAGGGTTTTCCCTAGTTCCAATGCCCCAATGGGGGCCTGATGCTTATAGTGTGCTGCCATAGCTCTAGGGCTCGTTGCGAGTATGATGCATTGTTATTATTATTACAATCACCCCGAGTCAAATTCCCATCGCACGAGTGATACCTCATGATTACCCAAACCCGTGCAAGACCACATATCCCAGAAGTAAACAAATTAAATTACTTTAGCACAGTACAGACTCCAAGAAGTCCCCGCCAAGTTATACGCTATAATTACAACCTATACAGAACAACAACACTAGCAACAACAGCAACAACGGCCAATCTCCTCAATAAAGGATCCCTGAGCAGCAACTACACCAAAGCCACGGGTATTAACGATTTCAAACGAAGCTCCCATCCCAAACGACAAGCTAAAACAAAGCAAAAGTCAATCTCCTCGAGCTCCGTAGTTTCAAAATGCTCCAATCCAATGTACGCAAAACAAGTACGCCCAAGTTCATGCAACCCCCCAAAAACAGAAAGAAAAAAGCCAAAACTCCAAACTATTCTTCCTCGCAATGACTTTCGAACAATCTCCCCCCTCTCCATATACACCTCCATGCTTTAAACATCATCCCTCCCCGCCCTCGCTATCTCCCTCAACAGACACTCACCCTCCCTCCCAGAATAAACACACTCCAGCCGTCCCCCCAACCCCTCAACCAAGTCCCTCCTAACCACCGTCGCAAAATCCTCCGAAAAAACAGCAACATTAGCCTCCTGGCTCGTATACCAGCTCGCTCTATCACAATTCGCACTGCCCAGAACTGTAATACGATTATCCACCACCATAGCCTTCACATGACTCTTAACCGCATGCTGCATCGCATGACCTGCAGCATCCTCACCACCCTTCATAGTAGGGGCGGCACCAGTATAATAATACACCCACAACCCTCTCCCCCCGCCTCCACCAGCACCTCTTTCCCCATCAGGGAGACCATTAGCAATCACCCTCTTCACCAACCGCCTTACACACCACTCTGTCACCCCCACACCAGCAGTCGTTACAATCTGCTCCAACAACATCATCCTCCTACAGGTAACAAGCTCAACTATCACTCCGCGCCGAACAGCAGCAGCAAGCGCATCAATAAGCGGCTGCGAGGTAAGATTAGGTGTTTGTATATACACACTCTTCTCCGCACGAGCAATAGCCAACATCAAAAACGCATTCTGCGGAGTCTGCGGATACACCTGCATAGGCGGCTTCGAAGAAAAACAAGAAAGCTGAAGATGAAACCTCGGATTCCGATGATGCGGCTGCGGGATAAACAAAGTCGGATAAGTAGCTGCCGGATTGCTCGGAAACTCCGACATAGCCACCGGCGCCGGTATCGGCGTAAGCGAAGTTTCCACACTCCCCGTCTCCGAAATTAAAAGATCTTCTTCCTCCTCTTGGACCGACTCCGCCTCCAACTCCGGTCCAAACGCCCAGACCCCTTTCCAGAACTTCAGAAACGTATTAACGATCCCACCCTCGAACACCGAAGCACACTCGCCCCAGACCTCCCAGGACACATTTGAGCTAGGCAGCACGAGGACCTTTCGATCGACGATACAGAACTTCCCATGTAGTACCGAAAACGGAAGATAGAAGATACTCCGTACACCCAAATCCAATCCCTCCAACTCCTGCTGTGAGGGAAGTCCTAGCTTCGACCACGTCTCGGGTGGATACTCTTTCCCCTTTGGTGTAGACGGGTGTGAGAGTTTCTGCCAAACCCCACTAGATGAAAATCCGATTCTGACCTTCACTCTATTTCTCCTTCCGGAGTCAATATGGCGTTCCGACAGCGTTCGTAGTGCATCGGTGAATACCTGTCTAGACTCCGAGGAAGCCCAGAAGCAGGTCACGAAAAGCACTTCTGACTCTGCAGATGCAATAATAGACGATAGTAATGTCGTAACGGATAGTCCAGTGCCAACATGGAACGCTCTCGGCGTAGAAGAGGTCAATAATGACCCCAACGGCAGTGGTGTCTCTGGCACAGCCGTCAAGCTCGATGAAGAATTATTATTCGGGACAGAAAGCCCCTTTACAAACTCTACGCATAGGTTCCTATCCGAGCGTTCAAGGGGGTGAGATTTTGAGTTCTGAAGCAGCCTCTCATAGCTCTCTAGAAGCTCAGAATCGACAGGCTGGGCAAGTGGATACGAGGGCCGGTGGTCTGGTGGCGGTGTGGGTGAGTGGAGTGGGAAGTTGGGTGCAGCCATCAGCTTCAGTGTATTGGGTGGTGGGAGATTGAGGATAAGGTGGAGAGTTAAGATGGTGAGGTTGAGGGGGAGGGACGCGTGGAGTGACATTCCATGTCACGGTTGATTGGCGTTGGTCTTGACAAGCAAGGTGAGACGCGTTGTCTCACCTGCTTTAGTACGTCATAGCGTTGCACTATACTGGGTTATTCCCGTATTACTGAAGTTATTGTCACGCATTAACCTGACTGTCACTCACTGAAGAAACTACAACTGGAGATAAAACTAGTATACAAACAAACCAAGCAAAGTAGCCATGCCTCCCTACAGTTCCACCCACTCCTCCTACTAAATTTATGCGTGCTGTACCATACCTGTAAGAACCACCTCAGCTCGGCCACTGAAGCAATGAAAAAATGAAAAAAATACAACGCCCGACCGCGTTCCCCATCAAACAAAAACCAGAAACAGGAACTTCTAGTAAAAAAGTAAGCCCTCCTTTGCCTTGCTTCGCCTTTTGTTAAGAAAAAATTTACACCATCTACTTCTTCTTCGGCCTCCCACCCTTCGTTTTACTTGCCGCGGCCGCCGAAACCTTCGAATCCACACTGGACGCCCTCGAAGTTGCCGTCGAAGTCGCCTTACTATCCGCCCCCTTCTTCGCCTGCTCAACCGCTTTATTCTATCCCACTATTAGCATGCACACCAACCCTACCAGAAATCTAAAACATACCTTCGGCGGTCTCCCCAACTTCCCGTTCGTCTCCGTTTTAACCTCCTTCTCCTTATTCCCCTTCCCCTTCTTCTGTGGAGGTCCCTCCTCCTCTTCCTCTTCCTCCCTATCCCTCCCCTTCTTGACCTTCCCATTCCCACCTGCCTCCTCAAACTCCCTAACAACCGTCGCAATCAACGTCGTGCATCGTCTCGAGATCTCCAAACTCGTCCGACTAAGAAAGAACCAATCAAACCGAAACAACGGACTCTCCCTGATCTCATCCCGTATCATATCATGTAAATTCTCGGCATCCAGCCCAAACTTGTCCAGATGAACAAGAAGGAAACGGTCCTCCTCCTCAGTATAGATCTTCTTATTAGTCGTAGAAACGCTATAGTTGAGTTTAAGCTGCTGTAGTGGCACACGGTACATATCGATTTTGCGACGAAGCATTTTCTTCTGCTGCGTGATCTTTGCGCTTTTTTCTTCCCCGGTTTCAATCGTCGCGATGTATTTCTCCCAGTTTGGCATCTCGCGATAGCGGTCCCAGAATATTTTGGCGTACTCACGCACTTCTTTCTCTGTTTTGGATTCGATATCTGCTGCGATCGCAGAGATGCTCTTACGGCCGTATTTCGCACTCAGCTGGACAAAGCTCATAAAGTCCTTCCGTGACCAATTCGAGAATCCCTGCTCTCCCAACGCCGTCTTCTCCTCTAATTCCGCCTCGGTGAGTGGCACAGCGTTATCGATGATGGCCTGTTCCTCTTCACGGGCAGCCTCGCGCTCCTCTAGTGTCTCTTCGGTGCCGTCGCGGAGCACGGCTTTATAGCCTTGCTGCTTCTTGAAATACGCCGTCTCCATCTCCTGCAGCTCGACGAGGCGGGCGGGATAGAACTGGTGCTCGTGGACACTAACCTGTTTTGGTGCACGGGGAACCTTCGGCTTCGTATCGGCGGTTTTAGACCCCTGGGTAAGGACTTGGCGGTAGTAGTTATCGATACCATAGCTCTGCTCCTTACGTTCACGTTTAGCCGGGTTGATCCAGTTGGCACCGATATTAGTCTTCTTGACGGCAGCAAAGTTCTCGCCATTCCATTCATAAGCGGAGTCGGAGGTGAATTTCTGGAGATCATCGAGACCGAGTTTTGCATAACGGGCGTTGAGCTCCTTGGTACGTTGCTCACCGCGCTCGAGGATCGCATTGATGTCGTCGTCGGTCATGGCTTGTGTGATCTGGTTATCTTTGTCTTTGGCAGACTTGAAAACAACGTCGGCACCGTGCTGGATCATTGACAGAAGTTCGTCTTTTGAGGCAGCAGCTTTAGTTTGCTGTTGGGCACGAGACTGCTGGATTACGAGTTGATCAAGTCGGAGCTTTTGAGCGGCACGTTCGAGGACCTTTTCCTCAATAGCGTTCTCGGTCACGAAGCGGAAGACCATGACTTGTTTGGTTTGGCCGATACGATGTGCGCGGTCCATAGCTTGCAGATCTGCCTGTGGATTCCAGTCGGAGTCGTACAACACAACGATGTCTGCAGTTGTCAAGTTGATACCCAACCCACCAGCTCTGGTCGTGAGGAGAAAGATGAACTTATCGCTTCCAGGCCTATTATAGTCATCAATAGCGGCGATTCGGTCCTCATGAGCAGTAGATCCGTCGATACGGCAGTAGTTGTACTCTCTGAACACACAGTAATCTTCAAGGATATCCAGCTGTCTGCTCATCTGCGAGAAGATAAGGATACGGCTACCCTGCGCCTTCATGCGCTTCAACAGCTTATCCAGCATGACCATCTTGCCCGAGTTATCGATGATATGCTCATCAGTAGTATATGGTGGACCGGGCTCTGCGCCTTCAAAGAGGTACGGATGGTTGCAGCATTTACGGAGCTGCATGACGATGTTGAGAAGACGGGTCTTGGACTCTCGTTTGCCGCCGGCGCCGTTGACGGCGTCAATGTCTTTCTCAAGGATCTTTTGGTACCACTTTACCTGCATTTCGGACATGCCGATATAGACGTTGACCTCTGTGGATTGTTAGGTGGGTGATAATTTGTGAGTGGGGTAGGTGGGAGTAAACATACCTTTTTTAGGCAACAAGCTCTTCTCGACGTCACTCTTGACACGACGTAACAGGAACGGCCGTAGCACTTTATGGAGCTGTTGGACAACCATATCCTGATCCCCACCTTGGGTCTCGAACCACTGATCGAATGCACCAGAATCCCCAAACACATCCGGCAACAAGAAGTTAAGCAGCGCCCATAGCTCATGGAGGTTATTCTGCAGCGGTGTTCCAGTAATGAGGAGGCGGTTGCGGGAGTTGAAGATACGGATAATCTGGGCGAGGGCAGACTCTTCGTTCTTGATACGGTGGGCTTCGTCCACGATTATGTATTCCCAAGCGAACTTCTTGAGATGGGTCTTCTCGCGTAGGATCATCTCGTAGCTGGTGATCATGACGTCGAAGTCTTGCGGGAGGACACGCTCGTTGATGAGCTTGGCACGCTCCTCTTTGGTGCCTTGCAAGACGAGGACATTGACGTCGGGGGTCCAGTGCTCAAACTCACGCTTCCAATTGTCGAGCGTGGATTTCGGGACGGTAACGAGATGCGGGCCAGGTACACCTGCAACGTAGCGGAGGTAACCTAAGAACTGATAAGCTGTTAGTTTTGTCCATAGAACTTCGTACAATTGGATGACATACTGAAATGGTCTGTAGGGTCTTGCCGAGACCCATCTCATCGGCCAGGATACCAGAGATACCGTTCTCGTGAAGAGAAATAAGCCAGTTAAGACCAGCAATCTGGTAATCTCTCATGGTACCACCCTTGATAAAGGAAGGTGATTCTGTGAATATAGTCCTGGCTTCACCTTCACCCTCCTCATCCTGAAGGAGTTCCTCGTCTTCCTCTTGCTCGGTACGTCGGCGCCTGTTCTCTGCAGCGCTAATTTTTTTGCCCTTTGACTTTTTCTTCTTTTCCTCCTCTTCAGCTTGGATACGGAGGTAGTCTGGGTTGTTGCCCATAAAGTGGCGGAAGAGATCTGCGAGGGGTCAGCCACAACCCAGGAAATAAGCACAGAAGGACAACGAGGCCTACCTGTTAAACCGAGGAGATAACGAATTCGTTTTGTAGAATCATTTTCCTATATTTCCATCAAAGGTTAGATCCACCCTCAAATCGGAAACATCCACTTTACGCGTCCACGTGTGAAACAAGGCGAGATCCTCAATTCGTCCACATGATTGGAGATATACCTTTGTCTTGTTTAGCGTCTCCGTCTTCTTCCCAAATGCTTTCTTTTGTTTTGAAACCGCGAATGACCTGCGCCGCCGGCCATCTGCTGGCGCAACAGACTCATCATCGCCGTCGTCGTTTTCCTCGTTCTCCTCCTCGTCATCACCATCCTCGTTCTCGTTTTCCTGCTAGAACGATATTAGTCCACCACAGCCCAAGATCTCGATAGAGTTATAGCATACGTTATCCGCGTCCTAAAATTATAGGGTCGCGCCTGTTAGCTATGGATATGACGCAAGGGTGAATAAAATACGAGCTGATGGAGAACCGGAGTAAGAAGAAAAGACACGGGCATACACTACGTACATCCATAGAGACATCTCCGTCATCGTTGGCCTCGTGTTGACTTCCTTCGGCTGTTGTTGGGACATTACTTTCGTCTGCCATTTCCGAGTCCACCAGTGAGGCTCTGCTCTCTCTGCTCTTAACCATCTCGAACGATCTTCTTCTATAACTGGGCGCTGTACTTGGTGAGTGTGTGTAAATTATTAAGATAGGTTGACAAAGATTGGTGGTTGATTAGGGGGTGTTGTAGTTATCAGGAAAGAATTGGTGAAGAGGAGGAGGAGGAAGAGGGGAGGCAATGTAGGGGAGAGAAACACCCGCAGCGAGCACAGTACCTACTTACTTTCTGCGCCAACTTTCTTTCCAAGCGCGTCGCCGAAGAATTTCCCACGCGAACCTTGCCAAGACCGCCAAGTTAAGAACAGCGCTGCAGCTTACTCATGCATTCATTCATCCATCCATCGTCCATAGCTCTCTGGGTAGTACCAGCAGTGGAGGGGTGAGCAGGTACTGTAGAGTAGATCAGGAGGTACTGTTGGTACCTCAACACACAGGCGGCTCCTCTGATGTGGCTTTCCGCTGTTCTTCTTCTCCATCACCCAGTATCACTCACTTGCCCACACCCTCGGCTTCCCCGGAGTCAATCGCCTTAAACCCTAGGATCTCCCTCCGCCATCTGTGAGCCCTGGCCCAACTGCAGGTAGCTTGTCACTCACTGGAGACTGTACTGTACTCTGTCACTCCATTTATTCTTCACCACTCTCTCGTTCGCTCGCTCCCTCGCTCCCTTCACTGGCTTTTGCCTCCCTCCTCCCTCTTCTCTTCCTCTTCCTCTTCTCTTCTTCTCCCTTTCCCTGTTTCATCTATTACACCTCCCACTCGCCACTTTCTCCCATCTCTACTACCGCCAACTGACTGTCTTTCTCTCGCCCTCTCTGCTGCATTTAGCTTCTGTCTTCATCCACTAGCCCCATCCTCTCGTTTCCGTTTCCTCTAGTCCAATTCTTTCCGCTAGCCTATTCGTGTCAACCCCACACACAGACACAGACTCCCCTCTCGTTTAGAATCCACCACCATCATCATCACCATCGTCATCAATCTACCTACTATCTTACCAACAAACACTTCCTACGGCTCCTCCCCCGAAGGCGTGCTAAAATACCCCTTCCCTCAACCACACAATTCAGAACAAACCAAAGAAATGGACTTAACATCCCTCTCGTCAACACTCCCCCGCAGCAACCCCTCCACTTCAGACGATCCCGAAGAGCCTTCATCCTCGATGCTGCTAGCAGCCTTCAAACAAACCGCACTATCCGTCACCACTCTCTACAAGACTGCCGCAAACGAGACCGAAAGGTCCCGCCGCGAGGGCCGGGCGGAGGGCTACCAAGACTGTCTTGATGATCTCCTCGCCTTCGTAGAAAAGGTTGAGGGGCGATCCGATGGAAAGACCCTGGAAATGCTCCGTCAATGGGCACTTTCTAAGCGACGGAAAACAAGTGGGGGAAGTGCAGGAGGTGCAGGAACTGGAGGGGGAGGAAAGGCCCGACCGCGCCCTGAAGACAGGGAAGAAAGCGCGGATCTAGATCCCGAGGACCTCTCAACCACGATGGAGGAACCCTCCCCCCCGTCTCAAGCCCCCCAACCTGCTCCTTCACAACTACAACCTACAAACAATTCCTCCGCTATAAAATCCCCAACCCAGACCCGTCAGCCGCCTGCCTCTGTCTTTGCATTCCGCTCCAACATCGATCTTCCTCGCCATATCCCGCCGCCACTGAAGTTTGAAAGTAGCTACGAAGATGTCGACCTTCCAGACACAGACCTGTTCTCGCCACCGACGTCCCCGACACTTGCAGCTCACAACAATATTTTTCAGACCCGTACTGTATCCACACCTGCGAGTAACCCGCCGAGTCTACGACTAGGCAGTCCGAGTTCAACAGGACGACACCCACAGCAGCGTGCGGGAAATAAACGCCGGATTGGCAGTTTAGGGGACTTTTTCGACATCGCTGGGATGGAGAAGATGCAGTTGGAGCAGAAGCGGAGACGACACCAATAATCGGTTTCACGATAGACTACTATAGAAGGAATGGAGGAAAGAAAGACAAGGTGTTTTATACATGGGCTCTGGGCTCGGAGCCACGTAATGTTGTTACGACGAGACGAAGCGAGATTTTCTATGGCATGGAAGTGGATTCGTATGTATATTCGGTTTTTCGCGGTGTTGGCTGTAGGGAAAGATGGCTTTATTGTCTGCCATACTCCTTTCTTGTGTTTTTTTACTGTTGCATATTGTGGTTTTTTTGTCGGCGAAATCGGGGAAGGGCATGATAGAAAGGGGAGGTAGCATTTGCAGTTGTTCTGTTTGTCGTCGTTTTCTTTCGCTTTCTTTCGGAAAACTTACGCTAAGAGAAGATTTTTGTATTTTGAATGGGGTGTTTTCTTAAGAGTTTTTTTCTTTTTTTTCTCTCTAATGGATGATATTCACCCCTTCCCGCGATTGCAATTGTGTACGCTTCAGCATGGAGGTTATTCTGGGTTGGTGTGCTTAATATTCTTACTCATATCTTTATTTCCTGCATTCTCTCATCCGAAAAAAACCTGCATTTCTCATAGTTTTAGGGAATATAGAAGGATATGGTTTATTTGGGTTTCTTTCTCCACAATCGGCGCAACTTTTTTTCTCTCTCTATCCCCCTCTCGATCGGTTCCAGTTTTTTTTTTTTAGTTCACCCTCATCTGTATTCCTGCATGCATGCATGCATTTCTCCACCCACCCCAGATTTTTTTTCTTCTCCCCTGCACGAATCAATAAAATATTCTCGATCCTGCATCGTGGCTTTGAATCTTCATGATCGATGGATGATCCTAATCTCAATCAGCAAGTAGAAAGCAGCAGTCACTTTTTTTTTCATTGGAAGGCTAGACTGGATGTGGTTAGGGTGGGGCGTGATGCGTGGTGGATTGATATTGGGGGAGGGTGGAAGGCGTGCATCATGAGAGGTCACTCGGGGGTGCTTGGCGTGAGGGTGGTGGGGTGTTTGCCGCTGTTATTGGCGCCACCACCATCACTACCAACAGCAACAGCAACATCATCACCGTTACCGTACAGTAGATATTCAACGATGGCATCGGTTTAATCGACGTCGAGCAGCTCGATGCGGCTGTTCTGCTTTTGTGATTGATGGGGATTTAATTTACTGGTTTTGACGATGGAGTATTCTTGCTGACGAATCGGCACCTTAAGTGGCTATTCAGATGGTAACTTTTCAAAACTCAAGACATTTTTTACACGCCAGGCAAAAACGTTTAAACGACACGGATATTTGATGAGACCGACAAACTGGATCTCCCGCATGAGTTAATAAGACTGCGGTTGGATGATGTATTCGCTGATAGTTAGATGATCTAGAGGTCCCTGGTTTACCCAACTGGCTATCTGACACCGGTTACATCTCTACCAATGGACATGAGATATGGGATGTATGGCTGCAAAAATCCCGGTATTGGGTAGCGGTCGAATGCTGGAATTGTGGTGGCTATTTCTCCAGTTTTCGGTTTTGGCAGCGGTGTTACTCGCGGTAAACTTATTACCGGTACTCCTTTGGGGCCTTACAAGATGTTTGCTTATGGATTGTTCTTGGGGTACTCGGGGCGAATATTAAAGGCTCTGATCACGGGTTTTAGGCGGAGCCATCGTGACGTGCGTGAAGTTCATTTACGGTATCCTAGTTCAGCATCTCTTACGGGCTCCGGTTAGGGGCGTCATGAGCTAGATGAACAAAAAAGAAGAGCATTGAGACGTTCAGACAGCAGGGAAATCACCACATTTTGAAGGCTCAGTGCCTCAGCTAGATATATCGCTTTCGTGTCGGGTTTGCGTTTGGGGCTATCTAGGCTTCGGATACTTGGATTCAAACAGCTCCATGGATCAGGAAACGATAAGTATGTTCTAGACGCATGCGTTGCAGATTCTTCATGAACCTCTTTAATATTAGTTCCTATGACTGGACAAGCGGTTCCCTATATCTACGGAGGACTGAAGTGTAGGAGGTATTTAGATGGGGTTTAGATCAACTGTACGTTATCCAGCTTTTATTATCTCCATGATTCACTTCATCGTTCTAATATCTCCGTAGTAAGTTACTATTAGCTCTCACATTCATTCAAATGGGGGTGATCCATTTTGAAATATTGGTCACCAAAGGTCCCCTCTATGAAGAATTCACGACACGGATGTCACAATGGGACACTGAACTTAACTCAACAGCATGAAACATGTGGTGAAGGGTTATGATCACACCAAACAAAAATCAGGAATAACGCCTACTACAACATGTAGGGACTCGATCGGCTGGTGCTTTGGGAGGAAAAATAGATTCTAAGTTCGTACAAAAACATGGAAACTCACTCGAAAAAACTCTAGGAACGCAGCAGTCATCGTGTTTCTCGGAAATGGGAAACTAATATAGGTCGCTGAATTCGGTAGAGTTTTGGAAGTCTTCGATTCCAAGGACTCGACATGTAACTCATCGGGCTTCTGGCGTGGAGAAGCTGATAGAGATTATGGTTTTCGCGGAAGCTGATTACTAACCTATCCTTCGATGGTTTAGAAGAAGTTAAATAGGGATGGGGCGTGTAGCAGTGCAGACGGCAGTACACTTTCAAGATACCGGTACACACCAGAACAGCGGGGAAGCATACCATATATTCAAAGGCCCTTACACCGATAGGCTCATAAAATTAGCCTTATAACCAAGCGTGTTTGCAAGCTTCTGGATAATTCATCATCTGGAAGCTACCGGTCGACTGAGATTCATTATGGCTTTAGTCAAGCATATGAGGAACTGCAGCACAATACACTAAAATCATCCTATAGTCATGCAAATTATGTCAAGTAAGTCACTTATCCCTCTGTAAAAAAATCATTGGTGACACCTCGTAACTCTTGATATTGATTAAATCTTGGTAGATCATGTCTCAAGGAAGATAGATATATTACCCTAGAAATCAACAGCCAGACCGCTGTCATGAAGGTTTTTAGAGCTGCATTTTATTTGTGTTGTGTAATCTACCTTGGAGGTATGTGCCATTTATACCGCCTAAGGAAATATCAAATCGTGTCATAGAAGCTTTGCTAATTTAAAGCAGCTTTGGTAAGGTGCTCAACACGAAAGTTCAGCCTGTTGATATAAATGCTGCAGTCACAGACTATTCTGGGGGGGGAATATATCACAGTACAGAAGAGATGTAAAGTTTACGTGGCAGGGGTATCCGAAGACTAACTACTGAAGCATCCGGCTATTTATATTCCACCAGTATGATAGTTGAAATACATGTAGTTTATTTTTTAGATTCTTCATATCGCCAATTAATCTCATCCTTGAGACACCGTGCATTGATACAACAGCCCACTATCTTTCCTGGGCCACCCGCCCCCATTAATATATGTACTCTAGAGAACCTAAAAATTAGAACAAGCACTAGATCTCCGTACTATTGATCCCACCTTCCTTCTTCATACTACTATCTTCCCTAGACTTTAGCAAATACATGTAGGTATTTGTCATGTTGCCATCTTCAACACATCCCTGATAATTCCGAGGATCATAGAAGCAGAAGCTGCACCTAGGACAACATTAGTCCTTACTCTTTCGATAACTAAACCTTATTTCCCCAGTACCATACCCAGTAAAAGAAAACCAGTGGCACCACGGAATAGTATCTCATAGCGCGTTCGAGGTTATGTATACCCTCAAGCCTTCTATATAGCTCGTCATCTTTCATACTCAATAAACTATCTCTTTCAGAGCTTGCTTTTCGCACATTTGCATCACGATCTTCAGTGCTTGGTGCCTGAATCTGTGAGCGGGACCCCGCAAGTGGTTTCTAAAAATGAGGACAGGGACAAGACTAACGCAATATACATGATGCGAGGAAATTACTGTGTCTTACTCAAAAACAGATACCTCGCGTATTTGTCTAATCTCCTTCAAATAACGGAATGAGCCATCTACTGTATATGTACGCCACCGAAATGTGATACTATCCCAGATCAGCCAACGGCCCAAGCCGTCTAGCCCAAAAAATCTCACCCCATATCTGATTGGGTGGGTTGAAATGGCGGAGAAACAAGAGATCAAGTAGGTTCGAACCACCCAATCAAATATGGGGTGAGATTTTTTGGGCTGGTGGGTCAAAGATAGTATTTACTTGTCTTCGGGTATCCGGGGACAGCAAAATCAATCATAGGCTCGCTCCTGTCCTACCCACTGAAGGCTGCTATGGTTCCCAGCAGAATATGCTCCACTGGTAGAAGACGCCAAAAGAGTTACCACCCAGACATCTAAACTGGTACTAAAAGTAGCCCTCATCCCTGAGACAGTTGAAAAACGCCAACTTTGAGGCGAAAGTTGATCAGCACTGATTATGTGACCACCGCGATTAGCCCCGATAAGACGCTTGATATCGCTTGCTGCGTTTACACCAAGACCGAACCCTTGAAATCATCAATTAACTCACGTGAATCTCTTTAGGTTTCTGATGATGGGGCTATCTATTCGGCTTCCAGAAAGTGACAATTCATATACTCTCCGAAGACGTTTCGTCCCCAGGCTCTCACGGAAAGTCCTCAACGCGGCCTTTTTAGTCTTTATCATCTTTTTGTGGTTTCTTGGCGGCCCGTCGTGGACGTATTTCGAAGATGATGGTTCAAGGGCTGATATGCAGGCGACTGAATCTGTGGCTGCGGGACTCGCGATGGAAGTAGACCTAGGGGAGGAGATGACTGGGATCAAGAATTTGGTGATTGTTACATGTCATGCCATTTGGCTAGGAGGGCCGACTGCGGGGGAAGATGAGACGGAATGGTAGGTGAACCCCTTTTTATTTTTTCCAACACGTGGAGAAGTTAACATGACATGCAGGGCAATCGAGCCCTTCCAGAAAGGAGAGATAAAGACGTTCATTCAACACATCGAAAGCGGAGTCGCAATTGCCCTGCAGAATCCCGAAAGCTTGCTCATCTTCTCAGGGTATGCTCGTGTCGCCCTAGACATCGTGGACCTTGCTAACAATATATACTAGCGGTGAAACCAAAGCCTCAACAGGCCCTAGAAGCGAAGCTGATGGCTATTTTGTAAGGCCCCCCTTGCTCACTCCACGTATATGAACTTCAAGCTAACAGCTTCTCACATAGGATCTTGCCGCAGTCCGTGGCCTTCTACCACCTTCCCTCCTAGCTCGAACAACGACCGAGGAAAGTGCAACAGACTCGTATCAAAATGTTCTATTCTCGATAGCTCGCTTCCACGAAGTAACGGGTACTTATCCTAAAGCAATAACTGTGATCTCGCATGACTTCAAGCGCGATAGATTCCAGCAGTTACACCGCGCCAGTCTACGGTACCCGGAGGAGAATTTCCGATTTATGGGCGTTGATCCGGACTGGGAACATGCAGTTACTCCTAAAGAGCAGATCCTAAAATATGAAGGAATAACTAGAAAGGCCTGGGAAATGGACCCGTATGCTTGTGCGAAGAACGGGGAATTGAAAGCGAAGCGAAGAGGAAGGAACCCATGGAGGAGGTTTCATTCCTATATGACGAGTTGTCCGGAACTCAAAGGGTTATTAACTTGGTGTGGCCTTGGAGATACATCTTCGAAGTCACTATTATATCCAGGGGTACTACCATGGTTGAAGTGATGCGTAAAGATGGACGGCATTCTTTTTTTATCGGCATTCAGAATATACCAAGGATAAGTGCGGTTTGTTCCTGTTATGATTTCTACTAGCTTTAGACTTAGATGGGAGGTTCTGGCGTACATGTGTTTATTAAACTACTTCATCTTATAACACACTTACAAATACTACTTCTCACTACTTTTTCCAGTAGGTCAGTTCCCTGATAAGTCGAAATACCCCAAGCCGTTAGATTTCGTGGCAGCTGTAGCCGTTGGAGCAGTCTTCTAGGTCTGGCCTTCGTCAACACAACAAGACGCCCCCCACCCAAACCCGGAAAGCGGAGCAAAAAAAGCTTTGGATATGTATTTGTAATTGCCATCTTCGTTGAAAGATATCCACATGAAGGTTATCACTGTTCAACATTAGCTACTTTCTGCGTTCCAGTAGATACTTTAAGAAAAGGTTGACCAGATGATCATACCTAGCCAGCTCAAGGGTGAGAAAAACAACCATCATGAATATACTTTGCTCTTCCAGAAAGTGAGGGAGTTAAAGTAGTGGCCGACCAATTGTTGCCCAATCAGCCCAAAAAGAGGGTATAGATGCCAAGTTATACTTGTAACAAGCATCACTGATAGGCTCACTGCTTACCAGAAAACAAAAGCAAAATTTCTCAACAAAAGCTTGAGATGATACATATAAATCAACCTTGTATCACCCAGAATACGATCCATCGTAGAACCCCAATCGATAGTTCGATTCCCGTGACCTTTAATTATCCCCCCAACTAACATCCGTACCATGTGGCTACTCAGTCAAAAAGAAAGAATCAGCGATCAAACTAGTAGAAGAATTGGATGAACCTCCGGTCGCCGCTGAAGAGATACCAAGGCCATGACGAAGGAAGATTAGTAGGTTTGCTTGTAGCGGGGGATGCCGGTGTGGCGCCGGTGTGGTGCTTTTACGGACCCCAGAGCGGTTTGTTTGCCTCGCTATAATATCTTCGAAAACTGACGGTTTGTAGGAGGGAGGATAGTTAGGTTGAACGAGAATAAATTTTCTCCAGCCTTAGCAGCAATGAGGCATCTCCCCCTAATTGTAACAAGTAACAAGGGCGAAATACGGCTTCCAACAGCCCCTTCCGCCACGAGCGGATACGACCATAACCCGCAGCCCGCAAACGCAACAACCAACAGAACCCGAGAAGGTGAGAGAACGATAGAAAATACCTATTAGCTCTACCCCCAATAGAACATAGAGCTAGAAATGCGTCCACGATAAGTAAGGCACCCGATACGGCCATGCTGTACACTCTCGGATGCCTGAAGATCGAGAGTTCAGTATGCTGCGCAGTACGCAATTAGACAACGATCAATTGATAGATTAATTAACAATTCATACACGCATCCAACCCTTTAGGTTAAGGCGGGAATCCGCGGATCGACTATTCTAAGCATGAACGTACTGCGGGTGTAGGGGAAAGTCTGTTACCATGTGGTGGCGCTAGCGCCGGTTCTTCCCTTCACCCTTAACACCCTGGGGCTCTCCTTTCATTAAGTAGCCTTTAATTTCCTTTGTCTCTGAAGCCTCTCTACTTTTTGTAAAGTTGTTGTAAATTTTTAAGTCTTGAGTTGAGTTGGCAGTCATGTTTCGCACTACCAGCACGGCCACCTGATGACAAACCTTTCCCCACCCCCGAAGTACATGTAACCGACGCCCACGCAGTGACTCGATGAGTTGGGTTCCACAGCCATGTATATAGCGAAAGTAATTCACTATACCCCCTTCTCATGAAGCTCCATGGAATCACAGACGCTGCCAGCGTGTCATAAGGAAACCGGTCTAAAAAAATAGCATCAAGAGCTTGATCAATCGTGGTGTATTTATAGGTGGGTATAAACGGTAAGATGCAGTTGAAGGCTCATGGGATAAGGTTTATTTTTAAGTACCCGGAAGGCTGCATGTAGCCGAGTGATATACCATGAAGCTTCAAATCTCGACGTATATCTCGGGTCTCATCACGAATACTTCTACGGGAAATGGAAAGAACCAAATGAAACCTTGCAGATAACAGAATGAAGATATCAATAACTTTTTTCATTCCATCATCCTCATCATTGCACCTTTACAAAACCAGGCACCGGTACTTTACCAACCCGCAACCCAGAAAGAAAGAGTAAAAAAGAAGAAAGAAAAAAAATCCCCGAAAAAAAAAGGCCCAACTTTTTTGAATAAGTTTCTTAGAAGTATCTGGCATTTGAAACAAAAAAAAAAACGGAACCATCATATTTTATTATTTTCAAATTTACTTTTCCTTGCATCCATCTACGCTCTAGACATGACACCCCAAGCCCTGATGAGGTTATCCGTATAACCCGCAAACAGAGTTTGTCCATCTGCGCTCCACGCAAGTGACACACACTCCGGCTCCCTGCTCTTCTTGCCAGCAGCCAAGAACTCGGGCTTGAGCTCATCGACCTTCGATTTCTTCTCGAGGTCAAAGATAATGATAGAGGAGGCGGTAGCAGCACACAGCCAGTAGCGGTTAGGGGAGAAAACAAGCGCATGGATCTCATCGCCAGCGTTAAGAGAGTAAAGGTGCTTGGACTCGTTAAGATCCCAGAGCATGGTTGTTCCGTCCTTTCCACCAGACGCGCAGAGGGAACCGTCGGGGGAGATTGTGACGGTGTTGATGTAGCCGGAGTGACCGATGTGGTCGGTTTGAATGCGGCAAGACGCGAGCTCCCATACCTTTAAGCGAAGCATTAGCAACGGTCATATTAGGATTATGGGCGATATATTTAAGAAATGATAAAGGTGGTGGTGGTATCATCAGTGCGTCGGTGATTGGTTGTCTCATAGACCTAGATGGGGTCTCTGAAGTAGCAAATACTATAAGGTTGCATTGCATCCTTTGATCCTTCCTCCTCTTCTGTATAAAAAAGAAAACCCTCTAAAGGATGCATAAAAACTGACCTTAACAAGCTTATCCCAACCCGCAGAAACAATCACAGGGTTCTGGGGGTTCGGGCTAAACCTCACACAAGAAACCCACTCAGTGTGGCCCTTGTCAACAATGGTGAACTTGCAGTCACCAAGAGTATTCCAGAGCTTAATCGACCTGTCCCTGGATCCGGAGACGATCTGACGGTTGTCGGCGGAGAAGGAAACAGAGAGAACATCGTTGGTGTGGCCGACGAAAGTGCGGGTGGTCTGGCCGGTGGAAAGCTCCCACAGACGAAGAGTCTTGTCCCAGGATGCGGAAAGAGCGTAGGCGCCGTCGGATGAGATTACCTGTTCGAACCATCAGCAAACTAACGTTTGCTTAAAGTGGTAACGGGAGACATACACAGTCAGAGACAATGTGGGAGTGACCTTGGAGACTCCTCTTAGGAACACCATAGCTCATCTCGTCACGGGTTCTGCAAAAATTCATCAGACAACTTTCTAAGAAAGGCATCCTCCAGCTGCAGACAAAGCTCGTGCGATAGTGTTTCTTACAGGTTCCAGATGATCAAAGTCTTGTCGCGCGAACCAGACAAGAGCATGTTGGGGTTCTCGAGGGAAGTAGCAAGGGACTTGAAACATCAGTCAGTATCTTCCATAGCAAGTAGCTTTAGGGAATTTCTTACAGTGACCCAGCCGCTGTGCCCTGATATCCAACGTCCATATCAGCATCTTCAATTCTATCATGACTCCCCAATCTCCCAAAACCATGTTCCAAAAGTCACCCAATCCCCCTACCTCTCCCTCACAATTACCACCAAGATTTCTGCCTACCTTCAAGGGTCCCACGCAAAACCATCTGTTCAGCTAATTACCCCACCATCGAATCAGCACTCATGTCTCCAAAAAAAATTCGAGATAAAAAAATCGACGGATCCGAAGGGCACACACCCATGATGTTTTTTTAGAGAAAAGTGACGGACGGACTAATTGAATGGGGCCGTAAGCTTCGTGGTGTTTCGTGGGTGGACGTGAGAATTCGTTTGCTGACGATGAAGTCTGTCTGGTGTTGGGGTTTCTGTGTGGGCGTCAGGTCTGCCAAGACATCGCGACCTAGCCGCTATTGGCCGTGTGGGTGGAATTTTGGTGGTCGTGACTGTCCACCGATCAGGGCCAACCCTTGCTATCTTATCTTATCTTGATTAGATCTCATATCAATGATCGATTGTTCAAGTGTGAAGACTTGCGATTTGCTGATGGTGAGACCAAACCGTGAAACCGGCTCCAAGATAGTTCGTCCGATCCCAAGCATATCTGACTGTGTTTGAGGTTCATCATAGGTGGATGCCTCAATCGACGGTCATTTTGTGATTGTATCTCAGTGTTTCAGAAATTCTCGAGTCGACGGACATGCCCTGCGAGTGAAATTGAAGTAAGTTGACATCATCCATCATGTGGCCTAAGGCAAATTATGCAACACCTAACCCTGTTCACACAATATCACTCGACACAGCATGCTCTCTACAAGGGAGGAGATTGCACCTAGGCACCAGCCAACAGGTGGACCATGCAAGCAATGGGACAAAGAAAGAAAGCGGCGCAGTATATTAATTTGTCACGATCAATACATCCCATTGACATTGTGTGTTGCTTTCGGTGTTTTAGATTGGACGCGAAACCGAGTTGGTTTTATTCATAAACCTTATTTTCGCATCGCATGAGAGACAACCATAAAACATCGTATTAGAAGTTCTGCGTCGGTTCTGCAAGCCAGATACAGGGTTAGGGATTTTCAACAATAACCTCAAGAGTCGTACTCCACTTTTAACATTTTACCCGACCTAGGGCTTGTGGGTAAGAATCACCCGTTGCAGAAAGGCGGGCCTTATATCTGCAAGTAAGATGATTCAAGGGAAGCCATTCGTTCAAGGCGCAGAGCCTCGATTACTCTACAGCGATTAAAAATAACTTCAACGGCGATCGTCCGTAATCACAGATAGGTGGACATGCGATACCATGCCACAACCTGGTTGTTAAAGTGCTCTAACACCACTGCGACGGTCCTCTGAAATGCACAGCTCCCAAGTGCCGCAGCGTGCACGGAAGGCCGACAGCACATATCGTGGACGAGAAACGATGTTTCCATCCGTGGTTGGAGACGTGAGGGGAACGGAGGCGAAAAGTGCACACCTGCCCAACCCTGTTCGTGCTGGTAGACGGATTGAGCCAATTCGCTGTTGCAGAAGCACAGGTTGGGGTTAGCATGGTATGTCAAGCCGTGCCGTATCGCAATGGACCATGCTGTGCGGCTGAGTCGAACGAACGGGCGAGGCTAACCGTGTTCTATTGGCCAAGACTCGGTTGGTGCAACCATCGACAGCTCTCAACCCACAACTGCAACTTCACAGCCCATTGTGCTACCCAACGTGCATGGATTTGACCGATAACCGGAGGATTGTCTTTTCTCTGAAGCTTGCTCAACTGGCGAGCAAGGGAATTTATATCTTTTGACGGATTCGAAGAATGACCGTTGTAATTTAATCGTGGAGGGCAGTACCAAGTAAACGAGGCACAGGTAATAGGGCAGCAGTGCTTACATCCAGATATCCACTCTCCCTTTTATGGATCCTCGTGGTTTTCTATTTACGATCACTACATGTATTCCTGCGGTGTCCGTCACTGCTGCTTGGTATGCATATCTGTACTAGGTTTGTGCTCGTTTTGTGCTCCTGAGCTCCGGGTATCCCGTTGCCCTCACCGGGAAATCACTTCACCAGTGGATGGATGCTGACTTTACGAATAGCTACGGGTGTAACTTTTAGCACACAGTATCTCAGAAATGGCACTTACCCCCTTCCCCCGCCTGGGATCACTTCCTCTTCCTCTCTTTTTTCCCCCTTCCTTTGAGTATCTCCACAGTTGTTGCAGGTAATAGCCCCATTTGCTTTTTTTCGACTCCTCTCACTTCTTGGACCAGTCAGAGGTAACTGTGGCTGGAGTTGGACGCACAAAACAAAGAAACTATTGGCCGACGCTTCCGAATTTTCAGTGTGCGCATGTACGGGGGGGTGAGTGGAGTGTGTATGACCATCATCTCTCGGCTCTCTTACAATCGAGGCTTGATCTTTCTCGCCTGCCCTCCCTCCCTTTCTCTCTCTTCTCGCTACAACCAACAACCATCGTGAAAGTCGGCAATAGACACCGGCGGATAGACACTATTGTGTTCTATCATCGTCAGCCTTATAGAGCACCCTGAACCTCCAGATACAGAAACGGCACGATACGGTATAAACATCATTTGCGATGCGATCAATTTCATTGTTTTCAGCCGCACTTTGCGGAGTCCTTTGGATATTATCAGATGTCGGCAGCGTTGCAGCTGATACTACATCGGTAGACTCTGGTAGAGGGAAAAATGGACAGGACCAAGGAGGGGATTGTTCGCGATATCCGGACGCCGATTGTTATAAAATGTGTATGCAGAGTGTTAACCCAGCGTTGCTCACAAATTGTCTTATCGGTGCAACTACTTTGACCACGGACCAAACTCCCCCAATACAGACTGGGGCAATTGACACTACCACTACTGGTACTACCACTACTGGCCCTGCCTTTGCTGTTATCCCGATAACAACGGCAACTTCTCTTCCAGGCGTTTCTGTGGTCCCAAGTACCACTTTAATCTCAGACCCCCCAACCGCGACCCCAACCCCCGTTACCGGCCTCGGCGCCGGTGAGATCAGCGACTCCCCTAAGAATGGTACAGTGACGCAGGCAGTCTCGGTCGGCAATCCATCCAAGAAGAAATCCAACACTGGTCCTATAGTCGGCGGCGTAATCGGAGGCATCGCTCTTCTCGCGCTTATCTTTTTAGTCGCCTTCTTCCTTTGGCGCCGTCGTCGCCGTGCCTCGGTAAAGTCTCACGACTTTGGTGCTCTCGAAAAGAATCGTGAATCATCTCCCTCGGTCTACCCCATCACCGGTACAAGCACCTACGACACGCCTTCCCCCCCTCCGCAACTATTACCCGCACCTGCAATAACTCCAGTGGAGAGCCATCATTTGATGGGCGGATATTCTGAACCGAATCAACCAGCATCGGGCGAGATTGTCCCCGTTGTGGGTGCGGCGAAGCCGTATGCTGTTAATACGCAGAGAGAGGTGGATGAAGATGGGGTTAGTTTGAGGAGCCCAAGTCCCGTGCAAGATGGGGGAAGGGGATCTGGGGAGAGAGACAGTGTGCCAAGGTTGCCGATCTATAATAGGAGTGGTGGAACGACTGATCGTGGCCCGGCGCTGTAGATAGGTTTTTTTCTTTCTGATGAATTGAGTAGGATGGATGATACCCGGTTTTATTATATATGAATTTATGGTGGCTCCTTGTGGTTTTTCTTTTCTGTAGAAGAAGGCTCTTAGTCGTGATGAACGAGGATTCAGAGGGAACTCAGGTCATTCGTTCTGGAGGGCGTTTTTAGGGTTGTATCTATATTTTTCGTGTCTCTCATTTATACTGGGGTTTTTTTTGTGATGGAGGTAGGTTGGGCCCTACTTTTTTTGCTCACAGATTATTATCATCTTACTTCTGGAGGCAAAAGTTGGGGGTCTTTTTTTATAACGCCTCTTTTTTTGTCGATGAGTAATTCCTTCGTTTGCAAGATTGAATAGTATCACATTGAATTATTTTCAAAAAAAGCTTGACATTCGCCGCTATAGCGCCTTACCAGAGTTGGTGGAATCTCAATAGTGTGTGGGAGCCCTTTTTTTTCGATACCCCCTCCCCTAAAAGGCTGCTTATTTTACCACCAACCATAACGCGAGCAAGTTCCAAGTCACCCGATAAGCTCTATATACACCGATAAACAAAGTTTCTTTTTATGTACAATAATCCAGCAAGAAAATACGTTTTTATTTATTTTTGTCCACGGCAAGGGATGCTTGTGAGCGGCCACAAACAGATTGCTTTTTTTTCCCGAAACCCTGTGGTAGTGGTGAACTTGCTGATCACCTTCTAGACAGACATGGGGAGAATACGAAGTATGCTTGAGGCCAGAATCGAGTGTTCTAAACCGTATATAAAACAAAGGTGTCATCCACGAGACTACGATCGGGGAGGTATTGGATTTGGTTTGTGGAAACATTTGAGTGGGATAGGATGCCTTCTTTTTTAGCGCTGACGATGTTTTTGAAGTACATGTCTGCTGTACTTCACCAACGGGTTTTGAAATAACCCTATCCTTTTGCTGCGATTTGGATAACATTCTATTATCATTCCTCACACCTTCTTTTGAATTGTCTGGTTCTAGTGGCTCCAGCAAAGTCCATTTTTATCTCCATTTGGAAGCATGTCCGTCCAGGCTGCTATCACGCTCCACCAAAAGCCTTGCAGCTTGCTACGAGTGCTTCCTTGGGCTTTAGATAACCCTGTAAGACAATTATAGCTTCGGTGTCCTGGATACGCACTCAGTGGACGGATGTATAATCAGCCCAAGGAGAAGATGCAAGCCTTAGAACCTTGGATTTCACCGTTAGTCCCGCGTCATCAGCTGTTCCAGTAAGAAAAGCCAATCGTGGAAAAAGCAAGTGTGGGCTAAATTAGGAGAAGGTTGTATTCTGCTTCAACACCAGAGTTTATGGATTTCAGTGAGGGGGGAAACGTGAAAAATGGCTGTTTATAAGGAATCGGAGGGAGGGGTTTCAGGAAGGGTTTCAGATGGGGTTTTATAGGTGTATTGCTCCACTATCCTCAGCGGTAAGCACCAAGGGAGCTCCTGTGTGTGTGGAGCTTGTTTTTGGTCTCGGGCGGTGATAGACTGTGTGGTGCTGTCAGGACGCTCCGCACTTCACCGGGTGCTCGATTCTCATGAAGTATCACTCGGTAAGTGTATTATGGTGGGGTTAGACTTATTTGCGGCTAGACTGCGTCGTATATCTATTACCATGAAATCTGCTAGCAAGGTGAAACAGAAAGTATTCTATATTGATGATTTCTTATATTAATGAGGGTGTGGTGGGTGTCTGAATATAATCGTGGGTTTTGATTATTGTGGAGAGAAAATGCATGCATTATTTACAAGATGGCCAACTCCACCGGAGACTATTAACAAATACCCTAAATTTTATCTATTCTTTTACATCACCTACCTTTCTTACATCATTTCTCGCCCAGTCTTTTCAACCCTTCCTCCGCTTTGACTACACCATCTTCCAACCCCAGCCCTTCCGCCAAACTTCGAGCTTCCTCAAACCTCTGTCTTGCTAGTCCTCGGTCGTTCAGCATCTCTGCAAACTCGGCAAGGTTGTACATAGCAACTACGCAGCCCGTATCGCACTCTTCGGTCCTGTCGGGCGGCTTAATGTTCTCGGAAACTTTGAGTGCTTTCTGAGCCCATTTTGTGGCGGAATCGGAGATTAGTTGTTGACGAGTTATTGGGGCACCGGGAGGGATAGGCTGCTGGGCAAGGGAAGCAGAGATGTTGTTCACTGTAAGTAGTTAGTATCCCCTTCTGTTCATTGTGGCCTGGAGCTAAGGAGGATGTACTTAGGACCACCGCATGGCAATTGTTAGGTGGCAGAAGGCCAAGCGCCTGGAGGTACAGAGGTGTCGCAAGAAAATGTTGATCATTGCTTTCATAATACCCCGCCAAATTCTCTAGCGCCATACCAACCTCTTCATTGCTCAGCCATGCGCCTTCCTCTTCCTCACTCACTTTCTCCCCATCTCTCCTCTGCTGTTCCTTCAATATCGTCTCCACTGCCCAAACCAGTGCCTCTTCTGCCTCTGCTGGTTTCTTCAGTCCCTGATATAGGTCTCCTAGCTTCAACCCAATACCTACACCCCTCTTCAGCAACTTTGTTCGCTCTGGTCCATTCGGTTTGGCTTTTGCTCCTGCGACTACTTCATCGAGTACGTGCTCAAGGATAGAGATGGTTTTATCCATCAAGTCGTATTTCTCTAGGACACCAGCGAGCTGGATCTTGATGCCTGTGACCTCATCGGATAATGGGTCCAGGCCCAACTCGGCACATTTTTCAAGCGCAATCCGGTAATGTCTGACCGCATCTTTAGGCTTGTCGTACATGGCATGGTAAAGACCTTTGCGGAGCTCAGCAGCCACAGGTTCAGGATAGTTGTGCATGGTTTTCTCGAGGAATTCGGCATAGGATGTATAGCCCCAATAAGCAGCGGCCATACCTGCGCCGGCGCTACGGCTGTTAGCGGTTATCCATTAAAAGGGTATCGAAGGCGTACAAAAAGAAAGCGATTAACGCCATGGCACGGGTTTTATTCCATCCTCGGCTATGAAGGATATCTTCACGGAAGCCTTTTCGAAGATCCTCGTAGAGGTGTCGCCGTGGGACTATTTGTCGAGCGGGGATGGCGAGGACGGTTGCACGCAGGCATTGTGGCCTAGCAGCGTGCCTGAAGGAACCAGCGATTCTTGCGAACATGGAGTTGGTATTATTTGGGGAACTAGAATGTGGAGGAGAATTCTATCTGCAAAGTAGAAGTAGGGGCGAGTGATTGATATCGAAGTTTAGTGGTGCTGTGACGTCGTTCGTGAATGGATAGTGACGGCTTGGCAAAATCTTGGCAACCTTATCGATATTGATGATAGAGCTTATGATTACTGATGTAAGGTAGAAAATAAAGCAATTGGCTAGTCACTGCGATTAGTTACACGTATAAATTGTCCTGTGTTACTGGGGAAGAATATACAACCAAGCGAGTGATACCCGGTGTCTTGAATGGGATGCATTATTCTAAGATCTCTGTTCTAAATTTTTACTATTATATTTTTGAAATCATAGCAACCATGCTCAACAGCGCAGAGTATTAATAATTTTCAATTTCTTTAAAGGAGAAATGGTAGTAACTAACAACCACGCACTAAACTGGCCCCGGGAGACTTGGTTTAATTGGTACTTCGCGGCTACGCCGAGACCGAATCCACCTTATGGTAGTCCCTCAATTCTAAAGATGCATATGCAGATAGCCCATTCAAAGATGACCATCTTGAAACAAAAGGTTTATAACGGGTGCTCAAGGGCGTCTCAATCAATGTTCCCATGTGCCATGTTGACAACTGAAATTACATATGAGCGCTCATTACATATACTTATAAACTCAGAAGTTGCGCAATTACTATTCAACCAACCAACCAACATTCTCGTTATTACAGAGCCTAACAATAAATCTCAGAAAACTAGAGTAAAGATGAGTGAACAAAACCAGGAACCTATCGATTACGACGATATCATAATCATCTTAGTATCTCCTTTACCTAGTCCTACAGGTAGTTTTGGCAGGAATCCGGCTGATCCCCCTTCTCCAGGCGCTGGTGAGACCGATGAACAGATCCGCGAAATTCAGGCTCGTGCTAGGGAACCTCGTCAAAACTCGCCACCTGGATCGCCAGCACTCTCGGAATCAGATGCATCCTCTACCAAGAGTGACAACGGCGTTGCAGATGATTTGCAGTGTAGTCTTTGCGGGCTTGGTCGAGAGATAACTGTCCAGTTTAGAGGCTGCTCACATTCTTCATGCACAGGATGTATGAAAAACCTTTGGTGGAGCAAAGTACAGCACCCTACACATTATCCAACTTGGTTTAGGTGCCCGTGGTGTCGCACTGAAATTACGGAGGTTGGGATGCTTTCGAGACAGCCTAGTTCAGGGAATGTAGTGGTTGTGCATGGGGAAGTCTCGTTTAAGGTCCGCACGTGGGAAAAGCTGGTGGAGTGGATGAATACTAGATCAAAGAGGATGGGCGTGAAAGCGAAGGAGGCGAGGGTTTCTGCGCTATAAGTTGTTCGCTACCGTCTTGTTGAGATTGAGAAGTAATCGAGGTGCCAGGTAACTGATAGTCATTTAGATATGTAATAATAAGTAAAAATAGTTTGGTGGAAGGTTTACCCAAATGTTTATAATTATGACAAATCCTGATGGGGCGAAATTGGGTAGCGGGGATAACAAATAGGTAAACCACAGATAATCGCTCGATATACTTTGGTGATACTTGTAGAATATAAAGTTAGGGAAAGTTTGGTTGATTGGTTTGGCTCAGGTCGACTTCAGTACAGGCTTGGTATGACCACGTGTAGTAGAGCCACTGACGGTACTAATGCAGCACCATTTTAGAAGCCGTCGTGCGACCACGAATCAGCGTATTAAGGATATCGTGGATGTCGTCGTTCCCATTCCTGGAGTACTTGAATTTTGAAAGTGGAAACGGCGTAATATGTTTGATGCAGCGTCCACGCCTGTCTGAAGGTAGAAGCGACGTAATATTTTTGATGTTGTGTTTATGCCTGCCTGAAAATTTCCCAATCGGCGATAATCGCATGATAGTAGAGTTGAACATATTTTCCGGGGGCGAGGCTGGATGAATTACTCGCGTGAAAGTAGTTCTGGGAAATGGCCGCCTTTTTCCTTCTTTCAGAAAGGAAAAAGTCCTCATGATAAATTTTTTTTCTCGTTGAGCTTCGTCAGGAGTTTATCTAAGTTGTCACTTTCTTCTGTTTGTCCGGTAAATTTGTTAATAAATATGAAAACTGATGAACTATAAGCAAAGCAACGGATAGGAAACTCGCCTGTGTGGTTAATACACGGTTCGTTGTATCCTTATGGATCGTAAATGATGTCTGATATGTCTTCTGGTTCTGTCTGCTCTAATAGGGTGATTGGTTGCTGAGGTAACAAGTTCGTCAATTTGCTTCTTGTATGAAACATTAACCTTCCTCCACTTAATTAAGTGTTAATGCAGATCTAGGAGTCTTGAATACTCCTCTAGAATCCTAAATGCCCCTCCAAGAGTCTTGTCTTGGGGACGAATGCTTTCAATTCGGTATCTGTCTAGGTGATGTGTTGTGTCGAAGTGTACCTCGGATTTCGCAAATGAGAATTTCAGTGTTGGGAAGGGAATGATTTTGCTTCTTTCGTAACAAGTCAGCATGGAGTGCAATCTCATCGTCCAGCTAGTGATCTGAATTAGTAATAGATTCTTTCTTTTGTTTGGTATCCTTGGAATGTTTCCTCGCCGTCTGGAATTGATTAGTTGATGTGAGAGTTTGAAGTTGAAAGACGAAGGAGGCTAAGTGTATTCATCCGAGGGGTTGCATGGGACAGGAGCAATAGGGCTCCTGGTATTGGTAACTGCAATATGTTAAAGCAGTCGTGAAGAATGTTTGTCTCCTGAGATCAGTGTCTGCTAGAAGAATAACCATATGTAGTGATGAGAGTTTTTGTGAGTGCAGGTAACGACAAATAAGCAAGATCAGCGGCGTAGCGCGAATTTCAGCTTCTCTTTGGGGGAATGACTTTGGGTTCTCTGTGATTTGTGAGTGGATTAGGTGTCGTTGGATGATGTTCAATGCTGTTTCGCCTTTGGATCTGATGTTGATGGTGATGAATTGGATGACTTGAGTGTAAGTGGGATGTGGAAGAGGTGAAGGAGGTGTTGCTGCTGTTGTCTGAGTAGTGTCGAAACTTTATGGGGGGGCGAGTGCTAGCCTATGATTGTTCGTAATTCGTTTACCCATTCTATCTGTTACAGACTGACGGTATCCATTATCTATCGAGAAGGTTCGGGCAAGTCTGTCGGCTGAAATGGGTGATTTTACGAAACATTGAGGATTGAATGTATGAACGATACCAATTTTTGGCCGAAATCACCCGTATCACCCGTATCACCCGAATGAGTACCCATCAAGAAACTATATATCGGGGTTTCAATGAAGAGGAAAAAGAACCAAGTATGTATCATTTTCTACAGATCTAACCACAGTACCCTTAAACAGGTTAACCTCATACGGCCCAGCCTTGTACCTAAGATATCCATAATCCATCCCTCCATGCCTCAGTATCTTTACTAGGCATTCTTGATACGCTCCTGTTCGAGCTTGGCGTAGAAACTACATGCGGCATTAGCTTTCCGCGGGTAAATTTGTGTGATTATTGGCTGGGACTTACGCATCGCGCTGGCGGATCGCAGGAATGTGGTATCCTGTGTGGTTTTATGAGCGCGAGTTTGTAGTTGTCGAGGTGGTGATGGTGGGGTAGATTGCTACTTACCGTACCAGAAGAGGTATCCCATGGCTAGGATTGTGACAGTCAACGAATGAACATAGGATAGTACTGAGGCAATTGGAAAATGATAGGAGGTGACATACAAGTACCAAGGCCCATGGCGACGGACAAGTCGAGAACTAGACCCTTTCTGAGTCTTCCGACGATTGGAGCAATGGCCATTTCGAATTGATGAGTGGAGAGTGGGGTAGAGTGGGTTTATCCTGTGGGGTTTTGTCAGAAACAGTGGTGCTTTAGATTCAGATTCGGATAGAGCGAGAGGATAGCATACAGTTGATAGGAAGCGGGAAGCAGAAACGGGCGAACGGAGGGGAAACAGACGGAGGGTTTGGAGGAGAAAAGATCGAAATCAGGTGAGGTTCTCTTGAACAGGAATCTGGCGATGCTTGGCGGGTCACGTAACGTTTTGCGGCGTTTCCTCTTTCGGATGATCCATCTTTGCTCTTCGTTCTCCCGGCAGCACAGCGCGCAGCAACAGCCATTCAGCGACGACATATCCGCTCCCGCGACAACTACATGTAAACTTCCATCTCGAGCTTCCCGTTCCATCGCCAATCCGCGTCATCCTCCTATCCACGCCCCCCTCTTATACTAACAAACAAAACACTTCCCTTCGTTCCTCCCCACCCCCACAAACCGCGCTCTTGGGAGAAAATTATGGCGGCCTCCATCCCCCCCCCTAAGCTCACCATAGACTCATCCGCCCTCGGCACCAATCCCCGCCCTCTCAAACGACGACGAAGAAACATCGTCCCCGACCCTCCACAGTACGAAGATGCGCCGGCCGTTCTCCCCGCTGAGATGGTCGCCGGCTTTCTGAACCGGAGCACAGCGGTGATCATGAAGTCCGTAGGATTCGACGGAGCAACTGCTGTCGCGCAGGAGAGACTGCGGCAGCTGGCCGAAGACTGTAAGAACGAGCGCACGATTGTCCCATTTTGTTTCTCGTGGGTACTGTTGCTTACGTGTACGGTGGTGACGAACAGATTACCTCCAAATGCTCCATACGGTACAATTGTTTGCGCACGCTCAGCGACGGACTCGGCCTACGGTTTTGGATTTCCAGGATATGCTTACTCACTCTCATATCTCGTTGTCGTCACTTGAAGATGAGTTGAAGCGGATACCTTCGAAAACACACTCACTTGTTCCGCTGCCTCCATCGCCGCCCCCACCCCCAGAACCAGATCTTTCATCGCTGCTGGGGCCGGAACTGGAGGGTGGGGAAAGGGATAAGAAGAAGTATGTCTATGATCATCTACCGCCGTTCCCGAGCAAACATACGTACAAGGTAACACCGGTGTTCACTGAGCGCCCAACGGAGCCACGGATGATAAGGGAACGAGCTACGGAGGAGGCACGGCTGGCAGAGAACGCGTTACGGAAGCTGCTTGCGGTGTCGGCGGCGAGTAAGGATCTGGAGAAGTCGCAGAGCAGCGCGGCGGTGGGGAATAAGAGGAAGGCACGAGACGAAGCTTGGATGAAGGCCTTTGAAGGCCTTCACTCACCAGGCGAGAAAACGGGAAAGTCAAATGGCGTTGTGCCTGGGGCGCTAGGAGATGATAAAGGATCTGGTAAAGGAAAGGCTGTGGAGGGAGAAGGAGAGGCCGGGTATCTAGAAGTTATCGTGAACGCGGACAGCCAATTCTGGAGGAAGGGATCATCGAATAAAAGGAGGCGAGCTACTACTGCGACGGGTGTTTAACCCATAGACCAGATCATGGTTTCCTATTCATTTCTTGCGCATTCATCTTTAATCGTGGCGCAGAGCGTTTTCTTTTATTTCTCATACTACAGGGGTTTTTGTTTATTCGGAAGGTTGCATTGTTTTCTCGTTAGATTCCTCGGTTGTCTGTCCATATTATATCGCTACAGACAGCACGGTGTTGCTGCTGTACTTCTATTACCAAAACCCTCTACTATCCGTGTACTCCTACCTATGATTAATAGGACTGGAACCAGATAATGAATATCACCATCTTCCCCTAAGAAGAGCTACCAACACGTCTCCAAAAAAACTCTAAGCAAAGATAAAATTTTGAAGAGAAAACGTTAGATATACCATGCACGCTACACGGAACATACTCAAACACCATGCTTGGCCAGAACACACGGGTTTTACCCAAAAATACAGGTTGTGACCGTGTTAAAGACAAAAAAAATAAAAAAAGGACCGTGAAGGAACCCAAGATTAAGATGAACCCGTTCTGGAAAATGACATCGCAAACCTCCTAATTATGACCGATAGTACATGTTCTTGCGTTGTGGCCTGTCCCCGCTTGGCCACAGCTTGTACAATGTTGCTTGCGTTCCACAACTTCTTCCCCATTCATCTTGCGAGCAAAATTTAATGCAGCTAGACCTTTGTCTCCCTTTTGCATGCGCTTTTTTTTAGGTCTTCCCGGCATTCTTCGGGTTACAGGAGGGTAGCATTCATACTGCGTGGGTTGTAGGTTTTCTATACTTACAGGCTTCCAATTTTCAACGTATATTTTTTTCCATACCGCAACTGAAAGAATATGTGGAAAATAATCCATCGGGGTCTTTTGCAATGCTAATATTGATGCAATTGCATGGGAACATGGTATATCATTTTCCTGAAAGTGGGTGCAAGTGCATGTTTTCGCATATACTGTGAAAGTTTTATTAGTATTAGTACCTAATAATGAGGGGTGGAATACTTACAATTTACAATATGTGTTTTCTCTTCTCTTTCATCACCTCTTACACGCTGGGAAACCTCTGCCCATTGATCATTTGCAACACGCACTGAGTTACTTTGTGCCCAAATACGACTTGTTTCTACCTCGGTATTGCACAGTGGAGTAAATGTGAACTTCAAGCCCATTTGAGTTGCTTCATCACTTCTTCGATATCGTAAAGCCATTTGCGAATGCCAAATCTCGTTTAGTAGGTCTAAAATAGGAAGTTCTCGGTAATCGCGAAGGGTTTTGTTGAGTGATTCGACAATGTTGGAAGTGTTATGGCCATAGCGGCGGCCTCGAAAAAATGCTGTAACCCATAAAGCTTTATCAATTGCTTGCAAATAACTTGCTGCTGCAGGCTTTTCATGTTGTAGCGATCTTATTCGATTATTGTATTGTTGTTCGGTTTTAGCGTTTGCGATCCCCCAAAAGTGATTCTCGGCAAGCCCAACACCAAATCTTGACTTGAAATTCTCACGTAAATGAAAACAACAATGAGCACGATATATACCAGGGCCTAACACCTCTTCGGCTGATAGAAGTCCTTTATCTCTATCACTCATGATAGTAGATTGTGTTGATCGAGGAATTGCCTGTTTCAAATGTGTCATGAAGTAGGACCATGAGTCCTTGTTTTCACCTTCAACAATAGCCCAAGCCAACAAAAGTATATGACCATTTGCGTCAATTGTCACTGCCAACAGAAGAGTTTGTACATAACGTGCTTTACAAAATGTTCCATCAACAGCAATAAACTTTCGACAATATTCAAATGAGGATTTAGCTTCTACAGGAGAAATAAACAGTCGCTGAAACTGAGTTATTGAAAGCTTGTTGTCTTCGTGAATACCTGGTACAGTTTCCAAGTGGGTATATATGTCGGGATTGTGTTCTTTTAACCGTGCTAAATAGGAGGGAAGGAGGTGATACGCTTGTTGTTCATAATGTAGAAGGTTATTTGAGAGAACGGTGCATGCTTTTTGAGCGGCTTGGTAGCTGATTTTTTCCTGATAGTGTAGCTGAACCGTATCCATTATCTCACGAGGGGTTGTACGTTTGGTGACAATGATATGTTTGGGTATATGTCGCTGAAGCCAGGATTGATCGTTACAGGTACTGCCATACTTCGGAATTCCTGTTCCAATACAGGTATGCTCGCTAACAAGTTTCACAACTTTGATATCTCCTTGTTTTGTTCGAGAAGCATAAACCCTCCAGTTGCAACCACTCGTAGACTTGCAACGATAATCTGCTCGGTCGGTATCTTTTATTTGCATGCGGAAAAAGAATTTATCGGAAATTGACCAATCCTGAATAGCATGCTTCAGGTTGCTAAACGAGAGAAATAGTTGTCCAATTTGGAGAGGTAATGTAGGCATTGTGGAGAAAGCGAGTGACTTTGAGTGAAGTTGGGACAAAAATTTTGGCAGGAAATGGTTTGTATCGAGTGGGAAAAGTAGCAGGCTTGACTGGATAGCTATCAATTGTATGCTGTAAACTTCACCTTTTATATTAATGTAAATGTACTTTGTATTTAGAGTACCGTCTAACATTACCTGTTCTCCCTTCCTCGAGTGTGTACTCTCACATTATTGTTGTGATTCTTTTGTTGTGATTTTGCTGATTTCTGTCATTCTCCGAGAGTCATATGTCGCCATCTTTAATTACCGCAGCAAAGCACTGATGAATTATCCCTGATAGGAAGGCACAGCCATGTTGAACTAGAAGCTGATCGTTGACTGGGGAACCATTGAACTAGCAGAGGAAAATAGAAGATTGTTTATCTAGCAGTATTGTCAAAAACTTCCGAAGTATTCAGGTATACTCGCATTATTAACTTGAGATCTAATAATGGTAGTGAAAAAATCCAATCCGCCCAACAAACCCAAATGCAGAGATCTAGACTCACCTAAATAAAACAATTACTCGTAGAATAAACTAATCCAAAGAAATAAACAGATCCGTGTAAACAGATCCAAAGAAATAAACAATTCCCAGAATAAACGAATCCAAGAATGGAACAGTCCAAGAAATAAACAATCCTCCATAGGAAAACAGATCTAGCAGCGAAACAATTCTCCATAAGGAAACAAATCCAGCGAAACAGATCCAGAAGCGAAACAGATCCAGCAGCGAAACAATTCCCCGTAGCGAAACGAATCCAGCAGCGAAACAGGTCCAGCAGTGAAACATATCCAGCAGCGAAACAATTCTCCATAGGGAAACAAATCCAGTGAAACGGATCCAGCAGCGAAACGAATCCAATAGGGTCTGGACTCTCGGCAGCATCTAGAAGTGGCCTAGAGATAGTTAGTAGTGATTCAATTTAGCACCAAAGAGGACTGATAATGATACCTGATGTCTGAGGTGGGGTTTGGGAGCCTGTGCAGTGGGATGGCGTTGGTGTGCACTGATGAATGGTATGTGGTATTGTTCTACCTAGCGCGCATGGTATATCAAACGTTTACCCAATTTTGAATCGATAGCCAGGGACAACGCGTCACTAAGTTGGTGGACGTGACTCTCCCTCTCCTCACGTGACTATCTAATATCTACTCCTTGGCGTTTTGCTGCGCAACCGTTCGTGCACCTTATGTCTTAGAGGCTCTCCCCGGGTCTAATATAGAAAAAACCTAGTTTTGGTTTTGAAAAGGAGCAGAGGTCCTAAACTCGTTTCAATACTAAAACCACATACCCTTCTTTGGGTTGGAAAATGAAGACCCTTCCCTACCGCCGCACCTCCACCGCCGTAACCTCCACCGTAACATCCTTACACCTAACCCACCATGCCCCATCAACACCCAATCTTTATGCATGAAGTGAAGAAAAGAAGCCACGTACTTCCGAAATAGCCTCTCGATAGGCCAGCACCGTATCTCTTCGCCTTCAACTTGGCAGTCCCACTGCAACATTTCGACCAATGGACATTTTGAAAGGTCTTCAATAGGAGACTTGCGACGATGGCCTGTGCGCACGTCTGTTTGAAGACGTTGGTGGAGCTGGGAGGAGGGAAATGTGGTTGTGGGGATGCCCATGTTGTGGTTGGAGGGGTGTAGTGAGGTTTAGAAGGTTGGTTGACAGGTAGGCATGCGCACCTCAGGTGGGTGATATTACGCGTGCTATATTACTGTTGTGGTGGGTTCACGAAAAAACGTGATCTTAATTAATTATAGTTTCTTGTTTTGGTTTTTAGGTACACGATTTATCGGAGTGGAAACAGACAATCCAGCTTTTTAAAAATTTAGGTTTATACTGATAACTGCAGCAAACAAATAAGTCCAGCTAACAAGTGTTCATACCAGGGGCCTCTCGACTTGGATCCTGGGCTAAAGATTTCGTAAGTCGAGGTCGCGAATACGCTTTGACATAACTACTCGATCTGGTAATTTCGTTCTCTTTAGATGATCGTTTCCATGGTAATACAGGGAAATGATCGTGTGTCTGGAAAGCGGAGACAGGAAATTTGCAGATTTGCAGCTAGTGACATCGGGATCAAAATTTATAAAGACCTTGAATACATAAAAACCACGGCCAAAAGTCCGGTATTATTGTCCGCAAGTTCTGAGGGGGGGCCTTAAAAGCTCTGGCCGCGGACATCCGGCTTTAAACAGACTATTCCCGTCTATGCAAGGCGCGTATAACCATCGAAACAGCTGATTATCTTTCAAAAGAACAAGAGATCGAAGCCTGCTTGTGATATATATTTTGGCGACCGGGAAATCTCAAGATCTGCAACAATCTAGGGCGGAGTCAGGCGGTGATATCCACCAGCATGTTTGAACACTGGTGACCTCCCCCCAACTCCGACTCCGACCCCATACAATAACCTAATATCATATTTATGCATACTATCTACACGTTTTCCCACGAGAAACTCCAGGGTTCACGTGAGGCGCAGGAAAATATTTTGATCCGAGCCGAAGCTTGGCTGGATCCTGCATAGGGTAGATACCGTAGGTTAGATCGATTTGTGACAAGGAAGGTAGAGGGGTCTGGTGATAACCTATCATGCTGCACTGGCCGAACACGAGAGAAACAGAGAGAAACGCACCCACAGAAATGATCGCGCATGTTGGATGAGAAAGGCGGGGAAGCGAAGTCGCGAAAGCAGGGGGAAGCAACAGAAATAATGAGGTTCCAGGAACCCCAACAGCGCAGGTAATCAGTGCCGAGGACTCCTGGCGGGGTGTTTTGGCCGAAGTGTTGAGGCGAGGGGTTGTGTGCGCCGCCGCTGCGGAGAAAAAAAATCAGTGGGCAAGGAAGGGAGGAGGGCAGCAACGCATCATAGACTGCGAAACACCCGTGCACGTACCATCAATCGAGTTCCATCGTCTGTTTCCCTCCGCTCCCCCTCCATCTGTCCATTCATCCATCCGCTTCTTAACAACATCTCTATCGCTGCTGCCAGTGGCCGTCCGTCATCATCTTAATCATCTCCATCTTCATCTGCTGCCACCTCGTCTGCATCAACTTCCCCTCCATCCCCCCACCGCTACTGCCCAATTAGCCATCCCTTCTCTTTCCTTCGTCTCTCATATTCATAATGTCGGCTCCTCCCCTCCCTTCGGTTGGTGTCCGTTCCGTTGGCCTTCCTCCATCGGACTCTTCGTCACTGTGGACTCGCCTGACAACATATGCTTCAGAAAACAAGGCTGTTGTCTACACTATCGGTGCCGTTGTAGTGGTTGCTGGAGCCGGTGGGATATACTACTTGTCGCAGTCGGGAGAGTCTAGCAAGGGAGGAAAGTCAAAGAAGGACCGACGGAAGGATATAAAAGATAAGGCATCGTCAAAGGACAAGCAGGTTTCTGAGGGTGAGATCTTTCAATTGCGGTTTCCGTCACTGTGGTGTTGGCCTTTGATTCTTTTGGTTGGCTTATCGTTGTGGGGGATGACGTACTGCGGGCGCTCATATGCTAACAATATTTCATATGTTTCAGAAACTCAGTCCCCGCCTCCAGAACCAGCAGATACTCTCCCGGAGGTTGATGAAGAAATTTTGAAGACTCTAACACCTGAGGTATCTTGTCCTACACTTTTCGTCTTAAGGTGGTGCGGTTGTTTAACTTGCATCCCCAAACCCAGCAAAAAAAAGAGTATGCCGGAAAACTCAAAGTCGCCGGCAACAAGGCCTATGGCAGCAAAGATTTTGACCTAGCTATTGAATTATATAGCAAAGCCATACTTTGCAAAGCCGACCCTATTTTCTACTCCAACCGTTCTGCATGCTACAATGCTCTTGGGAAATGGGAAAAGGTTGTTGAGGATACGACTGCAGCCATCGCATTAGATCCAGAATATGTAAAGGCACTTAACCGCCGAGCCCATGCCTACGAGCAACTTGAGAATTATAGCTCTGCTTTGCTCGACTTTACGGCCAGCTGCATTATTGATGGGTTTAGGAATGAGGCTTCTGCACAGAGCGTGGAGAGGTTGCTGAAGAAGGTTGCTGAAGCGAAAGGAAAAGCGATGTTAGCAGAAAGACCCAAGAAATTGCCGTCATGCACCTTCGTCTCCAACTACCTACAAAGTTTCAGGCAGAAACCTCCTCCACCAGGCCTCGAGGATTCGGCTTCCCTGGGAGAGGGTACCGGCGATTACCACCTGAGGGCTGGGCTTGCGGCTGTGGATAGGAAGACTGTTGACGGATATGAAGAAGCGGGACAGGAGTTCGAAAAAGCTATGGAACTAGGCACAACCCATGAGGCATACGCACTGAACTGGAGGGGTACTTTCAAATATTTGAGGGGAGATCCGTCAGATGCCTTGGAAGACCTGAACAGGAGCATCCAAATCGATCCCGAGTTGACACAAAGCTATATCAAGCGAGCAAGTATGCTTTTGGAACTTGGTAGGTTTCTAGATCACCGATTTGCACTCGAAATAAGCAAAAAATAACAACGGCCGCAGGTGATCGCGATGGTGCTTCCATGGACTTTACTACAGCCCTTGAGCAAAACCCCGAAGATCCAGATATCTACTACCATAGAGCACAGCTCCACTTCATTCTCGGCGAATTTGCGGAAGCTGCTAAGGACTATCAGAAGTCGATTGACCTTGACAGGGACTTCATCTTCTCGCACATTCAACTTGGTGTTACACAATACAAAATGGGATCGGTCGCGTCCTCGATGGCAACATTCCGAAGGTGCATCAAGAACTTTGACAAGACCCCAGACGTGTACAACTACTATGGAGAACTTCTGCTTGATCAGCAAAAGTACCAGGAGGCTATTGAGAGGTTCGACACAGCGGTTGAGATGGAGCGAACAGTGAAGCCAATGGCTATGAACGTTTTACCACTTATTAACAAGGCACTCGCTCTATTCCAGTGGAAACAGGACTTTGCCGAAGCTGAGAAGCTGTGTGAACGGGCTCTCATTAGTACGTCATACTAGATGTTAGTCTAATTGTTTAGTTGCTAACGAAACATGTAGTCGATCCGGATTGTGATATCGCCGTAGCGACAATGGCACAGTTGCTTCTGCAGCAGGGCCGAGTAAATGAAGCGCTGAAGTACTTTGAGAGGGCTGCCACGTTATCCAGGACCGAGGGAGAAATTGTGAATGCCTTGTCGTATGCTGAGGCTACCAGGACACAACTTGAGGTAGGCACTAATCCCGTTCTTTCCTGGGCTCCAGCCGTTTTCGCTCCTTCGTGCGCTTCCACTATGATGAATTTAAATCACACCCACATGACTTGAAGGCTTTCGGGCCAGATGTTAATACCTTGTCGATTCCTGAGTTTCTGTTAATCCTATTGTTATTACAATCGTCTTTCTATTTACGTCAAATGGCTATGATACTAATTGTGGTGTTCCTCCAAAATCTGTAGGTACAAGAGAAGTATCCGCAATTGACAAACAGGCTTTCAGGGATGGCCGGTGCGGGTGCTGGCCTGCCAAGATAAACAACAAGTGGTGGCGTTGGAGAAGTGGTAGGGACAAGAAGCGATAAAGTGCCAAATGGGTTAAATAAAAGTATTTGGCTTTTGTTGTTAATGGACAAGGCACTGGCTGTTGAATCGGTCAAGTAAGAAAAATGGTGGCTTTGGCGATTGGATGGGGCATCAAGAGAATAAAAGAGAAAGTGGAACAACCTTTGCTTGTTTTCTATTTCCTCTTTTTAGGCTTTTAGGTTCCCTCGGGGGTTTTACTTGATCTACTTATTAAGTATCTCTTGGAGTTTATTCTTTTTTTTCACTTCTTGTATTATGATTTGGTTTCTTCTGGATGGGTTTTCTGCTTCTTGCTACTTGTTATTTTTCTTGGATGACCGTCGGAGATGAATAGTCGAGAACCCCCACTTCCCCGCTTTTGCTTCCCCTTTACTCTCGCCGATTGGTTTTTCGGATACTACCTCTCCACGCATATGGATCTGTGCCTTGACTATATCTGCTCTTGTGGGCAGTCCAATCATTGACCTTCCCTCTTGTCTCCTTCATGCTTGAAACTAGCTGGCGAAACGGATACCGAAAGATACAACCTACAAGCAACGGAACACTTCGACTTACTTTTCGTTCTCCATCCTATGGCCGCTTTGTGCTAAGCTCTGGGGAGCTCATAATAAAGGTTATATATAACTCCACACCCCACTCACTCTTTAAAATTTCAATCGCTCCTCTCACGTCTTATGTTTCATGTTGGTATTTTGTTTCATATGATTTGTAGTTGCATTCTCTCCCGTGTTTTATAGTTGTTTTTTGCTCCTTGGATCGTCATTAAATGCTACGGTCATGCTGGTTTTTGGGGGGGGCGATGTTAGGGCGGGATTGTATATATATCAGGTGTAGTGAACGAATTGGTGGTTGATGTGATTTGGTGCGATGAAATAAGGTGTTCTCGAGTGTATGTGGCGATTTCGGATATAGTCGGGGTGGGCTGATTTTATTGCGATGGTTAAGCGGAATTAAATCCGTATACAGATTATAGATCGCGATAGCATGTATCTTAGGGAACTAGCTATTTGATCTTAGCCAAGGGAGAGTTGGCTTCGCAGGCTTCTTAATATTGTTGGTTGAGGCTTACTGTGAATATGGCAATTCGCCGGTTAAATGAGTGAAACAAAATTATCGAGTGATAATGTATGATTAGTACGCAGTAGTAGTAAATTCATTTACGTATCCAACCCCTAAGGTTATGACGAACGATTCGTACGTCAGCAGGGTGCAGTATCTTCACGGAGCATAGCATCTCTAGAGGCTGCTAGACGTCTTCACTTCTCGGAGTTAGAATAAAGCTTACTGCTCTAAACCTTACTTGAAATCCCTGCCTGAGTAAATAGCCCTTCGCTAGAAGTGATCTTATCCCCAGCCTTGATTACGTTCTTTTCGTTACCCTAATCGTATATACCTTCCTATATCTCACGTACTCGGTGGAGGCCTAAACCCATCACCATGGTCGCTATAACTACACTAGAAGTCTAAGTAAGCGAGGAAGGATCTTACGCGGGAACAAAAGGGATCGGATGTAGTAGTCGGCGAGGGCCCCAGGGTCATGGTGTGCAATGATATCATGGGCGATATTGCGACGGCCAGACAGCCAGGGGGCATGATTCAGCAAAACTTTAAGTATATTTTGTGTTTTATCCAGGTAGTGGTTGATGATTGCTTTAGCTTGTTCGATAATGTCCGTGAAGTTGAAAGAGGTGAGGTATCCATGGCCGAGAGGTAATGAGTAGTACGTCGTAGTAACACTTATCCTGGTGTAGTTTACTGGCTAAAAGGGATTGTGGGCTCACGCAGGCCTCACAAGAAACTCCACCAAAACGTGTGGCACAGCTATCCTGGTGCTCCTAAATTGCCCATGTGACCTCTTGACGTGGAACTAAATTGTATCGGTGGGAGCAAGTGGGTTAAGAGATACAGAAAGGCCGTGGATTAGATGTTAGGGCATTTCTATAATGTTGCACATTACCAATACAAAATCCAGCCGTATCCTAAAATCCCTAAGCCGAGGTACAAATCGATGCCAATTCCAAGATCAACCCCATCAATGCGAGGTTTTCTAGACTGGTTTTGGTTTATTAGCCGACCTCATAGCTGCTTTTTATACCCTATTGAAGCTGGGCGTTGGGGCATAAATGTAGTCTTTGAATATACTTGGCCTCTTGACCTTAATCTATCGCTACTTCGCTAGTGAGTATAGTACAATCACCCTATAAGAACAGTATCAGGACTCAACACCCTATCCTTATAAGGAGAGTATCCTTAGAAGTAATGCCAAGCATATGCTAAGTATATGCCAAGAGATTCTGCGGAATAGAAACCCAAATGCAGCAGTAAAGGAGCTCAGAGAAGCTGATATCTCGTGCCTTATGCTTGATGTCCGAAATTACATGTGAAGCCGCAATTCAGTAACGAAAAACAGGCCACAAAGAAGCCCAACTACTTGTGACTCCCCTCCGTTAAATCATTTTAGAAAGTCTAGAAGTACAGAATATCTTTATGTTGGCGTGACGGGAATACGGACATTAATTCAAGAGCTGATAAGGGGTAAGAAACTAGTGAGTACTAAGAAAAACAGACGAAAATAACGGAAATGAAGAAAAACAACAAAGTACAATCGACTGACCGAACCCTTTTTAATTTCGTTCCACAACTATCCTACCTTAGCAACTTACCTCTCCACACAGTCTCTCCCTCTTCTTTCCATCCTCTCCCCTACTCTATCTACAGCACTACTTCCCTCCCGGCGGCCCATACCCTGGTGGTCCCCCCATTGGTGGTGGAAACCCTCCTGGTGGCGGCGGACTCAACACACCTCCTGGTGGGGGCACCATCATCCCCGGCATAGGCGGCGGCATCCCTCCCATCATCGGTGGCGGGATCATCCCGCCCATACTCTGATCACCACCTGGCGGGGGCGGGAGCCCACCCGGAAACTGCGGAGGAGGAAATCCAGCTGCTCCAGGTAGTGGCGGAAACGGGGGCATGCCAGGACGCGGGGGTGGCGGGAGTGCACCGGGTTGGCCAGGCAGAGGGAACCCGAAGGGAGGTGGGGGGAATCCTTGACCGGGACGCGCTAGAAATTTGTTAGCTAGAATTTCGAGGAGGGGAGAAGCAACTTACGTGGGAACCCAAATGGTGGTGGCGGGAACCCGGCTTGTCCGGGCATACCGGGCATTGGCATTCCAGGCATTCCGGGCATTCCAGGCATTCCGGGCATTCCGGGCATACCTGGCATACCTGGCATTCCGGGCATACCTGACATCCCGGGCATCCCGTTGGGGAGGCCAGGCATGGATTGGCCTTCGGCTGCATATGAGGAGGTGATGGAGTCGATTACAGACTGGGCCTTCTCGTGGCCGATTTCTAAAGCGCGCCGCCTGTCAGTGCTGTAAAGGGAGGAAACAAGAGCGAAGAGGAGGAGCATACGTTGGTAATATTCAACAACATTACGAAGATGATTACGACCGCTATTGTGGGCTTTGCGGACGCTGATAGAGTCGTGTGTTAGGTAGACGTCGCAATAGTCGCCTGTTTGAGATTCGTTAGCTTCGCAACGGAGGCGCGCGTGGAGCGGATTAGAATTTACAGAAGACTAGAAGATGTTAGTGAATTGTTTTCTCGTATTCAGGGGTGGGAGGTGAACTCACATTTAGGCATTTTCGCGAGGGTGGAAGTTCGTGATAGCTGCGGCTCTGAGTGAAGGTGAAGCTTTGTTGTTGTCGTGATGGGAAGGTTCGCCATCCGATCCCTTGGCGGAGGAAGATCTGATAACGATGGGCAAAACATCATGATCCATCACTCGATATTCCTGGCACCTCAAATTGGATCTCATTATAGAGAGATTGATTCCATTAAAGTACACGTATTTACGCATACCCACAAGCGCAGGATTTTGATGTATCCAATTCCTTCGTCTCTGTAGAATGCGTTATGTCTTTCAATCCCCACGTTCTCCTTGACAGAATAATTACACGTCCAAGATTAAACAAACCTGCATGAATTTTATCCTTAGACTTATATCAACCCTACCTCGTGGCTAACTTATCTCTTTGGATCCTATCATTTAAAGGCATGCAATTCCGCCACCGGTCCGTTACAACTTCTTAAAATATTCTGAAGCAACAACCTATTACCAACCGAAATAGAAGAAATTGAGTTCTGGGTCAAATTGTATTTAGCCTTCGGGTTCCGGGGGGGTGGGTGGGTGGAGCTCCTTGCCAAAGTGAGCATCTCCCAGTACTATCCTTAGCTGGTTCGTCGGTGGGGGTCGAAGCCTCTTGATTATAATGCCATACACAGCTAGCTACTTATGAACAGCTCGTATTAATGCTGTTCCACCACAATCTCATCCACCCAGTGTACTGTCTTGATACAAGCATGAGGCATCCAGCTTCTAATTACTACTACAAGTATACGTAGTATATCCTATGTATTCGCATCATAGAGAAACATACTTGTTGGAGATGCTTCCTAATACGAGGCTTGGCCCTTCGGAGTCGGAAATGATTGAGAGACAGGTACCCGAGCACACGGGCACACGGGCACTCGGGCACCCGAGAGAGCTATTTGGATAGGGGCCGTATGCCCACCCAGCAAGCAAGCAATCGAGTCCTCTATTCCTCCCTACGTGCTCCCAATAATACAACAATACTCTGTTCCTCGGGAATATCCAGTTGCAGTCGGTTTAGCCTCAATAAATGCATCTAGTTTCTTATTAATCTTTCACCGGGCTGTTTTCCTTTCTGAATTTTCTAATACCATAAGTCATGTATAGCCTAGCTCTCACAAATCCAGTGCTTTGATGGAGGGCAAGGTTCATCAAGTAAGGTAGTGGTGGAAGTCGGAATTGTAGCTAGGCAGGGATCTCGGTGTTGTGTTGTGAGAAAAACAAAAGTTATGAGAAATGCATCTTTAAGTTTCTCTAATTAGCTTTTTCCCTCTCGACCTTCTTCAAAGGCTTCCTATAGTGCAACTAAAAATTAAGAGCACACTTACTAATGGACATGTGCACCAGCGGTTATCGAGCTTAACATTTATTTCCGGGGAAAGAAAATTCCAACAGGCCCTAAAAACGAAACGTTTAGTTGTGAGAGTTGAGTTGAGGATGACTAAATGAGTCATTTAAATTATTCAAAACAAGATGAGGATATTCTTCCCTCACAGCTAAAACACTCTGATATATCTTTCCATTTCGCGTTGAGCTTTGTTTCTAAGCTGTAACTTAATGTAACTATTTAAACCAGTTAGAAAGTCCACCTCCGAAAGATCGTATGATAAAGAGGTTAGAAACTACCATTTGATGCATATGGCTCTCTTTGATACTAGCCTGTCCCCAGCAACTCACAATAGACAATGGAGACGGCTAGCGAATCACGGGATCTTGTATCGATTGATGGGAAATGATTGAATTCCATCAGTCGATGTTCCGCTGAATCAAAAATGTACTCGCATAGCTACATATATCCTTGTGATGAAAACACGCCGTGGTCGACTTCTCATGCAGTGATCCTATGGGTTAAATCTGTGAAGGTGAATAGGTGCTCTTCTGACAGCTGTCCGAATCATGTAGTTGCAGAGTAACACCTTTGCAAGGTCGTGAGATTCCTCGGCAATCCTACTTGTTCCATCCTTTCGTCGTTTTGCCTCAATTAAGTCTAAATTCGGAAGGGAGGTTGTCAAACTTATGTAGTCAATAACCTAGAGATCCCATGGGTAATAAGACTGAATGGCGAAACACCTCTCCATCACCCTTGAAAGGCGAAGGAATTACTTTACGGTCGTAATATAGTCCATCTCGATAGCTTGCTGGGATATGAATTTGGCAATGGCAACATGTGATTGGAGGGAATGTACGGGCTTCCTCGTCCAAAATTCAGACCTGTACCATCGAATACGATACTAACTAGGACCTAACGATATTGGTATTTGTTCCTGGCATGTGAAACATTGGATACCAGCGCGTAAACCTGGGAACTTTGAAAAGCTCCGCCTATAGTCTCGCTACCGACTCGTCACGTGGCAATCCTTCCTAGATTGGGTGTTGATGTTTAGAGTGGACGTCGATTGCGAGACTACTCCGCCTGGTCTAAATTTTGGTTTAAATGTCGAGTTCAAGATTATCCTTTTTGCCCCGTGGGGTGTGGATCGCATGGCGTGGTTTTTGTCGCTGGCGCGTCACCGATTCTGGCGACAGCCAGCCACCAATGCACTCATTTATTTTCTATCTAGAACTGAGTCAGCTACTGTATACGATCAACTGTGTAGAAAAAGGAAATTCTTACGAGCCAAAGCAAATAGCTCTAGAGAACTACGTAGATTCTGGAGATTTGCAAAGTGCGAGCAAGCTTCGCTACTAGTTCAAACAACTCGTTTATCAGGAAAACCTTCTCGGTCATGAGAAATGTGCAAACCATCAAAGTTCTTGATTAAGCAAGCATTGATTCCCTAGAGATATTGGTGTAGGGGCATGACCCACAACATCGCTGCCGACCTACTGTAAAATAAATATCCCCCCGGGGAGTCAAAGCAAGTAGGCAATAACTCTTGCCTACTATCGCAAACAGAAGAGATTCCGGCCATTTTTCGGGCTATCATGACATCAAAATCGCTCCCCCGGGAAGAATAGTTCCCTGTTAAGTAGCAGATAAGCTCCGCCATGCACTCGGCATAATATTCTGTCAGGCGGGTTCTAAGAAAGAACATATGGTGAAATGAAGAAGATGTTGTCGATCATAATCAAATAACGCTTGATTTCGTTCATGCATTATATTGTGAGAAGTACCATGAAGCTCCTTCATAGACATGTCTCTCCAATAGGGACCCCGTTCTTGAGGATGTATTCTTCCGTGTACACTGTTTCTGGGAATAACTTTCATAGTATTGGTCAAGTCAGTTGTAGTTCACAGCCAGCGAGATAAACAGGTAACGCTCAACTATAGGATAGACTAGGTAATAGTACAGTATATACTGAGTTCGAAAGTTAGCTAGGAACTTCAATTGCTTTTTGGAGCAGGTGGTTGTTGAAGTTAGCCGCTGATGTCAATGAAACTGCCGGTGCAGGAGGCATTCGTCATGTTACAGCTAGGTTATGCTGTTCCTAGTTATCGAGGATGAAATATTTGTTTGTTGATAAGCTGAAATTCTCAATAATTGATACAAATGACTCTCCTTCTCGTTTTCGTTGATTCCAGCAGATGTTGTGTAGAGAATTAAGTGGGGTGGGTGTTGCTGACGAAGTGGAAGGCCCTGGTCACGCATATCAACCAAGCAAGGATCAATTGAGCCTCACAAACTAAGCTTCCACAATCCATTCAATATCCCCCCATCTAAACCTCCCTGCAGGGCCACAACAACCTCCCATCACGACGACCCCCAGAATGGCCGGCATGACACCAGGCTCTCTAGGAGCCGCATTCACCTTCTCCCCAGCGCTTCTTGGCGCCTCCCCAGCGGCGGGGCACCACCTCCTCAACAAGCACCGCTCCCCCGCGCCCCTCCAAGCAGGCTTCTCCACGCCTGAAGCTCTCGCCGCAATGGGGATGGGGATGGTAGGCGCTGGCATGACCCCAAACGTAGGCATGACGCCTGGTATGAGTGCGAGCTTGGGCATCCCACAAATTATGCAGGGGATGCCGTCAGACGAGAGTAAGAAGCAGGAGCTGGGGGAGATCCTACGACTGCTAGCGTTACGGCCAGGGAGGATATCGGAGGAGGGGGTAGAGCGATTAGCGAAGCGCATGGGGTAGGTAACTACTTTCGCTATATACCTAGTTAAGAGTTTGTAAGTCGCGAAAAGGATGGAGCTGACATTGGGTGGGCATAGGCTAGACTGCTACAAAGACACAGAGAGTACTAATGGGATAACAACCATGAGTTTGGCAGGAAAGATATTTCTACTGGATATTGACTTTAAGGAGAATCAGATCACTCGGGTTGCGCTTTCGTTCGCGAATACTCCAGGTCCCCCCACAGACCCTGCACATCTCGCAGACTCGATACTCCACAAGAACCTTTCGCCGACACTCAAGAACCCAAAAGAGAGACCACCACTAATTAGCCCCAGCCTCTCTGAGTTTGCAGATAACCTAGAGCGCCTGGCCAAAACAGACCGCCTCAGCTCTCCTCCGCATCTAAACTGTTTCACGGCAATCACGGGCATCTACAGATCTCTGCTCAAAGTATTCGAGCATGAAAAGAACAACCTAGAGGGTGGAGAAACAAGTGCTATATGCAAGGGAAACGGCAGACCTCGAATGCACGTCCGCGGTAAAGTAGGTCTCAGCGTCGAGTACTGGAAAGAGCAGCGTTTCGTCCCCACAACCACCCTAGAAGAAGACGAAGAAAAAGAAGCTATCTACAGAGTCATGATTGAGGTCGCGGAAGCCCCCTCTGACTACACCCTCAATCCCATCACTCCCGTTCGCACCTCCTCCCACTGGGTATCAGATGAGATCAAAAAGCCATCAACCGACTCTCTCTTTGGTGACCCCGAAGACACCGTCACAGACTGGCTAGAACCGCCGCTCGAGGAACTCCCCGACCAGACTGACTCTCGCCCTCCATCATCCCGTTTTGTTGCCCGCCTAGACCCCCCAGTGGCTGTCCCATTTCAAGACGAGCTACAGCTCTTCAACTCCCTCATGCTAGCACCGCCAGCCGGCGTTAGTGCAGACACACTAGAGGCACTGCTCTTTCCAGGTACACCAATTACAGATAAGGGGAGGGAGAGGAAAGTATTCATTCCTACGGCTGCATCCGAAGTGGGCAATCTACTAGGAGAGGAGGATGAAAGCGTAAGGCATCGGTATAGGCTATACACAAGTCTCAAGCCCGTCTACGCACGCCACATCTATGAAGTCCCCTTCTCACACCCTAAAGAGCTCGCAGGCATCTTCCAGATCCTCCGTCAATTCGTCTTCGTTGGTACCCTTCTGCGGAGCTGCTTCGATTACCCCCTCCCTACACCATCGCCTTCAGGACAAGATGTGACGATGAACGATGTCTCCCTCGACTCAGACGATGAGGACCTTGACTCCTTTCTCGCATCTCCCTCCGGGCTAGAAGAAGCGGTGAACGGAGTGCTCCCGGTAGATATCTCGCTTGTGGAACAGCAGGGGGTGTTTGGAGTTAGTGTGATATTCCCACAACGAGGTGGAATCGCGAGCTTTGTAGTAGAGGTGGGAAGGAATGCGGATGTGAGGGTGGTTGTGGATGAAACGAAGGAGCCAGGATCAAGTGCTAAGCAGGTACTTGATGGAAGGGGGCTTGAGAGAGCGGTCATAGTAGGAGAAGACCTTGGAGTGGCCGTTGAATGGGTACGGCGGCGGTGAGGAGTGAGTGGCTGTAATGTGGATGGTTTTTGTAAGATTTGATACTTATTGTGTCTGTTATGGCTGGAGCATGGAGCATCGCTCGAAATACCTGGGGCTGGTATGAAAGTTCGATTTTTTCTTTCTTTTCGTAAGTCAAGAATACGAGTTCATTCAATTCTGCGCACGCTTTGTAGTCCCGATCCGCATTCTGGTGAAGGGCGAGCATACAAATAGAGATCTTGTGATACTTGGAGGTATCCATGGGACCTGACTAATTGGGATAAATCTCCCGAGGAAATAGGATCAATAGGGATGGATCATATATTAAGAAACTATAACTTAATCCCTGCAATTGGCTTCCACAAATTTCTACGACGGATTTTGGTTAGCTTCACAAAGTCCTGGTGAATTAATGGGGAGCCCGGGCTATTCTAGAGCATCAGTAGTACCAAAGAGAGGTCTGTCTTACTCAGACGTGTCTCTGGTCTCTAGCAGCAACAGACAACTTTATAGGGCTCGTACAGGCACCACGGCAGCAGAGCGAGGGTATCTTGAATCACAAAGCATCACTCACGCTGCTGGCTAGGGCTCCTAATAGGTTGGCTCGTAGAGGATAAAGTGTGGAAAGGGGAAAAAGAAAGGAAAAGAAAGGATTGATTGATTTGATTGATATTTCATACACGCATCCAGCCTTTGGGCTATGGCTGCACGAAAAAGAAAGGAAAAAGAAAAAAGTTATTTTTCCCTATGCATACATGTATGAAAACTCACCAGTTAAGAGAGTTCCACCATATCCCCCGCCCGTCTATCTTTAGACCCGAAACGACTCGAATACCCGCTAAACAATTTAAATCCAGAAACGTTGGACAGACTAAGAAGGAGTATAGGCAGTAGCAAAAAGGTCGTACAAGCATATTAGGAAGCTTATGCCTATCTCCTCAGTGAAACATTTAGAGATCGTTCACAATAGCACCGTATTTGAAATTATTCCATAGATATTCCTGCCACCATAAAAGAGAGTAAGGTTACACAAATGCGTTCACAAAGAGCTCAACAAATCCAGTCCACAAAAACTTTTTACCCACCCCGCCCATCTTGTTTCCTACTACTTTCCGTCAGTCTCTCATCCCCTCTTCTTCTAACTACCAAAACACATTTTAGCCTTGTATAAACATGAACCAACCCGTGTATGGCGCCACTGTCGTCTCCTCATCTGTAACGGTATATCCCACTGACCCCGCTACCATAACCGTATCAAACAGTGCACCATTGTCGTCTAGTTTCACATCTACTTCACAATTTCCCGGGGGAATGTCGCTCATATCTACCACTGGATATCCATCCTCACTATCTGCGCTTAGACTGTAGCCAAAAACCGTCCTAGAGCTCTTCTCACGTGGCAACCATTCACCCTTTTCGCCGAATGCGCAGAAGGCAGTCAGCCAACCGGAGATGTAGGTCGGGCCAGAGCCGCCGCCCACGCGACAGGTAATCTTTTGCCAGAAGTCAACAGTCTCAGCAGTAGCTTTGCCAGTGGTTGGGTCAAGGTCAAATGAGGCAACAATGGAGGAAAGGACGGGAGTGAGCATAGATTGCCACTTTACGAGTTCCTCATGGTTGCTGCCAAAGGTTGAGAGCTTAGAAAGGCGGTTACGGATGGAGATGTAGTCACTCTGAGAGCCAAGAAGGGTCACAGAGGGGATCCCACAACAGCAACACATCCTACGATGGAGAATTAGCTATACGATAACGAAAAGGGGACAGGAGATGGCGAACTTATAGCTAAAGTAGGCTTTTAAAGTCGCCATCATGACGATAGAGGAACAGACGGTATCGGTGATAGTAGTCGTGCTGAAATCCGGCAAGATCCATTTGTGCAAATCCTTATCAAGCACATTTTCCTATTTCCAATCCGCACCAGTCAACCCCGCCGTGATCAATAATTGACCTTAGTTTTCTGAGGGGGGCCTACATCTAACAATTCCCCCATCCTATTTGCCATGGCTCCAAAATCTACTGTATACCGGTTCCCCGAACTCTTCACTTCAAGCTCCTTCTTACCTTCATGTGCTACAAAATAAGACCGCATCTCTTCAGCATGTCGGTTCACATACATACTGAACTGCGTGAGAATAGCCATCCAGATATCGTCTGGGCGAATGACGAGATTTTGGTGCGAATTATAGGCTTGAATGCATGTATACACAAATCCGTTGGGGGAGGGGATGATTTTAGGAACATCTGAGGCGTGGATGGAGCATTGAAGGACTTCCTGGAGATTTTCCGTAGCATTGCGGGCAGCACCCTTCAGGATGGATTCGGCAGTATTGGGCCCTCTGTAAAGCCTAATGGGGGATGCAGCATGATCCGCAACTTTGAAGGTTACTGGCATGATTGTGATCGTTGGATGTGGATGTTGAGGAGTACTAGTAGACACAATTAACTAAACAGCTATGGAAGTGAAGAGGGAAGGGAAGGCGAATATAAAGAACCGAGAAACAAGGCATAAGGCCTGGCCAAGATTCTCAGAGGATCGGCGATTGAGTTCATGAATCTTTGCCCTATGAATCATCTCTGCATGGTGTATATCATAGGTAGCCATCGGTATTGGTGGTTCAAGTTGAATCTATAGGCGAAATCCCACAGCACAAACAAAAGCCAACCACTCATCAATTTGGCTACAGGTAAGACCACCCTCACCACCTTCAAGTGAGCTACCCGACACTCTAGAATCATAGCTGTTCGTATTTAAGCTGAAAGGGCCTTTTTGGTATAAGAGTCACGATTGCTGAGGCTCTTCCGCGTCGCACCAAGATCCTTTCATCAACCAACCAGGTCTCAGCTGAACGATCCAATTGAAACTCCACAAAAGTTTTTCGATAGTTACACTTTGCTGCTCTACTCCCACTGGCTGCCATGCGCGACGGGCGATTTACCAAGCCTAAAATCTCGTATCGAACTAAGGCAATCCATGTCCAGCTGCATGACGTCAATGATCAACAGATGCAATCAAGCTGAAGAATACATAATATAAATTCCCAGTGACACAGAAGCTTAGCTACATACATCCCCTTCCCTCTGAAATAAAAAAACAGAAAAAACTAGAAATATAAAAAGCAGCTAGATGGCAAGTATTAAAGCGTAAAATATTGAGCCTAGTTTAGGGCACAGAATGTCACTCGTGACTCTAGATAACCACCTGAGCCTCGTTTGAGACAATATTACCGGCTAGATATCATAATCACTCCTATCCACAATCTGAACGCACACTTTCCGAAATAAATTTAATCCCCTTCATATCACTCGTCCCACCCACAACCTAAATGCTTTACTCATCGACGCGAATATTGTTGATGGTATACGTATATTCGAACCTAAGTTTCAAGCATCTGCAAAAAGCTCCTCGATATCCAGGTCAATGCTTGGAGACAAACTCCTTTGTTCTACCCGGCAAACTTCGAGATTTTCTTTAGACTTATCGAACCCACTAGTGGCTACTCCTAGAACCTGAGCTTCAAGCGTCGTTACTTGGATTTTTGGGGGTATTTCGACGTGTCTGGCAGGGTTCCTGAGGGTTCGGGAAAATTTGATGATTTCTTGAGGTGGAATGGATGAAAACTCAGGAACAGGCATGTTTTTGTAGTTGACTGTATTCGTATGAACCGATATTGGTGATACATGGCTAACTCTTGGCCTTTTATTGTCATGCTCTACCTCGCAATCCCTCTCCATCTCAAATCCACGTTTTGGATCTCGTAGGGGTTCAGTTTCTTGGCCGTAATTTAACCTCATCCTTACGTCGGTACTTCCACGACTGGATACCCGATCTCCTCGAGTCTCGGGTCGAGTGTTGCGTTGCGGGTTCTCTAGTCGGCCTGCTTCCTTCCTCTCTCCTCTCGCGTCTTTTGAACCCCCCTTTCCCCACCCGCATTCAGGCTCCTGGTCTCGTAACGTTCCGGCCCCTCGGCCTCGGCTCAATTCCCGCACCCTATCCCCCCCAATTCCAAAATCCCCAGAACATGCTCCCTCCAGGCGAGGCCTAATCGGCTGCCACAAATCTCCCGGGCGATAAACATCCTTCCCTTGTACTATCGTATCCTTGCCACTCTTCTCTCGAGGGACATTCTTAAAATTCACACCCTCTTCTTCCAACCGCATCGCTTCATCTAGCCTCTCCCCTAACTCTTTATCTGCCTCTTTCACCATCCCAGCCCATTGCTTCTTAACACCTTTATCTGAGATCTTAGAGCAAAAGTCAAAAATATCTCCCCTACTTGGAAGCATGAGCATCTTCTCTGTCCACGGTTGATCTTTAACACTCAAATGAGTATCAAAATGGTTACTAAGGGTGAACCATATGAATGGTCTCCGTTTAGTACTTTGTTGAGCGCCGCAGACACCGCATTTTAAGAGTGATCTGAGCATTGGCTCTTTTCTCTGTTGATGGATGACGTCTGCAGCAAGCGCAAAGATTGTGATGTTGGGGATTTGGTTGTGCTCCCGCAGATAGGAGGCGATACTCAGGCGGAACCATAAAAAGAACCGGTGGGCATCCGGCACCAATTTGAAAGCCTGGATTTTGGAAAGGATTTCGTTCATGTGAGCTTGGTGAAGTTCCCTTACAGCCTTTTGCTCGGGGGCCAGCTTCATTGGTAATATTTCCCTCGGCCCAGGAACGTTTAAGATTGGGGGAACCTGTCTAGGCTTCGGGGGAGCCTGTTTTGGTTTTGAAGTTCCCACAGCGGTCGCTTTTCTGCCCTCAAAAATTCTGCCGAGCGGTAGTATTGGCAATTCCGCTGGCCATATCTGGTTTCGCCAGTAATTGAAAGGTGTATCGCCAGAAACCTCAGCCCACCCCATATTTTGAGGATGTGTCATGGTGATATGATTGAAAACTGCATCCAGCCCATGTTGTTTATCGCAGAATGCACACAAAAAAATCTTTCCAGGTTTTTTAAGGAGTTTATTCAACTTTTCGTCCCATAAAAGTTGAACCGTGCTCAATGGTACGCTCTTTTCCCCTCTTGTGGACCATCTTGTTCGAACATAGTTTAAAGCTTGAAGTGCAAATGAGGCTTCGCATCCCTTTTCGACAATTCCACCGTTCAGCGCCAAAAAATGGTCTATCCAAGACTTCATAGGGAAAATAGCCCTAATGCCATTGCTGGCAAGCTCCGCCTCTTTCCTCATCCGCTTAATTTCCACTAATTTGACCTCCGCGGCTTCTCGCCCTGCCTCCAGCTTTTTGAGCAGTATCTTCCATGATCTATCCGTGAGTGGACGGCTAGCCCTGATCGCGGATTGGTATGCTGGAATATAGCATAGGACATCATCCGTAAATGGTGGGTCAACACGTGAGCACTTTTCCTTAATGTCGATATATCGTTGGCGGCAGATCAAGTCAGCACCCTTTCCCTTCTCTTTAGAAACTGTCACGTTTGATCAGCATTTAACACCAATGCATAGCTACGGGTTATGGAAACTAACTCTTAGCTTCAAACTCTTCTATCTTCTTGATGTCTTTTTCGGCTTGCAGTACCTCGGCTTTCAGTACCTTAGCAGCCACTTGGTGGGGTTTCATTCTCATCTCGAGGACCTTAACATCGTCTAACCAAAAAGTCTTTTGGAAGTAAGTCCGAGGACCTGCAGACGGCGTTGTCCAATTACCCCAACCTGCTAATGTCAGCTCCAATACCAAGACCACTTCACCATTAGATATACAATAGAACACATACTATCTAAGGCACCATGAACCAAATACTGTATCCAGTGAGGCCGGAATCCAGGCCTCTCCTTCAGGAGATATTCCTGATACCAAAAAAACGCCAATATTAGCACACAGTGGCAATATCTAGGCATCCATCCATCAAAACCAAAATAAGTTGAAATAAAAATACCTTGATGGTACCTTGCTTTAAACATTCCACGCAACACCGAATCCTAAACCGCCAGTAACGCTTTTTAATTTTGGGCGCGTGACAAATCATACAGCCAACGCCCAAATACAAATTCCACATTTCCCATTCCTTCAAACCAAGTACAGGATCAGGATACTCCGGGAAATGATAGACCCGGGCGCACCTCCAGACTTTTTCATCATCGATAAGAGTTTTAAAGGCCTTGGAGACCCTTCGAGCTCGGGCGAGGAACGTCGGTTGGCTAAAGAAGAATATCTTGAGCCATATCTCAGGAGGAACAAAGACTTTAATAGGCTTGCTCCGAATGTGATCTCGCCCCTGGGTAATAGCTGTTCTGCGGCGTTTAGGAGGTGATGAAGTTTGGTCTTCTTTCTCGCTCAAGGAATCAACAGGTGGCCCCCTCCTTTTACTTCTAAGTTCGTATTTCACCACACTTATACCATTCTGCTCAAGTTCTTCATCCCGGTCGCTTTCGATTTCGTAGACACTATGCACGTCCTCTTCCTCCCCCTCCTCCTCCTCCTCCTCCTCGCTGTCGCTGGGGCTCTCGATCGCAAGAAAAGATCCTTGCAACCGTCCTAGAGCTCTATCGGCATCAATTGCTGGTTCAAAGAACGCACTATTCACAGTATGGGTGGTCATCTGTCCTATGTCGATTACACTTGACCGACTGACCGAATGAACGAGGAGATATTGAACATAGAGCCCCCAGCTGCATGGACCAGCGTGATGTTGGAGTACAGTCACCCCCGGCCTGATGGCGCGCCTGGTCAGTTGGCGGACACGGGCCACCTCTCAGCTAGCGAGAAGGTTCGATTGGGTAAAACTTATGGTTGTAGCCGGTCAATAGGAAATCCATTATAGCAAGAGGGGAGTGACTACAAGATGCTGATATTCTAATTAGTCTAGTATTGACTATAATTTTCTTAATTACCACTTTGCAAACTTTGTTAAGGTGGCTCTATGTGCATTTGCGTGGGTATAATCAGGTCCGCCAACTGACCAGACACGCCATCAGGCCGGGGGCGACTGTACCAGGATGCGGGTAGCGGGAAATTAAGAGGCTGATTGCCGAAGAGGTCATAGCGAGAACTCGACCAAAACTACATGTAGCCACCAATCACAATTTCTTACAGTGGCTTAGTCGAGTCTCTCAGGATTCCTGCAGGTAAGAGGCGGGAAACCGCAAACCATTCCTTAGGAATCGATAGATATAAATAATTATAATGGCAGTAAGTCACACATATAAACTATTCTTATTAGTCCATCTCATCAACAACACCGAAATTTTAACACCACTTAGTACAGCTCTTGGCTCCTAGGGTACATACAAGTCTATTGATAGGTACGTACATGTACTGCATGTAGTACTCTACTAGTACATGTAGTAACGCCTCCCGCTATCCCACTGGAATAGTAGCACCCTGCACGTGTAGGGCGCCACGCAGAAGGTTCAATCTTTTCTTGCTTAATCCTAGTTTGACCTAAAAGCGAGCCACCAACAATGGAGATAAAGGCAAGAAGTTGCAGACACATTTCTTACAGCCAATAAATCAAATCCATAAAAACTAAACTCCTTGCTCCCAACCTTGAGCCCACACAACCATTTTCTTATCTTGGCCGCAAACCAGTTGCCCCACCAATTCCAGTAGATAATCGATCTGGCAATTACCAATACACCATTAATGCTCCCAGTCGACCATCTCTCAATAACTTTAATTACCTAGCTTTCGGGAACATATAAATAGGGATTTCGTGCCGCTTCCGGCCCTTCCTTACTATTTGGCTCCATTCTTTTCTCCACCTACGTAGGGCTTCTATAGTATACGTAGGCTTTCCTAATATTCAGGTTCCTTATTACTCCCTGCTGTTTTAGTCTTCTTTGGCTGTCAATTATTCAGGCGGCTATTCAGTATATTGGGCTTATTCGGAAGCTGCTTTAGGCCTGGAAGCGTTGACCGGCGAGGTATATGATGGAAAGGCTCTGATCGGTTGATTACTTGTATATATACGGAGGCTTTCCGCCTCTTCTTCGTTTCTTTTTTCTCCATCGAATACCTCAAGCCTTCTATAGAAGCAACAAATACCACCCCTTATTACTTCACACTATGTCACGATTCAGCATAGCTGTGCCTAGTCCCTCCCTAGCTGTTAGTGTTATAGCCGCAAAATCTATAGCAGCCTTTGCTAAAAAGATGATTTAATCAATTTATACTCAGCCCGTGAATTCTTATACACCCTAGATCGGGAGACAATAGATACAGCGCCTAGATAGCCTCAACCCTAGGAGCAACAGTCCATTTTACTCCGAAAAATTCGAAGATGACGGTATCTCATACCTTCATAAACACTCGTATGGAGCCAAGAAAGCCCACAGCCCTCCATAACCCCTCTGCAGGCTGTGAAATCGAACGATCTCTAGCAGACAAGAAACTTCTACCCATGCTTTCTCAATACAGTACAATCGCTCTATAAGAACACCGTCGGGACCGAGAATATAGAAGAATATTCTAATAAGAAGGATGGTCTAACTCAATATTAATGAAGAAGATTTATAGAGAAGAATTTACCAAATATGGACTAAGGAGGTAGTTTCGGGGGTGTTCTTATAGGGCGAATGTACTATATTAATTACGGTATACGTATTGAGTCCGTAAAACCCTATACCATTGAACGAGACCGTATACCCGCCCAAAAACCAGGTGTCAAACGCAAAAAAAGCCTTCAGCCTCACTCCGAATTGATTTTCACATGATTCATCAAACATTCGTCCACCACTGCCTTATCATTACTTGAAGTTTCTTTCAGGAAACAGTGTGCGGGAATTTAATAAAAGATCCTCCGAAACGAAACAATCTGGCCGCCTAAGAAGGAACTTGGAATACCCACATTCAATCACGTGACGAACCCCCACATCTAACTACACATGACACGCGTACGCATGGTATTCTTCGTGGAAGCTTTCCTATTGGAGAACCAGCGTGTGGGGAAAAGAACAGTTCTTAACCAAATGCATTCATGTACTCCTCCCGCCAGCCACAACTACGACCCATCGGAACCTGCATGTACATGTGCTCCATCGATACATCACGTACAAAACAAAACTAATAGTAAACCCTAAAGATCTCAACAAAATATTTCAACGAGATCGAGTACATAGACAAACATCTTCTAGTCTAAATTTGGTTTCGGAGATACGTACCGAGCCCGATTAGTCACACCAGATCGTGATGGAGAACAAAAGCAAATGCAAGAAAAACTATTCTGCCGGGACCACCGCTGACATGAATGATTCAGTTTTCCGCAAAATCCCACGCCTAAAAGAAACGTGGAGATAAATTTTCACACCCTCTCGCGATATTAAGTCTGCACGTATGTAAGAATATGGGGAAACAATATCGTTGAATAGGACTGGTTAAAAACACGACCTGGCCATCACCGATTATCGTTTTGTTTTGTTTACCGGCTGACCGGTTCATTATGTAGAGCTAGGACGTGGGGGGAAGCCGAATCGTGATCGGGGCCGCCCGGATTATTCCTCTTAAGTTTGTACAACAATGATTTAAGTTATTACGGTACCGATAGTTTCACATGCAAGAAATCTCTTACTCTTTTTGCATTGTTTGCGCACACGTCGCGTGGGAGCCGCGCGCGCGACAATCAGGATTTTCAATAATATTTACTGTACATCTACCCAAGAACCTAGAACTAGCTAGTGGTTATCCCAAATAAAGGTGATTCTCATAAACATAAGCTTAATGTCAAGCCCATGGGAGTAAACGCGGGGTTATAGCACTTTGTGATAGTGCGGGATATAGTAGATGAATCTACCTGACCTGAAACATTGTACAGTCTCTGGCCCCCAAACTCTTCGCTCAACCACGGGAAGCTCTCTAAGAGCCGAATAGTTGAACTCGAAAAATTAATCAAATCATCAAGTAGCATTTCCGTCAATCATTACCACCCCGCAGGTGCAACGTGTTATCTCGATGCCCCCCGAGTCCCATAGTCATTTGATTTTCTGATGTATGGAAACGCATCTGAAACAAAGCCTATGGGAGGTTAGAAACGGCTAACAGACTGCCTAAGCTGTCAGATCGATCCTTATCAGTCTCTTATCAGATCCCCGCAAAAGACCAGGCTTGGCATCATGCAGGTACGAGGCACTGAACAAAGTTAGAAATAACGTTTAAAAACTCGTCCCTAACAACCCTTAGCCAGAAAAGGCGCTTCAAACAAGTTCACGAGTTGTTTCACATACTTTATCACAGAAGGCTGTCAAATCCCAAGCCACGTCTCATCTTCACATGTACTCGTACTCTACAATAGGTATCTAAAAACAGGGCATGGGTTTGGCCAACCAGACTGTGGAGCGTTGCCGCGGGGCGAACCAAAAGCTATTGCCACCAAAAGACATTTTCAGGTACCTATGGTAGGCCACGAGTAGAGTCAAAGCTCTTTACGTCATGTCCGGCTAGACACGCTTTACACCGCCGACGTGGAAACCCATAGTACGTCAATGGTCAAAGAGTGATGCAGTAGATACACACTTTATGCTTCAGAAATTTGCAGACGAGACACGGGCCGGATAATTGATCTATTTCTGTGTCGAGCGCAGGCGGGCGCAGCATTGTTGGCAAAAAAACCTCGTGCGATATCTAAGTAAAGAAGTCATCTGGGAGTGAACTTGAGGTCGTAGCGGGGATATCCCCCGAAGTCCGAAATAGCTGACTGCACGAGTAGGGAGAAGATATCCGTACGATAATATAGGCGCTACTCACCGGTTGTCAGCATCAAGCCTTTAGATTTGATAGGATGAGCTACTTAAGGTGAATAATGCTCGCATGTTTGAAGCACATAGCATCTGACGCAACCTTATTTTCCGTCTGGATATATTTCTCCAGATCCTCGTACGCATATTTCCAGGCTTCTACCCATAGTGAATTCGGATTGATCGGGTAAGTACTTTACCAGGCCCCAACACTAGAATTCGTGTTGTTTGTAGATGGCCGTGGTGCGAGTACAAGCTTCCGGGTTGCCCAGAAGTGATGCCGTAATAGATTTCTTTCTATTGGCTGCTCGGCTCTCAACAAAGGAGTGCCGCTCAGGGGCAACGGAGGACGGGAATGATTATCATAGGGCAACTGGCCCAACGATGTGTCCGCATAACAGATTAGAGCTTCTGGAAGGCTTTAGGGAAAATGTGTGTTGTGTTCCTGAGATCACCACGAGACTTGAGGGTCTCACACTGAATGCAAGGGTTTATGTCAAACGTTTGACGAAAAATTATTTCCTCCCCCACTACCCTAGGTAGTGAGGGTGAGCAGTTGACCTTTAAAGGCCTCTTTGACAAGCTGTAACTATTTCTTACGTTTGATGTTTATGTTATTTATCTGTTTCTGCGAGATGGGAACTTGGAGTTGCCTTATCGTACACAGACGCTGGGGCTGCAGCTGATAAGGAGATCGCTTTCGGCAGAATGGGGGACCACCGTCGCTATCGGACCCGACTTTGTCAAACCCTCCCTGCATCGCGGGGCTGCAGCTCAAAGAGAGGGGTCGAAAAATGAAATCTGGGATGAGAACGTCTGATGGAAATATCAAATCGTGTGCCACCTCCACGCCCGCCACCGAAACAAGACCCCAAGAAGTGTTTGCTGTAGATCCGTATCTGGTTAGATCTCGGGAAGTTGAACCTGGTCGTCAAGTTGACGATAGAAAAGAAAAACTCGTTTGCTGGATACTTTCCTCCTACGAACCGATGATTCGTGCTCTCAACACCTGTTTTTTTATTTTATTTTTCTACCGGCGTACAAGATTTACCGGGAGTGGTCGATAAGGGATCCGATACAACATAATCTTTGCTGACCGTGCCTACCAATTATCCTCGTGGGAAGGTTTGCGGGGAAGGGGACAAAAATAAAAACTCATGTAGGACAAGGCGAGGGCAGTAATAAGCAGGCAAAAAAACAGCATATATACATGTATGTTTTGTGATCGGTAGATAACACGCAGGCTATCATAGAAGTGTAGACTTAAGGGGTACAAGGTCTCTAAGAAGTTGAGATGTGTGCATTGATACTGTACTCGGTGCTGCAATGATTCTGCGAAAGGGTTCTTGGATACATTAGGCTCTTGACCAAAGCATGTTGCAGCGCACTGCAGACAAAACTTGTTGGTTGTGCCCTGACACTTAGGGGCAGACTTATCGGTGGTGGTGGAAAATCTCTCCCCCACCCCGGGCTAGTGCAAGGGAGGCCCACGCCAAAAAAAGAAAGTTTCTTTTTTTCCCGCACACGTAACCGACGGACTGTGCCCCCTGGCTGGGCCTGCACACTTGCACGGCATCTCGGTCTCTACCACTACCACAACCTATTCTATCCTTCTTCTCCCCCTTCCTACTTTGCTTTATATTCTCCTCTCTCCCACCCTTCTTCTTCTTACTCTCTCATCAAGCAAACCTTGAGCTACTAGCTTCCTCCTATCTTTACACCACTCTTCATTTACTCATTGTTCCTCTAGATACCCCTCCATCAAATTCTCATCATGGTCAGTCAACTTTCAATTTCTTTGTTGCTGCTTTGGTGTCTTTGGTGTTTTTAGCAACCTGCTAACCTTGTTTTCTTCAGACCGACTCAACAACCATCTCCAACACCGCTAATGTCAGTGTTTTCTGCTGCTGCTCATATTTCGAGAATCCTACGAGACTGACTTTTCGTTACAGCTCCTGAAATACCTTGATCTCGACCAGCAGGGGATTATACAGGCCGAATACATCTGGATTGATGGATCGAATGGTGTGAGGAGCAAGACCAAGGTTTGTTGCCTTGCTTTTTGCGGCACTTTTCCTTATCGTGATTGCAACCCTACCCCGCCCCCACTATAGTCACATTCCAATCCTGAACACACGTTCTTCAGCAACGAATTCCTCAACAATTCACCACACCCCGAAAATGAGTTGTTCACAAAGCTGACCACATTTATCATCATAGACTATCGAGAAGATTCCCAACTCCATTGAGGATCTTCCCGAATGGAACTTTGACGGTTCTTCCACCGGTCAGGCTCCGGGTGAAGACTCTGACGTCTATCTCCGCCCTGTTGCCATGTACCCTGACCCGTTCCGCCGTGGCAAGAACATCCTTGTTTTGGCTGAGTGCTGGAACTCGGATGGTGCACCCAACAAGTTCAACTACCGTCACGAATGTGCCAAGCTCATGGAGGCCCACAAAGACCAAAAGCCTTGGTTCGGTCTTGAGCAGGAGTACACCCTCTTCGATGAGTATGGTCAGCCGTATGGATGGCCCAAGGGCGGTTTCCCCGGTCCTCAGGGCCCATACTATTGTGGTGTCGGTACCGGCAAGGTATATTGCCGTGATATCGTTGAGGCCCACTACCGTGCTTGTTTGTTCGCTGGAGTTAAGATCTCTGGTATCAACGCCGAGGTTCTCCCATCCCAGTGGGAGTTCCAAGTTGGACCTTGTGAAGGAATCGAGAGTGAGTCATTTATAGCCCAATCCGATTTCAAGAAATAGTACTGATGTCGCCAACAGTGGGTGATCACTTGTGGCTGGCTCGCTATCTCCTTCACCGTGTTGCTGAAGAATTTGGTGTTAAGATTTCTTTCCATCCTAAACCTATCCCGTAAGTGCTCTAGCATAAATTTATTGCATATAAATGGTCGCTAACAGCATACAGTGGTGACTGGAACGGTTCTGGTCTTCACACCAACGTCTCCACTGAGGCGATGAGGAAAGAGGGCGGAATGAAGTACATCGAAGAGGCTATCCACAAGCTCGCCAAACGTCATAAGGAGCACATTGCCGTCTACGGTGATGACAATACTCTCCGTCTTACCGGCAGACATGAGACCGGCTCTATTGACTCATTCTCATATGGTGTTGCCGACCGTGGTTCATCAATCCGTATCCCCCGGTCTTGCGCCAAGGAAGGTTACGGATACTTTGAGGATCGTCGCCCAGCTTCCAACGCTTGCCCGTACCAGATCACTGGTATCATGATCGAGACGATCTGTGGTGGTCTTGACGAATAAGGTGTTCAATTGTTTTAGTCTTCTTTTTGTTCTGCTGGTGGGATGGGTGGATAGGGTTGGGATTTCTTGTGCTTTTGTTCTTGCTTTTTTTGTAACTCTTGACAACTCAGGTGAAGGTAGATACGCCAATACCTTTCCTTTTTTGCTAAGAGATATGTTTGATTAGACGGTCTTGCACCGAGCTCAGGTACCATTAAGGTATGAGGAATGAATCAAGATAGGTTCTTGTTAGATTGTCTAGTATTTGCGGGTTCCCAGAGATTGTGCCTATCAGTTCGTAGTTGCTTTTGCGATAAGATACGCCCACTACCCTGGTGTTAGATAAACTAGTGGCTGTTGGCCCAACCCAAGTCTCGGCTATCCCCCGCTGCAAGATGGACTCGACTCGCCTATCGAGAATCATACTTGTTGTGGTTGACCCAATTGCCGGGGTCTATTTTGTACCATCGATCGTTGCGGGATTCCGGAAATACCCGGGTCGATAACGCCTGTGCCCATCCGGGCAGGTGGTGTGACAGATGAGAGCTGCAGATGTATTTTAAACTCCAGCGAACGACTAGCTAGGGTAAAACACATACTTGCAAAATGGGTAAAGTACATGTATCTGTGGAGAGTTGCATGTATACATGTATGTTTCGGCCCGTATGTCATTAAACCCCGGTTATAAATGGGCCAGCTAGTATGCAAATAGAGGAACTTTGGAGACGGGCCTCCCATCTTCAAAGTGCCACTAGTAGATGGCCTGTAAACAATGGGCTCACTTATGACTTGGGATAACATGAAGCTTCAAGAACTTCTAAAACCCCTTTCCAAAACCCATGGCCACTATCTCAGTCAGAAAATATTATTATTGACCTAGAGATCAGTCAAATGGTATAAACCTAGGGATCTTGTAATAAAGCAATTCAACATGAAATCTTTCATGTATAGCTGCAATTCTGCTACGTAGGGTGATAATGTTAAAATAAAGAAGACTCATAGTAGCTAGTAGTTGGGTTTATCAGGTATCGGTATGGAGGACCTGAGTCATGATTTTTTTGGGGTTGGGACTTTGAATATAGGTCAGGTTTAGGTTATCCTTTGAATGTAAGCCAGCCTATCTACAAAGTTGCTCCATTCGTAAAGCGTACCAGCCACCTTGCAAACGGGCATTTACGGTAAACAGGCCGGAACATATACACCTCCTTTTGATCTTGAGATATATTTAGCGGAAAATTTACTAGAACCCAATGTCTACTGGGCTCTACTCTCCCTGGTTTCCGTTCGCAGGTTCAAGCCCGTCTCAACCACACATCGATTGTTTGGCACGGAGAACGTTAGCCCACTGTTTCTACCCATTGCTTCCGTTTTCCTTCCATCGGTCAGTGCAGTAGATTTACTTATGACCCCGCAGAATCACTGCTACGGTGTATAAGAGTACTTGCATATAGCCCAGTATACAGTCGTACCTTGCTATACCGAACCTTCACATAGCGAATCCCTTGCTGTAACGAATAAATTCGGCTACACCTTTTCTTCTCAGTATCACTCCATAGATATTGAATTTTCTGTAACGAATGATAGCGAACTTCGGTAGATTATGTAGGTTCGGTATAGCAAGGTACGACTGTAGGCTCAAAACCATTACGAGAACATCTCGTGCCCCCTTTGTGTCATATAGCGTCACTCACTAACTTTGTCGATGCCATAATTCTAACGCCTACCAACGAGCTTTCAGTAAACCTACATGTAGCTATACGTTCTGATGTCAAAAGTATGATAGTATTGTGAAATATATCGAATCCGTAGTAAAGCTTGTGGCATTTCTGGGTTAAAAAGTGCACTGCTTTCAATCTTCAATTAAGGCTACATGTAGTTTTGAATTGACCGGCCCGATTTTGTTCATGGTTACATGTAGTATCCTCGAATTATTGATACATATGCATGTAGGTTACGCATGTAGACTGGATCGGGGAATGAAGTACGCTAGAAATTTATAACAATCTCAAGCCAATACAGAACCACCAAGACATAAATCTTCTGCTTTTGCCCTCTATTATCATTGATAGAGATACTAAATGCGCTGTTTGTTAACAATCACAGATCATCACCCGGCTTCACCAGCAAATACCGCAAACGAACAATTTTTCCCCCCTCTTTCGTTTTCAATCTATGCCTTCGGACAATTTAATCAAAGGTATATCTAGTCCTACTTATTATTATCTCCTATATCGAAAATAAAATTGAAGCTCCTATTTTAATCATATGTTATCACTCGTTTAGCTACTTTACGCAAAATGCCGAAAAGTTTCTTAACATGAGTACCCCTTCCGGCATGGCTTCGTAGAAATGAAAGAGAGACACAAACACCCGAGAATACGGCTTCCAGGGGCTATTAGGCGAGTATTTAGATAGAGGTACACTACCGGTCTGGAGAATAAGCGATTGATTTTGTTCCTACCTCCATGTACCCCATCGCGTGATCACCTTCGACAGAAAATACATTTAATAAGTTGTTGAAGAGTATCGCCCTTCACGAGGATAGGCTGTACCCCAAAAGCTTGCTAACTTAGACCCACACAGTGCTGCAAGGCAAATAGAAAACTAAATTCATCCATTTCGAAGATACCCAGCCCAGATTTGAATACAGCCCGACTAATTTAAAACTAACCTTGAAAATCTCATAATTAAGTAATTGCAACAAGCATGTCGAGGTTGAATGAAAAGGTAATATCTGCCTGAGTGTAAGTACCTTCCATTAGCTCATGTGTTCACTTAATTACATGTATGCATTGTGGGTGCGAATTTAACCAATCCAGGAAGCCGCTCTGTTCGCGCCCTATTTGGACCGGTACCCCCCTCTAATAAAGTAACTTTTCAGTAGAAGATAAATCCGACCTTCCTATTTTACAGTATCGTCCTTTACACCAATTATAATTGACTTACCAATTCAAGTTTGAAAGTCATTTTTTAGCTCTCAAGTTGCATGCCTTTCTTAAAGGACCTGCGGTGATGATGGGCGGCACACTTCGGTTTGGAGCTGAACTAAAACAAAATTTCTAAGACGTATCGATGGTTACATGTAGCTATAATCTGCGGTCGATTGGGTGCGCGCAACGGTAGCGGGGAATCCCATAATGCCGCACTGATTTATTGCTATAACGTTTTCCTGGGTGGGTCTCCTAGACCTAGTAATTTGCCCTCATAGCCGTATTTGCTGAGATCCGTTTTCAGGAGGAATTCTTTAAAACTAGGCTGATCTTCGCGCACGTGGTTAGGCTTAAATGCAGACTTGGCACCCATAGTATTCGGCGGGTATTTATGGACGCCGAGCGAGTTTCTGGCTGAAAATATCTCCGGATCGGCGGATCGGGTTGGCTTTTCTCCTCCGCCTTACCCTGAACCGGGCATTGGCTGGATACATATCCAGCTCATGAATGTGATTTCTGTATACAGGAGTCGGTTCGGCTGGTACTGGCAAATACAAGATTTTTCTGTACTGTGTAACACTAATCTTAGACAAACAATTGTAAGCAGACAGAATCGCCGACCTTGTATAACCAATGCCTAATCGCTAGACGTAATCGTATACTCAAGGCGATCGAATAGAACTTACTGTATATGATATCTCGGGACTTAAGGCTTCAAAAAAGATATAAATTCTTCTAAACTCGCAATAACATAGGTGGAAGATGGCTAAAGTCATATATAGGGCTAAATTTCTTTTTCCGTGATCAACACATCGCGTGGTAGAAAATGTGAAAACTCACAATTTTCTTCAATTAGATACTCGTTTGCTAGATTCTCCTTCCGCTATCCCATAGTCTGTTAAAAAATGCTGTCCCCCCAAAGTGGCTGGTGGCTCAACGCAATAAAATTAGAAAGTAGCCAATGAAAATTAGCAAAATCTAGCCCCCACTAGGGGGGGGCAGCTTTGACAGACTATGGGATAGTTGATTACCTTGTAACTCCCTATTATGGTTTCCCGCAAATCGGTGACCATAGGTTCACAGCTTACCATAATTTTCGCTAGAAAGGCCTAGGGCTATTGGTATTTCTTAGCGAGTATTCCCGGATTTAGTAGGACGTGGATCCATTTATTTTACGAGATAAGTGTAACTGGATAGCTCTACCCAAATCCGTTGGGCATACATGAATCTCCAGAAGTTAACATATACATGTACCTTTTAATGTGAGTGCACGTGAGTTTCAAATCAAAAAAAAGAAAGGAGCCCTCAAGCTTTTCATCCGGAAACCGCTGGTGATCGTCGATTTATATGTATAATTAACTACTATGCAGGCTGAACCTGGTTTTGTCGGGATTTAGATACCGGACTGTGAAACGAATAAAATCTCGAGAGCGCACCCCATAAAAATAAGTTGGAGGTTGAAAGAAGGCCGGGATACCTGACAGAGAGTTGCGTTAAGCTTAATTGGCTAGGAAGCCTTGCACGATTTCCTAGCTTTGCTTTTTGTATGGTTCGTTAGATAAGTGCTATCAAACCATCCCTGATTCCCCGAGATCTACAGTCTGAGATTGTGAGACAAAACTAGGCACGGCTGCAGCTGTTTTATTCCCGGATATTTTCCGCGAAGTTACCACTAAATCTATCAGACAAACCCTGACTTTAAGCCAGATCATTCATACATACTTAATTTCGCCGACATCGTATTCGAATATCTTAGAAACAACGACATATATATAAACGGTAGTTCCAGTATCGAATACTCCTTCCCGAAGTATCATTCTACGCTTTTGAGTATACAGGCCGTTATGCAGTATACATATGCACTCTCTGTACCTTAAAATCCTCAAAGAAGAAATAACTACCGACACGCAGCATGATATGTTGCCTGGCTGCAGGCAAACTCAAGACAAGTACCCACTGCGTATACCACAAAAGTGTGCAAAGTACCTAGTGAGGTACGACACTTTAAGTGAAACAACCTGGTATACGGATGCTACCGAGTACCGAGTCCAGCCTAAGTACTATCAAGCCCTAAACGCTGTCCCCACCGGCAAAAAGATGCTCTCAAAGCGGCTTACTAATTGGGGAATATAATTCTTTGTTTATTCACTAAAACGGGCATGCTAGCCAATTGGAGTACGAGCGCCGGACAAGTCCACAGATGTAGTAAGTAGCTAGTTGGCCCTACCGAAGGGATCTCGGTAGTGGGGGCCTAATTAGTAACCACACACTCCAGTGTACGGAGAATAAGTATCTTAAGGGTCACTAGGGTATCTATACCTCAATAAAATCCCAAGGTTTGAGGCCTATGAACCCGGCAGGCGCAAATTTCCCGAACCAAATAACCACCAGTGTTAGTGGTATCGCCGCGGATAGAGTGTCAATCATGGACCATGGTTCTACTGTGTTGTAGCTTGTAGGTCCTGCAAGGATGGTAAAATCGCCTGATTGACATTTCTGAAGAGCAGCAGGTGCTATGGTACTTTTTAGTGTCTGACTTACTCTTGTTCGCCGTACTACTACTTTTGCTTTTACGGTGTAAGGATGTCTTATATTTCAAAATTTATGAAGACCGTGAAAAGTGAATGGTGGTGTTTTGAAAAAGGAGATCAATCTCCAGCTATGTCTCTTATCTATATCTCTATAGGCTCGGTCAATTTGACTTAACTATCAATTTAGCGCATGCACGCGTCTTACCGATACCCTGGCAAGGACCGAAACTAATCCTCTTGTTATCCTTGTCAAATCTTCCTGCAGCCTGTAGGTGGTCGTAAGACAAAAATCTCAAAAGCTATTAAAATTAACTTGGCTTCAGCTTTCAGTTCAGATCACAGATCGGTTTCAAATGGTGAAACGTTTTTGTCCCGAGAATTTGTGGAGCCCGAGACCATGTTTGAAGCGCTCAAACCTAATGAGGTCCGAAGTACTAACACAGCAGGAAGCCGAAACTGAATTTGTGGGTTAAAACAGAGATCTTGATCACTGGTTTGACTCAGCTTGTCCTAAGCTAATATAAACTTGGTGGTTAATTAGTAGGTCCAGTGGATAACAACCTTGAGTACATTGCCAAAACTAACAGTCAATTCGTGAAGCATGTCACGAAAACCTGGGCCGGGAGTCGCGAAAACCCTTGACTCTTACAAAGTCACTCCACCTCCGAAGTCTTGGGTTTCACGACTAGAGAAATCTGGTGTGCTTCTGCGGCACGCTAGAGCACGAAATAATTTCCAGACATACGAAACCTGGAAATGTGGAGCACACTAAGATTTCATGCAGTAGAACCCCGCTAGTACTTGCCATGTCGTTATGTCGACTATAATAATACCATGCTTTTCCCGAAAAGCTATCATTGACAGTGAAGGTTTCAAGCGCAATTATTTACAGTATCTTGTTATACGTCGACCAGTAAATAACATACCAACCGAAGGAGAAACTCGGATGTAAGGTCACGGGTATACCGGCTGTGATCAATCACTAGGTAAGGCGGTTCTTGTTGCCACGCTGCACACTCACGTGACATATTTCAATTAGGCAGTATCTTGTGCTCTAGGATAACACAAGGGAAAAATATGTTCCGGCGCCTTCTACGCAATTTAGGCATGCGCCGAGACTAATACGACTCTAGTCTCAGATTTCCGGCGATGTTCGTGAACTCAAGTCTCAAAGACACGAAGCCGTATTTCCTTCAAGGCGCAAAAAGTCCTACATCGATGTCCCCATGACAAGGATATAGACTTTAGTTTTCAGTCGCCAAATGCTTTTGTCTCGGGAGTTAGGGAGAGACAATATCTACCCACAAGTGCTCCAGTGATAATACATATAGAGTAATCATTCGCAAGAAAAAAAGCCGCCGACAATGCTGACAGATACCTATCAGTTCGAAATCCGGACTATACCGCCACCACATCGAGGAAAGCGTAAGCACTTGTAACCCTAATGGTGCTTGACGAAAATCAACCGAAGATGTATGTATACATGTATATTCGGAGTATATTGCTGTGGTAGTCCAACGATGAAGCCATTGTTAGGTTACCTAGCTATTGAGTCTAGGCAAGGTATGTATGAGTAGATAAACACAGTAAGCCTCTTCCGGCTACTATATGCATATATATTAGAAGATAAGGATCTAAAAGGGCACGACTGGCCTTATTGCACGAGCCTTATCTGATGTGACGAGGGTGGCTAAATACGTGTAGTCTCTGATCGACCACAGATCATTGGGTCTTACTAGGGCCTCCCCCCCACCCTAGAATGCACCTTGAATATTGTTTTCAATAGCCTCGTGTTCAGCACCTTTCGCGCGCAACTTGCTTGATACTGTAGACTCTAGAGAAACGTTTTGTTTCGTCGCACGAATGTTTTGTGCGTCATCTATGCCGGATGCGCCTACCGGCCATACTCTTCGTTAGGTTCTAGCTATGATGTGTCACACATATAGACGCTTACAGCTGCGCATTTTTATTGAAAAGTGACGGATTAATCAACCGCTGAGCAGTGAGATCCACTGTGTCTGTGATAAGAAGCATGCCCATCCGAAAGCGGGGACTAGCAGGAGATAAATTCGTCTTCAGCATGCCACTCGAGGCAAAGAGCCGCTTCCACCACTTCCCGTCAACATTTACCAAGTGCCATCTCGAAAAGTACCTATTATTTGCTGCCTAGCACACGTGGGGTAATCTTAAGAAGCCTTGCACGACGATCGGGGAAGTGCCTTCACGCAGAAAAGTATAATAGGCGCCGAACCGTATTTGAAGACCTCTGCAAACAGATTCCAAAGCTGTCGCTGTCCACTGAGAAATGAAGCCTTGGGAGATCACGGTGCAAATTGCCGCAAGGTTGTAAATATCTTAGGGTTACTCTGCTGGGGTTTGATTTTCAACATCGACAGTTATTAACTGGTATAAATATTACGCTGTATGATGGGCTAAGCTAGCTAGATGCTGTGCACGATAGGCTCCGTATTAGTATGAATGATAGTTGTTTAAAGATACTCCTGATGAAAGCTATAGACGGATGACAGCATCAGATCAAAGGCTGGGATTGTTTATTGCCCCGTCAGAGGAAGTTTCATGGCCTTACCAAACGAAACATCATGTCGTTCCAGCTCCCAACACGCGTCCGTTACACCGGAAAGAAAAGGCAAAAAAACAACTTGCTGGGCCTCGCTTGCTGGGATATGAGGATCATCCCAATTCATACGGCGAGAGGCCAGTAACGCGAGGAGGCGCAGAGTGTTTGAGTGACGGACTTGGCTGGCTCAGAATCATCTGGGGAGCCAACAACAGACATCCTTGGCATTCGAATCAGCTGCAGGCTGTATCTGGGTCCTGTTGGGAAAAGTTGTTTCGTGGGGCTTCAAACTGTTAGTGTCATAGCGTAAAAAAAATTGATTTTCGATTGCCGGTCCCCGAGCAGAAGGGATCAGCACGCAGAGACAGATAAGGTGGTTTGCTATTGGACCACTGATTTAGCGAGAGATCATTTAAAAGTGTTGTATGGGATGTTGCTATTTGGTTCAGATACCATCCAGTCTTAAGAAAATAGCCTATCACGAAGGCTTGCCCGATGGAAAATTGGGGAGTCAAGGTGATCCTCGCGATCATGTTACAATGTCCCAAGGAAAATAACCTGGATCATGGATTGTTTGTTTCTTGGGAGTATTTGACGTCGTTTACGACATTACCGTTGGGTTCGAAGAGTGTGCGAAGACCCCTTTTTCGCGTCAGACGCGACGTGCATGCCGTACCTGGCTACCGCACTCCCTGAAATGCATAGAAGAGAAGATGATGATCATGTGCAGGAACCTAAGGAAGTGGAACCTACATGTACATTGTAAAATGGTACGGCACTTGGTTTAGCTGCAGCCCACCAGTTCTCAACTCCAGGATCTTTTCTATGCACCGAAGTAAAAGAGATCGGGGCGAGAAGGGCTCTATTCTCCAAATTACTAGCTAGTTGGGTTAGATGACCGAGTCGATAACTCCTGCGAGAAGCATCACCTCAAGGGTACCTGGTGCCAGCAAGGGGCTATAGAATCGCTTTTATCAGGGCTAAGGTCACCAGTAAGAGCCAGTACCGACAGCCCGAACCGGATGATATTACAGGGATGCAGAATAATTAGCTTCTTCCATGCTTCCTTTTCTTTCGTTCCCGCCTGAGGATCGGTGGGCGTGAGCGGGCATGAGGGAGGTGGTCGTGTCGCATTTATGGGTGTGGGGGGGGACGGAATTGTGCAGCTGCTGGAAACATAAGTTTCTTTGCTTCTGCCAAATTCTCATACAGGAACTTGATCACTCGGAGTTGTATGTAGGAAGACAAGCATCCATAAATTTCGCTGTGTCGACGATTCTTATTTATCACGACCAGTTCCTTTACCTATCCCCCGAACGTCAATATCCACGGCTTTAGCGTGACGCTGTGAGAGCGAGAACGAAGGTGAGAGGGCAAGAGTACATGTATTGAAGGGATATCTAGAGAGGGTGCAAGAGAGTAGATCAAACGGGGTCTTAAAGCTCATACATATTCAACAGAGTGACTTCTCCAACTATTTACTCTTGTTAACAAAAACTTCAACATCACGCGTTCTCCTGCGAACGGCCATCACAGCAGTGTTCGACAGTGTTTCTGTCCCTCGGCGCTTTGACAGTACGCCATTCTCGAAACTCGAAAAGCTCAACGCCCCACTCCCGGACCCGCATTTTTCTGCTTGAATCTGACGGCCGCGATCCTTTTCTGGGAATCCCACTTCCGTCGAGTCGACCTTCTAAACGGTCCCGCCCAAACCGTTCTACACACATAAACTGATCATAGTTATTGCTGCCAGGGCAGGTGCGATAACACAATCTTATAAGCGGCCAGAGCCCACCCACCGTTTTAGCTAGCCCTCGTCGGATTTTCACAAAAGGGCCTATCTCCCCAGTCTTACGCCAATTTGCACCTTCCTGGAGCTCTCATAGAATTTATTATCAACTACACCCTTAATGTCCATCGGTTGCTAGCCGCCCTTCTTTCGCTGCCCGACGTGAGTCGCTGTACCATTACTGTACTCCTTTTAATTTTCAGAAGCCACCATATCGGAAGCGAGCTCTGAGGGTTTAGGTTAATTCCTTAATTTTATTTTGACATTTTACCAGCTCAACTCTGTTCAATTTACCTCTTCATCACTCAAAGATGAATCGACCATCAAGACCAGACGTTCTGGATCTACAATTCCAACAGGCATCTACTTCGACGCGGGCGCGAAGTCGAAGCATTGGATCTGTAGACAAGCCATTGAGTTCTAATGGATCCTCTATCCACTCGCTCACCAACCCCCACCTCACTAATGTATCTCCGGAGCCAGCTTACATTGCGGCTTCAGCAGCCACAGGTATCGTCACCGGCAATCATGAGGATTTCCTGCAAGACGAGAACAATGCTGGTCATGCAACACCGACCATACCTGTCACACCTGCATCCTTGAAGCTTATCAATCAATTCCTCGACTTTCTTCTCTATTCGTTCCTTTCTGCAGCGAAATCAACTACGCTAAAAGCTTTACGACCAGCGGTTTCAGAAGTTCTTCGTAGTCGACTTGCGAAGGAGGCCGTTGCTGGTGCTGACCATGAATTAAGCTCATACCTTGGTGGTGGAGATGACGGAGATGACGACTTTGATGGCTTAAATGGGTTCCAGGAGAACAGCTCAGCAGATTGGGATCTGGACGCTACATGGAAGCGGACCAGATTACGGTGCATGGTTTATTCTTCCCTTGGAGATATCGAGGAGGACGACGAAGATGTTTATTTGGGATATGGAAACCTTGAAGGAATTGTCGGTTTTCAACAATACGAACAGAATAGCACGGTGCCAGGTGTTGTCTCACCTGCCGTAGCAATATGGCTGACAGCCGTCTTGGAATTCATGGGCGAGCAAACGCTGCTCCTCGCCGGTCATGCGGCTATCAACCGCTTTATGCAACGAATGGCTGCAGCTGAAAATGAAGACCATTCATCTGATGCAAGGAATGGTGTTCAGAGGGAAAGGCCGATGGTTGAAGAGTTAGATACGGAGAAGGTTGCATTAAATTCTTCGCTTGGGCGATTATGGAGGCAATGGCGTAAACGCGTACGCGGACGAGGATCTTCCTTCTCCATGCCTGGTCACCACGGAGGGTTTTTGCAACGTATTGAGCGTACCGCCAGCCGAATGAGCAGTAGCAGTACCCTCGCCAGCACTTTAGTAGAGCCTAGAAATCAACAAGCTGAGGCATTGGAACACCTTGAGACGCCGGAGAAAGTGATCACCACAACAGACAAAGAACTTGAGCCAAAAGTTGAAAAGGTTGGTAACTCTCGATAGAAATAAATCAATGACAAATTATTATTGACACCTATCGTGGAGACTCCGCTCGATATAGATGAATTTACAGATGCAATAACATCACCTTTAAAAACGGGCATTGAAGGCGACTATCCGGTATGTTACTCAGCGTAGTTGGTTGGGAGAGTTGCTGCTATTTTTATTTCTTTAGTAATCTAATATTTAAAAGATTTTAGGAACAGTGGGAGATAACAATAAACGGCGTCCACAAAGCCTGGTTCTACTGCCTTGGACTACAACAGAGGCACCATTTATCTTGCGGTCTTCCTCTCTGGAACGGCCTCGCTCTTTACCGACTATTACGCGTTCGGATTTTCCTGACCCGATCGTTGAAGGGGTTGCGGAGCCCGAAGATCAGGGGGTAGAATCCGAAGATATTGATCCGGAATTTTTTACACCTACGGAGGGGGGACCGAACATAGCTATAAGCGACTTTGTTGAGCCTGAGGAGCTAGAGCTTTCGGAACGGGCTTCCTCTACTCCAGGATTTGAGAATCTGACTGCCGAAAATGCTCGCGGTGAAGATGGTGAAACTGCAATTGTTGAATCACAAACTTTGGATGAGGCTGAGAGTCCTGAAGCGGCACCAACGCCGGATAGCAAAAATGCAGAATTCAAGTCTAATTCGGATCGCGATGGAGACGCAATTGGGTTCGCCCGGACATCGGATATTTTGGTGCAACCTCCTGCGTCCCGGTCCTTATCCTTGCATAATTCTGATGAGGAAGATGAAAAGCTGAAGCAAGGACTTGGTCAAGATACACACGTTGTCTCTATTCCTCGTACCGTAGACCAACAAAATTATGAACGCTCTCCACAACCGTCACCAAGGTGGCCCGCTGAACTTATTGAAATTCGCACTACTAGCCATGTTTCAACCTTCCAAGAGCAACGCGCCGTAGATCGACGACCTTCAGCAACGACTTTGAATGAGTCGTTAGATAATGTAGTTACCTCAGATGACGATTCGTCGGTTGCGGCCAGCCAGAAAGAGTTCAAAGGGGGAAGATTGACACCGGGTGGAACTAGTCACGTTGCATCTGATTATTTTGCTCACTCAAAGCAAGCCTCTTCGGCCAGCAGCAAATACTCTCAAAATTCGCAGCTCTCTGATAGAAAGCTTGGACAACTTACTCTGATCCAACCTCCTGGTAGCACGACCTCGCTCCCTATCGAACGCGGAAGTGGTATGCGTGCATGGACACCCCCCCAAACACCAAATAAAACGCGACGTTCTTCTAGTTTCGGAAAGATACAACGTCCTGTTACGGCACATTCGGGTACTTCACAATCATCAACGAAACTTAAAAGCCTCATCTCGTGGCCCATGGAGAACGGAAAACAGACGAAAGCTACAGAATCTGACAACGACAGTAGAAGTAGCTTACACAGTGAGCGGCCGTCTATGAGACTTGTGAGCTTGGATAAAGAACGAAGTTTTGAAGAACTAATCTCGAGTGGCGATACGATTCATTGTACAATCACACCAGATCCATTAAGAAGGATGGAGGTACGTGATAAGAAGGCTGAGATATTTGGTGGGATGCTAATGATTTGACAGGTAAAGGAAGTACCACGCACCGCAACATCAGCACTTGCGGATTTCCTCAGAAACACCGGACCCGATGGTAAGGAAGTGCGCGCTGCGCCGCCAAGTAGGTCAGGAAACTCTTCCCGACCTTCAACAGCTCGTGCTATACCTATAATCCCTAAAGATCCTAGTGTGGAGGATGTGACAACTCTTGTTCATCTGCTTCGCTCCACATCTACCTCACCTACCGAAACTCGGCCCCAAACGCCAACACCCTCTATTCCATCTACTCACCTTTCTACTCATAGCCAAAATACTCAGCACGATCACGGGGCTGATTCAGGAACCACATCTCCAATGACTAGCAATTTTGGGCCTGTACCACTTTACCCCGGCGGCATCACTGGGATCCCAGCTGTTTTGAGGCAGAAGCGATCTGACTCTCATGGCTCCCGCCCAAGGAACCGCCTTGTGGCTCGGGATGCTAGCGGGTTCACGACCAGCGACTCTACATCCGCACTAGCAGATTTCTTCCGCAATACCACACCTCCTATTGATGCTGAGGGCCAGGCAACGCAACGGCGGATATCACGAAGTGTGGCACCATTTCGCAATACTATGGATTCAGATCAATTCGAGCTTCCCGAAGGGCCTGAACGCGCACCCGATCGTGTGGCAAATAACGAAACATCACCCAGTGACCTCACCTTCTTGTCTAGTGCTGTTCTACCACCCGATTCATATCAATCATCTTTCTCGTCTTCAACAGCTCTTCTACGGAGCAATTCGAAAAAACAACATGACTACGGAGCTGTTAGCTCAATGCCAGAAACTAAACGAAAGCAGAGCAGAGTTAGGGATCCTTATGCCATCGATATTGATGAACTCGATGACGATGACGATATGGAAGCATTAAGTTTGATGATTCCAAAAGCAAAGAGGGAAGACGAGAGCTTGATAGATTTCCTTCGCAATGTGCCGCCACCGCCCCAGCCCCCAACACCACCAGAAGAAATTAATGCAATAAAAACGATACAGAAAAAGAACAGTTCAGTCAGCCTGATTAGTCGCTTCGGGCGAAGCAGCCGGAAGAACTCGATCGCCTCGAACGCGGACAAATTTCCTTTACCACCTGTCCCCCAGATGCCCGGGGGATATAAACATACTCCATTGGCTCAGGAAGACGATTATCCCTCACGGTACACGCCAGTGAGCGAACAAAGACGACCCGCGTTTAACTCTCGGATGGATATGGACTCTACGAATACAATGGCTAGTGCCAGATTCGGAAATAGGCCCACACAAGCAAGGGGTGCAGCGCAAGCCAGGGGCGCACGGGTTGATGGGGGGAGCACCGACGGCCTGGCGGATTTCCTGAAATTTAGCGAACCGCCGCTTACCACACGTGCCTATACGCCTAAGGAAGATAGTAGCGCTATGTCGAAGTTCAAAAATTTCACCTTTTCCAGAAAGCCAAAGCGCAATGAACTGTCAGGATTCGTTTGATGATTGACTCCCTGTTTTTTGTTTTCTTCCCTTGGGTAGTGATGACAGCAGCACCAGCACATTTTTTCGTTCCGTGCCTGAAATAATGCTTCTTTGTCACTTTGGGCTTTTCCCGTGCGAGCAGTGCGATTTTATTCCGTTTATATTGATACTTCACCACTTATTTCTATCTTCGCTCGTTCATTTTCTGTTTTGGATGATTGGAATGTTTCGGGGAATTTTGGAAAGGTATTTGAGGATTGGAGCTATTTCCCTTCTTATATTTTTATTCCTTCCATCTCTCTCTTCGGTGATTCAATTAGAAGGCATCATCAACTTGAGGTGATGCGAAGCGTTTTGTCGGATGGCTATCGATGAGCACTCAAATCAGGCGCGTTTTCTTGTGTGGTTTCTTGTTGGTTTTACTCCGGGTCTCTGGTTTTGGATTGTTTTTGGTGGTATGGTATGTGTGACGATACATTTTTTTATTTTGCAGCCTGCACGCTATATGTAGTTTACATGTATTAGAATTTTTTTTGATTCTTCTACATGGGTTAACGTTTCTACCCTACTTTTAGTTGGTTCTGGGTTGTGAGCGGTTTCTATTCTTATAAATAACTTTATTCTTTTCCACTTTACCTTTCATTTCTCTGATCCGGTCTATTCGTCCCATTTGTTTTCTCTTATCCTGAGGAGTTCTGCATTCTTACGTTCGTCAAATCTTAGTTTGGGAAAGGGGTTTAAGGTTCTGGCTAAGCATGTTAGCCTGCATTTATTATTCTCTATGTACTTTAGTGTCATTCGTAGACCGAATGACTAGCCATTCTCGGCTGAGAAGTTTTTTTTTTCAATTTAAAAGAGGATGCTCAAGATATGTGTTTTCTCTTTGCTATTAAGCTTAGGGTTGGTTCGTGGAGTTGTCTGTTTCGATTAATATTGTCTATTGTCCAACTCAATATGTTGCCGCACAACAAACTGTAACTTGTAAATATTAAAAAAGTTGTTAGTTTCAAAATAGTTTCGAATAGACATGAGATTCTAGGAAATCTCTTCGGCTTTTGGTCTTGCATAAGGGGGCGACGACGCAAGGACCAGATAATTAGATAATTGCTAACCACATCTAGTGCTAGGATCGAGGTGAGGGTTTGCTGATACAAAATCAATTCATGTGTAAATCAGTGTCTTGGATTCGCATTTCCGAAACTTCATGGTGACATCTCTAAAATATTTTCTCTAGTGGTAAATATGGATTCTTAAGAGCTTTGCTAGTTTCGGTTATTGGAATCGTGATTAAACTACATAAGAGAAGCAATGCGAAAGCCGAATATATACAACAAGGTAGGCACTTGATAAATGTCCATATTTCCGTGTCTCCGCCGGAATGTATCCCTTGGTCAACGTGTGAATGAAAGCTAAGGGCATTTAGATACTTGCATGCGCATATATCCCTTCGCCACGAATAACCTCCAGATAGATGTGTCAGTAACTTCACGCAAGGGTAAAGAATATAAACAAAACTCCTCACTTGGTATAGTTAAAATATCTATAAAACCTGAGCTTCTCCCATTTCGCTTTATCTTCTATCATCACTATATTCCTCACTGCAGCTGCTTACCGTCTACACTCATTAATTTTCTTAAACCCTCTACCAATACTTCTTCACCTTAAAAAATTAATTTCTATCAATATGCTCGCCCAAAAGATCATCGCCTTCTTGGCTCTTGCCCTCACAGTCTCTGCATCGCCTCTAGTCGCCAGACAAATAGCCTCCTCTGGTAACGATGGAGAGGGGAACCAAGATGTGGGCAACAAAGGCCAAAATGCGGGTAACAGCGCTGCCAATAAAGGAACCGTCAAGGGCGATTATACTGTAGAACAAGGTGTTCAGACTTGCGGCAACGCCCAACTCAACTGCTGCAACAAGATTGAAAAGAAGGGAGACACCACCAATGCTGGTCTTCTTGGATCTCTTTTCGGATCTGGCGACATTGGCCTCCAGTGCACTCCCATTAACGTCCCAGTTGTTGGAGGTATGCTTTTTTCTTTTTGACCCAACGATGCAAAAGCTAACCATTAACTCCTCCATTAGTTCAAGTCCCTATCAACAAGGCCTGCGACGCAAAGGCAGCCTGTTGCCAAGGAGAAGTTTCTCAGGTAATATCTAACCCCTTAAAACTCTTCTGCTACCTACTAACATTCTTGAAGAACGGTCTCGTCAACTTGGGCTGTGTCGCCCTCGCGTCCCTTATCTAAGGGTTTCGTCAACTTTAGTATTCGGCGTCTTTTCGGCGCATTGGTTTTGGTGGAATCTGTTGGATAGTGATCATATCCGGATTGGATAAGCTTTTGTTTCTTAGTGTACCCTGATAAGTCGTTTCGCCTCCACTGCGCAAAACAACCTGCTAGGCTGTCTCGTTTTTAGTTTATTTATTGCACTTATTCCCCTAATTTATTCTCTATATTCTACCTCTAGGTACTAGTAGTGGATATTATCAACAGGAATTGCATGTAGAACCTAAGTTAATACATATTTTACATTATCAGCGTGCGGGGAGTTTTAGCTACTCCATTAACGCCTTTGCGTTGAAGATATAAACTTCCTAGTATGTCTGTATGCGACTATTTCTCATCGCTTATCCCATCGTTTTAGCTCGCCTATAGGCTGTCTTATTTGAGCGGCAATTCGGGATCCACGGAGCTGATTCAAGCCAGAGGCGTATAGCGGCGAGGAATACGGTGAAGCCCCCCTAATTGGCTAGGTTATTGTATAGAGAATCAGGCATTCGCTCTTTTCTTGGATCTTCTCTTCAGTTCATATTTTGCATTCCACGGCAATACTTGTGTTTTCGTGTTTGTGCGGCGCCTTCGATAGATACGTAAATGAATTACTACTACTGCGACGCCTTTGAAATTAGAGCAAGCGAGTGAGAATGCATGATGTACATTCGTATGCGAGGGCTGTGCTTGAAGTCCTTAATCACCATAGGTTTTGTATCAATATTTCATAAACCCTAAAAATTCTTAACTGGCTTCGATTTTTGGATGACAGGTTTCATTCGCCTATAGACACTAGGAGAGATGGTGAGCATAGGGTCTAAACTATAAGGTTATTCCGCTGATGGAAAATAGGTCGGTATGGGCTAGTTTTTTGTAGTTCATTTGAACCTGAATTAAGGTTTAGGGCGAGTATAAACCCCCCCCTCGCTTCATCTCTTCTTTTCTGCTTTTCCTTCCTAGAACCACTAGAGGTGTTCAAGCGAGCCTAGGGGTGTGCCAAAAGTACATGTCTCGATCCCGACCTGAGAGAAAAAGCGGAGCAAACTGCTTGACTCGTTCAAGTTACTGCAGCAGTGTAGTCTACCCTCAAGGCAGCCTCGTGGACCCACTGTACCGTAGGAAGTTAATGGCCTGAATAACAAATTAGGATAAAGTAGTGACATTCGAGTCCAAACATGCTGCAAAGTCAGCGCACCATAACCCAGGCGGTTGGATGTACTTGGTGGGTTCATCGTCATCGTCACCATTATTATACTGCGAAGTCAGTAGTGTGCGAGTCAGTAGGGTGCGAGTGACCGTTTATGATCATGTGGCTCGCCCCGCCACGAGCAGTAAGCGGTATCGGAAGTTATGAAGAGGTGCATGACTAAGAAGGACCTGCGGCACGTCAACCTTATCCACCCGTGATAGTACATGTAGTGTATGTCGGACAGTCATGTAGTCGTGGTAATAAGTATTATTTCTTGCAACCCTACCACGCGAAGCTAGGCCGCTTCAAGGTCCATATAACATGCGGTAGCAATGTTTGCCAAAAGTCACGACTGGAATTCTAATTATGTATTCGTCGGTCTAAATTAAATCCCTTATGGAGCTATAATATTTTATTAAGATTTGCCAACGATAATTAAATATGAATTTTACCCTAAATACGAAAGATATCTAAGAAACCGGGAGTATATCACTACCCCCCACGAAGTTCAATGGGTTTAGTACCAGAGATATATCCTAACACCAGCCTCCTATGGCAAAGAAAGCATTAAGCTAAGAGAGTGGTCAAAAAGAAAGAAAAGAAACTCTAGGATCGACAATAGTCATCAGCCATTACTATTGATCCAATTAGCCCTTCTTTGCCGCCTCACCATCCGGTTTCACTAAATTCCCCCCCGGCAGCTCCTCCTTTTTCTCCTCCACCTTCAGTTGAGCCAACTTATCCTCAAGTGTTTCCCCACTCTTTGTTCCCTCCTGCTGCTTCTTACTTTCAACAGCTTCTGGCATCCCTACCAATCCTCTTACACTCTTTCTAGCAGCCATCGTAACCCTCCATACATCTAGTGCCCCATAACTCTCGCCTAGTTTCCATCCGCTCCGCCTTACAAACTTTTCTACAATAGGCCAAATTGCAATATCAGCAAGGCTTATCTCGTTACCCATAAGATATTTTGGCGTTTTCGTCAAATATCCGTTCCAAATGTTAAGCTCATCCCGTTTCTCCTCTTTACTACCATATTCTAGTATACTAGCCAACCGCTCACTCTCTTGCATCCTTTGTAGGACCAATGCGAATGTTGCTCGCTCGTCGACGGGATGCGGAAGGAGAAACTTTTCGGGGTCGTTGGAGGGGTAAGACATTTCTAGGTACTGTAAAATAGCAAGTGATTCGCAGACTGTCGTTTTTTCGCGGTCCACGTCTACTAGTACGGGAGCTGTGCCTCTAGGGTTGAGAGTGCGGAAGGAGGGTATATTGACTTCACCAGGCTGTAGTTCATGTGGCTTGAACTCGATTCCCTTCTCTGCGAGACAGATCCTAACGCGATCACTATGGACGTCATCTACTGCGAAGAATAGCTTTGGCAGTTGTGTGACTAAGTGGAGGACGTCAAAGCCTGCGCCATATGACGCATCCCAATCAAAGTCACTTTGGTGATTCTCAGAGCCAAAGGCCTGAATCAACTTTTCGGTATCGGGGTGATCGCCGATGATCACAGGATGTGGGCCATCCTTAGATTTCGAGACGGCGCCTTGTCCGTATATTTCTTTCTCGTCAGCAGAAAGGAAGGTTCCGATATGGCGGAAGGTTAGAGAGATACGTTCGCCATTATTGGCCATCTCCTCGGGAGTTTTGAGAAAGGATTCACGGCGGTCTTGGCGAATCCCGTGAAGCCATTTTTTGTTGGATTCGAGGCCAAGGACGAACATGGAGTTGTGTGGAAGTGGAATGCGTTGAACTGTTCGTTCTGGGCCTGTGGATTCATGTAGCTTTTCTTGAGTTGATGTTCCAACAGCCTTCTCGCGCGCAGCATCCTTTTTTGTTCGAAGGATCATTGTTCGTTGAGCACCTAGACTTACGTTGACAATGAAGGATCCGCGTACGATGTCTAAGGTTTTATCGGAGTGCTCAGAGATATAGTCGTTACCATCACGATAGTGTTGGATCAAGACGTGGTTAACCGGATGCTGTAACTCTTTCTGAACATACTCTCTGATGAGGTTTACTGTTGGTGAAAATTGTAGGAGAGGCGGTGATTCGTCCGCTGGATGACGGTATATTGGGAAACTTCGACTAAGTGTTAGCTACGAGAGAAGATTACCATCTTGATATCTCTGTGATATTGAGTGTACCTTCCATCCTCATCAATTTCTCCCTCCACGGCAACCATTCTTGGGACTTCGCCCCCACGGTGATACATAGTTCTCCAAGCTACTTCCTTCTTCAACTTATCAAATGCTATCTTAGCTAGGTATCTCGGTAGGATATTGTTGACAATATTTGAATCGCCTTCACCCAACACATCTCCTTCTCTCATCACAGGCGCTTTTGAGTCAAACTTTGTGCCACAAGTGATGGTGTTTCTTGCATCTTTCGAGTTGCCAGGCTTGGGATCTTTGCTTGCTTGTGATTTTTTCTTTTTATGCTCTCTAAGTTTCTTTTCTTTTCCATCTTTTCTCTCTCCTTCATCATCCTTGCCTTCTAAAACGTCGTCCACCTGTTTCTCCTCCCTATTATTCCTCGCTTTCTCGGCCTCTCTCATCAGCTTTATCTCCTCGGCTCTTATCTGTTTCTGAGCTTTCCTATTTGCTTCAGCCTGTTTAAGTACCAGATCTGAACTTTCTGAAACGCCCAAAGATGGATCAACTGCGATCACCTGTGTACATTCTTTTGGCGATGTAGTGTTGTTTAGTGATTTTGTGGTGGATGCTCCCTTATTCCTCTCTTTCGCTTCCGTTGCTACCCCGTCTAGTTTTTCGGGCACTTTCCCATTACCAACAATGGCCTCCCCTAGTTTAATCCCCGTCACCATCTTCACCAATTCCTCCTTCGAAAGACTGATAGCCCCCAACTGCGGCCCCTTCGAACTCTCACCATCCGTTCCCTCCATTCCCTTGTTCTTCTTTTGCATCTCCCTCTCCCAACTTTTCACTAGCAATGTGCTTCTCACCTCTTCCACCCCATAATCGTCAGCCATAACTCTTAACGACTGTTGGTGAGCTGTTAAGTTTCTGTAGCCAAGACAATCGGGCACTACATAAACGTTGAAACCATGTTTTGCCGCATCGGCCGCTGTAGCGAGGACACAGACATTGGTGATGACACCACAGACATATAGATCCGAGATAAACCTCCCGCGTAGGGTCTGGAGAAGCGATGTTTCTTTGAATGCCGAGAACCACGTCTTCACCATGATACGGTCCGGCGGCGAGGTAATAGAAGATTGGATGGAAGGGTGAAATTCACTCGCAATGGTAGCCGGCGCACAAGGCGGATGATCGCTTTCCACCGCTAGGAACGCGTCTGTTCGTAGCGGAGGCCGAGCTCCTTTAACAACTTTTTGCTTCCCTCCCTTTTGTGTCACCGTTTCCTCTCCATCGCCGCCTACCTCTGAGTCGGAGTCGGAGTCGTCACTGATTATCAGCACAGTCTCGTCGTTGCGTGGGTCGATAAAGTCACGTGGCTTTTGGTACTCGCTCCGCACCCAGATGACGTCGCCGCCGCGAGTGCGAAAGTGCGAGACGAAGGTTTTTATGCTGTCGACGAAAGAGGTTTGTCCTGGCTTCGGAGGGGTCATGACACAGCGACCAGTTCCAGGGTCGAGAAATTCATTTTGGATGCCTAAGATGAGCAGGGCGCTGCGGGGAGCCATTATTGTTGTTTTTTTGTTGGTCTATCTATGTAGGTGCATTCGCCGTACGGATGAGAGAACAGAAAAAGTGACGAGCGAGAGGGATTTTAGCGTACCTTTATTTTACTTCTGCGCCAGGGCGGCGGAGTACAAAAGACAGAGAAGGAGAGAGAAAGAGCTATATTATGTGCGACTGGGCTTTTTTTCTTGCGGAGGGAAAGCCGGAGCGCTCTGCCTGAGTCACTTGTTGCCGCCGCGGTGGGAAGACATCTTCGTCACAATTTAATTGAGGCTCCGAGACTGTGGATACATTTAGATATCTACTGCGCTATACATAGGATAAAGCCTCAACTCACACAGACCCCGCTTCAAAACTGCCTCCACATAGAAACTATCAGGAGATTTGATCGTTCGGTTTGTGCTCTCTCTCTGGGAATTGTCGATTTGGGGGGGTGGAGTTTACAATGTGATCATCACCATAGGTGGTGTTTGTTTGTTCTGTTTGCCTTCCCACCTGACCAACAACCCCCGGAACGTCGGTCTCGGATATCCGCATCACAGAACATCACCAACACCAACCATCATTAGTATTCCGGTCAACCACACGACTATCCACCATTTCCACTACCAACGCGGGAAGGCAGTCGGCGTCGTGTGCTCTTCAGGAAATAGCTAAAAATTCGCTAGGAACAGAAAGAGCCCCCATCTCCACTTCAGTACCTTGTTACCCCAGCACTGGCATGACTATCCCATATTGTATTTACAATTTAACAAACATAAATGGGGTTGTTCCGAAGCATCAATTAAGACACATTCACCATATATACATGTATTTATACTCTCAGGCTTTGCTAAGCTCCTCCTTCCTCACAATATTCACCAGAGCATCCTCTCTTCCTTTTGATACATCCTCTATAGCAACGGTACTATATACTTCTTCCTAGAACATTCACAAGAATGACATCCAATTCGCTACCCTCATTCAGCGAAGATATCCGCTACAGCTACCTTCTCTTCCGCAAAGATGGCTCCATTCTTCCCCTCATATCTATCGATAGTCTTCCGTCCATAATCACCGTGCTCCCGCCGCTCAACGCGGTGAGTGAACTGACTCTCGTTCAGGAAATTACATCACCTTCATTCTCCGGTCTCCCATTTCTAGGCACTTGCTTCCCAGCCGGAAAAACAAAAGACGCGGCAACTACTAAAGAGGAAACTGTACGCAGTTCAGTGCCCCAGCGCCGTCCAACTGCTTATTCTTTCTATCCTTCTTCCTGCTCTTCTTCCTCTTCAGCTGCTTCTGTGGTGGGTCGTTTTCACGATGCATTCGCAACGCGTACTCTATTTCCGGACGTCTTCTCTCTGCCTTCAGAGGATCCAGCGGGATCTACATTTGCTTCTTCATCACCCAAAAATGGCCTTTTCTATGTCCCTCCACATTCCAAAGAAGCTACTACTCCTGCTGTTGAATCCCATCTACCGGCCCCCACTCGTGAATCTTTCCTCCGCGCGTCTGGCAGTTCTAAGCCCTGTCTAACTCATTTCTCCTCGGAAAGATGTCCTTGGGGTGCAACCCGCATCCTCCACCACGGCTCCCCAGTATCGGAGAATTGCAGATCCCCCGTCCTAGAGTCTGATAGCGAGGGTGATGACGATGCTAGTTCTAGGGAGGGAAACCATGCAATCACAGTTGACAAAGCGTATTCCTTTCTCAAGGGGAATCCTCTTGAGAATCGGGATGAAAGCTCAATTGAATTCAACGCAGATGCCAAAAGAAAGGAGAAGGGCAAAAAGCTGAAATCAATAGAGGTTTGCACATATTTTCACCGAAGTGCTGGATGTAAGCGCGGCAAAGACTGTTTCTACACCCACGAGAAAGACGGCTCGACCAATGTGCTGGGAAAGAAATTTGACCCCATTGAGAAATCCATCCTCACCGCCAACAGCTCCAAGAAATTAGAAGGCAAATGGCGCAGAAATGAGCCCCAATATCTCAGTACGGCCAAGAGCAGGGGCAAAGAAGTAGCTGGGGAAGTCATTACCGATAGAAAGGTAAATCGTAACCCCCACTCGTCCTTGCCCCCACTATCCCTCTTTGATCCAACGCTATCTACCGCACGGGCCATAACACCGGATCTTTTTTTCCTTCTATTTCTATCGATAGAAACTAACGCCTCCCTCCGATCAGGTGAACGTCTCCAAGATCACATGCCTGACCCCTGGGCGCACTCTTCCCGCCACTGATCCAACAAAGCACATTAAAACGCACTGTACCTTCTTCCTCCGCTTCGGCGAGTGTGATTATTGGCCAGCGTGTAAGTTCAGCCATGAAGCTCCTGATGGGGCAAGAAAGTGGTGTGGAAACAAGCTCCCTTCGAAGCCAAAGAAGAGTGTAAGTAGTAGTAGCGATGCGGAGAAAACGGACATGGAGTATTGGAGCAAAATTGATGAACCAGCGGATCCCCTGGGTATCTCCGGGGAAGACCCACAATACCCGTTGGAGGTGGCTGATGACTCTGGTTTTGATTCTGAAATTTCTTCTATTGGAGCTGCTCCCGAGGAGAGGACAACGCAGGGAATTGCGGAAGGGCAGTTGATTTCCCTTGCCGATTGATTATGTTATCTTTCCCGGCTCCTGGGAACTACCCTGGTTAGTATCACATTGGGACGAAATATTCTAGGTATGCAATAAATATGTCTCTCGTTTCCTGTTAGGTAAGCTAGATGATTTGTTCGGGCGAGTAATCAGTGTTCTTGGATGGTTCGGATGGGTAGATTATGTTTTCGTAGTTTTTTTCTTTTCTTTCTAATTTTATATGTTCTAAATTTTGGGTTTAAGATTAACTTTTTCCTTGTGGGGTGGAAAATATGTACCGATCATTGGTACTATCTTATATATGTACTACCACCGAGTGTTACCTATGGCCTGATATCCCGCTACGGGAAGAGATATAGCGCGAGAAGTTATGAATCACTCTTTAAATAGGCTAGAATCTGGTGGTTCTCAAGTGCAGGTTCTGTATAGTGATTGATTGTTGTGCTTGTGAGGGGTTCTGAATGATACACTTGCTTTATCTCCCCTCATGTGGCTGGTGTGTCTGGTGACAGTCTTAACACTACACGCACACGTAATTCCTACCATCCCCGCGTTTACAGCGACTTTTTCCAAAAAAAACCCGGCGATTAGCACTATACCTAGATTAGGCGTGGAGGCTATCGGGGTTCTGGTGCATCTTGTAGCTTTCTCACTCCATATCTTCCCACTAGTAAGCTATATGTTGGAAACGCTTCCTAGTATTTGGCGATGCTCACGCGCGGGTTTGTGGCGCACGTATTCATTTCCGTTTGTCTTTTCTCGTGTTTTTTTAGTGCTCATCATTCACGCCTCTTCGGTTTACACAGCTTTTATTCAGCCGATAATACTGTATATAGAAGTATATTCAGCTCCTATATATTGGTTAATTGGTTGATCAAGTATTGACACTGATTTGCTTGCTACCGATCTCTGCTCTATACCATACATGCCCAACACTCTACTCAGGCTGTAAATAGTCCTAAAAACACAAACAGTGTCACTAGATCTACAAGAAGCCAACATAGCCATAACCATCACCGTGACATTTAAACATAATCGAGTGATACCTCATGAACAACTGTGACACTAATAGGTCGCACAAAGATCGTGACTTTCCTACTTTTGTGGCAAACGGTTAGATTTACAGTGACACGACAGTAGCTAATAGGCTATACTGTTTAGTTGCCGTGACTACCGAATGTGGATACTGTTTCTCGCTTGTCACGGGTAATAGAGTTTGACATCTACTTGTTTGGAATGTGGGATGAGGAATATTTCTTTTTTTTCCCCTTCTTTCCTTTTTTTTATTTTACCGGGGAAGTTGGTGGTTAATGTTCATGGAGCCGAGTCGGGAGCCGCGAACCCGGGATGGCAAACTGCATAAGGTGTTTTACTCACCCTGCGGGTTGGCTTTTGGGATACGAGCTAGGTTTTTTTTATTTCTTTCTACCCACCTTGGATTCATCATGACTAGACTACAGCACTTGGGGAAGGAAACAAAAACTGATCGCTCAACAATTTAACCTCCCCTTTTTCCACATACAGATATCGAAAATAAACAAACATAAAAAAAGAGGCTGGACAAAAAAAAAAAGTGGAATGGCTGCAGAGCAAACATATAATTCGCGAAAGCAGAAGACAGGAATTAGTGGAGGCTGGGAGAGGTGGATCTACAACTTTGAGAATGTTGGCTTCTTTCTTTGCATAGTTGCCTTGATCGCATTCGGGACATCTTGCGTCTGCAGTGCGGACGCATTCCAAGATTGGGTATACAGCAGGCCTAGGTTATCACGTTAGCACAATTGGCTAGGTAAAGATCACCTCCTTACCTCCCGTTCTACACGTATGTGAAGGGTAGGAGGTAGGAAAGATACATAAAGTAGAAAGAGAAAACTAACCTTCCTGCACACTTCGCCCCACACTATAGTTCACTAGTGCTTTCGTACTCTGCACAGCAACTGGACTCTTCCCTGCTAATGTAACAGCCAGCCTCATGGCTGCCTCAAGTGCCTCCTTCTTACTACCATACACAGCACTTACCAACCCGACTCTCAGCGCCTCCTCGGCGCCGAAGAAGCGCGCAGTCATGGTTACGTCTTTCACCCACGACAGGGACCCGACAACCTTCGGCAGACGGGAAAGAGTGCCGATATCGGCAGCGAGACCGATATCGACTTCTTTGACAGCAAACGTGGTAGATGCCGCGCAGATGCGAATGTCGGTTGCGCAGGCGATGTCGATAGCAAGGCCGAGGGAGAAGCCGTGAAGGACGGAGATGACCGCTATGCATTCGGGCGGTTAATACTCCGAGCTCATTGGACGGAGAAGAAACCGGTGAGGGAAAAAACGGTGAAAGAGGAGAAAAAGAAAAAGAAAAAAGAACACATACGTTTATCACACCGTTCAGCGGCCGAAATAGCATTTTGGAACTCCTGAATGTGTTTCCGCAGCGCCCATGCCTTTCTCGCGGGGTCTATTGGTGCTTCTTCGTCGCCCTTGGCTCGTCCGCCAACCATCTCCATGTTCATCTCCAGGTCCAGGCCAGCTGTGAATGCTTTTTCGCCGGCGCCGGAGAGGACGATGCAGCGCACCGAGGAGTCGCCTGAGAGGCGGTCGAAGATTGAGCCATATTCATCCCACATGCTGAGTACGCCATATTAGTTGTGCTTCAAAAGGGTTCCCATCCAGTGTTGTGAAAGGGGGAAGGAGGGAGATTACAGTTTGTAAAAAGCGTTCAACTTCTCAGGCCTGTTAATCTCTACGTGCGCGACCCCTGGAGCCGGCACCGTGACATTAAAATGTCTGTAATTCGCATATGCTTCTGGTGGTGTCATGACGGGTTTCGAGGTCGACTTCGGCGACATGGAGTTTGTCATTGTATTGTTGGGCAGGCTGGGGGCCTCGCCCATAGTAACACTTTTCGGTTTTGGAGGAGGAGGAGGAGGCATCGCCAGCGATGCAGGGGACATTGATCTTGTATTTTTCTGGGGAGACATATCTCTGTCGTTGATGTCGTACTGCTGCTGCTGGTGGTCCTGTTGTTGTTGCTGGTGGTTGTGAATGGTGTTGAGCTGGTTACTGTTTGTTGGGCGAGGAGGAAGTGGAGAGTTTCTGTCGTTCAAGTTGGTGAGACCGTGACGGGGCGGGGATTGAATTCCGAGAGTTCGCGGGTAACGCCACATAATAAAGTGTAGTGGGTGTGATGGTGGGATATGGGTGTGTGATAGCGGTGGTCTGCTGCTGCTGCTGCTGCTTCTGCTGCTGCTTCTGCTGCTATTCTACGATGCTAAGCAATATTGATTTGGGGTTTGGGGTAAAAGGGTAACGCTGTTGTGTTAGGGTGGTAGGGCAGGGTGTTATGTTAGGGATGGATAGGGAGAAAGCTGAAGCCGAGGACGGCTACCGAGGTATAACATGTTAGTTGGCGCTTCAGGTGGTGACACTCAAAGGGGACAGGGTTGCGAGCAGAGCCGCGAATACCCCCATGGACCTGGGGACTGCACGTGAAGACGTGAGTGCTATCATGTGTGGAATTCAATTGTCGTGATTATATCACATTGTACAGATCTAGCACTCGCTGTTTAACTGGATGGAGAGAAAGAGGAAAGGGACATCTCAGCTGTCATAAATGGCTGTGAGTCTTGGTAGTGTTACAGTACATACATCTCAGCGCAGCCCATACCATGTGTACCGAAGCGTTATCCTGTAAGGCTCGTGTATTCGAATTTGAAGAAAAGCCCTCAGTGGAAGAAGCAACTGAGGGTATTATCTCTCTATACGTGGATTTCAAATGTCATCATCATCGATGCACATATCGTGGGGGCAGGCGAACTCATACTTCCCAAAGTAGCCTCTTCAATGGTTCCAAATCGAGAGCCGTTTCTAGACACTGCTCTACCTATCATACATTTACCCGGCCTTTCACCAATCGTTGGTTATTGTTCTATTCTTGCCGAGCTGGGTTTATCTATTTTCAACGACATCTGTTTCACCACCAACCACCCATGTTCCACCCATCAAGGCGATGGATGGGATGAAGCCATGGAAAGCCAGTCGGCCCTACAGGAATAACCCGTTCGTGATCGCCCACTGGCGACTCTTGATAATTGCCTCACAGTTTTGGATGAACCCGCAGATCATAAGTCTTAAAGGTAGCCATGCGTAACTTGAACTCGAGAAAACGGGGAAAGAGGAAGAAAAATCATAAACCAAGTATTTTAATATCAAGGAAAAGGCCTTCGCTTAGTGCGTTCTATATATATCCCCCCAGGAGAAAAAAACGTGGTAGGAATGCTGTCACGTTATGTCACGTTATGTCACGTCTACAAAACCACAAGTAGCCAGCCCGTTTGTCCATATACCAATACCATCTATTCTACAGCCCATCTCCTAGGAACCATTACAGAACCGCCCATCTCCATCTCAACCACACTCCCTCACTGGTCGAAACCCAACCCCAAAAGTATTGGAAGCCACAAATCCTTACCCTCCAAGTAGTCCTCACATCCACAACCCCTCTCCCGCGGCCCGTGATTCTGCAGCACCATGGGAGACATCCGAGTTGCTATCGCCATCCACAGTATCGTGATAGCCGTATTGGTCCCGAACCTCCACGCGCTAAGCGATAAGGTGATGTGACGGTTAGGCCACCCGATTACTTGGTTGGAAACACTGGAAACGAAACGAATCACATATTGCAACTGCAACTGCAACTGCGGGTGGGTTTTATTGGTGTCTGGTGGTGGGGCATCGGGGGCGATGGGCATCGCGGAGAATGTAAGATGTTGTGGGCCTGACCAACCAACTACATGTACTGTTTTTGAGGTCTGGGAGTGGGGCTGTGGCTTGGGACATAGGTCGTCACTCGGATTTTGAATACTTGTGGGTCATGGAGGTGGAGCTGTTACTTTAGTATGTAAATCAGCTCTATATACTAGAAACTTTTCTAAAACCTTCCAATCAAGGCGGTATTAAAGTTAACACCCCTAAGATACTAGACGAGTTGATAAATAAGACAACGGTGATCAGAGCCGAGATTCTCCGACACAAACGCTAGTGCGCGTGAAGCCATATCATCAAATCTCCTGATTACTCAACTAACCCTAATCAGTCTATAGGAACTTTGACTAACCGTATATATATATTGGTACAAGACGGGAATCCCCGATACAAGGTAGATATTAGAACTCAGCGTGCTTGGACCTGGGAGCACAAGGCAACAGCAAGGTCTACCCGAGCTAAATCTTTGACAAGAGACCCTAGTGAGAGAGTATTGGAGAGCATTACGAAAGATTAATTTATGAGTCTATAGCCCATTCTCATTTCAAAAGGAAACAATTAACGGAGTCTTCCATTGACAGAAGCGTGGCCGTGTCAAAACTCTAGGTTAGGACATGACAGCCATATTTTTCATCACTAGGCGGGTTTTAGAATGGCAGTGGGATAGGTTATATTGGCTGAGCGCGGTGGTCGATAGAAAGGGATATCGATTCATCTACATTAGCCAGAACGGTGAGATGAAAGCACGTGTCTATTCCACGACACATCGTGCTGACAAAGATTTCAACTCAAGAAGATAGGTGTTAATATGAAGACGAAGATCGACAGCTACAAGACTGTGGTCAAGCTTTCAACGTTCAGATTCGAGCTAAATGAGACGTGAGAGGGTATGAGAAATGAATGAAAGAGTTATAATTGTATTTTAAGGGCGCCGAGAGGTTACTCTTGTCTGGAGAGGTATTCTTTTTACATTACCATATTGAAGTATTTATGAAACACTTCCAACTCTAAAGGATATTTTACAAATGATTTCACCCATGCTTTTCATTTCCAGGCCCCAGGGTGGCCCATGAAAGTAGCATCAGTGAAGCCGTTCGACTATCAGTGAAAATACCGGTTTCAGGCCCTGAATGTGGTGGCTCTGACTATAGGCAACCAATTTCACGAAACTGCCGACGGGAACGACTAAGTGTTAGCGAATGACTAGCTAAACGCAAAAATTACATTCAACCATTCCCATTAAACATGACAAACCACCGTTCGCCCAAACACCCCAAACATATTCCGTTTAGAAGTAAAATTACAAAAACGCCATTTAAACACAGAGCCGCCCCCATTACCCTTCGTTGAATGAACCTAATCCTGCGATTACCATCGCAGCCTATCAGTTTCCGTTGTAACCGCACGATAGCCCGTATCGGAACCGAGGTTTCAGTCTACAACATCATCCCTTGACCTAATTATACCCGAAGTGCTAGCCCGTCCAGCCTCCTCACTTTCCTCGGTTCTGGGACCAGATATTGATCTCCCGCCATCTTCGGCTGGGGTTGGTTCCGGTTCCAGAAGTTCACCTTCTAGTGTCCTCGGGGGCTGTGATCCTCTCCCCGGACTCTCCCGCAACTCCTCATACTTTGGCAGCACCCCACCCACCCGAACATGCACCCTCTCCGGCACCGCCACAGCTTGGCCTTCCGCTGGTGGCAAATCATCGGCCGTATAAGGCGGTGGCGCCTCACCTCTTTCGTCCACTCCTTCCTCCCTCCCCCTTCTATTTAGCCCGAGCCAACCTGTCCTGTTAGATCCCCCGATTCCCTGCTGCCTCCCCATCTCCAGATCTTGCTCCAGTGCATTTTGCCGTCTCCCGGCAGACTCGAGCTGTTTGCGCTTTTTGCCTCGTCGCCAGTACCATATCCCGATTGCCAGGATGATTGCGAAGGCGCCGAGGAGGAGGAAGTACATATTAACTAGGTCACTGGCAGCGTCGGAGTTAGGGCCTGATGGGTCCCCGGAATGAGCATTAGGGGTAGTTTGCTGTGGGGTGATAGTAGTAGGTGCTCCCTGAGGTTGGGGCGATAGAGATGGTGTTAGGGAAGTTGGAGAAGCATCCAAATTAGGACCGTCATCATCGCCATCGGTTTGTGGAAGCTGTGGGGAGGGAATCGATGCTCGTTTTTGGTTTTGACGCCGTTGAGGCATTAGGGGTTTGGAGGGGGATTTTGGTGGGATTCTGGAACTGCTGCTGCTACTGAGATGTGTTGTTATAATATCAATGAAATTACTCTGGGCCATCATCAATTCGTCACCGTAAGTTTACCGCATGTAGATATTTCGTAAGCTCCTCTTATGTGTCGTGAGGAATGTAATGTGATGTAGACCAACAGACGGATGGGTAGTTGGTAGTCGAAGAATGGGTTGTGCACGCGAGTAATCCACGGTGTCCCTCATTTAACAACGGGAAACTTCAAACAAAACAAAGATTGTGGGGAAGAGAACGATCCTTCCCCTCCTCCCCGGTCGGTCGGTTTACGTTAGCTAGGGACAACGCCGCAATGGGATTACGAACCCGCATTAACGCTGCCGGGTGATGCTCCATCCGACACGACTGGCGCGAAAGTGATCGCTCGCGTAATCAGTGATTACAAAAAAGCTTGAGTTGGAGAAAAGCTTGTGGGGAGGGAGGGGTTGCCTGGTTCACTATCCTTGCTTGCTTACTCGCTCGTATGCTCTACCCAGTATGGCATGACCGTTGTTGTGAGCGTTTTTTTTCTCTTGCAGTTTACTAACAAGAGTAAGATCGTAGTTGGCTATTGCTTTTTCTCGTATGATGCTTTATCGTGTCCGACTGCGAATCGGAACGTAAGGCATCTTCAGGATGGCCTGGATATGGATGCCGTCATCGGTGACGAGCGTTACGTGCAGGTCTTGGCGAGACGGTGGCTTGTGGGAAGTTCATAAAGCGTCACTCGGGGTGTGATCGCGTCTCAGGAAGAGTATATCTTGGAATGAAAATTTTGGAAGTACATGATAGTGTAAATGATCTTTCTGCGTGAATTTGAAGGTTCTTCCTAACTATCTAAATCTAGCTCGTGGCGGACACCCAATATCTCTTCTGCACATACTCGGAGAAAAAATCCCAGCTGATCGGATGCATCGTTGTGTTCGATGTATTTGTGCGCATAGAAAGTGTTTAGCTGGGAGTTTGTTTCTTTTTGGTTTATGTGGGGAGATGCAAAATGGACTGGATTACTTTCTTGTGTGTTGATGGACATCTGCTTTTCTCTCAGGGTATGCCTTACCGCTTGCGAGCCTTAGGCATCAGTCATGAGGCATCCATTGGTACCAGATTTTTGTGTATCTGAGTTAGAATACTGATTCGATGATATGAGGGTTTGCTAAGCGCTAAAAGAACGATAAAATTGTAGTTAGCAATAAAATCCCCCCTCCCTAGGAAAATCGATGCAGGGAGTGAACAGTATGAAAGATAACTCGATATAGCTAGGATGTGTTTTCCAATACGCCGTAGGTCTTATCGGCATTAATGCGGGTGGCTGCGGGTGACCCTTCAATGCTCAGTAACGAAGTTTAGGTTGGGCTTAGATAGTCCGCTATTTTATCTGGCAATGAGGTTTACTGCTAGTACTTTATCTTTCACGTCGACTTGGGGTGCTGCTTTGGATCGAGTGAAGGTTTAGATGGAAATTTTCTTTGTTTGAAAGGCTAAGAGGATCAAAACGCGAATCGGCAGCGGAATTAGGTACCTTTGAATGAATCCAAGATCATGGGAAACTCTATCCCATAGGGAGAGATTGAGATACTCTACTGTAGATTTAACCGCAGTGCCACTACATGATTTTGGTGAACTGTTCCCACTAATGCGGTGTTGTGATGTGGATGACGTCCCCTAATGAAGTGAATGTTGTCGGGGGTTTCATATTATGTTGTTGTGGGTGCTGCTATTTATTTAGGGGCTATAAGATTCTCTTCCTTCCGTGGCATATCAGCCGCCGCGCCTTCAAGGTTACAAATTCGGAGTATTTGCTTTTTGGTTCGGGACGTTTGAAGGCTGCTGTTAGGCTGGATTGGCCATGAATCGATATGGGCGGCCTAGGCGGTCATTTTATAGTGATATATAGTAGTCTTTGACCGGTCTCATGCTGGAGCTTTTTGTACGCTTGCACGGAGTTTTTTCTGAAGCGTGAGGGCTTTAAAGTTGCTGATTCGTTGGCACGGGGATGATATGAATAGCCTAGGTCTCTCGGATGCGGTGGATGTTTTCATAAAGATGATGGTGGTGTTAATGATAGTGATGGGTGATGATAGGCTAGGTGTGCATAGAGACATTTGCGGATGGATGATTCTGTTTTATGGTGGAGTGAAGCAACGTGATGGCGGGTACTTACCCTATTATACTGACCGAGTGCGCAGCTATGAATCTTATCTTATCATGCCATCGGCCAGGACAACCTCAACCCTAGTTAGGCTTGCCAAATCAAAGGCAAGCAATCATTATTCGTAAAATAGAGAGAACTGTATTTACAATTTAGATAGTCTTTTCATAAAAGCCCTTCGCAGAGCAGCTTCCCTTTAGCCTGGGAAGAAATATTGCTTCTGCCTAGGAATCGGTCGAGTGGGGGAATCCTTTTACGGCCTCCAATACCCATAGAGGGCTTTTCACGATGGCCATTCGAATAAGAAATCTAACTACTTGAACCGCCGTTTGCGAGTTTTTGTTGACTTCCGCCGCTTGGTTCAGCAGCCCCGCTTCCAGAGGGCTCTCCTAGCCTAGTATACTCAGTCTCCTCTTCCTCATCTTCAAACTCTGGAGCTTCGTCCTCGCGGTCAACAGCCTCAGACGCTCCAGCGCTACTACTCTCGCCACCGCTACTTGCTCTGTGAACCTTCTCCCTCTCCCTCTCCCTAGCGCCTTTCTTCAACCATGCTTCTTGGTACGCTTTCCTCTCCTCCTCATCCATTTTATCCCATCCAGCAACACTTACCTTATCTGTACTCTTCGCCTTCTTCAACTTCCCCATAACAGGGCTATTTGGCTCCTCCTCGATCCTCGGCTCATATCCCGGCGCCTCATCATCATTAACATTTTCCGGTCGTCCGCATGAGATCACCATTTCCGTTGTCTGTGGGCGCCATGCCGGCGGTAGCGGCATATGACACCACGTACAAACACGCTGCTTCTCAGATGAGTAATGCGGGTTCTCGCAGCCGTCGGTTGCGCAGACATATTTGTTATCATCTAGCTCCTTGCGCTCGACTATACGGCATGTGGAGCACAACCATCCGTCTTTGGCAACACAAATACAAACTCGTGGGGCGTGGTCGGTTGGGGAGATGGAGAAGTCTGTTGCGCACCAGCAAGAGTCGCAGAATGTGCGGATGCGGTTTGAGAAGGTGTTAGAGGTGCCGAAGAAGTCGATTTTGACTATGCAGGTCTGTATATAGGTTAGTTGAGAGGTGAAATGGAGAGGTAGGTGAACGCACTTCGCAGACAGGCATAGAGCAGATGACGCATGCTTTGATGTTGTCGCCTTTGATATGACCCTTTTCAGAGCACGCTAGGGTTGTTAGGCTTACGAGTTGTGCCCAATAAGAGGGCGATTGAAGGAGTGCCTCGCGGATGGTGCTAGACGTGCGTGAAAGCCGTATCACTATGGAATGTCAGGGCTGAAGGTCTCATTAGAGAAAAAAACTAGAGGAAACATACAGTCACCAGTAGTCACCAGTTTAGCGAACTGGGTGATGATAGAGTAGTGCGAGAATAGTAGCGCCAGGGAATCGAATGATGGTGGAGGAGTAGGATCATGATCGGAGTATGAAGGAGGAAGCATGGTGAAGATGGTTAGTTTTCGGTGCTGAGAGTTTATACTGTTGAGAAGGGTTGAGATGACTGAAGTTGTTCTGGTGAAGCTCTCGGGAGATGAGCTAGGCAGGAGAGCTAGAAGATCTTCTGGAATGTGGGTAGATGCGGAGTGACACACGAAGAATGCGGCTGAAAAGGTGGGGTTCTTCCCCCCAACCATGCAGCGCCAAGACTGGGGGTCTCTATGGGGTACGAGTGAGAAGTCGTGATTATACGTTCTCTCCATTTGATACCATTAATAATAAGACGAGGAATGATTTAGTGACTGGAATTGAAGTTGAAGAGCGCTGGATGAAGTATTTAATAAATTAGGGTACCTTAGAGCCTTGGTTTTGTCCTAATCAGCGGCCGTAACATTACTCACGTGAATAGAAATCCTCAGCAATCTAAGGCGTCCTGATCCCTTCGTAGGACCTTATTGCTTCAGTGAATATACGGGATATCAAACTTTCGTCGTTATTCTAAATGCCACCAACTCGCCGAGGCTCTGTTGCATTCGCTAGCCAACCTCAATTTCACCCCCCTTCGTCACGTTTATTTCGTAGCTCCCGTTCCTCCTCAAATGACACTCCAAACCCTGCAAAGTCCCGCAGACTCAATCCGAGTCATGAAGCGGAGCGTGAGGATGTAGGTAGTCGTCAGGGTCAAGAGGAGGAAGATGAAGATGAAGAACAAGAACAAGAGGAAGAGGAGGAGGACGACTCTGAAGATATAATTATGGCTGTAGACCACAGAGGGCGGAAGATTGGTTGTGCATTTTACTCTGCAGCAGACCAGAGGCTGAGCTTGATGGAGGATATTGAATTTCCGACCTCTGATTGCTTAGATGCATGTGAGTTTGATGTTTAGAAGTTTCTCTAGCAGGCATTGGCTCCTCTAATCGCTAGAAACAGTGAGATTCCATATTAAGCCTACTATTCTGCTATTGCCGTCTCGCTTCGATGAAACTATTGATAAGTCGCTAAACCCAGACCCGAGAGGTAATGGTCTCCCTCAGTAATCCATCCTTTGATGTAGTATTTTGCTGACACGAACTCCAGATGAATTCGCAACCACCTACCACATCTCAGTCCGCCCTACCGCCGAGTTCTCGTACGAATCTGCTAGGGACAAACTCGCAGCGATTAACATTGGTGAAGATTCTGGCCCCTCACTAACTCTTCAAACACCAGGTGATATCCACGACATATCCGGCGAGCAACAGCGACGTGGTAATTTGCTCAGATTAGCTGGTTGGATCAATGTTGACAGTAAAGTTACTGTGGGCTGTGCTGGTGCTGTATTGACTTATTTGCAAAGGAAAGCATCTACTGATTCAGTGCATGTGAGTTTCCGTGGTAATGCTGGAAATGGAGGGATCCATGTGGCAAGTATTGAGATGTGGAGTATGAGCGATATTATGTAAAATCACTTGCGAGAGTTCGGCAGGGGATGTGCTAAGAGTGTACAGGTTTGTGAATGCAGATACTATCTGCTCGCTTCAGATCTTCGAGGACGAATCGCATCCAAACTTTCACATGCAAGGTCCTAAAGGTCGTGGAAAGGAGGGGCTCTCTCTCTTTGGGATCTTGAATGGAACGCGCTCGCCCCTAGGTCACATAATGTTGAAACAATGGTTCCTTCGCCCTTCTCTCTCTATCGAAGTAATTGCCGAGCGTCATTCATCAATCGCCACCTTCCTCCGCCCCGAAAACCTCCACATCTTAGCCACTATTAGAAAAAGCTTGCGCCGAGTAAAAAACATCCCCAAAATCCTTGCTGGACTACGTCGGGGTCAAGGGAGTGGAGGGCGGGGTGGAGGATGGATGGCACTAGCACAGTTTGCGTTCTTCGCTTTGAAGGTCCGGTCGTGTTTACAGGAGATGAACAATGTTAGGAACTTGATCATCTATCGAAAGGTAATGGAAACGATTGATGTGCCCAAGATCCAAGCAGTCGGGCAAATGATTCAAGACACAATCGACTTCGAAGAATCTTCACTCCAGCACAGGGTCGTTGTGAAACGCCATGTGGATGATGAACTCGACCAGATGAAGCAGATGTACGATGGGATGGACAGCATGCTGAGCGAGGTTGCACGACAGGTTGTAGCGGGAATACCACAAAATATAGCAACGAGCTTGAACGTGATTTATTTTCCACAGCTAGGCTATCTCATTGTAGTGCCATCAGTGGAGGGTATCACTCCTAGCCTAGCCCAGGGCACAGATGGTAGTGAGGCTACGGGAAAACCGGCATATATAGGTGAGGATTGGGAATTCCAGTTTTGTACTGGAACTAGCTGGTATTACAAGAATCCGCAGATGAGAGAGATGGATGATTACTTTGGTGATATGTATGGAATAATTTGTGGTAAGTTACACATAGGCATGGGAAGGCGAGTGATTTCTAATGATCTACAGACCGGGAGATTGAGTTGGTGCATCAGCTGCAAGTAAGGGTTTTGGAATATAGTACGGCTCTAACCGAATGCACTATGATCTGTGCCGAGCTTGATTGTTTGTTGGCTCTAGCCGGGGCAGCTGAGAAGTATAAGTACTCCCGACCTACCATAAGCGAAGAAAATACCATCCAAATTGTCAAGGGCCGGTAAGTTACTCTATGAATATCCGAGAGAAATATAATTCGAACTAATTAAAATAGCCATCCGCTACAGGAGCTCTGTGTCTCTGCATATGTTGAGAATGATACGATGCTAGCTGGGGGCAAAGGGGAAGCTGGGGAGACTGTCATTGACGTAGAAAGCCCACTCTCGGGAGAGGAAGGAAACCCTATAACACCTCCGAGGAGAGTAAGAAGAGTAGATATTGATGACTCAGTGGATAAAGATGAACCCCTAGTGCAGAGCATGATGCTCCTCACAGGCCCAAACTACTCCGGAAAGAGTATCTACCTAAAGCAGGTAGCCTTAATCGTGTATATGACGCATATTGGAAGTTTTGTCCCTGCAGAGAGCGCAGTTATTGGATTGACGGATAAAATCTTGACCAGGATTCAAACGAGAGAGAGCGTATCAAAAGTGAGTTATACCCTTCATAATATGCAGAAATTGTGCTGAGCGGAGGCTGGCGGGTGAGCCAGATCCAAAGCGCGTTCATGATTGATTTGCAGCAAATCGCGATTTCGTTACGCTTAGCAACGAGGCGAAGTTTGTTGATCATTGATGAGTTCGGGAAAGGGACCGATTCGAGTGATGGTGCGGGTTTGGCATGTGGTGTCTTTGAGCACCTTTTGAATCGCGGACAAGAAAGGCCAAAGGTTTTAGCAGCGACTCACTACCATGGTGATCCCCCTTTCCCCATGCTACTCTAGAGATTAGGGCTAAGATTGCTAGAAATATTCGAAAACGGCTTCTTAACGGAACACCCGTGTCTTAGATTCGCTCATATGAATGTCCTCCTCAACCACCGAGCTGAGGAAACAGAGGACCAGATAACGTATTTATACAGAATGGAGATGGGACGGAGTACGAGTAGCTTTGGGACTTGGTTTTTCTCCTTCTGTCATGCTCATAGTAGGATTGAATGAAGCTGACGGTAAGCTTTAAGTTGCGCGGCGCTGAACGGAATTGATCCAGCGATTGTGTCAAGGGCGGAGGATCTGATTTTATTGGCAGCGAGAGGCGAGGACCTGGTTGCAGCTTGTGGGAGGTTGAGCACAGGCGAAGCGAAAGAGCTGGAAGAAGCGGTAACTCCACTGTAATTGTTATATACCTGGTAACCTTTGCTAACATGCTAGAGGAATGGAGGAAATTGTTGCTAGGATGTTCTTGAAGGAGGACTTCGATGGGGATTACGATAATGACATGGAAGAAATGGGGGATGAAGGGTTGGTAAGAGGGAAATTAGAAAAGATATTGGGAGGAGTGACGAGGATGGAGGAGTTTTAGGTACTTCATAGCCTAATCAGGTTTTCCAACATATTTCGCAATACAATAACTTTGCTTCAAAACAATCAATGCCGTATACATATACAAAGCTATCTCAAGAGAATCGTTATTTTTCAGCATCACCCAAGGAAACGCTCATCTATATTTTGTTCGCTATTATAAAACCAATTATTTTGGGCCCTAATCTACCTGTATATATGTTTCGTCTAGAGAACAAAAGGTAAATTGCTCATAAATTCCTCTAAACGTAAAATTATTCCGTCAGTCGACATGATGCGTCCAGAGTCCAGGTTTTGTGGGAGAACGCGAGATGGTCCTACTTGATATTAATGGAATACTTGGGGTTTAAACCGGGGCACTCCTACCGGGCTGATACACAACGGTTGCTATTGCTCCGAGGGCTGGCTCGTGTCCTCCATCACTCCATTTGCTTTCATCTCGCCCATTATGTTTTATAGGAGCAAGGTTTTTGGTCACCAGTGGGAAGACGGTGGTAGTAACGGTAGTGGCTACTAGAAACCAACTAGTGGCAGTAATGGTAGTAGCCACTTGATACCAAGCGGTTTTTATAATCGTTGTTGGCACTATAACATCCCGCGTTACCGTTTCAAATATTATTCCGGGTTTTAAATTTGTTACAGTGACCGTCGCTAGAATCATTTTTATGTACGTCCTCTCTTGAACAGATACCACGGTGCGGATGAGAGTTTTTGTCTTTGTTCTTGATATCGTCACAGTGCCTACCTCTATGGATGCTGGGACACTCGTCCTTTCTTGTAAAAAAATAACGGGTTTCGTGGAAGTCTCTGTAGATACCCTGGCCGAGGTCACGCTTAGAACTTTCATAGTGTCTTTAGTTGAAAGTTCGGTGGAGCTCGAGGCTGCTGATGAAAGGGTTGAGAATATCGTTAGTACTTTAGTCACAGTCTTTGTTAAGCTGTATCCCTCAATAATGCTGTCAGTGAAGCTAGAGACTTAGCAAGTGAAAACGGAGAGAATATACATTAGCCATTGAGATTGTTTATTTCCTATTCTCCTCCTTGGCGTTGGTTATTCTCGCTCCTACTATAATTTGAGAAAATAGGTTAGCTATGAGATGATCTGTGGAGGCATACAATTCGAGATGGGATATACAATCCAAGTTTTCAACGTCATTATGCTCTGCGCATATGCGTCTCGGTTGCTACAGTAGGAATGCTCATAGTAACTATAGGCGTGCCGGTTTTCGTAACTGCAGATTAGTGATGTCCACGAGCCGAGCCAGCTCGAGCCTTAGGCTCGAGCCCTAGGCTCGAACGACACGAGCCAGAGAGCCCAGGAGCCGAGCCTGTTCGAGCCTCAATTTCTGAAGCTCGAGCTTGGGCTCGAGCCCTGACTAATCATATATAAATTTTGTGTGTGGGTGGTGAGACTTTGAACTCAGACCCTCCATCTCTCAGCTTCGGTTCTGGGCAGGCCCCTGACTTGCTTTCACTAGCAACTAGTAGAACGAAATGGATACAGCGGATGATTTATTGAGTTTTCGTGCAAAGCTGGCTGGTAAATGGGGTATGTTTAATATCCTGAATGTAAGACCGGTACTTCGCACCACTACTGAATTCTAAGCGAAGCTTTAGATAGCTCTCTAGACTCTGTAACTCGACCGGCTACTATCCGTAGCACAATACCCGAGCGCACGTCCTGACAACTTCTTATGAACCGCACAAAGGCAACGATAGTTTAAGCGAGATAAGGGTCGGGGCTGTTCCGTTGAAAGAACTTTCTCAATAGGAAGGACACGAGTGTTGAAGCGCGAAGCTATGCTAAACAACTCGATACGATGGAGAATTTATCACGGAACAAAGTATGTTGGTAACAAAATAATATTGATAAGGCTCGTTCTTCCTCGATGATGATCGACTCAGAATTGACGTCCAATGCAAGAGTATTTATATCCCGTCCTCTTTACTACTGTGTGTTCTTTGTAGCTTGGGTCGACGGACTAAACTATCTACTATTACAAATTGAACTAACTCGCTTATCCATTTATCCGACATCCTATCGGCGAAGCCGATATCTCCAACTTCCGACGCTTACCCCTCGTTCAGTAATCTTCGGATCGCCGTGGCGATGATACGGTTGCGACGGTTGCGTTCGCCCGATCGAGTAGGTGGATACACCGTAGAGCTTTGTTGCGACAGCTGGTGTTTGGAGCCCCGTAGCGCGGGCAGGAGACCTCTGATGACTAATCCGAATAGCCCACGTGACTCGGCGCCCCAAGTTGCCCTATGAAGACCTCTCATACATACCCTCCGGGTCACGTTCCGCGGGAAGGGCGCCGTTGACGACCAAAGGGTTACTTTTAGTCTCCGGGACGCGGATATTTTGCGGGTGTCCCCCCTTCTCGATCTACTCGCTGCTGAAGGCAGGGTAACGGCCGGGTAACCGGGGAAGGCAGGGTAACTGCCTGGGAATAGGCTGGGAAGGCCAATATCGCAACAGACAGCCACAGAGGGGTCCAACGAAGACGGGAAGGTGACCAAATGGAAGGTAGGGTAACTCCCTACGTATGTAGGGTAACAGGGAGACCACTGCACGCCTATAGCCATAGGTATAACAGTATCCCCCTCCTAGGTTAGTCGTCCCGAATAACAGTATGAAAAAATACAAAATGAATCTGTGATACAGCGAGTCCCTTAGCGTCTTGGGTACATAAAATCCACTGCGTTTGCTTGGCCACAGTGGTAAAAGTTTCCCCGCATCTAAGGACGTTCAGTAGAAAAATACAACATCTAAAACGCAAAGAAAATAAATTTGCAAACAAACATTACAGCTGTTGGGGGTAGAGTCTATGAAAATCGGCAACGGCTTCTGCGGCATTCCCCAATTCGTCTCCGGTTCCCAAGAGTTTTCATCATCCGAATATCCCACCCATTTGACAAGGTAGACCATCCTAAAGGCACGGCGCCGGCCACTTCCAGTAGGTCGTTTTTCGCTTCTGACTATATATTCCACCTCATACTCGAGTTGTCCTTCGATGTCGTCTGGCGGCGGTCTGTCTTGATTTCGTCCGGCCCGTATGCTGTGTCGGTAAGGTTCTAATAGGGAGACATGAAAGGTGGGAAATATTTTCCACCGTCCCCCAAGATTGAGGGTGCATGCTCTGGTTCCGACACGGGTAATGGGGAAGGGGCCATAGGATTTTGGTGCTAGTTTCCGAGTTGGGCGCTTGGTTTTGATGTTACGTGCGTCCAGCATTACTAGATCGCCGACCTTGAATGAAGGTTCTTCTTGTCGCTTTTATCGAAGTATTTGTTCATGGTTGCTCGAGTTGCTTTGAGGGAGGAAGTTGCGAAATCGTTAACTGTTTGAAGCCAGTGGGCGTAAAGTTTGGATGCAGGGTTCTTGACTTCCCTGTCTACTGTGAAGGTGGTTCGTGGGTGGAATCCGTGGTTTGCAAAGAAAGGACTGATGCCGGTTGCAGAGGCTTCTGCATTGTTGTACGCGAACTCCGCCAAAGGTAAAAGGTCATACCAGTCGTCCTGATCGTAATTAACAAAATTTGTTAGGTAAGCTTCGAGTACTTTATTGACTCGTTCGGTTTGTCCATCAGTCTGGGGGTGGAAGGCCGATGATTTGCTGGACTTGATCTCTAAAAGTTTGCATAGTGAGGTCCAGAATTCGCCAGTAAATTTTGCGTCTCGATCAGAAACTATCTCCTTCGGCAGTCCATGCAGCTTCCATACTTTATCCACAAACGCCTTCGCCACGTCACTTGCCGTGCTTCTTTCTTCTAATGGGATGAAATGCGCCATCTTGGTGAACCGGTCGACCACTACACAGATCTGGGTATATCCTCGGGACTCAGGTAACTGGACAATGAAATCGGTTGATATCGACACCCATGGGGCGTACGGGGTCTCCAGCGGCTGCAGGAGACCATACTTCTTGACGAACTGATTTGTTATGTTGACATCGGTCGCATGAACGGACATAATCCGTTATCCAGGCGGTCATTCGGGGCCAGTAAAAGTTTCTCTGGACTAGGCTCAATTGTTTTGTCTACGCCGAAGTCTTCAGCGACTTTTTGAGTCGTGTTCGTTCTCTAGGATCAATGTTTTTAATTCTTCATTGTCTGGTACCGTCAACCTGTTTTTCCAAAAGAGGAGTCCATCCTTCACTGTGTAATGTTGGAATTTCTTGTCTGCGCTGCCTTGCGTTACCGATTGAAGGACTTCCTTGTATCCTTCATCCAACTCTACTTGCGAACTAACTTGCTCCAGGAAATCCGTGTCGAATTTTAGACCTGAAGCGCGGTGAGGAGAGGCTGTAGAAATGAGTAGCTCTCACGAGGTGTATTAGGATTAGAATTATAGTGGTGGTGGTTGCCATTGGAGGCCAGCTCCGAATAGCTCGTTCGTTTACCGTTTTCATAATTTACACCTGGGTCATCATCGTCTCTATGAATTAAGGATACGACAATTGACTTACTCGGGCGGCCAGTCATATCGAGCTGGCCGGTGCGCGAACATACTTCAACAGGCTGTGTTGTATCCCCTCCTTAGGGCGATACTCCGGACGCTAGACAGTGCATCGGGCTTTCCTCCTGACGTTCCTGGTCGATAAATTATTTTAAAGTCGAATGACGACAAATATTCCGCCCATCTGGCCTGTCGACGATTGAGAATTCGGGTTTCCTTCATAAAGTACTCGAGATTCTTGTGGTCGGTGTAGACAATGGCCTGAAGTTTACTTCCCTCGAGGTAATGTCGCCATTCCTTAAAGGCGGTTACTATTGCTAGTAACTCCTTGTCGTGTACTTCATAATTCAATTCGGCTTTATTGAATTTTCGGGGAGTGGAAAGCCACAGGGTGTAGCTTTTTATCGATAATTTGGGAGAGGACGCAGCCAAGGCATAATCTGATGCGTCGGTTTCAACGACAGTCCTGGCGTTCCGGCGCGAAATGGCAAAGGATGGGGCGGTCGTGAAGGCTACTTTAAGGTATTCGAAGCGCAATCGCTTGTTTATCTCCAGTGGAATTGTTTGGGGTCGCCTTTGGTGAGCGAGGTCAGGGGACTGGCGACTTGCGAGAAGTTTTCGATGAAACGTCGGTAGAAATTGGCAAAACCGATAAAAACTTGTACGTCGCGAACGCTCTTCGGGGTTTCCCACGATAGGATTGATTCAACCTTTGCCAACGACATGGCCACACCTTTGTCTGAGATAATGTAACCCAAGAATTCAACTTCCTTGGTATGAAAGATACTCTTGTTTATGGCTACAGCTAGTCCCTCGTCTTGCAACCGCTGCAAGACTTTGGTTACCAGGACCTCATGTTCCTCCTGGGTAGAGTAAATGAGGATATCATCGATGTAACCAACGCCACCCTCCTCCAACAATTCACGGAGAACCTGTTGCATCATACCTTGGAAGGAACCTGGCGCCTTAGCCAACCCGAAAGGCATAACGGTGTACTCAAAGTGCCCATAACGAGTGCGGAATGCAGTTTTCCACTCGTCTCCTTCTTTAATCCCGATCAGGTGAAAACCGTCCTTGAGGTCCAGTTTGGTGAAGACTTTCGCCCCGTTCACCCTATCACGGCTCGGACATTAGCGGCAGGGGTACCGGTTCTTCACTGTTACCTTATTCAAGCGCGGTAGTCTACGCATAAGCGTAGGCCTCCGTTTGGTTTCGGCGCAAACAATATGGGAGATCCTGCAGGTGACTTGCTGGGTCTGATTTTCCCTTCGGCCACCATTTTGTCCAAGTACTTACGGAGAACCTCGAGTTCCTTCTCCGAAAGCATATATTGGACCCCACGGCGGTTGTCCCGGGTTCGGCGTCGATCGCATGATCAAATGGCCTGCGCTCAGGTAGGCTTCGCTGGAGAGGTACCAAAAAGATCCACAAATCGGTGGTAGGGAGCGTGAGCTGCTTGAGTAACTCTAATTCTTCTTCGACCGCGGTTACCATTCCGATTATCTTTGAATTTTCATCCAGCCCAAGCCATTCGTCATACTCGATATGATCGAACTCATTAAGAAGAGCCGTCGTCATGAGCACTGGTCACAAAGCAACCAGGAGATTCGAACTTCCAGTTTGCATGGTTGTAAGGGTTGCTCAACCGACGATCCGTCAACCACCAACCCCCCAAGACTATTATGTCTAACCCAGCCTCGACAGGTCCAATCTCACACGCTATTGCGCTTGTAATGATTATTGCCCATAATCATGGTAATACTATTAGTAAAGGCTTGTCCCGCGCCTGCCACAACTCCGCTGCGAAGTTCTTCACCGCAACCGGACGTCTCTTTTCACCTGTGGGACCGACCATTTTTCAACAAACAAAGGAGACATGAGAAATACATTACTTAGAATCCACAAAACATTGGCCACTACCTTCCGGCCATTCAACACTAGGAAAACCTGGCCACGCGGCCTGACGAACACCGTGGGTTCGACACACTTCTTTTGTTGGAGGTTTCCGAGAGTCCGCCGTTTTGCGCTTTAAATTGTTTTTGGGTTTTTCGGTCTCCAGGACAGAGACAATTCTATCTTCGATTTTCAGGCTTTCGAATGTTTGGTTAACGTCTGCTACTTCCTGAACAGGTAGTCGACTTAAGGAAAATCCCCCGACATTTCTTCGTCGGAGTCCATGTTGGTGTACAAGTTAATAGGGGTTTTGGAGCTCTGTCCTTTTGGAACAGAGACTCCGCTCACGATCCTCTCCGCCGAAGACACTGTCGCGGTCCTCGTCTTGGGCACTAACTTCATCCGCTTTTCTAAGGCTGTGGTGGCCTCCTCGTTGGGTTTGACCCACTTTCGTTTGCGAGTCAATTCAACTGCCGAGACTGTTCTCGGTTCCTTCATGTCGCAAGTCTTCCAGGTGGCACTCTCGGCGCGTCCGCATAGCGGGTGCAGGCTTTTGCTTTTCGCCTTTTCTGGATTAGGTCCTCAGGGACACCGTAGTGGAGCCTTCTTCCAATCCGGTGGGCTTCCCGAGTGTTAGTGGGTTTTTCCTCCTTGGGGGGCTTGTCCTTAGATGGTCCAGCACTGCCAGTGGACTCCTTCTTAAAGCGGCTATTGAAACCCTTCTCCCTACGACTTTCCTTTTTCTTTTCCTCCGCTTTCCCTCGGCTGTCCGTGGCCGGGAGTCCACGGTTCTCTAGTTTGACATGGTAATCAAACTCTTCTCTTGCCCTTCCAACCTCCCGCAACTGCTCTATCCACTGCTCATCGTCATAGATCTTACCAAAGGGGAGCATCATCTCCCGGATCTTCACAGGGACCTTCGATTCCACCTTCATCCTCCACAAAATTCCTGTCATCCTGACCTTAAGGTTAAGACTACTCATCTTCAGCAGGTAGTCTTCGATGGTGGTGTAGGTGACCTTGTCCATAGCATGGACTGCGTCACGTTGTTCGTCCGGGGATCCGAAAATTTCGGTCATCTTTTCGACGAAGTTCACCCAGTACGAATATGCGGGGATACGGGCGTATCCTTCCGCTCCATCCATCTTGTTAGTATACATGATGACGTAGGCCTAACCTTGGGTCCCATCGCAACGCCCTGCTGCATAGTGGATTTTATACTCATCTGAGGTCCACATAAAGCTGTTTACTCAAGAAACTTCGAGGCTTCGAATCCAGGTTTTCAGGTCCTGGTTGGTGGCAGCGGTCACCTTTTCTGGTTCGCGGATAGGGATTTTGTGATGTGTGGCGCCACTAGGAGCGGCTGCGTAATAGTGGTTGTGGACCGCTGGGCCTTGTGGGTCCACTGGGGGAGGTGGAGGTTGGTGATTGGGGGCAGGGGTTTGGCTTATACTACGCCGTCTCTGGTTTTCTTCCTGCGCTAGTTTTCCGGCGGCTGTCGTCTTCTATCCTCACGCATTCTGGCTAGCATGGCTGGTTGCTCGGCTGGACTTACTCCTACCACAACATCTCCTCCGTCTTGCAAACTGTGAGAACTTGCTGGTGCAATGGGAACCCATGGGATCTCGGTGGTCCTCGTCCTCCGTTCTCGTGTCCCTGATGGACCTGCGGTAGTTTGGGGTTCCCGATCCTTTCCTTTCTCACTCCTTGTGAGACGTCGGCTGCTTCACGCCGGAGTCGTCCCGTTGTGAGCGAGCACGTTGAGCTTCACTGATTCTGCTGTCAATGACGTCGACGAGGGTAGTAGTGAGGTATTCGTCCACTTTTCGCTGGGTATGAGCAATCTCTGCATCCAGCCCGTGCTTGACCTGCTCGGTGACTCTACGGTGTTCCTGTTCACGTTGTTCAAAATGGGTGGCAACGCTTGCGAGACGTTGGATGTTTCGGATTTCCATCTCATCGATCGCCTCTTGAGCCGCTACCTCAAGACCTTGGACACGTCCAAGCATCTCGGTTAACTCGCCATCAGCGTATTGGTAGCCCTGCTCGATGTTCTCCTCGAACCTCGGCTAACTGAATGTAGAGCGCTTGATTCTCTTCGCTAAGAGCCTCCACTCCTACACTAAAGCCTACTGCTGCTTGGTCTTGTCTTTCGACTATGAACTCGAATGCTGCTTGGATTGCGTGCATGACCTCCACCTGACGTGGGGAGTCGTTTATGGTCAACCGTGGAATCTCCGTAGCTCCTTCGATTTGGATCGGCCGGCTGGCTGATCCTTGGTCAATGGTTGGGCGGGGGAGAGTGTTCCAAAGGCCTGTAAGACCTGGACGCGTACGGCTGTGGCTTCGGAAGCCGACATATGAAGTGTTATGGCGTGGCTGATTGCGACGCTGTGAGGATGTGATACTTGCTACTCGGCCAGTTGACCTAGTAGTAAGTTGATGACGGGGGTCTCCGTCTTGGAGAATGTCAAGGTGGTCTGACATCTCCGTATCGTGGTGACTACTCATGGTGTCGAGTGCATCCTCGGTATTGATATGCCTATCAATATACTGTAAGACCGGTACTTCGCACCACTACTGAATTCTAAGCGAAGCTTTAGATAGCTCTCTAGACTCTGTAACTCGACCGGCTACTATCCGTAGCACAATACCCGAAATAAGACGTCCCGACAACTTCTTACATGAACCGCACAAGCAACGATAGTTTAAGCGAGATAAGGGTCGGGGCTGTTCCGTTGAAAGAACTTTCTCAATAGGAAGGACACGAGTGTTGAAGTCACGAAGCTATCTAAACAACTCGATACGATGGAGAATTTATCACGAACAAAGTATGTTAGTAACAAAATAATATTGATAAGGCTCGTTTCTTCCTCGATGATGATCGACTAATTGACGTCCAATGCAAGAGTATTTATATCCCGTCCTCTTTACTACTGTGTGTTCTTTGTAGCTGGGTCGACGGACTAAACTATCTACTATTACAAATTGAACTAACTCGCTTATCCATTTATCCGACATCCTATCGCTGCTCGATATCTCCAACTTCCGACGCTTACCCCTCGTTCAGTAATCTTCGGATCGCCGTGGCGATGATACGGTTGCGACGGTTGCGTTCGCCCGATCGAGTAGGTGGTTACACGATATCGTTTTGTTGCGACAGCTGGTGTTTGGAGCCCCGTAGCGCGGGCAGGAGACCTCTGATGACTAATCCGAATAGCCCACGTGACTCGGCGCCCCAAGTTGCCCTATGAAGACCTCTCATACATACCCTCCGGGTCACGTTCCGCGGGAAGGGCGCCGTTGACGACCAAAGGGTTACTTTTAGTCTCCGGGACGCGGATATTTTGCGGGTGTCCCCCCTTCTCGATCTACTCGCTGCTGAAGGCAGGGTAACGGCCGGGTAACCGGGGAAGGCAGGGTAACTGCCTGGGAATAGGCTGGGAAGGCCAATATCGCAACAGACAGCCACAGAGGGGTCCAACGAAGACGGGAAGGTGACCAAATGGAAGGTAGGGTAACTCCCTACGTATGTAGGGTAACAGGGAGACCACTGCACGCCTATAGCCATAGGTATAACACTGAAGATGATGGACTCGGGGGCCAAACTGACAGTGTGCAACCATGACAGATGAATACCGAAATGAGAACACTGTCAGCGGACTCGACAATTCGAAGAAATTCATTGGGGCCTACCTTTACAAGCGGAGAATGATTATTCGAGAACAGATTGTTCAAGTTGTTTTAGAATCGGAGGTTGGATATGAGACAAGCCCACCACCAGGAAATCAATCACAAGAACGTCGTCAACAGGCTATCAGAGATGACAGTGTAAAGCATCAAGTACGATGTTGTCATTGCCCTCGGTCTACCCCTGTTTGGGGCCCTTACACCCCTTCAAATACAACTACGAGTGTGTTTTTAAGGCATTTTGAGAAACACCATAATGATTTGCCCCGATCCTGCTCAAGAAGATGAAATAATCTCCCGCATGAAAAACAAAAGGCCTCGAACAACAACAAATCCTTGGACAATGTCAAGACTAGCGAAATGCACAACTCGAAAGCACCAGGAAAGAAAATTTGAAGAAGAACAGTACCGTAAACTGTTGGCTTCATTTATTGTGGAAACCAACTCCGCATTTCGAATTGTCGAGTCCCAAGCCTTCAATAATTTAATCCAGTATTGCAACGCACACATTAAACCGATTTCACGCCAAACTGCTGCACGCGATATACGAGCACTTCACAATGAATTACTTCCAGTAATTAAGGCTCGATTGAATGCTCATACAGCTAGTGGTGGAAAAGTTAGTTTAACACTTGATGCTTGGACTTCGGGAAATAAAGTACCATATCTTGGTATTACAGCTCATTGGATGGATATACATTATGTTCTTCAGAATTGTGTTCTTGGATTTAAACGGTTGAGAGGCTCACATACAGCAGAAAACCTGGCCTCAGTAACGCATCAAATCATTTCAGATTTTAATCTACAGGATCATATTAAATGTATTACCGCAGATAATGCTACAGTTAATGATTGTATGTTTAAGATTTTAGAACAGTCATGGTTACCTGGATGGACTCGGAAAGATGGTTATGTGAGATGCATGGCTCACATTATCAATCTCTCAGCTCAACGAATTCTCAGATCTCTTAAAGGAGAGGCACTAATACCAGAAGTTACACTGGCTGAAGCGGAAGCCGGAGTTCCAATCTCGAGTTTGGAAACATCACCTGCAAGTGTGTTGAAAACAGCAAGAAAGATTCTTTCAAAGATACGAGCCTCCAATCTGCTTTGGGAAGCACTTGATGCTCAATGTGTGGCGGTTAAAATCAAGTCAAAAAAAGTACTGCTGGATATGAAAATACGGTATGCTATTCTTACGCTGCTATACCTCAGGTTTTATAAATTGTTTAAACTAGTAACTAATGATACATAGCTGGAATAGTACATATGATATGTTAGAGCGCATGTTATATTTACGTCCTGCTCTTGAAAGATTAATCGCATTTGAAACTAAGCTGGGTCCTTCTGGCTTTGTACTTGGAGAAGCAGACTGGGATATTATTCAAAAGCTATGCGATATTTTGAAAATTTATGTCACACGCACTACTTTTCTTTGTGCAACAAGCTATCCAACACTTCAAGCCCAACTACCTTTTTATACAGCAATCCTACGACAATTGAACACCATGATCGATGATACGGAATTTGACTATCCAGCATTACATATTGCTTGCGGAGAGGCTTGGGCCATATTGAACGACTACTGGCAGAAAGTTGATACACACTCCTCACAGGCCATCGCATTGATTTTGGACCCACAATGCAAGCTTGTTGCTTTTCGATCAGGACTATCTTGGAAAGACTCCTGGATAGCGAATGCTAAATGACATTTTGAACGTGTCTATCATACACAGTATATCAGTCCGGAACCTTTATCTTCACAAAGCGATCAAGAACAATTTTCAACCCACGAGGAAGATTTGTTCATGGACTCCATTTTTGGTCCCGCCTCTGAAGTTACTGTACCAGCAAATACCGGGATCCCAACAACAGAAACAACTAGCTATCTCTCCGAACCTGTTGAATCAGACCGAAAAGTCGATCCAATCCAATGGTGGAAATTGCATGAACACAGGTTTCCAAATCTGGCCCGGATGGCAAGGGATCACATGGCTGTTCCAGCAAGTAGTGCTCCTTCTGAACAGCTTTTCTCTCGAGCTGGGGATGTGATAACAAAAAAGCGAAACAGAATGCTTGAAAGTTCTTGTAGTTCGATACTACTTATTAAAAGCTGGCTAGGACAACCAAACATCGAAGTATGGGAGCAACTTTGCTCAGAATGGGACTCGGGTTCAGGTTGGGATTCAGGAAACTGCTATAGGAACAGGAAGCCTAATAGTACGGAGGACTCGGAGCCCTACTAGTAGTTGTATTACCACTGGCATTCTTTTGTTACTCTTATTTGTATTCTACTAGTAGTCAATATATGGATTGTTAATGTTGCTCGCAGATAGTCACTTCCCTCTCGCCCCCCCTCTCCCCCCTCCCTGCCAGTGGGCTCGAGCCTGGGCTCGAGCCTAACTGCTCAGCTCGAACACCACGAGCCCTAACAGCCACGAGCCGAGCCGGCTCGAGCTCTCTCCCGGGCTCGTCTCGAACAGGCTCGTGGACATCACTACTGCAGATGTGAGATGAGAGCCAAAGTGACCTTCCTAGGGGTATGCCACCATCCCCTAGCATAGCAGGAGTATCGACAATTTTAGCAAACGGAAAAACAAAGCCATTTTGCGTCAGCCGTGGCCTTGCAGCCTTAAAGATTACCACTACACAATCGACCCAACAGCCCACCATCCACTATACCGGGAGGCGGCAGCCAGTAGATATTTTAAGTGGGAACGGAGAGATAAGGAGGTGAAGAAACGTGCCTCGATGAGACGTGGTAAATTTCCCTAGTGGTGGTTTTAAGGTGTGACTTAAAAGACTAATTTCTTTTCTGTCCAAAGCATGAACACTATTTAGTATTAGTACCAAGACCCTTCCATCACCAGGAAAGAAAGCCCTAGCTTTTATCGCAATGGTGATTTGGGCCAGCTAGGTGTGAGCCCTAGATCTTATAAAGTGGACTGTTGGTCTTGCTCGTCGCGGTGGAGTAGTTTTTGAAGCAGTTTTGTGCTATACGTATACCATTCATAAAATCCACACAAAATACCAATCACGAGGATATCACAAAATACAAGCGGGAAATGAAGAAAACTGTCCCAAGATTTAACCCAACCGAGCGCATACCATTTCTCAAGCCTTCTATATACATGTAGTACTCTTAGGGTCTATTTACAGTTCTATCAACCTCGGTAAACCCGTTTTCCAGGATATCAATCAGATCGTCAAGCCTATTAGTCACAAAGAAATTAGCCCAAGAAAACTACCTATGTGCTTACAGAATACTCAGGTTAGACAGGGGGAGATTGAAGTAACAACTTGAGCTTCTAAGAAAATTTTGAATCACCTTTCGACCACGCAGTCTGTATACTCATGGTCCACAAGCCCTCGATTGACATCATTGACAAGTAGAACAGTAGCTGCACCGGCCCTCCGGCCCGCAGTAATGTCATCCAAACTATCGCCCACCATTATCAACCTGTCACCTTTGTCTTCTAGCTCCCATTGTTTGGCAATGTGGTAAATTCCCGCGGGATCCGGCTTTGGGGGCCTGAATTCTCTCGTGACTATTGGAGAGAACACTTGTCCTTGACAAAAATTCGAAATAAGATAATTTACTGGAGTACTGAGAATAAACATATTTTTGTCAAGGCTAGCTCACACAGATCACCTAGAAAGCCGCATGCAGTAAGTACGTACTCGAAATTCCTAGTGCAGATGCCCTTTCGCACGCCCCTTTTATCTAGGTATTCCATCAACTCGATCAAACCTTTCTGCGGCACCATTTTCCGCATAGCGTCACGCTCGACTTCACGGATACTTTCCATCGCGGAAGGCTGCTTATCGATTGCAAGGGTGTATATATGCTCTAGGATATCAATAGTCTTTGCAATTCCCAGGACTGCCCGCATCCGAGCAAACATCCAAGTTTGCGGTTCACTATTCAAGAACCCGTCAGCTCAGGCTGATAACTAGGTGCTTTCAGACAATATTACATACCAGAGAGTACCATCTACATCGAAAACGACACCTTGTAGGGTCGGCACTGCTGGATTACTGGAGGGTAAATCCGGGTTTAGAGGAGCAAAACGTTGTCTTCTAGCAGTCATTGATGGCGTGGATGAGAAATGGCAAGTCAAGATTCTAGACCCTCCCAGAAACAGTTTGGTGCGGTGCATCATCACGGGAAGGGCGGGGATCCGCCGAAGTGGGGGTTGGAGAAGGCTGTGGCTAGTGGCGTAGAAATACCCCACCTATGCCAAGACGGGTTTACAGGCCTTGGTCTTTCTTCATGAGCAATCACTCTGACTTAGATATTTTTTGGAAGTAGATTTTATATCTTCCAAAGATCAAGGAAGACATTTACGTAAAAAGGTTCGGAAGTAGGGGCTGGCTCTCCCAGCGAGCCTAACGGCAAGAGTCCTGCCACACAGCGTTGAGCCTCCAAGCGAGCCTCATAGGCATGCAGAAATGTAAGAACCTAGGTAGAGACTAAGGCAGACAAACAAATACACTGCGATACCTAAGTAACACATAACTACACATTGGATGAATGAAATTACTATTCCATGGAACCCTGTATGGATGACTGCCTGTCTATCATATCTTTGTGGACTTACTAGGCTCGGATCATTCGGTCGTCGCCTGAATGTAGGAGGTTAGTATACTAAACAAAGCCTAAGCTCAATGCACATAGTTATGTCTACATGTAGTACGCGAAGTGTGACTCTAGTGATAGAAGGCTTTTACCACATCCAGCACTGGAACCTATCAATTGGTCCGAATGAACTGCGGCCCAGATCTCCAAGAGGGGGTGCTTGAGACTAAGAAATTGGAGAATGGTCATGTCTCTAGGCAGTCTATCAACTCACCAGGACGGGCGGCTACACGAGGCGTTGAAGTTACCCCTTCAAGCAAACACGGAAAGAGGTTGGTAGGGTAGGGGATCCAAAGACATCCATCCCGTTCAAGGCAAAAACTTCAAAGCCTTGTGCAACCATCATCCTGGCGAGTTGATAATACTTTACGCCTCAACACCTTTTGTTGAAATCTACAAACGGGATACAGCAATCAAATTTACTTACGCCAAAAGGCGATAATATCCCGTTGATACAGGCTAACGCTTTTTGGGTGGTAATAATATCTTGGCTAACTAAACCCACAGAAAAGGAATAATTCAGGCATACCACTTTTAAGGGTGGCACATCTATAGCTCCATCCGGTATTCGCATTGATACCGTCGTTTGCATGCCACGTAGCTGAACCTCCAACACTGAGGACGTAAGGCAGTTGGAAGCTTAGCGGCAAAGGGAAAACAGTCAGACCCGTCTCCCTTGCCTATGCAAATCCCTCCTACATTATTTCTAGAGAAGGATATCGCTTCCAACTTTCCTGAAAGAAAATTATGACGTAATAAAGCAAATAATGAGAAAGAGAGCATAACCGTAAGAATTGGCCATGGGTTCCAGATCATAGCCTATCATCAATTTGATGCGAACGAGACGATAGTAAAAGTAAAAGTATAGTACCATATCCTCTTTCTCCTCTTTCGTCCAAGCACTTCCGGTATTTTAGTAAATTTGTGCTTTCTTAGGCACTTCGGTATTTCCCTACCCACCCCCAACCCAACACCTAAGCTCCATAAACAACTAACAAGGCGGCCCCCACATGTTACTGCATCTCCAGTTCCAAATGCGGGAGCAAGAATGGTTTGCCTGATTTTAAACCGTTTGTCCTTCGGCAACAAATCAGAAAAAGAACGAGGCATATGCCTGAAGTGAAACCGATAAAAGAGCTGTTGCATGTCCGCAATTCAGCACTAATATAGAATAGCTGTACCCGATTTTCCCCTCACCGTATAAAGTAATGATCCCTACGCTTTTCAGTTCGCTATCACGATCAACAATGGCACCTAAAAAGTCCAACATCGCCAGAATATTAACTCCTGGCAGTTTCCCTGGTTCAATTCCTACTTCTCCTCCGTCCCAAGCCCCATCAACTTCAATCCCAGCGCCCCTCGACGATATAGAATTACCACCGAAAATGACAGCAGACAAGCTAGAGAGCGAAGAGCTTGTCAAACTTCTTGAGATAATCGATAGGCTTCGAGAATTTGGAGTCAGCGAAGATATTTCTCTTCCACAGGTATGTTATTCCCATGATGCCTACTCTTAATTGCCCCAGCCCCAGAAACGAGTAGCATTTACTCACAGTATAATAGCTGGTAGTAGTCGGCGATCAGTCTAGCGGGAAGTCCTCACTTCTAGAGGCTCTCACCAATATCCAGTTCCCAGTTGCAAGCACTCTTTGCACCCGTTTTGCGACACAGATCAGTTTCCGCCGGTCATTCGACGAAAAGATCACCGTCTCCCTCATCCCATCACAAAACAGTGACGATGAACGCAAGAAAAAGCTGCGATGTTTTTCAGACACTGTCGATGCCCTTACTAGCGAAAAGTTCATGGATATCATGGAGAAGGTATTCTCTCGCACCCTTCAGCAATATTGATGTCAAAGCCTTTAAGCCCTAACAATTGGTTTCCAGTCGGCGGAACTCATGGGCCTTCCAAAGCCTGGAGAAGCATATTCGTCGCAAGGCGAACGCTTTAGCGATGATGTGTTGAGAATCGAACTCTGTGGACCTGACCGTTCCCATTTTAGTGTCGTTGATGTCCCTGGACTTTTCCAAAGTACGTTTCCCTGTCAAATCCTTCTGATTTCGGTTAGTTACCTCAATTACTAAAATAATTCAGGTGCGACAATTCACCAGACGGAAAAAGATGCCGAAGTGGTTGAGAGTCTCGCAAAACGATACATCGAAGATAGCAGAACAATCATTCTGTAAGATCACAAAGATTCTCATAATAACCAATTAACTTTCTAACACACCCGGCAGTGCTGTTGCATCCTCCCTTAACGAGACTGCCAACCAAAAGGTGTTTCGTCTGGCTAAGGAAGCCGACCCCAAAGGGACCCGTACTGTCGGAGTTCTCACTAAACCGGACGCTATCCAGCCCGGAGACGAAGGCAGAGTCATCGATACCGCAAGAAACAAGATTACCGTCTTGAATCATGGTTGGTTTGTGGTCCGGAATAGGTCAACCGAAGAGGTTCAGAAAGGCATCTCCTTCCAAGAGCGCCGGGCAACTGAGAGTCGGTTTTTCATGAAAGACCCGTGGAGAACCCTCGATAAGGATCGTGTGGGAATTCCAGCACTAGAGAAATTTCTTCGGAAACTGCTTTTCGACCACATACGCAAAGAATATCCTAGCTTGGTCCAGGAGATTGATACATTGATGGAATCTTGCCGCAAAGACCTCGAAGCCCTTGGACCCCGCCGCGAATCAAGTGATGAACAACGACGAATGTTGATAGAAATCGCCCACGAGTTTCAATCGTCAGCAAAAAATTCTTTGATGGGCTTCTACGAGATGAACTGCCTAACGCAGAAAGAACTACGAGTCAGGATGCATATCCAGAACCTGAACGAGAAGTTTTCGGAGAATATCTGTAAATATGGCCACACGAAGTCGTTTGATGGAACGCCATCCACCGCGCCTGACATGGAAAATGTGTTCAAAAATCAAGACGAAGAAATGCTTTCTATCCATGATTGGATCAAAGAGGCATACTACAGTTCCCGTGGCGCAGAGCTCCCTGGGATGGTTAACCCAGGAGTTGTTCAGCTCCTTTTCCAAATGCAGACTATCAAGTGGGAGAGACTCGCCACAAATCATATCGCGGGCGTCAAAAAGTGTGTCGAAGCTTTCAACCTTGAGCTCCTTCGGCAGAAGTGTCCCGATGACACTCTGCGTCAGAAGATCTGGGTGCGATTGAGGCCAATGTTTGCGGCAGTTTACAGGCGGGTGGACGAGGAGCTTACTGCTATCCTTCAGGATGAGAGAGGCGGAATCCTCCTCACCTATAACCACTACTATGCAGAGAATCTCGAAAGCTCTCGGAAGGGGCGTATAGTTGCTTCGATGAAAAATGCGAATGCGGCAGCTACCGACACACCACCGGCGATCATCAAGGATACGCATATCAGTAACGAGCAACAGGCTGTCAACGAGATCCATGATGTTTTGCAGGCCTTCTACACAGTTGCGCGCAAGCGTTTCGTAGACTGCGTAGCTCTGCAAGTTATCGAGCGACACTTCCTCGGCCCATCCGGTCCAATCCGTGCGTTCTCTCCAAGTTTCGTGGGGAGTTTATCGCCAGAAGAGCTAAGAGCGATCGCTGGCGAGGAGCAAACGATCATCGAAAAACGCAAAAACCTGTCGGCTAAGCTCGAAAGGCTTCAGGGAGCCCAGGAAATCGCTAGCACTGGATACTGGTAGTTCGTAGCGGATCGTTTAAATCCGAGCTGATATCTTTAGATATCATAACCGATATGGGGACGTTTTCTTACTTTTCTCACCTGAACTTACTCCGATCCTTTTCCATCATTTCTTATTCTCTTAACTTCGATCTTTGATTATTTATCGCTTCCTATGAATTTATACTACCCCTTTCTTCCTCGTTTTCTATTCATTTTTTTGACTTCTTTCCATTACATTAACGTTCCAATTTGTAGACCGTGCTAAAATAAAATATCGCCAAAATCGCATGCTATTGAGCGAAATCCACTGAACATGATCCAAAGGAGTAGAACTAGTGAAAGATTGACGTCTCACCAACCAATAAAAAGATCAGATGGCGAACAGTTCTAAGCCTTGGCACCGATGTCACTAAGAATTTGAGTCACAAGTTGAAAGATATCCGTTTGTCAGAAAATCAGCTGAATTATCGTGATTATTAATGGTTCATGGAATTTGATGGCTTTATTAACACGCCCCGGGCCTGATGTGGGGCTTTAGTAGCAGATGACAAGTCACGGGATCGAACCGAGTGATATAGCATGGTCTAACTAACTCCCCAACCTGGACATTTCCATACTTGAGCAGCCCACTTATCTTCTTAGGCTTAGGCACGAGACCTAGTCTATCTAGATTAGTCACAGTAGTCGATCTCACAAGCTTCAGCAAATAAAGTTCGTTGGTGAACCACTTAAACCTATAGTATCTTCACAATACGCTTTGCTATTAGCTAAGGTCACCCACTACTTCATTTTAATCATCAAAATGAACTCGCAAGGTTACTTTTAGTAGTGGTGATATCATACCAAGTAAAGGCTCAATTCCAAATCCACTCTGTTGGCCATATTACCAAGAAGGGAAGTTAGATATGCTGATTATATCAACTAAAAAAGCAACACATTACACCACGCCCTCTCTAGCCCAGGTTCACCAACCTCTCTCATATCCCCCCCCCCCCCCCCCCCAAAGCCCGAGATCTGTTACATTAGAATAAGTCCAGCCCGTGATCAAACACGACACATGTCCAAACCATCTTCCCCGTGGATAGAGGATATAGGCTAGCATAAAAGATAGGGATCAAAGAGGGAACCACCAATACCACCGCACAGAAGAAACCAGTATAAGGAGCACCATCCCGAATAAATAATAGGATATGAGATGTACGAAAGATCGCACTTAATGAGATTAAAAGAAGTCTCAACCACAGGTTGACGATAAGCAGCTGGGAAGGAAAAAAGGGAAGGAAAAAAAAGTACAAACATAACCTCCACGTGCCCAGTGAATAGTCAAACAAAACAAACCCAAACCACAATTTCATCCAGATATTTTCTTTTCAGCTTTTCTCCGCTCATGAAAGACCAAGGAAATACCAGTAACGAGATGTAAAAAACAGCGACACTAAAAAAAAGACAGGTATCACTACACACAAAAAAACGCCAGTCACCCCACCCTCAACTTTCGCCCCTTGTCTCCTCAACTACTACCCCGAGCTGCTCGGCCTAGCCCATAGTACCGCTGTCTTGGCATCAGGTCCTCGACCTCTTAACCATCTGTCCTTCCCTCTCACCCTCATCTTCTTCCTCATCCTCTTGCCCTCGTCCGAGGATCCTTCCTGCAATTGTCGAATTGGTCCTCTTTCGGCTACTCCCATTCCCGATGACATTCCCGTTCTTTGCACCACCGTTAATTTGGACTATCCTTCGCTCTTCGACAACCTCAATCTCTGGCTCTTCTTCGTTGGGGTTTCGCAGGTTGTGAAAGGATGCATGGTGGCCACAGCCATCGCACGCGAAGGAAGAGGCGGCTTGGAGAGGGTTGAGCATGAACCGGAGACAGGGACAGCCAGGTGATAGCATTGAAGCCTATTACGGAAACTGTTAGTACTTACAGTCTAGCGAGAGAGGAGAAGAAGATCAAAAGGAGAGCTACTTTATGAACACATTTCCTATAAACCAAATCTTGTCAGCCTAGAACGTGAAAAATCCCGAAAAAAGCAAAAACATCCATCACCTCATCTCCTCCGCAACCGCCCCAACCACGCCGATAAATAGGGTCAAGAGCAAGGTAAAGAAAAGAGCAAAAGGGTAAAACTGAAGAGATGGCGTAAAAACATACCCTCGAGGAACTTGATAGTTCATCACCTGCCAGATATTAGTAGCAGCTTTCCCGTGTCCTTGGTTGCCGTTCATCTTGGCCATAGCGCTCATGTGGTGGGTCTCTCTAGAAAGAAACGGCTAAGGATGGTGAGAAAGTGTTTGGGTGATATGGTGAGCAAGCTGGCAGAAGGACAGGTGCGCAGAAAAAGAGCTCTTCAAGAAACTCGGCTGCACGTAAGTGCGACTATGTGTACCTGGGTAGTTGATGGTGACGACGAGATGTAAGGGGCTGATGCAGCGGCTCAACAGTAACAAGGCACTCTCCGTCTCCGACGAACTAGTTAAAGGCTCAAGAAGGGAGAGAACAACAGCAGTCAGAATAGAGTGATAGATACAAAAGGTCGTAGAGGTCGATGACTACCCTGCCCACGAGAGTATTATGGAAGTTCGGAGCGACGTCGAGTGGATTCTCCTGCAGATCCCTTCTCCGACGCGGCCGGCACTTTTGTTTGTTGATGCGCCAAGCCTTATGCGCTTGAAGATGGAGCCGCAACGCCAGGCCACCCTCAATGTGTAACCCTCAATGTGTAACCCATGATTGTGCCGCCTGACTATGATTCTAGGCAACGATATCACGAGTTTTACTCTTTCCCTCCTCTATTATATCTAGCTAGCCCATCTCTGCGAACCTATATACTTTGTATTTAATTATCGAAACTCGGTTGAAACCCTCAAGGTTTTGTTCTATGGTAGACTAATCCCGGCTTTCCCTTCATATAAACACCGTTCATTCGTCAAGAACCTTAGAATTGGTGTGCAGGCCCCAGTACTTAGCAGAGTTGAATTCAAGTCACACATCACAAAGTAGATATAGTTTTTAGGCTAAGGTCGGAGCTCAGGATAACTTGCACAGCAATGGCGACCGAGTGATCACTTATGACACAAAGCATGGATTACATTATTGCTTGAGCCGTTCTTGGGGAGAATTAACGAGAGCCAATGAGAAACGGCGGTGCAAAATTCAAGCAGGCGATAGAGCACAGCTGTACAAACAACGTTCACATTTTCTCCTGGACCTTTAGGCTCTATTTTCTATTATTTTCTCTATCTCCACTACGGGCATAGATACGAATAAATAACTTACCCACCCCCTCCTATCCCCACCTTACCCTTCTTTTAATTTTACCGTATTGTACAATCTTGCGCTAGGCCGGTGCTGATAAATCACCCACCAAGCAGAGAGCATATTGCAGATTAATACCGAAAAAGAAAAGAGAACAAAGAAGCTAAAATAAAGGCACACAAAAACCTTAACTAAAAGAAGTCTATACCACATCGTCCACGTTTTTTCTTTCAACCATACGACTCATATCAGGCCGTAGGGTAGGCTAGATAAAAGTACTATGTTTTATACTTCTGCCAACTTCCCCTCGAACTCGACGGCATTGGTCTATAAGTCTCTCTCCCTCCTCCGCCTCTACCCCCGCCATTGCGGGGTGTTGGCTCATTCGGTAATGGCGGTTGGGCCCTTGACTCATAAGCTCTCCCTGGACCACCGTTACGGCCACCACGGCCTCCACTGTGGGCAGGGCGATCATAGTGGTCGCCCGACGGTCTGTACGAGTTCCCGCCATGTGGCCCTCCCCTTCCCCTTCCCCCTCCACTGGACCGATGCCTTGGGGGACTTCTCGAACGAGGTCTTGGCGGAAGCCCATGAGGTAGTCTAGGGGGTGGTTGTTCTCGGTAAAGATCAAATAATTCTGATCTGACAGGGCTACGGGCACGATGCTGGTTCCCTTGTGGAGCACGACCCGGCTCTCGAGGTGCACGATCTGGTCGGTATATATCTTCTCCTTTTGTTCCTCCTCCACCGCTCCTTCCTTTTGCTCTGGGTGCAGCAGAAGGGGGTCCTCGGGGTGGTGTTTCGTCAATCTTGCGGTAATTCTTGAATGGGTCTGGTGCGGGCATGACGGTCTCTTTAGTACCGGCTGGCCCATACTTCACAGTTCCTTTTCCTGATTCGAAGTCGTCGAGCTTGTCTGAAAATTTGAGGAGCCATTCTTGGGATGCGTAGCCGCAGGTGTTGATGTCTGTTAGTGAGAAACTGCCAGGCACTGAGAGGGGTGGGATACGAGGGCAGTCGTCGCCAAAGTGGCCCATGCCAGCACAGTGGTAACAAGCGACACGGAGCTTAGGGAGCGGTGAAGTGGTCCTGTAGAAGTGTTGAGGGATACGGCGCCACATCTATTTAGGAGAGACTAGTCAGTAAATGTAGAGCATTTGTGGGAAAGACAGGGGTGGGGCGGGGTTACGTCTTTTACGCGTGGCTGGTCCTCGTCACTAGGGGCATCCGGACAAGCGTGTGAGAAGTGTTCATTCCATTTCCCGCAATTTGTACACTATTCCCAAGGGTTTGTTAGTATCGATCCTTTTCACTCTTTATATTCATAAGCTGGGTGCCCAAACGTACCTTTAGATACTCACACTTATCTTCTGAGTGCCCTATCTTCGTACAGACGTTGCATATCCGCTTACTCTCCTTAATTCTATGTGGGGCTGCAGCTTCTCTCTCTCTCTCCATATCCACTTTAAAGTCCGGGTCCTGGACAACCGTAAAATATGGCCGAGATTCCTCCTTCTCAAAAGGGGGGAGAACGAATGCCGTGTAATATTTTCTCTGTTTGAATGCTGAAATCTGGTCGAGGAATGGAGAGTCATTACCATTGTCAGATAACTCGCTTTGATCCTCGCTGGCTACATCACCATTTCCGGGTGATTCATCAACTTCTCCTTCCTCATCATCAGACCTGCTCTTAGCCTGTACTTCTGCTTGGTTTTCATCTAGCTGCTCCTCTTGTTGTGCTTCAAGATCATCCATGTCCATTTCCACGTTGATTTCTATGCCCTCATCATCATCATCATCATCCGAAAAGTCAACCATATCCCCCCCACCATTACCATCTTTCCCAGAAGGAAGATTGCTAAAATCCCCTCCCTTGGGAAGATCAAGTTGTGCTCTGTCTCTCCGTTCTTTCTTCGCTGCTTTCAGCTCCTTCCACTGCTTCTCTTTCTCTTTACGTTTTCGCTCCTTCTTGCCCTTGCTTTTCTCACGCGCAGCAGCATCAGCGCTATTCTCAACGGCAGTCTTACCCTTTACCAGATTCTCTTCTATAGGTAAAATTGTACCACTACTTGGGGTGGCGCTATCAATCTCTGAATTTGTAACTGTCGCAACAGCATTTCCCACAGTTTCAAGCTTTTGTTCGTTTTGTCCTTCTTCGGGGGTTTGGGTGCCATTTGCCATTTTCGCCTGCAAGGCGCGACGGGTAAAAGAATCTTTATCCTCCTCTTCCTCCTCTTCCGACTCGTCTTCCACCCTCCCAGAAGTTGTGGAACCGTCCATGGGTGTGATTTTGACGCCGCCGTCTTCGTCAGATGAATCACCTTCACCTGTCAAGTTCGATTGTTCCGATTGTTCCTCCGCGTCCTGGCCCGCTTGTGGATCTAATTCCTTCAGCTTTCTCTTTCCACGCCCCCTGGCTCGTCTTTTTCTCTTGGAGGTCTTCTCTTTCAGTCCCCCTTCTTCATCATCATCGCCATCTTCTGCCCCTCTGTCTTCATTTTCCTCCACGATAGACTCTAAAGAAGTAGACTTAGATATCTTTTCGATTGTTTCAGGCTCTTCCCCTTCGCCATCACCATCTGAAAAGTCCAGGGAGATAAAATCTGCTGTTGAGCTCTTCTTCTCCTCAGCGGGGATTCCAGAATCGAGGCGCTGACGCTTGTTGCCGGAACCGTTTGTAGAGGAGGATGGGGGAGGAGAATTTGTTGGTGTGGCGCGCTTTTTGCTTCCAGTAGCATCAGCGCTTCGGGGAATTGTATCGGTACCTTCCATCACAAAGACTATAGACAGGACCTAGAAGACAATTATCACTACGCGCAATCGCTAGCTGTGCGCGATGCGAAAAGGGTTAGATTATGAATGATGACCGAGTATTTTGTGGTGGTGTTCGTTGTTCTGCCTAGACGGTGTTGTAGGTATGTAATCGACAACGACGTTGTAGGGGTTGCCTCGGTGGAGCCAAGAACCGTGGTCGTGCAGTTACCCGTATGTATGCGGGGACACGAATGTGGAATGCTGCTGGAGATGGGGAAACAGATATTTGTTGGATTCTAAGCACTGCAGGGTGCATTTGAGGAGGCGCTGGGCAAGAAGTTTTTCCACGTCGCTTTACTTTTTTCTTCCTTCCTCACGCTGCTGTCGTCTCGTGCATGGATTGCCGGTCCCGGAGCCCGGGCTGAGCACCAGCAATCAATCAATCAATCAGCTAATCTGTGGCCCAGCGGCACAACTTCTCCTTCTTCCAGGGTGCCAGATTTCGTTCCTTTTTGCACATGTTACCTATCCGTAGATTGAGTCGCGTCCTAACTTAGGAAAAAGGAGACAAATCTCGCGTGTCTGTAAGAACTCTAGTCCGATGATGATGCACGGTCGTTTTGCCAAGGAGTAAAAGAACGAGTTTTCCCAATTTGATTGAGGCTGCTTGCCTCGTCTGCAATTGTGCTTCATCCATCTCGATTCTCGTTCCATCTCATCGCCTGTTACTCTTTCCAGAACAGACGAGATTGTAGTCAGAAGGCAAATAGACGGGCTTCTCTCTTCCGAATTCTCTCGCGTTTCTTCTTCTCCTTTATACGAAAGTCGACTAATACCGCCTCTTCCGTTACCCGCCTCTCCGATAACTTGACCCTCCCACTGACCGTGCTCTCTCCTTTCTCCATCTCGGGTCTCTCTCTTCAGCACATGTAGCTACCATATCTGTCTGTCTTCACCACATATTCTACCCACGTGCATCTTTACCCGTCTTGACAACCGTATCCACCCAACGAACACACGACAACCATCCATCCCTCCATCTTCCCTAAGCCTCAGCCTTGTTCTCGACTCAACTCGACAACCAGTCGCCTCTCTAGGCAACTTCCCCCCCACAACCTCAAAATTCACTCCCTTCTTCTCCCCCGCACTACCCCCCCTTCCGCCGGCGCCATGGCGGACGCCAACCAGGCCGGTCGAAGACGCCGTTCCAGCTCTCTGATATACAAAGAACCTCCAGAGACGATCGAACAGCGATCCGATCAGGCTGCATTGCCGAATTTGAACGCGAGCTGGGTCAACAGCAAAGGTGGGTGTTCTTCGCGTGTCCCGGGGCAGATCTCTTAAGCGGATAAGAACAAGCTGACGGGGATGGACATGTTTCAGGTGCTTGGGGGATTCATGTTGTTTTAATTATTGCTCTGAAGATATTCTATGATACTATGCCGGGGGTGTCTCAGGAGACTAGCTGGACACTGACGAACATTTCGTATATGATGGTATGTACCTACAATCCTATCTCCGGGGAAAGGATAAGAGGTGGTGGGGGAAGACTACTGTGGGGAAGATGGGAAGTACTGATGGGGAAGCGCTATAGGCATCATTCCTTATGTTCCATTGGGTTCAGGGAATTCCATTCGAGTTCAACGCGGGGGCCTACGATAATCTAAACATGTGGGAGCAGATCGACAACGGGGATCAGTACACCCCTACAAAGAAATTCTTGTTGACGGTACCAATAGTATTGTAAGTCTCATCCGAACCTGCGCGAACAATCAATTTCCCGAGAATCCTGAAGTTGTTGGATGTATATTGATATCTTTGCTATATCGTAGGTTCCTAATGAGCACACATTACACACACTATGATTTGACGTATTTCATTATCAACACTCTTGCCGTACTAGCCGTTGTGATTCCCAAATTACCCTCGGTATGTTTAAATTTTTGCTTAGTTTGCGCCCCTCATTCACTGCATATGTGTCCTCTCTTTGTCCGGCTATTTCCCAATTCCTTCTCCGAAGCACACACCATGTCACATGATCTCACGTGTTGACTCACTAGTGTCACTTACGTATACCATGCTAACATTACTTATCCAATTCTAGAGCCATCGCATGAGAGTAGCGCTGTTTACCGTTCCGGAAGAAGAGTAGCATAATTTCAATCTATTTATTCTTATTTTATGCAAAATGAAAGAACAGAAGAGCGGTGTTTTCGATATCGGATTTGAGAGAGAGGAGACCTCGCTGAATTAAACTTTAAAAATAACTGGCGTTGTGATTTGTTTTTTTTTTGTCGTTTCCCCACCCTCCTCCCAGTTTTTGAGTTGTGTTTTTGACTGAGCGCGCGCGTGTTTGTATCTGCGTTTTATAAAACTACGTAATCTCCTTGTGCTGATTTTTGTTCTCTTAATTTCCTAGCTGTTTTTTTGTCTATGCTTTTGATTGTACAGAAGGTGGCTTTTTCACGCTCCTTCCCTCTCTATTTCCCCCCAAACGTTTTTATCCATTACAAACTTTATTATTCATTACCTGCCCACCAGCTATGACATGTCTCTCCATCTGTATGTTTCCTTACAGTGTTTCTATCCTTTAAGTTTTGGTAGCGGCTTTTTTTCTCTTCCTTTTTTCTCTACCGTTGGAAATGAAGTTTGGTAGACCGGGTTAGTGTGGGGACTGGTGACGATGAGGATGATGAGGGGTTGAGTAGGTGGGACGACATACAGGTTGGAGGGGGTACTCGGGTAGCGACTGGAGGTGGGGTCTTTATTTTTTATCTCTTTACTGCTCTGGTATTTCCTCTTGTGTTTTTTTTTTGGCTTCTGGTTCTGTAGTTACGCAAACAACGGGATAAATGGGATGGAAATTTTCCGAAATATTCAGATGAAAGTGGGGATGTGATGCAGGGTTCCATTTGTGATCAAGGATGTCAGGTTGGCTTACTTCCATTGGGTTGGGATAGCGATAGTAATCGGGGGTGTATACGTACGCTCGTAGGACGTGGTGTAACTTCTCGGAGCTCCCGCCGCTGGAAGCACGGCATTGAGGTGTATTAGGGTTGTGGGACGATGGATGGTTCGGGATGGATTATAATTTATCGGTAGGATGCTGCACTGTTTGGGGATCGGAACTTGGGTTGTCCCGGATTCCGGGGAATGTTCAGAGCTGCGGGGATGAAGTTGTGTATTTGGATATGGAGAACCTATCTCATCACCCCCGGGGACCTTTGAGGAGCTTGGTAGAGTGTATGTACTATAACGAGGCGGTCTGGGGAAATGTTGCTTCCAGGGTCAGGCTGGAGAGGTCAGAAAAGTACATAATTCATCTAATCCCATACACCGAGTACTAGGCACATATATTGCATCACTACTAATCACTCGGCCGAAATAAATTCTCCATCGGAGTTATCCACCAATTGCAATTCATGGTTCCAAAACACTTGCTCAAGGATATAATTTGGGTTAGATGAATAGACCCGTAATCGCTCATGTTGCTGTAGAGCTATCACCATTCAAATACGAAACCACGTTACGAGCACCACTTCAAGCAGGTGTAGGGGTGACTGCGCTGTCCAAAGACTTATTCAAGTGTACGTTTTCCTAGCAGAATGATCACTTCCAGAGTGTATTAGTGCCACAACCAGGTGGTTAGATGTACTTAATGAATTCATCATCATCACTACTTTGAGCAGAGCACAACTTCGAATCACTGAGTTTGTACTTCTTCTAGAGACCTCCGTGTTCTGAGTCTAAACTGTACCTGCAATGGGCGAGACAGAAACCCAGCAGCAATGTTGAAGCCTACGTGACGCCAGGATATATAGTGAAGGCTTGGGTAAGGTTCAATTAATGCCGACAGGCCGAGCTCCGACGTGGGCGATATCAGTGCCAAGGTTAGACACGTTTGACCATGTTATTGAACCTGCGAACGGCGCGGCGGCCGATAGTGAACTGTTAGAGGCTGTGCTTCGGAAACTGCTATTTAGTATCAGTGTGATCGACCACTATACATGCAGGTGATGTGCTAAATATACCAGGCCTATCACAGCACTCCATACGGCGTTTGGGGATCATAAACTCCTTGCATCACTTATCGTCTTTCATACTAAACAGATGGACTATTTATGAGTTCGACTTTGCGAATTTGCCTTGTGGGTTATGATCTTCGGTGCTTGGCCGTCTGGGCGAGGCGGGGCTCCGCAGGCTTAGTTGTTTGTCAATATTTGACGAGAATCAACGAACTAGACAATTACCTTGTCAAAGCTGTCATGCTAGATCCTGCGGAGCTAGAATCAAGAATGAATTTGAAGATACCGTTATCATATTAATTGGGCTTGATATGAAGCTAGTAGTTTTTTACTTGCTAGAGTCGCCGCCGGTGGCCATAAATTCAGCGTTAGTGGCCAGGGCAGTCCCGCGAGCGGGCGCCAAACTCGTATCGACGAAGCACTAAGAAGAGTAGTCAACATACTATTACTACTTAAGCTGCATGTAGTAGCGGGCTCAAAACCAACATCAGGGCTGTATTACTAGCTGGCACAGTTATGGTGATTGTCATGAATATTCAGTATGATTTATGTAATTGTAATGCTTAGCGAATACAAGCTCACAATAATGTACTAGTACGATTTTGAAGCGCCAAAAATTGCATATTCAGTAAGCATCGGAATCATGGCCTTTCGAGACCTAGCGAGCTAGAGATAACAAAATTTCTCGATTTGATTCGCATATACCATGAGCCTAACATTTTCAGTACCGCGCGAGAGTTTCAGCAAACCTTTGGCGCTTTTGCGATCTATGGGGTATGGGTTGCGGTACAATGGAAGGTGAGAAATCCTTAGAGCTTTTAGCTTTAGCCGTTATAAACTCTCAGTAAACGCGTCTTAGATGATGTAACGAATACCTGCCAGGGAAGTCTGGACTCTGTAAGAGGTTTCCCAACAGTTAAAGCCCAAATTTAAAGGTGATAGCAGGGCCGAGCTAATAGTAATCAGCTGCAGATCGGCATTCGTCAAATCACTTCACGGAATATCACTCGTGCCAAAAATCCACCTTTGACAACTACAAGCCCCAACAACCTAGTAAGGGCTCGAGCGGAGAAGCCCATTTCACTAACCCCGGGTAGTTAAAGGAGTCGAAGGCATAGGAAGCAAGTAACTGACATTTACCTGGGTACGCCACTTTATCCATTCACAGCTCCCTATAGGTCTTGGCATATGCTCCTTGTAGGGCTGCAGCGATGATCAATTCCGGGAGCATATATCTTAGAAGAACCGGGTTTGCTCGCCTCATCACGATGCGCAACCGAATTTTTGGAGGAAAATCTTTTGGCCACCGTGTGGACGTTAAGGAAGGAATAACCGAGGCTACACAAAACATTTGGGACGTTGTCTACTGTAGAAATTGGAGAATGAGAGTTCTGTCGCTCGAAAAATATACCTACTTTCCCCAAGTGCTCCTCTTGTTACCTGATGTCTATCGATAACACTTTCTGCTACGCCCTAACCCCTAAAAAATTTCGCGGCAAAAGTTTCTCCCTGTAAGTGGTACATTAGAAGAACGCAGTAATGCTATAATGTTCGAGGCACTCGTCGCTGAAAGAAGAAACTAGGTTGCACCAAATAAATCATACTCCGAGTCGGTAAAGTCACACTTCTCGGGCCACCTTCTCAGCTCATATAGGCTATATAGACAGTAATTCACGTTGTTCTCTTCCCACTCCAACATTAATATTACCTTGATGTTATTTTCCAAGGTGTCTTCAGGATGGCCATGGTGAAATCGAAAAAAGTGCTGAGATGTGTCAAACCATAACCGTATTTGTTAATCTTATAAAGGGGGTGAAACTTTTTGCAAAGCTATCGGAATGGGTAGCAAGAAATATGCACTTCGCATCTATTCAGAAGTCTGGCACGAAGTTGGTCTTCTCTCTTAATACTTAGCCCCCAGAATAGGGTGAGGTACTTTCCCAGCACAGAAATTATGGTGACGTTTTACCCTAACTAACTGCGAAGAACATAGACTACCGCATGCCAAATACCGTACCTAAACACCCAATAAACTGAACCTACAACACAGATGGTAGTGCTAGGTGTAAGGAAGCCAATGAGAGCATTCAAGGCATGAGAGGGAATAATCCACGGGGTCTAGGCGAATCCAAAAGAGCTCCCTAAGGTGGAAAATTAGACCCGGCCCTTCGCTCATCTTTGTGCCTATGCAAGTTCTATGGTAAGTAGGTACCTAAGATAATCATGTCGCGCCGTTGGTGCAGGGGTAGCATAGTTGCCTTCCATCATGATTCGGATAATCGCCCGAATCTGAGTTAGCAACTGGGAAGGGTTCGAGTCCCTTACGGCGCATTCTTTTTTTAAGGCGAGAAGAATACATGTAGATTAGCAAGGGAAAGGCAGGTTGAGCTATTAAATTGTTTATTGGGTTTCCTTTGGTTGAGGTCATTATATTGTTGGTTTTGTCATTTTGAAGTTATGCGTTCTGACTCGTGGCTTTGAAGGCATTATGTTGTTTGATTTTTGAGAGCTGTTTGAAGTTTGTTGCCTGAAGCTATCATGTGTTTTGCTTAAGTCCCGTTTTGTTTTGTTTTGTGCGTTTTTTCGGGGGTGCCTATGATGCTCGAAAATTTACCTAAGTTTATGTCTTCCTGACAGAGTAGCCATCACCAGATACAATAGTACCATAACCTAGGTAGTTAGATATACCTAATGAATTAATCAACCAACCAATCAATCGCCAATCGTGTTCACAACCTATCACTCGAATGTTATCACGTGATGCTGAAGCCCACAATAATTCTTTCAAAACTTGCTACTCTCGTTTTATGCATATCCGGATAAACACCAAAGCCTATCTTTCTATCAATAAACTCCCAAATCATTGATGCTATCACGCCACAGACGGAGGAAATCATGCTTTCCATTCTAAACCCCAAACCTTCTCTCCGGCACGAAACGGCACAACCACTCCCTCTCCTTGTCCAATTTCTTCCACAACAGTTACCCCTGGCTCTTTAGTCAATATGATTATCCCATTTTTGTTATGTTTGGCCTCTAGATTCTTCTCGCTGATCTTATAAAATGCTCTTCCAAAATCACATGCAAATCCCTTCAACTTATCCACCTTCCCAACCTTATCGAACGCGCTAGCAACGTACTGAACAGCGTACGGTTGTGTAAACACACCAGCAGCCGTTTTGCCAGTTTTCGTCCCAACCTTGGCCGACTTCGGATGTGGTGCCGAATCGGTTCCTAGGAAGAACTTCGGATCGCCGGACGTAGCAGCTGCTACAAGGGCCGCACGATCGGAGGGCAGTTTTGCAACTGGTTTACAGAAACAATGTGGGTTATCGGCCCATTGATCGATGGTCAGGTATAAGTGATGTGCGGTGATCGTCGCGGCTACCGTAGGGCCACACTTCTTGACGGCTTCTACGGCTGCGGCTGTTGTGCAATGCTCAAGCACTATCCGCAGCTTTGGGAATTTCTCATGGAGATCGAACAAAGTAGGGAGGAAGGTTTCTTCGGCATTGAGAACAGTGGTAGTTTCCGAAGACGGGGATTCGCCATGGAGGTTGAGTACCATGTCATGTTCTTCCATCGCAGCAAAGACGGGATAGTATTGGATATACGAAACGACACCGCCCTCGGAATTTGTAGTTAGGCCTTTGGGATAAGACTTAATGCCGGTAATAACATTAGTCTTTGCGGCCTCGGCGATAACTGACGGGGTGATTTCGGGGGTAAGATATAGCGTCATCAAGTAATTGACTGAATTATCTATAGAGGCGAGCTTTTTGTGATATGATAAAGCTTGGTCCACGGTAGTAATAGGTGGGATGAGGTTTGGCTGTAGTAAATGTTGGTATAATAAACACCCCCGAGGTATGGCGGGGAAGCTGCAATTATGTACCCACCATAACATAGACTAGAGAAACACCACCCTGTCTGATCGTGGGAACAACAGTTTCCATCATACTGCCATCACGGAGATGGACATGAAAGTCTGCGGCTGGGGGTAATTCAATCGAGCCCATAGCTATGGTTGATGTTTTGGTGATGGAGTGCTGAAATGATTGACAGGACAGGCAAATTTGTATGTGGGGGATCTGCTAGTCTTGGCATGCAGGGTAACCAGGGGCTCTTATTGCCAACACAGGAGAATTATCAACGCGTCCAGGAACCATCACCACTAGCTGTCTACTCATTTTCAATTCCATCTCGTCTCAAATTGTCCGCTTATAGCGAGCTTCTTTGTTTGGTTTTCCGCCAATTTATCTGCCCGGGAGCTTTGAATTGCGTTGCGTTGAGGTCGTCAAGTTCACCGTGTGGACCCCGCAATGGCCCTCGATTCCCTCCATAATCAGCCCGTCGTCATCGACAACGGCTCTGGGACCATCAAAGCTGGATTCGCCGGTGAAGACCTTCCGAAATGCTTCTTCCCTTCATTTGTTGGACGACCGAAACATACAAGAGTACTTGCCGGAGCGTTAGAGGGGGATGTATTCATTGGATCTCGAGCACAGGAGCTGCGTGGATTGCTCAAGATTAAATATCCGCTAGAGCACGGGATAGTTACGGATTGGGATGATATGGAGAGGATCTGGCAGTATATCTACAGCGAAGAGTTAAAAACACTATCTGAAGAGGTAAGCTTGTGGATTTGGTTTCAAGATGAATACTGTCTCGGAGGTGCCGCGAGAGGGGGAGCTAATTAGGGTCATGGGTTAGCATCCAGTGCTTTTGACAGAAGCACCGTTGAATCCCAGAACGAATAGAGATACAGCTGCTCAGATTTTTTTCGAAACCTTTAATGTGCCTGCTTTATTCACTTCTATACAAGCCGTCCTGTCACTGTTTGCTGCCCAGTCCTTTAAGTTCATATAAAAGATAAGTACGGTTGCTGACGTGGCTGTGCTGTTTCCTCTAGATATGCTTCCGGACGAACGACTGGAATAGTTCTCGACTCCGGTGATGGAGTATCACATGCCGTCCCCGTTTACGAAGGATTTGCAATGCCTTCTGCTATTCGCCGTATCGATGTCGCTGGCCGTGACGTGACTGAACACCTTCAAGTCTTGCTACGGAAAGCTGGAGCTGTATTCCATACCTCCGCGGAGAAAGAAGTTGTACGGTTGATGAAGGAGAAGACATGTTATATTGCCTCGGATCCAAAGAAAGAAGAAAAGGAATGGGCTGGTGGTGGGTCAGGTAGAGTTGAGGAATATCGTCTGCCTGATGGCCATGTCTTGCGGGTAAGGTACCCATATTGCATGCAACAGAAGTTTCCCATTAACACTGCGTATTGGGATAGCTTGGCTCGGAACGTTTTAGAGCTCCGGAAATATTGTTTGACCCCGAAATCATCGGACTCGAGTACCCAGGGATCCACCAAATCGTTGTAGACGCCATCAACAGAACGGACATGGACCTGAGAAAGTCATTATTTGGCAATATTGTTCTATCAGGCGGGTCCACCCTAACTAAAGGTATGTTATACTGACTCGTTTTTTTGCGCCTTATCTCGTAAGAAAATATGGTTTCCGTAGTACTGCACTTTATATGTGCGCTATTATGCACCATTATATGCGCGTCTGTTCCACTTCAGCAGCTAACCGTGTCGCGACAACACATAGGATTTGGCGACCGCCTTCTTTCCGAAGTACGACGTCTAGCCGTCAAGGATATGAAAATCAAAATATTTGCACCACCAGAGCGAAAATACAGTACATGGATTGGAGGGTCGATTCTGGCGGGGTTGAGCACGTTTAGAAAGGTCAGTTTTGTGCAATTCTCCCGCAATTCTTTAATTTCTTCCCATTCGGTAAAAAATGATCGACGCCGGACAGTTGAGCCGGCTCCACCATGTCTCCTCTTACGTTTCAGGTCACAACTACTGCATTATTTTTACGTGTTGAAAACTGCTTTCCCTGTCGGCTTGGCGTGTGAATCTTCCCTGGCAAACCATACTTGACACGTGTGGGGCTAGTATTTCCGCGAACGCGATTTCTACCTAGCGTCACATCATCACACGAAGGATATATTAGGCTGACTTGTCGTACTTGTTTTAGATGTGGGTGAGCATCGATGACTGGCATGAGAATCCGGAAATTATCCACACAAAATTTAGCTCGTAGACCCGTGCAAGACTTCGGCCGTGTCACGCTACTAGCATTTTAGTGCCGCGGAAGGGATATTAAAAAGATCATGTTGTATCGGTCGGTTGCCGTGCTTTACCGAAGAAATAGGGCCATTTGCAGTGTGCGTTTTATGGAGTTCTTACTGGTTCTGTTTTAAGGAGGCTTCCTGATTAATTGCGCTATGGCCATGTAGGACGTTTGCGGGGTAGGTAAGGAGGAACCTTGCACATGCGTAACTACCGGCACCTTGTGGGATTCCTTGCCTGTATCATGTAACTCCAGTTTTTCCATAGTTCCCGGTTACGCATCGTCACTTTTGGCTTTCTGTATCTATTTTATACTTGCTTCTAGATATCCCCCGGTTTTGCTTTGCTTTTTGCTTCTACTTTTTAAGCCTTTTTCTTCTATGTTGGGCAGGTATCAAGAGGTGGGTGTTGGCGTAGTGGTGACCCATTCCAAGCTAGGTATTCATTTTCGGTGTCTACTACTCGAGGAATCCACTTAGGAATTTACTTAGGAAGGAGAAGGACCCACTTGGGAATGAGAAGATGCTTTTGAATAATTGTTGATCAAGTGTGAATGAAATTCGTTACGCTGTGCCAGCCCCCAATTATCACCTATCACCTAGACCACTTTATCATACAAGGAGGCAGGAAGCAATATACAGAAGTCTCAGCCTCAAGATTCGTCATACAAAACAGTAGAAGACAAGACCCAAATGATCCACAGCTCCCAATATCCTAACACCGATGAATAGAAAGAAACAAAAAAAACAATCCATAGTCCATAGTTCCAAATCCCCGTTCCCAAACTTTTTTTTCGCCTCGCCTTTTTTTACTTTTTGATGTTTGTTGATGAAGATTCCACTTCCCCGCCAAAACAAAAAAATAACCGTCCAGCCCAGCACGTAAACAAATACAAAAAAGAAACGCTAAAAGATAAAAGACGCCACGCAGATCCAATCGACGATGTATAAAAGCAATAAAAAAATACCCGCCCGAAAAACAATAAACACCGACGATAAAAGAGCAAGAGAAGAGAAGATTATCGCCGGAAAAAAGATGCGAAAGCAGTATATACAATACGGAGCTTTGTTGCATCACCGGTCTTTCGTCGAAACGATTGAAGTGTTGAAACTTAACAGGCAAAGTCGAGTGAATTAAACCGAATCGAATCGAGCGGAATCCATCTATTGGTGGGAGTGGACACGGGTTAAGGTATCCCAAACCTTGTCTGCTCCGTTCCTGAAGCTCGAAGTAGAGAAACGAGGCTCCCTGATGGAGGAAGTTGAGCTTCTCGGCGAAGCCTCAGGGGAGGAGCAAGCCTCGGGATAGCTGCTCTGAGTAGTAGCAGGAACAACGTTTCCAGCTCCACCACGACCGATGGAGTAGACTGGAGCGTGGTGCTGGTGGAAGATGCGGTCACGTTCAAGCTCCTCATCGAAGGAGAACATAGCACGCTCGGTCTTAGGCTTGACATTGCCAGCTCCACCACGACCACCGAAGAAGACCTTGGAGGTCGAAGAGGGAATGCTTGCTGCTGGGGGGGAGGAGCTAAGGAAGCTAGAGCTCAAGCGGCGATAATTGCCTGCACCACCGCGGCCAGCATGGTAAAAGGCACCAGTGTCATGGACGGGAGAACCCTCGGTGATTTGGATGGTCATTGTGATGGATTTTTTTATAGGGATGTAAGGATGGGATTGATGGATGATAGTTGGTGATTGTACCAAAGTTTAGCTTGATGGACTAGTTTGGTTTTTATTCGAGATGGATGGAGATGGGGAGGATGGTTTGGTTGTAGTTATAAGGATCTCGAGGAGGGTATTTGTAGTTGGTTGTGTTTTGCGTGTGAAGGCAGAAGACTATTGATGTGTTGAAGTCTGATGTGGATGGTGGAGCAAAGTCAGTGTGGGAACTAATGGGCTTTATATTTAGGAGGAATGCGTCGCCCTGAAGATCGTGGGCTACGAGGCATGCCACGGAAAAAGTTTTGGTCGCCCCTCGTGACGGCAAGCAAGAGTCAAGGGGCCGCGCTGGGACCATGACCTAATTCCTTCACCGAGATTCGTTATTGCCCATCCATGAGCCCACGAGCACCTCATGGGCCACCATCATCCGGACGCAGAACGCCGGTGGCCAGCCTCAAAGGCTTGAGGAGCCAGCCAAATGAATTGGCTCGGCTGTGGGTCAATGTTTAACAATGCAGTGTAAAAGAGCCGGGCCTCCTCAGGTTAGCTACCGCAAGCAGAACTAACGAATAATACCATCAATTCCACCAACCTTCGGTTAGGGCTGCGGATAGGGGATGAGCACAGGGCCCCAAAAAAAGCGGTTATATTGCTTCTTTGTAATTGATGATGACGAACGGCGTCAATTTTTTGTTAAGGCCTGCTCCAGCAGGAGGTGGTGAAGTGCGGTCGAGGCAGGGAGTAAGGAAAACACCAACAAAGGTCAGATGTCCACCCCCGTGGTACACAATTACCTAAAAGTTGTGCCCAATTAGAGCATGGTGCCGTCGCTTGTGCAGCACCTTCACCGCATATAGTTGGATTCGCAGTTTTTTTCTCGTAATGGATGCGACTAGAACAGGAATAGGGTAACTGCGCAGTGGAAGGAAAAAATTAATGTGTGTGTTGGGACGTCTGGGCGCTGTCAAAGAACGGTTTGCAGTGCTTGCGTAGTAAGACGTGATTTTCGTCTCATCGACTGTGGCGCTGCATCATAATCGAGGCTGGTGAGAAAATGTTTCAGTCTGAATCTGTCATGCCTTTCCTCGCTTTCTCGATTTGATCCCCAATGCTACGTCACCATATGAATAAACTCAATTTGAAAGGCAGCCTGGGCTGCGCAAAGAAAAAAGTAACGAGAGCGATGGGAAAATTTTTCCATGCGTTCTAAACAAGGCATCCAAATTCTTCTTTCTAACTTTAGAGTCATTGATCTCCACTACAGCGATCCTGGGAGAGCTTAGTCCACCACATAGGCGCGGTGCCGTCTGCTAGGCGTTGACCCCAAGCTGCAGGTACATCCCAAGATCTCTCTCGCCTTCCTCGGTTTTTTCCAATGCAATTTTACAGCAGGGTACACGTGCACTAGTCCTCAGTTTTCTTTCACCTTCCTGGTCTTTTCCCCGCATTTTCTTTAAAACTTGTGGCTTTTGAGACTCTGTCTCCTGTGATCTCCTGTTTTTATCCCTTTGAGGAATCCCAACCCGGAGACGCTGGCAACGGTGGCGCCCGCCGCTTGTGGGAACCTCTTGAGACCTGTGGAAATAGGGTCGGCCGACGCTTGCCGAGAGAAATCTCTGCGATCGCATCGGGGATGTGGACAAGTCAAGCAACTCGGCTTTCCATGTTGTGCAGAGTCGGCAACGCAATTCCGCCCTAGAACATGATGTCGTCCCCGGGGAGATCACTTGACACTGCAAATCCCTTCGACAACCAAGGAACCATGCTCAATCCCCAGATTTTCGAGATTTGATACACAGAAAAACAGATTGAACCTGGAAAGGCGAACTGCGAAAAAAAGTAAAAAAAATATGGTAACGAAAATCGGGCTGGCGTCATAACCAAGCGTTAATTTTTGACGCGTGTTAGCGGCAGCCTATTGGCTTGGAATAACACTGCCCAGCGAAACGTAGGTACTTTCGAGAAACAGCAGGAAAAGCGTCGAATTGCCCCAGCAACCGCATGCGTGACTGTACCAAAAGCAAATAAGAAAGTAAGTGTAATCTTCTGATCGAATCCCTCGCAACCATCGTGAAGGAGTTTACCGCTTGGCACCTGGAAAATTTTTCGCCAGTACGCTCCAGCTGTTGTCAATGCGCTCAAGTCAACAACGAGGATCGTGAGGTTTTGCCCGTATGACGTTTTGGCCTTGTCATGAGGTACTTCTAGAACGGCGATTCAGGAGTAAACTTACAAACCAAATAAGCAAATATCTAAACACGCCCCTTCGTTTGCTGGAAACTCCGAGTAACAACATCTATATCCACAGCGGCTGTGCCAGAGGTTTCCTGTCCTTGCCAGATTTTGGAGTTAAGTTTACAGAAAATCTCCGAAAAGCTTCAAGTTTTTCGGAGCGTAGCACATCTGCTACTAAAAAAAAAACCATAAGCTATTTATTTATTCCATCGCTCCTTCGATGGCCCTAGAAAATCCACAACCGCATAACTGCATAGAACAAACCAACTGCATGCATAAAAAGAAGAAGTCGCATTCAAGCGAGGGCAAAAAACAAATTTGAACTGTCGGCAAATGCCCATCGTGACATTCGCACGCGAAACTGCTCAAAAAAAGTTTTAAAAAGCAAGGAAACTAGACATACCAGGTTGCCCTCGGCCCACAGCGGTTGACTCAGAATTTGCCTCTGGACAAGTGTTGCGGCCAGAAGCACCCCAGATTTTTATTTATTTAGTTCGGACTTGACCTGCATACCCGTCGCATCGGCTTGTCGATAGGGTGTTTTGGACCAGTATTTCCCCGCAAAAGAAAAAAAAGGTCAGAGCTCCTTCAGCAGGAGGCAAAGGATCACGAGACCGCTAAGGATCGTGACAACGAAACACCAGCTCATCTTTGTACTTTCCATTTCTGGACTCTCAGACACTGCCGAATGAGATGCAAGAGCTAGAGGCACGGAGCATGACACTTAATATTGTCAGCAACTCTCATCCTAGACATGTTTATAGCGGTCAAGCCCAAGCGACTTGTGGCCGGCGGCGAGTGATCTCTCGCCGACGGCAAGCTGCTCAGGCTTCACGGCAACCGAGGGAACTCCTTACGGCGAACATTAAGGAGGTAAACTCACACGCTGATAGAAGCTCTCTCGCGTCTCACAATCAACACCATAGAAACGGTTGATTGTCAATTTCCGCGAGCTGGGTTGGAGTGAATTCGTCTTTTTCCTCGCAGGCCTTTGTCACTAGACAAAACATGCGAACTGAACAGGCAATCCCCAGCTCTCTTAGCCAACGAAATTATTTCGTTCAACTGTTCTGCTACCATCAAAGGGACAACCGTCCCGAAAACCCTTCGTTCAAGGTGTCATTTGAAACTGTCACTTTGACGAGAGTTGGCTCAATGAACCTTGCCGCTTCGTCGTGTTCCCCCACATAAGATCGTTCCTTTGGTAGTGTTGAGCAAGTTCTTGGTCTTATGGAAGTTTTTTCATCGATGATGCAACTAGAATCTTTAGATCCCTAAGCACCATTAGAAAAAACCCCCCAAGCGCTGAGGTGGAAGATTTGACAAATTTTGCCCTAGGGGTGGGGTGAATAAGGATATGGTCTGGGTCTACGCAGACTATGGACTTTGTCCCAAACAATCTTTTTGGCTGCGGTTTTAGCATGTGTAGAATTTATAAAGGATACGGGTTCTAGCCGCCCCTGTCCTTACGATCGTCAGTTTGCGGTAAGGTCAAGGGCCAGCGGTATTTGAAAGCTCATGAGACGACGATTTTACTTCATCGGCCCCTAAAATCGTTGCTCATATCTTTGACATGTACTGTTGCCTGTAAAAGTTGTTCTGGGAAAGCTTATAACTCCAAAAAAAGAAAGGGGGGACCAAAGGCTTTGCTGCGGCTGCAGCGACGATCCGCCTAACATAGAGCTTCCCATGTAGAGGATTTTGGCAGACCTCTGCTCCAGGGTCTTTTTTTTGAATCATCATCTTCGCCATTGGTAGCCGTGTTGAAGTCGTGATCTAAAAGCCTCATTGATAGGGCGATAGTGTTGAGTTCAATTCACTAGGTTTCGTGAGAGCAACATTTTCTCCGACAGTAGCTCCTATCAACGGATGAAGTGCCAATTTTGCTGGGGAGTTTGGAGCCCTAAGTAGTTTAAAAGGAGGCCAGTCAGTTCGTGAAGAATAGGTAATACAATGTTCAGCCACGAAATATTCTTTGTAGGACTCGGTTTTTTTCCCCTGGTCTCAATGTCTATGGGCCAATGGGGCTCTTTCTGCGTCAGTGAGCCTTATACTCGGCAGGGCATCGATCGTTTCATCGGCCGCCCGTTTCTTAAGATTCGTCATGACGTGGTGAGGATCTCATTTTGCAGCCAGATCACCTTGATCATGGATAGGTCATTGACTGGTTTGCCGAGATCGGCTTTAAGTGTGTCAAATAAGCGTTGCTAATTGCCAGTCGGCTGGGTTGCTCCTCCCAGAAGGTAGGTGGGTGAGTTTGAGTGCCTTTTGCAAACAGGAAATAGTGTAGTCAGTTATGTTTATAGACATAGCCGCAAAGAAGCAAAGAAGATATAACACGGTGATGATTTTTGGTGCAGTTTTCGTTGGTATATCTGGTTTGTGAGGGGTGTCATCATGAGGACATATTTACACACGAGATGAGTCGGAAGAGTCCCTGTTTCCTTCGAAATGTGCATCATGGCTACAGCAGCTGATTTGTAGACGAATGACGCCTAGATCATCGTCATTAGCAATCTTTCAATCGAGAGGGAGAACCGATATTTATGGAGTTTTGTTCGCAGCATCGACTTCCGAGGTTCCACGTTGGTTTTAGCGGTTGAGCAGACGCACTAGCTGTTTTGAGTTAGAGCAAGGCATGATAACAGAACCCTGCGGTACTACCGTACCCCACATTCCGAGAGACAAACGTTATCTGGCGCTGTCTGCTACCGGTCCGTCCCGAACGTGTCCAAGATCTGGGAAAGCATCGTAGCTTATCTCTCGGAGTCCGGAATCTGTGAAACTAGCTGATCTGTGGGGGTTCTGGTCTTGTATGAAACCTTCTCGAACGAATTAATCGGATCCCGATCTGCCAAGGCTGTTCCCGCAGCTGTCAAGGGGAATAGCTGGGGGGAAGGGTAAAAGGTCTTACAGATAAGCACTGGGTGAGAGGGTCTATCCGTCTCACTACTACTTCTGCCTGTCTGCAATATTGGTAGACCATCTAGGGACGCGTGGTAGGGAATTCACCTTAATTCTCAGTGTTTGACCTTTTGTTTGTATTGGGTTTATTTTGAAGATATGACAGTCGAAACCCCTCCCTCTGTGTGGATCTCAAATGACATAATGTTCCAGGGTTATTCTCATGTCATAGCCTGGCATACAATCTTTCGCCTGTAGTGAACCGTTCGTGGGGAACGATTCGAAGGATTCTTGGGCTACCCAACTCGCTAGAAAGGCACGTTATCAGGAAATGATTTCGTTTCTACTCTCGGTAGCCTTGATCTGGTGGTAACGCATTCCGCTTGCTAGAGAATCAATAAAGGATCTGGGTCTTGGTTTTTTTACTCCAATTGCTGGAAGTCCGTCCTATGTACCTCTGCATTTTGCTGGCTTCTGACTTCAGCGTTAGAGGTCGGATCATTGCCAGTAACTTGATCCCATGGGATTGGGGTGACAAGCACTATACGTATCTTATATCTTAGAAAATTTCCCGAGCAGTACCCAAGGTAATATACCTTTAGGTAGCTGCGGAGCATATAGGCGCGGGCAGTCATTTGTGGGGCTATCGTTTTGGCTATGGCTAGGTGGCTTATCGCGGCCACTTTGTGGCGCCTATGTGTTGAGAGATTCTCTGTTGCCACGCTTGCATCACGAACAACTACCATGGTGCTCCTTACAATTCCTCCAGGCCTTGTCTCTGCAATCAACCTCTTCAACAGTCTTGATTCTACTTTGCCCGGAGATCATATAGCCCTCGATAATGTCCCCTCGATAGAGCATCGCTTGGCCCATAAGGTTTCCCAAGCTCTTCTCGCAGCACAAACAACAGATGAAGAACGCGGGAAATTCCGTCTGGCCTCTCTCCTGAAAGGATGTGATATCTACGTTCAACCAAAGCCACCAAAGCCTGAGCCGGTATTCCCTCTCTCTCTCTCTCCAATTTCTAGCGGTTTAAGCTAACATCGCTACAGACGCCGGAATATAAAGCCCTGATGACCCGTCTTCGTGCTGAGGCTGAAGCGAGGGAATATTCCGCTTTAACAAATAAGCTGCACTCCACCAGCAGCGAAGACGATGACGAATATACCTATCAAGATCTTAAGTCACACCTTTCGATTATTGCGAATGTGCTGCTTTCAGTCGTTGCGACATCGGCTGCAGTTTGGAAGGTCGCGTCGGGTTGGGACGTTCCTGAACGTTTAGCGCTGGCGTTCGTGAGTAGTATTGTGGTCTGTATTGCCGAAGTGGTTGTTTTCAGCGGGTATCTGAGGAGGATTGATGAGAGCAAAAAAGCGGAGAAGAAAAGAGCCGAGAAAGAGGAGAAGGTTGTGGTTAATGTATGGGAATTCGGACCGAAGAAAGGGAAGAAGGGTGGATTACGGAAGCGGAGAGGTTAGAGATCGTTTTTTTTTGCTTAAAACTGGGTGTTTATTTATGGGAAAATTAATGCATTTTTATCTGGGATTTCACCTGTCCTGGATCTCAGTTCTTGAATGATCCAAACACGTTTTTAATTTTAACCCTTCAATAACTTTACTTCGTAAATAGCTCTCCCAGGGCCGAGAAGGGCCATAGACTACCAGAGTAACTAATCATAACGTAATTGAAATGAGGGTTTTTGGCGATCAATACCACAGTAACTACATCAGTCTACTCTGAGTGAAGTATTGTTATTTCTACCAACTCACCACGTCTGGAGACTTCTGCAGACATATCCAGCGGTGCGAAAAGGTGCGTTAATTTCTACAGAGAAGTTTTAATGTTAGAATCTAGGGCTATAGGGCTGGAGGTAGAGCTACATATATCTCTCGACATCAGATTCTCTGAATAAAACGGTGGCAGAAGCGAAGAGGATAGAGAACTGGGCCCCACTTACCATCCGCATGCCGAACTGGCTGGCAATAGTCCAATTGAAGCAAGTGCTTGCGACGGCGAAGCCCATTTTCTAGTAGCTAACCAGCATCATTGGACTGGGCTTTAGACCGGAATATGAAGTCCTGGTCTGTGTATGCCGTTAACTTTGATCTATGGGCGTATTTATCCAAAAAAAAAACACCAAGCTGTTTCATCGTCGCAGGTCTACGGGAAGTTGAACTTGAAGGATCCCCGTCAGGTGAAGTTGCCAAAATTAACCTGGCCTTCAGCTAGTGCCAAACCTAAAGATATTGAGTTGCTTGATTGATTGACTTTTCATACACGCATCAAAGATATTGAGTGGTTTCTATTACACGTTATGCGAATACGCGTCTTCCTCCAAGAGTGGTGGAAAAGCACAGTCAGGAGCACGGAGTTAAAGTTCCGAGTCGGGATGAACAGCTGTACTAGGATTGCTGGTACAGTGTCTTCCCCGTCGCCGGGGAAAAGATACCCCGGAGTTAAGGATAACTTCCCTAAAGATGTCAGCATCGATGAGATTCCCCCGCCCGAGGAAATGAAGAAGTTTAAGCAATACGAAGAGCGACCCCAAACAATCTTAGTCAATGAAAGATGGAGGAATACAGTGAAAACCGGTCATATGGCGGATCCGGTGTGTGGCGGACAGGGGTGCTTTTAGCAAAGGGACACAATATTCCCGAGCCGCACCGCCAGCGGATATTGTGTCCCTCAACCAAAAAAATACCCCTGTCCGCCACACACCGGATCCGCCATATGACCGGTTTTCACTGTAGGTATCGGGGGCACAATTTTTCGGTAAATCTTTGTTCAACGCCTTTCACCGGCCTCTATTTGGATTCGTGACCCGCACCCCTATCCCCAGTCCCATTCAATATCTCGCATTTGAGGCGTGGGCAGCAATTTGATCAGCAGGAAGAGTTTTCACCATATCTCCTATCGATACTTTTCTCCGGCTTGTATCAGCTTCCGCATAACCTGAATACCCGTTAGAGAGTCTGAAGCGCGTAGCAGACTAAGAAAACTTTTATCCGGTAGGAGAATACATGAGGTTTATCAGGGAGCTCAACTCCCATAGCCTGTGTTCCCCCGAGTGACAATGTGTGGTTAAAATATGTATTGATTGGTTCGTTGGTTTATTTATTACGTACATCTAGGCACCCGGCTCATGGTATAAGTAAACCCAGGCTCTAGGACACCCACCAGGGGGGCATACAGTAAAGTAAATATATGAACACCTGCATCCGGTACTCACAACCGGACACAATATTGAAAGGCCTATCATCTTAGTTGATTTCTAGCTTTGTTCCGACGACTCATTTTAAGACGTGCTATTTATCATTTCCAAAACAGCGTAACCCTTTAGAGGGAATTGAGTGCTGTGGCACATATAATAAACGTTATACGTGCAAACTCAAGACTGCTTTTTATATCAGTCTCTACATGTATCCTACGTTTCGGATCTATGCTTACCAGAGTTGATATAATGGATGTCTTGCCGTCGATTGTACTTTTAAAGGGCTTTCTAACCGAAGGCTAATGTTGGAGATATGGGTATATGAGAGTCGTTCCTTAATCAATTAAGACTTCTCTGTCTCCCGATCTCATATCCTATCAACATGTATGGTTGGTACTGGCTACCGAGTGATATCCTATGTCTCAACATATATTAAAAATAATCTAAAAAAAGGTCGCAATCAGGCTTCCCTGCAAACCTTTAACCAAGTGCGTGAAGAGGAAGCCTATCTCCCCTGGGAGGGAATCGAACCTACGTTTTCCCGGCCACTCTAGGCGACACAGTAGCTATTAAGCTATCATGGTAGATGGTATTATTGCCTATCTTTACTCTTACGTACCCTTCTATGGTGCACTGATAGGATTGATCGGTTATGCTATTATAAATCATGGTAACCTCCAATTTCTACATTTCCCTTTACTTATGTATATAGATGTCCTTCATAATATACCGGACGTAGCCATCTATCTCACCTGGCCTTATTCTTTCTTATTGCCCATAGGTTTTCCCAGTATGTTTCTGTTGTTCCAAGTGTTTTCCGGGTTTTGAATTATTCAGGTGGCTATTCGGGATATTCCAAGTATTCGGTAGCTGCTTTGGGCTTGGAGGCACACGCCGGCGAACGACCCGGTGGAGCTCGCTCCATTGGCTAAGCCATTGTATATAGAGGAGCCTTACTACCTCTTTGTCTTTTCTTCCCTAGTTGCCGAATATATTCAGTTCTATAGTTCGATACTAATATCTCTCTCTATATACGACAATGGATATTGGGAAAACTAAGATGGTGGTATATAGTGAAGGGTTTGTACTGAAAGAGGTAGCAGTATCCGATATATCTACCTGATATACTAGTTCCCCGTTTGCGAGGTCCCGAAAATTCGGAAGTGATAATGAAATGAGCTTACTCTACCCGAGGACTGCATAGCAGCCGATTGGATGATCTACCCCCCCCATACCCGAATTGTGCGGGGGAAGCTGTGGCCATCAGGGGTTTCTAGAAGGTAAATTTTGTCCTGGGAACTGTTGTTTCTCCGGATATTAATCCATGTTACACTTCTGTCCCACCTAGCAGGGGGTGGTCCCGGAATTCCGTCTACACCACCACCAATATATAGCGATGTTTCAAATACCGTAAATACTAGAGAATTTCACTATCTCCGAAATCTCTGCAGCAAGGGTAAACGAAGGCGGCTCTGCAATTCTTGGAGTTACAATTGGCGTTTACTTGGAGAGCTACGCGTTACTTCACAAATATGGCCAAGTGATAGCCAAAACGACTAATAAATTCATCAATCTACCCTCGCTTCCCTCCCACGTTTATTTTAGAGATAGCAAATTTACTTAGAATATACGGTATGCGAGTTGTCGTGGGTGGGCGGGGTGCATGCAATCAGTAGAGTGTGATATATTGTGTCGTAGCGTAAAGATGAGGCGGAGGCTTGGGGAATTCAAGATTGAGGCTTTGTCTTATGTCATTATAGGTTAGATATCCCTTAAAATCTGCCTAGCCGAACACGTTTGCGAGGCTGAAGTAGATCCTATTAACATTAATTACGCTGTTATTGCGGTAGTCTTCGCTTACTAATTGTTCTTCTATTGTTCTTTAGGAGGAATGGAGAGTACTACTACGTGAGTGAGTGGTACAAGTATATTGTGTAACTCATAGATAAAAAGCTTGGATTAGAACGCCTTTGTTGGTATGAACACTTGTACTACATAGGTACCCAGCACTCGAGTTCTCGACAGTTCCCCTTTCTCTCGGTCGAGAAGCACATTCCCTCCCTTCTCAACGGAGAGAAACTGATCCGAGTAGCCGAAAGTCCGGATACCGGGCACGGTTTGAACCTCAACGAATCTACACCGCAACTCCGCAGTAATAATGCATAGCTCAATTTATATTCGATGCGGGGGTTTAACTTTACAGACGAGCATCGTAAGGTTTTGTGGCTTAAGAAAATCGAATCTTGGCACGGACGCAAGCTAATTCCGGGTTCTCTATCTCGGATTTAGAGCTCGGGATTTAGAGCTCGGGATCAAAGAATGCCACTGAACCTTCTATGACATGAATGCGAAACGAGTAGTGGGGATTAAATGATGTCTATAAAACTCTCTCCTAGGCGCACGTTAGGTAGATAATACACAGACCGCGAATCGCAGAACGAAACGATAGGATAGCTCCGATTTATTATTAAAGAATGTCTCCAACTAAGCTCCCTACCCGTCAATTGGGTAAAAATGGCCCTCAGGTTCCTGCTATTGGTTTCGGGGCAATGGTTAGTTGGAAATGATCAATACTAAACCTGCTGAATAATTACTTACGTTAGTTTAACTTCTTAGGGATTAAGTATAGCCTACGGGGTCGTGGGACCTGATGAAGAACGCTTCGAAGTTCTCGACCACGCCTACGAAGCTGGCGCGACTTTCTGGGATACTTCGGATATCTATGGTGATTCTGAGGAACTTTTTGGAAAGTGGTTTAAGCGTACTGGGAAGAGGGATGAAATCTTTTTGGCTACTAAGTTCGGAGTATGTTTCGTTGGTTTTATTTATGTTGCATATATGTACTTTGGGGTAATGATGCTGACGGGAATTTGCAGATCACGTATGACCCAGCAGTAGGAGTCCTTGGTGCTTGCGGAACACCTGAGTACATGAAGGAGAAGTTTGAGAGTTCGCTGAAAAAATTGGGCGTGGACTATTTTGATCTCTACTACGTGCACCGGTAATACTCATACATATCCTCTTTTCTCACCAAATAGTGTGAGTTCTATCTAATACGATCTCGGAGTAGCATCGACGCGACCGTTCCAATTGAACACACAGTCACCGCCCTGGCCGAGCTCGTCAAAGCCGGGAAAGTTAAATACCTCGGTCTCTCCGAGTGTTCCGCGCAAACTCTTCGCCGTGCCTACGCAGTCCATCCTATTGCTTGTGTCCAAGTCGAATACTCACCATTCGCTCTTGAAATCGAGAAACCGGAGATCGATCTCTTGAATACATGTCGCGAGCTTGGTGTTGCTGTTGTTGCATACTCCCCGTTGGGAAGAGGGATGATGACAGGGGCTTACAAGAGTCCTGATGATTTCGATGAAACTGATTCTAGGAAATGGGTGAGTTGGTTTCCTGTCCGTTGTTAAATCGTGAAACTGAAAGGATTACAGTACCCTCGTTTTTCGGCGGAGAACTTTCCGAAGAATCTAGAGTTGGTCGAGAAAGTCACGGAGATCGCGAAGAAGAAGGGGTGTACACCGGGACAGTTAACGTTGGCTTGGATTCTGGCGCAGGGGGAGGATTTCATTCCACTACCTGGGTATTTTCTCCCGCTCCTCTTCCATTGGCGTGGAGGGAAATCAATTGCTGACTCTTGATGGGTGGACAGAACTAAAAAGGTTAAATACCTACAAGAAAATATTGATGCGCTCAAGGTGAATATAACACCTGAAGAGGTTGCGGTGATCAGGGAGTACTGTGAGAAGGCAGAGGTTGCTGGAGGGCGTGCTCCAAAGATGATGAATAATATGGATTATGGGGATTCAGCTCCGTTGTAATAGCATTTTGCTCAATCCAAGGTTGGGGGTTGTCTGTGGTGTTCTACATTTGTATCTGCATCTATAAAATTTACCATGAATTTTATCCAATTCTTCGCTAGTAAGACGTGAATATGGGGCGTTGAGACTATGTTATCTGTTGTGAAGCGCTTTGGTTGAGGGAAGAGTAAGTAAGAGTGTACAATACTGTAGCAACAGCTTAGTAAGGTATAAAAAAATCACAGTAGGTCACTCGTTAGGATGTACAACTGTTGATAAGGGCCTACAGGTTCTTAATTCAAAATTAAGCAGTAGAATTTTGTGAACGGGATTGATTGGCTGATTGCGGGCCTGTTTAAGTGCCATAAGGCTCAGATCATGGGTGTGGACCTTTCCTGTGATGTATTACACTGTAGTTTAGTGTTTCCAAGGAGCCAGCACAGGTTCTCCACTAAACCACACCTTCTACATGTCAAACCGGAACAGCCACCTTTATCATACGGAACCAATGAAACAATGCATGGGTATTATATGCCATTAACTAACCGATTTGCAACCCATCAACACGCCTATACCATGCCTCATTAACAATATACATAAAAAGGCCTGCGAAGCTCAAACAAAAATACAAGAAATCCACTCTGAAACAAGATATCCCGCTCCCTGGCCTAAGTGAAGCTTCCCTTCGCCAACATTCCTAACACACTTTGCCTCTTCTGCCCTTCCTTCTTTCTCTCCAACTTCTTTTTCGTCTCTCTATCATTCTGCACTTTCGACCTAGTCTGCTCGCGCGCATGGAAATTGATAGAACTAGAAGCTTTGCCACCTCTCCTGACACCTGCGGAATTTTCTGCTTGCCCAAGAGACCTCTCGGTGCCTTGACTAGTGCTAGATTTCCGTGACTCGCTATCGGTGGAGATCGTACTGCTCGTAGTGGCGCGACGAAGTAGAGGGGGGACTTTAAAGCCTGCTGAAGACCCTGAGGTTTGAAATGCCATTCTCGTGCTCTCGCTGATGGCACTGGTCGAGCGGGCAACGGCGACGCGGTCGATGACTGAGATGGTTCTCCTTTGTACCTGCACAACGGTTGTTTCCCTATCTTCATCCTCGTCATCGGATACATCAAGTTGTGACTCTTTTTCTTCAACCAGGAACGACAATTGCTGTATATGAATATTAGTCACCAATGATCACTCGCACGCCGGACTCCAAGAAACTGACCTCTCTGACATGCGCCAGTGATGAAACCTTTGATTTAACAGGCCTCCGACTCTGCGGTATCGGTAGCGGAGTGATCTCTCTACTGCTCTCTTTGCTCCTCGGCTCTGAGTCTTCCCTCGGGACAAGAACTGGGCTCGCCCCTTCACTCCCATTCCCTTCTCCGCCATCCTGGCTCTGGCTGACTTCTTGGCTCACCATTCCCAATTCCACAAATAGGTCCTCCTCGCCTCTATCCAAAAAGTCCATCTCGTCATCCCGATCCCTATCTTCAATCGCGCTCAAAAACGCCAACCGTTTCGGGTTACTCGCAATCTTCTCGATATTCCCGTCTTTCAACAACTCCTTTCTCATCTTCGCCATCTGTCGTCTCTTTGCCCTCCGGCGAGCCTCGCCGTCATCATCTTCGTCGGAATCATCAAGATCGAACTCAGCTCCACGTTTTTTGCGTAGTAATCCGGATTGGAGGTCCTTAAGAAGCTTAGTGACGTCTTTTTCATCCTGAGCCTTTTCCCTCTCTGCGTAGAAGGCGGCGATGGCATTTTCGTCAACGGTTTCGTTGTTTGTGTCGTCGACCATGTCTTCCATCTCACTTTCGCGGCCGACATCGGCTTCATCGTCGGACACGCCACCGATGCCTGCATATTCATCTTCTGATTCTTCAGCTTGGTCTTCAAAGAGCCCCTTTGTGTCGGCTTTGAGTTTTTCCATGTCGATAGGCTCTTTTTTGGACTTCTTTTTGGACGCTTTCTTCATGAGGTCAAACACATTCTCAGCAATGTCCTCTACATCCTGCTCTGGCTCTGACTCCTCAATTCGCTCTTCTTCGTCCTCGCCTTCCTTCTCTTCATCCGAGAACTCTGTCTCCCTCCGCGTTAGTCGCCCTCTCCGCTTCCTATTAACCCCAAACTGGCTATCCAACATCTGCGTCGAAATGCTTGGACTTGGTACCTCTTGCGTCTGCGTGAACCTCGGCGGCGCAGTTTGACTCGAGCTACGCTCGAAACCCTGATCTTGCGTCGGATCAGGCATATCGTCGATCAGATCCTGATCATAATTCAGCACCACCTTCGGGAGCGATTCAGGTGCTTCTTGCAGCCATTCTTGACTCTGGCTGTAGTCCAGTCGCAACTTACTTCCCTCAGGCTGGCTGACATCCTGAGATGGATCGTCGAAGTCGAGAATCTGGGAATTCGGGATTACTTCTCCGTGACCTCGACGAAGCGCTTCTATTCTCTCCTGCGAGTCTTGCGGCTGCATTTCACCCGACGCGCCGATAGTACCTGCGAAGAGCTGGGTCATGCCTAGGCCCATGAATGCTGGGGCGGCTTCGGATCTTTGGAAGATGGATGGTATTTTGGATTTTTCTTTTTTCTCCTTTTCCTGCTCCACTTCCATCTCGTCTTCGTCTTCGTCATCTTCAACAACACGAAGTTTCTTCCTTTGCTCCTTCTTACTTTGCGATTTCTTCTTGAGGGGTGCGAACTCGCCGCCGTCGGAGTCATCATCTGCTTCATCATCGATATATGCGGCTGGGATCTCAGACAATCGAGGAGTCGCTGAGGGAGAGGCTTGCTCACGGGGATACATAGACGATAAGCTGAAAACTGGAGTGTTGATTCCGTCCTCAATATCCTCACCACCATCGCCTTCTTTCTCGTCATCCGAGGACTCCTCAACAACCGCTTCTATCCCTCCTTCCTCCTCTTCTTCCGACCCCGAAAGCTCATCAATGAGACTGCCCCCCTCTTGGTCTTCTTCCAACCAATCTTCATCTTCCTCATCGTCCCCATCATCTTCACACCCTACTTCCTTCTTCACCCCACCCTCTTTAGCTTCCATCTTCTTCTCATGTCTCTTAATCGCCAACGACTCCTGCCGCGCCTTCTCTAGTAAATCTTCAACCTCCTTATTCTCCTTCGCCCTCTCCTCCGCAGACAGAACAATGATCCCCTTCGCCTTTAACTCCTGTATCTGCTCTTCGCGCTCCTGCACCGCTTGCTGTCGCCCCTTCCGCAACAGTTCCGCTTGAAGTTCTTTCGCAGTGAGCTGACCAGCTTTGCGTACCCTTAGCGGGGAAACACGACGAACAGCAAGAAGAGACTGTATCATTTTCGCATGCTCCGACCGCGTAGCCTGTGTTGCCCTCGGGGGGGTCTTCTGCTCAGCACCCGGGACAAAAATCTCAAGATCTGAATCGGAGTCGTCGGCAGGCTTGGTAGGTTTCGGTGGGAGGATGACGCGAACGGGGGGAAGGAAGAATCGGGTCTTTTTAGGTGTGGGGGTTTTCTTTTCGATAGCTTTGCCCTTGCTTTTGTCGGTTGCTTTGTCTTTACCTTTGTCGAGATGCTGGGCTGGGGGAGAGTTTACTGCTCGGATTACAGCTTTGCCTTTGCCTTTGTCAGGCTTGGGGGTGGTGTCGCCGTCCACTTCCATTTCCTCGGGTGCTGGGGGTTCGTCATTGGGCGTTTGCTCTGAGGCTGGGGGTTCGGCGTCCATGTCTACGTCCATTGTGGTGTCTTCTGTATGCTTAACAGGTTTCACAGGTGATGAATTAGGGCTAGAAGCCGGTGGCTGGCTAGGCTCAAAGCTGGTAACTGCCGAACTGTATTCCACACTCCGTTAGCTTCAGGGCCCACGCCGGTCGAATACTTTCTCCATACCTTGAATCAACCACTGCTTCCTCTTTCGCCGCTAGTCGAAAATTGAACTTATTAAACAAGCTCTGCTTCGTAATTTTCTTCCTCGTCCTCGCTTCATGCGTAAGCTGCATACTCCTTGCCATCCTCTGTGTCTCTCTATGCATTTCCTCAAGCGCCTTCTTCCCAGCCCTCCTTCTCGTCGGGGCCCTCTGGCTCATTACATTATTTTCACCGCTGTCATCTGAGCTGTCGCCGAGCTTCTCATTGAGCTTCTTGCGGAACTCAATACGCTCAGCTTCTTTGAGTTTTTCAGCGGCTTCTTTCTCTTCACGCTCTTTGCGCTTTTTGGCGACGAGGGCGAGGAAGCGCTCGTTGCCGAGGAGGTTTGCGGGGAGGGCGTCGGAGTCGCTGTCACTGTTGGCGTCTGCGTTGGGGGTGGGGGTAGTGTTAGTGCTGCGTTGTGGGGATTTAGGTTTTGATCTGGGAGCTGAGGTTAGAGCTGGAGAGCTGGTTTTGTTTGAAGGCTTTGGTTTGACGGGGGTCTTTTTTCGTCGTGTGGGGAGTGGGATATCGTCGTCGTCTTCTTCCATTTCTTCGTCATTATTTCGTTCGTTTCTAGGGGAGGAGTTGTTGGGTTCTTTCTCTTGGTCTATTTTCTCCTCCTCCCCACCGCCGAATATACTCTTCCTAACGCGCTCGTATGCATTATCTTCTTTTGTTGCACTCTTCGCATCATGCGCTGCCATCATTCTCGCAGCGAGCTTTCCCCTCGGTTTAGCAGCCACCGGTTCATCATCATCCTCTGAGCTCCCCATCAAATCAACACTAGACTGTGAATACCGAAATAACGGTTCACCATCATCCTCCGAGTTCCCCCCCAAACCATCGTTAAATAATGGCTCCTTCTCAACTCCCACTGGCGGCTCCGTAGCCTTCTTCATAAGAACATCAACATCCTCATCGTCATCTTCTGAACCACTCTCCATCTCCCTAAGTAAAGCTCTAATTTTCGACCTCGGCGTCAAAACCGGGGACGCGCTGCCAGACCGTGAGGGCGTGCCAGGGGCAGAATTGGCAGGCGAAGACATTGCTAAAGCCATGATGCCGAAGCTTCAGTTCATGTATATATCGTGGGGCGTTTGTGGTGGAGGGGAGAGAATTCGTGAAAATTCAAGGGCTGGGCGGGGACAGTCTCGATCATCAAAGGAACGCGTTACAGGGGAAACGCGCTAATCAGGAACTTTACGCGTTGGCTGGGATAGGTGAGTAAGCAGGGTTAATCACGTGATATAGTCACGTGACTATAAACAGTTGCAACGACACGTGAAGAGGAAACGCGGGGTCTCCGGCCGAGGGGTTTTTCCCATTTGACGACGTGGAGGATGGGTGAGGGAGATTGATCCTCGATCCTGTAGGCGTGGCTGCATCGAGGATCTTGGGGAGGCTTCCTGGGAGACAAACAGAAAAAAACGGTTATCTGGCCTTCTATGTATATGTGGCTATCTCTAATTAATTTTTTTTCGCTACAGTCCTTTTGTGGGAGGTTCTCCGCTCTTTTTTCGGGTCTTGATCTCTCACTCGTTGTTGCTAAAAGACGCTTCGCTTGTTGTTGCCCCACCTTGAGCTCCTAGCGCGGAGACCAAGAATAGCAGCCCAGTAGGTGGTTTTTTCCCCTTTCTTGCAACGAGGGCGCTTCTGGACACCACGGAACCCAATTTTGGCTCTGCTTCTTCTTCTCCACGCGGGCGAGGAACAGTGCATGGCGTTTGCTGGGCAGAGGAGGCTGCCGTTTGTGTCTGTGTATTTAATTGCTTGGCCGGCTTTCCGCAGGAGGTGGGGAATTTGATGAAGAGCATATAATATCACCGTGTTCCCCCTGAATAGAAGAGGTATAGAAGAGGAGAGCTTTGATAAAACATCATCCTCTCATTCTCTCAACGAGCCACTCCTCTCCCTTTCTCTTTCCCTCTCTATCTCTCAACCTGTCTCCATTTCTATCTCCATCTCTTTCCCTCTACCTATCATTGTTTCCCTCACTGCTCCATTTCTATCTATCTCACGCTTCTCGTATAATTCTGGTTTCACGATCTTTGCTAGGGCTCTCTTTCCTTGCCGTCGAGCAGTTCTTTCCTCTTCCCTCGCTCCGTGGTTAGACGGTTTCCTGGCATTCCCGCCTTCTATCTGCAACTCCGCGCGTCTTGTCTCGTCGTCCGTTGCCCGCGTTGCTTGTTTCGGAACCCTAGCAGCCCACCAAGCCGCCAATAAACCCCGACAAGCATAGACAGCACAGCAGAACACCGAGCCCGAATAGACCATTTTCTCCTCCCCCCCAACAATTTACCTCCCCCTCCCTCTTAGCTACCTATCTATCTATACAGGATTTATCCTTCTTCCTTCCCTCCCTTTCTACCCCACCCAATCCCTCTATTTCTCCCTTCCTCCTCTTCCTAACGATAACCCCCTCTCCCCCGGGTCAGTCGAGCTACCTATAATTTCATTCCCTCTCTCTCCTTCTTCATCCACCCGGACACTCCCTTTATCCCTTTATCCCCCCCGCCTCCCTTCTCACCCACCTCTCCTTCTCGGCTCTATCCTCGCTACCCACCTCAACCTCCACAATGACCGAACAATCCGGCTTCAAAGCAAAAACACTCAAGCGTAAAAATGTCAAAGGACTCGCGCTCTCAGCACCAAAGCCAGCCCCACCAACACTACAAGAAGACCGGAGCCGTGACAGCATCGGTGACCAGCTAAGCACGCTTGAAATTGGCGTCGAGTTCAAGGTAGATCTGAGAGCGGAGGATCTGAAGGTTGTTAATGAGCTAGGTGCGGGGAATGGCGGGACCGTATCAAAGGTCATTCATGCGCCGACAAAAACTATCATGGCGAAGAAGGTATGTTTGTTGGTTTTGATCTAAGCTTTTCCCTCGTGTTTCCTCGACGGTTGTGGTTCCTTTGATGGGGGTAGTGAGCAGCAGGGCTAACCGGATGGTGAAGGTTATCCATATAGATGCGAAGCCATCGGTTCGGAAACAGATTGTTCGTGAGCTCCATATCATGTACGAGTGTCATTCACCTTACATAGTGTCCTTCTATGGGGCCTTCCTAAACGAAGGTGATGTCGTCATGTGCATGGAATACATGGACTGCGGGTAAACCTCCTCCCGCCATCGAACTTCACTAGCAAATTACTGACCGCCTTCCCAGCTCTCTCGATTCCATCTCTAAAAAGATTGGTCCAATCCGTATCGACGTCCTCGGTAAGATCTCGGAGGCTGTCGTTGAGGGGCTTAGTTACCTCTATAATGTTCACCGAATCCTCCATCGTGACGTTAAACCCTCTAATATTCTCGTCAACTCTCGAGGCAGCATCAAACTCTGCGATTTTGGTGTCTCCGGTGAGCTGATTAACTCTATCGCCGACACTTTCGTCGGTACAAGCACATACATGTCCCCCGAGCGTATCAAGGGCGCAAAGTACAGTGTCAAATCCGATGTGTGGAGCTTGGGATTATCACTACTAGAACTCGCTATTGGCCGCTTCCCCTTCGATGCCGACGGAACAAGTGCCGGAACTCGAGCATCCGCCGGCCCAATGGGAATTCTTGACCTCCTCCAAAAGATTGTAAACGAGCCAGCTCCCAAGCTCCCTAAAAATAAAGCTTTCCCACCATCTCTGGAAAAGATGATTGAGCACTGCCTCATCAAGGACCCCGAAAAGCGACCCTCTCCACAAGAGCTCCTCGAGGAATCTTTCATGCGCGCCGCCAAATCCACCAACGTAGATCTCGAAGCCTGGGCACACACGATCCTCGACAAGCCGCTAAACCGGCCTTCGCGAACCTCGCAAATGATTTCTCCAGCCCCTGCACATCGCGAGTCCCCAGCCCCACCCCGAAGCTCAATACACGAGCCACCGCCACCGCCGCGCCGTCCCTCTGGCTCTGACCGCTCAGGCGAGCGCGCGGACCGAGAGCGGGAACGTAGCGATCGGGGCCATGAGAGCCGTGCTTCACGGGACTATCCCGCGCGGACATCATCGCATAGTAGCTCTCGTGACGGAGGCTCCCCGCATCCACATTCGCGCTCTGGTTCGCGACACATCTTGCATAAGTCACATACCGAACCTGCCGGGGTGCCACTGGTGGATAGAGAAGAGCGTGAGCGAGAACGCCAGCGGGATCGGTATGCGCGAGAACAGCGTGAGGCTGATGGGCGACGACAGATGGCGCGGGAGCAAGAACGGGAACGAGAGAGGGAGTATGTGCAGGGGACTATCGGGATTGGATTCGAGGAAATGCAGATTGGATCTGGGGCAGCCGGACAGCCGGAAATGAAGGAGAGACGAAAGATGCCGCCGCCGGGGGTGATGACCTCAGGGACGGGACTGGCGTATGGTGCAGGGAGTAATGGGAGGCCGGCTGAACCTGCTGGAGGTTCGGAGGGGTGGGATAGAAACAGACGTTGAGAAACAGACTTTTAAGTGTGCGTTTTATATATCTTTTGGCATTTGGTCTTGAGTAGGCTAGGTGGCTTGGGGATGGGGGGTTTTTTTCTTCGGCGAAAGCGTTCGTTTGAGTGGTATGGATGGCTCCTATGATATAACTGGGTTTATTCTCTATTCTTGTCTCTTGTTATTTGGATTCTTTTATATCAATGTCTTGTGCATGGCTGGTACGGATTGGACAGGGCGATTTTTTTAAATACCAAAGCATTAAATTATTTTTTCCTCTCTATTGGACTACGTTTGGGTTTTTGGATTAAGTTTAAAGGCGTGGTGAGGTGGTTTGGGTTATGTTCTTTGGTGTCTAGTGAGGTTTGGTAAGACGAATAGGGGTTTCGGTTTTGTTCTGTTGATAGACAAGATATCGATTCTGTATCTGGCCGAGTGAGAATTTGTGATGATGCTACTGTGAGTTTCGTCTTGGTAAAATCGATTGTGAATCTACTCAGGCCATAGAACTAACGCAAGGGCCCTAGCTATATTCACTAGGAAGATGTACAGCAAAATAACTCCTGCACCTGGTGCCCAAAAACAAAACTATCAACTCCCACCCCCTAAATTAAATCGGTTGCGCTAGAGGGTTTGGGATTGTCTTGTTGGAGAAATTTGTTTAGCATTGGCTACCGAGATGCTTCTTGATGACTAATTTTAAAGTTTTATAGGATGGAGTATATGTACCTGATTCCTCTGTGGTGCACTCCCTGGGTCTACACTAGATACCTTGCTTCCTGGTCTGTTTGCCTTAACTGAGGTATATATACGGTGCTGCTGGGTTTGTTTGGGATTCTAGAGAGGAAAAGAGCTAGCAATATTGTTTTGCTTAATATCCTTCAATACCTACCCGCGTCAGGGTTAAAGTATTGGGACTTAATAGGGGTGTGTATGTCTATAGACGCCTGCCATCCTGATGTTATAGCCCTGATGCGAGTCGAATCGTTTATGCGTCAACCCTTATGTGCCTACGAGGGTCTGATATTAGATTATGTGGGTTTGCTGGGTGCTGGCAGGAGGAATTGGTAAATACTAGCTTTGGCGAATTATCGTGTCTCAATTCTAATAATACAAGATGTCAGTTAGACAAAGCCATTTCCTGTTCGGTAGTATTGGGCTAGGCACGAGACTAGATGCAAGGGATGCCTTGGTGTTATATTAGCGTGGTTACTGGAGCAGCCATGGCCAAATTTATTTGATGTCTCTGTCGTCCTTCATCAAATTCTAGACTCCCTGAGACTTTAACGCCGTTTTTGGCACGCTAGGGTGTTGTGCGAACTGATCTTTGGTGTTGCTCGTCTAGACATAATTAATCACTCGACACTCAGCCTTATCTCTGTACGGAAGGTAGAATCTCTTGGTATTGTAAGTCAGCTTTAGGTGGGACTGAATAGGATCTTCGCCACGGCTGGCGAGGGTCCTAGAAGTTTTGGGATGTGTGAAGAGGTTATAAGCATAAACTCGATGCTGCAGTTTTTTGATAAAACCTAAAACTTTTCGCTCACTATTTCATCCTTATATATGGTATTAGTCCTCGTCGGCTCTGATAATATATCATTTTAACTCCGCTGTACGAAAGCTAGCCGGCCCTCAGTGGTATGTTAATTCCTTTCCCGGCGCTCTAGTATTGCTCACATACGCGCAATGCCTTTCTTCTCCTACAGGGCCTGGACAGGTTCATGCCGGGAAAGCCTGGTGGGGACTCGACTACTCCACCCTGAGAGTATATTCCTAAGTTGTAGCTTGCTCCTTCTAACTAGATTATTTCTGGGACCTAAATCGTAGATGGTGTAGTGTGATGCTCAGGGACCTAAGTTAATGATAGGAATGGGTTTGGGAGGCCTTGAGAGAGGGGGTCTGGCGTTAGTATGATTAGAAGAAAATGAGAGTCGGCGTGGTTTTGATGAATATAGGAAGACGTGGTAATATGGGAATTGAGGTTCTCCTGTAGTTGGGAGGAGGAGGAGGAGGAGGAGGAGGAGGAGGAGGAGGGTATGGTGATGCCGAAAACTACGACAAGGCCAAACTACGACAATCCCACGCGTGAGATCGGAGGTAAGACATGCTAGATGTTGAATGACACGTGCGTGCAGAGGTGCTTGGGCCTAGTATGCTTCACCCGGATCTACGTATACTACTGAGGGTTAAATTTTGTATTTGATCAATCTAAAATTATGCCGCAATTTTGCATCTAGCTACTAAAATTTTTGCCATGAGGGATAAATTAAGTTCAAGTTGGTTTACGTTTCAACACAGGCATTTTTCCAAACTAGACATGAAATGCTCTTTATAACGCCATCTGTCAATATATGGTGTAGGCTCCGTTCAAGCTCTCGTGCCTTACGCCAGATCGAAAATCAAAAACATTGTAGCGGCTGGAGTCAGCCTTGTGTGAGGGGTAGCTACCGCAGACTGGAAGTTTAGCCATGCCGAACCTAGCATCGGAATACTGTATATAATCCGGTAGAACTCGCTCTGACACTATACAGTACAATCGCCCTATAAGAATACTCTCTATAAGAATATTCGGCTTATAAGAATACGGATGGTAGAACCGAGATATTTTGTATGGGGAAATAAGAATATCGCCATCTAAGAATATTCTTATCATTTTGGGGGTTCTTCTTAGTATATTCTTATAGAAAGTGGGGGAATATTTGAGAACCCTTCAAATCTGGGTTAGAACTAAAGCAAAAGTGGTCGCAAAACACTTGCCCCATATATAATTTGGGGTATCAAGCAAAAAGACATAGGATATTAGCACCTCCAAGCCCTTCATCACTATGTTTGAGGTTTTTTTTGTAGAGACTCCCCTAGTATACATATCTTGGCGCATACTTGGCATTTCCTGCAAGAATATTCGCTCTACAAGAATATGGTGTCTGGTCCCAACCGTATTCTTATAGGGCGATTGTACTGTAGCTAGTGGGTAAAATACGCATTGCGGTTAGTATGCATAAAAAGAAAGATCACTAGATTGAAGTCGTGGAAAAAGCAAAAGTACTAGCACAAAGCTAGCGCTTAGACCGGTTGTATTCCTCTCTTATGCGTGTTGGTGTATGTTTTACTGCCTGGCGCTGGAACGAATTTCATCAAATTATACTCGTCCCAGGGCAAGAACTAGAAAACAGGGGTGAAATTGCATGGAATGGTGTCGTGCACGTATATTTCGCAACACACATCGTGACCCTCTGCTTTCTGGTTCTTATCATGTGGACGCGTACGGTGGTGAATGGACTAGAAATCGCTCTCTATCTCCAAGGTAGAAAAAGAAAAGAGGATCCACGCTCTAGGGCACCTCGGGCTTCTGAGAAGCGGGGAAGGTATATAAGCTTTGTTGATGGCTGCAGCCAGTGATAAACTAAGAGAACCAGAAAAAGCATTTTTCTGTCACATCAATTTTCTGATTGCCAACTGCTCCCTCAGTCTTCCAGTTATTCTCCCTCCCAAATACGAGTGTATCGAGAAGATAGTTGGGAAATCGTTACGGGGTCTATCCACAATCCGGGTGCTGGTGCACTCGTATGAATTACTGCCAGCAGGTCATGGGTTTGGCTGCATCCTGCGAGATGTGAGTAACAGAAGCTTGAAGTTCCACTCCAATGAATCGAAAAACTGGGGCTGGTCCATAAAGGGCTTTCCTGCCCGCGGCCGTAGTGTAACGAATAGTAACTTATAGGGGCGAGTAAGTAGGAAATCCTAGTACTCATAACCGCCAAACTCCGATATATAACATTCAAAGAATATAAATTTTTTTAGAACAGAATGAATAGAGTTTTGGGCTGGGCTATTCAATCACTCCTTTCTCTAGGTTGTGGGCAGTAGTACGAGTTAGCTTAGTCAACGCTGGGGCTGACGGTGAGCGCAGCCAAGAGCAACAAGCATTCGACCCAAGGCCTAGGCCACAGAGCCCTACTGCAGTAAACCCTTGTTTAGGGTGGCTGATTCAGTTACCTGAAGCAGCCATATGGTTTATCGCAATAGACAGGAGGCGTTGTAGACGTATGTCGGCGATGGGAAATTCAAAACATGGCTCTCTGACGTATCTTGAGCTAATTTAGCATGTCGATCGGCATATAAAATTTACGGTGACTTGTTAAACTCGTTTTTATTCCTGTCTACCACGGCTATAGTGGCTCCTCAAGTATGCAGTGAACTGCGCGTGAGGGGCGCGGCAGGCACGAGACTATTGACTTATCACTTTTAACAACCTAATTCTGAAGTCCCGAGGAACTGGAGATCGATCACATGGGTGCATCTTCTGGTGGAATAGTATAAGAGTGAGATATCCGGGCTCCAAGCTTTTGGCCAACCTATCAAATTCCTAGTGATGAGTCCTATTACAAAGAATCCCCGTTCGCTTACCCTTGCTATTACAATGTGTCCTGCATGAAAGAATTTGTCTCAGGTAAGGAAAAAGCTTGAAAGTCCTTGAGACGGATGACGGCGTACCATTGGCGGCTCTGATGATAGAGGAAGTGTCAGACTGGTATTGATTAATTCAGAATGTTCTGCATGCAGGTGACCACAAACTACACACGGCCTGCGCATGCCTAACGAGGCGTAACGCGCAATCCTCAACCAGGCTCGACTACATATGTGAGAATACTGTATCAGGGTGATCGGCAACTCGGCAACATAAATATATGACAACCTCAATTCACATCACAGCCTTGCTCCACCAAACTGATAGCGTGCATGGTGATTATTGGTTCTCGCCCAGGACACGATAGTTATATATACGCAATTATTCAGATTCGACCGGCGATTGTCAAAGAAAGAAAGGAAAATGTGGAACATAGCTGAAAAAAGTGCTTTTACGTGTAGCCAAACATCTTTTCCTGTAGTACTCTATAGACTCCATAATGGCCGCCGCGCATTGCGGATTACTCCCCGTAAAAGAAGAGCTGAATAGACTCAGCCCCGGATCCTTTGCGGGGCTTTTACGCTGAATCCCTAGAACAACATAAAGATAAATACTCTCCCATATTCACAGCTTAATCAGGCTATCAGGCATACGTTCATTAGCGTATTTCCTGACAGCAATAGTGTGTCTCTCAGATTCAAAAATCAGAATAATATTTTCGCTTCGAATCCATTTTTCACCCTTGGAAACTACTTGTTTTTCCGGACGTGATCGTGTAGGAGGAATCAAGTGCACGTGATTTGGACGTACTAGTTCAGCGCTAGAGTAAGTAAGTTTACTGCGCTTGATCTCTTATACTGGCCGAAGAAATTAACGACTCCTAGAATAAGGCTAGTTCGCACGAAGGCTAGCTATCCTAGCACTTCTTTTTCCAAAGTTTGCCGGACAGTATCAGTAGGTTAGCACTACAGTCTTTGATAGAGAATAAAAGACTAATTTGATAGTATCACAACTCGTCTTTGTGTGTCTTAGCATCTTGGATCATCGACGTCCTGAGGATTGGAGAACTTATTCTTGTCCGGGAGACGGCAGACGTGAGCCTGGCACTTGCTTTCTGAGAACATTAGGACTTTGTATATATTAACACACGAGTGATTAGCTTTTGGATAGCGCTGCGTCTTAAGACAATAATTTCGACAATCAGAGCAGCCTGTCACCAGCTACGCCTTTATCAACGTCGAACAGGGGCTCTTATTGAATAGATAGCATATGTAAGTCCGTCAAGTATCCAAAACTTAAGAATCAAGTCCCTGATAGTAGTGCAGCTAGATTCTGTTAGATCTTGCGCCTCGAAAAAACCATCTCAAGAACGTAGGGAGCCCCCAGTGGCCTCCCATTTGTTCTTGCCGGTCCTGAGATGGCCGCCTTTCTCACCTCCGCGCTTTTTGCATTTACGACTATCCCTACTTTTGCTCTGCCGGTTGCAAATGGAACCAACATTGACGTGAACGGATTTGGACTCGAAAATCCGTTCGTACAGGAACCGCGTGGGCGTGGCACGATAAGCCTCATATGGAGTTGTTTAGCCACCTTTGGCCTCTGTATCTGGACTGCAATCCATCCAAATGTCATACCCGATTCGACAGTTTGGAGCCGGCTATTCTACAAGCTTTACTGGGCTTTGTGTGCCGCCCTTTTACCAGAATTTATCCTAATGTGCGCCTTCGGCCAGTTTCGCAAAGCATGGAAAATCCGTGCTCTTTGGAAGGAAAAGACCGGCAACAATTCGCTAGGCCTAGCTGGGGGCTTTTTCGTATTGATGGGAGGGCTAACTGTGGAGGGGCCTGATGGATACACCTTTACTTTGACGCCGCGGGGCTTCGAGAAGTGTTTAAAAGCGGGCCTGATATCCGGACTCGAGAAAGACCTCGACAAGAAACTCATCGCCGATAAAGGAAAAGCCAACTCTATCGCAAAACTACTAGCTCTAGTTCAGGCAACCTGGTTCATCTTCCAATGCATCTCACGCAAGGTTGCTAATTTGCCAATTACTTTACTGGAGATCCATGTGGCCATTCAGGTCTTGTACACATGGGTATCATATTGTTTTTGGTGGTCTAAGCCTATGGATGTTGGTCACCCTTTAAGGCTTGCTATCGATAAAACTAAACTCTATGATCTCGGGCTCGATGGGTACTCTATGGACGTAGTAGAGGTCTCAAAACCGGCGAAACCAAAACCAAAACCGACACCACAGACATCATCCTTACCACCAGGACAGTCCACATCATCCGCTGAAATAAAGCGTGAGCCCACAGTCACTGGTAGACCGGTACAATCCTCACCGCCCGGGCAGTCCATATCGTCCGCTGAAACAAAAGGCGAGGCCATAGTCACCAATAAACCGGTACGACACTCACTACTTAGACGGCTTACACCATCCCTTAAAACAAAAGAAGAGGCCAAGCTGCCTGTACAAATACAAGATTCTAAGGGGAGCGCCCCGCTTTTACATTACGATGTTATCACCGAAAAGCCTCTATTAGGCATCCTTAACTTGCTTCTGAAATGCGTTTACGACATTCTAGAACACATAGTCGGCGAGCAGTATAAGAGGGGGCCTATGATAACTATCGGACTGTTTATTATCTCCAATGGTGCTTTGCATTTGCTTGCGTGGAATGTCCACTTTGCTACTACAGCGGAAAGGATTACTTGGCTGGCGTCCTGTGGAACAATCATTGTTGGAGCTATCGCTTACATTCCTATTGTGGCTACGACCGAATTTGAGGATTATCTTCTTACAGCAGTGTGGGAATTGCGGTTTGAAGAGAGAAGAGTTTTTAGGGGTACGTTGTCTAGGTTTAAGGAGGACCTCAAGAAGATCCATGTTGACGGGAATAAGTTGAAGGAGGGGGGGCTACGGGCGGTGTTTGTTTTCTCTTGGCTTATGACATTGACTTATGCTTTTTGTATCTTATACATTACGGTGGAGTCTTTTATAGGGCTACGCAGCCTTCCTAAAGGAGCATACTCAACTCCTCAATGGGGCGGCGACAAATATTGGCCACATTTTGGGTAGGAAGAGGTGGGGATTCAAGGGGAGGGCGAGCATGATTTCTTTTGTATTTGATTTCACTTTTATAAATTCTTTTTATATTCATTAATATAATCATATATGTATCCTTCAAGTTTTTATATGATAAGAATTCTAATTTCCTAGGCCATATATGACAAATATGATGGCAGTGGGATTTGAGAAGAATACCACCTAGAAATTGCTGTTAAATGTATCATCACCGCTCTAAGAAATTTCTAGTAGATTTAGAAGCGATATAGCGCTGTAGGACGCTAAATAGATTTAACGATATATAGGTGATGAGGTATCTTTCGCGTGCTTCGTGATGCGTGTGGGTGAGGATTAATGGACCTGAAGCCGGGTAACACCATAACCAATAATAGTGGTGACCCGAAAACTTTAAGCTTTTTTGAGCCTCACAACGAACCACCCTCGAATTTCTCCTGCTATACCTTCGCAGCCGTTATCGTAACCACGAAAGGCTTCTCACGCCTGCTGTCACAAATCACAAACAATCATAACCATGTCTTCATTACGCAACGCCGTTCAGGTTCGTCCCTCATCTCCATAAAGAACTAATAACAGTGGCCAGATGCTAATAGCGAACTCAACAGCGGCGAAACCACAAAGAGCGTGCCCAACCCCAGGAGCGCCAGAAATGGGGTATTCTCGAGAAGAAGAAGGTATTCGCCGTTCCTCTCAGCCCTCTTCCACCTTTTTCTAGTGACCAGGCACTAACCACGATCCTAGGACTATGTCCTCCGTGCCCGCGATTACAACGCCAAAAAGAAGGCCCTCAAATCCCTCCGTTCCAAGGCCTCCACTCGCAATCCTGATGAATTCTACTTTGCTATGACTTCCTCCACGACCCGCGATGGCGGAATCAAGGTCTCCGAGCGCCCTGACGTAGGTCCAATGAGTGACGACGTCGTTAAGCTACTTAAGACGCAGGACGCTGGGTATGTCCGAACCCAAGTCGCAATTGAGCGAAGAGCAATTGAGAAGCTAGAGGGGGGACTGGGGTTTATGGATTCCGGCTCCACTGGAAAGAACGCAGGTGTAGGGTTAGGAGGGAAGCATACAGTTTTTGTGGACAGCGAGAAGGAAGCTCGAAATTTCACGGCGGAGGAGTATTTCGGCACGCATAAAGATCTTGTGGGACGACGGTTCAATCGGCCGAGATTAGATCAGCTTGCAGGGGCAGAATTAACAGGGAGAACACAAGGTGAGACGGTAGACTCGGACATACGGAGGAAGCAGGAGGATATGGAGGAGAAGAAGATGGCGAAGAAGAGGGAGGGAAGGTATAAAGAGCTCGAGGCGAGAATGAAGAGGGCGGCAGAATTAAAGGTTGCAGAAAAAGAGTTGGAGCTGCAGAGGGCACGAATGGGGAAAGGAGGGATGGTGGGAAAGAATAAGTGGGCAAAAGTTAGGAGGAGATAGATACGGGCAAAAGGTGCCGGTGGGAAGGTGAGAGGAATAAAAGCGTTTTGATTTTGTTCTCTGATAGGGTTATATCGATATCTTTAGAATTTTGTAGATAAAATGATGACTTAATTCTTACTACTGACTCATGAGGAAATTGATGGGATCAGGGTGCGAAGGCTGAGGAATATCCAGGAAAGCAATACCGTTCGTCTCCTGTCGTCCTAGATTAGAACTCATTGGTTGGGCAAGGTGGAATGGCGGTAACAGCGTCACCAGTAGTCACTCGCTAGTTGCCATGGTAGGGTTCAGCGCAACTGGGGCCCCGGTAGAAAATCTGGAATCGGGCTTCACTAAATTTGGGATTAGCTTCTGTCTTGGAGGCCCTCCAAACAATAAATTACATTGTGGGCTCGCATTTCAAGATATCCACAAATTCGAGGCGTGAAACCTAATAGCCATCTTGAATCACCATAGCTATGGCGGGTCATTTGTATGAGAGTGCAGAAAAGAATTTTAGCATGACAGCCACTAACTGAAGGGCGGGTAACACCCTCCAAGAAACCATCAAGATACGGGTCTTCTCACAACTAGCTGCAGGTTACCTTTTAGAGGATATATTCCGGAGTTTTTATTTCATATTTGTAAACTAATATAACTCTAACTGTAAGCTTTTGCATAGTTACATTGCTGGTCCCGGTGAGCTATAAGCGAGCCTGGGAAACTCAGGTTCCGGCTGCGGAGCGACACTACATGTAGTTGCAGTGACCATACAAGTTAAGTGACTTTGTAACAATTCAACTTTCGTGATTGTAGGCTGGTGGCAGTGATAGAAACTTCACATAACTTCAGTAATTATTTGTATTCAAGGCGAAGGCTGCCCCTGCCCTTCCTACTAGAATTAGAACTAGATACGCTCATGCGACAAACTTGCAGTTTAGTTATACTAGTTCATAAATATGAAGCAAAAGTCCCAGAATACTTTTCTAACTACCAGCTTAAGCCTGCTGCTAGTGCCTTTAGTATTAAAATCGGTATCCTGATGGTTTCCTTATGGTGTTACCCACCCTTTGGTTAGTGGTTGCCATACTAAAATTCTTCTCTGCACTCTCATACAAGTGACTCGCCGTATACGTATACGTACCATAGCACCCCCATTCAAGAACCCAGTTTCCCATCCATAAATAAAGCCCCCAGAACTCCTAAACACTCCTAAACACTCCTAAACACCCCTACAAACACCGTCTATAAATCAATGTGTGTCAACACCATCACCCACCTCGCCTGCTGGCACAAATTCTTCGACAGTGCCCCAGACTCAGACGACTGCCACATCGACAACCTAATCCACAATACAGAACTCCAACATGAATACCTCGACAAAGAGTGCGATGATTGCCTTGCGGGGTTTCCTGAGAATTTCAAGCGCTTTTCAGTAGAAAGAATCTGCACATACTGGTTCGTTGATGACAAGCATCCTTTGGTGGAGGAGGTTCTGAACTGGTACCAGTTTCATTCGTTTCCGGGTCATACTTGTGAAGAGCCTTATTACTGTTATAATCAGGATGCTGGGGCGTATTTCTCATATTCTCACGAATAGTTATTTTTTTTTTTGTAACTAGGTTGATTGTTACGGCCTAGAGACGCGTACGAGGCGTAGAGATTAGGAAATAAATGTAAATCGATACCAGATTGCAGTTTTTTTACAAAGTGCCCATGTCCATCAGCGTAGTCTTGGCTTAAGTGGTTTGAGCCATTCTCTAGTGCGCTCTAGTCGCTTAATCAAAAATATAACAAAAATATAACAAAAATATAACAAAGTTCTTGCATATTGAGACAAGAATCGAGTTGTCTCAGATGTCGCGATACCGCGCAAGTCTAAAGCAAGCCAAGCTTTATTTGACCTGCAGCTAATTTGAGACAAATAATCAAGTTCCACCAAAAATCACCCTGTGGCTACCACAACTAAGTGGATCACAGCCAGCTCGATTCCTAGGGGAAATAAAGAAATAAAGAAAAAGAAACCAGATCCCCGTCGCGTATCCAAATAGGTCTTAACAGCGGCAGACGTCGATGCAGTGTCCAAACAGCGTGAAAAGTCCACCGATACGGGTATCAACCTCTTCCATTCTAGAGACTACCCGAGTCTCAACCCCGTAAGAGCAAAATGGTAAAGAAAGTAAGCCAAGAATTTGAACTGGGGTTAGCCGTCGAAGCATTAGTATTTCGGTTCAACTTTCCGTCGTGCTTGAGAGGATTTATACCGAATTCATTATGAAGCGCTTTAAAAAGACGTCTGATGTGCTGAAACCCTAGCGGGTCGCTTTCCTGGGTGAGAATCTCGTACCATTCGCTAATGAGCTGTAGGATTTCGGCGTGCTCGTCGTAGATAAGCTGGCCGTAGGAGGTGTCTTTTAGAGGAATGGTTATTGGAGAGTCGTGGCCGTACTTGGCCTGTTTGAGGAAAGTGTCAGGTTTGAAATTAAGTTCTGTTTGACCTGGGAAAAGGATGGGAGTTTTAGTACAGTCATTAACTCTGTGAGCCTAATAGCTAATCTACTTTGTCGACTGATAAATCTGAGTCTTTTTCTGATGGTTGCAATGTAGGGTTGGCAGCTTGTGAGAGCAGTCTAAGGTTATATATTAGATAGTATTTTATGATAAAGGCCGAAGAGAGATACATACCATGTTAAACGGTAGTCGGCCCTTAAGCCTTGAAGATATATTTGTGGATAGATGAGGTGGGAAGTTTGGCCTATATAATCGCGAGTGGGAGGAGTGTGGATGCTCCAGCAACCTTCTGGCGGGATATATGTCAAAATCTAGCATTCAAGCGACTAGTCAGTCATTTACTTTATACTCAGGCAAACGCCTGTCGCTGCAGTCCTGTAAATTTCTATGTGAGCTCGTCGACGATAGAAAAACTACCGTCATGCATCATATTTTATTTTGGATGAAACTAAAGTTCTGAGTCTCGGGCGAGGCTAGGAGCCATAGGGGTTTAAACCCTTTGGTTTAGTATGCTGCTTTTGGTTATAAGAAATTTCTACTAAGGGCCTTTCCATTTGGCCTTGGCTCAGTTTTATATTAGTAATACTAGTCAAAGTTTGCCAACGAAGCTAACTTCTGTGGGGGCTTTTACTAGTCTGTGGGTACCTAAAGCTACATGTAGCTAGAAGTAAGCGAGGGTTGAGAGGCAGCTGCACCAATACTTCGCCAATATGCATATCCCGTGAGAGAGCTGGCGAGTGATTGCTGATGATGCTAATATTCCAGTCGGCCGGTGATTGGTTACATATAATCTATGGCTTGCGTCGACCTTTATGTACGAGGAAAAGCTTGGGAGGGGTACGAGCTCCAGTCCGAAAATTTACCGAAAACGAAATGCGAAGCTCGTGCGTTCTTTTGAAACCGTCCGACGACTTCAGCCAGCCACCCAGTCATGAATTAAACTTTAGAACAGTCCTTCGAGGAGTCCCATGCCCTACATGAAGATCTAGCCCCAGAACTGCACATATACAGAGCCAGAGTTTCCCCTAGCCGCCTAGGTTATAACTAATCTTATTCACAGAAAACGATACGTCTGAAGACCAAGATATTTGAAGAGGTCATGGCCAAACCACCGCCCAACGGTGGAGGGTGGGACCAATTCGGTAAGCTCCTGCTAACCAACCATTCCAGTCCTTCACAATGGCAGTCTCCGTATAGTTCGAAGCCCCAAAACCCTCAATCAAGCCTTACCGCTTCTCACTGGACCCAAGCTCAGGCTGGCCTCCCTGGCCAGCACAACTTGGCTCCTCGGTACATGTATGTGAACCAATACATCAACTTTCCACAATATCAGGGCAATAGTATTCCAACCGGGCAAGGTACTAACGAGCACTCGGATAATATCAACCCCTATCAAAACTTGAACGACAATATCGCAAGAGTTCATGAGAGCAATAGTCACCCTACACCTCTAGTGGACGGGCACCAGAGCTCTCTACAAAACAACGACTTTAGCCCGGCAAGCGGAGATAGACTCAACCCCTCAGATGACGCTCCTTGTGCTCCCATGGGCCCTTTGGCTCCTCCCGTGAACAAGCGTGTGACCTCTTCACAAAAAAATCAAAGAAATACCCCCAGCAGACCTAGGACCAATTCCCCCATGGAGAACCCCGATGGCATTTATTATAACCTAACCCCAAAACCCCAGAAAAAGAGAGGACGACCTCGTAAAGAGGTATCTACACAGAAGGCGGCATCTAAAGTGAAAAAGCCTCAAGTATCGCGGGGTCGAAAATCTAGCTCGGGTTCACGGCCTGTGTCGTCCCTGCCTCCAAATCGCACTGGAGAATCCACAGCGAATCCCATTGAGATACACAGCCCAGAACAGGATTCTCAAGTAGTCCTAAGGAACCAAACTCACCGCTCTTGGCCACCATCCTTTGCTCCGAATGCTGCTAGGCCATCTCATCCTGTTCTCCTTCCGGGCCGACGCCCGATCAGTCATGAAAACCGCCCACAAAACTCCCTAGTAGCTAGAAACTGCCATTCCCAGCTATCAACCCATCTGCCACAGGCCACCAGATATACTCAAGCCCCAATCCCAAACTCATGCCCACAAGCCACCCAGGGGAGCTGGGATGCTCATCTCCAGCAGTCGTCCTCGAACTTGGGTCTCATGAAGTCACCTCCACGTTTAGTTCTCCAAACGCCAGATCGTCAACAATGCCCACAAATTGCTATGAATAATGTCAGTACCTAACACTTCAATGTCCTGTTTCGCTGGAAAACTTTAGAGCTTATTCTTAATTTCGAGTTACCCGCAGCCTGCCCAGCGAGATGCAAACCCCCACTATCAGTACCCATCTCAAGCCCCGCGAATCACCCAAGGAAGCATATATGCCTCGTCTCACCAAGCACCTTTGTTAGAGGGCCCTGGTGAGTTAAGCATACATCCTAAGATTTACGTACCAAATGCCCAGTTATGCCTAGAAACACCCAGAACGAATCTGGACCCTTATCCCAGGAAGCTGCAGGTCCAACAGCAGCATCAATTCCATAATTATTTAAATCTTCAGACCGCCCCGCAAATTTCCCCGGGCGTTTCACAGAGAATGAACTCAGACGGCATGCCTAGCCCCGCTTTCTCCCATATCAACCAATGGCTTTCATCGACACAACCTACATACCCGCCGTTTATAATGGAGACAGGAACTTCTCCGACACGCCCCGAAACAAAAACACCTATTTCTACGCATTCGTCGGGGTCAATAGCAGGATCCTCAGACCCAGCACAACTAGTCGAAGGGGCTGCAAGCAGCACGCGCTCACCAGACGTAGAAACCACCCATACTAAGCCGGATGAGCAGGAGCAGGTTCTTCCAGTAAAGGATTGGCCAAATATCATATACCCAAGTATCTCTATGTTTTTGGGGTTTAGTGGAGAGTTAGATAAACCGGCTCAGGATCCGCCGAAGGAACTGGGACCAGAACTACCCAGGCAGTCGCCTGCCGAAGATATCGATGACCTTATTCCCGAGGATGACAGCTGGTTGGAAAATACTGAAGAGATGGAAAAGATTGTTAATGAGTGGTTGGATGTGTGGGACTCGGAGGGTTTACTTAATCGTGACTTTGTTTAAATATTTGGCTAAAGCTAAAAATGAAGGGTGGTGGTAGTTTGCGGAGGGAAAACGAGTCATGGAGAAAGGAAAGATGCACGAGTGAAGCGGGGGAGGTTTTGTAGGATAGGAAAAACTGCCCAGAAAAAGGGGGTCTGTATTGTGTACTTTAATTTATTCCCCCTGTGTTTATTTATCAGTTGTTTGGTCTAGTCGATTCTAGAGATATGACCTTGTGGTGGTGGTAGGGGGGCTAACTAGCTCGGGTTGGTATTTGGCAAATACGTAGCCTCCTCTTACTCGAAAGGCTAGAACCTAATTTATATTTTCTTGTTATAAGTGGTACTGACCATTATTAGTGCCACTGGACATAGACAGGCTTGAGAGAAATCAAAGCGGGTCAGAAGTGGGCAGGAAGGGTGGTAATAGCGGAAAACGTGATAAAGCTACTAGCTAGAGATATGATTCTTTACCTTTCTGGTTTGGCCACCTACTCCCAAAAATGTGCTTATGATTTATCCCTAAACAAAATTGCTATTCTGCGATCTTTTATGATGTTGAACTAAGATCATTATTGGTGAGGTGAGGTTATACTACACGCTAGGGGGTATATGAGCGCTAAGTGAAGTTAACAATGATACAGTGGTGGTGGGCTTGGCATCTCCCTCAAACAAGCCGGATTAATACTATATGTATGCATTCATGGTTGGTTGGTGATCTTTATTGGGTCTTATTGGGGTTTCTAGGAGATGTGGAGTGGGGTAGAAAGGTCACCACCCGTACGGCACGTGCACTACCACCCATCGCCGGACTTGCTCGTACAACTGTACCACCTTGGAGTTTATCTGCCAACCGCCAATATTAAGGAATGGTGGTCTCCCGAACTATTATTTTCCTACTAACGCTTATTGTTCCAATAAATATACATGTAAGCATGAGGTTGACATTTTAGCAAAGAAAAAAAGTCACAATATCTTATATCCTATCAGCTACTATTGATGCCCCACTGCTTCTAAATTATCCCTTCCTTTCCTGCTGCCTAACCCTCCTCCATCCAGCCACCTTAGCCCCTAGGGTTAGGGCAAGCCAAACGCCAAGCATGCGGCTCTGCATAAGCCCCAGCGATCCTTTAAATCTCAGCACCCACCTTCAAAGCTCCGATCGCGACTATCATGGCAATCTGTGGAATCTGCAACGCAGAGTCCTCAAAATACAAATGCCCTAAATGCGAAATCCCTTAGTACGCCACCTCACCATCCCTTCTACCTAGCTAATTAGCCTCTCTCTAGTTGTTCCCTCGTTTGCTACAAACCGCATAAAGCCGAACACGAAAAGTCTGAACAAGAGACTCCTGCCAAACCAGCGTCGGCAGAGCCAATAATTGTGAAGGAGGAGGAGGCTAGTGGGAAGAAGGATGATATTTTCGCTCCGTTATTGGAGTCCCCTGAGGTCCAGCAGATGCTAGCGTCGCCGAGTCTTCGCAGGCATCTTCTTAGTGTTCATAGGGCGACGCTGGAGCCTCCGCCTGGGTTTGTACATCGTGGCAGAGGGGGAAGAGGGAGGGGGAGAGGTGGTAGGGGTGGGTGGGAACAGAATACTCCTAGGCCATGGAACGCCGAGAAAGGGGCTAGAGCTGGAGTTGGGAAGATTAGACGGCTGAGGGAGGAGAATGTGGAGGTGGAGGAATTTGTAAATATGGTCGTGGGCCTTGTTGAGAAGGAGACAAACTTAGAGGAAGAGTGATGTATTGGTTCTGCCTCGTTCTCCGCGGTTTACGGGGGTGTGTGGAGTCACCTCAAGTACAGGCCATGGGTTTACTTCATGGTTTCGCATCATGGGGTAGTTTGATATGACGTTTAGTTGCAGAAATTGCAAGCTAGCAAGAGATTGACTGGGGTGTTGCGACATAGTTTTCAAGGCCTGTTGACGAGTAGTGTTAGTTTGTGTCGTTCCAAGTGAGCCTTTCCATTCACGTCACTAGCACCGTGGTTAAGTAGAAAAAAAGTAACATAAGGATGGATAAAATTTTACTGCCAAGAAAGTACTTTGTTTATTCACTTGTTTTTTCGTCCTGTGAGTCTAGCGGGTTGCTTGTATCCTTGTCTAAGGTTGGAGCGAATGACGTCCAGAGTATATTGAGATCAGGTAGTTAGTGCTCGCTCCAAACCCCTTTCAGTCTCGTGATCCAAGTTATAAACCACAGTCATATAATCATTCACCTGATATCTAATATCAAAACCGGTAAGACGAAATGCGACGAAATGCGACGATAACTTTGACAGGGAGCAGATTCTAAAAATAGTTATTAAATGGGACACACGATAACCACGAGTTGCACAGATCATTAGGGGATCCGTGTTCTGCAAGCTGACGTCGCACTGTCGAATCACCAAAGAACTGTTCCTGATCTCTTCCTCAGCCCCGGGTACCAGCGCCTGACCTTAGATCCGAGCCACTTGATCTAGATCTCCCCCCACGCAAGCAAAACTATCACATCTCTACCTAGTTTCACATCTGCTAAGTATTACCAAACCGACCAGTATCTAGTTCCGTTCGCCCAGCCTTCGAACGCCGGTAACGTAAGCCCGAAGCCCTGAAACCCTGATGCCAAACAAAAGCGTCCTCCCCCCCCACAACGCAGCAACCGAACCGATGCGTTCCAGCCAAGAACTCTCAACCTTAGAACGACGGCCACCCCGTGAAAACGACGACCCCTACGCTGCTGATAGAGAAGATACTGAAGAAGATAGCGACGACGAGATGTGGGACTGGGATTCGCGACCAAAGATGATGAGTCGACCCTCTGAAGGCCGTTCTGCAGAACCGCTGCTAGCAGATGATGTGGAGGTTGAGGGAGGGCTTGGGAGGGGACGAAGCAGCTATGAAGGTGTTGCTGGGGAGGCGGAAATAAGAGAAAGGGATAGAAGGAGGCATGAGATGAGAAGTAGGAGTCCAACGAATACTTTGGCGAGGTCAGGAACTCTTTCTAATACACCGAGGAAGGGGCTCTTAGAAGGGAACGGGGCTATGGCCAGGCTGGATGAACAAGAGGGTTAACAGTGCGCGGTGTACAGAGCTGAGAACCGGAAAAAGTACGTGCTGGCGGCAATTTTTTTGATTCTGTCGCTAGTTTCGTTTGTGGTATTTTTTGATTTCGGTTGAGTATTTAGTGTGGAATCGTAGCTGAACTAGCTTGCAGGTACAAACTGAGACAGCACAGTATATCCAGATCGAGCTCGGATGGCAGAAAGCATATGCTATGCTGTAAGTTTGCATCTCTCTCTCAGCTCTTATACTATCCTGCAAGCTTGGCGATAGCTAAAATCACGATTCTAGATACCTAACCCACGGCTCCTGGGCTATTCTCTGGCCCTTCCAACTCCTAATCCTTAAAGCTCGCAAGCCTTCGGTCCCCTGGCGCCCTTTTCTTATCTCCCACATCCGTCATCTCAAAACCACAGCACAAATGGTCCGGTCACGGTCTCTACGTCTTTCCCACTCGCAGATCCAGCGTGATCCTACTTATTTCATGATACGCAGGATCATTTTTATCACTTGTGCACTTACTGTCGCTGGCTCAACGTGGTATATCGCTGTTTCCCTGACCACGCCTAGCGATCTTACTGCAATCTATAACTGCAACGCATTTTTTGCATATGCATTCTCAATTCCGTTGTTAGGGGAGAAGGTGAAAATAGATAGGCTTATCAGTGTGGCGATTGCGATCGTGGGGGTACTGATTGTAGCGTATGGAGATAAGCCAGAAGGCGAGACGGCGGAAAGTAAAAATAGGTTATTGGGGAATGTGATCATTGGTGTTGGAAGTGTCCTGTATGGATTCTATGAGGTGCTATACAAATGGCTAGCATGTCCGCCCGAAGGGACAAGTTCAGGACGGAGTATGATTTTTTCAAACGCTGTTGGAAGTGGGATTGGCACGTTTACCTTGGTAAGTTCTAGTCTTCTATGGTCTGTGAAACCTAATTTGGCGAAACACTAACAAAGGATGGTACAGCTTGTACTATGGATTCCGCTCCCCATACTCCACATTACCGGAATCGAGAAATTCGAACTGCCTACTGGCCAAGCTGCCTCGTTGCTCGCCATCTCCGTCCTCTCTAATGTCGTGTTCAGCGGGTCTTTCTTGATTCTAATGAGTCTTACTAGTCCTGTTCTCAGTAGTGTTGCTGGACTGTAAACTATCCCTCTTTACTCTTATTGCCCTATAAATCCCTTGCTAACGGATACTCGAACAGACTCACGATATTCCTAGTCGCAGTTACAGACTGGATGATCTTTGGCACACCAATCACTCTCGCAGCCCTGGTGGGCGGGTCGCTGATCGTTGGTGCGTTCTTTTTGCTGAGTTGGAGTACATGGAAGGAGATGAACGAGGAGAAGAAAGTTGAAGATGATATCACGGATGAAGACGATTGATCTTTTGAGATGTGAGGGCGCGATAAAATGAGTGAGAGGACAATATAAAAAGCAAGTGGGGTTTTATATGGGGAGGAACGCTATACTTAGGTGGCCTTTTTTTATATCAAATTATTTGGCGCGGATTTCATTTAATGATTTCAAGGGTTTAGAAGGATAGATGTTACAGGATGAGAGGGGGGCAAGCCGTATATGGGTGTGGGGTACTGTGGTTTCTCCATGAGCTCGGTTGGCGGATTTGGATTTTTATATTCATAGCTACCTTTCTAGTACGTCTTATACTGGCAGCTTTGTTTCATTTCGTTTTTCGTTTTCGTGCTTGCTTTATGGCGCGAATGATTGGTCGAGTGAGTCATCGTGACGCAACTCGTGTGGTCTTGGGCTTTGTCGGGGGTGGATATCTGATTTTGTTAAGTTAGTATGATAGATAGGTGAAGCGATTTTGTTGCTGGGAGGGTTCTTTAGAAGATTTCTTGGGTGGTGAGGGTCGTGTTTCGTGGTTTCTGGTGATGACCCCATGATACCTAACCCCACCCATACCAAGGGCAGTGTGCATAAGAACAAGGTCTATTCGCCTCTTAGTAGATAACTACTTCCGATGGATGTAAACTTTGTCGCTTCGCCTTCTTTCTCTCCTTCTTCACTCCGTTGGTTAGCGTCTGGGGATGATGAACCGCTAGTTTGAGAGCAATAGCAATCGTTTCACCACAACCACTGCATCTATCTGTCGTTTGTCCTAACCGTTCCTTGAGGAGCCTTTGATAGTGGCTTAGCGTTATATCACAAGATTTTTAGTTTTAGACTAGAGGTTTGTTTCCATGTTTCCCAAAATTTGAACTGGAACATCTGAATATCGTTAGGGTGGTTTCTTCCAAGTGGGCACAAAAGGTAAGGCGATAGCTATGAGGCGACCAAACAAGATTCTTTCATTGGCAGGTTAAACTATTTAAATATCACGTTAAGTTTGATTTCTCTCCTCTTGGAATGTACTAGTTAGAATTGATCACCAATGTTTGAGTTGATTTCGTGGTACATTAACCACAAACTTTGTTATTTATTCTACTCCAGGAAATCTTGCTTATCAGGTAGAAGCTATGTCCCCATCCACCCTAGGGAATGCGCATTTAAACTATGGGTCTGTAGCGTTGTCACATAACCCCCCTTTCGCCTTAGTGATAATGCACTTAAAAAAACCGGGCATATTCTCAAGCCCCAGACTGTTGCTAGGGTTGCAGTCCGCTAGGATCTCCCTGCTGAAAATGGGTTGTGGGTATTAGCTTCCAGGGTCCTTGATAGTTTAACCAAAGGTGAGAACTTACAAGCATGCGGTACACTCTTCCTCATTGAGGTAGATATCTCCAGGCTCATATGTCCCAGGGGCTATTTCGCGAAGCCCGTCTCTCACTGACTCGAAGAATGCGAGAGTCGAGATTTGCTCACGACAAGTTTGGGCTAAAGCCTAGAACCCGGAATAAGCTATGTGCCTGGACGCGGAGTGACCACATATATAATTTTCAGAGAATGGTGATTGATACATACCTGTGGAGCAGGTTCGGGAATAGCAACGGCAGTACCCTGAACGAGTGCGACAAGGCTAATGAGAGAGATGAGGAAAGTAGGGGATTTAAATTGCATCATGAGAAATAAGTGGGAACCAACTGGAGTGCGCCGCGGGGAATTGATGGCAAAGGTGAGGTCGTGATATCTATATGATGAGAGATGATTGTTGACCCAGTGCTAAGAAGGGAGGACAAGAGGCAGTACTTATACCAAAAATTGAAGAGCAAACCTAGAGAACGATCCCACGCTTTCCTCGGTGATGCTCCAAAACCAGTTGGATAATAGAAGCGAGACCTCCACGGCCCTCCACTCGAATCGATTTTCGGGTATTTGTTGTGCTTTTGAGTAGTCTCACAGGTGAGACCGTATGTCTCGGATGAAGATGTGCTTGCGTGAGATCACTCCGAGACTATATCAACCGCTACTAGAAAAAAAGGTTAGATTACATCGGAACTAGAATCAGTGATCCCACATCACAGCTACCGTAAGGTCTCGGTAATATCGAATCTACGGGACTAAAATACCCAGATTAAAAGCAAAGTTACCAGGCAGGTAATTGGCCTAGATAGCAGCAGGTCAAAACAAAATTAGGACCAGGCGAGGCTCGCAGGGGACCAGAAGAAGCTTTTGATAGCTTTGAGAAACTAGGGTTTTGACTTTACTAAAATTTGTTTTCAGTTTTTAAAAGATTCGTTGCCCCTAGTTCAGGAATGGCAACACTTTGGGTGAGAGCCACAAGGCTGACAAGGAAAATGAAGAAAGTAGCGGATCTAAACTGCATCGTGAGAATCCTTGAGTGAGAACTATCTAAACCATATATTAGGAAGGATAGATAGAGAGGATATGGTGGTGGTGGAGGCAAGTAGGATATATTAACAACACAAAGGATAGGGCCGAGCAGTATTTACATCTAAAGTCGAATAGTTAGTCGAGGGATATTTGGTCTAGGAAAGGGTTCCCAACATTTCATTCGTGATATCCCGAAGCCAGTTGGCTATGCACCTTTTGGCTGGAAGTAAGACCTCCGAATCGGCTTTTGAAGAGTCTCACGAGTAGATAAGACCATATGCCTCGGATGGATACATACAGTATGAAAAAACGGGGTAAAATTGTTAAAAAATATAGAAATAAACCGGACGCACTAAAGAATCGAGTCGCACAACTGGTTATATCCTATAGTAACCTGGTATCTACCAGAATATCGTGCTAACGCCGTACCAAGTACACCCCTCTTTTTCGTACCGTACCCCCTAGTCATACCAACCCAAGATTATAGCTCCAATAAACCAACCTTAGAATAAAAAAGCCTAACTGCATCAGAACCAGTAGTATTACGGACGTCTCGCATAAGATCGTAGCATAACATTGCAGGATGCACTCCTATATGTATAGCACACGAAGCGCCAGAGACATGTATCATTGACTCGCCGTAAATCACAGCACACGTTAGGTATACCACTGTACCACTGTAACTACACCCAATCGCTCGTATGTATGGAAACAACATGGAGAGAATCCACAATTAAACCTCCCAACTGTTTCAATATTCCTAAACACCCCTCTCTATAGTGCTTACCTTCAATTCCGAACTAACCCTCTTAACCAATTTCTGTTACTTTTCCAGCTCCTGGAAACATTCTGGCTTTTTTTTTCCTCCTAGGGTATCGATAGGTTATATTGCAAAGCGTGATATACGCTAGTAGGCAGACGTGCTAAGGTCTCACAACCCGGCTTGTCACGTAGCTAGCCTATTTACTCACTGTTACTAGTCACTACCTTAACCAAAAAAACTCCTGTTTAGAGAGAATAAACGTTGCGAGACTAGCACTAAAGAGTGAAGGGGTGGTTGCAAAAACCGACACCTATCTGGTCTGCCAAGAATTAATTCGCTCCCAAACAAATACTCTCCCGAGAAAGCCGACTAGTATCCTCGTACCCAACAAACAAGTGCATCTCAGAAAATCACTCGTCTTATCTATTTCTCTAGGGCCATTCACATAACACGCAAAACTCACACGGCGCCGCATTCAATTCCAAAGCTTTTAGTTCGACCAGGCACGGGCATTAAATCCCACACCAAAAAGAAGCAGCCAGAGAGAGAAAAAATAAATATAAAAAGAATCACACAGAAAAACGTAAAAGGAAAAATAAGACCACATTTCATCAACCGTTTCAACCATTTCTACCATAACAAAGAATCTACAAACTCCTGCCATTTATCTATTCCTCACCTGGCGTCTCAACAATCTCCTCTCCAACATCGATCAGATCCTCCCCTTCCTGCTCCTCGATCTTCAAATATTCGTCCCACTCTGGGAATAGTTCATTATCTTCGCCAGGTACCGCAATCGCCTCACTTAGTTTCTCCTTCTTCCCTTCCTTCAGACTTCCTTTCCATTTCTCGACCACCCCCTGAGTCAGACTCGGCTTATACGTCTGCGTGAATAAAGCCGCTTCAGGGATTCGCCCCGTCTTAAGGAGCAACTTAGTGCAGTCTGCAATATCACCTGTCTGCCAAAGACACGCAAACGCAACGTTATTAGAGCCCGCCGCATCAGCGGACTTAGACAGCTCTCGGAGGCCCTTGAGGTTGCCCGTGGCGGTGTGTAGTAATAGTAGTGAACCAAGATCTTTTGCGTTTCTGAAGCACTCCTCTGCAAGAACAAGATCCCAGTTAGTGAGAGCTGCGTCACCGACTGTCTTCCACTTGTGTTCCTCCTCAACTGTTCTCGCAATCTCGAGCGCAATCTCGAGGTTCCCAAGCCCCAAAGCTAAATCAAAGCGGTGTTCGGGGTCTGTAGCGACTTCTAACGCAAGTTCTTTATACCCCTGCCCCTCCAAAAAGCGCGCAATTTTGTTCTTCTGATCCTGCGGGATCGTTTCCAAGAGCTCTGCGGCGGCATCCATGTCTCCACGTAGAACAACAGTCTGGTATTCGACAACATTAAGAGACAACGCGTATGAAACCACATTAACGTCTTTATCGGCGAGATAGATGCGGCCATCACGTGGGATGTAGCCAAGGAGATACATAGCTGCATCGAAGTGGGAAATGGTGTAGGTTTGATCACCGACGAGATAGTTGAGGCGGTTGGTGGAGTTTGTGTAGATGAAACAGTCGCCGACCCACTCTCCAGTGCGGACGCTGGAGCGATATTAGTATTGGGTTTGTGAGAGTAGAGTGTGAACTCACGTTTCATGGATATCAGTAATGACTTCGAAAGCGGCCTCTACGCCGTCATCTTCAACAGCTCCGTTCTGTACTGCGGAGACGTATTCATCCCTGTCGAATCGCAGGACGTAGAAAGCGTCTTCACAAGCCAGCGTAACCAATTCACCACTGTCAGACCAATATACCTAAAAGCCGCAAAATGTCAGTAATCCAGTCCCTATAAAACACACCACCTCAAGGATATCCAAAATCCCAATCCCCAGACATTAAGAGAACCTACAGCATGCGGCACAACATCAATCCTCCTCACCAAACCACCCGTCTCCCAATCAAACAGGCCGACCGCCTCATTACCCCTCACAGCAAGCAGTACACCTCCAATCAGCCCATCCGCCGCAAACCCAACATCCAGACCTCCTGGCTTCTCCTTAAAGTTCTTAAACAACTTCACACTCGTTGGACTCTCCCTGATTGCGTAATCATTGGAATTGTCCCTAGAACCCCACGCAAAATCCAATGCCTGTCCAAACGCCTTGTTCCTCCATGCGAGCGCAGTGTAAATGATATACTCGCCGTCACCGCATACGGACACGAATCGCCCATTCGGGGAGTGCAGCAGGGATTGCGGGTAGATTTCACAGGATCCAAGGTCTTTGTGTGGGAGGGAAAGGGGCTCTCCGTCCTTGATGTTTATGTCTGTGAAGAAAAGTCAGCTCATCAACACCATAGGTATTTTGAGACAAAAATACGTACCACCTGGCTTGATAACCGCTGTCAACACCTCGTTGTGTCTTGCCCACACAACCTTTCCTCCAGCATCCATACTAACTGCAGGTTCCTCTCGCCCCATTTTGATAACGACGCACCCCTCGTCGAATCCGATGGCGAGGGCGTTCTTCCCTCGTTGGTAGGAAACACACCATGCTCGCTCCAGGCCGTAGTTCAGGGTTTGTTCTAGGCGGTAGGTGTTTGCGTGCCAGATCTTGACACTGCCATCTTCGGAACCAGAGATGATTACGGGTAGCTCGGGGTGGAAACAGGCGAAAGAGACGTTGGAAGTGTGACCCTCCAGAGTCGCGATGAGGGACTTGGTGGTGTAGTCCCAGACCTTGATTGTGCGATCGTCAGAGGTGGTGAGAATGTAGGGCTTGTCGGCAGCAGGGTAGTAGTCGACATGGTTAACACCTAAGGGGCCCGATCAGAGATTTGCCTTCTATTATATCTTGTGGAGACATACCCTTCGTTTCATGTGCCTCTAATGTGAAATTGGCATTCCCCCCACCACCCAAACTCCAGATCTTCACAGTCCGATCCAAACACGCAGATGCAAATGTATTCGTATCCTTAGGATTGATAGCCAAGCTCATAACATAGTGGCTATGTCCCTCGAAAGTCTGTACGCACTTCCAGCTCTTATCCCAGTCCCACAACTTGATAGTCATGTCATCACTGGCAGTGAGAACGAACGGCTGTGTAGGATGTACAACAATCGAACGGATATAGTCTGGATGAGCTTCGAACGCCGCGATCTTCTCTGAGGTGTTGTAGTTGAAGATACGGAGATGGAAGTCGTCAGAACCAACCACGAACCAGTTTTTTCGGGCGATGAAGCGACCGGCGCGGACAGGGACGTCAGTGACCTCGAAGGTCTTGACGAGAGTTTGAGTCTCGTAGGACCAGATGTAGACATGGCCTGCAGGCTGTCAGTGATTTCTGCCCCGCCTTCTGAGACATCGTGGGGCTGGGTCCTACCGCTGTATAAGGTGCTTAGAATCCATGGCTCTGTGGGGTGGAAATCGATTCCCTTTACTCGGTCTGAGCGGGCAAAAAGTTGTCTCTAGATAAATTGGTGATATGATCAGTCTCTATTCGCAGATGGATATTCCGAGGATTATCTTGCTGTTCACAGCACCCCCGGCGAATGCCCCCCATATTCCCCCCTCTTTCCTCCAAAACTGAGACCTAGGCTGGGGATTTGTACCTTAACGTCTAGCCGCATTCTGTCCAACTGCCCTTCCGCGATTACTCTTTGTTGTTTTGTTTGGAGGGGTGAATTGCTGTTCGAACGATGATAGTATCCCCTGAAGCTTTTTCGAGAGGACAGCTGTTGTGCAGCATCGGCAGGGGGTTTAGGGCAAGATGAGGTTCAATAATGTCTTGGCACCCAAGTTGAGCTTGACGCTCTGAAACTTCCACGTTCACCTCATCTGGTGATATTTCAACTAGTTTTCGCTCCGTTCCTTGGACATCACATCTACACCTACACCTTCATAGGAATTATATCTACGGCCTCCAGTACTTACAATGGAAAATCTACCTGCTCCAGATCCTCGGCCGCTGCTTGACTCACCCCCGAGCTCCTTCCTAGCCTCGTTTTTCAATCCTTCTCTACCCGTCTTGATCGTTACGGTCATCGTCATCTTCTTGACCCCTTTGCTGATACATTTGTTTATATTCAACTCTCGTGCCACAACCACTCTCCCTACATTCCTCCTCGTCGGTCCAGCCGGCAGCGGAAAAACCTCACTCATGACAGCTGTATGTCCCCTCCACCCACTCCCTCAAACCACTCATACTGACCACACTACAGTTCGAATCCGAGACCGAGACCGGAAAGCCCCCTCCAGACACACGCACATCCCAAACCCCCCTTTCCCTCGAATGCTCCATCCCAGCTTCCCTCGCAGGCACCTCCAAATACCGCTCAGTCAATGATCCGTCAATGAAAGCCTTCAAGAAGTTTCTCCTCCTCGACACTCCCGGCCATGGCAAATTGCGTCATCTTGCACTCACCCAGATCTCATCACCTGTTATCCGTGGCGTCATATTCGTCCTCGACTCTTCTCTGACTGATGTTCGTGGCACAGCCGAGTACCTATACGACATCCTGCTCGCGCTGCAAAAGTCTGCATCTACCGCTACAAACACTGCTTCCCAGCCGAAGAGGTTGTTGATTGCGTGTAATAAGAGTGATGTATTCACTGCTCTCCCAGCCGGCAAGATCCAGAAGCTGCTCGAGGACGAGATCACGAAGATGAGGGTGTCTAGGGCAAAGGGGATTCTAGATGTAGAGGATGATGGTGAGGGGAATGAGGAGAAGGAGTGGCTTGGTGAAGGTGGTGAGGGGCCGTTTGAGTTCAAGGCAATGGAGGAGGTAGGTGTGGAGGTTGAGGTTAAAGGGGGGAGTGTAGTGCAGAAGGAATGGAAGGATCGATTGGGTTCGTGGGTTGGGGGTTGCTTGTAGTGGGTTGACTGCTGTTATGTTCACGTTTCACTAATGAGGTTGGAGTTCTATTGTCTTAATTACAGGACATGTTTATGGTAATGAGAAGGTTGGGTTTAATGTTAATATTTACTATTTATAGATCTGTGAGGATGATGACACTTGCAAATTGCAGTTGGGCGTTTTGTGTCTTGTTTCACGATAAAAATCTCTACTTAATATCACGACAGATGAAACACATAGATCATCTTTAACATACCATTCCATCTTCATCTCTCCCCGTGATACTTTACGTCATTCTGCATCGACAGGGTAACCAGGCAATGTAAACAACAGCTGCAATGATACCTACCCCGCCAAAGCACCCCACTAACAGCAACCTCTCTACACCAGCCAAACAAATACCCACATTCGAACCAATCCCTCACTCTCAAGAAATGGCACCAAAAGCAATCATCGCACCCTCAATTCTTGCCTCCGACTTCGGCAAACTCTCCTCAGAATGCACCCGTATCATTAACGAAGCCGGCGCAGACTGGCTCCACATCGACATCATGGACGGCCACTTTGTCCCAAACATCACAATTGGAGCCCCTGTTGTCACATGTATTCGTGGGGCGGTCGACAGATCAGCAGATTGGAGCAAGGGGGTTTTCGACTGCCATATGATGGTCGCAGAGGTACCAAACCCTCCAAAAACCATTCATGAAGAAACAAACTAACGATATCACAGCCCCAAAAATGGCTCTCGGATTTCAAGAAAGCTGGCTGCGACCTCTACTGTTTCCACTACGAAGCAGCAGTACAGTCGAAAGACCCCGTCACCCCGCCAGAGGAACTAATTAAGCAGATCCACGCCCTCGGGATGAAAGCTGGTGTTGCCGTAAAGCCCGATACCCCTGGCGATGTTCTATATCCTCTCCTTGACGGAGATGGTGAGAAACCAGATGTTTGTCCTCCTCTCGTTTCCTAGTGGGTGATGCTGACATGTATAGATGGTACTGGTCATGACCGTGGAGCCAGGGTTCGGCGGGCAGAAGTTCCAAGCGAGGTGTATGCCGAAGGTGGCGGCGCTGAGGGAACGGTACCCTGAGTTGGATATTGAGGTTGATGGGGGGTTGGGGTTAGGCACGATTGATCAGGCGGCGGAGGCGGGTGCTAACGTTATTGTGGCGGGGACGGCGGTGTTTGGTGCGGCGGATCCGGCGGAGGTAGTTAAGAAGTTGAGGGAGACTGTAGAGAGGAGTTTGGGGAGGTGAGGCGGAATTTGTGGAGTTTGGGTGTGGCGTTGGGGATTTTGGCGAGATACCAATTTGGTGGTACAGGGCTTTTTTTGTGTTATTGGGAGGCTTTTGCTTGAGGGTTGGGAGGGTGGCTGCTGTGTACGGATTTCGGGTTGAAGGTGGATATTTAGCTGTGTAGACGTAAAGCGAATTTAAATTCGAAGCCTCCTCTATAGAATGATTATGCATTTAATGAAATAAGTACTTTTTCGAGTGGTCCAATATGCAGAGTGATTTTCTATGATTCTGGTCGAATACATCCGAGTCGTGACTTCAGTGCTAAATCGAACTAGTATTCTAAACCCAGGACAGTTTCAAACACAACGAATAACATCCCAAGCTAAGTTCAATGATTCTATGCCATTTTATTCTCAAGAACCTTAAATTCAACCCCGTACGGTAATCAAACCCCCAACATCTCCCTACACCACCACCACCACCACCACCACAGCTACAATGTCCAGCCACTACCTCCAAAGATTCTTCAGCACCTACGACGAAGAATACAAATACACCCTAGACATCATCAAACGAGCCCAGGTAAACCCCTTCCCCCCAAGACCCCCTCTAGCTAACCTCCGAGTAGGAAGTATCCGAAAAATACTCGTACCCTGGTCTGTTCCATAAAGTAGTATCAATCATCGATGCCGCAGCTGCAGACAAACACCGGGGCCTCGTCTCTATCCTTCCTAAGCTCATCCAGCTCTTCCGTAATGAGGGGATTCCCTATTTTGCCGAGGAATATATCACATACGCAAGATACATCAGCGACGTAACATCAGATGGCCACCTTCGTCAGCCAGAACCTGAAGAGGATGATAAAACCGAAGAGGATGACGAAATCAAAGAAGCCCCGCCACAAGCTGCACCGTCTCGGCCGGCCAGATCTCGAGTTAAGAAACGTAGAGCTCGAGCTAAAGACCGTAATGCCAGCAAAGATGTCAGCGTCGAGGACATCCCACAGCAAGTCGAGGTAGAATCGAGTGATACAGAATGCGAAGAACCATCTGTCGAAGCACCTCTGAAAGTAGCTCTTGCAAAGACGGTGGCTAAGAAGGTCGCTTCAGGTGCCTCTAAGAGGCGGAAACGGCCAGCGAGTGGGTTGCTGCCGCAGAGGAAGAGCGTGAGACAGTGGAATAAACTATCAGCAGGGGAAGACCTGAATGCTGAGTGGGTCTTTACCGATGGACTTGCAGAGAGGTTAGTATCGTTGAGTTCTCACTAGTTTGGTCTTTGCTGACTGCTTGCAGTAGCTTAACGTGACTCTAGTAGAGGGTGGGACTTGATTGGTGTCAATGATCTCGACGACCGAGACAAGGATGGAAATGACACTTGCGCGGTGGAACCTGCAATAGCCCCAGAGTGCTGGTGCTTGGGAGTTGTTGGAGCTGGAAGTGCATGAGAGTTACGGTGGTGTATTTCATCGTGAGCCTTGGGTTCTTGGCCGGCGAGATACGTGATTATCAGAGTTATGGAAGCTATGGGAGTTATAGAGTCAGAGCTACTCGGAAGTCTTACTGTATCCAGATCATTTAAATTGAATGCATATGTAGCTGCAATACCGACGCATGTTTTCCAGGTTATAACCGACGGACGCAATCTTCCTGCCAGTAAAGATACAGAATGAGAGAGCCTTGTAATTCTGTGCAATTCCACAGAAGTCTCATGGTGTCTAAACCAGCACTAGTGTCACTGCTGCCTACTCAGGTTACAAAATACTTTCAGCGGCTATCCGTGCCATCAGCACTTTCGTGGTGTGATTTTTCCACTACTCTTTTTGCATTCTGAAGCACATCTTCTTTGTTTTTCCTCCAGGCGACCGGCGAAATAAATTAAGAGCCAAAAAAATCAGACCTCTTCCCCAGCCCACCACTTAATTTTCTTTTTGCGGGATGGCAGCAAGGAATAAATACCGCGGTCAGACCTTTTTACCTAGCTCCCTCTTCCCCATAGGGACTTGTCTAGAACTTTAAGTTCCCCCACCATCTGCTCAGATCCTCCCCCCCCTTACGGGTAAAACGGGACAAACGAGAGAACGACATAGATGTGCATAGGTACCAGCTTTTCTTTCCCCATTCATCGAGCACGTCAATTCCCGCTTTGCAGCAGGTCCGTTCTCGAAAAAGATCATATCGCGGTCGGAAAAAAAAAACAAGCAGTTAACGAACACTTAAAAACGGCCTGATCGCGCGGACGGACCCCGGGGAGGAGGGGGTTTGTTACTGTCCCGCAAAAAAAGCAACATTGATATGATGGATAAAATGAGTCTGATCGTCTAAGATGCTGCCTATTTCTCTGCCATAGCCTGGTAGGAATCTGGAAAAGATGGGGGATTATAGCGCAGACGAGGCGAAGTGAAACTTTTTTTGAGAACCAGTCGATTGTACGGTTTGCCACCTAAAGTATTTTGTAACTTTGGCAGCTAGTTATTATACCACCCCTGGTTTGTAGACCATTAAGGTTCGGATAGGATCGGGTCGAAGCTTGCAGTTTCCTGGTTTTGCACCTTTCACCGACGAGGTGGTGAGGAGGTGGAGATTGGTCACAATGGTTTCGGCGTCTTCCTGTTTTCGTTGCCCGGTTCTTGGTTTTGTACACGGTGTCTTACAGGTGCCTTTGTGTTGAGTTCTTTCCTCGGTGTGTGATCCTTTTCTCAATGTTGCATTTGTATTCACGGCATATGCTCGCACAATGCTGGAACTCGCCCGTACAGAGATAGATAGCATAGATTAATCTAGTTTATTTCCGACTTATCATGGCTAGACATTGTAAAGTAATGTAAGAAAAAGAAGCGTATAGGAAAAGTAGACTCCTTCCCGAACAAAGCGCCAACAAACACAAAACCCTCCAGTCAATCATTTCCTTCACGTTTGCTCTACTCCTGCTATCATAGACTTGCTACTATCAAGAATTCTTCCCCGCGTCCTCCTTCAGCGTAACAATACGATTTAATACAATTTTTTCCTGAGTACTATCCGAATCCAACGTGAAATATCCTACTCTAAGTGCCTGGAACCTGACTGTCTCCGGCCCAGCCTTACTTTTATCCTTCTCCCCCTCTAGCTCAGGCCATGGTGCACGACGCCTCACCTCGTGAATCCCAGTCTCAATGATAGCATTCGGGTAGATTATTTCACTCTCTGGGTCGATATCGGCCAAGTAACCCTCTGGATTATCTTCCGGATTCTCAGACTTAAACAGCTGGTTGAAGATCCTCGCCTCAACCTTCACGGGAGAACCCTTGGCGGGGGAGTCGGCGACCCATTGAATATACGTCTTTGGCTTCTTGAACGGAATGTCGTTCTCGTAGCGGGCACGCACCTCCGTGACATTACCGTTGGCATCTTTCGTGAATGTGGTCGCCCGAATCGTGCTAGGGACTTTGAGGAGACCGACCGACTTACCGGGTGCGAGACGGAAGTAGTCTGCCGAGTCTACCTCGCGGAAGTCGGAGCGGTCGATGTAGACTTTTCTCGTGAAGGGTACTTTGTGGTCGCCTAGCTTTGTGTCGTTTGGCTTGAACGGTACGTCGAATTCCTCGAAGTGGTTCTCGGGGAGGTTCTCGATGATCACAGGTATGGGGTCTGGGATCATCATAAGGCGAGGGACGGTCTCTTCGAGGTAGCGTCGGACGGTCTGTTCGAAGCGTTTGATTTGGACGAAGGAGTGGGTGGTGGTTACGCCGAGTTCGTTGACGAATGAGAGGATGGCACCAGGTGGTACTCCACGGCGGCGGATGGCGACGAGGGTGTAGAGTCTAGGGTCGTCCCAGCCGCGAACGTAGCCTGAGTTGACCAGTTTGGCAATCTTTCTCTTGCTCATGATTGTGCCGGTCAAGTTGAGACGGCCGTATTCTCTCTGCTGTGGTCTGTAGATTTCTAGAGCGTTACAGAGCCAATCATAGGATTCTCGAGAGTTGATAAATTCAGTCGTGCAAAGAGAATGACTAGATTCAAATGTCAGTTTAGGGGTCCCAAATATTATAGAATAGAGATGCAGGAAACTCACGAGATATTCTCGAAACTATCGCAAAGGCAATGCGTAAAGTCATAAGTCGGATAAATCTTCCATTTCCCCCCAGTTCTATGATGCTCTGCATCCAAAACCCTATACGCCGTCAAATCCCACATCTGCGGATTCCCATTCCCTAGGATATCCTGCTTCATTCTCAACATCGCTTCCTGGGGCTTGAACGCGCCATCCCTCATCTTCCTGAATAGTTCCAGGCTCTCCGCTATTGGTCTATTCCGATGTTCACACTCATATCTAGGTCCCCGATTATCCTTACCCCCTCTCTGAGCATTAACCTGTTCAGCTGTGCAGTGGCATATGTAGCCTTTCCCACGGTTGATCAAGTCTTCAGCGAGCTCGTATAGGCGGTCGAAATGGTCTGATGCGTGGGTGATCTTATAGGGTTTGAAGCCGAGCCATTCGATGATCTCGCGGATAGCGATGAAGTAGCACTCTTCTTCAGCTTCCGGGTTGGTGTCATCGTAACGGAGGTAGCATTCACCGCCGTGGTAGCGAGCGAATCCAAAATTAACGGCGATGGCTTTGCTGTGGCCAATGTGGAGGTATCCGTTCGGCTATAAGTATTACGTAAGTTTCAATCTTGCTCGAGGCTTGTAAGATAGACAGACCTCTGGTGGGAATCGAGTGAAAACTTTCCCTCCAGTAGCTTTCAGGTGTGCCTCCATGTTCTTTGGTATTATCTGCTCGTTTCCGCCTGGTTTGTGCAAACCTGCCAGGAACCCTTCCTCGAACATCTTGTTTTTGCTAACTTCTTCTTCTTCCTTCTTGCCCTCTTTTGGCCTCTGCTTCGTATCTGCGGCGGATTTAGGCTGCTTCTTTGGGGGTGCGTCCCTTTCGTCTTTTGGCCCTAGTAAAGCTGCGAGCTGGGTATCGACTTCATTCTTGACCTCGACCGGAGGAGCCCATTTTAGATCGGTGGTAGCTTTAACGTTGATGAGCGTAGGTGTCAATGCTCTGTATCGCTGTTCGAGTATTGTAGACTTGTTTTCTTCGATGTACTTTGCCACGAGAGCAGTGATTTCTTCTGGGGTGAATTCAACTCCTGTAGTTCACCATGTAAGTTTGTTTCAACTTAAACAAAGAGCTAGAAAAACTCCCTACCAACACCACACTCCTTATTAAAAGCCTTCTCATCAATTTCTCCCTTTAGCTCTTTGATATATTTTAACGCTGCTGTAACTTGGGCATTGCTCTTGATCTTCCCATCCCTAATAGCCTTCGCAATATATTCCCGCTTTCCACCTAACGAGCCAGTATCCTTGGTTCCCGTCACCAACACCGCAAGCACACCACCAACCTTAGGATCGATTCCGGTACTATCACTCTGAATACCAGCTTCTTCAAGGGTCTCGACCCATGCTGTGGCAATCTTTTTGTTTCGGATGGCTTCTTTGAGAGGTTTATCACCAAGTCCCAGGGCAGCGAAACGAGGCGCGAGAATAGCCTCTTCGGGGGTAGGTTCAGTCATAATTGGCTATTTATATGTTGTTATAAATGTTTTCTAGTCGATGTAGAATATTTTCTTCTAAACCTTGTGGGCGACTGGTGTTCTTATTCTGTTTGTTTGGTGGTTGTTTCTGGGTGGGGCTTTTTTGACTCACTAAACAACCCCGCGGTTTGAGGCTGATATCAGGGTAACTTGCTCAATTCCGAGCACTCCATGCCTGCTTAATTACTGATAAGAGCATTCAAGATCGGATGAAGTGCTGAATCTCACGATAAGCCTGTGGTTTTTCCGCGAGGCTTGATAACGTTCCCAGTTGGCTTGCTTTTTTGCTCAATCGTTTGCATCGAGACTACTCTGGGGGTTGAGAGCGGATAGCCGAGTGATAGCTGTGAAACAATATTTACCAACACCTGCAGTTGAGGAGCCCCACGGAATGCCCGTAACAGTACTGGAGGTCAAGTCTATTTTAAGGACCTTCTACAAAAATGGATTACCGGAGTTGTACAGAATTGATGTGATTACCTCGCCCAATCATGCCGTGCTTGAGGTGGCTGTCTGGAGGGTTCTTGCCCTGGCCTCTCGGTTGCTGCTACTTATAGCGGTACCTCCGTCTCTCACACCGCTTCCTCTTCCTTCCTCTTCCACAACCAGATCCACCACCAGACAGCGGGTCGTTATTATTTGTTTCCATGTTTCAACTTCTTTCGTATTCAAGTTCCACATTTGTTTGTTGTTTATTGTTGATCGTCATCAATGTTCTTGCTATGTTTCTGCCACTTCGTCTTGCAATCTGCCTCTACGCTGTCTTCACGGCCTTCATCCTCGTGACCTGGTGATGCTAACAGTATCACAGTCTCTACATTCAACGTCACGGGTAACTTCTTCAAGAAACCCGCCCAGTCGGACACCTCCTGAGATTCTCAGGAAAGGACCACCCTTATGTCAGATTGCTCCTGTATTCACAGATGATTCGCGACCTAGGTCAGACCCACATGCGATGGAAAATCTGTAACCTCGCGTCGGAATCTATTTATCTGCGTTTCGGACTCTCTACAACTTTCGGACAGAACTATCTGCTATTGCGGAAATCTGTACCGACCCACTGGATGCTCTTGGAGTATCCACTATATCACTGGACCGTCATCTGCTTGCTAGCTCACCTGACTTCCAAACTTCTCACTCACGCCTTGACACCAGTCTTGGCACCTCACGACTAAACCGCGTCTGTATAACAACGTGGTTAAGTACCTTCACAACAGGTTCTGCAAAGAACTTGTCGCTCGGACGGCACCTCATGGTAGCCACCAACGCTGTGGACGGCAATCCTCAGGATTCGCCTATGTCCAATGCCCGCTCGGGGGTTCAACCGTAGCCAGAAATAAAAATATACCCTATACCCAAAAAAAAAAAAAACTTCATAGGTATTTCTTCACGTGGTTTTTGGTTGTTCTTGGATTTTGAGAGCTAACGAACTATAGGACAAACGATGACACGGATTCAGATAATTGTTTCCACCTGCTCGTCAAAACCTTCAGAATTGTAGGGAATCTAAGATGTAAGTTTTAGAATTTCCTTTCTTGCATCTTTCATCTTTTTCGTTTTCGCTTTCGTTTTCGGAGCTGTCTGGTTGGTTGGTGGATTTAGCTAGATTTCTTTTCTCTGTAATTATAGTGTACAAAAATTACCCAGACACCTGGGCGTGTTCTCAAAAATTTCACTGTGCCAAAATTCCTGAAGTACCGTGAGAGTGCCATATTCTTCCTGGTGAAACCTCTTTGTAGCGGTGCCGTTTGATCAATCTTGAATCATTTATGGCACTTGCCAAGCTTCCCCAACCAATTTATAGTCCGCCAACACAAGTTACTTTATTGCCTACAATCACCCTCTATCACAATGTATACAAATGCAACTAAATTACGCCTTGTAAACGCCATCTTAACTTATGCCGCCAATAATACCTAACATCTAACCTCTACACCTGCTGCTTTGGTCAAATATTTCACGCCCTTGTACGGCTTCACACCTTCTCCCAGCCCCTTCACACCCACAATCTTCAAACTCTCTACCTTGACCCCACTCACCAGCCATCCCTTCACAGAAAACGAAACCAATGCACACCGTGGCATCGCCATCTCCATCCTCCTCGATACTTTCTTGCTACTTTTCTCTTTCTCCTTCCTCCTCGCTGCTGCGCCTCCACCATTTACATCTTTTGGCATATCTTCCTTATACTCACCGTCATCATGTTGTACCTCCTCTTCCTCATCATCCTCAGCTGTATTCTTAACCACCACCCCAGTCCTGAATGTCACCGTCCCACCTGTTGTTGAAAATGACCCCGAGACGGGTATCTTCCATGTCACCTCCCGGTTCTCATGATGGAACTCTCCCCGGGAACAACGCGTGCCGACGAGTGTTTTCACCGCAGGTGGAAGTGGGATTGTAATGCTGACTTCCTCAACTGTGGGGTTGTTGCTTGAGCCACCAAAAGCAGGACTCCTGCTTGAGCGGGATCCGAATGCACCGGAGGAGACAGTGTTGGCAATGGGGGTGAGGTTAGAAGTGGAGATGAAAACCCGGACTTCAAACTCGCTAGATTGTGGACCGAGTGCAGTTTTGATTTCTACTGTGACTGGGAGCTGGAGCTGTGTGCTGCTTTTCGTAGATGGTGGTAGTAGATCTATCTCGTAACTTGCTAGTACGAACTTACCGTCTGGTGGGACAAAAGATAGTTCACCAGGTCTGTCTCTCCATCTTGTAAGACGCACGCAAGGGTGGAACACCGGGAACTCGAGCCCACATGATGGAGCGGCGCCGAGTTTCTGTTTATTGCTCGAGGGTGTCTGTAGTGTGAGGAGGAGGTCGGGGACCCCAGAAAGCTTCGAGGTGAAGGCTATTGTGCCGTTTGAGCGTGCTGAAAGTGGTCGACCGGAGGGGGCGATAGTTGCGGTGATGAGTTCGATCAAGTCCACGTAGAGTTCATTGTTGGTATGACGAACGTTTGACCGACGCCAAGGGATGGTGGAGAGTTGTTGGGCCGGAGATGGGGCAAGAGATGCACTGAGGTTCCAGACATATTAGGATATGTAAACAAAACCCGAAGAATGATTTGAAATAAGTTTCATGACCACCGACCCACCTTGGTAAGCCAGTAACGTTGCTCAAAAGTTTACCCATTAAACTTGGTGGTAGAACCACGTCCCTCAACGCGTTCGGCTCGGTCGTAAAGGGGAACCCGTCATCACACATCTCATTCAGCAGCTGAGCAACGATGTCATAATTTGCTTCGATCTTGGTCCCCAGTAACGGAGAGCCCAGATAGTCCTCTAAAACATCAACAACCCTATGTAGAAACTCTAACACCAGTAGTGGTTCTATCTCTGACGTCGTCGGTGACAGAAACAATAGATTATTATGAATTATGTTGAATAATAGAGTTGGTGGAGACGTATTAGGGAGGTATATCAGGGAAGGTCTTGGTGATGGGTGTGTGTTGTACAGTGACAGGAGAGACACCGCCGTGGTAGCCTGTCGAGAGCGCCATTCGTGCTGTAGTATAGGGGTCGGTGTAGGCGAGAAGCGGTCAAAAATGTACAGAGCTTCCACAGCACTCATGGCAGATTCCGGCAGAGCTATTGAAGATGGAGATGATTTCGTTTATCCTCGTGTTTCGCGGGGGGACCCACCTGAATAATGTGGGGTGGAGTTGAGGTGACGTCGCTCACGACCAATCATCGTGCTTGACAGTTCTTGGCGCCTTTGTTCAATGTTTTCTTTTTCCCGCCTCTTGTGTCTCAACGACAAGTCCAACCGCCCAAAGCCAATTCAGCTGAGCTGATAGATACGAGAGAGAGAAAAAATGCCGGGCGAATCATCAAAACCCATTTTCGATGTACCAATCCCTTTGGCCAAGATCCTTAACGAAGACAAAAAGGAAGATTGTCCTTCGTGCAGGGCTGTTGGTTCGTCTTATTTTTTTCCTCCTCTTCATCACATTGTTCAATCTGAGCTGATAACTTTTTTTCTAGGGTCCGCTGCATTCATCGGTCTCGGGGCATACACCTTCTTCTCTGGTCGGTCCCAGCTTCGCCAACGAGAGGAAGCAATCATGATGGCTAAAACACGCTGGGGAATTGGCGCCCGGAGATTGGGGATCTACGGCATCGCTGCTAGTTTGGTAGGAATGGGCGTTTACAGGGCTGTCATGTGATCACGTGATTGGCTCGGGAATGGTCGAAGCTGGGTGCCTCCCACGTAGTGTGGCTATGGTAGGGGGAGTTGTTGGTGGCGTTTTGGAGTTTGGTTTTTTTCTTCGTTCAGCTCTTGTAGGATATTATGTGGGTTAACTCCACTCTACGCGTTGAAAACTCCACTCTTTTCGACTCTTGAGCTTGGTCCATCTCCGCCCCCCACATTCGTGTATCTGCCGTAACCGGGTCGTGCACGAGCTTATTGCTGGCATGGCTTGACACGTCTAATTGTTTAACATGGCTTGCGAGAGTGGTTCCACTCGAGCCTTCGGGGATGGGGCTATCCCTTTCGTGTAGCAGTGCAGCTAGCCGCCAGAATTCTTGCGCCCCATTGATTCTTAAATATTCCCGGGAAATAAAGCATAGACCCGTTTAATCAGCTCTACAAAAAGAAGGTTTTGTCGAGTAATCCAAAGTGATATTCGGCCGGGTAAGTGTATTAGGGACACACCCAGAAGATCATGGATTCCATAGTTGGATAATGATTCTTCGACCAAAGACACGTCTGGCAGCGACAAGTAGAACTAAAGAATAATGGGTAGAAGCGGTTCCCTTGTCTATTTTAACTAGGCACCTGTGTGTGCATGCCGAGTGATATTCCATGATGGTTCGTAAACCCACTGAGGACTCGCTGCATAAACTACACCAAGAATCAAAATCCAGCCGCTTCAACGACAAACAAACACTCCAGCCACTTTCTTTTGTTTAACACTCCTCCCCTCCTCCCCCTCCTCTTCCTCCTCATGATCATCCATCCATCCAACTATTCATCCTTAGGGATTGACGAATATTCTTACATAAACTACATACCAGATCCTGCCGCTATCACGAAAGGCCAAAAGCCAAAGCTTAGCATTCAGAAATCAGACGTCCATCCGATAATTGCCAGCCAGCAATTTCTTAAGAGCTGCTCGCATGATCTTGCCGGCCTTTTGGCACTGGGTTACCGTTGGATGCGTCCCATCTCCGCAGTGCCTGCTCAGACACAGGTGCCCATCCTAAAGCCTAGCAACGCTCGCCTCGACGCTCGATATCTTAGTGGAGATATCTACACAGCCCCATTCTTCACTACCGGAGATACCCTCACCACTAGGTTCTTTTAAAAAGTTTGATTGAGTTGGCACGTTAGATGCGGCTAGCTTTGTAGAGCACCCCTCTCTGTCTAGACAGACATTTGCTAGCATCAATTTGGTTTCACATGTCATGGTCCACAATAAGAGGGCTCGTGAGGTTGCCTGTACGGCAAGTCACGGAGCCGCCAAAAGAGGATTTGCGCAGGTTCCTTGAGTTGTGGGATATTCGATTATGGGGGCGCATGAACCACGAAATGTACTGAAATACCCCTCCTCCTAATCAAAACCTTAGGGATCTGCAAGTGGTGTACAATTACTACGATTAGTGAAACCCCTCATCGACGATTACCTAAAAACGCCCCGTGCTTATCATAGGAAGCAAAAGACTAGATTATATGATTACATAGTTAAACTATTTGGTAAGTAGTGTAGATTGGTGTATTTGGGTAATCTAGGTGGATGAGGCCCCGCATAACAGAAATTTCCTATAGAGATATGATCATAGGTAGTCACTCGTGGTATCTACCAGCTAAATAGATAGTGTATCTGGTCAAGCTATACACCGACTTTCTTCATCTATCTACATATCTTCTCTACATCAGTTACGTAGCCGTCTGGGGATTCATCCCTGCTCGTTGTGGCTTATCCCCAGAGGGAAATGTCTAGTGCCAAGAGGCGTACATTGATGGCCCAAAAGAATCCCTCCACCCAGCCCCCACACCCACATGTAATCTCCACCAGAATCGATATACTGATTTGCAACTATCCTTGACCACAAAAACCGCACCTAATATCCTCATTTAGGTAGAGATTTTAACTCTCTTGCTATAAGAGTTCGGTAATCGTAAACCCTGTGTCTGTAGAAGTCATGACCAGTCTACCGAAATTAGGTGAACCCTTGTGCCGCTGGGTCGGAGAGCGCAACAACCGAGAGTCAAAGATCACCTACGTAAACACAGACCGAGATGTTTTTAAAAATCGCGGGCCAAACCCCCAGCAGAGGACGTACAAGGTTGTGTCTACGGAGGAACATCCCATTAAGAAAAACCTTAAGAGCGGATTCAAGTAGACTACCTCTGGAATAGCCACCGACTTTGAGTAATCTTCATCAGTATTTACCGGTACTCTTAAGCACTTTTCCCAACCAGATAGTCTACTACGTGGCTCTGTAAGAATGGTCTAATCACGCCCATATAAATTAAATCTAATGTATGAGTCCAATGTCTTACCCACACTAAAGTGAAGTTTTTTCCCGTAGATAGATCGATTAGGTTCTATTACTTCCCGTGGTATGGTCAGACTAACTAAAAGTGGGTGATGTCCGGGCCGAGCCAACCGAGACAAGATACAATTGAGCGTTAGTTACCAGAGTCATATATTACAATCGTTATATGAATACGGCTGGTTCCGTAAATCATGTTGTTATTGTGGAGCTATCCTTGTCGGGGAAGCGGGCTACGCTTAAGATTGCCTCTGCTCTGTATTCTTGTAAAACGAATACACTTCTTACTAGGATTCTCTGGGGTTCTGACAACAGTGTGTTTCGTGATATCTTTGAGTGCCGCCCAAAGCCACAGAAACTAGAAGGAATTTTAACTGATGTTTCTCCAAATGATTCCCCCGGGTTTTTGTTCCAACTACCGCCCCTGTGCTTTCACTTCGCTGGATTTGTAGAAACGAGACCGAAGAGTTACATATACTCATAGAGTATCACTCGGTGAGATTATTCGCTAAAGAATTTCGTAGAGAGCTCCGAATTCTTTTACATCCTTCGTCTAGGAAACAAGTACCCAGAACGACTGAAATTCCATTCATCTGGTTGTAGAGGGAGTGTTACCTGCCCTATTCTTCGTTCCAACTCTGATGGTCTAGGCACTGTCACACCCCACCCCAGTTGGTTTCAGTAATCATTGGAACAACCTGTATTTTTGTTTCAAGCCATTGATAAACAGTGGGGCACTTGTAGAATTTGCTTAAGTGGGGGTGTTTATGCCTGAAGCATTAAACCCTAGGAGAGTGGCTGTGCCCAGCAAGAAGGTAACCAATAGCAATTCAGAGGATGTAAAAGCACAGCCAAGAGCAACCAAACACAACAGAGCCTAAGCGAAACCCACCAAAGAAATCAAAACTCGGCCAAGAAAGGAAGGAGGAACGGGAGGAATCTTAGATGAAAATAACATCAAGTTATTCGCCTTTTAATTAAAAGGGACCGAGCCTTGAAAAATAGTACCAGGCGCACGATACTTTTCTTAAATGTAATTAGCATTTGAATCTTGGATCTTTTCTTCTTTCCTAGTTAGATTCTTACAACCGCTTCTAAGATAACTAACCATTATGTGGTATACAATTTCTTTGCTAAGAAAGTTCAAAAACATGGCTCTTAGTTTAATTACAAGTGTCATCCGTTCTCCTTGACATCATCTTTCTATGAAAACTCATCAATGTCTTAAGCTTAATTGAGACGAGCCACTTTAATTAGTGATGGAAACCAACTTACAGAGTGCTGATTGATCGATGAACTGCCGATTGGATAAACTTTTGTCAGACACAAACCTGCCCCTTCCACCAGGATTCCCGAAATGGATCACAACAGATCACTCACAAATTTCTTGGTACGTCCGATTTGTTGTTTTGAGAAGGTATAAATACTGTCAAATTAAACATCCCAAGCCGTGGGTAAGCTGACATCGCAAGGCGTTTGTCTAAGAAACGAGCAGAACTTGGTTGGGCCAATGGCGATGTTTCCGTCCAAGATGCTAACCAGATCCGATCTGTCGAGTAATCGACAAATATTTCCATGGATCTTAAGCTGTATACCATCAAATTTTTCAGGAGATGTCCACCCCGCACTCCCGAAAAACTGAGTTATAATGCACGCTCCGGCGTTGCTATTGGGTGCTTGGTTTCGGCGATGCACCCCGGACATGGATAATTGCGGGCAGCGGGGAGTACCGGCTTTTGTATTTACCAGGATATAAATGTTCCAGTTCGGTATCGCGGTTCCTGTTGATGCAGTTTTATTCCTAGTAATTCAATGTTGTTATACCAACTTCTTCCAAATTAATCTAAAGCCTTGAGCAGTGACCCTTCGGTTTCTCTATCCAGAATACGGTATTATTTCCTTTCGGGTGGCAAAGTTCACTGGTATTTATCATTATCCTAGATATCCCGTAGCCCGGACCTTCCGGTCAAGACCGAAATTTGGAGTAAGCAAGGAGTTGATAACGTGCTTTCCCAACGGTTTGCCTTGCCCATGGAGTTTAAAAGTTCGATCTTCCACGTGTTATGAGACAAGCACTTTTTTCTTCTTCTGCCCCCTCCCCTTGTATCACTATGGGGGCATACTCTTTTTTTTCGGGTACGGTTACGCTACATAGGCGAGGACAAACGGTTCAATCCACTGGCCGTTGGTTTCACGCAAGCAATATTAGGCGAGATGTGTCCAACATCGCCGTTCTCTCGTAGTACATAATAATTGCGTTATGTTCAGCGTGCGGTTATATAATCACCAAGATGTTCCACATCGGAAATGGTTCTCGGCAGTCTTATCGTGATAAGGTGGTAGTATTAGGAAAGCGCTCGCGCTTAAAGTCATAGCATTAGCTCATTCTTTTCACTTTTGGATTTTGCCTAAAAACTGGACATTGTATGCCTCATCTAAGCAATCTGGGCTGTTGGATCTCCTCGTCAGAGAGTGCTTGTTTCTTTGGTAAGCAGCTACAAAATCCCGGGAGTTTGGTAGCGAGCTACTAATCAGGATCTGATGGCAAACCAAGGTAGATGAAACTGCTCGCATGCAACCGAGTGCTATTCTTTTTAAAGCACAATGTAACCAGAGAAAGTTTGGGAAGTTGAGTCTGGTCCTAATTGTGGTATGAAGTCTCATCCACTCTATGAATCGGGTATCCGTATGCCAACCTCGTCTCGGAGATCTCGAGATATTTTTCCCATAGCAACTATAATTTGTCATCTAGGACTCCGTCCCTTGCTATGACTCCCGTGTATTTTTATGTCTTTGGTCACAGGTAATTATTGCATTTCCGTGGTGTTCTTTCCGGTAGATAGCCTGCCAACGCAATCATGGTTAGCCACCATCCCGCTTCGACCCTGTTCCCGCACAGGTACTCCTAGGGAGGTTTCTTTACATGTGAAGATAAATGTATTGCATGAATAACAGAGCGCCAGCGGCTGTAAGAACAAACTCATACTCACCTCTTTCCTTAGAAGGAAACGGCCCATGAGGGGATCTTCACGGAAGCATACATCATTCCAAGTTGCCCTAGCGCAAACCCTTGCGAAGAAAGTCAGCTGGAGTCAGAGATAGCAGATGTTCTCCGAGAAAAAATACAGAAAGAGTAATAGTTGGCTAAACTTTGAAGGATCAAGTGACGTAAGTCTATGTATCTTCAACTAATGCATAGATTTTGAGCTTCCCGAGGGTTTGATAAAGGATAGACGGTTTCAAATATGATCATAACCTCAATCGTTGGAGCCAGAAAAGTAAGAACTAAAAGCAAAGTTGGCAACAGCTATTCTGGCTCGGGTTGAATGAATAGGTTGAATGAAGTGCTTTGATCTCAGTGTTCTAAAGTTGGACTAGCCTATGAGCCGAACAGTTGCATTGATACTTTGTTCATTATGCACGTCTTAGCTGTCCGGGAATTGATTAAAACTTGACCTGGTAGCTGGTACGTTGCTAAAAATAAAATGAAGGGATGAAAATTTCAACCAAGGGTATACCAAAGCTGCCAAGAAGCTTGATGGGTTGATAATAGTGTTAGAGCTATTGAGCCGAGAGCAATAGAAGCTGCTGGCATTGTACTATACAGTATCCTTGTTTTGAACAGCCATGGACTTAATGCACTTCTGAAGAACCGAGCGATTGGATGTTGCCAATGTCTTAATTCAATAAAAGCGGTGCGAGTACCTTGGAAAGATGCTTCAACTGGTGGATCTAAAGTTGTTGAGTATGCATCCTGCAAAGCAAAATAAATAAATGATAATCTCCCCTGGACGCATCATAACGTATTATTCGAAGCTGTCGCATAGGTATACTATGGCCACGTAGTCGCCGCATTGCCCCCAGAGGTGTTGCTATCAAAACTACTCCTTCGGTATGTTTTTTTTTACATCAGTTCCCGCTGTAACCGCTGGTAACTCTTTGGTTCCGGGTACTTGGGAAACATAGGATTAAGCCTGGGAAATCTCTGCCGGGCTCAGAGCACGAATGATCAATTGCGCTCGAAGCAGTAGAAGAAGAGGGTAGTGCATAGGATGCAGATGATTATGCCTAGTAACCCCGCAACGGATAGACCCCCAAGTTTTACAATAATTCAGGGTGGAAGGTCCGGTTGTCTTCCATTACCTGTCTGTGCAGTTCCCAGCCTTCTGGTGACTGTAAAATGGTCAAGGCCACCAGTTTTTCCAACGCATCTATGAAGAAATGATCCTCGTGACTAGTTGCAGTCTCATAGATTCGATATTAGCCAATCCAACCAACGGTGGCTGTTGTATCTTGCCCGTTGAGATGGAAGATGAATCCGTCCACATGTTGTGCTATTGGGCCCCGAGACATCCACGCAATCTGAGGGCTTTACGTCGTCAAGAAACGGCCAGCCCATCATGACCCGCACCGCGAAGCATCACTCGCGTTCGTACTGGATCTGCCTTGTGCTGGTGGTTTTTTGCTGTTCTTTGCCTGTTTGTTCTAAGGTGGACTCCGAGACCAACTACGAGCAGCATAGTGCGCATGCTATGCTGCGACTTTTTTTTTCCTACCAGTTCCAGCGAAAATGTTCCAACCGGTCTTCGGGGACAGATGGCTGGTGAAAGAAAAAAGTAAACCTGCTGCGAGAGAAAACTCGATGTGTTATCTCGGAGTACTGACTAATTTACCGCCAGAGTGGTTCAGGCATCGGAGTCTTGTAGAGAACCCCGCCAAGCACGGATCGATTAGTATCGGCCACATATATACTACTGGGCTTTATACAATTGTTTCTTCCAAATTCTACGCACGCTGCGGCTGATCGATGCATGTGTGAGAATAGAGAAGCGCCATAACTATGGGGTCCTACTAGAAATCGGGGTGTTAATCATATTCCCCTCATTAGATATACTCGAGAGGAATCGTAAGAGAGCCCGCGGATCCACGAAACCAGGGAGCACTTTCTACAGCGCACTGACTCGAATAGCTGAAAGTTACACACCATTTCAGGTGCAAAATGGTTGAGCCAGTCTGCGGCCCGCAAGCAAGGGGATGTGGCAGATGCACACAATAATAATAGTCTATTGATAAAGGGATAGACGTGTCTTACTTTAATTTTTGACCCGTTGGTTATCCCGGTAAACGGTGAGCGGGTTGCTGCGTGATGAAGCACAAAGCCGTGGGCGACCTCCATGAGTGGTGCGGTAAAAGAAACTTTACCAGATCTCAGCTAGGATAATGCGTGTCATAGCCACCGATCATGCGGTGGCTCTGTTGTGCAGCATTGCTTCGAGCATCGGTTCTCTTCGTATTATATTTATTTTTCCTCCTCCTACCTTTTAGCATGAGCATACGTCCACGTCTATCGATTGTGCATAGTAACGCTTGTTAATAAAGGTCACTGAAAAGCCGGCAGTTCTCGTAGCAAGAAATAGGTAAGGCAGATTCCGTATCCGTGATTCACCTGCTCTAGTGGGGCTGGTGGGGAACGGTTCTAGCCAGAACATACGACCTGAAACATAGGAAAACTTCAAATAAATCATCTTACATACCTTACGCATAACGTACACCTGATCATATTTTCTGCCCACTTTGTTTTTTCTTGCTATTCCCCTCTGATGTTTCTTGCATACCTTCTCATGTACCTTGAGGACCGGGACCATGCATTGTAGAGTGGCACAACCTCAGTTAATTTCAAGAACATAAGCATAATGCAAATTACCAGGCGTGCAAGAATCAGAAAGCAGGGAAGGCGAAGTAAAGAGTGATGTAAGCGAGGACGAAAGAAGACATGATGGGTACATACCCACCGCCTTGTGCGTATCATGTAGCCATTTCCACTAATTCGGAATGTCCTCCGCCCAGGTCCTCGGGTGTTGATAACTATTGAGCCACATTTAATTGAAGTGAGCATCTATAGAGCCTAGGAGAAGTGCGTTTTAGCGGATTTCAGCAGACGATCATGCATCCAACATTCCGATTAACCAAACGCCCGGGGCAAGACCAAGTGGGGCCGCTGTTGAGGCTGGCCTGATAAACTTTTCGTGATAAACAAGGTGATCTAGAGACAGTGGGGAGGATGGGGATTCTTGGAGAGACCCCCACGGACATGATACGCGAAGGCAGACTGGATGGGTTCTGGACGGAGTTTGTGTTATGGGGGATGGGGGGGAGGAGGCGTTCGTTCCAGCGCCATTCCGCTGTTCGGGTTTGACTTGATTAGGAAGACTACTGCCGGGTCCCGCGCATGGGACGGATGGGAAATGGAAGCTTTCGACATTCTCGATTCCAGTGTGTCGGGTCACACGTTTGATGTCCCAGCGCCGCAGACTCCCCGCTTTCCAGTCCGCCCTTTCCCACACGAGGAGAGTTCCATGCATGCAACCGTGGAACTTCACACACCATTGTTGCGCCCCCGTTGTCCTGCCATTGGAAACCGGCCCAGAATAACGGTACACCCAACCTGACGGGTCCAATCCTCTTGACGAACAACCCCTGATAGAATCCCTCGATACTGCCACCCTTTCTTCTCTGTGCAAAAAAGTGCACTGGGCATAATTGGCTTCTCACCCTATCTCACCCCCCAGTATTCCTTTTTCTGCCTTTTTACGTGAGCTATGCTGGTGATCATATATCGAAGCTACCATTAATCGATTACGCCGCACATATGCACCATAAACTATTTTTTATTTTTTTTTCTCTTATGACTATTCCCCCCTCCGAAAGTTATTCGTGACGGTACAGTATGTACCGTTCTTGTTCTCTGGGGTATCTAGCTCTCTCCCACCATTGAGGCACTTTTACGCTTTGGCCCGTTCATAGCTCTTTGCTCTCCTTGCGATTATTCTCGCGGACACTCTTCCAAGACTATCTCTCCCTTTCTTATCCACTCGGAACCTCTTCCCATCCCCTCATCGGCCTCTGGGAACCCCGTCCCAAGCCGCTGTGACGGAGATGAATTGAGTACTACCGGCAAGAACCTAACACTCTTGGCCTAGATGTGTCCATCACCGAGAACCAATGAGGTGAACCTCGCTGTTCGCAAAAGGATCCCAGAGCACTCCCGAGGAATTGGTCGACGAGCACTAGAATCTAAAACTATATAAGCGCAGCATCGGGCGTGGTAGCTAAAGAGCCAACAGATCCTCTGTTCTAACTATATCATATTTACTGCAAGTACATAATTAGCCTTGCTGCACACCTTCAAGTGATATATATCCACCAACCAGAGGCCCATTATCTCCCCCCCATCTCTTTTACCCATCCCACCAACCAGACAAATATCTTCCTAATATCTTCCTCGGCCAAACAAAACCACTCCCAAAGAAACCTTTTGGAAGCCCTAAGAACCCCTGATAGCCATCAACTTTCTTCAGAAAACTACCCCTCGTATCCGTTCTACCCCACCGATTTCAATGACGACTAAGGGAGATCCCAAAGCCACGACAAATTCAGTTTCCCAAGCAGTCCGTCAAACATCTCATCAAGCATCCCGCCAGGCCTCTCGACAAATGTCTCGTCAGCAAACACCCTCCCAGTCGTACTTCTCTGCCTCCCCTTCTCCACCACCATCTACACCACCTCCACCTCCTCCAGTTACCCAAATCAACATAGTACCCTTCCCATCACGGGTGGCAGCCTCTGCAACCAATCGCAATGGATACGCTAAACTAGGCAGCGAGCAATGCGAACAACAAATATTAGCACGCAGCAAAGGCCGGCCTGTCCCTGAGATCGATGCCTCTATTTTGGACATGAATGGCTTCAACCAGCAATCCTCGAACGAAACCCCAGTTGAGCGGTTCTGCTACTGGGACCCAGTGGAGGACTCGAATGTCGTCCATGCCCGTACGGCAATGGCGGAAATCCAGCGAAAACAAGACGAACATGACAACGCAGACGCTGAAAACGAGAGCTGACAAAGGCTGATACTTTGGGGATTGTTTGAATAGCACGTGCTGGATCATAGTGTGCTGCAGGGTCGAGTGGTGTTTCTCTTTTTTTTTCCCTTCGTAATCTCGTTTTTATATTTATCTGGGGGTTTCATATTGTCCGGTGGAGGTGTGTTACGATATAATTATTTCCATTTTATGTAATTGGGCAGGCAATCGGCTTATGGGCGTACGGTCTATTGATAAGGTAGTTGGTGAGGGCCTGTGGTGCGCAGCATGGACCGGGCACGAAACTAGGGGGCCAGCAAGCTGCGCAGTGGGGCTGGGCATGAGACAAGGGGAGCAGCTGGTGTGAGTGATAGTGTATGTTTAGCGATGGATTAGGGATTCCCGATCGTTGTGCTTGTATGAAGTTATTCGGTACCGAAATGATTTGTTTCCTTTTTTTTTCGTTTCCTTATCGAATCTGAGCAAATAAAGCACCCGTCAGCAAAAGTGCAAAAACCCAATTAAAGCATAATCACAATTATCATTCGTCCACCACACGAAACTCGTCTGCTTGAACCACAACCATGCTTTTTTCCTCTTTCCCTCTTTCCCTCGTCCTCTTTTGCAACACAACGCCTGTGCTTGCTCCTTTGAAACACTCTATTGCCCCGCGGCAATCGATGCCTCCCGTGTAGTGCCCACGGTGGCGTTTATCGATTCCGACTATTCGTATTCCCCCGCACTTTGTGTGCAGCACCTTAATCACGGACTCGGGGGGAGGCACATCACAGGGCTGAAAAGAAAAAACCCCCCAGCCGTAATTATGCCCGTCACCGACCCGAACCTTCTCCCGCGGGCCTGCAGAGCAAAGCAAAGCAAAAACAGATAAGCATTGATATAAAAACTCACTTGCTCCTCGGAAAAGCTAAACAATAAAAATAAAAGCCGGGGATCCCCAGAAGATGAAAGGGAGACGGAAAGTACCTATCTCTGCTCGCCGCATGTGACTCTCCTCCTCCTCCCCGAGTACATAAAGATACCCGCCAAGGTAACTAAACGTCGGTGTGGCAAATAGTTATAGTAGAGAGAAGGGGGGGGAGGTATGTCACTCGAGTGATATTAGAGGAGTCTCGGCACTTTTCTTTTTTTTTTTCTTCTTTTCAACATACGCGGACGTTCACCTTGAGCCCCTCTGGGTTAAACCCTTGGCTCGGGTAGACCATCTGAGATAAAGTTTATCCGCTGGGAAACCCGGATGGGTAGGAACGGGTAATACCGAGATTCGATCGTGATGTTTTGCTATGATTTCGTCCGATTGGAAATCAAACCTATCTAATATATATTCAATGGGTAACATATATAAAAGAGAGCTGAGAGAGCTGAGGAGGAAGAAGTAAAATTGTATTAAGACGAGTAATAACTGCGAGCGGACCCCCTTTTGTGGCTATGAACCTTTGTTTTCTTTCTCGCCACCCCTCTTCATTTTGTTATCGACCAGCTGCGAAGGAGGGGGAGGGGGAGGAAAGGAGAAACTGTATATATAGGGGGGTTTCAATAGTCCGGGGATCTCTGCGGGACTCATCAGCTATCATTCATCCCATCTTTATTTTTCTCTACTGCACGGAGCCACCCTTGGACAGTGCTTCTACCCCACAACTGCACCCATCTCCCGGGAAGCATAGCATGGATATTAGCACATGTGACCTAGGATGTTATTACCAGGTGGGTGGGTGGAAGATACGAAAAAATATACACTCCTATCACTTTCACTTCGGTCATTGCCGTAATGGCGTCCCATCTCCCCGTAACTCAAATACCCACCTCATCTGCAGACTTTGTTTTTCTCATTAACTTTTAGTAATTTCTGCCTTAAAACTAATACCTGAGGAAAAAAAAAAAAGAAACCATAAATAGTACGCCGAGAGACCATATTTGAACAAAAAGATTTTGTTTTTAAAACACGCCCCTTTTCCCCCTCCCCTTGTAAAAACCGTAAAAAAGCACGCAAAAATTTTAGTAAGTGGCAAAAAAAATACAAGAAAGGAGCTGGCCTATAAGTAAAAATAAAGTAAAACATGCTCCTCCACTAAAACGAGATACTCTAAACACCAACAACCAAGACGTAATATAGCGTAATAGTACGGGCAATAGCAAATAGAAAGCAAATAGAACGGGGGAATCAAATCTCGATGTCAATGCCAAAGTCCAAAGACGCAATGACATCGTCGACACCTCCCATTCTCCTTCCCTTCTTTGCTCCATTCCCAATCAAACCCACACCTTTCGGTGTTCCATTCGGCGTATCCCCATTCGCAGTCTCCTGCGAGCCTGAATCTGTCTTATCGTCTCGGACTTCGACGGAGGCATGCATGATTTTGGCTTTTGTCTTCACTCGTGCGAATGGGTTACTCATCGCGCCGCTCTTCTCCGCCTGCTCCGCGGCGCGTCTAGCAGCACGTTTCTCGTCTAGTTCAGCTTTTCGTAGTTCTGCAATGTTCTTTTTACGGTTTTCCTGGTTGAGTTTGCTCAGCCGATCCATTTGTGAATCGATACGGGTGTGTGGACGGCCTAGGGTGTCCTCAAGGTCCTGGAGTTCCTTATCGATACGGAGGATATCAGCTTCATCCCCCTTGACGACGGCGGCGTCACGGGCTTGGCGAAGCTTGGCACGGGCGAGAACTACTGTAACAGGGTCGATTTTGTCTTTGTTGCGTTTGGTGATTATGGCATTGACTTCATCGGGGGTGAGGATACGAGAATCGAGGGCACGGATGTCAAGGGCTTTCTTTTCGACGAAGGAAAGGGAGGGAAGGGCAACTTTGTCGACTTCGCATTGTTTTTTGAAGCGGACGAACTCAGCCTGTAAGGTTAGAATGAGCTAAAAGAGCCGGAGATGGGGAGGTTACCTCAGTCATGGGACTGTCGGACATGAATTCCATTGGGAAGGATTTCTCGGATGAGCTGTGGAGGACACGGACGTGTTGGTCTGTTCGGCGTTTGCCGTCGAGCATAGAGTAAGGTTTGCCGGTGACGAAGCCTGGACAGTTAGTATGAATTGCGTATGGTGGGGAGGGTCAGCATACCTTTGATCAAGCCAATTCGGTATACATTTGTCTTGGTTTCCTGGTTGTACATTGATACCCTTACGAAGCAATCTTCCGTATGTTAGCACAACGATCAGAAAACCATTGGGGTCAGTAATCACCTCGAACCGCATCCTCGAATCCTGGATAATCACACAGCTTCCCCAAGCCCGTCCTACCAATCCTAGCTCTATTCACATCCGACACTTGAATTTCCCTTTGCTCCTTTTTCGTCGTGTATAGGTCCTCCGCGAACCCCGGCCTTTCCTCATCTTCATCCGCCAGACTCCTCCTCTTCGGCCCATCATCATCACCACGATCCGGCTTCCCCGAGCCCGCAGCCCTCGTACTCCTCTCCTCTCTAATCTTCTTCAACTCATCCAGCTTCCCCCTCTTCGTCGTCTCCTCGTTCTTCTTTGGCATGCTCTTAGTCCTCGCAGATCGTCTCGTAGAGGACCCACTTCCCGTTGCGAGCCCATTCGCTTTATCAGCTGCATTCCGTGATTTGAGAAGATTACGGAGATGTCGATCTTGCTGAGCACGCTCAATCTGTGCAGCACGTTCAGCGAGAACTGCTTCGCGGTCAATCTCCTCCATCGCAAGAAGCTTCTGCATGTCGGCCTGATCTTTGTATTTGCCCTCGAGAGGATACAAGTCCTGCACACTGTCCTCCTCATCGGAAGACGAAGCTAGATCCATTGGTTCATCGGGCTCGCTCTGAGACGATATTTCGGAGGAAGCCACTTCCGAGAGTGCCGAGGAGCTACTAGAGTTGTGGTGTTAATTTTTTTTTTCTTTGATGATTCTTTAAATTTGAGGTGGGCCGAGGGAAAAAAAAAGGTGACATCACGCGAGGTGGCTGAGGGAGTGGGGGGGAAAAGGGGGCGCCTACTCTTCGTCGTCGTCTGAATCGTCGTGTTTGGTCTTTTTCTTGGACGGTTTCTTCACGACGGGTCTCGAGCGCTTCTTGGCTGGGGATGCAGATGTGGGAGGTGAAGAGCGTTTGCGGCGTGCAGGCGAGGAAGGCTTTGTGTCTTCGTCGTCTTCGCCAGCGAGCATAAGGAGTTCGTCATCGAGAGACATTTTTGGGTGGAGATTTTTGTGTGTTGAAGGATAAACGAGGAGAGAATTAAGGCGGAAGCAGGAATTTATTTAGTTTAGAGGACAAACAAAGGAGCGAGAAGGAGATGAGGAGGGTGAAGAGAGGAAAAGGAGAGTGGGAGAAAGGAGGGAAACGGGGAAGGCAGAGATTATATGGGAGGAACGGATACAATTAGCAGCAGCACAGCAGCGAGCAGCGAGCAGCAGCACGACGGAGGCTGGCGCGCGATGCCCTGTCTTGCCTTGTATTGGATAGCGCGACTTCAATTTAGGGTCTAGGGTTAGGATGGGAGGTTGATAAGCGAGTGATAGCGGTGGATTGGGGTGGCAGCAGACTGATAGGAGGACAACTGATAGGTAAAGGATAGTACAGCAGTTAATACATGTACCAGTAGAGTAGGGCAGAGTAGAATAGAACAGAGTATGTCCATACGTAGGTACATACAGTCAACTCAGTGCTCACTCCATTCCCATGACGTCGCGTCACCCCACCACCCGCCAACACTGAACTTTCCCTCACGTTTCAAGTGGCAAGACGATCTCTCGATCATTGCTCTCCCTGTCCCCCATCAGCCATGGCCAACCGGTTTCGCGCTCTCTCTTCTCCCCTGCTCCGGCCTCAATTGCGTTCTTTAACTCTAGCTCCCACTCCCCGTTGTCGACATCTCGCTTCAGCTGTCTCCAGCACTTCTGACACAGCAACCCCGTCACCCCCAGCACGGCCCCTCACAGCAAAAGAACAAGACTTCCTCGACCGCGCCGTAAGCGATGACGTCTAGTCCCCCACCACCCAAAACCTAACTAACAGCAGCAACCGTCAGATACGTGTCAACCAAGCCGGTGAACTTGGTGCAAACCTAATCTACGAAGGCCAATATGCTGTATTTAAAAACGACCCCCGCCTCAGACCCTTGATCCGCCATATGTGGGATCAGGAGGTACACCATCTCAACACGTTCAACAAGCTCGTTGTGAAGCATCGGGTTCGCCCGACGGCTATGAGGCCACTGTGGAATGTTGCTGGCTATGCGTTGGGTGTGGGGACTGCGTTGTTGGGAGAGAAGGCTGCTATGGCGTGTACTGAGGCCGTGGAGACGGAGATCGGGGGACATTATAATGATCAGATTAGGGCTTTGTTGGATATGTTGAAGAACGATAAGGAATTGCTTAAGAGTGGGGAACTGAAGGAGTTGATTGATACGATTAGAGAGTTTAGGGATGATGAGCTGGAGCAGTAGGTTTTCTCTTTGCCCCGGACTGAGGGTCTTGCTGATGGTGTGTAGTCTGGATACTGCTGTTGCACATGATGCGAAAGGTGCAAAAGGATATGAAATTCTCTTTAATGCCATCAGAGGAGGCTGCAAGGCTGCTATCTGGTTAAGCTCCAGGGTTTAATCCCCAGAATTGTAGAATACTCCTCCATCGTGGGTATCACGTAAATCTAGAAATGCATCACGACCCTCTAAATCTATCCAAATCCCAATCTATAGACCACTTCCATCTACTCCTCCTTCTCCCCAAACAACTCAATAATCTTCTCAATCGTCGTATTCCCCCCACTAACCACAATCCCCAAATTCCACTCCCCTCCCTTCTCCTTCCTCCGCTCCTCCATCTCCCTCCTAAACTCTTTATTATACAACGCCACCGCAACCGGCACCGCTGAGCTCGGCTCAATCAACACCTTCATCCTCTCCACCACCAGTCTCATCGCATTCTTAATCTCCTCCTCACTAACCGTATACACCCCCTTAACCAACTCTCGATTGCTAATCACCTCAAAATTATTAATCCCCACAGGAGTCCTCAACCCATCCGCAATCGTTAAACTCTTCACACTTTCAACCCTCTTCCCCTCCTTTAATCCCCTCCAACAATCATCTGCCCCCTCCCTCGGCTCAGCACCATACACCAATACCCCAGTCCCCTGACACGCTACAGCCACCCCACTCAACATCCCCCCGCCTCCACACGGCGCTATAATCGCATCTAACGGCCGTCCTAGCTCCTCTGCTTGACGAACAAACTCAATTGCTAGTGTCCCTTGCCCGAGTATTATATCTGGGTGGTCGTATGGTGGGATTAGTACTGCCCCAGTACGTTGTTGGACTTCGGCAGTGACTGATTCTCGCTCGGAAGCAGTCGAGCCGGAGAAGATGACTTCGGCGCCGTAACCGCGGGTGGCAGCGATTTTGGAGGGGGTGGAGATTTTTGGCATGACGACGTATGCGGGGATTGGGAAGCCGCGGGCTTGGGAGGCGGTGCGGGCGGCGAGGGCGAGGGCTTGTGCGTGGTTTCCTGTGGGGTGTTAGTGGGGGGTAAGAGGAAGGAGGGGGAGGATGAACCAGAGCTGTGGGTTACAACCCCGTTACGGAGCTCATCGTCGGATAGTTTTGCAATTGCGTGCGTTGCGCCCCGGATTTTGAAGGCGCCGATTTTTTGGAGGTTTTCGCATTTGAAGAGGAGATTGGTGTGAGGGCTGGCGAGGGAGGAGAGGGTTCGGGATGTGAGGACTGGGGTTAGGTGGATTGAAGGGGAGATGAGGTCGTGTGCGGCGAGGACGGCGGCGCGGGTTAGTGGCATTGTGATGCGGGTGTGGGTGCGGGGTTGGTTAGTGAGGTGTGGGGTGAGGTGGGGTGGTTGCATTGAATGGGTTACTGTGTCTTGGATGGTTTATAAATGAACACTCGCAACCTTGCTTTATCCTTCAACAACCACCACCACCACCGCATTTTGCAAGCGAGATCTCTTCCTTTCATCTCCACCTAATCACATTTTCTCACCGTACTACAATATATTTTCTTCAGCAGCTAGGATTTCCCCTACTAAGGTCTCATTCAAGTCTTCGATGCCATCAGCTCGGCATGAGAAACTACCCGTCATCCAAGGGTGGTAAGGAAGGTCATTGAAACTGCTGTCGCCACAGCTGCCCCTCATTTCCAAATGGCTCTTAAATCTCTCGAGCGCCATTTCCTAACGCAGAAGACGACTATTTCACCACTGGTGGTATTTCTAGATGAACTCGATTTCTCATTCATCAGCCACCTTGCTAGCCAGCATATTCATCCCACTCGTTTGGGCGGCGGAATTTGATGGAGTAACATTGTGCACAAATCGTCTCATCTGGGGCTATTGTAGCAATTTCGCTAGAATGCTATTGAACTATTATTCGATGGTGGTCATGGGTATTGAAAGAATTGCAGATATGCTTTATTAGCCTATAAGTGTTGGAGCTTGTGAACTGGTATGTTGCACTGGTGATTCAGGCTCGTATTAGTGGGGCTGACGTTTAGTTTTTGTGAGCCGTAGCAGATGGTGTTTGTCTCTGTATGAGAGAGATTCATTGGAAACGGGCATTTTTCTAGGTGATGGGGTTTAGTCCCTACTTGATACCCTGTTCAAAAGAACCCAGTCACTATCGAGTGCAGGATACTAGGTATCTAGTGATTTCGGCGGTTGTGTTCAGGGGCCTCTAGGAGAAGGAATCGCTTTATTGTGCGTAATGCAAATGGAATGATGGATTGGTAGTTTTCGACTAGTCTCGCGCCCGCGTTGCAGTCGCCCAGACCTTTTTTCAATATTTGATGTTTAAAATCTGGATTCTCCCTACACCGAGTTGGGTGAGTTCATCCCATTATTAGGCTCTAGTTCATGATCGTCGCCAACTGCTTGGCTACGACCATGATTCACGACCCAGTTCGGCTAGAAGCAATTTCAGTTACAAAAACATGTCTCATTTTGGAATTCCTTAGTTGTCTTGCGCACAGAGTAAGTTCTTGGCGCCAAGGTTCGTGCTTCACGCGTCTTGGTGAGACCTACCGTAGCATTTCGTGAAATTCGTTCCGGCGCCAAGGGGTGGAACATAGGCAAAAAGCAAGAAAAACGGTCAGTCTAAACTGCCTTAGTGCTAGCATTTACTCCCTTAATACTAGCGCCGGAACGAATTTCACGAAATGCTACGGTATGATTATTTATATACCAGCGTAGTTCTCATGCAAAATTAGCTGGGGATGAGATAGGTTCCTTGAGTGATGCTTCCTGCTGAAGCCTCCCTATTCACAGCCACTAAATTATCTACGGTGTTTGATGCTCAACATTGAGGGGGAGTTACCTGCCGATGCATGAAACATCACTCGGTGACAACTGACAAGTAACTGTTGTAATATTAGGAGCACGTAGGGAAGAATAGAAGACTTGATTGCTTGCTTGCTAGGTGGGCATACGGCCCCTATCTAAATACTCGTGTAGTAGCTCTCTCGGGTGCCCGAGTGCCCGTGTGCTCGGGTACCTGTCTCTCAATCATTTCCGACTCCGAAGGGCCAAGCCCCGTATTAGGAAGCATCTCCAACAGTAACATTGGCTATATGTTACTAGGGATCTGATTCGAGACGTATTTTAAACCACCTCTACGTGGGACGTTAGGGGGGTGTTTTTGTGTCCCATCCCCTTGCACGCTTTAGGTCGTGGGTCTATAACTGTCAAAACTCATTTACCAATGATAGCTAGCTGTCTCGTTCCCAGCCTATTTCCCAGCCTATTTTTCCATAATTATCGTATTTTATTCACGATTATAGCCAAATACTTAGAGACGCGTGAGGTACGAACCTTGGCGCCAAGCACAGGTCTGGGCACGAGACAGGATTGCTGGGATTTTTCATATTGCTGTGTGGATGGAGGTATACTCTTTCTTTTCCTGGCTCTTTTCCTTGTAATGGTCGAAAATTTGTGGGCTTTTCTTAAGACTAGTTACACTTGTATTCTCGTCATCTAATCACCGGCATAAACATATTAGATAGAACTGCCAATGTTATAACAGGTGGTTGGATAGAAGCGGTTTCGAGTGGTAGATCATGGTGTGGTAGATCACGATGTGGTGGTGGTGGTGGTGGTGATGGTGATGGTGATGGTGTTTAGTTGGGTGTGATTAATAAGAAAGGAATAAAAACAAAAAATAAAGGCAGTGCAGTGATTGCGGGGTCAAAAACCCTTGGCAGCCTTGTGGCATTAAAGCGACTGCTACAACTTTGTCTTCTAAGATCTGCAACATCGAGAAGCATGGCAGCCCTAGACTCAAGGCTAAAGCAATTTAAGCTAGAGACTACCTTCCACGACGGTCATGTCATTCATACAACGTACCCGACCGACCTTGCAACTCAGCAGCGGGAGGTTGCAGTAAAGTCGAAATGGATAGAGAAGGAAAAGATCGAAGCTAGAGGACCTAGTGCTGTGACACTTGAAGAGAATGAAGAGGGTCAGTTGAGAGCAGTTAAAAGTCTGAACAAGGATTTTTATCCTACCAACTTCATCAAGGAGTTGAGAATTATGATACACTTGAGAAATGTCTGTTTTTTTCATGAAAATGCCGAGAATTAGCAGCATAGAGCTAACTGCGGGTGTTTCAGTATCAGCACTTATTTGTATTGATTTTCGGCTGGTATGAGGATCAGGACTTCACCTATATTGCCATAGAATACATCGAATACGGTGACCTAGATCAACATCTCAGAACCCCAGGGCCGAGGTTCAACGCTAGGGAAATCGCTAGACAGCTTTTAGAAGGCCTTGCTGTTCTCCATAATATGAGTACCCGTCATGGTGCTCTGAATCCGAAAGTTTTATCCCATGCCCTCTCTAATCATGAAGCAGCACGCTGAACTGATGGCTTAGAAAGTTCTCATTGCGTCAATACAGCCGATATGTGTTAAAATAACCGGATTTGAGGATTCAGAAAACTGGGCGGGTACCGCACTTCGTACACTTGGGTCCGCTGGTTATACCGCACCTGAGGTGCTCGGGTTACTCCCCCGCAAACACCGGACTCCAGAACGCCCACACAACAGGGACATGTGGTCATTCGGTTGTATACTTCATGAGATTTTAACTTCACGGGCACCGTTTCTCAAACCAGATAGCCTAATTTTTACCCCTGCGGTAGACATAGTAACGCTTTACAGCTTTTGCCAAGACCGACTTGACCTTCCGGTGGAGATTCTACGCCAAGCTCAGGTGAGCGAGAATGGAGTGGCCTTCATCCAGAGTTTGCTAGCTGCAAACCCTTCGTCTCGAACTTCAGCAGAGGAAGCCCTACGTAGCCCGTGGCTACTCGAAGATGATACTAAGATTAACAAGAACTATGCCGAATATCGGGGAAGATTATTTGATCTTAGGAAAGGTATTGAAGACCTCGAGGAATATTTAATCATAGTCTTAGATACTAAATTTTGCTAGCAGCAGCTCAGAATACTGTCCCAACTGCGAACGACTCATACTCCAACCCTCACAAGCTGAAAGCCATTGTTCACAACGATTATGTCATCGAGACCACGTATGACCCCGTGGCTAACGTTGCATCTAGCGCAAAATGGGTTGAGAAGAAGTGGCTCGGTTCAGGCGGGTACGGTATCGTCACGCTTCAAGAAAAAGAAGGAGGGGGCCAGTTGAGAGCAGTCAAGAAAGTGGCTCGAGAAATGGGGAAAGCCAACCGTTCCCAGGAGCTAAAAGCACTGTCAAAATTGATGGATGTTCGTATTCACGCGACAAAAGATCTACCATCCTTGAGGCTAACAGATAACCCTCTTGGTAGTGTCCGCAAGATCTATTCCTGCAGTTCTTTGGCTGGTACGAGAACGAATACTTTACCTTTATTGTTACAGAGTATATCGAGCATGGCGACTTGAGCCAATATCTCAAAAGTAACCCAGAAGCAAAATCCAATGCCAAGGAAATCAACAGACAGCTTCTCGAAGGCCTAGCTATTCTACACGAAAAGAAGATATGTCATCAAGATCTAAAGCCACAGGTATGGCCATCTCTCTAATCTTGAGTAGGCCTGCTAAGCTGATAGCGGGTGCAGAATATTCTCATTGCCTCATCAGAACCAATACGGGTCAAAATCGCGGATTTTGGGGGATCCGAACACGAGGAAGGCACCAAACTAGAAACTCGAATTGGAACACCAAGTTACTGTGCACCCGAGATACTCGGACTACTTCCGCACACAGGAACTCGGTATACAAATGCCGTAGACATGTGGGCTTTGGGTTGTTTAGCTCATGAAACCTTAACTCTGCAGATACCATTTCTGGAACCAACCGACGCTTGGTATGGTGGCCAAGCTACTTCGGGCATATCAGCTATCAGACCATCCCCGCAAACGAGCTGGCTATTCTGCTGAATTTCTGTCTGGGCAAGATTGGGTTTCCAGCAGAGATTCTGCAACAATCTCAAGTGAGCAAACATGGGATAGACTTTGTGAAGAGCTTGTTAGTTGCAGATCCAGAATCTCGTTTGTCGGCAATAGATGCCTTACAGAGTCCTTGGTTTACAGAAGATAACTGAGTGCCAGTAGACTCTGGCTATCAGTTTTGAGCTGTAAACCCAGGCCAAATCAAAATGTAGCTTAGGGGGAGCCTCCCCGAAGAAGGTTGTCACTTTTTTGGTTTTCTTGAGTATCGATGCACACAACAGAACAGGCATATTGTGCTCTACGATAAGACATCACATGAGGTAGAATTCAATGAAGCTCGCATCGCAGGTTATGTAACGGCATTGTCAGCGGAGTGGTAAGAGTGCAAGTCATGACTAAGCACTCGGCATGAAAAAGCCACGATATTGGATCCCGCTTCTTTTTGCTTCTTTTCCACTAACCCGCGGTATTGGAGCTGCACGTACCTTCGCTTTCAAGTTCGGGGCAACTATCCACAGATCACTTACGACCTAAGTTGTGACTCATTTAATGTTATTCCTCGCTTCTGACGTGTGATACAGTATGTTGAGGGCAATGCATATTCTGTTGTGGAACCTCTGGCTTCGTACTCGAGATATCATTCGGCAACGGAACGCCTCATCAGTTAGACAACAGTCTTAAGATCTGGATCTCTGATGTCCGAACCTCGGTTTGGGTTGTATCACAGCCACGTGGGGAAATTTCATCCTAGGTCCGTCTTGCTACATGAATCATCACTCGAACTAAGATATGCCTGCTGCTTGCCGTCCAAAACCAGCAGCCGGACTCAATATCCACTCTAGGCAAGGGTTATTCCGGCGGTTGGGCCTACAGTATAATTATATACTACCGAGAGTAGGTATTGGGGCCATGAATTGCTGTGGCGAATGTGCCGGGTGTGTAAGACACTGCAGCTATCAGCTCATAGATCTTTGTCTCCAGAAGCCATTAGAGAGCTAATTCACGCATATATTAGCTTGTATCTTACTGGCACTTTTCATATGTTCGCCTTACCAGCCAATGGGGAACAATGTGTCCGAGGGGTTTAGGGGCGCCCAATGTTGGCTAAGTAGCGCAAAGAAAGGTCTGAGAAACTGCCCGTCACGCATTCCTTCAGCTGTAATTAGTCGATTTTGCTGGCTCGGTCGTCATTTGAGGCATCGTGGCTTAGCATATGTCCAGCTCTACCCCGGGAGGTACGGAAATGGAGATCCGTAGTCTTCTGCGTTATAGGTAATTTCATTTTGGAATTCTAGAAAAAAGCATTCTTACTAAACACCTCTAGTCGAATTTGGGGGTGCTCTGACACGATTCTAAATCCTATCGGTTCAACGGTGTGAATTCTCCTTGCCCAAGTACCCGGCATCAACCACCTCGGGGTTCAAATCTCGCGTCAGCTGTCCACAGGAGGGGGCATTAGAATGAGGTATTTGGAATAAGAGCCTAAGACAGTTTATGCAACGAGATCCAGGATAGTTAGTAACTGCGTATCGAGTTATCTTTATCTGTAACGAGTCAATGTAGTTAGCGTCCGCAAAACTAAGGGTAGAAAGAGAGCTCGACAGACTCAAATTGCGTTCCTTTTTTTTCTTCTTTGGTTCCTGATTACTCTTACTCTCACTTCCCCATTAGTGGTTAATTTACTTTTCTATTATTTCCCTCATCGCGAAAGCACCCACCCCTAACTAACGAATCTGCCTTATGCCTTGGCACACGTGTTACATGCGAAGATGCTGGCGAACAGACCCTAACGTCGTGTGGTGTCTCAAAAAATAGAGATTTCCATAAAAGCCAAGATCTCAAACTTTGTACTGTACGCATCTATACGGTTGGAGTTGCACAGAGCAAACGCTGCCCAAGAGCACTAAGCCACATACTGACTCTCTAGAGACTTACGCGGTAAAAGCAAACGCCAGGACCGAACCTTTGGGCCCGGCCACTCCAACCTCCGACTATCATGCATATGCTGTTGGCGATGCGCAGGGCTGAAGAAAAGGAAAAAAAAAGCAAAAAAAGGTATTTAAACGAGGTTGAAGCGAGCTGAGGTATTCCACTCGGATCGAGTGATATCTAGTGCAATTAATATCCCCAGCAACTGAACGTTGACAATGTTTAATCGCCTGTAAGAAAAATCAAACTTGAATTCAAAGATAATATAAGGCTTAATAGTCTTTCATGCCCCAGATTTTAGGAGTAGCTGCCTTGTACGAGAGAATCCCCACGAGGAGCGCTGTGTTGACGTGTCCGTAAAGGCAAGCTATCCCATGGTTACCCACCATATCAATAATGGCGCAACCGAGACCCGGGATGAATCACATCTCGCTTAAACACACGATGATGCATGAGTGTGATTCCGATGAGACGTTATTCGCGCGTGGAAAATGATCTCCGGAAGTTAAGCGATATGCGTGCGGTCTTGGTTGGATCCCACTTGCCTTATAACGCGTCTAGATATCGCTTGTCTTACCGCGGTAGGCTGCAACGGGGACGCTCACGGATCCTCTAATGCATGCTTGAGCGGTACGGTACTCGTGCACCAGGTTATGAATCTGAAAACATGGAATACCCGTGCACGAAAAGCCACACACTCCATGTTTTCAAGTTCTTACCCTGATGCATGAGTACCATGGTCAACTGACAAATAAGTGGCTGTATATAGAAGTTGCATCCAATTATCATCTCGTATCTCTACACATACCTCTCACCTAAGGTTATACAATGTATAATCCAGACAGTATAACTTGCTGAAAATACCTGTGGCTCGATCTCAGCGGGCCCAAGCTCTAGGAGTCGGCCCGAAACGCCGTCGCACGAGCTGGCTCTTGAGCTCTATGACTAAAGTCTAAAAGCACAGAACGGTTATCTGGCCGATCTTCTCCTTTTTTCCCTATCTTAGAAATGAATGCGTGTAGGGAACGAGCCTCTAGTTGTTCACTAGTTTCTTCCGTTACTCTCTTTTAATCTCGTAATTAGATCGCCTTAGTGGTGAGAACTGGGATTACAAATAAGAACTCAAAAATAATTTGTAATTCACGCTCCTAGCTTCCGATTTGATAGCTTAGTAGGCATGTCTTGGTGCAAAGCAAGGAACATAACACAGTGCTAGCTCAACAATAGGGTAATTAGGGAAATCCCCAAATATTCTGTATGAGCTATACACGCAAAGGCTTCGGCAGTATCTGGAGAAAGCTTCCGCGGAAAGCCCCTTAATAGTGATAGGAGACTTGCTATAGAGTTGAGGGTCATAGCCTGGGTAGCTATTGAAGGGTTGAGTTTAAGGCCAGATTGAAATCTGAGGGACAGCTAGTAGAGTGTGACGACAACCCGCTTTCAGTCAAGGAATGCCTATCTTCTGCACGATGAAGCTGGCTTTTGCCTTTTTTCGTAGCGGCGTAATGGGGTTTTACCTTGTTGTATGGGGTTGGTATGACGAGAATCTTACACCTAGCTAGGATAGATCCTCTTAGGACATACACCATACACACACGCCAGGCAATACTGGAAGCGAAGAATAAAATAAACACGGGCACATGTGTGGCTAGTATCTAGATAACTACCTCTAATATCCTGAGATTTTATCGAGTGATAAACTATGATGATAATACCAACCAAAATACGGTTACGAAAAAGTTTTGTTTCCTGAGATTTCTTGAGAAGCAAGTGATGGGCCTTGGTTAAGTTGCTACGGGAATATACCCCGTATGCATGCCTAAGGGAAGTAAATGTTTGCATGATTGTGGATGTAACAGGCAACAAATCGGAGACTTGCTCATCGAGTTTCTTTACAAATACAGCATAATTGCTCTATAAGAATATGAAATTGGAGAGAACCTACATGTATATCCTTATGGAGTAGATACTTTTGCGGGAAAGTACTAGCGTACATAAAACCATCCCTGCCTGGATCAGACCATATATTCTTACAAGGCGAATATTCTTATATCCCGAACCCTCATAGAGCGAGTATGCTGTATTAACCCCGGAAATGATATTAGTTTCCATTGCCTCTCTCTGTCGCACTTACAGCCAATGACTACCTATTTGGATCGTCTTGCGCTCGCTGTGAATAAGGGTTCGAGGGGGAAAATTCCGAGTAAATTGTGGCTAAAAACTCTAGTTAGTGATAATGATTCACTTTATGAGAGTGTCCGATTATCTACTATTTACCTGTTGCTTAGGAAAACCGGATTTTTGTTGAGCTTAGTCTTCCTCTAAGAAAATAGTGCAAGCTACGACTGTGAACCCATGATAACAATACGTCAAAGGTTGGGCTTGTGCGGCAGGTTAGCGCCGAGGAGTGTAACTGGTAATAATACCCCGTGAAGTATAGGGGGATTAGAGGCTGTATTCGCTCTTCGACGATTTGTTGGTGGTGCTCATGGGTAAGGAGTATCAATGTTAATTTTGTAGTCAGCCATCGAGTAGGGTAGGATTGTCGGAGGTGGCAAAGCTGAAGATCTCTGTAAATAGTTCCTTTCTGATCTATTTGGCCTTTGAGAGTATCAGGATTAGTTGAATATTTGGATCTGTTATAATGATGGAAAGCACGGCAGCCATAATTCCGTATCTTGCAATCTCGGCGATGACCAAGATCATAATTCTTGGTTGGCTAGCGCTGTAAGGAGTCACCACTAAGCATCCAGTAGTGAATGCCGCATGCTCCTTTGAGGGTCTAGTAAAACTTCGTGGAACGACCAACAGCATAGCTCATGTCAAGATCTAGCTATTGGCGTGAGAATAGCGTAGGTACCTGGAATCTGCACCCACATAATTCCCATGTTGATGGCAGGATTCTGTCGATTCTTTAGCTAACGGTCTTGGTAGGATGGAGTGGAAGTTGTTATCCTGGTTACTGGACTCACTTGATCGTTGGTTTCCGCGTTCTCTAACTTCGTCAGTCTGCCATCGAGCATATCTGAACCGGTTCATGTTATGTCTCCTGTAAAAGGCTGCGTCTGGTACCCTAATTTATGGTGTGGCATAATGAGGTAGAATAGTGAAGTGGAATAGATATTGTGCTGGATAGTCTCATGGCTGAACTCTCATGCAAAGTCTGCTGCATATCGTGGAATAGCGTCTGTTGTTGGTACAGGTGGGTGAAAACGGGCCTAGGTGTTGAAAGACCATCTAGGGATGTCACTCCGTATACAATTTCGTCTTCTTAGCTGTTTGTGTATGTTGTATACTTTGAGGTGGGGGGTTGGTGGTTCTTGGAGGAGTTGGTGGTTGAAGGATAATTTTCTGTTGTGGGGGGATGGTCTACTCTCGTGCCCAGCCCTCTCGAGCAACCACAGGAGGCTCTCCGGGGGTTTTTCTACTCAGGGAGGTTTCTCCCTCCGAAGGTACGAGTATTTCTATGTACGAATTTAAGTATCAAGTTACCCCCGAAACCTGGAGTTTTTTGCCTATTGTAGCCCCCGAGGGTACGAGTACATGTAATTGTATGTAACTCACTGTTAAAATTAAGTACTAATTTCCACCGAAAACCCTGAGAATTTGGGGTTTTTGCTTTCTATATCCCCCAAGGATACAAGTAATTGTGTGCAGACCCCTGGTAGAGCTCGAGTTAAGTACAAAAATCTTCCAAAGGTTTAAAACTTTTCATACAGCTTGGGAGGGCAAGTACACCAGCCCCTACGGTACGTAACAGCTGTAGGCAGCAGGGGATGGGAACGAGCCTTGGGATGGTCAGGTCTTGGTTGTGGATAGCAGCTTCAGTGCGAGTGATGACCGGTGATTATAAGCCTGTATTATGAGACTTACATGTAGTTGCCCAATATCTCCCGATAGCTCAAGCGATGTGCTCTGATTGGGTTATAGAATAAGGGAGAGCTATCAACTGCTTCTTTTACATGGTCATATCTGTCCAAAAAAGAACCTAGGAATATTGACACATAGGTTTACGATTAATTCTTACTATATACCGCTATCATATTCGTTACTCAGTGAAATTGAAGTTTCCACGGAATACCGTTGATATGGTGAAAAGCTCGATAGAGCTATATTTGAGAATTATAGATCCCAAGAAACCCTCAAAGATCCTCATGATATCACTCCAGAAGTGCACCCTTACCCATCGTCAACAATCCCTAACAAAAAAGTCCTAGCTCGCCCATGAAGCACCCCAAACTATGCAAAACCAACATAACCCCCAAATCCCCCCTCCCACCTCACACCCCCCCAACCTTACAATCCAACCAAACCTCCCCATCCTCAAAAATCCACCCAACATCAACAACCCTCCTCAGCGCGAGCTCAGACCACCAACACTTCTCCGTCCCATCCATATACCCCAACTGTCTCGTGATCTGCTGTAAGAAAATCTCACCACAAGGCTGTGGTCCTCCTTCCATATGATGTAACTGAAACAACTCACGGAGCTCCGTCTCCTTGCTGATGTCATGGGTAGTCCAGATGATGCCGATTTGAGAGATACGAGAGCGGATTGGGCCTCGGTGGCGGATGTTAATGCGTACGAGGTTGTGAGGTGGGGTGGTGGAGGTGTGGAGGGTTGGGTATCCTAAGCTGTGTTTGCGGAGGGTGGGCTTCTCGGATTCAGGATCGGGTTCGTGTTTTAAGTCTCGTTTTTTGATGATGACCACACGGGCTTCACGAGGGTTGGGACTGCGGGTTTTAAAAAGGCTGCTCATTGGGTTGATAGGATGTGAGTGGCTGAACGGAGAAGCTGTATGGGAAGCCGATGGACAATATCGTTTAAGCTGGAGGATGGAGCTGGGATAATGTTTGGGTTTCAGAAGTGAAGTGAGGTTTGAGATTAGCGAGCTGGTTCTTACCGTCCACTAGCTCCCGTTGGTAACTACATGTACCTTGTATATTATAGGTTTGATAAGTTACACAGTGGATCTCGAGAATAGTCCAGAGTGAATATCCCTTTGGGATTTTTTTGGATTCTCCTCGGGGATTCTGTTGGTGAGTCGCTGCTAGTTATGTCCATGGATGAGCATTTCACGATGAGTACGGTAGCTACATGTAGGCTTCCCGCAGAATAGATACAGAAACCCTAAGAGAAATATGAACCAGCTAGCAGTTAACTTTGTGTAGGGTTCCAGGAGGAAAGGTAGGTTTCTGTCAAGCTGCTTTGTCGAGATGGGTGTGAGTGATGTGTCGTGATTATACAGCATCTCCAGTGACATGAGCTATTCGCGATGTACGCTGACTGTTCAAATCGAGAAGATCAACCGCTGCCTTCCTTCCACATCACAACTACGGGTCGTGCAAAAGGACAACATTCAATAATTCACACCTCTTCCAAAAAACCGCCAAGAAATCACGTCCCAAAACCAAACTACACAATTTCCAAAAACAGAAGCTTTTTCCTCCATCCTAGATTGCGACTACGAAATACACAGGCCATTTTCTACAATCCTCCCCTCCACATCCTAGCTCCACAAATCCAAAACCTAGTTATTCTCAGGACGAAGAGACCTAACAGCCTTCCCAGCTCTCCAGATCTCCATATTCCTAATCTCCTCTAACTCAGCCTTAAACTTCTTACGGTAGTTAGGATCAGAGTTATACTCGAGCGAACGAGTAGTCTCCTTTCCAGTCTTGACAGAGTCGTAGAGGTCGTTGAAGACAGGCTTAAGGCTGTCCTTGAACCTGTTGGTCCAGTCGATAGCACCACGACGGGCGGTGGTGGAGCAGGCGTCGTACATCCAGTCCATACCATTCTATGATACGAAATTAGCTACGGCCTGGGGAGTAGGGAGGAGGGGGGGGCTTACGGCCCCAATGAGGGGGTAGAGAGACTGAGTAGCCTCCTCGACGGTCTCGTTGAAGGCTTCAGATGGGGAGTGACCGCGTTCACGGAGAACCTCGTATTGCGCGAGGAACATACCGTGGATACCACCCATCAAGCAGCCACGCTCACCGTACAAGTCCTGATCTATTAGCTTCGTTGGTGTAGATAGGCGAAGAGACTTACGGAGTAGACCTCCTTCTCGAAGGTGGTCTCATACATGTAACCAGAGCCAACGGCAACACCAAGGGCGATAGCCTTCTCCTTAGCCTTACCGGTGACGTCCTGCCAGACGGCAATAGAGGAGTTAATACCACGTCCATTCTTGAACAACGTACGGACAGTTCGCCCAGATCCCTTAGGAGCGACGAGGATAACGTCGATATCCTTGGGAACCTCGACCTTGGTTAGGTCTTTGAACACTGGGGAGAATCCGTGTGAGAAGTAGAGGGTCTTGCCCTTGGTGAGTTGGGGCTTGATGGCGGGCCAGGTCTCGGACTGGGCGGCGTCGGAGAGAAGGTTCATGATGATTGTACCCCTAGAGATAGCCTCGTCGAGCTCGAAAAGGTTGGTGCCGGGGACCCAGCCGTCCTGGATGGCATCTTTCCATGAGGCTCCGTTCTTTCGGACACCTGGGGGTGTTAGTTGGGATGTGAAGGAGTGGGTGGGTTAGATGTACCGATGATGACGTTTAAGCCGTTGTCTCGAAGGTTGAGACCTTGTCCGTGACCTGGTGGGTGTTAGTTTGTGTATTTAGACTTGGGCGGTGAGTGCGGGGACATACCCTGAGAACCGTAACCGATCAAAGCGAGAGTATCATTTTTGAAGTACTCCTGCACAACATATCACCATGAGATACTGTGTCCTAAGAGGGAAAAGCGAGAGGAAAAAATATTTTCTCAGGTCAATGACTCACCAGGAGCTTCTCTCTAGGCCAGTCCGCACGCTCTACCAAAACATCAGTAATTTAACCAAAATAAAAATAATTGATACTCAAAGCGCAATTGACATACCATACACATCCTCCTTCACACCAGCGAAGTCAATAGTCTTGATACCCCTCTTCTGGACGGCAGCTGGAATGCGAGGAGCGATAGCGACGGTAGCTCTCGCGGCAGTGAAAGCAGTCGCAATAGCCCTCTTTTGGATGGGCGCAGCAATCTGGCGGGTGATGTTTGAGCGAAGTGCTCTGATGAAAGGACGCGATGCCATTGTAGTTTGTAGGTGTCAGGAAGTGACTTTTTGGAAGGTGAGAAGCGGAATGAGGACTGGTGGAGGGTGTTTTTTTTTTCCTTTCCTTTCGCTCTGAAGGTTGGGGGGGTTTTGTGTTTCGTTTTTTTTTCTCTGCGTGGGGAAAGCCAAGACTTCGGACTGGGTGTGGTTATTGGCTTGGCGGGGGTTTTTGTCATTGGCTATCACTCGGTGCTTGGTTTTATATCGTAGAGCTTGTAGTAAGCTGTCGGGGTATTTGTATTCTACATTCAGTACTTACTGTTTTCCAGCTTTCAGGAATCTTCAGATATCAAGCAATCATCAATTGTCCACTTTTCGGTACCCAGGGCCGAACTTACTGACACCTCTCCTGATTACTTAAGTGGCAGATAATTCTGTTGAGAAAAAACAACTTACCAGAAACTCCCCAATTTATCCAAACACGTACCTACTCCAGGCTTTACCGCTTCATCCCGGGATAGATCCTTGTCCGTGTAGTTTCGGCAGATCATGACATTAGGCAAATCGCCGTACGTAACGCTTTACGAAGCGAAGAGCGAACCAGCAACTCCGCTCGTGGAGTATTTAAACTAGATTGTAAAAGTTCGTCCTTGGTGTTTGGCTAACCGAAGACTAAAGACTATTAGTAAAATCATGTTCTAGGATGACTAGTAGATCCCTGTTGGTACTAACGTGGAAGGGCCAATGATTCGTTACCCGGGCATGCAGAACGTCGAGTGATACACCGTGATGTCTGATGGCTAGAAAGCTCGAAAGACAACCACAGAGGGTCTACCGTATGTAAGTGTAGTCTATAGGGTTTCATCTTGATCACAGTAAAGTATATTTGAAGTATATTTTTCTCCACTTTGCCCCTGTCGCGCTTTGGCTATGTCATAGACAGGATTTCTGAACTAATCTCGACCCCTCTACTAGATGCTTCGTAGGGTTTCTACTTAAAAAACACCCGTACATGTATATCTAGGCGATCCACTGTTTTTGATAGTATCACATCTTGGTAATGTTAGTGTAGTGTGGGAGTTAGATTTGATAATGTCTGTCCTGTCCGTATAAACTGTTCTTGACCTTACAACTGTCTTCAATTGGGAATTCTCCCTATAATACATCAAGCAGCGAGCCTTCGAGGCCGTTCCAGCTGTACTAACATCCGAGTGACATATCATGATCTGTACAACATCACAGTACCTTCAGCAGATTTACTATACAAAAATCATTACCCAACCCATCTAAACCCACCTACCCTATCCACACACCCTCCTACACCCACTTCAAAAAACTCGAACACAACAACGCCGCCGCAACACTCACATTCAACGAATCCACCACCGCATCCGTCCCCGGGCCTTTATCCAAACTAACACAAAACGCGACATGTTTTTTCAAAAACGACCTAACCCCCTCTCCCTCACCACCCAACACCAACAACACCGGGCCCTTCTTCACCGCCTCCCCCACCTCACTCGCAAATACATACCGATCTCGTCTCGCCTGGTTCTTCGTCGGCGGTGGCACCCCCGCATAAACCGCCCACCCGCTCTCAGCCGAGCTCGCAATAAGCTTATCGCTTCTTGCCTGCTCGAGGATCGGGAGGAGCTCGGCGGCGCCGGAGGCTGCTTTGAGACATACTGGTGAGAGAGGGGCGCTATGGCTGTTAGTGTGTGTTTAGCTAGGGAGGGGGGAAGGGTACCAGTTTCGTGAGGAGAGGGTGATGGCGTCGACGCCGAGGTAGTATGCTGATCGTAGAATGGCGCCGAGGTTGCCAGGGTCGAGGATCTCGTCTAGCATGAGGACGAAGGGGTATCGACGTGTGGGGTCACGATTTCGGATAGTGGTGGGGTGGTCAGATGGGTCGATGGGGGCGCCGGTTGTGTGGTGGTGTTGAGCGAGGTTGAGGTCGAAGGAGGATTTAGTGGCGGGGCCGAGGGAGAGGATGGGGGTTTTAGGGAGGGGGAGACATTCGAGGACGTAGCCCTGGGGTTGTTAGTATGTGGGAGGCGGAGGAGGGGGGAGATATACGTTGTGGGGTCGGGAGTTGCTCATACTGTCGAGGAGGCCGGCGTCGGTTTCTTCTACTACGGTGACGTCGGCGTCGGCGGCGAGACCGGACATTTTTCGGTCGCGGAGTTGGTTCTCGGGGGAACGGTTGTCGGTGGTGAGGATGTGGAGTTTGTAGAATGTGCGCTTTTTGGCTTTGAGTGCGGCTTCGACGGCGGTGGTGCCGTAGATCCATTCGGAGTCGTAGTTGGTTTTGGTGATGTGCCGGCGGGGGCGGGGGGTCCAGTCGGCGGAGGGCGGAGGGGCGGTGAAGTCGAGGCGGGGGCTAGGGCGGGCGAGAGGGCGATGGGAGAAGTACTGGGAGCCGGAGGGGCGGGTTTCGGGGGTGTAGCGTATGGGACCGGATTCTGGAGAGTCGGAGGAGCTGGGAGAGTCGGAACTGAAGTCTAGGGAATTGCTCCCAGTGCGGGGGGTCCATCGAGTAGGAGAGCTGTTTTGCTCATCGGGGGAGCCAAGGCGGGGACTGAAGCGGGGGGGATAGTCCCTTTCGGCGGAGTCAGAACGGGGGGTGAATCGGGGAGGGGGGCGATCGCGTTCCCTAGTGGAGTCAAGACGGTCAAGGCGGGGAACATAGCGAGTAGGTGAGCGATTCTGTTCCTCGGGGGAGTCAAGACGAGGACTGGAGGAGGGGATAGAGGGGGGAGAGTGTCTCTCAGGACCCCGTCGGTCTCTGGGGGAGCGGCGAAGACCACGGTTGATTGCGGAATTAAGAGAGGCAGAACGGGAGGGGAGGTATGAAGAGAAGGGGGAAGATCTCTTTAAAAGGGAGGGCAGAAGAAGTGGACGTGAATTCATACTGTAATTGTAGTGATCGCAGAAGCCTCGAGGGGGAAGTCAATGATGGAGAAAACCTGTTCTGTCTTGGGTGATACAAACTTTTTAATTAAGCGACAAACGCGTCTGTGGTGCTAAACGCGTCGCCTCATCTTCCTCTGGAGATAGCATATCGCTCTCCCCCTTCACTCTCCCCCTCACTCTCTCCCCTTCACTCTCCCCCTCACTCTCTCTACTCCCCACTTCTCCCCCCCCTCACTCTCTTGTATACAAATACCTAGATCCTCACTCCCTTCCAGACCAATCTGCATCTTTCCATCCCAGTCCACACTCCACTGTACATAAATCCACCAACGCGCTCTCCCGTCCTGGCAAACACCCCCCCCACTCAACACCATGTCTTCACCAGAATACCATTCAGTCGAAGAATGGGAAGATCCTCCTCCCCCTTCTCCATCAGTACACTCCAACCCCGACATGGACGACGATATGGGCGAATACGAGGACTCACGGATCCTAGAAATCGATTACATCACACTCCCAACGCTGCAGAGCCTCGGAATGCGTCGCCGCGACTATCAGAGCTTCCCAGAGGAGATGAGGGCTGTCCGCTGTGTGAGGGAGGTTACGAGAGAGGGGGGGCTGTGGTATTCTACGGTGTTTGCAGATGGACATACGGATATGGTGAGACGAGATGAAAGCTGGGCTGGGGTGAATATTGCTGATGCTGTTTTACTAGATTCCGTTCGAAAGACTACTTACTCTGGAGGGCGGTTCTGAAGCACTGGAAGGGTTTGGATCGGATGCTGGAGAGGCTTCTGTAAAGAGCAGGATGAGCTTAAACAGTAGGAAAAGAGCTACGGCTACAGCTTCAAATGATGGGGATCGTGAACAGGAAATGGAAGATAATGAAGATGGAACTCTCAGTTTGGACTCTGCTTCGGTATCAAACAGGGGCCTCCACCATCGTATGGGGGAAGAAGAAGAAGATTCTGCTTCAGTATCAACCCGCGAACTCCGCCGTCGCAGAATCGCCAATCTGGCTGAAAACCGTAAAGCTCAGCTACAAGAAGGAACTCCATCTCAGTCTCCCTCCCTTTCCGATGATGAGCTCCAATCCCCCGACAAACGACGTTCCCAACGCCGTACCCGCTCTCAGCCCCTCAAGAAAGCCTCTATGCTTCCCTATAGAGGCCAATCCCAAAGCCGTTCTATGCGCTACGACTCCGACGACGATCTTGTCGTCTCGGATCTCATCCAATACCCACGGAAGAAATCCAGATTGCAATCACACCACAGCACTCGCTCCTCAAACCGCAAACGCAAGCAAGCCTCCGCAGACTCCGATTTCTCAAATGCAGAACTAGACACACGGAGATCCGGACGAACATCCACCAAACGCAACCTCTACACCGAACCGGGTATCGACGACGACTTCATGGACATCGACAGTCTCCCCGCAAAGCCTACAAAGCCACGGGTCGTCCACGCGAAAGAGATCTTCCCAACCCTCGACGAAGATGGTCCGTTTGTTCAATTCCACTCCGACACCTGCGACACCTGCGGTGAAGTCGGTCCCTCCAGATCCCGTGGCGCTCTCGTCTACTGTCAAGGCTGCTCATACGTCTACCACGCCGACTGCATCGGTCACCGCTCAGGGCGTGAACACCTCGTTACCAAAGTCGACGACGACGACTTCGTCCTCCAGTGTAGACGCTGCATTGGCCGTCCCCGTCGCAAAGACCCAACAGCACCCCACACTGACCGCTGCGTCGCCTGCCACACAGCCGGTAAATCCTGTCCCCCATTCCGCGACCTAAAAAAACCCAAAAGTGGCGATACCTCAACAGCTGCTACCCCCGATGTCGATATTCCCCGGGAACTCCTCTACTCTACCGACAACCTATTATTCCGCTGCAGCACCTGTCGCCGCGCATGGCACTACGACCATCTCCCCCCTCTCACCACCGACTCTCGTAAATCCACCCTCTCGAAAGCAGAGCTCCGTCTCGCTGAATACTCTCTCGAAGCTAAATGCATCGACTGCACATCCCACCCTAATAAAATCCATGTAATCCGTGCATGGCGTCCCGCAGACTCCGCTGCCCGTGAGACACATCCACCAGAGACGATCGACATCACGGACTTCACCGAAGACGAACGCGAGTACCTTGTCAAGTTCGCCGAAACCTCCTACTTCCGCGCAGAATGGCTACCCGCGCCATGGGTATGGGGCGCGCACAATCCCATACGCACAAACTTCATAAAGAAGGGCCCAATGCTAGCGTATACCACTGAGCAGGCGGTACTAGAGTCGTATCTACGTGTTGAAATCGTCTTCGATGTACGCTACAGTTCAATCGTCCCCACTGGTGAGGACATGGATGTGGATCTGAAGCGGATCGGGGAGGTTACAGAGGCACTGGTCAAGTACCAGGGTCTCGGGTATGATGATGTTGTGTGGGAGGTCCCCCCGAGTGAGGACGGCGATGCGGGACGTTGGGCTGATTGGAAACGTGCGTATGAGAATCATGTTCATGGGGCTTATGTACGGTTGCCGAGGAACTCGACGAAGAAGCAGGCGATGGCACGGGGGAAGAGTTTTGAGGGCAAGTTGGAGAAGAAGACGCAGCCGTCGTATATTCAGGGGGGAGAACTCATGGCGTATCAGATGGAGGGGATGAATTGGCTTTACTATAAGTGGTATCAGAACCAGACTGCGATCCTAGCGGATGAGATGGGATTAGGTGGGTTTGTTCTTTTTTGTCTAGGTTGGAGAGTGGCTAATGGTGGGTAATAGGTAAAACTATTCAGGTTATATCGTTTTTGTCGGTCATGGTTAACGATCTTAACTTATGGCCGTTTTTGATCGTTGTGCCGCATTCCACGGTTCCGAATTGGAAACGCGAGATCTCGCATTGGTGTCCTTCTATGCGTGTTGTGGCCTACTTTGGCGCTGATAAAGCGCGGCAGCTGCAGCGTAAGTATGAGATGTTCCATCGTGGTGGCAGCGGCAAGGATCTTAAATGCCATATTGTCGTCACATCGTATACTACCCCGTTATCGGACTCACAGTACTTAAAGAATATACCGTGGGAAGCTCTGATTGTCGATGAGGGCCAGAGACTCAAGAATGATCAGAGTCTACTGTATAAAGCTCTCGAAGGATATAAGATTAAGCACAAAGTCCTCATGACAGGAACTCCGCTACAGAACAATCCTAGGGAGCTATTTAATCTGCTACATTTCCTGGACCCGAAGATCGACGCTCAACAGCTGGAGCAGGAATTCGGTGAGCTGACGAGAGAGAATGTTCCGAGATTGCACGAGATGATTAGGTTTGTTCCCTCCTCTCTAGCCTCGAAATATACTAACCCCCTAGACCATTCTTCCTACGGCGAACGAAGAAGGAGGTCTTGACTTTCCTCCCGCCAATGGCAGAGGTCATCGTCCCAGTCACTATGTCCTCGTTGCAAAGAAAACTCTACAAATCCATCCTTGCCAAAGACCCCGCCCTCATCAAATCTATCTTCCGCAACCCGGGCGATAAATCCAAATCCGGCAACCTCAAGAACGTACTAATGCAGCTCCGCAAGGTCCTCGGCCACCCCTTCTTCTACAGCGACGACATTGAAGACCGCTCTTTCGACGCTGAGATCCTCCACCAGAACCTCATCGAGGCAGGAGGTAAATTCGAACTACTAAACATAATGCTACCGAAACTAAAAGAGCGGGGTCACCGCGTTTTAATGTTTTCACAGTTCCTAGGGATGTTGGATGTCATGGAGGACTTTCTCGCCGGTCTGGGACTGAAGTATCAACGGTTAGACGGCACAACGAATACACAAGAGAAACAACGACGTATAGACGCCTACAATGCCCCAGGATCAGATGATTTTGCGTTCCTGCTTAGTACCAGGGCTGGAGGTGTTGGTATCAACCTTGCTACTGCAGACACGGTTATTATCCTCGATCCGGACTTTAATCCCCACCAGGACATCCAAGCGCTTAGCAGGGCCCACCGTATTGGACAGAAGAACAAAGTCTTAGTGTTCCATCTCGTCACGAGAGATACCGCAGAAGAGAAGATCATGCAGATTGGGAAAAAGAAACTATCACTCGACCATCTCATCATCGAGAAGATGGGCGCGGAGGGAGACGAGGAAGAACTCGTTGATGTCGAGAGTGTGCTCAAGTTTGGTGCTAGAGCGCTGTTTGAAGGTGAGGGGGAGGGGGTGGAGGAGAAACGGATTAGATATGATAGTGATGGGGTTGATCGCTTGCTTGATCGTAGTACTATCGAGGAGACGAAAACGACGGAGGTGGCGGGCGCTGAGAATGCGTTTAGTTTTGCGAGGGTGTGGGCGAATGAAAAGGGGTCGTTGGAGGAAGGGGGGTTGGGTGATGATGTTAGTGATGTTGATATGGATACGGGTTTCTGGGATAAACTGCTTGCGGAGCGGGAGGAGCAGGCGAGGATTGCGGCGGCGAAGGTAGCGGAGGAGCTTGGGAGGGGGAAGAGGAAGAAGAAGGTGGATTATAGTCTTCCGCAGGATGAGTATAATGAGGTTTCACCAGGGAAGGGGAAGTTGGGTGGAGTTGTTGAAGATGCGGCGTCGGAGGATGGCGACTTTAGGGCTGAGGAGGAAGAGAGTGAGAGTGATGGTGGAGCGGATTTGGAGGAAGGTATGGATATGATGGATTTGGATTTACAACGTAAGGTCGAGGAGCGGAGGTATCAGGATATGTTGGTGCCTACAAGCAGCCGTAAGACCTCGCAGTATCAAGGCCAGCATTTTGATCCGGCAGCATTTAATCATCAACGGAGACCACCGGCTATTCCTTACGAGTACACAAAAGGATTCGCTAGGGCATTTCCCGACGACGCTCCCACCCCTCTTCCTCCAGCGCAGGTTCAATTCGCGCCTGCTCCGATGGCTCCTATGCACATGCAGCATTCACCAAGGTCGAAGAAGCCGAAGAAGCCCGCCGACCGTTCTTACCGTCCTGTTAATGTCGTCCCAGTAGTCGACGTCCCGGGCTCTACGAATAAGTGTAGGGCGTGCAAGAAGCTGCATCCTTCTGGTCAATGTAAGCTTAAAAAAATGGGCGTAGAGCACTGCCCGCTGTGCGGAATTGCACATTTCGGGAAGGGGCCGACGTGTCCAAGTCTAGGCGACGAAGCGAGTATTACTGCTATGTTGCAGGCGTTGAGTAGCAGTAAGGAGGATCCGCAGATGGTCAAGGACGCCAAGAATTATTTGAGAGGTAGGAAGGGTGCGTTGAGGCAGAAGGCGGCCATGGATGCGAGGAATGCGGCGAATGCGGCGACGGCCATGGCGGCGGCGAATAGGACGGCGAGGAATGCATGATGATATGAGGGTTCGGTTTAATAATTAATGGCTGTAGTGTTATTAACTTCTATTTTCTTTTTGGGAATGATGTTGATGCATGTATTATTATTACTTTCTTATGTCACTGTACGTTTAAGGCCGGTAGATGGTCTACTTGTGTTTTTTTGGGTATGTTTTGATATTAGGAGTGCATAGGTAGTAGGAGTGCAGAGATGGAGCGCATATTCTTCTTATTCGTTGCTACGAGAATAATCACTAGAGCTGTTTTTCGGGTAGGTGTCAGTGGCCTGTTTTTTTTCCAAGTTCTATATCATTGGCGACAGATTAATAAGGCGTCCAACGGTTCAAGATGACGTTCTATCTAATCTAGTGGCTTACTAAAAATTTCAGATTCTCACATTTTATTTTTTTTCTTATTCTTTCTTCTTTCGCTCTTCTGCATGATTAGATACAGAGCAGATCATATAGAGAAAGGCAATATAATTTAACACGTACTCTGGGGGGGGAGGGAACTGTCCAGGTGTTTCTTTGTGTATGGGGGGGGTAGGAACAAGAGGATTCTGTTCAGCCGTGGGGAAATTTTTCTTTGTTGACGGTGACGAAGACGGATGTGGCAATAGTGGATGGAGGGATATGGTTGGGTAAGTTTACATATCATTTCTGGGCCAGAGTTTTTTTTTGTCATTCTCGGTTGTAGGTTGAGGTTGTGGTTGTGGTGGTTTTGGGTTGTTCAAGGCTCAAGCTTTTTCTGGGGGGGAGGATTGCTTGCTCCGCATTGTTCTGGCAAGGAAGAAAGCCCATCTTGGCACTGACGCATCGACTTTGGATCGAAGGAAGGAAGGAAAAAAAAAAAAAAAAAGGAGACACGGCTGCATAAACTGTACTGAGAAAAATAAAATAAAATAAAAAAATACCACACAGCAACTTCCCCCCCAGAGAAAGTGAAGAGACTGGATTGAGAGTCTCTATCTGTCGTCTCTCTGCAAGTTATCTGCTCCCCCCCATCATCTCCTCTGTCCCCTCCCTCTCCTTTCTTTCTTTTCTTTTCTTTCCTCCTTCCTTTCATCTCTCCTGATTCTCTTCACAACCCCCCCCCCACATCCACCAGCCTTCTCCATCTTCTCTCCTCCTCCTCTCCTCTGCCTATCTCATATCTCCCACCCTCTTCGCCTTCTCCAAGAATCGACTCACCACCCCCCATCTCACGAATCATCCCTCTCTATCCCTCTGAACCCATATCGGACCTTCATCCGCTAACGGCCATCGCCAATCGATTTCTCGGGTTTCATTTTCGTCCTTCTTTCCTTTTTCTTCTTGCCTTCACCGCAGTCCTACTTTTCTATTATTTGCTTCTTTTCCACTTAAACTTGTTATGACTTGACGAGCCCACGAAACTCTTTCACCTATTTAAGCTTATTTAATCGACGGTTACGAAGGAAATAGAAAGAGGGAGAGAGAGAAAAAGTTAAAAGCAAAGCCAACTCCACCCCCCCCCTTCCATCTTCTTCTTCACACATCCCCTCATCCTCCTTACTCCTTCAATCCACATTGGAAGAAGGACAAGAAAACTTTAAACCTTAAATTTCACATCCCTGAAAAAAATTAAAATAAGAAAAGAGGGACCTCCTTTTCATCACCACCTCCGCTGTTGCTGCTGCTGGCCTTCTGCACCACCGTTGATTCGAAAAACCCCCAATCCCGTTCGCTCTCACGCACTCTCTCTATTTTCTCCTGCGCGCGCACTCGACGGGTAAATAACGACAAATCACTAAAACTACACGAGATCCGCCTGCTGTGGCTCTACTACCGAAACAAACAAACCCCATCACCATGCTAGCTGTCCCGCGCCGTAAAGCTCTCCCTGTCTCCCGCCGTCGGGGCAAGGAGGACGAGGGTGAGGAGCTGGGGGTTGAGGAGGACTCATACACTGACGACTCGGGGATCAGCGATGACGATGCGGCTACGGAAGGATCGCTCACTGATGAGGAGGGGGATGACGTAGATGAGGGGGAGACTACGGACGCGGCGGTAGCGAACGGGGAGCCAAAGGTAAATGGGCACGGGAAAGCTTCTGCGGGTGGGAAGGGGAAGATTGTGCACCGGGTCAAGGGGGATACGGATGTCATGTTGAATGGGGTTCGGGGAGCGGATGACGCTGTAGAGGTGGATTTTGCAGATATGGGAGAGGATGATGTTGAGAGTAAAGTACCGGCGTTGGAGCAGGAGGAGGAGCCGATTGAGGTGGAAGTTGAAGAGGCGGAGGAGGAGGAAGAACAGGCGGAAGAGAAGTCGGTTGAGAAGCCGCAGGACAAGAGGCGTGGCGATCATGAGGATTACAAGAAGCGAAGGGACGCAGACCCTACCTTTGTTCCCAACAGAGGCGGTTTCTATCTACATGATCACAGACATGCGGAGGGGAGCAACGGGTTCAGACCTTTCGCTCGAGGCGGCGCAAGAGGCGGGAGGGGAAGGTTTCCAGGGTATGTTCATGCGTCACTTACACCTCGTTCTTTTATTCATACTAGATATTCTATGCGCGGAATCTCAGGAACATCAACTAACATTCAACAGTGATTTTGCCCCCCAACCCACCCCTCTCGAACAGCAGTGGCAGCACGATATGCACGAAGAGGTGTATCAAGAACAGCGTCGCCCACAGCCGGCATACCAAAACAACAACAACCAGCCCTTTGTTGGGAATCGTCAGCGCGGAGGTGGAGACGCACCGCGATCTTTTGGACGAACGGTTTACAAGGGAACTGTGCAGATTCAGGTCAACCTTCCAGGCATGAAAGCTCCCATAACTTTCAGCGAGGTCCCTTCAAAGGTCTACACACGGCTGCCATACCACCGTCCCCCACTCCGAAGGGACAAGCCTGTCAGGATTGCCATTCCCGAGGCTCCCGTGAGGTACATCTATCCGAGCCCTTCCCGGTCATTCATCTTCATTCCGAGAGCTATGAGACCTGGTGGTTCCGGGTACATCAGAGGTGGCGGAGGGCGAGGGAGGGGGAACTTCTACAGCCAAGGCAGAAGTGTCTACGGAGGTTCTACTGGCTATTCCCCATCAATCGGGATGTCCAGAAGATCGTCTCTGCAGCACGAAGTTAGGCCCCCAATCCCAATCCCAGCCCAGATTGCCCACCAACAGCAGCAGCAGCAACAACAGCAACAACCTGCGCCAACGAATGCCGGAGTTGACTCATCTTCGTCGAAGCCTTCGGAAGAGACTCCAACAAGGCCTGTCGTCAAGCTTCCGGTTGTTCCTACCGCGCCTAAGCAGCCTCTAGCACAGCAGCAGCAGCAACAGCAGCAGCAACAGCAACAGCAGCCACCGTCACAACCCCAAAATGTACCACAGCATCCACCCCAGGCGCAAACCCCGAAAGTGGTCCCCCAGCACCCCCCACCATCCTACACACCATCGGTTAACCCAATTCCCTATCGTGAACACCGGGCGACCCCGAAGATCCCAATGCACCAACCACGGCCTCAAAAGGCTGTGAATGTTGCCGAGATTGACTCTCCAGCGGTGATGCACTACCAAGGCTACAACGGAGCTATATATCCCGAAAATATACCCACTCCTAACCTGCCACACAACATGTATGCGCACTCCCGACACCCGTCTTACCCCTCCCAAACCTCCGGAACACCACTTTCCCATATTCCAGAAGGAGCCGTCCATGCCCGAACCTTCCACCCCTCCCCTTACCCTCCACAAGGGGCCTATTACCCATACCCCCATCAGCAGCAGATCCAGATGCATCCTATACCTCACTCACAGCCCATGCATCATGATCCCCGCAACTTTGTCCCTCCACCACCTCCATACGTTCCTTCCGGCCCTTCACCAATGCCTAACGGCGCGCCCAGCCACTACGTCATTCACCCGGTCCAGCAACATCAGCCACAGCCACCTGTGCCCACGGCTACTCCTACCGGTCCTACAACGATTGCGCAGGAGAGTAATGGGATGGTGTTCTACTCGACTGTTCCGACTGTTCCAACCTGGGATCCTAACCAGTACTACTATCCTCAAGCGGTTACCCCAGTACCTGATGGATCGGTAAACGGCGTGCCGGCTAACGGAGCTGTGTACTATTATCCTACCACTCATACGCCACATCAACAGGGTGTCTACTATACTCAGTAGACTCATATCATTATCGTGTCATTTAGTTTTCTTACCTCTTTTGTTTGCGTTTTACGACTTATTTGATCGCAGTTTCGTTTATTTCTTGAGTTTCTGCGTGACTTGCTCTTCTAATATTTCTTTTTCTCCCCCGTGATGCTCGACTCGGGTGGTGGACTTTCCTGAAATGTGCTTTGGATTTGGATGTGTTTTGGATTGCTACGAAAGGAGAAAAAAAAACTTTGCTTGTTTTGGTTTTGCGTTGGTTTTCTTTTGATGATCGATGAAAAGATTAAAACTTTTCTGCTACTTACTACTACATTTTTCTTACTCATTTTCGGTTGCTTATGTTTTGGACCCGTTCCTTTTCTAATCCGGACTCTTTATCAGGTGGGATGGCTGGATGCGTTGAGATCTCTTGTTTCGTTGCACTTTCAGGCCGCACTGGTTTTCTTGTGTTTTTGGCTATCTATTCTTCATTTTCTCTCTGGGACTTCCTTATTCGTCTACTTCCGTTATCCCTCTCCGGTTTTCTTTTCCCTTTTCTGAATAAAAAAGATGGTGCGGTTATGTTGCGTATGCGTGATAGAAGCATGGGCTTTTCTTTTCCCTTTCTATTTTCTTTCGTCAAGTGGATTCAATTTTTTATTCTCAAATTTTGATTACTGCTGGTAAAGCTACCGACCGATCTCCTATCTGGTTGTCCTTTCTCCTATATGTTTTTTTCCTTCGTCTCTCAGGCTGGAATGGGAAGGCTTTTTTTTCATTTTCCTTCGAAAGAGATGGAGGTGAGGTTAGGGTAGGGTGTGGGGATTATTAATTATCTCGTGTGGATTCCTTTTTTTTCTTTCCTCCAAATAGAAAGTTTTGGAAGAAACCATACGTGCCAGTGAAGTAAAGTGAAGTGAAGCTCGCAGAGTCATTGCGCGCGTACGTATCCCATCTGTGGCGAAATAGCAGACGTGTTCTAACCTTAGCTCGTGATTTGATGTGTGCTACGGGAAGTATCCTGGGTGGCGGTGAGTAAGGGGAGTCTCTGTTTCGACAACGAAGGTTACGCCGCACTGGGCGTTTCAGCCGGAAAGTCCTTATTAATTGGGTCATAGGATACGATGCTAGGGCGGAATGCGGGATGTAGTTTGGAGGAAGCCGATTTGTTCTTATGTGGTTGCCCAGGGTTTTGATACGTATGCTCGGTGGTTGCCTGATATGAGGCTCTGGGAAAGAGACCTGTTATTTTATTTATTTTGTTTTTTTTTCTCTTTTGTCCGTTCGGCTCTGAATGGGCAGCCGCTTGGATGGGTTTACTTGGGGTACTTTGGCACGGTCGCCAATGGAGTATGGGGAGTGTGGAGATAGAGGGGTCGAGAGGAGAGCATCATCGGGAGGAGATGAGTGATCGTGGGTTTGAGGAATCGGGTTTGTTTTTTGCGGCATTCAACCGAGAACTCGATAACGATAAGGGAGGGCTTACTCGGCCGTTTCACAATGACATTCTTCGAATTACCTCTTCGTGTTTCCGAAGGGGAGCATGACCTGACCCTGGACGGGGGGAGCTTCGCGAACCTGAGAGGTTGAGGTTAAAGCGGCGGGAGAGTTGGGTTGTAGGCCTGAGTACTTACATAGTCTGGCCACCCACACGCGAGGAGTTGGAACAGATCGCGGTGGTGGTTTCTCAAAGAGAGGACCGTCGTAAGCACGGATTTCCGGGGGCACACACGCCAAACCGCATGGGTCAAGGGCGGTTGGCCTGAATACGATGATTGGATGCCTATATGGAGGGGGTGTCAGTGGCTGGGGGGAGGAATGGTCGCCTTCTTCTCTCTTGTTCTTGTTCTGTCATCGCTCGCCCCTCGTCTTCTTTTCTCCTCCACACGCTATTCACTCGTGCTCTCTCCTACTGCCGCTAGAACGTTTCCATCACAGTCATTCTGATCAGTACATCTCTCCTCCTCCTCTCTCCTCCTCCATCCTCTCTCTCCTTCCCTCTTCTTTTTCCACTCCACTGCTTCTTCAAAGCTTCATCGCTATCCATCTCTAACAGCCTTCGACCTCTTGTAGCTTAGTGTAACGCCTCAAAGCTCATCAACTATACCCTCCCCCCCATAGCTGGGCCCAGTCGCCATGGCCAGTCACAGCACTCTTCATCCGGATACGTTGATCACTGCAAAGATCACGATCAATAACCAGACCCGTCGTTTTAAACTCGCTTTGAGAGATCTCGGTGCCAATGTTCTCCCCAACAAGGTACTAAATTTCGCGAGGTTTTTTTTCGCTAGTTCTGTGTTTTTTTAGGCTTTATTCCACTTTTTCTCTCTGATTGGAACTCGCGAAATATCTTAAAATAATTCTAACAATTCTGTAGCTCCGAGCTTTGCTCATGCTCCCAGAGGATCAGGAAGTTCTCTTTGAGAGATATTCTGATAGTGCCGCGAGCTACGTCACGCTTGATCCGACCAACCCAGCTGTCTATAAGCAACTCTATCGAGCTGCAAAAGCTAAGTTGAAGTTGAGGATTAAGGCAACCCCAATTTACCCGGGTGAAGAGGCTGGTGAGTTTTGACCAATTTTTGCCATTCGGATTTTCGGTCCCGCTAACTCCGTTAAAGGCTCCACTAGAAGTGAATCAACTGCCGCTGAGCGTCCGTTGCCCTCGTTGCCTCCAGCTTACACTTCTACGACTTCTCTCCCTCTCTCGACCCCGGAGCCTACGACCCCGATCAGGCCGGAGGTTTCTCCGGCTCAACTTGATAAGGTTGTTGCTGATGCTGTATCGACTTTTTTGAACGGTGAAGAATATCTGACTAAGCTCCGTGATACTGTTCGCGAGGAGGTTCAGAAACAGGAGAAGGAAGCACCAGTTCCAGCTCCATTCGCTGCACCACAGGCTAAGCCAGTTGAACTCCTGAGTTCTTTGGCTGGATTTCAGCCAACGACGATTGCTGCTCCGTCGTCTTTCACTTATGCTATTTTCTGTGACTCTTGTGAGGGTAACATCTATGACCTGCATTATCACTGTGGCATCTGTGACAAGGGGGATTACGATATTTGCCAGGCCTGTGTTAACCGCGGGGTGCACTGCAAGGACTCCGCTCATTGGTTGATAAAGCGAATGCTTTCTGGCGGAAGCATCGTGTCTAGCGTTACGGAATCAGTCAAGCCAAAGGTCCCAGAGCCAACCGAAAAGCCCAGCTCTGTTCTCACTCGTACTTGCAACTCTTGCGTGGCTGGTAAGCTTGTCACTCCTTGCAGATATGTTTGAGCCAATGCTTATATTTTACAGTTCTTCCTGAGAACGAGTTTGTTAGCTGCGTGACCTGTGATGACTACGATGTTTGCATTCCTTGCCATGTCGGTTTGAAGCATGGACATCACCCTCGTCACGAGTTTGTTCCGGCTACTAAGGAGACTAAACTCGACCCTCTCGCGGCCAAACTCTGTGCGCCTGGCAGGAACTTCCGTCACTATGCTGTCTGCGATGGCTGTGATCAGGTATTTATTAGAGAATTACAGTCCATGCCAATATATGATATGCTAACTTTGATATAGCAAATCTATGGTGTAAGGCACAAGTGTATGAGCTGCCCTGATTGGGATTACTGCTCCAATTGTATCACCTCCGCACCACTTGATCATCACGGCCATCGCTTTGTCCCCATCTACGATCCCCTGCCTGTGTCTGGTTCGAACTTGGCTGCTAAGGCCATGGTTAAGCATTACGGAGTTTACTGCGACGGACCTCTATGTACCGAAAAGCCCCGTCGTTCTTGGATCGTTGGGGATAGGTATAAGTGTGCCGTCTGTCATGACACTGATTTCTGTGCTGCTTGCGAGAGTGCTCCGACCAACCCTCATAACCAGACTCACCCTCTTATCAAGCTTAAGACTCCAGTTCGCAACGTTCATGTCACAACCATGGAGCCAGATGAGACGAGTGTGAAAGTGATGGGTGATGCTCAGATTGTGCCGCCTGCGACTTCTAATGCCGCTACCCAGGTACAGACTGTTGTCGATGTCAAGCCAACCGAGGAGTTTGAGCCTGCTCTCGAGGCCGTCGAGGAGCCTGCCGAGCTTGCCACCTCACAATCCGTTGAATCCGTAAAGGAGCTCGTGGAGGAGTTTGAGCCTCTTCAGGCCGAGTTCATCCGTGAGACTGTTGCAGATGGTGCCGTCAAGCTCGCAGGTACATCTTTTTCGCAAACTTGGTTCCTGAGCAACAACGGTAACACCAGCTGGCCTGTCGGTGTTCGACCTCAATTTATTGCTGGAGATGCTATGTTTGAGTCCGAGGAGATTAACGCCACCACCATCGACAACGAAGTCCTACCTGGTCAGATTGTTAGTTTCTCTGTTGACTTGATCGCTCCTCTCTCTGCCAACCGTCGTCACATTTCATACTGGCGTTTGACTGCCTCTGATGGAACTAAATTCGGAAGCAAGCTGTGGTGTGACATCCAAGTGATCGAGCCCACCCCTGTGGTTGACGAACCCGAAGTGGTAGAGGAACCTGTTGTGGAAAGTAAGGAGGAGTTCGAAGATGTTACTGAGAGCACAAACAACTCTGAAACCTCTTCACAAATGATCTTCCCCAGACTCCCCGTGGAGAGCCCAGTTGCGTCTGTTGAAGACCTCACCGTCGGTTTGTCCGCTGCGCGGATTGAAACGGTATCTGTACCTGTGGTATCTGTTGCGGGTTCAGTTGCAGGTTCAGAAGGTCACGGAAGCATCCAAGAGGATTCTGACGAGGAGATCGATGTCAGCTCCATCGGTGATGATCTCGATAGCTTTTTGACAGACGACGAGTACGATGTTCTCGATGCGAGCGACGAGGAGGCGTTCCAGGAATGCGAGAGAGTGGCTTAGAGAAATGAAGGTAGAAAACCTGCTTGAGGATCAGAAATTGTAATACAAGGGAAGGTGGGGTAAGGATTGGGGTATCGGTGTTCTCTTTTTGTTTTTTGTTTTTTTTTGTTTTTCTGATAGGTCGTTCACCTGTTTTTGCAACAGTTTTTGCCTGACGTTTTTGTTATTTTTTAAATGCGCTGGCAGAAGGAAAACACACCTTTATTTTATTTTTCACAACGCCCTCTCTATCGGTTATGGAATTTTTTTATTTTTTCTTTCCCTCGCATGGTATGTGTTGTACTCTTTAGGATAAGAATTCGCTTCTATCAAATTCATTGAATGCGTTTAACGCTATGTGTGTTCCCGTTGTGACGTGTTGAATGGTCCCAGTGAGTTCAGGCATCGAAAGGCGGACAAATTATCATAGAAGTCCAATCCAAGAGGCTTCTTGGAAACTCACCATCAAATGAGCATTCTGGAGATTGTTCTGGAGTTGATGGAATGCACGTTATCAAGCAAATCGATAGGTACTAACTAACGGTGGATATGCATAAGCTGTACTTTGGCACTACACCTATGGGGTAAGATAGATACCCTGCGGTGAGAGTCATCCATCTTATCTTAGTTCTCCTTCGTGGTTCCTTGACCGACGTGGTTGCCCGCCTAGCCTCAGTAACCCTCCCCAGTTCAGTTGAGCCCCACTAATAAGCATCGTCACCAGCGTCACCACCACAATTACCACCACCACCATCAACCACTAAAACGGTTTTCGCCCTACCTCACCTATCTCCTTACCCCGCGCTAGGTACCTCAAGTTTTTTTTTTCTTTTCCCTTCCTCTCTGACCTCTGCTCCTCCTATACAACCCCTCCTTCGCATCGTTTTTCGGTTACCAGCGTTCGCCACCGCCTGTCCCTGACTGTCGCCTCCCGACAGTCTTTTTCCCTCTCGATTCCGTATTTTGTGAGCTTCCTCGTTGAAGAAGCTTGTTGGACCAGAGATTAAGATAGAGATATCACAAGAGGAAGAATCACGATGCTGAAGATTTGGTCGATGGTTCGTTGATTCCCCTATCTCACGTGTCTCCCCCTCCCTAGATGTGACGAGAGCTAATGTGGGGAGCGGATACGAACAGAAGCAGCAGCAGAAGGCTGCGTCGAATGCTGAAGGTGGCGGGAAGAAGAAAGTTACGGCTGCTCAGTTGCGGGCTCAGAAGGGTGTGTATCATCTCTTCTTTTTTTCTTTTTTTCCTTCTTCAGGCGTCTGGTTGGGGCGGTTTGGTTAATGGGTTAGGTAGATATCACGGAGTTGTCGTTGCCGTCGACTATGAGGACGCATTTTCCGGATCCGGATGATATTTTGAACTTTACGTTGACTATTGAGCCGGATGAGGGTTTGTTTCCTGCTATTTGAGGTTTGTTTAGATGAGGGCTGATGGGGAGGGAGGTTAGGCATGTATAAGGGGGGGTCTTTTAAGTTTACTTTTGCTATCAACTCGAACTTCCCGCATGAACCGCCGAAGGTTAAGTGCACGCAGACTATCTACCATCCGAATATCGACCTTGAGGGGAATGTCTGCTTGAATATTCTTCGTGAAGATTGGAAGCCGGTGTTGAATTTGAATGCGGTGATTGTGGGGTTGCAGGTATGTTTGCTAGTTTCTGGGAAGATGAGGGAGGTTTTGCTGACTGGTGTAGTTTCTGTTCCTCGAGCCTAATCCCTCGGACCCTCTCAATAAGGAAGCGGCGGAGGATCTCCGACTTACTAGGGATAACTTCAAGCGGAATGTTAAGAATTCTATGCAAGGTGGCTTCGTCAAGAGTGCGCAGTTCGATAGGGTATTGAAATAAAAGCCAAAAGCATGGTACGATAGAGTGATGGGAAGAGACTAGTTGGTTTAGGTTGGGTGATCGAGATTATGGTCGGGGGCGTATGTCGGCATGAATTATTTTTCTTCCTTTTTAAGTTCCTATTTCTTCTCTTATTTCATTCGGTCAAGTGGGTCGAGATGGAATAGAAGTTTTTATATTTCTTCCTCTTTTTATTTTTTCCAGCTCACTGGCCGTGCCCGTTTACATCCATCCTCCTTCCTCCTCTTTATTCTAGATAAAGAACATGCTTAAATTGGGAAACTCAGTGTCTAGAGTTTTCTTTCTTTTTTTTTCTTTCCTCACCTGTTTTTATTCCTTTGGTTACTTGCTGCTATGTTACCCTTTTTAGCGCTTTGTGATGTTTTCTGGTGTTTAATGCATTGCGCTTGTGTTTTAGTCTCCATCGTTTGGCGCTTCGTATTTTATACATGAGGATTATTTATATATGCTCTAGACCCGAGATGTGCCTTTCATGTGAGACTTGAATGGTTTATAACGAGTTACCATGTCTGTCAGTGTGAAGGTAAGACTACATGTAGATAGGGGTTTGGAGTGTAGTTAAGGTTTGAGTAAGTCTATACTCGATTCCCCATCTGCTGTTTGGTAGCGCACTAGATTGATACATGTATGTTTGTGTCTAGGATCAAGCATGGGGCAGGGTGTAGTCATGAGATGTCACTCGGCCGATAAGTACTGTATGCTGTTGTAATATTGGGAGCACGTAGAAAGGAATAGAAGACTTGATTGCTTGCTTGCTTGCTAGGTGGGCATACGGCCCCTATCTAAATACTCGTGTAGCAGCTCTCTCGGGTGCCCGAGTGCCCGTGTGCTCGGGTACCTGTCTCTCAATCATTTCCGACTCCGAAGGGCCAAGCCCCGTATTAGGAAGCATCTCCAACATATGCTAGCTTGAGGTTTTGATCCGGGCCAGAGGGCTGGTTGGGTGCAAATTTATTATGGTACCCTAGTTGGTTAGCGTAGGCTGTTTGCAGACTAGGCTTTAGAGGTTGTACGGATTCTATGTGTGCCCCAAACCCACTAAGAGGATGGGTTTTAACCCAAGGTCCCTTTCGTCTTCTCCATTTCTGCAACCACTCCGAGGGATGGCTCTCCATTGATACTAGATCTCCCCTCTTAGACCCAAAGTATGCGGCGGTATTGAGTAGCGAAAAGTTCGGTAGGAGATGCCATGCTTCTAAGTTGATATTGTGGTTGAGGGTTAAGTAGCTGACTGGAGGACATAGAGATCGGAAAAACTATTCACGGCTGGTTAATTCATGTTTTAACACGATGATGACTTAACGGGAGGGTATTCTACGGTAAGTATCTAGGTCTCAAGAAAATAATATTTGGAACGAATAAGGTGATAGGTACGAACTTTTCGGTCTGTCTAGAAACGGAGCAGTAGAAGCCCGTGGAGTGGGGGTGGTTAAGAGCAATAATTTTAAGAATATTGGCGATTACAACAAGTTTGATATGACGCGTTGTTGTTTGGAATTTCCTTCTGGCTGAGAATTCATTTCTCCGGGAGAAGTTGGATGTCTGTTGTCCTGTATTCTACCAGAACTTCCCTGATTTTTCCTCAGACATGATCGATGTTTGTGGTGGGACTTATGGAATCTGCATTTATTTATGAGCAGAAGTTTAATCTACCCTTCGGGTTTGATCTACCCCACAACAACCACTCCATCGCCGAGTTCTCAACTCCTACCGAAGCCACTGTCACAGCCCGTGGTAAAAACCAGCACATTGGCGGTTTAGAAACCCGTCGTTGCAGCTGTGGACTCTCAGGAACACGACATGCCATGCTATCTCTTGCATTTACGAAGTTGGCGGCGCTCCACGAGACTATGTCCCTCGAAATTTGACTCTAGCTGGGTATATAGCGACCTAGAGTGTACCGAATCTACCTCCTATTGATGTTGCTAACCTTCTATTCGGGCCTGAGGAACCGATCTGCCTCCCACTAACAACCAAACAAAAGAGGAGGGGTCAGCCTGCTATTGCACGCAAGTAGAGAGGAGGTCAGGGGCCACGAGTAGGAATACAAAAATGTACTCGCCGTAAACAGCCTGGCCATCCTGCTCGCGGTTGTAGAACACTCCCATCTTAAGCGATGCAGCTAGAAGTCACGGAACATGTAATTTGAAAAAAATAATTTTGAGCTGTGGGGCAGACTAAACCTGAAGGGTACATGTAGGTTCAACCTTTGTTCTCCATCCATTGGGCTTAACTACTAGTAGTGCTTACTGTTTTAGCCTAGTTTTTTCAAGGTACCATTACCACGCGACTTATTGAATTCTGGTTTATTCTTTATTCCACAAGGCACCTGGGTAGGGCTCTTTATGCTCTCGTGAAAACATTCGGCTAGTTTTGCTCAGTATCTTGTAGGGCAAGTACCTTGCGATGGTGGATCTGGCAAGGAAGTATGGAGCGATATTGGGCGGTAAATACTATCGAGTGAGGGCTCATGATTTGTAAGTATATATTGCTACTGTTCTAAAATAAACAATTTAATCGAGCCGAACAAGCATATGAAAACAAGGTTTATTCTAGCTTACAAAATCCCGAATATCCAACTTCAGATGTGATTACAAAGCCAATTTTGAGGCGTCAGATAGCCTATAGCTCTTCAGTAGCTGAGCTATGTCTTTGTGTTGTTTTATCAAAGCTCTATCCCTCAAACGTACATGTAGTTTCCACTTTGGCGATTGCTTCAACCATTTAATCCTATCCTCCAGGATTGAAAGGGGCGTAACCCCGGAAAGATCTTCAATCTCCATCTTCGCTCCTTCTTGCAACATCATCTCTATAATCGGCTTGCAGTCACATTCAGCGGCGATATGCAGCGGAGTTTTCCCGTTAAGATTCTGTAGATTGACATCCGCCCCAGCATCTAAAAGTGCTTTCACCACCGGGATATCTTCCGTGATATACCTCATCGAGTGGAGAGGTGTCCGTCCAAATTGGTCTCGCTCATTAACCTCAGCTCCTTTAACCAACAACGCTCTGACCATCCAGTCATTTCCGACTCGGGCCGCAGCATGGAGTGGTGTTCTCCCCTTTCTATCTCGTGCGGAGACATCCGCTCCCATGTGCAGCAACGGCCCCCACAGGTCACCGTAGCGGTCATTTTCTACCGCCATGTGTAGTGCTGTCTCGCCGGTATTCTCTTCGGCCGCATCGATGATGCTTGTAGCTCCGTTTTCTAGGAGCAGTTTTAAACAGCATCTGGCTCTGGCTCCGGCTTGCACGGCTTGGTGCAGCACAGTTATTTGCAAGCGGTCCTTGATGGTGGTGTCGGCTCCATTCTCGAGCAATACTCGCAATACTCGTTGGACAGTACGTGGATGGTTCCGACGGCAGAACGCCCAGTGAAGGGCGGTCCAGTTGAGGTATGTAGGATTTCGATTGTTGACGTCAAAGCCTTTCTGTTGGACGAGGAGCTTGACAAGTCCTTCGTGGCCTCGCCAAGCTGCCCAGTGAAGCGCGTTTATGGAACGTTTGTTTTGAACTGCGTGTTTATGGAGGAGTGGGGTCAAAAGATGGGCGAGACGACGGTTGGTTAAAAGGAGGTAGTAGACGTGTTTTGCGTTTCCGAGGTACTCTGCGATGATGAGAATTAACTCATTTGGGAAATCCAGGAGTGGTAGGATGGAGGTTGGCTGTTTTTCTGCGGGTTGTTCTGCGGGTTGTTCTGCAGGTCGTTGTGCGGGTTTCTGCGTGCGGCGCAGCGCGGATAGACGGGATCTCCAGGAACTTGCACTGAGGGATCCTATTTTCGGGAATTGGTGCCGCGACCTAGCTTGCATTGTTCTGTGAAATAGAGCGTGTTGATGATGGACTCGTCGATGGTTCTCGTCTCGTGCATAACACATAAACCTGAAACCTCTCAGCCGCACGAATGAACCCTAACCCGGTATTTACACAGGTTCTCACTCGCGCAGGTGAGATGAGCTTTTTTCCGTTTGTTTATCTTGTTAGACATATGCAGCCTTCCAGATATGTTGTTGCCACAGCGGGAATAACCCACTCCAATCCTTTCGAGCATATCATTACGGCACACTGGATAAGAAGTCTGCTTCTCCCATGGCAACTTCCACAATGCCTTGCTAGTTCACTAGATAAGAAGAAAAAGCACACCTTTCGGGTGAAAAGACCAAGAAGCTATAGTCCATACCCAATGAACGGTCGGTACCTCTGGGCCAATGATGGAGTTGTAGTTAAACTAAGCATAAGCTGGTTTGTGTCAAAGCCAAGCCCAAGCTAGCATGATATTAGTTCTGTTTTTTAGTGCTGACGTCATTCTTTTCACGTGCATGTCGTCGTACCATCCTATCGAGACTGATGGCTGTCTCTAATACATGGTAGCTGCTGGAGAGCTAGCTCGGCGAATATTTCTTGGTAAGTGCGTTTCTGATTTCCTTTGGTTGAAGCAACATCTAGTTGCTTCATCATCCGCATAATCCTCCCGCTGAGCCTTCTTCCCTTTATTATGTTGCTTTCCTTCATTAGCTCAGATACTAGATTTCGGGTATCATTCGTGATCTTAGCTACCTTCTGATTAGACTAGCTACTGTCAAGGCCTTATAGCCAATCACCTCCTGTACCGTTTGATATAGAGCTTCCCAACAGATATTTTGCGGCCTGGCAGACGGCTGTGTGCTATCGCTACTGAGGCAAAGTAGGGAACAAGCAAGTGGATGGCGAACAGACGCTGGAATAGTTCTACCTGTGGATGTTAAGGTGGATATACAATAGTTATAGTTGAGAGAGTTGAATGATATAAGTTCGGCAGAGCTGGAGATCTTTTATACCCGTGATAATGTTAGGGAATCGCTTGCGGTAAGAGACGTCACAAGTTAAGTGTAAGGTTTGAGGGTTATGGATACAGTTGGGGGGAAAAAGTGTTGGGCTTTCAGGCACTTGGGGCTTAGCCTCGAGCATGCTTCTGGATTAGGGCGAGCCATCTTCCTCACTAACGAGGAATTAATTATTAAGCGTGGGGTTTGGGTACGAAGTGATGGTTGCAGCTGAATGACGACAATTATGTAAACTATACTACTACTATGATGCATCGATTATTACTTACGCTCCACTACTGTGCAAGTAGGTAACAGCCATTAGTAATATTCTGGTATTACTAGAGAGCTCTAGCCTCTGGAGATTCTTGGGGCTAGTTAGTTGACTCGAGCCTTGAATGCCCATGAGCGCCTGGCTTTCGCTAATCACTACTAGGAAGGTAAACACGCTATTGCTTGTTTGTGGTTGTTTCGGGAAGATGCTTCTAAGGAAGCAATAGGAGTAGTAGTAGTAGTAGTAGTAGTAGTAGTAGTAGTAGTAGTAGTATTATTACATGTAGTATTAGTAGCAGAAGAGTAATTTCATCTACCTCTGGGAGATAATATTAGTTTGAATCAGGTGAAGCGTATCTCTGGCAACCCTTAGTATTTCTTTTATGCTAATCATAAATAATCACTCGCACTTCTACTGAGCTTGAAATAGCAAAATGACCTATACTCGCATACATTCAATTCAGGGGACAAAGTATCGCTAGGACTAATAGTACTTATGATCTCCGCCATTGACTTCTCTTTGGTCACCTTCACCTAAGGCCGATTGAACCACAGTGAGATAGGCTCAAGCTCTGAGTAGAGGTCATGGCTTTAGGATATTCTCCCTAATAAAGCTCCCATTCGTGTGCACTTTTTTTTGGAGCGTACACTCATCTTTTGTTTCCCTCATTATATATTTTTACTATCACCATTTTCTCCCATCACGCTTTTTCATTAAGGAGGAATGCTGGGGAAAATTTTCACATGTTTATCTTTCGGCGATTGTATAAAGTACATGCAGTAGGTAGCCATACCTCACAACGCCATTCCAGCTTTTAGCACTACTAAAACCTGATCCCTAAATGCCATCGCCAGTTTCGATCGACTGATATCTCTCTGCTCAATCCCAAAATCACCCTTCAAGCAAGCCAAAACCGCATCCCTATACCTCCGTCCCATAGTCTCCGCAAGTTTCTTCTCCGCAAGCTTTATCATCTCTTTACTAAACCATTCCGGCTCCCCTAACTCCCCTCTCTTCTCAAGCTCCTGAATCCTTTTCGCGAAATACGAAGTCATCGTCCTCTTCACCCCAATCTCCAACAACAGCACACCAAAAGCAAAAATATCATGAAGCGGCCTAAAATCTTCTCTTGGGAACCCCTGTCTCCTAGGATGACGATAAATGTTTCTTCGGATGTCGTAGTCCTTATCACCATCCGTCCTATCATCCGATGGCCGCGAGTATTCAAAACCAATGAGGTAGGGTGTTATGCGATATCCTTGGCAAGGTGCTCGAAATAGGATGACTTGAGAGCAGCTGATATTCTTATGTAGCCAATTCGAACTATGAAGAGTGAACAACGTTGCTGCTAGGCTATGAGCTAGGAAGAATCGTTCCTCGAGTTGGATATCCCCGCCTCGGTCTATGGCTTGGTCTAAGGTGACTGGTCCTGATCCTTTGGAGGCGTCTCGGGGGAGCTCGAATAGGAGGGCGAATCGACCTTCGTCTGGTTGGTCGATATAACCTAGAGCTTTGAAGGTGTGAAGGGTAGAATCGCTGGCAGAGGTGGGAGGAGGCTGTCCAGCGCCCCCGTCATCAGAGAAAGAGTCTTGGAGAATAGTAGCGAGGGCTTGAATCCGATCTCGAATGATTTGCATAAAAGCTTTCTGGTCAGGAAGAAGATCGGCGTTTGAACGAAGGTCTGACGGACGATAGCGTTTGTATTCGACTGTAACAAGGCTTTCTCGACCACTCGTCTCGTCATAATATTTCCATACCTTCTCCGCTGCCCACTCACCACCGACTAGGCCAGACGTTGGCTTGATGTAGCCTTTCAGTGGTTCTAGTGCATCAATACTCTGCTTCGTTTCCACTTTCCAGGCTATTTCTTGCCGTCTAAGGCCAGATGCAAGACCAGGGTCGACTGATTGGATATGCTGAATATTCTGGCTATCGGCTCCACGCACACGCGTAGCGTCTAGCATCATGAGGAAATAGATCTCTTTCAGTCTATCCGTACTTTCCTTAAAGCTCGCTACCACCTCTATCAATTTCTCTTTATCAAACAAAGCCCACGACCAAGATTTCTTCTTCAAGTCCGCAAACTTCCTCTTAAAGGTCTCACGATTCCCTCTAGTGGCGCCATCGACCTGAACATCTACGTCAAAATGCTCTCTTCCAATGTTCCGGTACGATTCGAGGGTAGTTCGAAGACGTAGAATTATGCTGGTGATGTGGACTTGTTGGAAAGCCAGGTGACTGGCAAGACGCTTATCTGCTGCGACCCCGTGGACTGGGTCGAAGAAACAACGGTCGAAGAGACGGAGGACTTCTAGTTCGTGGCCTAGTCGAAATGCTATCTCGTCTTTGTCTGCGGTGTAGTTTTTGGTGTCGGTATAGATGTCTTTTATGAATATGGTGATGTTGTAGATTTCATGAAGGGCGGCAATGGCAAATCCTGTTGCGTCCATGATTTTTAGAAGTAAGAGAAATGGGATGTAGGCGTATGGAGGTAGTTTTGGGTCAGTTCTGGTGAGCAGGTGGATTCGTTTTGTATCTTATTATGTGCGAAAGCTGCCCCACTTTGATGCTACTAATTTTACCCGTAAATAGACGGGGGCATAAAACGGGATGAGTTTCAAGGGTGACTCAACTCCGCCTCAATTTTTACAAGCACGATTATGGCACAGCAGCATGGTAATTTTGGAATGTTAACCTGAAGCAGATAAACACTCATAACATGTGGGGTGTGCCAAGGCAAGAGCCTGAAAATGTTGTCGCTACGTGAGTGATCATTCATGACTGAATTTTGACAGTGGATTGCAGGTGGAAGTCGCGATTTCATTTGTAGTACCTAGGGTATCCACATCTACAGACCTAGCTTGGCGCTTGCTTTTATCCTAGCCGCTTTTGTGTCCTTCGCTCAAGTTATTGGTTTCGTCACATTATACTCTATCAAGGCGCATTAATAGGGCTACAATATGATTGAGATCATGTCAATGTTAACTGTGTGATCCAGGGCCCCCGTCCAATCATGGATGATTACGTTGATCGGGCTGTAGCTAACTAATAGTGCTCACTACCCACGCATCGTAAACTAACTTGACAGGGCCGCGGGGGTGCCTGAAGCTAGTTATCCGGGGATCGGAAATCGGTGTGCAGGCGCTTCGATACCGTCCCTAGAATATCATATTTTCATGGGCGCTAACCCACATACCTCCGGTGGGCAACCCGGCCCTTTTTTCCAGCACTGAAACTGGTTGCTGAATTTGAGCCTCAACCGTTTTTTGTAAAAGCACAGATGAAATATTTCTTTTTCAGTCCCCGCCTTTCCTAATCTTTTCGTAGCATAAGGAGTTACAACCTCTACATTTTTAGCTTGGGAGAGAGTGATATTGATCGGGCCCTACTAGGCTTGGCGGGTAGTGAGGAGTAGCATTCGGATCTCGTGCTTCTGAGGGGTTTGAGCCGTTTTATCCGCTCCGAATATCAATTTTTTCAACTCCGGCGATCTTAGTTGTTCCTTCTATCTGCCAAATGGCCCTCGATGATCATGAGAGGCTACGATCTATTCCATGGAAGTCACGTGACAGGTTCTTAGTTACTAACCCCTGACCGATAACATAGCTACACGTATATATGGATTTGATCGTTTGAGTAGGATACCACGCGGCGGTGGAAGAAGTTATCTGGAGAGTGGATACACTACGTGCTCCTTGTTTCAATGTAGACGTTTTATCCTATGTTTGCGGTGCTTCGATGTCTCCTGGGGATGATCTTGAGTGTGGTAGCACACGGGAACCTAGCCGCAAAAGCAGATCCTCAACCGTTATCTACAGATTTTATATAATTAGCATCTATCATCGCACGTACTTGTGCTTCAAGAGCTAACAACATTCCTCAAAGTATCTCAACAAGCGATAAAGTACCCTAGGTGTTATATATTAGTCATCGGAGCCTACCTACTTCTATTCTACACAATAAAAGGAACACTTGGAAGAACCCTGGAAGTACATAGGTTTGGCTGGATGACATTCTGGGTAGTAAAAACATATCTAAGCGTTACTGTAGGACAACCAGACCGAAATGGATGAAGAATGGGGTTTCTCTGAGAGGACTGATTCTTCACTCACCGCTGGGTGGGGCTTCGAGACTGAAAGGTCTGTGACGTCTTGTCTAGCCTACAGCGAACTGGAAGTTCAAGCCGTCAATGCGAGAAACCGAACACGACGTATTATGACTACTATTCCAGAGTTCACAACACTTCTAGCACAGGCAGGGCTCCGAGGGCCGCGGAATATTATGCTTCCTGGGCTTGATAGTTCTAGTTGGGCGAAGAAAGTCGGGGCTGGTGCTCAGTTCACAGTATTCTTAGATACTCGGCCCCCTCTAGCTCTTCAAAATACTGTCATTAAAAGGGTTAATGTTTTCGACACATATAACGATCAGCAACCAAACCTTGACGACGCAAATTTCAGGAAGCAACTTCATACTATCGAGACGGAGATACTAGCTTTGTGTCATCCACCACTTAGGAACCATCGAAACATAGTAACACTCCTCGAGTGGGGCTACGATTATCGAGACGATAGCAATTCTGTTTCAGCACCGGTTTTGTATGTCGAAAGCGCTTTATGCTCACTTTCCGGGTTTCTAACGCAAGAGGACTTCATGAGCCGTTCTTCTCTTCCTCAAGACACTATAAGATATCAATTATGCCTAGATGTCGCCGAAGGCTTAGCTGCCATGCACAAATACGGCATCGTCCACGGGGATATCAAACCAGATAATATCCTGATTTTCCGACAAGCCGACCCAAAAGTCCCTTACATCGCGAAGCTTAGTGATTTCGGCGTCTGTGTTGCGTTAGAGGGTGAGAGCGTATCCATAGACTTTACTTCGTACCGTGGAACTCCCGGGTGGAGGCCCCCAGAGGCTGCCAAATACGTGGAAGAAATACACGGACCCTTTACCCCCGAACTACTTCTCCGATATGACTCCTTCTCCTACGGCCTATTGGTTCTCTCTGTTTTGGCAACCGGTGGTCGTCCTCCACTGTCGAAATCTCCGGAGGGAGCTAGCGAGGGTTTATATTCTCTGATGTCCTTCGTCTCCAACGCAGTATCAATACTACCAGGAGGCTACGCCGAAAAGCCAGCGGTTGGTCACGGTTCAATGCCACTCAACCCCTTAGATGATGCCCTTGCGGTTCTTGACCGCGCTACTCATCTTCGGGAGACTTTGCGAACGCGGGTGCGGTCGCTGTTGCCTCGTGTTTTACAGATAAAGCCTGGAAAGAGAGATCTCGTTGATTCCGGGATGCTGGCCGATGATGAGGAAGATGGCTATCTTGATTGGTACATGTATGTTGAGAACCCTAGACGTCACTATCCAATACTGATTGTATATTCCATCTAGACGGCATCAAAAGGATAGCCAGCGTCAGTTAACTACGGAGCCCTCAGTCAAGGATCCGGGGTCGCAACAAGGCACAAGATATTGGTTGAAATTGGATTTAAGGCGGTTACAGAAGCTAGATGAGCAATATGATAACCTTGTGAAGCAGGGTGAGGATCCAATGTTTCCAGGGGAAACTTTACATGGGATGGCAATCGCATACTTATCAAGCGAGCCTGGAAGGGGCACACATAAAGAGAACATTGATAAGGCTTTGATGTATATGAGGGCTTCAGCACTGGAAGGGTTCTATCCTGCACAGGGAATTTGTGAACGGCTTCACCGGGGCCTAGGACGTACTCTCCCGGACGATATAGATGAGAAAACACGCTCACAGTGGCTTTACAACGCTGCTTCAACTGGATCACTCCTAGCAAACAAGATATTGATGAAGTCGGATAGAAATCTATACACATCTGCACGCTCAGAATTCCGAAAAAACGGCGGCTATAACGACACACATACCCGCACTGTCCAAGTACAAGCAAAACTTCTGGAAGATCCTCATCTAGCCGATATAATAGAGAAACAAGATATCAATAGCTATGTTGTCGATACCCGAGGGAACCGCATGCTCCATCTAGTATCTATGGTCGGCAGTATAGAAGCTACTCGAAGCCTCCTTTCGCTGAAAAGTATCGACGTAAACATCCGAAATGATATCGGTGAAACGCCTCTTCTCCTTGCCTGCAAATCAGGTCATGCAGGGGTTGTGAAACTCCTTGTCGATAGTGACGCTGATGCCTCGATTTTTTCCAACGATTCCTTCTCTGTGGGGCCATTGCATTGGCTTTTCAATTTCGAGACGGATGAGATTCCTGATATTGGGAGGATACTGGTATTGAAAGCAAACGCGTCGATAAACCACCGTGTCACGCCCCGCAAGTCGAAGGTTCTTATTGGCACTGGCCATCATTATCGGTACGGCCAGATTCAAACCTGGCATTTCCCGTTCGAATGGCCTTATGGGACTGCCTTGCATTGGGCTACGTTTTCAGGAAGTCAGGCAGCAATAGATGTTTTGTGTGAATTCGGTGCAGATATCGATGCCTTAGATCTACAGGTTTCTGATTATGCTTTGACACCACTTTCTATGGCGGCAAATCGTGTCGATGTCAAGATGGTGGAGTACCTCCTCAAGAAAGGGGCTTGTCCCACAAAAACAGATCAGAAAGGCAGAAGCCCTCTTCATTTTTTGAGCGAAGATATCCATTGTTGGAGATGGGGTTTGCTAGGGTGGAGAGGTTTGCGCGATTGGGTCTTATGCGGCACTTCGGCGGAACATCGATTGAAGGTAGACAGCATCGTGAAATTGTTGCTAGAAGCGGGTTGTGATATTGAAGGAACTGGTCTTTGGGGTAGAGACTTTCCTTTGACCCCTCTTGCTTATACTACGGGACGAAAATTGGTGTTGGATGCCAATGTTGCCCTCAGTCTCATCGAAAGTGGTGCAAAGATTGATGTGCCGATTTCTACTGAACGTTCACTACTCCAGGAATGGGCAGTAGTAAATCCGGGAAGCTTGGTATACTCCGATAACCATACCGCCATCCTAACTACCTTGATCGCAAAGTCGGGTACTAAGGTACTGAAACACCGGGACCCTTTGGGTTACACTTTTCTCGGGGACATCATGAGAAATCCCTGGCTATCATTTCAAACGGTCTGCCAAGCGGTAGAGTGTTACAAAGCCGCTGGTTGTTCGTTGGATGATTTAAACTCCCAGGACAAAAACGGATATACACCTCTACATTCAGCACTAAATCGATATCGATCGAAATTCAAGCAGGTGACGCTGGTACAAGTAATTGAAACCCTCTGGTCATGGGGTGTAGATCTCACAGCAACATCCAACAATAAACAGAATGCACTACACCTTCTAGGCCAGAACGAGCGTCTGGACGACCTTTCATCGCTCCGCTGCCTCCAATTGTTTAAAGAAAAGATACCAACGCCGCAATTCGTTAAGATGATCGGCCAGCAAAACAACTACGGATGGACACCGCTAATGTTCATGGCAAAGTTCGCTAAACTCGAATGTGTCAAATGGCTCGTCGAAGAAGGGGTTAACACGGAAGAGTTATGTACGTCGCATAGCGAGCTGAATTGGACCGCTTTAGACTTTGTATTGCATGAGGCGGAACGCTACCGTCGCTGGTTTTTGTTTGAGATGCACCTATACGAGACTAATACCATTGTGGCACACGGGTACCTTTGGAGCGCTCAGCATCGGTCTGATGATTTAAAAGGTTCTTCTAAATTCCGATGTATAGATTCATACTTAAAACTTCCCCCATTTGACTAACAACCCACATCGAGCAGAGAGTTTTCCAAGAGTTTTCCAGTACCTACGCTCGAGAGGTGCCAAGAGGGGTAGTGAATTAGGCTTCAAGACAGAAGGTCTCCATAGCCCGTTAGAATTTGATAAAAGGGAGGATGGAAAGTATGTTCAAACACCAGAGGAATGGAAGTTTGTCTATGAGTTGGAAAACCACCCGCCAATAGAACCACCTTCAGCGCTAGTCGGATATCTTGCAAAGCTCTTTGAATGGTAAACAAAGTTAGAGGCTGTGTTGTTTGTACGCGTTATAATAGGAAGTCAAATATAACAGATGGAAACCAAAGTATTTAGTATAAAGAGTTTTCACCACTTGTTATTTCATTCTGAAATTTTTTTAATGACTTAAGTCTGCTTAAGTCCAATAAACGGCTGTTAGCCTTCTGGATTTGGTGGAGTTGACAAAAATATTCATGAGGTATCACTCGGCGTTACCTACCAGTCTCGGGCTCTTGCACGAGGCTGGACGTAAGTCCAAGAAACAAGGCCCTTTTAAGATCAGCTGAGCACTGAGATTAGTATCGTGTCTAACTCAAATCTATATCTACATCTATCATAACTATCTTAGCTACAACAGGTAAAAATCCCCTGATTTCTTCTCCTTCGCTCGCCTATCTGCCCCCTAGAATCCACTATCAATCCCCAAGCCCATCTAGGCTTCATAGCCGCTGCTGAAGACTTCCCTAACTACCAACTTTCCTCGTTTCCGAATATCTCTTGCCCCGTGAGTACATCGGGATAGAGCCAAGCCTAGCCCAGGTGAGCCACAATTTCATCGCGATGAACCAACCAACCGCTGATCAGTGTTCCCTCAGGCCCAAACACGATAGTAACTCGACTTTCATCTCGCGGTTCAGCTCGAAACATAGTACCATCGTACTTCTCCAAAAATCACTGGGCTTCTTGATGCATTCGCTCCTCAGACGCCTCCGGCCTCCTAACACCCTAGCAACAATTTAGTACTGGGCGGTATCACATAAACAGGTACGTGGCCTAGAATGATTATAACAGGAAGGGTGTACGAAAATCACATACAGGGAATACGATGGTAACTTCTATACTAGAAACCACCGAGGAACGTGGTACAACCTCCCCCTGCTACCAGGCCAAGAATATTACTTACCAGCAATCCGTCTCAAAAACTGAAAAGGCCACGCACAACAGAATACGCCTTCAAATAGCGCTGAAAGATTTTCAGTGAGGTGGGTCAGACAGAAATGCTCAGCCTTTGTGATAACCCACCAGCAGATGCAGCACCACGGGCTCCCCGACTACATCTGTCATATAAACTCTCAAGCACATATATCAATCCTACGGTCACAATATAAAGGTATTTTATTTTTGGCAAATATCCTAGGGAAACCCCACCGAATTTGTGGGATAATAAACCCTTCAAAAGAAGCACCATCGTCATCATAAGCATCATAAGTACGAATTCTAAGAAACAACTCTTATAGGTATCTTTTGTATCCAAACATAGGAAAAAACAAGTCATCCACTCCATCTCGCCCTAAGGGAAAAAAGGGGGTATTTAGTCACATATACAAATCAAGTCATAAAGCCATTTTACATAAGAAAAGGATATGAGGGGTATAAGAAAGCATAGGTAACATAAACCCCAAAGGTATTACGAATTACACAGACCTCCCCCCGCCACCGCAAAAAATAGAAATTGCCAAGCCACCATTGCCAGTGGCGAAGAATAAATACGAGGGGTTGAAAATTTAAAAGGAAAAACATCATGAACGCGCGTCCCTCAATAACTTTTGACTGGTTAGTCTGCCCTCTAGACTCCTCGGAACTGGAACACGAGAAGTTAGCGAATAGGATCTAAAAGACTGCAGAAACGGCTCTCAATGGAGAAATGCTTCGGAGCAACTTACCAATCTCAGAATCAAAAACCAAGTACATCCCAAGAATCTAAACGCCGACAACGCTGCAACACTCCACAATATAACTGCCAAATAAACCTTGCTCCTCTGCTTCTCCGTCTCTGCATCGTTTTCCGAAAGACGCTCCAGCCCCGCGCTATTTAAGATGGCAGCAGCCAATGCAAAGTTCGTAAACATCCACGCAAGCACCACACAGGACCTAAACCCTGCATAGTAATCCTTCTGCTTCTGTGACTCGCTCGCGACTTCTTTCTCCACAACAGGCTTAATCCCAAGAGTCCGCATCTCAAGCTCGTACTGCTCGTCCAAATCCTTGTCGTCCGTAGGGACATTCATATCGGCTTTCCCGTTAACAGTGGTAACTGTTCCGCCCTGGATAGGCGGGGGAACGTCTGGGCCCTTCGTACCCCAAGAGATGTCGTGAGTGTTGCAGAAGGCGTAAACGTTGAGGACATTAATGTAGGAGGGTGAGAGAAGAAGATATTGTACGAACTAGAACAATGTTAGATCATCACACTGCAAGAGGTGGGAGGGGAACATACACTCGTAAACATATGCCATGGCTCAAAGAACATAAAACTCGCCAGAAAGTACAGAATATACGTTGAGAGCAAACTGACCAAAAGGTCTCTAAATAGCTGGTTGTTAAAGATACCGCTCACAGTCAACTTTCCCTGATTCTCAGCCAACTCCCTTGTGACCGACTTGACTGAGATGAAAACCGCCGCAAAGAGGAGATAGACCATGATAACAGCCCAGAAAATAACCATCGTCATATACAGCTTTTTCGTACCACCAGGCGTATTACCAAGAGACAAAACAAAGCACGTGAGCAGAGTTCCAAGGTATAACCATTCGAAGACAATACTAAGAGCACTACCAGGCGGGAAACCAAGTGCAGGATCACTCAGGGAGACTGTCAGAATGCGGAAAACGAGGAAGAAATTGCCCTAGAAAAACCGAGTCAGTATCCATGATGCGTACGCCTGGCGTGGGGAAAGAGGGACACTCACAATAGCGAACCACGAAAACAGCATACTGATGGTCTGGTAGAGAAACTCGACTAAGAACGCCATCTTGCGCATCATCGAGTGACTACTCCTCCAGATATCGAAAGCATGCGCCAGAGCATAGACGGCCGCAAAAAAGGAACCATTCAACCATCTTCGTCGCTGCAGAATGAGTTCAGACATCTCGTCCGGCACGTCCGTTTCCGCGGAACTACTCTTCACGTACTGCAACACCCAGTTACAATTCCGTTTCGATACCAATTCGAAGCACAGAATACGATCCTCCGCCAAGTACATATTCGCCGTAAAGATACCTGCGTCACTTCCATGCATCTTCTCACCCTTAAAATATTTCTCCAGCGGGCCTTCTCCATGCGGATCATTCTGCAGTGCCGTGTACCGATACGCTGAGAACGCACCAGGAAGCACAGAAATAAACCCAAACACGCTCTCCAGCGGTTTATCGAGGATATTACTCATCTTGTACTCAAAATTCTGAGTGGCCACGAGCGGGTTCAGCAGCGCTCTACCTCCCGTTCCCAACATAGCCTTGATCTCCCCGCAGGCACCAGCGCACTGCGGGTTGATATCGAAGGCTTTCCAGAGATGATAGATTGAGGTACCACCTGGACGGGTTCCAGCATCGATAAGGACACAGACATTGGGGTCGAGGACGCGGCCAAAGGCCTGGAAGAACCAACGATGGGAGTTGATTTTCTTCTGGTTACGCTCTTTGAGACAGAAAACCATTTGCACGGGGACAGCATTTTTGCCAGTAGGAGAAAGCTTGACCATATCCTTAACGAGCTCGATGCCGACTTGAGTTGTGTACTAAAATTCGAATCAGCATCCCCAAGCAACCATTTTCCAGTGACTGAACGAACCTCATAGATATGTGCAGTAACGTCCTTGTCGTTGACCTTGGTCTTTGCAATTCCTTCCTGGTAACATCCCATACCTGCCAACACACTTCTCGTCCTCGGATTGATCTTTCCACGCCCGTCACTCACAACACATACCACCACCTTTTTCCATGCGTCCACGCCCCACGTCTGGGAGTTGGTCCTTGAGCACAAAAACGCGATATTCTTGAACACACCACTCATTGTCCTCGCAAACAGAACTTCATCCTCGTTGTACATTGTAACGACAATAAACAACTCTGTATGACGAGGCTTCTGGAACAGCTGCTGGCGAAGTGTGAATTTTTCCTCCACAAAATCAGACGGATCACAGGTAGCTGCGGTGTATCTTTACAGTTCACAATACATCAGCTCAAAGCTTCAAACCGAACTATAGAGATAGAAGCTTACCTCATGTGAGTAAATTCACGCTCCTTCTTCTGCGGCAATTGTTCAAGGAGCTTCTTCGGGACTGGGCAATCTAGCACCAAATTCCCTCTAAACAGCTCTACCTTCTTAACCGTCTTCCATCTCCTCAAGCCCCCTGTAACAGGTGTCGGTGTTGACCTAACCGGCGAAGGCGTGCTCCGTGGGAAATACGGGTCACCTTCAGGACCAACCAGCGGCGTGTTTAGATTGCTATGTGGATCGAGGATTGGGCGTCGGTCGTCATCATCGTAGCTTTGTGGATGCGTGCTGTATTGCGTGAGCGGGTAACCGTCGTCTTGCGGGTGTGGCTGGTACGGGTCAACAGAGTAGTCATCGCGGTGATCTTCTGGATAGAGACCGTGGGAACCAAGCGATTGACGGTGCGCGGTTCGGGATGGGGGCATTGGAGGCGCTTGATTGTAGGAATGGTCTAGGTTGGGAACCGAATACTGTAGATCAATATAATTAGCGCTCGAGCCACAAAGTTTAAATTTTGGAGGGGGTTTCTCTATGGGGGAAAGGCTACAAAAGCTATGGAATAGCTACTTGTTTAGAGCTACCAAAACAAAACTTACAGTCGGTTGAGCCATAAGTCTATTTCCATCATCTGGCCAGTCTGGCATCGGCGTGCTCCCACCCGAATGATACCCCGTACCTTGCCTCTGTGGTGGATAAAGGTCCTCATCACGCTGATAGCCCGCCAGGGGATGTCCCGGACTCGGAGTGCGATGCCTCGGATCCATCGCAGTCGAAGATCTATGAACAGCAGGGAGATGGGGGTCGTAAGGTTGCTGTGTTTGCGAGCGTTGAAGAGGATTGTATCGTGGATGAAGCTGTGTTTCGTCGTCTGAAGAATCCTCGTGAGCAGGAGGAGGAGGGCCGTCGAAATCGAGGCGGTTGTAGAAGTCGTTGTTGTTATTACTGGACGCCATGGAATGAGGCGGGTGCGACTCCTAGTTTGTGTTAAAGGTTGTTTCAGGGATCGACCAAGCCCTTTCAGAAGACGCAGGTTTAAAATTACGCGCGATGGATTGAGTGACTGCGTTGCTCGATGTAAGGTATGTAGGATGGGCCCCGCGATAGTAATTTCCAAGGGGCTGCTAACTGGATTCTATCACACCCCTGTGGATGGGAGTTCTTGGCCAATAACCTTCGGGGAGTTTGAACTGAGTGATACCGAGTGATACGGGGTCCTAAGCAGAAAAACGCTTTTCTAATGATATTGTCAACAAAACAGTCCACGACGACGGTGACGACGCGCATAAGGAATAGTTAAACGTGACGATCGGAGGCAGAGCAGAAAACATACCTCGAGTCGTATCCAGCTTCTATTTCCCTATGAGACTAACACTCCCCGCACACTTTTTTTTTCTCTTGTCTGGCTGGATGATAAGTGCTATCTCCGGTTTGGCTATCGTATGGAGCTTGGAAGATTCAACTTGAAACCAGTTCTAAATCCTGATCGACACTGATGTTTGAAGCACATACACACGCACAGTCGACTCGAGATGGAGAAAGAGATAGCAGAAGGGAAACTTCACAGGTAGACACTCGACAAAGACACTGAATTAAGAGCAAATGCTCCCGTTGGTCAACGACAGGATACTATTGCCGTCTTGGCATGCATTTCACAGCTGCAAAGCCCCTCTCTCCTCTCTCTCAGATGCGGCTGATCACTACTTTGAATGTGTGGGCAGCGCTTGCCACGTGAGAAAAATAAGCCGCTGAGTCTCGAAATAACCACATGGGGGAAGTTTGGTTGTGGGCTTTGTTACAGTAGTGTACCGGGGCTATGCGGTCGAGTATCCTCCCTTTGTGCCACAGTTGGTTCCGATGCCCTGGCTTTCGTTATTCCCAGAACAGAATCTGCCAAACCGTTTCCTGTAAAAAAACAGAAGGACAGAAATAGAGTACCAAGTACATGTAGGTAGGCACTCTAAAACACATTTCCATCGTTACCGATACTGCATTCTCGATAGCCCCCAGACGCGTGTGGTATCCAGAGCGGCATAGCGTCTCGACCCCACCCTTTTTCTGCGAACAGCATTATGAGACATGCTGAGACAATGCTGTACGACTGCACTTGTAAGGCTTAGCATGAGCCTCAAGTTCAGGAGTGTTCAGCCCATTATCGTGATATTAGAATGCCTTACGCCCCTAACCGCTTTGTGTTTTACGGTGGTCGGGTAGTCGTAGATAAGTAATTAGGATCCACAAATCGACGAATAAATGTGAACGCCTTGTTCAATGCCCCAGTAACGCGAGGCTCTAGTTCTCGAATTACGCGTTATCAAACCATAAACGTCTTCATTCTTTCCGCTAGATACGGTTCCTCTTTCATCGCCTTGGGTCCACGATCACTGCCTGCTTTGGATAGCACAAGCACGTTCTTAGGTGTGAGGTTGTTGTGATACAGTATCAGCCAGCCGCAGTGTGTTGACAAATTACAGCAAGCTGTGCATACAAAGAACCAGGGCTTGCTATGCCAAGATTGGTGAGTACCGAATGAGTTGTAGTAAAATTAAATTCACAAAACGGGTTCTTCATAAAAGTAACTGGCTTTTACTTACCTTAATCCATCAGATTTAATACATATACTCACACCTTACAATCATCATCTAGTTAGGTCTTACAATCACTTTAGATGTCTCCTGCCGCAGTTTCACCGTTCGATCTTGACAAGATCCTCTCAACCGAGAGCTATTCTAGGACTTCTTCTAGCGGTAGAAAGTCTAACTTCTGAGCACCCAAGCCTGATAACTCTCTAATACTTCCCCTTCTGTTCGCTGGCCCCTAAAACACAAACGAGGAGACCATGTATCTTTACCATTGTCTCCACAGACAAGCTTAGTAGCCTCGTATATCGAAAGATAACTCTATCGCGAATCTAACTCCTCTATCCACAAAAACAACTGATAGAGTCTTCCCAAACTCTCATTTTTCTAATCTACGGTCTAGTATATCAATTGCAAAATTACAGTAGGTTCAGGGTAATTCGAATCGTAATACCGCCGAGCCCGGCGTCTTTAGGAATGTGTCCAGTCCTGCCAAACGGCCTGCGATCTCCATATCCCAGCCTTCAGGCTTGGGCCCGTGGTAAGACTCCATGATAGGCTCTGGTGCAATCAGCCTACGACATGGACCACAACCATGTACCAAGCCATTTCAGAACCAGCCACTCGATTGGTAAGAACCCACCACGGAACCCGATATGCTTAACAACCCTACAATGGCCATGAAGATATCCACGTCGTCCTGCAGATCAAGCTCAAGGCATAATTCGCATTATACGGTACATTTCCCCGCTCTCCAAGATATTTAGCGAGCATCCAACGCTAGCTTCGTATCTGCTACGCCTTCTTGCCCAGAAGTAGGTATCAACCTTCACGACTATTCGCTTGGTGGTACTGCACTTATCCGTATAGGGCAACGTCACGAAGGCGGGATTATCGAAAGGAATAATTGTCTACCCCTTATAACCTCACGAACACAACGTATGCTTGAGCACGTACGGGTTGAAGAGGAATCACCAAGCTATGTTCTAAAATTAACTCCCGGCTACAACCCTACGTGACAAGGAATGGGCATAGCCGCGGTTGGTCACACATGGGCGCTAGGCGTTACTATGTGTATTTGCTATGATCTAGAGCGATAGGAACGGGGCTTCTAGTGTCAATGATAAAAGTGGTAGAGGGCTTTATTTATTTCTCTACTCTTCGGACCCACACGACCCCGAATCTCGGGATCCTCGGCCCCAGAGGCTCTGGGTTAACACGGCGGAATAACAGTCGTGTCAGCTTGCAGAAGGGATATCTTCAATAAGTCCAGGTACATCTATTCCATGCCACCCTAGGACACGCCAGCCAAATAATTTTCCAAGGCCAGAATACAGAACCGTAGGAGAACTATGTTTAAAATAATAGCAATAGACCACGCTATAGACACTTCCTTCCACACGAATAGAAGAAAGAGAGGAGATAACAGCGTGACACGATGTATAGCAATCGACCAAGTAGCTTCCCCGCGACATTCCGCCCCACTAACCCCACCACCCCACCACCCTAGAAACCTCTTAACCAGCAACATTCCCAAAACTCTTGACATCCCCGACATTCCCCTCATCAAATCACATCAGTAAACACCAACCCAAACAAACCATGGCTCGCCCACGTTCCCCATACGCCGACACCGACATGTCCGCCAACGCTGATCCCGACGCGATATCCGTCCTATTCGTCTGTCTTGGAAACATCTGCCGTAAGCCCCTTACACATCCCAAAGTCCTACTCGCTAACACTACTACTACCCAGGCTCCCCAATGGCCGAGGGTGCTTTCCGCCGCACCGTTCATAGGGCTGGATATGCCGGCAAGTTCCGCAAGATCGACAGCTGTGGCACTGCCGGCTATCACTCTGGGGAACCCCCTGACCCTCGTGAGTTCCAAGTCTGTTTTGTTGTGGATGGGGGAGTAATATAATGGGTTAGGCACTCTTCGGATCCTTGCCAAGAACTCGATTCGTCTTGATCACCTGGCTCGTCAGGTTGAGACTAGTGACTTTCATAATTTTGATTTTATTCTAGCTATGGATGTGGGTTTTTCTAAAATACCGCTTAAGGGGATGAGGAGTAGCTAACTGGTACCTCCGCTAGAACTCTAACCTGCGTGATCTCAACCGCATCAAGCCCAAACACAGCAAAGCCAAAGTGCGTCTATTCGGCCACTACGGGTCCCACGAGGGCGAACAGGTTAATGATCCTTACTACGGCGGACATTCTGGGTTCGAAACAAACTATAAACAGCTCGTCGCGTTCACTAACAAGTTCCTCGTTGAGGAGTTTGGAGCTGACCTAGAGACCGAGGGTGAAGAAGGCAGGGAGTGAGGGTTCTACTCAGCATGCTTTTGAATATTGAGATACTGTGGTGTAATGTTGGTGGCTGCAACTTGCACTCGCTTATAGGTGGGCGTTTTAAAATGATGGGGGAGGGCGTTTGTGGTTTTTTTTGTAGAAGGGGCAGATGCTGAACTCTGTGGTGGCTTTTTCTTCCCCTTTTCATTCTAAGTTTGCTTGACAGAGCTGGAGGTAGAAATCAGCTGTGTAATACCCGATGCGCTATCTGAACTGTATGTAACAAAGCACTTGTATGGCTGTTTGCAGCACATGGGATTCGAGAATGTCACAAGTAGCCACAACCGCAGATCTTATAATTCCCTGAAACCAACTCATAAAGTCCCATTCGCCACACTCACGACAAACGCCCACCAACCCACCATCCCACCATCGGCTCAAAGCACCGCAGTTCATTGACGGTAACTGAATAACGGTCAGGCCACCCTTATCGCTATCAACGTCACACAAAACAGGAACCGGTTGTTGTCGCACACATACCCCCCTCAGTCAGTTTGACGTATGCAACGTCAAAAACCTGTCAGCTGCAAGCTTAAAAATACTACTATAACGCCTCTTGGTGGGGTTTGGAATTCTGCTTCAGCTATAAAGTCCACTACATACCCCGCATACTATTATTATTATTTTTTAAAATCACTGATACTTTACGAGGTAGGATATCATCGATATGGTTTCTAGCGGTAAAAACACACATTTTGGTACAGCGGTGAAACGAGAATTAGACGAGAAGGTATTCCCCCTCCACTACTATCTCCCTAGTACTTAAACCACTAACTAACGCACCATAAAACCTTAGGCAGTCAACAACCCCACCACACCCCCAGAGGCCGAAAACGTAGGCGTAGTATCCGACTCCGACGACCTACAATCGCCTCTCTATGGCTTCGACGCAGCAGACGCCGGGAACGTCGGTGTAGTGTCTGACTCGTCTTCGGATGATGATGGGTATCGGGAGGTTTCCTATAGATCGAAGGAGGAGGAGCAGGGGGAGGGGGAGGATTTGATGCAGTATAGGATCTGGACGGATAATACGGGGGTTTATACGACTTTTGCGCAGTTTTGTAGTTGTGTTGATGGGTTGGTTTGTTTGGCGAAACCTCCGGGGGTGGGGAAGAGGTTGGGGTTGGTGAGGTTGGAGAGGTTGTCGGTGGGGGATAGGGAGTTGGTTGGGAGGTATATGAAGGAGTTGGAGGTGGGGGAGAGGAGGAAGGCGAGGAGACGGAGTAGGGGGGGGAGGGGTTATGGGAAGTAGGGATGGAGGGGGTTGAGGAGAGTTGGAGAGTAGGTGATTGGGGGTGCTCAGGGATATTGAGCAGGTTTGAGTGTGTAAGATAGAGATTTCTTGTCTTTCCCCTGGATTTTTCTGTTTATTTTTTGTTTATTTTTTCTGGATTTGGGCTTTTCTTATGGATGAAGATGCATGCGGTGTTTTGAGAATCCAGCTGTGACTGATCGCTTTATGCTTGCGTATGAGTGTGCCCCTATCTCTTCGTCAATCCGTCGATTGCAGTGTACCTTCATGGAATATCACTCGATGCCAGCCGCACCCGGGTAGACTCTTCCCGAGATCTCGCCAAGAAGCCAGACCCACCTGGGCGATAGGAAGGAAAATAGCTCATCCGTAACACAGCTATTTACTGGAGTCACCTAAGAGCAACCTCGCATTCAGTACATAAGATCTATTAAACTACGGCTACATAACAGTCCAGAGTCGCGGCTGCCAGGATCACTAACGTTGACCGTCAAGCTATAAACCCGTCACGTCATTCCGCATGCATGCGGCTCTGCTCGCTTACGCAGAGCCGCGATGACAGCGTGATATTAGATACCTCATATACCAAAGCTACATCAGAGTCTCTGCCCAAAGCTCCGTGCAGATAAGCGAGGCTAGTTGAGCTCAGCTAACACGCTAAATAGATATGTCGGGGATCACAATCCGCTCCCCACCCTGTCTCCACCTGTCTATTCCCGTGTTTAGTAACCGCGTATCGGAGCCTCTTGCTTCACCGCTGGATTTGCCAAGTGCTTTATACGGCTTCAATTGCTAGTAGGGATAGTAATCTCCTGACGTAGTGCGTGCGATTCATATATACCCGGGGATCTCCTACAGAATCTAACTCGGAGATTCCAGGTGCTTTGCACGATGTGGGGCAGTTAGGCGGACGGGGGGAGGATTGAAACGTCGGAGATATCTAAGGAACATCCACCCCGTATCGATACTGTCGGTAGGGGCGCTAGAGAGTTAATGTTCTTTTTTTTCTCTGTCTCTTTGGAAGGACTGGTAGATCACAAAACATGGTTAACGTTCTGTAGGATGATAAGAAAAGTGGTCTATGCTCCCCATGTTGGACAGGAGAAATAGCAAATATGTTTCTGATGGAGGGAGATGATTGGGGAGATGAGTAAGCTTGAATGATCTCGTCCCGAGATTTCTTATATCCCGTGCCAGAGGTTCGGTACCGATTCTTGAACCGATGCGTGGGAACGGGTTTGGAGTGAGGTTTGGGGACGATTTTGGAATTGCGTAGCTGGTGCAGGAAGTAGCTATCCTATGTAGATGGTAGCTTTGAAACATGGGGGGCAGTGTAGAGTGTAGTTCTGTGTTCGTTTCTTCTATTCGGGATAGATCCTAATAGAGATGAAATGTTGCTTCTTCAACGTCACGACTATTTACTGTGTATGTGTTGGTATTACCGGGCATTTCTCGGTCGAGCAAGGAGATTCTTGCACCGGGAAGCTCGAATCGAATTGTGGTCTGAGTCGTCGATCTCCATGATTACCAACCGCCCGTGCGGCTCACGCTTCGAGACTCTCCACCTGTTTCCCGGCGTCCGTCACCGAATTGACGGTACCCTAATTCGAGATCCCTCGCAGGGGTTATAATGGTGAGGCCGTCTTGGGATGGTGTGGCTTTTACGTGGATATTGTGATCTTTGGGCTGGTACTCTTCTCTGGGGTGTGTAGTATATTCACAGCCCTTTTGAATTGGGAGATAACAATAGATTGCAGGCAGAGACAGACTCTCGCTATCTGCCCACCCCTACGTGTATTTGCTTCTTGCTTCCTTTGACTTCTCTCGCCGTTGGAGAAGAAACAGGAGTCGTCACGAGGTTCAATCTCAACCAATATTCCGGTGAGACCCGGATACAGATTTGGGAGGGATCTGCAAGAAGCATTCGGTGGTCTTCACCGACAGCCGACTCTTCGGGATTGTGGAACGGTGCCACGGACAGGATTGTTGTGATGCGAGGGGGCGTTATTGCAGGAGTTTCTACGATCTTTGGGATAGCTGATAGAGAGGATTTGTTGGGGAAGGGGGGATGTCATTGCACGAGAAATTTCGTCAGTGGGGCTTGGTGTTATTTTGGGAGCAAATTTCTAATTGATAATGGCTGTTTTTTATGCAGCGGGAAGTGGTTGCTTGGCTTGCGAGCGTCGGGAACAAAAGCGATATCACTCCCCTCTCAGGCGTCACAACTGCGTCCGTCACCCTTGCTTCCTGCAAATACCTCGAAACAACTCGTTGTCTTTTTTTTTCCTTTCTTTCTTTCTCTCTCCCTCGCACAGCACCAACACTGTCCGAGGAACAAAAAGAAGGTTATCGGTGGAGTGTGGAGGAGGAAAAAAAAACCTACAAAGTTCAATCGTTCCACGAGGCTGTTCTTTCCCGTGTTGTCATTGCTTCCACGACCATCCATCCATCTTTGACTTCTCCCCCGTTGTCGCCTAGCCATTGTGAAGGAAGGAAAATAATTATTTCCTTGTTGTAGTAGTACTACTTCTACCTCGTCAGGCGCGAAAGAGAGGAAATAAAAAATAAATACATACAAAAAACAGAAGAGATGGATATCAGCTCGCTTCTGTCGCCTTCGGACGACTCATCTCCTGGTCCTGCAAACCCTTCTGCTTCCCCGCGCCCATCACGTCCCCCGTTCGTGAGCACAAACTCTAATTCACCTGGTCCCGGTTCCGGCGCCAACACGAATCCCCGACAGTCACCGGCGACGAGCGGGGAGAGGTTCATCGCCAGGGTTATTTCGTCGTCCGCGCCGAGGACCGCAACTCCGGAGTCGAGAGACGAGGTCATGGGGGATTCTGGCGAGGGGAGAACGAGCACGTCGATTGAGATCAAGATGGAGGATCCAGATGAGGTGGAGGTGGAGAGGGTGGACCCGCTTGAGGGGGCAGATTATGAGCGGATTGCCGCGTTGTTGGAGTTTATCACTGATCGCCCTTATCAGTATGAGTCCCATGTTGAGTACATTTCTCTACTACATCGTGGGTTTCTCGCCCATCAGCAGTCGGCTGGACGAGGTGAGGAGTATATTTTACTGGCGGATCTTCGGACTGGTCGACAGGAGATGTTGGAGCGGTTTCCGTTGAAGGAGTCTATGTGGTTGGAATGGATCGCGGATGAGACATCGATCGCTACGGGACTGGAGGATAGATTGAATGTTCTAGAGCTGTGTTCCAAGGCTGTGGAGGAAGAGGGCGCAAGTGTTTTGCTCTGGAAGACCTATGCCCAGTTCCTAGAAGCTCAGTATTCAGAGGCCAGACATGGTAGGAGTACGGGTCTAAGCCCTGAGGATAAAATCGCGTTGGGAGAGCTCTTCACGCGGGAGTTTGTCGTCGAGACATATAGACTTGGGGCTCAGGCTACGATGAACATTATCTCAGATGTGAGTTTCCTGCCTACGGATCGTTCTGAAACCTTGCTGATTGTTGTTCAGAGTAATGAACTGTGGGATAGATACCGAGATCTGCTCATGCAGGATCTCGACGCTGACCCAACGTGAGTTTTCCTACACTCTGATAAGCTTGGGCTATGGCTGATGGTTTAATTATAGTTCTGCTAAACTCGACTTCATCCGAAACCTCTACAAAGCTCGTCTCCTAGTCCCACACGCTACAATCAGCGATACCTTCTCCGCATTTAGCACCTTCATCACCCGCTACGACAACGCAAACTACGAGTCCGTAATGGTCAGCACCAACAAGCTCTACGCCGCAGCACTCGAGAAATACTCCAGCCGGGAGATCTTCGAGCTCCGCCTCAAGCGCGAGAAAGGTAACATTACAGAAGAATGGAACACATGGGATGAATACCTGAAATGGGAAACCAACCAACCGAAGAAGAAACTCGACGTCGAAATGGCCTGCACACTCTACGAACGATGTCTACTACGATTCGGAGACCAAGCTCGAGTCTGGGAAACCTACGTCTATTTCGTTCTAGAACGAGCTAATACCTCCCCGCGTGCTATATCGCTGCTGAAACGCGCTACCCGTCATTGTCCGTGGTCGGGGACTTTGTGGGCGCAGTATATCATTGCGTTGGAACGGGGGTATAAGCCGTTTGAAGAGGTCTCGGATGTGAAGCATAGGGCTACGAAAACGGGGATGTTGGATCTGGGCGGGTTGGAGGAGGTGTTGAAGGTGAATATTGCGTGGTGTGGGTTTTTGAAACGGAGGGCGTTTGAGCATGATGCTGGCGAAGATGATTTCGATATGGCGGAAATGGGCATCTCGGAGGCGGTCACGGAAACTGGGAAAGATGATCCGGAGTATCGGTTGCAGAGGATCCATATCAACTTTTGTACCCTGGCGAAGAAGTTTGAATCTGCGAGTAATATCTGGAAGGAGCTCGCAAAGTCTCAGGATCATTCTTATGAGTTTTGGCTACGATATTATCATTGGGGGTTGGCGAATCAGACGAAGGAGTCTGCTGGGAATGTTTTGAAGCAGGCTTTGAGGGTGAAGGTTCTTGATTGGCCCGAGAAGATACTGGAGACTTATAGAAATCATGTAGAGGATTATGGGGATGTTGGGGAGGTGGAGTGGGCTACTATTCGGCATAGGAAGTTGTTGACGGAGATTCAGGATAGAAGAAATCAGGTAGATTTCTTATTTCTCCCCGTCGTGGGATTACTCTAACGTTCGGATAGGAAGCACAGGCTGCGGCGCACCAACAAGCACAAGTACAAGTGGAGATAAGACAAGAACAGCAACAGGAAGCTGAAACAGCACTACCTGAGGAGGCTCGGGTTAGTTCAAAGCGGCGACGAAGTCCTGTCGAGACCGCTGATGATACTCAACCCAGTAAAAAGCCTAGACCGGAGGAACTAGATCAAGACATGCCACTAGTGCCTGCACTTCCTTCTGCAGCGTCTGTGGCTAAACGGGATCGTGAGAATACTACGGTCATCGTGAAGTATTTGCCGCCGGATTATCCGGAGGTGAAGGTCCGGCAGTTTTTCAGAGAAGTGAGTAGTATACATTTGCCTGTCTCTTGCCTTTTATTTCATCGTACTAACCCTTGATATAAAGTGTGGTACGATAAACAGTTTGAAGATTATTACCGAAAGGGACGGGAAGTCGTCAACCGCGACTGTCGAGTTTGACGCTAAGGAGGATGTTCTCGCCGCTCAGACCAGGGACGGGAAATATGTCGAGGGACGCCCGATTGAAGTCCAAATCGGGACAGGATCGACGCTTTATGTCACGAATTTCCCGCCCTCTGCTGACGAGGCTTTTATCAGGAATTTATTTAAAAATGTAAGTATTTCGGTTAAGCATCCATAGATGCTTGGGTCCGTAGACTAATTATGTCGTTCTAAGATTGGTGAAATTGTGGATGTTCGTTTCCCGAGCTTGAAGTATAATAGCCATCGGCGCTTCTGCTACGTTCAATTCATGTCTTCTGAGCAAGCGCAGAGGGCTACGCAATTGGATGGTAAACAGCTTGGGGAGAAGGAGAGGCTAGTGGCGAAGATATCTGCACCGAATCAGAAGAAGGACCGGTCGGGCCCAGTGTATGGCTTCCAAATTCTAATTTCCCCTTTGGGATGTGATTGGTACTGATCCTCCCGGTGTTGGTCCTGCAGACATGAAGGTCGCGAGTTATATATCCGAAATATCGATTTCCAAGCCACCGAAAAGGATCTTCTAGACTTGTTTCAAAAGTACGGGCAGATCGAGAAGGTCCGAGTGCCCCCTGGTCCGAGGAAGGGGACACATAAAGGCTTTGGATTTGTAGCTTTCACAACCAAGGTAAGACATCTCATGCATGTCTCAAGATATCTGCCTAAATTAACCCACAAATCATAGGAGCAAGCGGAAGCATCCCTCGAACTGAATGGAACACAACTCAAATCCCGTATTCTCGATGTTAGTATCGCCCAAGCCAACCCAGGGAAGCAAAAACCCGGCAACGCAGTCGACGCTTCGAGAGCCAGTACGCCAAGCAGTGATCACGGCCACCGTACAAATGGAGACAACATGAGCTTGGCTTCACCATCAGCCTCAGGTGGAGCCGGTTCCCCGCCTGCTTCGGTACCATCTTTCGACGATATCAAGAAAAAAACACTGGGGATTATGAATGTTGCTGATACTGTCAACGATACGAAGATCCGTGAGATGTTTGAGAAGTATGGTCCTCTTAGGAAGGTTGCGTTGCGGCCAGACCACCAGGGTGCGATCGTGGAATATGAGTCGGTGGCGGATGCGGGGAAGGCTACGCTGGCGCTTGATGGATCTGATCTCGCGGGGAAGAGGATTGCTATTGGGAGTCTGCCGGATTTGATGAAACAGAAGCCGGAGGTAAAACAAACGAAGGGGTTTGCGACGGCGGGTAAGAAAGAGGAAGCTAAAGGTGCGTTGTTTGCTGCGCCGACAAGTGTGGTGAGGGCTAGTGGAGGAGCGACAAGGGGACAGAAGCGGAGAACCGGGTTGGGGTTCGCCGGGCCGATAGGGAGGCAAAAGATAGTAGTGGTAGGGGAGGAAAAGAAGAGTGCTGAGAGGGATATAGTTATGGGTGATGGGGAGGCTGAAAAGCCGGCGAAGTCAAATGCGGATTTTAAGGCGATGTTCCTGCGAAGATAGACATTTCATTTCGATTTCGGGGGTGCATAGGCCAACATGTTGTGACGAAGTTTGATAGCTGTCTCTGTTTAGTTTTGTCGGAGAGGTTGTTTGTTCTTTTGCTTGGTTTTATCTTGCTTTACTGCATTGTACTATAGTTGTGGTGAGCATGTGTCTGTGCTTGTGTTCTTTTTGTGGCTCTTTTTTACTTTCGTAGCCTTTATGAACTATTCAAGAGGAAAAAGTGCTTTGGGCGGAGTCAGGAACATAAGTATAATCTTTTTAGTATAATGATGGAATATTTTTGCCTGGTTTTCTACCGAGATCTAAATAATATAGGGAGATAAAAGTCGTATGCGCCGTTAGTTTAATGGGTTCTCATTGGCCCGCTTAGGCTCGTGTGGGCTGGGGCTGATCTATAGAAAACAGCGACCCTTGATGTGATACTCACCTTTTGTCGTGCTTACAGGAGGGGTCAAAACCCGACTGTGAGCACAAAAAAACATATTTTGGTCTTTCTGAATTCTCGAGAAACAATAATGCTCCTAAGTTTCCGTTTACTAACTTTATAAACATGCATGTATTCCTTTTAAATCCGGCCGCAGGCCTAGGCCGGACGTGGCTTGTATCTGATATCTTGGTTCAGCCTTTTCTCCCTCGTAACAAGCCATAGGAGATACTTAAGTGTATGCAAAACCTTGGCCCTGGTACTCCAAGGATATCTCCACGACTAATCACTCGAGTGAATCCTTAATTGCGGCAAAACAGGATCCAGATATACAAATCATACATCATCACTCGCCGGGAGAGCAGAACGCGAAACCCCGTCTTGGCGATATTTGCTGGCGCGGCGATACACAGCCTCACACAAGAATAACTCTCGAGACTACTTCGACAACATCACTTCAAGACATTCAGTAACTCGATAAAAGATAAACTCTCATAATGCTGCTCCCAGCTCTTAGGCTCCCAAATGAGCTTCTCATGGAAATCGCCAAAAACCTAAACCCAGTTACTCTGAAAGACTTTATCGAAACCTACCCTCATCTCGCGAACCTTCTAACACCGATTCTCGAAGCCGTCCTTCGACGACACTTCGTGAAGCACTACAAACCCATTTGCTGGGCAGCAATGTACGGATATGGAGATTTGGCGAAAATACTTCTCGAAAACGGGGCAGACATATACACTATCGATGACGGAAGAATGACGGCATTTCACTGGGCTGCTTCTAGAGGGATGATTCCTCTAGTGGAGCTTCTTTTGAGCTACGGATTTGAGATCGATGAAAGGGATGGTTTGCATAACAAAACTGGGCTTCACCACGCTGTGGAGCATAGCCGTTTGGATATGGCTAGGTACCTCGTGGGAAAAGGAGCAGATATTTCTCTCCAGTGTAGATGCAGGCAGACTCTCGCCCATCTAGCAGTGTCGTCGTTTATGACTGTCAGGAGCAAGATCCCGATACTTCAGTTTTTAGTGGAGTTGGGGGTCGATCTTGATGCGCGAGACGGATTAGGGAAGACAGCGCTCCACCTAACAGCAGAAAATTACTTCGATGAATCTTGCGATGCGATCAGGTTTCTAATAGAGCATGGGGTTGATGTTAATGCTCGAGATCAATGGGGAGGTACTGCTCTTCGTTTAGCGGCACAAGATATCTGCCGTGATTATAGGGTTATAGATCTACTGTTGGAGATGGGAGCCGATACTCTGAGGCAAGAACCCTATGACAGAATGCTCTCAGAATTATCTATCGCTTTCAAAAAGGGTCGGTGGTCTTGGGACGATATTCCAAGGAATACTATTTTCGTGTTTTCTTGGGATAAGTTCGGCTGTCCTTCTATCGATGGACTAGTTAATCCTGTTGCTTGACGGGTGGGAGTTAGATATAGCTGGAAGTAATGGGGGGGCTTTTTTTGGATTGGCCCTGATTGTCTAGTGTTTTAGCCTGACCTAGAGTATTCTGCATCCATGTCTCGGTTTGTAACCCTTGTGCATCGATGCTTTGAGGTTCTATTTTCTATGTTGTATAATAGTTGTGTTATCCAGTAGGCTCCCTTCCATGTAGCTAAGAGCAACCGGGTCAGATCTTTTCACTGGGGTTCTCTATTTCTACGTTCAGGTTTATTGTGGTAGTTTTCGGTGAGCCCTAGAGCTGTATGAGAGTATGAGGCATTATTGTTAGTATTATTACTATTATTATTAGTTCTCGGCGAGGGGTACCTTACGCTTGCTGCTGTGCGGTGGGTACGAGATTGTTATTACATGTAAGCAAGTTAAACGATCGATTCTGTATGATTTTCTTCGAGAGAGAAATAACTGTGATTAGTTAACTAAAGACTATCTATACCAATTATTCCCTAGGGACTTTTGTATGTTAGATTCTTTGTTTAATGTGATAGTCGATATGGAGTTGGAAATAATTCAGTCACAACCCATCACTCGCTACCTCTCCGGTTCTTGTCTATTGTAATAGTATTGTGTATTGCAGATAGTTTTTTGGCGAAAACTAAAACCCAAATGTATAAGAGACTTTCTATACTCATAGCCCTCAGGTAATAATAATTCTCATACTATAGACCTCCAACTATTTCACCAATCATCTCGGGTCTCTTGGTACTCACAACAGTTAAGAAGCAAGAGACTTTGAAATCGAAGTGGAATGAAGAGTGAAGAGACGTGAACATATCTAATCTTAGTTTGCTACCATTGGGAGTAACTATTAACTTCATCTCCGCAGGTCTAAACGTTCGACCCATGCCCAACACTACCCATGAAGATTCAGCTAAGGATGTACACCAACACTATTTAGGGAAGTCTATATCACGATCAGGCAAGTAACTGGTGTATTCATCAGAGACTGTCTAATAGAGCTAGCAGAAGCGGCTGGCCAATGTTCCTTTGATAAAATGGGGGTTCGAACGAGACTATGCGTGATACATTTCCATCCCCACTCTACTGGTTCTCTCTCGCTAATCCTAAGTATACTGTCACGGGACGATATCCAGAGGTTATATAGCCCTCTACTCGGCTTTTCTCTCCTTTTCATTATCTTCATACTCAATATATACCCTTGCCTTTGTGCCCTGCCTTTGTGCCTCCGGTCTTCATTATCTTGTACTTGGGCCATTGCCCAAGGCCTTACCTATACAGTAACTTCTAAAGGTCTCTCACTACTTCAGACTCCTGCAATGGTTCATGCAAGGCGTGATCTTTTCCTGTAAAATTTCTACTGACTTTCGGGGGCCAGGTCTGAGATAACCAATCCTAGAAGCAGGCGAATACCCGCTTACAAATCGTTGATGAGTAGGCTGATCGAGAAATTCACTTCCGTACATTTCGTATTGGGTTTCGGTTTCATCTTATTCTAGGGTGTTTTTTTCTTGATCTTCTCCTACCTGTTTTTTTCTGGTGAATAAAGTTCTCTTCAGAGTCTGGGGAATAGCTATCCTATTAGCTATCCTATAAACCGTCACAAGAGCCGTTTTTACCACCTTTTTATTCCACCAAATTTAACGCAACAGCTAATCCAGTACCATAACCTAGGTAGTTGAATGTACTTACAAGCAATCAATCAAAAAACTACGGCTCACGGGGGGTAATTTTTGAAAGCAGTTCTTCGATAGCTAATGCCAAGCCTATGACTTTCTAGTGTAATCTTCCAGCCAAACACATTTGGCTGGGCGACAACCAAAAAATGTCATGAGTGTAATGATCAAGTATCTCAATGGTCCCTTGCCCTAGCGCCTAAACAAGTATGTGCGATGGTGAACTAGGTAGTTATACAAGCTACGGGACAGGCAGTTGGATCATATCTGATACGTTCTGCGTGCGATAAAATTGGGACCCAAAAACAGTACCATTCACGTCGACTACTGTAACATCGGCAAGCCTGGGGCAGAAAATCCACAAGGTTGGCTACCCAGGTTACCACCAAATAGTGTCGCTACTATTCTATTGAGCCCGAAACACCACCAACCCTTCTGGGCATGCAGAAATACGAACGTTGTTGGGGGCTACCTCAATTACATTGCTATTTGAGGAATTCCTTATTTTAAGAGGACCTCAATAGGCTATAATCGAAACTTAAAGTCGAAAAAATTTGTGGGTCACAACACGGCTCGGACGGCCTATTCCTGGTTTTTCGAATATAGCCCAAGTATCACACTCCTCTCTCCTACTTTTTTTTGCTAGGATAGAATCGTGAAAAGAATGCTAAACCTTGTAGAGGAAGGCTCTATGAAGTTAAAGCAACCAAAATACTTCAAGCATCTAGGGGCTTTCCTCGCTCATCTAATCGAGGCTTAGCTTCGGGAATTTTGGAGCCGATATAATCACAAACCATCACTCGTGGCTTTCACCCACAAGGTAAAACCTAAAACAGGCTGGGATCAAGTAGCAGTGATACTCCCAGAAATACTCCCACGACTGCTCCTTGCACGCTTTTAGGTGGGTGGTTGGTGATTACGAACCTGGGCAACTCCTGATGAATCTGAACCTTGAAAAAAATGCTAGCAACGGGCGGGTCGCCGTCTTGGTATTATAGTTTTTGCTCTGTAGGGGGCCGCGTTAGCTGTGTAAGAAGAGCAACAAAGCTTTATCCGGTCAGGAGGAGAAAAATCATGACATCTGAGCCCTACGAGTGATAGGCCGTGATTATCACCAAGCCAGGAGTTTCCTACACATTGGCGCTTTTTAGGCTATAACTAAATTTTACAGGGGAGATTAAGTACTCACCAAGGCGTCCACAACTTTTCTTGGCACCAAGAGTAGTAATTTTATTCGTACCAAGCACCAAGACGGACCAGTACTCCCCGCTCAATTTTTAAGATTTCAGTTGATACAAGTAACGAATACAAGTACTGCACAGCCTCGCGGTGCCAGAGCCGTAATTCATCGCTAGCTGTTACCGTGTCGAAAATCCGTTATCGGGGGGGGAGTCTATTGTCTACGGGACGGGAGTAACAGGATGACGCGTCGTCTGGACTAAGAAACTTGGCTCTCGTCTTACGGCAGGAGGAAAAAGGAACTATGGTGATCAGTGACAGCACTGCGGCCCCGATTTCTGGAAAGTAGCTAATGGTCGATGCCGCCTTGTTGATTAGAAAAAAGAGCTCGTTGATCTATAACTATACTTGGTGGCTCTAGCTCATGCGTGGAGGATTTTCAGGGGAAATGAATCGTAACCCCACGAGTTGAAATACGGTTAAAGATCAGCGGTGGGTGATCTCTTTGTACAGAGACGAAACCATGGATCTGGATTTCACTTGAAAAGGTCACTGGAATATTGGAGTTTCGCGGAGGCTCGTTTATATTTATTTCTACCCAAATAGGTTTCCCGATAGATAAATAAGAAAAATAGAATGTATCGGGAAAACGAATTGTAACGTGCAACTGAACTGTTGGTTGAACGCACATCAGAGTCCCCGAATGACCGCATTAAAAATGTGACCAAAAGCATCAATCTTGGATTCGTCGTGGTATGTCTGGTCAGGTAGAGATAAAGCCGCCAGGCATCCGTAGAATGACGATCCGATTTGTCAATTTCCAACGGGAAGGAGAGGAACGACTGGAAGAAAAACTGACACTTGGCGGGGAAGGAAGGACCGTTCACAACCTACATCGCGGTACCTTCCCTCGCAAGCACCAAGATACTCAACTCACCCGCAGGAAGTACGTGCTAATACTCATCATCATTCCGAAAAATTAAGGTCTTATATACTACAAGTAAGCATTACACCCATCAAACCATGACTTTCCTCCTTTTAACACCCTTGATCCCTGGTTTTGCTGGCCCATAGGTCATCTTCCATTTCTCTTCCTTTTCCTCGGGTTCCTTGAGCTCCACTCTTGGGGGCATTTCGAATCCGAAACTCTTCGCCGTTTTGACCAGGTCTAGTTTAGATACATCGAAGACAGACGGAAGAACGTGTGCTGTGTAGTTTTTGAGGTATGATCTGAAATACGGGCTTATGGTTAGCTACGGCAAGAGGGGTATTAGGGGAGAAGGAGGGAGAAGGAGGGAGAAGGGGAATGGAATCAGAGTGAGTTAGAAACTCGTATGGTTTTGTTTTCATTTAGCGGGGTCTTAATCCGCCTCATTAACACGGACCAATTTCTTCTCATCATATCAAGGAATCTCTCCCTCTCCCTCTCCCTCAGTCAAATAAACACGAGAGAAAATAAAGAACTAACCGGAATGCATCCTTCGCCTCACAGTTCAACGCATAGTTTTTAGAAATTAGTTTCTCGAGGTTGCCTTGCACTGCCACAAGTTGCTTATTCGAGAACTCGAATTCCTCAGTCGTGACGTTATTCTCCTTTAAGTAGTCTATGAAGCTTGACTCGGAGGGTTGCAGGAATATCACGCATTTATTCGCTGTACGACCGAGACGGGAGATGTAGCGCTGTGGGTTTTCCGGAGGGTCATATTGGATGTGCCAATCAACAGTAGGGATCTTGACAATGAGATGTTAGCAACAGAAAACCTCTCGTGCAGCAGTAAAGAACAGGAGGAAGAGTGTAAGGTGTAGTGGGAATCAGAGAGAGTTAAAAACTCGTATGGTTTTGTTTTCACTTAGCGGGGTCTTAATCCGCCTCATTAACACGGACCAATTTCTTCTCATCATGAGACACGAATGATAGGGTAAAAAGTGGCTATAGCTGTACATACCTCAAGACTTTGTGCCACTACATCAGTGCAAACTAGGGTTCCTTGCTCAGCATTTTTGAATTCGACAAGGTTTGTAGCCCGTTTCTGGGTAGTCTGCTTCCCGTGAATATCAAGCACCGACAAGCCCATAGCGTTCAAGATATTCCCATAAGCTTTCGCAGCTGCTGTTGAAGAGAGCACAACCACTACTTTCTTCTTCTGGAATTTCTTCAAGAACGAAAAGAGTAGTAGAAACCGCTTATCAGGTTCGATTGCTACATAGCCTTGAACCCGACCTTCAACAGCTGGGAGCTCTTCCTCGCTTTCGCCTTCCGCACTTATGCTTATTGGCTTCCTCAGATGCAAAACCTCTGTAATGTCATCTGAAATAGCAGTAGTCCCAAGAAGAACTGTTTGTTTCTTCTTAGGGAGCAGCTTGATAATCTGCTCCATAACTTCTTTCGTTTCTGCATCCAACAGCCGTCCTGTATCATCAATTACCAAGATCTTAAGATCCTTCACAATGAAAGCTGTGGTTTTTTTAAGATGCTCTAGTAGTCGTCTAGGAGTAGCAATAAGAATGTTAATTCCCTTCTCTAACTTCTCGGCTTCGGACCGGAAGTTGGATCCGTCGGTTACGATGCCGGAGGTCTGGACGCTGCCAGCGAGGAGCTCGGACGCGACACTGAGAAGTTGGTGGGCTAGCTCGCGGGTGGGGGTTAAGATAATTGCGCCTGTACCATTGCGGGGTTTGAACCGCTTAGACGCGAGTATAGAGACGGAAGATGTGAGAGCAGCGAATGATTTCCCACTTCCAGGCTTGGATGTGGCTATGACCTATAGGTTGATAGGTTAGAATTAATGATGTATAAGTGAACGGGTCTGATGAAGAAAAAAAAGGCTTACGTCTTTCCTGGCCAGAATTGAAGGTATTGAATTCCGTTGGATTTCTTTTAAATCTGAGAACCCCATTGAAACAATGGCTCTTTGAATTTCAGGAGCGATATCCAGGTCTGAAAAGACCTTTGCACTCGATGAAATCACATCATCGGTGGTTTCAGCGTCAGACTTATCAAGTGCATCATCTTCTCCAGATTCAATCAATTCCCGATTTAGAGTCTTTTTCCGGTCTTTAGAATTAGGTTTCGATGATTTTGGCCCGTCCGCTGATCTTCGTTTCTTCTGACTTTTCTCGGCTCCCTCTGTCGTCCTGAATGGTGCGAATGGAGATTTGTGTTCAACAGCACCAGTATCTTGCTTTGGTTTCTTGACTTCCCTCTTCCTCTTCTTTGCTGAACGTTCCCGGCTATCCATCGAAAAGAAAGGTAAAAAGATGTGTAAGGGAAAAGATCGTGATATTTATTCCAAGAGTGACCGTCAACGATCACGATCCCTTCAAAAAAAAAAAGTTTTCTGTGGTTGCAGTCCTCGCTAAAAATTTCGCCGCATGCCCTAACCCTAGCCAAGTGCCAAGGATTGTGGAGGGATTCTCCCCTCTTCGCTCATTTGCGGGAGGCTGCAGGGTCCATTTTTATCTTTTCCAAAAAGGAACTTCGGCAAGATTTTAGAGGGGCTTCCGAGAACTTCACTTCTTCTCACCCATCTCGCATGATGCGTCGGATGCGTCGTCGGCGCTTTTTTTTTCTTTCTTTCCTTCTTCTCTTTAGCTGTTTCTTTTTTTTACTTCAGGACAACCTCTTCATTTTTTAATCGGACGTCGTTCCAACCTGTGTGGCGACATCCACCGTCGTCATAGCATGCTGTCCAATCTGGAAAGCGCTGGCTTGAGACAAACGCACGAAAGACTGAGATCATACTGAGATCAAAGCTGGCTGGTATTTTGACCAAAGATAACGCAGCAAAGGAGCTGGACTTCTCATGATCCCCCAGCCCTGATCACAGCGACTTTGCGTGTGATTCGTAGGTTTAAGAGGGGGGCATCAACCGTCAAATGACCAATCTTAATGAAATTTCGCATCCGAAGTACTCCACTGCTGACAGGATGCCGAACACCCACTGCTGGGAAACCCATATGGCTGTCAGAAAAAAATGTATTGTGATCTTTACCTTCGCGGGTCCCACTTCGGTCACAAAAGCGCGGGGGAGCCGCCGGGCCTTGGTTCCCTGCACATAATAAACTTGGATAAAGTAGCTTTGTACCTTAATGCCAGGAAGGAAATCAATCCGTCTAATTTATTCCCCACCCCTCTTTCATGTGTGAAATGCTTGTAACTACTTCTTCAAGAAACAATTTCATTCTTGACTCGGAATCTCGTTACAATATAGAACCCTAACCCTAGGGTTTGTTGCTGCTGACTGTTGTTCTATTCCAGGGCCTGAAACCGATCTGTCTCAAGATCCAAACAGCAGGCACCTTGTGGATGCTGATTCCAAATAAAGAAAATCTTGGCAGTGGCCTGAATCAGGCAAATGAATGCTTTCAGTATGGGACTGGCTACGAACCATCATCAGTTGCGGTGTTTATGTTTTTGGCAAGTGATCAATGGGCCAATAAAGTAATTTGCCCAGCAGACCAATGAGCGTACAGATCGCGAGATCGATCCCCTGACCCAAGGGTTGGTGGTGCCAGGCGATGAAAACTGAAGTAAAACGGGGAAAAGTTGGGGAAATAAACAAAAGACGCTATGTACTCGCTGTAATTCGTCGTCTTCTATGAAAGAGGAGGCTTTTCTGGGGCCTTGGAACAGAGAAGCGGAGAATAATTCAAGGAAGCGGTTTTGCGAACTGACGTCGTGAAGATCTAATCGACTGTTTGTGCGTAAGAGACTTCGGATAACTTGTTCCTTGTAAACTTGACTTAAGTCCAACCGCCGCCGAGTTATTATCCCGAGTACCATCTCGCGTTTGCAACCTTACGATTTAACGATTTACGCATTATTGTGGGTACTTTGGGGTACTTTGTGCACTTTGGAGGTTCTGTTTTGCTTGCTCATCAAGTGCTCTTCTCGTCCTCCTCCTTCCTCTCGCTCTCGACGCCTTCGTTTGTTACTGTTGCAGGTCGCGCTCTTGTCGGTCCGGGCGCACAGTGGAATCCTAGCCGAAACCGTACAGAGTGAAGTTGTCGTCGCGGATCCATCCATTCCGCCTAATTTGGCAGCACTCGGCGTCACATCTTTCTTTGAGAGGCAGTGCACAACGCTCAGCGCCGCACCCTCCTTGCCGCCCGTTGCTCGTTTTGGGCCTGGATCACATACTTGCTTGCGACGCACTCGTTCGGGGGAGTGTTCCTTTCCTGGGTCTAACCTTAGCAGCTGCACGGCTGTCCCCCTTTCCGTTTCCTCTCGTGAGAAAGGATTCCAACCATCTTCTGCCTCCTGCTTTCCCCCAATCCACTACCACCCCCTCCCTCGCTCAACCTCTCCTACAATTCGGCTGTCTGTCCATCGCCAGAATTAATCCAACCAGTCAACTCCACAGACAGCCAGCCTCGAGACAGCTTGCTTGCTCGGCTGCTCGTCCGCTTTTCTCCCCCCCCCGTCTCTCTTCTCTTTCATTCTTTATTTTCGCTTCTTGAATTCTATCAATATCCCCACTATTCACCACCATCCTCTCCTCACGGTCGCTATTCCACTTCGCTGCTTTCGCTTCGCTGACTGGTCTTTCCAACTAAACACCGACGCTTTTCTTTGTTTCCCACCCTCGTTTCCTAACGCACGCCTTAGCTCCCGCAGGCACAGCTCCTCCCAACCTCAGCCCCCTCAATTATTTTAACGTCCTGCCCCACGATTCACGCTGTCTTCAATAAGAGCTACAACTCGGTAAAACACCAGGGGATTCTCCCCTCTTCGACATTATTAATTCAACACACTCGTTAACTCGTCCACCATGCGTCACTCGTTATCACGCCTAAGCGGTTCATTACTGCTCGCTCTATCGCCCTTTGCTATCCACAATGTTGCTGCCGAGAGGATTATTCAGTCAACATCCCTGAATCCTTGTATGGACAATTCTAGCTTCTCTGCGTCTTTGTTCAATGTATCTTTCTCGCCAGATACCAACATTCTCAACATAAACATTAACGGTGTTTCATCTATCAACGGAAATGTCACGGCTACACTGTTGGTTATTGCATATGGGTACACAGCGTTGTCGAGAGAATTAGATCCATGTACGATGGGAGAAGGTTTTGGTGGAATGTGTCCTATGACCCAGGGGTTGATTAACTTGGAATCCCACACGACTATTGATCCCTCTGTTTCCCAACAGATTCCTCGTATGTTATTTTCTTGATACTCCCCGTTGCCAATAATATGGCTGACCCTCACCTTGTAGAAATCGCGTACCAAGTACCGGATATCGATGGAAAAGCAAAGATTATGGTCAATAAGACTGACACAGGTGAGATGATTGCTTGTGTGGAGGCGCCGCTCAGCAACGGTAAAACGGTCGATACGCACGGTGTCAGTTGGGCTACCGCTATCATCGCTGGTATGGGTCTTATCGCATCTGCCGTTACTTCCGGCCTCGGTCACTCCAATACCGCTGCCCATGTCGCTGCCAACGCGTTGTCTCTTTTCGGATATTTCCAGGCCCAAGCCATGGTTGGTATGACAGCTGTTCAACTTCCGCCGATCGTTGCCGCGTGGACCCAGAATTTCGATTGGAGTATGGGTATAATCAAGGTTGGTTTCATGCAAAACATCTTCCATTGGTATATCCAAGCCACTGGAGGTACTCCTTCGAATCTTTTCGGCGCACTTTCAGAGGTCTCGGTCCAAGTTATGAAGAGATCTATCGATGTAGCTCAGAGCAGCGTTTCCCGGGCTACAATGTATGGGTTTGATGAGATTGTTGCGCCGAGATCTACAAGCTTGGTATCGCGAGGCCTCGAGAAGAGATCAAACAACGACAACGGGCTAAATGACACTACTCAAAATATCAAAGTTTCTGGAATTCATCGTGTTGCTTTCAAGGCTGGAATCGAGGTTACCAATTTCTTTATGACTGGGTTGGCGTTTTTCGTTGCATTTTTGGTTTTGGTTGCTCTTGGTGTTGTTGCCTTTAAGGGAATATGTGAAGGAGCTGCAAAGATGAAATGGATTAAAGGCTCGAAATTCTTGGATTTTAGGAATGGGTGGCTTACAGTATTGAAGGGAATCATGTACCGATTGGTATGTCAAAGGACTACTCCTTCATGTTTACAAGTATCTGACAGGCAATTTGCAGGTCCTCATTGGTTTCCCTCAGATGGCAATCCTCTGCCTTTGGGAGCTTACAGAACGAGATTCCAGCGGTGCTGTTACTCTAGCAGTTTTCTTCTTTTTCTCTATGACGGCAATTCTTGGTTGGGCTTCATTTAAGGTCATCCGCATTGCTCAACGCTCAGTTTCTCTGCACAAGAACCCTGCATACATTCTTTACTCCGACCCGGCATCTTTGAACCGATGGGGATTTCTCTATGTCCAGTTCCGTGCCACAGCATACTATTTCGTTGTGCCGGTCCTGTTGTATACGTTGATGAAAGCTATGTTCATTGCCTTCGGTCAGGGCAACGGGACTGTTCAGGCGGTTGCCTTGGTCCTTATTGAGGTTGCGTATTTGGTTATCGTAGCCTTCATGAGGCCATTCATGGATAAGAGGACAAACATTTTCAACGTCGCCATTTGCTCCATCAATTTCATCAATGTTATCTTTCTTCTGGTCTTCACAAATATCTTCAAGGGCCCAGTGAGTATATCTTTTTCCCTAGTTTGAGTAACTTGGCTAATTATTGTCAGGGGATTGTCGTTAGTGTTATGGGGGTCATCTTCTTCATCCTCAATGCCTCATTCGCCCTTGTTCTCTTGATTCTCGTCCTGATTTCTTCCATCTACGCACTCATCTCAAAGAACCCAGATGTCCGCTATCAGCCAATGCGTGACGACCGAACATCCTTCATCAAGTCGAATTCTCAAATGATCCTTTCGACCGAGTTGGATGCCTTGGGAGCCACTGCTCGTGGTGATAGCAAAGCAGGCTACAAGAAACGCGATTTGGAGGAAGACGCTGATTCCTACTCTACGAGCACTATTTCAAAACAGCAACATGATGCTAGCGCCATACCGCTTCCACCTTCGACGGCCGGATCGATGGCCGCCAGCTACCGTGATGCTCCGCGATCACCAGTCAGTCCTGCTGTGCCCCTATTCCCTACGACGAGCAACGACCCGTCAAGGAACGGCTACAGCCAGAACCAAATGTCTCAGTCCAATCACTTACCTTTATTGACGACTACTGGGACTCCTCGATCACCTAGTCGAGATGGAAATAGGTCACCAGCACCATCAAGTCGATCACCAGGATATGAATACCAACAGCAACCCCTATCAAGACAGGGATCTAATGGTGGAATGAACTGGAATGCTGGAGTGGGTTATTAGCGTCACTGAAGACTTTTTGTTGTGTATGCAATGACGCTTTGCGGACCCGGTGCTCGTTGTGCAATAGAACGATGGTCGGATATAATCCTCTTACTTTTCTTGTGCCAAAATCAGCGGGATGTTTTCTTTTCTTGTGTATTCTGTGTATTTTTGATATTTATTTCTTTTGACGTGTGCGAAGCAACCGGAAAAACGGGTGGGTCGCACATATATACCCTTCAAGCAACCCTAGAGCGTCTTGGCATAGACAGTGGGATTGAGGCCGGGGTTTCTTCATTTATTGTAGCTTATGAGCGGGTCAGACGGGTGTGGTGGATATTTATAGTTTTGTTTGTTTTTTTCGTTTGTTATTTCCTAATGTCTTTTCTTTTCCATCCGGGGGTTTTTCTTTGTTACTTTTTTACCTATATCTCTACTGTGTGTTAACTCTTATTTACCCCTAGGTAGGCCTAGGCGGTGTGGGCAGTTGGGAATGGTCGGAGAATTGGGAGTGGGTTTGAAATCGAGGGTTTGGTGCATCATACGCGTGTTATATCAGGCAGGGTATGATGTGTGGCGCATGGTTTCATGAAAAGGGTTGTTTTTATATACCTTTTTCTATTTTTTTATCATTGAGCCTGCTCTCTGGCCATCATCCATTTCCTTCGTCTTTCCTCACATCCAGCCTGCTTTACTTTGCAGTCATAGACACTCGCCCCCCCCCAATGATAATACTGACAACCACCAGCGAAGATTTCGAGTTTCCTGATGGTTGTTTATCCTTGTACGATATGCCTGGCGGAAGTTGTTTCACATCGGCTTGTTGGGGAAGAGGGTTTGAATGTATAGTGCTCGACACGATCGGTTTCTTTTCTCTCCTTTCCTTTTGGGCCGGGCTGGGTTGGATTGGGTTTTTTTAGTTCTACTTTTTCCTTGCTGGTTTTCTTATCTTTTTTTTGGATGGGGGAGCGGGAGGGGGGGTGGTGGGGTTTCTTGGGGGAATTCTTTTTCGTCGCTCTCTCTCTGTATTATTGCTGTGCGAGTTTTTTTTTGTGCACCATTGTACAGTATGTATTTTTTCTATGTTTGAATATTTCTTTGTTTTGTGTGTGAAGAATAAAATAAATTTTTCATGAAGGATATTTGTGGTCTGAGAATAAGTTGGTGTTAAGGATGTGTTTTGTTTTTTTTGCGTTGTGTTTTTTTTGTTGGATTGTGAAACATTCACGAGGAATCACTCGATGGGGTTGTGGACAGGTGAATTGGTATAGAGTGGATTGTTCGGATATTTTTGAATCAAGTAGACATTATTGTATACGTATAAGTAGTTAATTTTCCAAACGTTCAGTTTGTACAGTCTACTCGGGCCTCTTATCGAGCGAGGGATAGAAATCAAAATACATAATAAAACAAACTACTTAAGTAAAAACCTCAAGTCCGAGATCCGTTTCCTGCTTCCTTAGTTCCTCGCCACACACATCCGACCAAGCGAATGGGTCGTTGGTACACCTATACCACCCACCCAATGTTAACTTCCGTGTGTATATCATTACGTTTTAGTAGAGTGGGTACATACGAAGTGACTTTCCCCATCGAGAAGTTATCGTTCGCGCAGATACACGTCCGCATTTTCTGGGCATCAGATTCGACATCATTAGTGGTTTGGGTGCTGACGTAGCAGGCTTCCATGTCGGCATCAATTTGGAGGCAGTGGGGCGGGATCTCGGCCAGAATCTGGGGGGTGAGATTGGCGGGCACGAAGAAGCCACGGCTGACAGGGGTTGTGAGGACTGTGGTGAGGAAGGTGAAGACGATAGTGGATACGAACAGGATATACATTTTTTTTTCGTGGGGGGTTCTGTTGGTTGAGGTTCGGGTCGAGTTTCTTGTTTTTTTTTGGTCCGGGGAAGAGGTGTGGGGGCCACGACTCGGTTTTTATAGGTTGTTTTGGGAGTAGGGTTCGGCCAATCCATTGATGGGACTACATGTGTTGGAGCTATCAGATTTTGTAGCGTGGAAATGGTGGTGGGTTTACAACTAGGCTGAAGCTTAATTGAAATATTCGTGTTGGGGGTTACGACAACAGCATCCTGAGAACGACGGCCCTTCTGCCTGGTCTTGTTAGACAGTTGTCAGGATGAGATGCAGAGGATCGTGTGGTTTTTTAGTTACCGATCTTGTGGAACCACAGTCAGATATGTGGGGATTGCTTATGGTGTGATTTGTGGTCCTGGCCTACCATTCACCGTGAACGCGGGTTGGTTTAATCGCGCAATCAAGCACGTGTGCTTTGTCAGAACTAAACCTGTGCCTAGGTTTTGATGTAACTTTTTTTCTGGTGGGAGAGGGATGGTTTGGGTGCGCATCAGGGGAATATATACTGATGTCCGAAAGGGAGATGATTATGGGAAACCACCGGAATCATGAAAAAACCAATCGAATCGATCATTGGTCTTCTGTAAAGATGGTGAACGGTCTCTGTGCTTGGTTCTCAAGTCAAGGTTAGTGGCAATTGCTTCGGTTCAAATAAAAACCACTGGTGCTTATATTAGTAACATCGGTGGTTGTGTCTTTGGATCTTCTGTCAGAGTGACGCCCTCAGGCTATGGTGAGATATCTCCAATGGGCAATGCTAAACTCATCAAGAGCTCGGATAGTCTGTCCTTGAGGGTATCAATTCAGTACGTGCTTGGGAGACCAGCTGTGTAGGGATAGGGTTATCTAGTTTGGTGCCGTGGTTCCGATCTCGTCTTTGATGCTTGTTGGTGCTTTATTATTGGATCAACATTGGCTCGGAGAAGCACAAAATATGTATGCATATCCTCTTCTTGAAGGTTGGTTCTATAGTGTAGGTAGTCTGCTCTTGTGCAAGCTTCCTACGGGACGAGTAGCTGGTCTTAAAAGCCTTCGAAATCCCCGCCTAGTAGCCTTGTGTTTCGAGTGAGCCGAGTTATTGAAGAGGAAACTTACAGGATAAAGATAGTATCCGCCAAGTATAGTATCTATATGCTTCATCATCCCGCCGCTTCGCCTAAATCTTAATTCGTCCTCCGCGGGTTCCACCTCTAAGCCTCCATTTTCGGCTCGAGTTTTTGGCAATTCACCTGCTAGCTTTTCCGGGGTTCGAGCGGCTTAGAAATTTTGTTCCACTGACGCGTGAATTCCTCGCCTGCTTTTAATGCATTTAATTCATAACATGGAGGCAAGGCTGAGTATCGTATGGGGTGGTCGGGAGGAGATGGAGTAATGTTTAAAGGTGGCGGGAAGACTGCAGGAATTGTTAATTGGTTTTAGGAGTTTCGGTGTATTTTACTGGTAAATATATTTGGAGATGCACCTGCCGATAGTGTAGTGGATGGGGTTGACTTAAATATAATGTGATATGCTCAGGTTAGGGCTAGGGCAATAAATCATTCTATGCCATGCCGTGCCGTGCCATGATCCAATATATTTGTCTAGAATGAGTTGATTTTTTCTCTCATTTTTTAAAAGGCGGAATATTCGTTACTTAGCTAATATTCTCGTCTTTGTCAGATAGGATGTATAGAAAAATTAATACTGCTCCAGAGGTTGGTCTGATCTCGGGTATTTGACTATCTGAAATCTCAATTGTAACTCCCGTACGTCGTGAAAGCTAAAATGAAGAGGATTGGAAATGGCAGAATAAAACTCCGAGGTATGCAGGTGCATAAGTAATTCTAGGCTCTGTTACTTCTTGTTCCTCATCCATTTGGAATTCAGTGGGTATGAAGAACCCATCTTACCCTTCTATTTCCTCTCGCTAAAATGAGATTTCTTCAATTGCGTTACACTTTTTCCGTGGTGTTATATCAGGTAAGAGAGTCTGAATCATTGGATGATTGTTCACTCTTAAACCGGTAATCCAGGAGCACCTCCTGTTTGTTCTTAATCTCCAACGGACCCTGGTTTAAGGAATAGTACGCAAAGGACCCGATGGCCTTTTAATGTTCTGCAATTTCAGGTAGCAGTCCCAGCCCTTTTAAAAAGAAGTTTGTAGGTAATGAGTGCCTCAATAATCTACTACCCGTTGCATGTAGCTAAATCTTTCTGGTGAAGTCTCTCAGCCTCGAATTCCAATGAACTGCCTTTGGGCATTTCACTAGATAATGGCTCTAGTATTTATGAGATGCTGGGCTCGGTTTGAATGTCTTGACGCTATAGTATAGAATCTGCAGTCTTTTGTCAGTATACGTTTTCTCTTTCATTGTAAATTCACTAACATCTTTAAGGGTGTTGAGGAGGATAGCCTCACCTTTGTGAGGACCGCTTTCGGGGAATCTTGGTTTCCAGGTGAAGTGTGGTAAAGCTATAAAAGATGGCCGACGTGGTCAACTGAGTACGGCACTCTCGATGAGCTTTTGTTCATGTAGATTTCAAAGGGCCGTGAGCTCCATCCTGGTCTCAATAAGGAGTTGTGAGAAAGTGATAGTGGGACTTGGGAGATAAGGTACTAGGTCGTTTAGAAGCTGTATATCAGTATTGAGGGAGCAAGATGGCTGTGCGAAAATGTAAACTGCGACTTGCGTTCTTCACGAGAGCTGTGTGGACCCTCAATATATCTTTCTTAGTATTCTGGTGCTAGAAATTCGGAAAGAGTTCAAATGAACCATTTTCCCGCAATGAATTCTGGGGCGTGTAGTTCGATAACTAATATTAAGTGTCAAGTGATCTTGGTGAGACTGGGTGAGACCGAGTGAGACCGAGCGAGACCGGATCTCCATGATACGATATATCTCATGTTTTCAGATGACGGCATGTGATTTGCTTAGGAATAGACCGTTTCTAAACACAGCTTTAAGTCTAGTCTTCATCCGGTTTATTCCTCGGGAGCACTGGGTCGTTTAGATCCTCTCTCTCGTCTGTTATTCTGCTCTAACTTTATAACCCTGATCAATTGGCGTTTGGGCCTAATGAAGATGATGTTTGGCCTCTAAAAGAGCTAATGGAAAGGTGTGTGGGCGCTGCTTGTTGGCCTCAAGCTCTCACATGAGACTGCGTTTAAGAAGTCTCAAGACCTAGGAGACTAGGAACTCTACGAAAATAAGGTGAAACGATTTTTCCTGGTTTGATCTCTTCTTATTTTGTTAGTCTTGCTATACCATGCTGCTGTATGAATAATTGTTTTGTGGATTTTGAGTAATGGATTAATCTAGTCGTGGCAATTAGGATAGCGACAATGAAGTATTGCTGGAAACCGTTAGTCCTTTCACCAAGCTTACGAAATTCGTAGTCGTACGAACCGAATGTGTCGATAAAATCGTGATAGTTTCGTGGTTCCTGACAGGCAACGGTGGTAGCACGCTGATGAACTTCAAGCAATGTCTCTGAATGCTCTGGGCTGATCGGGGAATTGAAAGTTTTGTAATGTAGCTCTTTCGTGAGGTCCTGGAGTGAACGTGCGGTATTGGACGCGCAGAACCGCTGAAGTTGAGACTAATATCGGTTGCGAGCGTGGAGCGTAGGTTTCTGTTTGAAGGGGAGAAAGGTAATATTAGTCTTATCGAGACCCTCTTAAACACCGCTGATATTGGAAACGGGTGAGGAGCCACTACTTAGAAAAACGGAGAGCAGCATTTAATAGCTTGTGACAAAGAAATTGGTCTTAATCTTTAGATGGTTCATGTACCTGCAGTAACTTGTGCAGTGTGGGCTGGGTATGGGGATAGAGAGTCTCCAGCGAATAAGTTGTGCTCGTTGTCTGGTATGTGTCCTGTGGTAGCAGCGAATACGGCTGGTGGGATAATGTTGGGGGTTAACGACGGTAGGAATTCTTTAGTTGCCTGGTGTTTGTAGATTAACTGTGATGCGGGCGAGGTTTGTTCATGGTGGGGTTGAAATGTCGAGATGGGTAGTGGGGTTGACCATTCAATGGGCTACCATTTAAATAATGTAACACCTGACCCTGGTAAATCTAACATGGTGGTGCCTTGCAGGTGACGTTGCACAGGTGAAACAGACAGGGTTAGGGGTTTTCTGGGACTGTAGAACAGACGGATGCTAAATTATAATCCTGCCAAGGGGGCTGAGAAAATTGAAAATTGAAAATGATCGTTGGTAATAGTCTGAGACCTTGAGTCTTTTACGTTAAGATATATTGCTTAAAAGTACATCATCCCAGGTCAATAAATAAGACAGCCCAGTTAGGACTATAAAAAAGCCACGACTCCGAACTCCCATAGCTCTAGAAACCCATGATAGCTACATGTACTGCAGTATGCGATTCTATTAAAGACACACCTCGAATGCAGATGAAGAAGAGCTGAATAGATAAAGACAAAGAAACACTTAGAGTCACATACATTCATCCCTCAACTGTTACATCCTCCTCATACCCCTCCAATAGCGGTAACCCCATCTGTTCCCTCAACCTGTCGATAATCCCCATTAAGCCTTCACAGGCTGGACTCTCGGGATATGCGTCGAAGAAACTCTCTCCATAGTCGCACGCAACACCAATTCTAGGGTCTAGAGGAACGGCACCAAGAAATGGGATATTCATCTCTTTGCACAGAGCTCTAGCCCCACCTGTAGTCGCATGGAATATCTGAGATTCGCCCTGCACAAAAAAGCAGTCAGTAAACACCCCCCGTATGGTAGAAACCAGGACCATACCTCGCAATTCGGACAAACAAACCCACTCATATTCTCCACAACCCCCAACACCTTAATCCCCGCCTTCCTACAAAAATCAATCTCCTTCCTCACATCCAACAAACTAACCTCCTGAGGGGTCGTCACCACCACCGCCCCATCAACCCCACTACTCTTCAAATAACTACACACACTCAGATGCTCATCACTAGTCCCTGGCGGCGTATCCACCAATAACCAATCCAAATCTCCCCACTCAACATCCTTCAAAAACTGCTTAATAAGCCCATTCTTCTTCGGCCCCCTCCAGATAATCGCATCATCCTGTCCAGGTAACATAAACTGTATACTCATCACACCTAGATTATCCGCAACATATACTGGACTCCACCCACTACTCGAAGAATGAATACTCTGGTTCTCGGCACCCATCATCCGCGGTATGCTAGGCCCACAGATATCAATGTCGCATACGCCAACCTGTGTAGTTGGGGACTGCGCGAATGCGTATGCGAGCATGGAGGTAAAGGTGGATTTTCCGACCCCGCCTTTGCCGGAGAGGATTAGGAGCTTGTGTGCGACGGTCGACATGCGTGTGTGGATTAAGGGTAGGTCTGGGTCTGGGCCTTTGGGGGCGGTTGCGCAGATCTTTTGGTTTGGACAGCTGGCGCAGGCGTCGCCTTGGCCGGCTTTTTCTGATTCGGGTCCGGGACAGTGTTCTGGGGTTTTGTTAGTATTTGGTGTATGATTGGGGGTGGGGAGTAACGTACCTGGTTCTGGGGCTACGAGCTGGGGGGCAACTCTGGGAGGCTCCATGAGGTTGGGTTGGGAGGAGACTTGGACGGAGGCCATGGTGCTGGCTGGGAAGGGTTCGTTTCAGTAGTTAAGGTGTCGTAGAAAGGTTTTGTAGGAATTGCACTTTCTAAAGGGTTTATGTCTGTGGCAAAGAAAGTTGGGAATGGAGTGGGGAGTGCAACACATGGCGGGGTGGTTGATAAGCACACGGAAATCTCCGTCTGAATAATTCAGACTCTAGATGAGCTCAAAACCTCCTGTAGATCTCTTCTCGATGCGTTATTTAAACTTGCACGCGAAAAAATCTATTTGCTGCGAAAGAATATAAATATCGTTCTACTGCCTCGCGGCTCAATTCTTTCTGTGGTAGCTCTGTAATGTCTAATAACCCACGGGTCTCCCTATTTATCCTGTCCCTTGAGCACATCTTACATTCCTAGGTATTTACTTCCACAATCCATACGGCTGGTTCGTATATTTCCACTACACAAGATAGTCAGTATTACGTCAATCTTAGTGTCTCACGAGAAATATCTTACCAGCTTAATAGTCCCATCCTCCGAACCCGTAGCATACAGTTTCCCATCTGGTGAGAAGCTCACACTCCAAATGCTTCCATGATGGCCTTTATACACCTCCAACTCCGTTTCAGAATCGTAATCATACACCCTAACCCATGTATCACTGCTCCCACCCGTGATAAACTTCCTCGTCTCTCTATGTAACGCCACACTTGACACCTCATACGCCGTGTTCACACTTTTAATCAACCTCCTACTCGGCGCATCAAAGAAATACACCGTCTTCCCCGCCGTCGCGCTGATCAAAGTGCCATCAGGACTCAACTCGCAGGAGCCGATGATATCATCTACATCGAGCTTCTGTATCATATCCCGAGATCGAATATCCCACCAGCGCAGCTTCTTATCATCAGATGCCGAGAGGAGGATATTCGGCTCCGCCCAAACAATCGACTTGATAGTACCCGTGTGAGCACCCACGCCAATTTCAAAAGAATTGTCCGAACGCGTCAAATCGTAGATCCGAAGCTTCTTCTCAGCACCACCAGTCGCAAGATGCGTAGGATTCTGAGAGAACGTTACGGCGCGGACAATATGATTGTGTTGGAGCGTTTGGAGACATTCCCCTGTAAACGTATCCCAGATCTTCCTGCGACAAAAAATCAACAATGTACTCCCATGCCGTATGTAGACGATGCCTCACGCTGAGAAATCCGCAGAAGCGGTAGCCGCCAGAGCCGCGTCGTTTGATAGTCTCGCCTGCCATACAGCACCTTTGTGGCCAAGGAAGGTTCCGATCCTGTACCCTCTTGTCAGCCCCCTAGATCGTCCATTGAGCCCTCGTAGAAGATAACCCACCAATCACCTGTGATACCATCACGTAGCATAGGATTATTATCTACCACCACCTTGTTAGCTGCCTACACAGATTTCCCCACGCTCGCTAAAAAGCTAAACCACCTTTACAGGCCGATATCAAGTAGTATTCGTCGTCGCCCACCATCGGCGAGAATGACAAATGCGTGACTGGTCTCGAGTGGCCATGGCAGGTCAGAGGTACAACACGAGGAGCCTCTGTTTAATAAATTAGATCCTGAGCAGCAAGGAGACGTGCAAGCAAGACGAACGGATTGAGCCACCTCCGCCATTGAAGGATTGCTGGTTGTCGTACTGTTGGTTGAATCCAGAGCTCATGCTGATTGTGGTGCTGGGAGATATGTGTATGTACGGTAGGGGAATTGATAACTAAATAGACAAGGATATTGAGTGTTTTTTGTTATTTTATTTTGCAGTGAAGATGTAGTCGTAGAAAGGTCGTTAAATTCGTGGCGAGGGAACCGAGGCGATTTGGAATTATACGTGCGAAATATACTGGAGACGTGGGACGTTCGAGAGGTAGGATATCCGGGCGAAGCGCGTGGGTCGTTAAGTCGTTAAAATAATGTATTGGATACTTGCTCTAGCGATGGATAGATTAACAGAAAGAAAGGGGGAACACAGCGGAGAACGAACAGAGAGGACCGCTGAAAGATGAGGAGGGCGGAGAAGGAGCTGAATGGTGAACGGTTGAGATCTGAGGGGGAGAGCGGGTCCAGTTAGGTTCTGTTACCGGGGTTGGTTATCATGCAGGTGGAAAGAGCAAGTCCACACTGCACCATAAATAACAGTACAAGTAGTTCAAACTGTCGAAATGATCATTGCAGACTGGAAGCCCTGTTTCAATGGGGTTTCCTATTAAGATTAAGCATGTCTTTCTACCTGTTTCATCTATTTTTTTGTCCCTAGTCATTATTTTCCTTGTTTCGACTTTCCGCTTCTTGAACCCTAACCCATATTTTCCGAAACTTCCATGTCACTGTCCGGCATCTGCTGGTCATCTCTATTTGGCCCTAGGCATAAATCTATACATGAGAATAGGTAGCATTTTTTTCTCGGATAGAAGAGAGTATGAAGTGTACGCTGCTGTTTCGAACTTTCAGGGGACCTCCCTGGCGGGCTCTCGGCCTGTAAATGCAAACGTCCTGGTTCTAAAGAAGAATTTCTTCATCCTGTTCAATAGGGGAAATTTGATATGGCATCGTGGCAATTGCAGACTACCCTGTCTATTATCTACCTATTTTATATGGGATTCAGAGGCAGCCCGTTTCAAAAACGTCATGAGAATACGAGTCTGTTGGGGGAAGGTTATACCTTGATACCTCACCTCACACCAAAGACCAACAGACAGGTGGGGAGCTCCACTAAATAGATCGCAAGAAGTGCCCGGTGTTTCTTGTAGATCTTTCCATAGAGACAATAATATGGGATGGGCTGTTAGAACGTGGCGCCCCCGTTACTTAGGGTAGAAATGTCAACGAGTGATTACTCATGAAGACTATTCTTAAACCATATTGCGCACCCTTCACTTCTTTTATTCTATCAAGCAAATCTATTCTTATAGGATACAGTATGTACTATAGGTGATATAATAGCTTATGGAGTGTCGCTCAATTTGGCTCGAGAGTAAGGGGATTCTCTTGGCTCGAGCTATGCGGTAGTCCTTCCCCCCTTACCCAAGCTGCGAGGTACAAAAACCCTCCGGTCATAACACTACGCAGGTACTACCTATTGTCGCTTTTGGGTCTAATATAGAAACTTATTGGCAGCCTTTAATCACGCTCCTGTGGTGTGATAAGGAGAGGCAAGGAAACCTAAACGAACTTTAGAAAGGGTGTAATGACGTGATTTTCGAACCAGCCAACTATAAGAAATGGTAGGAATCCTCTAGCAAAAGAAACTATGAAATAAATATAAGAGGTAAGATATAAAATGACTACGAATAACCAAAGCCTCCTGCATCCCAGCTGAAACTCCATGTTCCTATACTTCTCCAAGCTGAGTGTAAAAGATAGGTATAGCCAGAACCGTATAATACCACTAACCCCTCCAATTCTTGTGAACCAAAGGTTTCTCGTCGCCCTATAAACTACTGCTCTAATCTTGATGGTGATGATGATGAAGATGAAGGAGGGAGAAGATATTTGTTTTATAGAACTGCTGTGTTGGGAAAAGAAGAGGGAGGAGTTGTTTGACGGACTACAGAACTAAGGAAGGGCGGTAGTAGTTGCATGCGGAGCTGCGGAATTAGGGAGGGGTATGGGTTGTATTGGAGGTGTGTCAGTCATATTTTCCATCTCGACTACCACTTCGCTTCCATTATGAGGGATTGGTCTTTCGTGAACAGAGACAGGGGTATTTTCGCTCCCTGCAGGCTGTGGGGATAGTTTTTCCATGGCTTCAATTGCCTCACTAAGTTCTCCTAAAAGCTCGGCCAAAGCCCTATCCAAAGGTTCATCCCCCTTCGGATACCAACGGAGCGGGGCTTCACTAGGCCTGGGGTTTTTCTTTAAGCCATCGAAGTAGATTGTACTGCTAGAGTTGTAGGGGGTAGTTGCAACTTGGCCAGTACACCTGTACGTCCACAATACCGGGACAAGAATAATTTCTCCATCAACCCATGGCTTGGAACCTCCAATGTTAATAAGGGTGTAACTGTAATATGAAGAAGGTTCTCGAACCCTCTGGGCATTCCCACTCCAATCCGCAATCCACCTGCCGAAAACGTATATTGGAAAGTTCCAGACTGCCGTGCACTTGTTGAGTAGTTTATGCCTCATGGGTTCTGATAGTTCGCTACTCGCAATGTCCTTTGCTTGTTTCAACATGGAGAGTGTAGGCATCTGTTCGAGTCGGTCTAGTAGCAGCGAAGGAAATGTCAACTTGGGTTTGTTGAGAGAGCTTGCCACTGAAAAATAAATAATAGCAAGATCCGGCCCGCTAAAGCGTGAAGAGCGATCGGGTTGCACAGGGTGGGTTTTAAGAAATGTTTTATGGCGGTTAAGTACCGGACTCCATATCCATATTATCATTCTAACAACAGCCAAGGCTGCTTGGAATCCAAGCCACCAGGCAGACTGCGTTGTTGTTGTTCTCCTTATCTCTATATATTGGCAAATATATCTAGGCGGTTGGGCCTGGCAAGAGCTCAAATAGTGCTATACTATCAATCGACATTGCTTACCCCAGAGATATGACAACTGCTGCAACTGAGGATAGTACTCTGCAGATCCATTCGAGTGGTCCCGTAACCGTGCGGAGAGACGCGATAGTTTGCCTAGAATTTGGTTGTAATAGCTCTATAACAGCAAATTCCTCCAACCGAAGTATATCGCTTCGACGTGTGCCGCTGCTGCTGCTCCAGTATGGGATTTGTTCTTTTACATAGACATAAGCCCACATCATCGACGAGGTTGCCAGAGCGAAAAACATCCCAAATGATGCGACCATGCGAGTCCATGTCCAATGGTGGGAGACTAGAGTTATGGGGAAGCTCGTCGCGGCTGCCGTGAGCAATAAAGACCCCCAAATCGGGGTAAGAATCCTTAAATCGCTTCTGGAGGCTGAATAATTATATAGGATATTGCGGTCGGCTCCCTTGCGGCCACTTGCGTTTTGCCAGAAAATAGGCCGTGCTGCGGAAAACGACTCTCGTGTGTGATTCAGGCTTTTAAGTGCCCTGGACTGCACAGTATCGTCCGACTCGTTGGTAGTTCTTGAGATGTAGCTAACCGTGACAAGTTCGTCTTTCGGCAATCCGTCAGATCTAGCTACACCCAGTATAGCACGCACTGGAGCTGTTAGAATGTCAGAGGTTGTGCCACTAACTCAGAGCTAAAGTATAGATAGGGACTTACCAGTAGGGAAACTAGAACCCTGACATAGTCCCGAGCCCAATCCCAACTTTACGAGAGCTCTAACATAGCCCATAATCCCGAAAAGAGAGCACGTCGCCGCAGCTACAGAAAGGTAACCTCTTGAGTAATTAACAGAATACCGCTCCACGCTATCCGCAGCAAAGAGCCCGACAAGAGCCGCTAGATCCTGAGTGCCATCTGCGAGAATCTGAAACGTGCCGTTTCTATCATCGCCATTATCTGCTAGAACTTTTGGTAACGCTCTGAAACCCCAGCTAGTACATAGCAGTCCTATTAGTAAGGCTTGGGATGGGTTACTGAGTAACAATTCCAGGAGTCGTTTTGATGTTGGCAAGGTGCGGTTACCGTTCATGACGAAGTCTTTCTCCTCCCCATTCTCGGGAGCTTGGGTTCGTGATAATGATGTATCACTTTGGAGAGAGCCTGATTGGATTTTATAGGGATTTGCAAGTATGAGGGATCAGTACCGGGGACGGGTTTAGTTTCTGGTGAGTAGTAGGTTGGGATAAAGGGACTTAAGTACTGACATGATCATCAGTTTGTGCAACTTAAGATCTCTAATATTAAATATATACGATCCCACAAGCCGGGGAAAGCATAAGATACCTAGATGTGCATATCTGGTTTATTGGAAGGGAGGTCTCCAGCGAGAAAAGGCTGTGCGTGCGTAGACAACTGTGCATACTGACTAACTGCTTAGATTCAGCAATGGCAGCTAATGAAATTCGGTAATCTGATAAAACTGCAGCTGCAATCGGTCAGATCAGAGGTCTCGGTCAACTTTCCTATACGAGGCAGGTAGATTGATTGTACACGGTGTAGTTGTGCAGTTGTAGATCCAAACGCAGTATACCTACTGGTTTGTGAGAAGAGAACCCGCATACTTATGTTTTGGTAGAGTACTTTGTTTTAACCACGTATGCAGGGAGGGGACTGAGCTGGCAATCGCTATTAACTACCGTAAAATCTCGGGTGGAACGAAGTAGCCTGGGCTGAGGCTGCAGGATAAGGGCTACGTCCTCACTAGATGTAGAGATATTGAGGCTAGTTTGTTCAATCAGTTAGTAAACTCTATTACTTCAGTCGATGGTGGTGCAGTCCTATCCTACGGTCTCGGCCAAGGATGTCTATAATATATCGGGTTTTGAGCTGGCCATAGGCTGTTCAGCCAACCACCTCATGCCATCAGTAGCGGCGCCATGCTCAACTACTCTAGAGTATGCCATAGCCTCTTATCCGATTATGCACGTGAAAATACCTTAGACTCTATACCTTGTGGCCCCAGATATGGGACATAGCACAAACGATTTGGTCGTGTTGAGAGCGAAGGAACTCGAGTGTCTGGGGTGTGATTTTATTTGGTCAAACGATTGGCTATCGATGGTATGATGCTTTTTTTCGGGCCGTGAGGAACGGGGATCGGTGGAACATGCATGCAGGCTCTCAGGATGGTTGGCTCGCAGATAGATGTGGCATCAAGCTACGATCGAATCGCGGATCGAGTTAGTAAAGTATAGAAAAGTAAAGTGGGAGGTTAGATACGGAATATGCCATCCCCACAAGCCTTGATACTGTTGAGAATATATAGCACTAGGTGGCAAGACCCAATACGAGTGATAGCCTATGATTGGGACCTGGCCCGTAATCGCGATTGATTGACTGACTGACTGGCAATTCCTACACGCATCTGGCCCTTAGGTTATGGCGAAGCCCGTAACCGAAAGAACAATAGTTTATTTTGTAGGGCAATCACCATATTTCCAGGGTATATCCTAAATTTACATTCCCCAAAAACACCCTACAACTTCTCCTTCAACGCCGTCTTCAAACGTTTCTCAACAGCCTCCATATATTCATTAGTAGTAACCCACGCCTCACGGTCCTTCCTCCCACAAGCCAACGCCAAATCCTTAGTCATAATACCATCAATATCAACAGTCTCAACAACCGCCTTCTCAACAGTCTCAGCAAAGGTAACAACCTCCGGGGTACCATCGAGCTTTCCTCGTTGAATCAAACCTCGAGTCCAGGCGAAGATCGAGGCAATGGGGTTGGTGGAGGTCTCTTTGCCTTTCTGGTACTCCCTGTAGTGGCGGGTGACAGTGCCGTGGGCGGCTTCAGACTCGAAGGTTTTGCCGTCGGGGGTGATGAGAACGGATGTCATAAGACCTAGGGATCCGAAACCTTGAGCAACGATATCGGACTGCACGTCACCGTCGTAGTTCTTCATGGCGATGATGAAGCCTCCCTGTTTACCGTGGATCAGTTAGAATCTCATGTTGCTAGTAGATTTGAATATAAACTAGGTGGGAAGTACCTCAGATTTGATCATCTGAGCAACCATATCATCAATCAGCCTATGCTCGTACCAGATTCCAGCAGACTCAAAGTCCTTCTTATAGGTACTCTCATAAATCTCCTGGAAGATATCCTTAAAACGTCCATCATATTTCTTCAAGATAGTGTTCTTGGTGCTCATATACAATGGCAGGTGCTTCTGCAGAGCCAGCTTGAACGAAGCGTGAGCGAAACCATTGATAGACTCATCGGTGTTATACATGGCCAACCCAATACCTCCTGCTTTGTAGTCAAAGACCTTGATGCGTTCCGGCTCGCCGCCTTGAGGAGTGAAGACCAGCTCGAGAGTGCCTGGACCTGAAATTACGAGGTCCTTGGCGCGGTATTGGTCGCCGTGGGCGTGACGGCCGATGATGATGGGTTCTTTCCAGCCCTGTACCAGACGGGGGATCTTGGGGATGACAATGGGCTCACGGAACACAGTGCCTCCCAGGATGTTACGGATAGCTGGGGGTTGTTAGAAACTCGTAGGTTAGGCAGGTGGTAAGTGATACTAACTTCCATTAGGACTCAGCCACATCTGCATTTTCGTGTCAGCAATACGTTCTGGAGGCTATAAAATGGCTCTTCCTTACCTTCTTTAAATTGAACTCCTTCACACGAGCCTCATCAGGAGTAATCGTGGCGCACTTGACACCTACAGAGTACTTCAAGATAGCTTCTGCAGCGTCCACAGTGACTTGATCATCTGTCTTATCACGGTATTCCAGACCCTACAACCCATTCTCCGTTAGAAACCTGGCAGAAATAGCTCAAAAGCAGAAGAGAAGCTATATCTACACACCAGATCATAGTACTTAAGGTCAATATCGAGATAGCTATATGATTCACATTCACATTAACGCCCACATCCCTAACAACCGAAGTAATACCGAGGGTGTTTTCGTACGGATGTATGAACTACCACACCAGTCAGAACAAAGCCATACATGAAGCAAAGCAGCCGAGGAACGATCCCATACCTTCTTCTTGATCATGTCCCAGATAATCCGGGTCATCTCATCTCCATCCAACTCTGCATAAACCCACCACCGCCGCCATCAGTAACCTTGTCACCAAACACCAATTGGCTTTTTCTCTCACACCCTTCCTGGGTTACGGACGAACGGAATTGCGTTACATACCAACAATTGGGTTCTTAACCTTGATCTTCTGGACTACCCGCAGCACATGGTCTCAGCACATCTCCCCAATGAGGCAACAAACCACACAAAAACACAAAAAAAGCTGCTCACATTCACGAGCCATACTGATAGAGAACTGTCGTGCAGATATTTGCGACCTCAAAGAAGCAGCGACAGGAGCAGAATAAAACGACGACGCGAGAGGTCTAGCACTGCAGAAGGCGCCCCGCAACAACCGGCTGCAAGAGGGGCGGACGAAAGACATTACCGAGGGGGGACCGGAATTCGTAGGAAATACTGGATCAAGGCGCACGCGTCTACAATCGGGTAGGGTGGTTTCAAGGCCGACAAGAATGCTCAATGGAATGGAGCGAATTGGCGGGGAATGATGAAGTTATGGAGTCACCCTGCGGTTTTTTTTCTCTCCCTCCCACACAAGATTAGGAATAGACCTAATTGAGATTTATAAAAGGCAGGGACTGATTGACCCGCCGCCTGTAGTACGGAGCCCGATGGTGGGGTGTTTTTGCGGCTGTTGGTAATTACGGGGGGGTTCCTGACCAAAGATTTCCCCCTAGTATCATAGTGGGGTTATCGGTCTAACGGCCCAACGTCATTTGAGGTACCAGTATACAAGCATCCACGGAATATTGCAATAAAATCCCCCGAAACCCCTCACTTCTTTTATAATCTTGCATGTTTAGATACAAATGAAGCTCTAAAAGATATCACTTCCAACCCAGGCCCTACTTGGCTTTTTATATTTAACCCAGACGCCAATTGTTGAAATTGCAACTCTTTTCTTCTAAGGGTTGAAAAGGAACACAAAAAAAGAAAACCACCCGTTTTTCCCCGCAGCAAATACCATCTAAAACAGCCCCTCAATTTCGCCAGTCTCCGCATTCACATCAACATTGAGGTATCCCGGAGCAGTTGGTAGTCCAGGAATCGTCTGGATATCTGCAGCCTTGGCGTAAAGGTATCCGGCACCAGGCGATAACCGGACGTCGCGAATCGGAACCGTAAAGCCCGTTGGCGCACCCTTGAGTGCAGGATCGTGGGACAGCGAATATTGTGTCTGCATTTTGTCAGCGCCGGATAAAGTTTTCCCCGGACAAGAGGAAGCTACAAACCTTGGCAATGCAAATTGGCAAATGTCCAAACCCTTGTCTTGTGTAGGTCTCGCACTGGCTCTTGGCTAGCTCACTAAGCTCGACGCCATCGGCACCGTACATCTCCCGCGCGATGGCCTCCATCTTCTCTACAATGGTCTTATCGGCATCATACAGTAGTCTGAAGTTCTTGGGCTTTGTGGAAGACTCAATGACCGCCTTAGCAAGATCAACAGCTCCCTTACCACCTTCAGCCCAATGGTTGGCCGGAACAGCATCCTCGGCACCAGCCTTGATCGCCTCCTCGCGGATGACCTGGATCTCAGCTTCAGTATCGGTGTGGAACTTGTTGATAGCCACAACAACTGGGATGCCATAATATTTAGCGTTCGCAATGTGTTTCGCCAAGTTGACACAACCCTTCCTGAGCAAGTCCACATTCTCAGTGCGGTACTCTTCTGGGAGCCCAGCACCAGCAATAACCTCAGGTCCGCCTCCGTGAACCTTTAGTGCCCTGACAGTAGCGACAATGACGACCACGTCGGGCGAAAGACCGCTTGATCGGCACTTGATGTTGAAGAACCGCTCTCCACCCATTGTGAAGTCAAAGCCAGCTTCAGTGACAACATAACCAGCCTTCTCCTCGTGCACCTCGTCTTCTTCGGTACCAGTAAGCTTGAGTGCAAGCTTATCAGCAATAACCGAGGAAGCTCCAATAGAGATGTTAGCGAAAGGACCAGCGTGCACAAACACGGGAGTTCCCTCAAGTGTCTGCATAAGATTGGGCTTGATAGCATCCTTCATCAACGCAGTCAAAGCACCACCGGCACCGATGTCATCGCAAGTGACTGGGTCCCCGCTTCGGCTTGAACCAATAACCATGCGTCCAAGACTATCCAGGCACAAAATTAGCCCAAGTTCCTTTGCCGGTGATATAATATCCTTACCGTTCACGCATATCAGACAAATCATTTGACAGTGCCAGGACAGCCATACACTCGCTAGCCACTGAAATATCGAACCCAGTGACCCTAGTGTGTCCCTTCTCCGTCGGTGCCTGACCAACGGTGATCTGTCTCAAATGACGATCATTGACATCCAATACTCTACGCCAGGTGATGGTTTCAGGGTCGATATCCAGTCTGGCGAACTTGGTGATCTCCTCAGGAGTCAGATCATCAGGGTTGGTCTTGTCGATTCCGAGCTTCTTGAGACGACGGAACATAACCGGGGCGAACTTGCGGACGCCGTTCTTCTTGGGGACGAGGCGGTTGTAGAGAGCCTTATCCTTTTGGGAGTTCTCGTGGAACATCCTAGTCTCGATAGCGGCAGCTAATGGCTGTTAGCACACCCAAACCATAGGAATAGGTAGATTTCTTACCGAGCAAGTTGTTTGCAGCAGTGATGGCGTGGATATCACCAGTCAAGTGCATATTAAACTCATCCATAGGAATAACCTGACTGTATCCACCACCAGCGGCACCTCCCTTGATACCGAAAGTAGGACCTTGAGAAGGCTGCCTAACATTGGCAAACGCAATCTTTCCCAAGTGAGCACCAAGAGCCTGGGTCAATCCCATAGTGGTAGTGGACTTACCCTCTCCTAACGGAGTAGGGGTGATACCAGCTACAAGAATGTACTTTCCGTTCTTGCGATGCCCCAGTCGCTGCAAAAGATCCAAGTTGATCTTAGCCTTGTATGCACCAAACAGCTCTAATTCTCTATCAGAGATGCCAAGCTCTTGAGCAATAAGCTTGATATTCTTTGGCACCTGAGATCTAGATACTTCGATATCGCTGGGGACGGGGCTAAGAAGCTTTAGCGGCAAAGGCACGGTCTTCCTCGTTGACATTTCAGTGTAGAAACGGTTTGCGGAGGTGATGACATTCTGCAAAAGCATAGCGACAGTCATTGGCCCCACACCACCTGGAACAGGTGTGATCTTGGATGCAACCTCCTTCGCGGATTCATAGTCGACATCACCAACAAGACGCTCGCCGGACTTGCGGGTCTCGTCCTTAATGTAGTTTGTCCCAACATCAATCACGACCGCACCAGGCTTCAGCCACTCGCCCTTGACGAACTGAGCTTGTCCAATGGCAGCTACCAAGACGTCCGCCTGCTTGATGAATTCAGGTAGGTTCTTCGTACGTGAGTGACATACAGTCACGGTTGCATCTGCGTTCTTCAAGAGGTAAGACACTGGAGATCCAACAATGTCGCTTCGTCCAAGAACCACAGCGTGCTTTCCGCTCAAATCGACGCCATATTCCTTGAGGAGGACCATGACACCCTGGGGAGTACAAGGGGTGAAGGGAGGATTTCCACCACGTTTGGCAAGCTCGCCAATGTTGAGTGCTCCGAATCCATCGACATCTTTTGAGGGGGAAACGGCGGCGGTGATAGCCGGCTCGGAGATGTGTTTGGGGACAGGCAGTTGGACTAAGATCCCGTGAATTGAGGGGTCATTGTTGAGGTGCTCAATTTGCTTGAGGAGCTGGGCTTCGGTGATGTCCTCATCGAGTTTGACGAGATTGCAGATGATGTTAGCCTGTCTCGGTTGTTAGTCTAGATTTCTGCTGTATGGGTTTGGCCAACCACAAACCTCTTCTGCGGCCTTCAACTTCATGCGCACATAAGTTGCTGTAGATGTCAAATTGTTAGATTTTTATATTCTCCGGTATACCTCCCAATTGAAATCCCAAGAGATTTGCTTCTTACAGGAGTCAGATCTATCGCCAACTAAAAATCCCCCACCATTAGCATAATCCACAAAAAAAGAACCATAACCCCAATTAAGTGAAAAGAAAAGAAAAAGAAAGGGAAAAAAGCTCAACAAAGAATTTTCACACCCAAATGACTCACCCTGAACAATTGTCAACGAAGGTCTAAATCTCGACGAAGTCTCCTGCTTCTTCTTAATCTCCTGATTAATCCCCTCACGAATCCTCTTCGCGACAGCCGTGCCGTCAATTTTCTCAGCAACCATATCTTTACGTGTAGAGGAGAACAATCTAGAGTTGATTTGCGGTTGTAATGATCTCCTAGCCGGTGCGCAGAGTAATGTCAACCTTCCGCGTGATTGACCGCTCCCGCAACGAACGGCTTTGAGGAATACGGAGGAAGCCAAGTTGGCGGTTTTTTTATTTTTTGTTGTGGAAGAGAGGGGTTGATGTGGGGTGTGGAGATCAACGAATGATAAGGCGTGGGGTCGGCGGGGGGCTGCGGCACTGCAAATGCAACACTGGAATAGTTATCGGGGGAGAGGATCTGCGTTATGCCTCTTTTTGTTTGGATATGTTGGGAAATGTGAGTAAATCTTTATTTATTTATTATTATTCGTTTCACAAAGAGAAAGCCAGGAAAATATGACAGAAAAGAGCAGCCAGAGAAAATTTAAAGACGAGGAGGGAGAAAAGGCCACCCTAGCTTCACGGGGACTAAGTTCAATTTACCGATACATACCCAGAGGACCCACGATTGTCCGGAGAAACATCAACTAAGGCCCCGAATATCCATACGAGCTGGGAGTCTCTTGACCGCCCAGCAAGTTAAGCATTGTCTTTTCTGTGGGCTTATTGGCCTCCAGTGGTGCTCACAAAGAGATTTCTGGGGACAAACTTCACCGAGACCGCCGGATCTGGGCCCGTTAAAACGTCTACAGTGTAGAGTATCACCCACATCAACCTGGTAGCTACTCGACATAGATCTCGGGACGATCTGTCATTCGGAGCGTAACCGGGGGAAGAATTGTCCAAAACTGGGCAATATCTCCACTTTCACATTCACATATAGTCCGAATCAAAACTCTTGGTTTCCTCTTAAAACCCAAGCTTCATTATCGTAACCGGTCTATCTAGGCACACACTTGATAATGTAACAAGTCGGAACAGAAAAAAACCTCGTGCGAAGCAAAAGAAAAGGTGCAAAGCAAAACCCTCCCGACAGTTGCCGCCCCTTTTTTTTCTTCCGCCTAACTTTGGTATTCATTGTGAAACCAACAAAAAACAAAGAGTCCGAAAAAGGCAAAACAGACAAAAAAATAATCATGCCGGCATCCATCCCATCCCGTCCTGCTCTGCTCTATACCCAGCACACCGTTTACCCCGTCCCGCTAAAGATAATCACGAAAAGAAAAGAAAGATAGAAGAAGAAGCAACTAAATCACTTCTTCTTAGGACCCCCGATAGGGGAACCAATATCTGCCACTAGTGTTAGCTGCGCACATCACCGCGGTTGGATTCAGAATCTCCGTACCTTTCCCTCTTAACTTGACACCAAGAGCTCGTTCCAACTTCGCCAAAAGCTGCTGGTTAGGAACCGCCCTCCCAGACTCGTAGTCGTTGATCACAGACTGCTTCTCGTTGACCTTGGTGGCGAGATCCTATTTATTACCCAGGCCCATTAACATCCGGGCTTTGATGACGAAGAAAGACCAGCTTAGGGAGTAATAATATACCTTCTGGGACATCGCGGGCTCCTTGGCCTGACGGGCTTGGGCCATAGCCTTTCCGACACTCAGGTCGATCTTCGGAGGTGGAGCAACCTCGTTCTCACGATCAACCTTGGTGAGTCTCTGACCTTCTGTGCTTTGGACTTTGTTGGATCCACCAGCGTACTACAATACCTTGTCAGCTCCTGTTCAGCTAGGATGAAGACCAGTGTTCCATCATACCTTCTTCTCTGTAGCAACGACAGCGCCGCTTCGTCTCGCAGCGTTGATCTCAGAATTCGTTCTGGCAACGTTGGTACGAGTACCACCTCCGCCAGCCTTGGCGCCAATCTTGGTAACGGTATCCCAATCGTCAGACATTATGGAAATTTGTAGATAGTTGTAGTGGTTTGAGTTGTTTTGTAGAATAACGACGTTTGTAAGTGAATGCGAGATATCAAGCAAGTAGCGAGTGAGTTAAAGGATGCGACGTGAAATGAGCAAAGGAAGATGGAGATCAGGAACGGGCCAAGCTGGCAGATAAAGAGACTGCGAGGAGTCAGGCAGTCGGCGGAGGCGGCAAAGCTTGGCGTGTGAGCCATACTGGCTGAGCTGAGAGACCATCTGCCGCATTCCATAGCCTTCTAAAACCGACACTATGCAATGCAACCAACTACATCGAATAATCCAGCCCTTCGAGGAAAAAAATTTATATTCATCTTCTAAGCCCCTTCAATCCTTTTCAAGAAAAGATTGCACACGGATTACGGCACTCGGGTATCTCTACGGAATACTACACAAACTTCCAACGGTGGTCGCGGAACTCGTCCTTACGATGACGTCGCTGTCGGATTGACGGTGCAGGTCGGCGCAGTGTATGAAGCTCCAACACTCGTCGGTGAGGGTGCTTCCTGAGGCAAATATTCAATTTTCACAACTGCTGGAATAACGCCCCCAGTCTGCAGACTGAATTTCCTATGTCCGATCACCTCGAGAATGCTGCAATTGCCGACCGGATATAATCAAAAATTGCCGCCACAACCATACAGTAACTCTAGAGGCCAACTCACCTAGTAATAGCACCACCGTGAGCAGTGATACTAATGAAGGTATCTGAAGTGTCGGTAAAGATCTCATCCAGGGCTTTCGAAAGACGTATGTTTCTCGCTTCATTCGGCTCCCTCCAGACGGGATCCCATAACTCATCGGTTTCCGCGAAACCCTTCTCAAATACGAAGTTAGGATATTCTGTATGAAGCCACGTTTTCGTGTTCCTACGATCACAGGTGTGAACCCCAATGGTTTCACGGACACCCTGTACAATCGACTCAGTTCATGAATACCATGTCATGGAGCTTGGAGAAGGCGAACCTCTTTGAAGATAGGCTTAGCACCATGGTGTCCGTCGAGGCTGATATCTCCCCAAGTAATCTGGAGGGTACTCGCAGCGCGGCTATTTATGAATTAGCCTCAATTGTATCCAGAGGGAAATTGCGGGTATACCTTAGGGGAGAAGAGTAGTGTACATCGGGCAACGGCAGGTTGGATTTGATTTGGTCCTTGAAAGCAACATTTGCTTTTTGAGCTTCTTCAATTCCAATATTAGTGAGTTGGGCGTCGGCCTGCAATGCAATTCGATATCAGCTCTTTCGTCCAATAGCAGTCCGAAAAGTACTCTAGCAATAAAAGAGGTATATGAACCCATTTGCTGGTTTCATTTCCATCTTGGAGAGACCAATAACACTATCATTAAATGTCAGAACATTGTCAAACCACTGACCCATAGAAAAGACTTACATCCCATAACGGGGTGCCGTAGAATGCCTCTTCACTGCTAGTTAGAACCATGTCATTCAATCCTCCCACAAGCTCAGTTTCTACATACCAGCAACATTCTATGTGAATTGTTAGCTATGTCAACAGCTCCTATCTATGGATTTCGGCCTTACATGATGACCCTGGCCATGTCTGGCTAAATACAGCACCTTATATGCTGTATTTCTTGGAGCCTTCTCATTCAACTTCTTGATGGCATTCTCAAACTCCTTCCAGGGAGCCTTCTTCTCATCGTCATGTCTCGTCTCCAAGGCTACCTCTCCCTGTGGTCCTAGTTCAAGACCACGCCCGTCAAGGCCCGAAATTTGGAACTTATCGAGTAGTCCGAAGTTGCTCGTGATCTTCCCAATTGACCAATCAGGTTAGTTCCAAACCAAAAAAACACCAAAACTTTGCAATAGGAAAACTCGTTCCCCCAAGTTATATAGAATGGCCTCTTACATAGTCAAAAGTGGTGTCATTCGTCTCCACCAAATCCTGCGCAAAGAATCCCACAACATTGGTCTTCCTTATCGATTTCCACTTCTGCGTACTAGCATCGGTGCCTTCCATCATAGAAGCTAGAATAATTAGAATAGCGATAGAACTGAAAAGAATCACCATTATCTCAAGAGTGGAGCGACGGAATAAGGAGCGGCGGCGATGGGTGAGAAATGCAGTTATGGACATGGTGCTCGTTTATAATCTACGTACCTGTGTGGTACGAGGTAGCAAAAGAATAGGTCTATATTCTAATCGTACAGAGTATGGTTTTGGTTCTGCCTAAGTTCACGTCTTGTTCGCTTTGGAAAAACGAGATAGTAAAGTTTTTCGATATGGGAAGGTTCCTGCAGATGCGGGGGCAGGGTAAATGGGATTTACTTTATCGATAGCAAAGCACGTGGTCTTTCCAACAAATCGGCTACAGTAATTCCGTCACGCCTCGATCGGCGTAGGATTGTACTACTACATGTAGGTGCTTCGACACTCTAGGGTGTAACCGAATCCAAGACTTGTTTATACACCGGCTTAGGAAGGCGGAACTTGTGACTTCAATTTGATTTCTTGGCTTCAGAAACCCATTTCCTATGGGTATCGGGGATACCGATTCATAAAGAATCACTCGAAGTTCTCGGTCTTCGATACAGACTATAGGCCACGAAGGCTGTCATGACGTTTGATACTATTAAGCACACCGTGAACCATAAGTGCAGGTGCTCATCATCGAAACTTATTGCGGGTGGTATGCCCCCCATTCAACGTTATCCAGATAAACACAAATATCCCACCGTTCCCCAGCCACGCCTCCTACCAGAAAGAAATTCGCCAATGAACCCCCACCCCGTACCGGAAAACCTAACTGCAAACAAAAAAAATACAGAAAATCCATGTGAAAAGCAAATTAATCATCACCCATCAATCCTGCAGCTTATAGCTCACCAGAGTATCTACTCTATGATTAGCTGTCCCCCAACTCCTCAAAGTTACCTTTTCACCACCTTGAATCTCCTTCGCGTCCGAATCACCCCAATCCATTGGAACCTCTGCGTCACCGTCTGCGTAAACCAGGACGTTAAAAGTGCAACGGCCATCGAGCATGGGCAAAAATGTAACAGAGGCGGTGATTTGGCGAAAGAGCGATCGAATCTCCTCCTGTATTTCCTTTTCTGTCTTTTCCTTTGGAGGAGGTGCAGGTTCGGCACTGATTCCCACGTCCATATCGTTAAAACAATTCCATTACATGAATTCATGAAGCTTAAACCGAGATCAGTTTAGTACATACCTTGATGAAGGATTCTCTTGGCCAGCTGTGTCTGTAGATCCCTTGGCCTTTGCGGCTTTGCCCATAAGCTGGACGTCGAATTGCCACCTTTCCAAATTCTCCCCGGTATCCTTCGACGTAATGACAACTACTAGCTTCGATACTTTTCCCCCGAGTGTCCACTTATTCAACTGGCTCATCATCTTTTTGATATATGCTTTAACTTGGTCATCGGCAGAGACTTTTCGAACTTGTTAGCTTGAATCCTCAGCGGTATTCACGGAAGTCGTTCCCTTACCGAGCATATTCAACCCATATTTCTTCACCCTAGAGAACACCGTTTCATTAGTAAGCGATTCGAAGAAGTGGCAAACAGCAAAGACATACACCGTGAAATCTTCAGTCGGATACACCCCCCGCTGATACAAGATCGTATGTATAGAGTATTCGAACTATTACCTCTAAGTCAGCGCCTGAAGCTCGACACCAATCAAGACTGGTGACTCACGAATTCTGCAACCAGTTTGGCCGATCCTACACACGATGGGTATCAACAGCTAAGTAGGATTGAGTACACCTTGGGAGCTACCTACCTTTTAGCGAGAGCTTGTGCACCTTATCCCCATCCTTGGACGCTTTGCTAGCACCGGTCTTCGACTTTGATTTCTCTGAAGACATTGTGATGGAGTAGAGTAGAGTAATGGATATGCCGGTATGGAGTTAATTCGGTTTGAGCGTATATGTAGTGGGTTGGTGAAGTTCCTGGACGAGAGGGCTCAGAAAGTTTTGTGGTTGACACACGGGTTGTTCAAAAATCGTGTATTTACAGAAACCCTGCCGGTTGCCCTGGAAACACCCCGCCCTTCACCACTCACGTGAAAGGCAGCAACTTAACATTCCTTCAAGCAAGCCGGAATCGTTGAACGCCTTTTTATGCAGAACGTGTCGCCGCCAAATAATAACGCATGGTTGGAATGGGTGCATGAGATGGGATAGCTTCAGCCTCTCATCTCCTCGCATATGCTTGATGATATTACTTTCTTTTAATCATAAATTAGCAAAGAGTAGTCAGTCCATTTAGCAATTCTAGTCACCGTTTCCTCCTAATAAATACTACAGTACATCATAAGAAATATACCACCCTCTCTAGTCAAAATCTAACTCCTTAAAAGATGGGTAGCCTCTGTAGTCGCACTTCCAATCCTTGAATCTCTCAGATCCTCCACTCTGTCCTGAAGTTTTATCAATCCCCAAACTAAACAACCAGCTAAGAACCCCACAAATGCGTTCTTAAAGGCAATCATTATCGCAGTAGTAACCATCATGACCGAGAACCTTTCTTTCTTTTCTCTCTCCGTCAAACCCCTCCACGAAGGGAATGTGTGAGATGATGGCGAAACTTCAGACTCGGCAGCTACAGTCAATAGATCCCTAGCAGATACATTTAAGTTCTCAGCAACAGAGACAAGCTCCATCCCGGCAGCAAACACCTGAAAATTCACTAAATTAAAATATCTAAAACGTAAAATGGTACAGCAAAACCTACCATAATTCCTAGAAGAGATTTAGGAAATTTCTGGAGCAAGCCAGTTAACGAGTTGCCGAACGTCAAGCCGACAGCAACCTTGAACAGACCGAAAATCATGACGCTGGCCCCGGAACGAGCACCAAATCTGTGCTGTGCTGCTAGGCCACCGGATCCTACGTTTAAAATTACATTAGCACTTAATAAAGCAATATTGGATATTAGGCTTGAGTAATCACCGTGACAGACAGGCATGGCTCCAAACCAGCACCCAGCAAGGTTCATTAAGCCAACCGAGATTCCCAAAGACGTAACTGAAGGTGCCGGTCGATATGGCAACAAATCTTCACTGAGGTACTTAACTGCGATCACGGAATTCAAGATCGTCAATGGAATCTGACCCACTCCAGCTGTCCCAAATCCATTTGTAAAATCCCTGGGTGATGGTATAGCCGGCACGAAAGGCATCCAAATCCCGAACTTTGGCAAACTTCCATGAGCCATCTTAATGGTAATGAATGCTATAATAACGCCCATACAGAATATCGCTAGCGCAACAGGGAATCGGGGCATTCGGGAAGTTCCATACAGAATGGCAAAAGCACCAACTGCCCACAAAATGTTGTCATCCCACTGGGTACCGTCATAGTCTAGTTTTGAGAGCACGGCACCTGCGTTCAAACAGAGAGAAAGACCTGCACCGACTTGAATTCCTTTGATAACGGGAATGGGAATGATATTGGAAGCTTTATGGAGTAGGCTCGTAACAGAAAGCAGGAGCACAACAACAGCTACGCCAATACCGGCAGCCATGGTTTCTTTCAATGATAAAGAACGAGCAAGCGAAATGGATGCTATGGCACTCATAGGTTGAACCTGCACTGGTCAGATCTTGGAACAATAGTCATTTTACACACTATATTCTAGAAAAGGGAGTGGATTCCACACCACTATCGGTATACCGAAAAAGGCACCGCTGAGAATATTGGCAAGGCCGGAGAAAAGAAGTGTGGATGTCAGCGAGATGGCACCTGAGGCCGTAAGAGCAGTCATTATAGGTAGGAGAGTGCCCAAGTCACCCAAAGAGCCAGCAATCTCGCTAAAGGGATCCCGTCTGAGAGTATCCCAGTTACAGCGGAGAGAACGCGGTATACTGGACATAGTTAAAGACAAGAGAGCAGAATAGCTAGTGAGTGAAAGAAGTAGGATGAACAAGATGAGGAGACAGAAGAGGAGGAAAGTGGAGAAACATGTAATAAAATATTACGGATCCCAAACAAAGTGATCACAAACGAAGAAGTGAGCGTGATGAACCCTGCGGCTCAGCGCAGGGAGCTTGTGCGTGCGTCACAGTTCCTTGCAGGAGATAAGTAAGTATCCTGGTAGTTGATCGTCACAAATCATCTGATAAGTTAGTAATGAGCATCTTATTCCGTCTCATCCCCAAGCTCTCCTAATAGCAGGCTGCAGATAACCCACGCCTCTCAAGCAAAAATGGACACCCTTTCCCTCGAATTATTCTACAATGTCGTTAAGAATATATCCGAGCCTTGCTGCCTGCGCTCACTGCGGGCAGTCAGTAGGTCTTTCCGTGATCTCGTCACACCACTAGCTTTTCGGAGCCTCACCGTAGCCAGCACATCGAGAACCAAGAGAAGTGCCCTTGGCTTCACAATGCTTCGGGGGAGTCCGGTGGCTCCCTACGTGGAGAAAATCACGGTGAAACAGGAAAGATCGATTGAGCGCACAAATCCCTTTAGAGTTAACGGTAATACTACATCCCAATTGCGACGTGTAATTTTTGGACAGAAACTAAATAGGGGTCTCCAACCATATAGAATCATCTGGAGGGTGTGAAGAGTGCTTCACACCTGAATTCGCAGAATCTCTTTCTGATCTCTCCAGTTTCACCTCTTTGAAAACCCTAGAGGTCGAGTTCTTTTGGTTGGATACTCTAGAACACTACGTCAAGGAACCGGAATTTGAACGCAACATTGGGTTCCAAGTTGCTATTCTTGGATCCGTTGCACGTTCCTCACCCAGCCCAACCCTTAAGCATTTATCGATCAATGGTCTATCCTTCTTTGGGCGTAAGCAATGTATGGACAACTCCGACAACGACTCGTTTAAACAGTTCTTCTCGCACCTTTCTTCTATAAAAATTGTTACGCAAAACAGGAAAGATTTGGACTTTAATCCATCTGCGTACGCAGATTTCGATTTCTTTTGGAGAAAAGCTTTCGGTCGGGATTTCTTAGCTCCCGCCCAGAAAACTCTCCAGAGCTTGTCAATCCACAGTCCTGATGAGGTCCCTTTCGTACCCTGTACTGGACCGTATTTCATTAATGAGCCTAAACCCCCCGTGTTATTCTTCCCACAGCTCACCTTTCTTTCTCTGAAAGGCATTGTCTTTAACAACACCAACTACGAGATTCATATCGACGAGTTCATTCTCAAACACCGTGCCACACTCAAAGAATTGCGTCTTGAATCCTGTGCCATTGATTGGAGAGAGCGATCAAAAGACGATACCCGAAAAGTTCGGTGGTCGACCATCTGGAAGTCTTTAAGAAATGAGATGGAAATTTTGGTGAAATTAGTGGTACCCCAATCACCATACGAAGGCGATGATCAAGGCACTTTTATCTTCTCGAGGCATAGATATGTTGCTTGGTTATTTAGAGACTATAGCCACGGGACACGGCCAAGCTCAAATGTTCCTGGTCGAGAAGACGACGATCCGGAATTCGAGAGACTTTGGGAAACTGTTGAGGAAAGAAGAAGAAAAACTCAAGGTTAGGATGAAATGAATTAAGCAGCTTACGGAAAGATTTTAAATTATAATTCGAAGAAAAATACATGTAGCATTGTATGTCATTTCACATATTCTGAGTATGAGTCCATAAACCGCCATCAATTCTGGCACAAACCACAAGTCAAACGAAAAAGAACCATCAACTTCTTCAACCACCCATCTAGCCAAACCGGATAACATAAGGGCACGGCTTCTCGCCAAAACGACTAATCGACAACTCCAAAACTTTATTGATCTGGTCGTTTGGCGCATTCCACATACGATCCCCGGAGTCCCTGTTGTCACCACTAGTCAGCCCAAGAAATTAAACCTTAGGACCCTATTCAATAAAAGCTCAACATACATCATAAGTCCTACGTGGTGAATAGTTGAACGTCTATTGCAATCGCAAGCACCGCCAAAGAACACCGCATCTCCAAGCTTGCGCTGTGAGTATGGGTATTTCCTACTTCCTTGTTAGTGATATCCACAATTACAAAAAACCCTCGGGAGCATACTGATATCTTAGCTGGGTAGCGCTGGCGCAATACATGCTGGAAGTGACACGTAGGCCCTCTGCAAAGAGGTTTCGGCCAGTGACTTGACATATAGCCCAAGCTACCAGCCCCGAGCAGTCGAAGCCAATTTCACCATAATCCCACGGTGGTCTAGCGAGCCTATTAATATTTCCACATCTCTTCATAGAGGTTCATGGAGCATACTGATCGCCTGTGGGTCCGTTACAGTTCCCTCCGCCCCATGCATAGGGTGTGCCAGCGGCTGTCACGGCCTTAGCTAATATTTTCTGCGCTACATCACCCCCACCACCAGTATTGCCCTTAACACAGCATTGAATGTCGTTGCTACCGGGGCAAGGCCAGTTCTATAGGATGGTGTCAGTTGTGTACAAGTAATTCAAGCCCTGGAGAAACCTACCGGACCAGTGCCAGCATAGAACGTTCCCCCAGGACAACCGCCGCCGGACACACTACCACAGGTCCCAGAGCCTTGACTAACACTACAGCTTTGGCCACCACCACCTCCTCCACCTTTGACACAACACTGGATGTCGTCACTACCAGGGCAAGGCCAATTCTGTGGAGTAATGTTAGTTGTGTGCAAGTAATTCAAGCCCTGGAGAAACCTACCGGACCGGTGCCAGCATAGAACGTTCCCCCAGGACAACCACCGCCGGATACGCTACCACAAGTTCCAGAGCCTTGACTAACACTGCAGCTTTGGCCGCCACCTCCTCCACCTTTGACACAACACTGAATATCATCGCTGCCGGGACAAGGCCATGGCTGAAGCGGAATTTATTGAGATTAGCAACCCAACATGTTCCCTTAAAAGAAGACGAGGAACCTACTGGGCCGCTTCCAGGATAGAACGTTCCTCCAGGGCACTGATTAGCAGACACGCTGGCACAGGTCCCAGAGCCGGCAGGAACAGTGCAGGGGCCAGCTCTTTCAAATAGCTCGTTCCCGGACATAGCAGCGACATCCCTACCAACGTTTTGCCCCACGGGCGAAGCCGTGGCAGCTAAAAAGAGGAGCGCAGTGATTACGCTCCGAAGTAAAGCCATCGTGACGTGTAATGATAGAGGGGAATTGTGGAGTTGGATCTCTCTGAAGAAGGCGATACTTGAGGAAGAGTATGGGGGTTTTATACAATTCTCAAACGATGCTCAGTAAAATATCCAATTAGGTGAGTTTAGCTGTAAAGACCAATGGCCGATCTAGGCTGTACCATAGGTACTACAATTTGAGTAACGCTGTATCACATTGGGCCCATGGACCTCTCGCAGTTGCCCGCAGATACCTCGTATAGATAACTCGCGTGACACGTGTAGGCCTTGAGCGACAGAATAATAGCCTACGAACGCTTTTTTGAAAAGTACCAAGGATTTGCCTTGTGTTGTACGACCTAGGTGTTACACGACGCGAGTACTACAGAAATTGGATATAGACGAGTGATCACTTATAGAGCCAATGAATGCACTATTACGCTTAACGGCACGCATATTACTAGAACCCTAAGGAATTGCTAGTTTTTAGAAGTGATCAAATTCTTTCCTCTTCGCTTGCTACTTTACTTCTATAGGTCAGGCTACTATTGAACAGCGATAGCTTGATCATTCCCAATCAAGTAATTTCCACAAGGTCTAATCCGCGCCCTTTCGAGGCGAGACATCGATCGAAGAGTCTCAAATAGTACCAAGAATAATATCAACTCGTTTATATCCTTTTTTTTAGAGAAAAAAAGGTCTCCGATGATCGAATTATGACTGATAATACGAAGCCAATTACATTAGGAGTAGAACCTACGAAGATAGGCACCTTCGTAGGTAGCTTTTACGCAAGAAAGAAAAAAGCCTCCATTCTCAGCGAATGATTTCCTAATCACCCGGCCGTCTTGGAATCTTGTCCTTCGGCTGAGCTCGGAGCGTCAACTTGATTCGGAAGGGTATCCGAAAATCTGCATGCAATAATTATTCAAAAGGAAGTTTAAAAGGCTCGGCATTTTAACAACGTCGCCTTCGTTAGGCTGACACGGTGATTTTAGGAGTAGTCGTCTAGTTTCGGGTATCCCGAGGCTGTTTGAATGTAGGATAGCTGTCAATTGACTGAGATTTTCGCGTTGGCATCCCGTAGGAAGGAACTGGTATATATGTCTCAAGTGATCCTCGATCCAACCCAATTGGACCCCTTCTTCAACATTGGCATGCACTATTCATTCATGGGTGACGTGTTGAAGATCTCCGGTAGAGAAATGCTGAAGGGGCTGGGCTAGTACATGTGTAATGATCGCCGTTCAAATTATTACTCTCAAACTTATATATCTTCTTGAATCCCCCTCTTTTACGAATTTTTCCCCTCACCTTCTCTTAACTCGCTGCCGCTCTCTCCTAGGAAATCTCTTTGAATTTACTAATCACGCTCTGTAACACGTGGTTCATGAACACCTTCAGGCTTGGTCCACTTCGCATGCAAGTCTTCGAGTTCTATTGACGCTTCCTAGCACGACTACCTTATTTCCTTAACTAAACGCGTGCGATATCAAGATATATCGATAGCTTATCGAGTCTACTGAGCCAAAGTCCTATGTTATTCAGGATCGATCACATACTGACGACGCATGCGACCCAGAACGCCCTGCTAGGCCTTGTGCCGAATACATGTACGTAAGCACATATTCCAATCAACGAGTTCGAATTTACGAAAAGAGGGGAGTGATAATTGGTGATTGGTTACTATGCAAGCGCCATGTTACGGACCAAAAAAAGCTTTAATGCAAAGTAGTAGTTTTTATTTGTACACGCCTGAGCTCATGTAAACCCCGTGGATTAATTTACTCCATTAATAGTCACATTCGGAAATTAACCAAAACACACGCGTACGGCGATGAACGATATATGGAGGTTATAGTAACTGTATGGGGTATCGAGGCCTGAGCCCAAGCATTGGGGTCGTGGACATGAACCTAACGTTTCAAGTCCTTATTAGGAGTATAGGTGTTTGTCATTCTCTGTGCTCAAGCCTAAACACTACGTGGTTTGCTTTTTTATCTTCCACTTCATGGCCTCTTGAGACATGATGTCAATTTTCGGCAGGTTTTACTGTCCTTTCTTTATTTTAGATGCTCTATATATAGCCAGTAGCCATGCGAAATGCATAACTATGATGTGTATTAGGGGAAGTATGAAGGGTTAGGGGCACATCAGATGCTACTATGACCGCACATTCGGCTTTCGGGCTGGTGGGGGAGTCTCAAAAACGCCTCGTTGTTTCAGCTTAAAGGTTTAGTTGAGCAGGGAGCATTCCCATTTGATATGCCATTCGCTCAACACTTTTTCTTGGTCTTTCCTTCTTTCTTTTTTTCGCTAAACCATAGCTAGGCTGGGAAACCGCGTAAATCGAACTCTAGATATAACACAGAGATTCCTGCAACCCTGGTCGCAGATGTTGCAATGTAGAAAGGTGAGTCGAAATTAGCGAGGATTTCATGGCGCAGCAATGCCTAAAAAATTTGCTAGAACTGCCCAGTGCCTGAAGGAAGTCTAGGCAATGGTACCTTGCATCTGCGCGATCCCAGTGGAGATCTTTCGTGGCCAAAAGCGTTCTGGGAGGGGAAGCTTTCCCTCAGCCAGGCACAAAACCGGTTCTATGGGGGCTTGGCTGTTGCTTTTGAATGTATGTAACACTCAGCCGCACAAGCCTAACCCGCAGAAACGAGGCGTGGGACAATAGCTCGTGAATCTGTCTGCGCTCCTGTCAGAGTCACTATTCTCCAGTGCCGTCCGCTGAGGTTCGGACGACACGTTCTTCTCCTCATCTCTCCATCTCCTCATTTCCATCTCTTTCCTCTTCTTCTCTATCTTTTCATCATATCCCCTCGGTATCTTCATCATGGCTCACCCACTGTCATTAATTACAATTCCTCCAGAGATATGTCGGCTCGTTTTAGGATCTCTGTCTGCTCGTGATATGACAGCCCTCCGTCTAGTTTCTCGCCAATATTACGAATACTTTACTTCTGAGGACCTTTGCCATTTCGCACAAAAGCTTTATTTCCCGTTATCTTCAGAGGCAAGCAAAGCAGAGCGCACTAGGAAGGATTTCGATGCTGCATATCTGAGGTCACAGAGGTGGAAGCAAGGGAGACCATCTCATGTGGAGATTATCGACGAGGTGGCATCTGGATCAACTAGCTTATCTAATGGCTTTTTGGTGGATCCAGAGGCTGGCTTGCTAGCTTATCAACGGTATATCGATTTTCCTTCTCTAATCCTTCTGCTCGAGCCTCTTCTGACGTCATTTGTCTCCAAGAAATCGGGGCGTTATCGTCCTCAAGAGCCTAGGCAGCATCGACGATGATACCGCTTGCCCTGATATTTTTATCGACCTGAAGACCGAGCTCGACGAATGTATGATGAAACGCTCAGAGAGAATTTTCCTGCGGGACGGGGAAAGCATCCGGATAGCGATGAACGGTGGTGTGCTGCTTGTTGTTGGAGAAGCTCATATTCACCCAGTACCACACGAAAACCTACAAGGCGGAAAGGGATTAGGAATTTTGTCTAGTTTGTGGAATTGGACGTACGCTTGATCTTTCCCGTCTCCACATAAAATTACCTGCTTTTCTTGAAGCTAACTGCTACATTTGAAGGTGGGGAACACAGCCCTCTCACGCATCCAGCTCACGTACTCTTCCTCCCAGGCAATTCTTCCAACACCCCCACACAATGTGTGCTGTCTTCTCTACCAAACCACATAACCGCGGGAAGCTTCTTTGGACTTGGTTTGAACGCGACTCTTTTATCATGGAGACCGCCCTAAACGAATTTTATGCGATTACTGAATTTGATCTCGTCGAGCAACGCCTTGAGGGCTACATCTTCCCGAAAACCAAGAAAACCAAGACTACCAACAAACGATTTTCCTTAACATCCCACAGGGAGTCCTCGGAACCTTTGCACCAAGGGCATCACTTTACAATCAAAAAGAAGGCACTCTATCCGCCTCTTAGCACATTCACGATTGCGCCGGATACTCGTAGCGAAGTGTTCTATCTTGGTTTCCTTCCTCCTAGCGCTGATCGTCGTCCTGTTGTTGAGATCCACGCGTTACCTCAGTTTAATCCAGTGGACAATACCTGGAGCGAATGCACTGTAATAAAACGCGTTACTCTTCGGTGTCTCGGCAGTCACGCAAGAGAAATGAATGGAAGTGTTTTAAACTCTTCCTTCTGGATCGATTTTGACGTTGGAACCACTGTCAAGAATCTGAAGCATCCTAAGACCGAGCCTTCCGGAAATTTTGCAAGAGACCCGGACGAGGACATAGTGAGAGTCCGCATGACGGGTGATTTGTTCGTCCCAGGTATCACATCAGATATTGAGCAGGTCAACATGGTGACTTGGGATGTCACTGCTCGTCCTTCGCCGCGTTTACCTTCCAATATCGCTGAATGGCGCCAAGGTCAAGATTGGGCTGTGGACCCCGACGACCCAGAAGATCTCAGCGATGTCAGTCTTTACAAGGATACGCAGGGAAAAATTGATTTCGAAGAGGTTTATCCTAGCCCAACATATAGCGTGAGGGTTCGAAATCGTGAAAATTTTCGTGCAGGCTTAGAAGGCTTGCCGGATGGGGTTGACCTCGATCGTTTGGAGTATGGAAACGAATCTGGGCCATATCCACCATACTTCTGGGTAAAGGACGAGGAAAAGAAAAACAAGACGGTATATGCGGTCTATAGTGTCATGTCCCCGGACACCCTCATACTGGATCCGGAGAATTTTGACAAGGGATTTGGTTTGATGAGCCCGCTGTCACCCTGCGATGCCATTGTCTACCCGCATGATCCAGGAAGAGATGATAAAACGTTCATTCCCGCAGGGAAACTTATGAGGCCTAAATTTAAGGTTACTCTTGATGCCGGGGGGAAAGTGGCCGTCCGTGACGTTGCTAAACGTATCGATCCGCCGTCGAAGAGAAAACCAAAGCTTTTTGGGAAGTTCTGGGAGGAGCATCATGTTGACCATGCTGCTACTGCGCAAGATGCCGCGGACCCAGATGAAGGAAGCAGCACCCATATCAGCTCAAATTTTGTAGAGCTTCCGTTGCCTGGACTTGACGATGCCCGTAATAAGGTCTTAACACGAATGGATAAACGTGACAAGAGGTATTGGGTTTACGGTAAAGAGGCGGAAATTCGGCGCAAAGGAGAGGTTTCAGAGGAGAGGGTGGGCGACAAGATCGTCATTGTTAGGTTTGATTGATGGGCTACAGAGGCTTGGCCTGGTGTCATTAGCATGTTTGAAAGTTTCTCTTTTAATTTCTCCCTTCTCTTTAACATTTTCTATAGGCACTTTATTGTGGGGAGGGGTTTTTCTAATTCTGTTTTTCTTACCACTTCTGCGATGTAGTTGTATTTCTCCTTGGTGTTTTTGATCAACAGGTTGGCGCTGGGAGTCCGTTGAGTCAGTGTTTATAGGTGTAAGGTTTTGTTTGATGGTCTCTCTACAATAATAGGCAGGCCTTGAAGAGCTCAGTATACGAGAAATGGGTGTTCATGCAAACATGTTTTCTTATTACGATACCGCCTTCAAAATAGCTTCAATCTCCCTTGAGACCAAGTCTGGTCTATCACGATAAATAAAATGACCCGATCTCTCAGCCTTAACTTGTCTTCCCCTAGACGAAAGCTGCACCAACCCATCATTATACTCATTCCATGCACTCTGCACATAGCGTAGATAACACGCCTTATCGATATTCAAACGCAAAACCATATCCTCCGCATTATATTCCGGATCATGACCAACAACAACCAACACTGGGTCACCAAGAAACCCAGGACCCGAAGCTCCTGGTAAAAGCTCCTGCGCAGTCGAACGATCAAGATACTCAGCATTCCCAACACCCGGATGAAAGCGCTGAGCTATAATAGCCCGAGTCCGCGATAACGACTCCGGTTCATCATCAGTAACCGGAGGGAAAAGCGACGTGAAGTCGGTATTCGAGATATAAGAATCCAAGAACAACACCCCTGCAATATTATACCCGCCCCCACGAGTAGCATAATACTCGATAAACAACCGTATGATGCAGCACCCGATTGACGACCCAACTAGCACTAATGGCGTATCCCGTGGGAGCTCGAGGAGCGGGTATACTTTCTCTAGAAGAGCGCCGAGGTCGTGTGCGGCGGTGGATATGTCATTGGTGGTTCGGTCTGCGGGGAGGGGGTCGGATGGAGGGACGTTGAAGCGGTCGTAGGTTAAGATGGAGGGCGGGTTTGGGAGGGTTGTGAGGGCGTTGAGGGTGGGTTCCCAGTCGTGGGATTTGGTGAGGAGGCCGTTGATGAAGACTACGAAAGGAGTGGAGGGAGTGGGAGTGGGAGGGTGGAAGAGAGTGCAGGAGAGGGAGGAGGGGGAGGAGGGGGCTAGACGGATCTTTTGGTGTATGAGGGGCATGGCGGTATAGAAAGTGGAGGGTGAAGAGGTAGTGGGGGTGTTTTTTATACTGTTTCTAGCATAACTATGATTTCTACCCACCTCTGACATCATTGACAACCACCAAGAACCCCAACGAGTGATCTCTCGTGAACCAACCTACACCAGATCGCTTGGCCCCCAGCAGAGCCTCATTGAAATTTCAAAGCCTCAACTCAACACCACCGAAACCGCCTGTCCAACCCCGCGTCTCTGTACATACGAATTCCCCCCCTAGCGTCCGACCCGCCCAATGCGGCAATGCACCATACTGCGTAGGCTTCTCCTGCCCCTCGAGCGTTCCGGGCCCTCCTCGTTCGCGCGGGCGCGACTACCGTTGCGTCCAACGCTCACAGCAGCACGTCTATTCTCGAGTACGGTACGGGCGAATTCAGTCAAGGTTGCAGCGGAGCTGGAGAGGAGGATTGATGCGATCCCGTTGGAGAGGTTCCGGAACTTTTGTATTGTGGCGCATGTGGTGAGTTTTAAACCTCCTCTAATAGTGGGGGGAGGCTAACTAGTGGCTTGTAGGATCATGGGAAAAGCACTCGTATATACCACTAGTTTTAGTCTTTTTGGTTTATGTTCTTGGGTTCTGATATAGTGGTGTAGTTAGTGATCGGCTTCTGGAGTTCACGGGGACTATCGCGCCAGGTGGGAATAAGCAGATTCTGGATAAACTCGATGTTGAGCGGGAACGTGGGATTACGGTGAAGGCGCAGACATGTAGTATGATCTATAACTACAAAGGGGAGGATTATCTACTCCACCTTGTGGATACGCCTGGACATGTTGACTTCCGAGAGGAAGTATCGAGGAGTTATGCTTCGTGCGGTGGAGCATTACTGTTGGTGGATGCATCGCAGGGTGTTCAAGGTATTTATAGTCCCCGAAGCTTTGGTACAGGCGGGACTAACATATGGGGCATTGGATAGCGCAGACGGTCGCGAATTTCTATCTAGCGTTCTCTCAGGGCCTTCAGCTCATCCCGGTCATCAATAAGATTGATCTGCCTTCTGCAGATCCGGAAAGGGCGTTGGAGCAGATGAAGAATAGTTTCGAATTAGATCCTAAGAGAGCTATTCTAGTATCCGCCAAGTCGGGGAAGAATGTCGAATCTATACTGCCAGCTGTCGTTGAACAAATCCCCGCGTAATAAACCCTCTGTTTCCGAGTTCCCAAGCAATTGCTAATTAGTATATATCCCAGACCTATTGGCTCCCATGAAGCTCCTCTACGAATGCTCCTCGTCGACTCCTGGTACGACACCTACAAAGGCGTGATCCTCCTCATCCGCATCTTCGATGGGACTCTCCGTCCTGGGGATAAAATCATCTCTTTTGCCACCAAAAAGCAATACATAGTCGGTGAAGTCGGGATAATGCATCCCCTCGAAACCTCTACATCGTCTCTCCGAGCAGGACAAGTAGGATACATCTTCTTCAACCCAGGGATGAAGATTAGCAAGGAAGCCAAGATTGGAGATACGTTCACGCATGTGGGTATGGAGAACGTTGTAGAGCCGTATTTAGGGTTCGAGGAACCGAAGCCGATGGTGTTTGTTGGGGCGTTTCCAGTTGATCAGGGGGAGTTTGGTCATTTGGATGATAGCATTAATCAATTGGTTATCAACGATAGGAGTGTTACGCTTAATAGGGAGCATTCTGAAGCTCTGGGACAGGGGTGGAGGTTAGGGTTCCTAGGTTTGTTCCCCACGAAATAAGTATGATTGTGGGTTTGTTGATCGGTTTCAGGTACACTACACTGCTCAGTATTCGAAGACCGGCTACGACAAGAACACGGCGCCTCAATCATCATCACCGCACCAACAGTACCTTTCAAAATCCAATACAAAAACGGCACCGAAGCGATCATCCGAAACCCCCACGAGTTCCCTAGCGCCGACTCTGACTTCAACAAAATGGAAGGACTCTACGAGCCTCTCGTTCTAGCCACAATAACAGTTCCAGAGGAATACCTCGGCAGCGTTATCGAGCTCTGTGAGGCAAACCGTGGCACCCAGGTCGAACTCAACTTCTGGACTGCCACTCAAGTAATCCTTAAATATCGCCTTCCACTCGCACAGCTCGTTGACAACTTCTTCGGTAAGCTCAAGGGTCTCACGAAGGGTTATGCGTCACTTGACTACGAGGACGCTGGTTACCAGAAGAGTGATATCGTTAAGCTGCAGCTCCTAGTTAATAAAGAGCCCGTTGACGCCATCTCCCAGGTCCTGCATAGATCCCAGGTACAGCGAACTGGTCGGAAATGGGTCACTAAGTTCAAGGAATATGTCGACCGGCAGCTGTTTGAGGTTGTGATTCAAGCTGCGGTTGGGAGACAGATTGTGGCGAGGGAAACGGTGAAGGCGGTGAGGAAGGATGTTACGGCGAAACTGTATGGTGGTGATCGAACGAGGAGGATGAAACTGTTGGAGAATCAGAAGGAGGGACGGAAGAGGTTGAAGGCGATTGGACAGGTGTCGATTGATCAGAAAGCGTTCCAGGGGTTTCTGCAAAAGAATTGATGGGTTAAGAGGGTTGTATATTAGAGCTGAATCGATATCTTCTATAGACTTCAAGGTTGGGTTGCTTCAGTGACTATCGTCGATGGTAGCCTACCCGATTCGTTAGATGGAATCTCTCATCGCGTTTACTGCTACTGTCTCTATTGTTCCCATGATCAACCTCACCCCCATACCTCTCACTACAAAAACTGTATGTCTCCTGAGCCTCCGATAAGCCTGAGCCATTTTACTTTCCTCGGCTCTCCCCAGTTTTCGTCCACCTAAAATGCTATTGCATTCATAAAATATCACTCGAATACGCTCACAGAAGCTAAGAGCTAATTCGTGCTAAACGCTTGCCTTCCGCTTGGCCTGTCACGGGACGATATCCAGGGGGCCATATATATAGCTCTCTATTCCCACCACCCTCGTACTTAACGCACCTACCTTTCTTTACCTTACCTTTATACTCCATGGTCTTCAGTGTCCTGCACCTAGACGGTGGCTCGAGGCCTATATCACCACTATCTAGATGAGGTACACCACCACAACAGCCCGCAAGAAACCAAAAATTACACCCTGCGCACTTGCAGCAAGCACCTATTAGAATACAAATTCGAGGCTTCAGACTACAAAAGTGGTATCAATGATGATAATTGCTCGTTATAAGACTTAAGGTGTTCCACCCAAGATGTCGAGGCTACTGAGTGAGATTCAGTGATCTAAATTCGCTATGAATAAATAGATGAACGAAGGAATTTCTCCTAGATACATCTAACCACTAGGATTAACCGACTCCGAAGGCTGTCCCTCAGCCTAGAGATGCCGCTAAATGCAGTGTTGAATTCCTAAAGAGAATCACACAATACACCAGCAAAATGTGCTAAAAGGATCCTACAGACGTTACGGGGTGGAGTGAAGGCAGCTAAGGGCTCCAGGGAACTTATTGCCAGAATTTACTCTTCCAGCGTGTTTAAATCGTCCCAAAGGTACTCTAAAACTCATGTCCCCGCAGCAACTGAACTCTCAATTCTAGCACACCATCAAATACGTACTATGGCATTAACGGTTATTAAGTGATGAGATTTAGGTGACGTAGCATGACTAAATCAGTTCAAGCACTACTAAAGTTGATGGGATGCCATTAAATTACAACGAATTAATGTGCAACATTAATTTTTGACCTACCACATATTCTCAAGAGTAATGGAACGACCTGGACTAGCTAGTTCTAAATCGGCCTTCGGAAAAAAAGCTGGAAGAAGCACCGAATCGGCTTTTATATTCGCTTATTTACCAAGGTAATCTTAATTAAAGTATTTCAACTCAGTCTAGTCCAGGCCATTTCATTATTTTTAAGGATATACGGTATACCAAGCTATCGGTAGATGGAACTCCAATTTACCCCCAGGCATCTATACGAATCGCGTACTCCTTGCCAAGAAGACTAAAGATCGGAGGGTCTCCTATTTAGAGGTTAAAATAACCAACTTCACCCATTCTCTATATAGACGCCACACACGTGACAGCCAAGTAAAGTACAGCAACGTTAAATTCACTATCTCAATTCCTGAAACCCAAAATACATGTATCTGCCGATCCCACGAACCAAAACCCATAGGGTTATCAATCGCATCACCAAAATCGAGGAGCGGGGAAATACATATAGTAGCCGACAAGAGTATCTAGATCCCTTGAGCGAGTGAAGATCGATGAGAAAGAAAACGTGGAGATGAATGTAAGGCGTGTGTTTGTATGTCTGCACGCCCTACATATGCACGCTCGTTGACAGGTCACTAGAAAGCACCGATCGAAATCATAAAATCGTTCTACCCCACCTACACACCAGTTATCTCCAGTATCACGATACCTTCTCCAGATGAGATGTGAATAATCGAGCATGTGATGTCAAATCGAAAATGCGTCATTTATCAGGTGTGCATCCGGTAAACCCAAAACCGGTATGTAGTGGCAAGTCTATGAGTAAAACAAAGAAAAATATCAAATGAGCGCAGAGATTTCCAGGAATACAATGGATTAAACAGGAACAAAAAGCGAACAGTTGAACCGTGAAATTTTGGATAGAGCAAAAAACGATAACCTTTGTAAAATAAAAAACAAAGAAAAATAGGAAAAACATTCCCTGATCATGAAAATAGTATGACGGCCTTCCCGAGATTCGATCGAGATCACCACCTTCGTATACACAAACACATCGACCGCTCCTTTCCTTCTCCCACACGCTTATGATCCCACTCAATTCTTCGCACAGACACGCTAAACCCACTGCAATACACCATCTCCAAAACCTTCCCTCGACAGACCTCTTTAACGCCTCGCAAAACAGCAGAGAATAGAAGCTTTTCCAAGGAAGTAGCAACATCCCAAGAACCTAATCAAACTCAACCCAGCAGTCGCCCAGAGCAAGGCTTGGAAGTACTTGGCGGTTCTCTCGGCGGCAGCATTTTTGGCCTAGATAGAAATTGTTAGCAAGCACAAACATTAAGAACTGAAGACAGTCCTTTCAAGAAAGCAGTGTTCATACAGAAAATCCAAATGAATCGAAAGTGTCAGATGTAATCACAGCAGCCAAACCAGCATTCATGAAAATCCACGCAGTGACAAGTCTGGTTCTGAAAGATTTGTAGGAGTCATCAAGAGTTTTCTTCTCGTCTTCGATCTCGGGGACGAAAGGCGTCAGCGCACGCTTGACTGTAACCTCGAATGCCTGATCGATATCTGCTTGTGGCTTATCGGCCTCCTCGATGACCTTTGCTTTACCGTCTTCGGCAACCTTTGTAGTTGCTGATGGCAAGACGTCGGCCTTGTCGGAACCTTTGGTACCCCATGAAACGTCGTGCCAATTGCTGAAAGCATAAACGTTGAGGATGTTGATATAAGAGGAAACGATAAGGAGGTACTGAGGGAAACTATGAAGCATGTGCCATGGGTCGAGGTACATGATCGAGGCAACGAAATAAAGACCGAAAGTGGCCGCAAGAGCGATGATGATAAGCTAAAATAGTTAGTTTGAATCCAAAGCCCAAAGTAGATTTATGGCACTTACACCGGAGTTAGAACTGAAGAACTTCCGAATAAACTCGCCGGCGCTGTTCGCTTTAAGATCGTTGAATCCATTTTGACCCGAGAAAGCCTGGAAGACAAGGTAGAACGAGAGAATAATGATGTAAAATTGAATAATACCGAAAACGCAGAATGAGACAATGTAAGAGTACTTAGAACTACGCAACCATGTCAGCTAAGTTTTTTATAAATAGATCTTGATAACCCTTACCCCTTTGGTCTGTTACCCAAGGCTAAAATGAACTGAAGCAGAAGGAACGCAAGATAGAGATATTTGACAATCGTGTTAAAAATCGGAGTTGCGTTACCAAAAGGCCATGGGGCCCTTCCATTAACATCTCTTTCGGACTGACTTGGGTCACCGACAAGGTCCATGATAACAGTTGTTGTAAGCCAGAAATTCGCTAAACCAATGGTTAGTACAGTATTACTTTTCTCGGGTGAAAGATTGCGTACCCAAACCAAACCAGGACATGATGACAGAGAAGATGTTGTAAAGCAGTTGTATGTGGAAGAAGATCATGCGAATAATATTGTGACTACTGGCATACATTCTCCCAAAGTGCATCAGAGAGTACACACTGGCAGCGAATGAACCGTTAAGCCAACGACGACGTTGAGAGATAAACTCCGGCGCCCCTTCCGGCACGTCGGTTTCGGCCTTCGAAGTCTTGACATAAGTAAGATGCCACTTCGATCCGGCTTTGGCGACCAATTCGAAACACAAAATACGATCTTCGGCCAAAAACATGTTCTTCTTGAAAATATTCATTCCCTCGATACCCTTTTTCCCGAGACGAGCAGACAAGGTGTGGTCACCATGGAAATATTGCTCAAGGGGACGACCCATGATAGCCCGGAATCGATAGGCGGAGAAAGCACCAGGCTGGCTTGGTGTCAGTTTTCGATGTTTATGCACTAAATAAGGTAAAACTTACCAACACAGAGACATATCCGAAAGCAGCTTCCAGGGGCTTGTCAAGAATATTTGAGATTTTATACTCGAAATTCTGACTTGCAACCAGCGGATTCAACAAGTTCTTCCCTCCCTTACCCAACATAGCGTGAATCTCACCACAAGCACCACCCAGATCCTTATCGTTGTAGAATGCTTCCCAAAGGGCAAGAATACTCTTCGCACCAGGCTTTGTACCGGCATCCAACAAGACACACACCTCGGGATTCAGAAGACGACCAAAAGCATTAAACAGCCATCTATGTGAGTTAATTTTCTTCGAGTTCTTTTGCTTAAGACAGAACATCATTTGAACAGGAGGAAGACAAGACGGATCATCATCCCGAGGACGAATCAGCTGCTGTGAAGCGGTTACGGAAAGCTGAGTAGTATATTCGAACTATAATCCAGTCAGCACGACTTCAACTTCAGCCAATCGGATATCCGGGTCACCATACAATATGAGCGGTGGTCTCTTTTCCGTCAACGTCCCGCTTCATGACACCATCCTGGAAGATGCCAACAGTCGCAAGGACATCCAAAGTATCTTTGTTGCAAGGGTCAATACCGTCGAAGACGAGACAAACCACAATCTTTTGCCAAGCCGGACCCCCCTTGTTCCAAAACTCAGATTTCTTGAGAGTTACAATATCACGAATGTTTTGCATAACACCGTGAAGGGTACGTGCTGTCAGCACCTTATCTTCGTTGTAATATGTAATCGCAATCAGAAGCTCGGTGTGTCGGTTGTACATGGCAGGTCGTAGATTGTACCCATTCCTCAGAGTAAAATCATCAGGATCACATGTTGCAGCAGTATCTAAATCTCAGTCAGACACTGATACAGTTCGCAATCTCAATTTCAGACTTACATCGCATATGTGTGAACTCCTCGCTACCACCTTCAACATCCGGCTGCCTATACTTAGCTTGTACAGCATTCTGGATAGCAGAAGGTACGGGATAATCAATAGCCAAAACTTGGCCCTGCTGAAGTTTAATCTTCCTTGTAGCATACCGTCTCATTCCCGAAGGAGCCTGTCTCTGACGCCAGGCTTCCGTGGATGAAGTTTCAGACCTAGCATATGGACTAGGGGCACGACCGAATTGAACGTTGGGGTCGCTACCAGCGGGGTATCCTGGACCTTCTTGGTAGCCAGCTGAACCAGCTGCCGTGGAACCAGCATAACTCTCGGAAAGTGAATAGCCCGCACCTGGTCGCTGCGAGCCACCGGGAGTTGTTGAACGACTCATGGGGTCGTCAAAAGGGGCTTGGAAAGGACCTCCAGCTGGTCCGGTGGTGTTTAGGGGAACTCTCTCCTGATCGTCGTCCGAGTCGTAATCCCGGGGAGGAGGCATATGGTATGTAGATGGAGGATATTGCTGGAGGTTATGGCCTTCATCATGACCACCAGAAGGATTCCCGCCTTGATAAGACATTTTTCTTTACTGATTACCTCTGCACAAGTTATGCAAGGGGCTTTTGATGTTCGTTCTTATTACTCGTATTCAGTTGATGGAATCAAGACCGAGAGTAGCAGCGGGGTGGAAGTAAGAGAGTAGAAAGCAGAGGGGGAGAAACTAATAAAGGGGGCAGCGGAATGGTATCTGTCAAAGATGCACAAATAACAATCAATAGAAATGCAGCAAATCCCAGCCCCGAGGATTGGATGTTTGCTTTCTGGAGGAGACGAACAGACCACAAGAATGAGAGATGGAGATGATGAAACTGAAGTGGTGCAGGCAAGGAAAGAAGAGGAGAGGCGGAGAAGGGAGAGGATGAGGAGTTGTTAAAAAGAAATGAATAGCGGCAGGGCTCTCATGCTGAAGGGGTGAAACACACGGCGGGCCTGCACGACTGCTGCACTCGCCTTTGGCTGGCTCGCCGCAACCACCATGCCATGGCCACCACTGACCCTTTTCTGATTTTTCCCCCCTTCTCTTCAATAATATGGGGCCGCCTCTTCTGGTTGGCTTGTGGCCGATAGCAGCTTGGGAGGTTGCTGACGCCCGCTGCTGCGTCTGGTTAGCCAGCTGCTGCCTCTTCCTCACGCGTGCATCAGTAGTCCTTCCAGAACAGCACTTCCAGTGCTGTGGCTTCTCCAGGGGTGTGGTTCTTTTTTCCCTTGTGGCACGGTGGCAGTGAAAGCCAAATACCGTGCCCTTTGTGGTATAGACTTGGATTCCACCTGCGTTAGGCGGTCGGCAAGGTCTGTAGCGCGAGCACCCCACGCGAGCCAACCTCTTTCAGCGTTCTAACGAACCACTTACGGTGAGAATCCTATTCTTAGGTAGAACGCAACGATAAAAACGGGTCTTCACGCCACAGCTGCGGCCATCAACTGCACGGTGTGGTTAATAATTTCCCCTCCACCTGCCAAGAATCGGCCCACAGGTTATTTTTCGTCTCAGCCGTACTTACCCGTGCTATCTCAAGAAACCTGGAGAAATTCATCGGTGGACTGTGTATTCCGGGTCTTTACTTAGGGCTTCGCCAAACGGTAAGCCAAATGAGAGCAACAAGCCCCCTTGCTGCACAATTAAGCTTCAATTGATGTCGAGAATCTTATGTACCCACACAGCGGCAACTCAACCCACAACAACTCTGCAGTGATCCAAATAGACATGTAGTCTATACACATTCCGCACCATCCCAATAATACACTCAGCCTTACCTCGGTCTACCCTTGATAGCACTAAATGAGGTAATTGCATAGACAAAAGAAATTCCACATCACCTCAGCTGCTCGTGCCACGGTTTCCTACATACGCATATCTATGTAAGGCTGGGTTGCGGCTGCTTGAACACTTTCCCCCTCACCCTAACGTACTGACAACTCAGCCCCACCTTAACTGTTATTTTTCTTTGATTCCCCCAACTAACGTTTATTTTAAGGTCTAGTCTTGTGTTCGGCGAATACCTACCGTGGCTTAGCAGATAAACTACGCTTCACGATTTGATTTACCGACTTACAAATCGATAAATCCTTCAATCCACGTAGTTGGTGGTTCTCTTGTCTTATGGAAACCATCTTCCCGGGCTAGTTACACTAATATAACCGATCCCAGGTGATATTACTTTAGGCAGCAGAGTTTGGGACTGGGACTACATGTGTTATGTTAGTTGACACCCCGCAGTACACCCCGCAGATCGAGGCTGAACACAAAGAACCGTGCTCTATTGTCTACCGCTCTCACACAAAAAACTGAAGAGCACAACGACGCAGCTAAATTTTATGACATTTTTTTCCAAGCCCTTCCTTGGATTCTGTCTTGATGGCATCGAACTGAAGGCTACACAAATCGTCAATTGTGCGGCGCAGACGGTTCCCTATCTAATGGAGTGAAGCAATTCTCTCCATTCTACTGGCAAGGAAACCTGCAGGTATTTGCTTTTCTTGATATTCAGCTATCTCCCGATTTCCGTGACTCCAACCCAATCTTCAGCTCGGATCTTAGTTGGTAGTCATCAGCAGCTAAAACGGAACTCGGCTACGCTAAGCGAAAAACAACCAGCCCTATTCACCACCATTTACAGAAGCCTTCAAACTTTGGCGATTTTATCTCTCTAGGCACAGTAGCTAAGCCTCGGAGCTGGATCACGTTTTTCCTATTGGCAAAAAACACAGTTATACTGCCACTTCTAGCTAGTACTATATGTTAATAACTGCTCTGAATTTGAGTAAAATCCAGAAGCTCGTCAAGGGCTAAGCAGCCAAGGCTGTAGGATATGAAGGCAAGGCAAACATGCTTCACTGGCGAGTAAGCTTGTTCCTTTTTTTTCTTTCCCCCCCTGCTGCAGAAGAGAACTTTATTCGACCCGATTTCACCACCGCGCGACCATCCGTTTGACGTTGAGTGTGGGAAGCTTCCTTGCCAGCCCTGTGTAAGCGCCTGGTTTCAAAGCACCCTTTATCCCGTTCATACCAGTGTCCCGATCCAGGGCCACCCTTAGGGATGGGCGAAGTTTATTTGAAACCCCAGCTTCCTGATCCGAGCAAGCTGCTTAAGCGGCAAACCTAACCCTAAGCGCTAACTACTAATCAAGCAAAAGTAAGCGTGGCTGACACATGCCGCCTACCGGAACTGCACCCGGGGGTTTCCTGTAGGCCAGCCCTCGGTGACTTAGAAGAGCCGCATCCGTGGTCTAAACGAGTGATAACCCGTGAATAAGGCTATTTACACCAGTCCTCTCTCGGAGTGAGTGGCTGGTGAGTGGCACGTATAATCCAATATTGCTACCTACATGAGCCTCAAAAAGTAGCATAGTATAAGAATGACATGGAAATAGCGTGCATACATTTTCGATAGATCACTACACGTAGTATTAGAATGCGTTTTCCATGTGATGATATTTCTACTTCATTGATTCCCCCTAAGGCAGCCCAATTGAAGTACTGCACCCCTTTAGAAGAAAACCGTTTAGGAATCGAATTAAATATTTGAGTCGGTCCGAATCTTGGAGGCTCGAGAGCATTTCTTGGCTCGGCCTCGACGCTGAGAACAGTAACTCCCGGGCCTCCCGGGCCCTCGATTTGATTTGGAATGCCGTCCCTTATTCAAGGCTAGCTCCGAAACTTACACGGACAATTCTCTGAATTACGTGATTAATTAGAAATGGTTGATCGATGTCAATGTCTGTGCGCTCAACATTATTCCGCAAGAAATCGCTTCCAAGCCCGGACCGGTAATCCCAACGGACGTCCTAAGATAGAGTTTGTGGAGTTGTATTTTGTTATAACCGAAGTAGGCGGTAAACGTTCGCCAGATCTATACTAGCGTGTGATAGGGATAACACCATTGCCAGTAAATAGAATAATACTTTTTAAAAATGTGAGTGATATTCTATGCTTATGATAATTGCATGTATACTACATGTAGGCCTTGGTTAATTTGGGTTTTATCCCCGGTAGATGTTATATTTTCCATCAACTTATATCCATTTATGGATTGCCTCGGCTATTCACTAGAGGAAATAAGTGGGCCATATATCCTAATAATATAATCACGTGCTATCACTCGGCATAGAAAGGACTGGTATGGTAATTAATTTGTTTCCATTTGGTTTTTATTTTGTTAAGCGCATTAGTGCTTAATGACTTGAAAATTGTTTCTCACTGGTATTGGTTGCTATTGATGCAGATATTGGCGGTATTTTGTCAATTTTCGAGTTTCATCACCCGAGGGGGAAAAGGTGGATACATGTAGATAAATTCTTCATTACATGTAGATACATCCTGTCCTATAGGTTACATGTATTCTTGGGTACGGGGCGGAACAACGGGGCTCCGAAGAGCGACGATAATTCCGCAGGATCACGGCAAAAAGATATGTAAACCAAAAACAACAGTCACATGTCTCCCTCTCTTTATCAATTTCTTTATCTTCCCTTTCTATATTCCATTGCTATCGGGAAAAAAGGTGCTCTACATACATATAGTACCTATTAACATGATCTCCTCCGCAGACTGCCTAGCTATAGAATTATCCGACTTATTTTTGCCAATCAGAGCCACTGGCGGGTGGGAAAAATCACATGCATAGTATGTAAATATTCTGATACCGTAGAGGGCATTTAAAGTAAGTTAGGAGTACAGTACAATCCCCCTGTAAGGATATGAAGTTGCTTCAATTTCATATCTTTCTATGGAAGATGCTCTATAAAAAAGGTTCAGTATAACAAGATACGCCTAAGAGACCCAGAACAGGGGAAAGATCACTCCCTGGCACGGGATAACGTCACGAGCATTGGGAAGTAACCTGTGGCTAGCCGTCGGGTAAGTATACATACCTTTCTTCACGTGCGCTGCGGGCCCCATGGCCTACAAAACTTTGGAAACGGAGCTAATATGTTTAGGTTGATAAGACTTTCGCCGTATTCGATTTATGGCGCTATGCATCCCCTGTCTTCTGCCGGGACTACATATTTTTTTCCAGAAAAAAGTAGCCTTAATGAAGTACTTTAGATACCGATATGGCTTAAACTTCTCTTTTATATGAAAAACCCATCTACCTATCTAACCATTTATCTTCATATACAATCACTCGTCCCGGACTTTTCGCCTGCTCGTAAATGACTGGATATTTCGATGAAGAGTAGCAATGAAGTAACGGAGAAGAATCTTCTCTTAACTAATGGGGAGCTTAGAGCTTAGAGCTTAGAATCTGTTTGTCTAGTAGCCACTCTTGAGGGTTCGTCCATGGCCATAGAGGAATTCTAAAATGGATGCATACGAACTAAAGGCTGGGCTGGAAACTTATAGCTAGGCAATGCAGTAGGATTAATGAAATAACTAATAGGGGAGTTCTGAAAGAGGAATACTGGGAAGCAAGATCACCGGCGTTACTTGGTTATTCGCCACTCGCCTCTATACACTACCACACGTAGTACTGCAAAATAGTTTTGCATCACCGAAACTGAACCCCCTATATACATGTAGCTAGCCTACTTGCCTACCTCTTGATAACCTATCTCATGTTTCTTGCAGGTATAAAAGAACTGTAAAAGGAAGGGAAAAAAGGAGAAATCGCATTTGTCGATACTATTACAAGCCTCTGGCGAGCGTTAGCTTCATGGTTCTGTAAATATGCATGGTACAAGAATTGTGTAGTAAGTACCACTAGCAGTGGTGCTTACCACATAGAGTGATCGATTTTCTTTACTAACTTTTTCACCAAACAGCAACAAGAGCCTCGGAACAAGAGCGAGGGGATGTTCCAACTAGGTCATCCGAAAATAAGTCTAGCTTAGTAGTGTAGGATTGTATACCGAGTCGCGGGTCGCGGGTCACTATCTCTGCCGCGGCCATATTATATATTTCCACCAATCTTGTGTAAGATATAATTTAACAGCAGAACTCCCCATGATACCCCGCGAAGACAGCTGCAAGACGTATAGACACTGCGTACTAGAATCGTACGATCAAAAACTGCGAACCTGTTTCTGATCGCTTTTCCGTTCACGCAGTTGTAGCTTTGATGGTTTCTAGTCCTTCTAATTAATCTATTGCCGCCGATCCTAGACTCATATGACCATAAGACGCCTTCGATCGAGTACTGCTCTCCACCTCAACATTCCTTAGGTCACATCCACCCACTTCCCTCTTAAAGAACTTTCAGGATCACAGAGTCGGACCTTGTGAATTTAAGGTAGGTCGATATTAACTACTAATGCCTCAAGCTAGGAGCTCAGGAATGCTAAGGCATCGTTTTAGGCGCGCGTGCACTTAAAGCGCATGCAGTTCCTATAAAATGTCAGCTGGACAGGGCGAGGGAAATATTAATTACGAGTACACACCGAGGAAGTAAGCCTAACTAGGCTATGAGGCAATATGAGTGAAAACTGAGTAAAGCGTCGCGTTGATTGGTATTAATCGTACCATCGAGCAAGACAAACAAAAAAGAGAAACAAAAGTGACTCAGTGTTAATGAATCATCTTAATAGATTAAAGTCTTAACATATACGATGTGTCCACCTAAAATTTCATCCAGTGCATAGCTAGGAAACCCTATTTCCCCGGAAGCCTTTAATCCTGATTAAAGAGAAACAGCTTCAATCTTGCCTGGAATATAGCTATGCAATTACCATTATCGTACTACAGCTTTGTACCAGCCCCGCACACATATCCGGCAGCTGTAGATCATCCCTTTGTCGACTGAAAATCTCCTCGGGACCCGTGAGAGGAATTCCGGGTTCTACTTTCTTCAAATGAATACTCGCTAAGCTATCGATTACTCTTCCTATAAGCATAGGCCAGGTCGATGACTGGTTTTCTCGTCTTCTGTTGGTGTTGAAACCTAGCACATACATATGGCCAATTTCTTTTTCCTTTGTACCTGTCGATCCATTCGCCAAAACACAAGCTTACCTCCTCCTCCCCGTATTTCCAAACCATGGACTCCATAATGATTTGTCCGCGGGCGAGCTCGACCGTTGCGTTGTCACCCAAGCTCTCGGATCCATGGTTCAGAGAAGGAAATTCAGCCGTTGGCTGTGCTCAAAGTGACACGGGATTTCCCCTGATCCCTGTCCGCCGTTCGATCCTCCCACCAGAAAAAAAAATCTCGCAAGATAAGGAAGGTGGGGAGCACAAGGATACCTCGAAGAGCCCCCCTTTTTGGTGCTACTGAACGTCCCATATTTAGCAGCGTTGCACAGCAGTTCGTGTTATTCATTTTCGAGCGCGGTAGTGTAAGGCGGGAGTTTTTCTCTACCAACCCTTGATTTCAGCTCGCTCTTATTTCGTCTCCTTATATAGACAGCACATCACTCCTAGGCTCCCAGGCTCCACGCGCATATAGCTAATCTCCTATTTGCCTATCTGGGCCGTTTGTGCTTGCAATATGGCAGGGAACATAAGATTGGTGCTTATACGATGGGGTTTTCATTTATCCCATGATAAGATGAGGGGTGATTGTGGGTAGCCGCACTCATACAAACCAGTAATCTTTTCTTTTTTCCTTTTATTCGTCTGGTACGGGATATTACACGCGGTACGGCTCGGTTCATCGAGTATCACTCGCCTCACCTCGATCTAATGTAGGGATGGAGTTTTCCATTCGCTTGACGAAGTATTGGTTCCCGCTACGAATCCGACGTATAAATTCTCGACGTATCTTAGGAAATCCAAATTTTCTAGTGTATGCTGCAAGGATCCTATTTCGATGCCATCCCCGATGTTCCAGCGATCCACATGATCGAAAAAACGGCCTTTTTGAGCATTATCGTTTTGCTTTTCTCGCCAAGGTAGATCCAGATGACCTCAGTGATCAACGGAACGAGAACAAGCATTTGACGTGGACGAGTGATATCTCGTGCTCCTCACACTCAAGTCAGGTTGTATCAGCGGGAGGTGACGCAGCCACTGAAGAAGATACGATCCCCGCTAAGTATCATACAACCAGTACTAATTCCACTTGACTGGACCCGTCTTGCAGTTAAGTTGCGTTTAGAAGGTAGGTGTTCCTGAGTTACATAAGATGGTTGCTTTATTATTCGTCGTGACTCGTTACGCGCATCAACTATTTTCCAGGGTTGACCTATCGTATCATGAAATCAGCAGCAGTTATCCACAACCACTAATTAACGAACTCATCTATTACCTCGTACAACCTTGTAATAACTGTATAATCCCGGCCCAGTTGTCAACCCAATAGTACTACGCCACAAGACTTAACTGTCAAGCGCCACAGTCAATGACATTTGTAACTTCTACAGCCGTTGAAAAATATTATCAACTTCATCGGGATACTGCACTCTGCTTTTCCCGGCTCCGTCACCGAATAAAGATTGTACACGAGCTATGCCGGGTTCCGAAACAGGTGTTAACAAGTGAAATGATAGTTCTATAAAATTCTTATTGATCCTTCAATTTTGTCCTTGATAGATCGACCAAATCAAAGCTGTGCCTGGAAAAAGGCGTGGTACCTTATTTTGTTTGAGCAAGGGCAACTCAGTATATACTTTTTCGAAGTTGTCCTGGGAATCCACTTACTGGCAGTGCCATCCATGTACATATTCAGCCCTGCTGGCATCGATATCATGGATCATGGATAGGGCACCACGCCGGTAGAAACAAGAGACGTAAGAAGAATGGAACCGAATTTTAACGGCACAAGGATGAGCCAGGCTCTTCCAAAAATCAAAAGGAAGAAGAAAAAAAAAAAAAAAACCCGACTGACGTTTTGTCAAGTGTGTACGCAATTGCGCGGAATGTCTGCGTGTACGGATGCGCGGAGATCGGGCAATGATATGTCTCAATTGATCACCTGACTACATAGCCCCGAGCCCTAAATGTGGTTCCGCTCCACTTTATGCGTTGTATGTAGCCATCCTGCTGCATACCACCCGTTAGGGCTGACGCTCGTCATCGGGACATCTGGGGAAAAAAACCGGCGGGAGATTAGGTTCACAAGCCGCGGCCGGTGAAAAAAGGGAAAAAGAATGCCATACATCTGTCACTCATGCATTTACCGCATGAACTCCGAAATGCGCGCCAAGGTGGGGTAGCGACGATGGTTCGCACGAGCAATCTCTCGAAAACGTACCGCAAACGATGAGAGTGCATACCCCAAATAGAGGGGAAAATTTGCTAGTTTTGGTTGTTCGGTGTGGGTGTGCAGCTGAAGTAATTGATCGTGTGTTCTTAAATTTTCCAAATACTAGGCTTGTGCATGCGTGAGCTTAATCCTTTGTTTGAGAGTCTGAAGCACAATGAACGTTCCGAATTTACGATGTCGGGCTAGTCGGCACTAAATTCAGTAAGATATGCATCTTCGGGAGCCGGAATACGGATTCTGTTCTAAATGTATTGCTGTCACCAAGCGGTCCAGGTTCCGAGACATACTCGAACACTAGAGAAAGCGAGATAATACCAATCCTGACCACCAATCAAGATGTTTACGCGCTTCGAGTTCCCATTCCTCATTTCTGGGACTGGAAGTAGTTTCAATTGGCTTGAAATGCTAGTTAGTGGTATTTTGCGACAAATTCTAGAAAGCCCCTCTGTGCCTGCATGGAATAGTAAGCAGAGAAGGTCTGAGCTTGCGTGTATCCCGCAAGAAGGATCGTTTTTCTGGTCGACATGCCTTCGTAGGTTAGCTTTCAGCTACAGGCTGGATATAAGGGTGCGATAATTCTCCGGAAAGATTTTCATTGTTCTTTCTGGGATCAGGCGATCTGTATTCATTCCAAGATCAACTCGAGGATCAGACTTGCGAATCTATTTGCTGAGACGCTTACACAAATATTACTGTCATTGGGGACTCTGTTTTCGGCAGCGATGAAGCTTGTCTCTGGGTGAGTTTTCTTCCATGGTTGATGGCTGTTTAACACATGTCTCCACCAGGGGTTTCTGAATGGTCGTTTCGTATTGTGGAGCCAAGAAGTTTGATGTAGATGGGTGTGTACTCTTGTTCCTTTTTGCCGTTTTTCACCATTGATTACCCAACAATGAAAATATGGTTCTTGGGGACCAACAGATGAGTCTGGTCAGTAAAATTGAGCGTTGCTGAGGATTTATATATGTCTTGACCTTTCTGAGGGTCAAGATCTGGGTCGAGCAAATAGAAGGACGAGCCACCAGCTGTCAGGGCAGTTGCCGCATAAGGCCGCAAATTGTTAAATGACAGGCCAAGGGTGATCGCATGGGCGTCAAGCGTGATGATTGGGAGGGATTCATCATCAATCTTGCATAGGACAGGGGTTCACCTAATGCCAAGTGAGGCACAGCGAGAGAGCGGCGGTGTTTTGAGGAAGAGCCTCAGCTAAGGAACCATGCCGCTTTACGCGAAATTCTAAGTATAATCCCTGTCAGCCAGAACGTGCCCCTGTGTTGGGTGTCAGGACTGTGGGTGCGAAGCAAGGTTGGCATCTCCGTCTCATCTCGCGGTCAGCGTAACAGAGCAGAGAGTGGACAAGATGAATCTCTGTGGGCGGTCTTGGAGCAGTGCCACAGATGGTGGGAGAGCCAGAGATGCAGCAGTTGTTTGGTCGGGGGCACAACATGCGGTTTGCCTCAAATGAAGATGGCATAGAGGCGTGGGTGTGAGCCTGTATGTAGAGTAAGATGATCATGTATGTAGGTTAGTAGATTATATCCGCGTTCGAGAGCGACCTTGGCTGCTTTTTTCCAGTCCACCCTCTGCCATTATTATTACCGCTGGATATCTTTCGCATTACTCCCTCTCCCCTCCCTCCTTCCACCCCCTACTTTCCGTCCCCTCGAGAACCAACCGTGACTGTCTCTCCTCCAGCAGCTGTACATCGCCGTCACTACTGCAGTCGCGTCGTCATCAGTGTCGCCGTGGTGTCTTTTTTTTCGATACTTTAGTTTCCATCTTCTCTTGACGTAGGAGGGAGGATTTCATGGTGGCTGATATTCACTGTTCGTCGCATTGACCTTCTCGGTTGCAACGCCAGGAAAGCACGAAACAGTAGCACCCGGCTTCCGCTCGCTTTTGTTTGTCTCCCCATCTCCTTCCCTCTTCTGCAATCCCTCCGCACTCGCTTCCTTTGTTTCGTCTTTCTCTTTCTTTCCCCTCCCCCCCTCCAGCATCTGCGCTCCCTCTTCTCTCGTTTCCTTTCTTTCATTCATTGCCTCTTTTTTTGCCGCCGGTCGGGCTTATTCGTTCTCTCAGCCAGTTCTTAGTAGACCTCGAATCTACAGCCACTCTTTCGATCTCTTATTTCCAATCATCAATTTTATTTATATCACCAAGTGACATCACTTCTGTCATCATCGCCACCATCAATTCAAAATGGTATCATCCAAATCGCTTCTTGGGGTTTCGTCCTTCTTCCTGGTTCTTGCGCTTCAATGCAGCTTAGCGTACGCTGCTGCGTCTCCTGGTAAGTTACCAAAATCGTAAACAGCTAAACAATTATCAACCAGGCTGATATCGATGATATAGGCCCAGGAACTACTATCTTCGCCAGGCAGAACCCAGGGTGTGTGCAGGATTGTGTTGTCCCAACTTGCAACTGTTTGTCGACCCAAGACTGTCAACTAGTAGCACAAACGTGCGACGTATGCTCCAAGGTGACATGTATCGATAAACCTGGATCGAATTCGACTTCACCAGCATCTATTGGGGCTATTGTTGGAGGGCTTTTTGGAGGATTGGCTCTGGCAGGCATAATTGGGTTCGTGGTTTACACTCGTTGTATCAAGAAGAAGAAGGCCAGAATGTCAATGGCAGCTACTGCTGCTGAGAAAGAGAATGATTTTGGGATGTTGAAGAGTGCAAGGGTAGATACCACCACCCTTGGCATTTTTCAGGAGCATACTAATTACTATCTAGGCTTCGACTCATACCGTTGCTTCAATTGCGTCTACCGTCCGTACTCGTGCATCAAATGTTATCCAGATTGCGTATATCCCTGGTGTTACCAATCGTTCGGGCCCTCCAACCCCATCTCACTTGGTTCCACCTGTTCCACCTCTTCCAGGAATGTCTGGATCTCATTCTCCGGTTACATCACAATATCCTCGATCTCCTTTGGCTGGCGATTTCCAGTTTTCAGCTGACGATATCCTGCGTGGTTCTATGTACACTGTCAATGACAACCGTTCCTCTGTTGCAACAACTATCTACGGTCAGAACGCTGTTGTCTCTCAACCTAATATCATCCGTGCTGGTAAAGCTGCTGTGGTCACTGTTAAGGGAGGAAGTAGTGCAGGGGCTTCTAGTACTAGTTCACCCTTGTCGGAGTCGGTTCCTCCTATGCCCACTATTATAAAGATTAAGGGTCCTTCCAACAAGAAAGGCAAGGGGGTCGAGGAAAAGCCACAACTGGATACTGTGCCGCCAAGCCCTGCGTTCTCTGTTGGATCAACTTTCCTGAACCGTAGGGGTAGCGACAAGAAGAACCAGCCTGAGGCCGCAAAATCTGATGTTGGTCCCAGCGGCCGGAGAGCTGTTGGCGAGAATCACAGTACATCATCATTCTTATACGACTCAGATGACTCAGATGATGATATTCAGCCAGGTCAGCGCCTTAGACGTGCCCAGTCAGCATGCAGTAGTTGTATAACTGATATGGATACCGGATCACCGTTTTCGGATACAAGATCGCCATTTTCAGATACCAACTCTGTAGCAATAGAAGATTTACTAGCACCAGCCGGCTCCAGTCGACAACCGAACAAACCAAGTCAACGGCCCCCTGTGGATGTTGCAGGTGCTGCCTCGAGGCAGGTACCTGAGAGGACAGTCAGCCCCTTTGACGATTCAAACACAATAGACAAAGCTCCCCGATGAGGGGCTATAGATCTCGACTGCTTAGGGGAATTGTGAAGGAAATGTTTTATAGGAACCTTGTATTTTTGATGTGGTGACGGTTTTTCATTTGTATAATTCTTCTGCGTGTGCGTGTTTGTTCCGGTGATATTGCCGTGGCTCAAGTACCTACACCACCACCCTCTTTTGAAATGTTGCGTTAAATTTTTGTGTTCTGGTACATTACTTGGTGCGCACGGTGTTTTGCTTTTTTTTTTTACATTTATATACCCTTCGTATGGGAGATAGATGGACTATCTTCCATTTCCTTTTCTTCCTTCACTTTTATTTCCTAGTTTTTATTTTCTATTTATTCTTCATGGGTTGGGCTTTTATTTGGTTCGGTCGGGTTAGGCGGGGAATCATCGGAATGGATAAGGGGAAGCTCATGAATCATTTGGTGAGGGGAGGGAGGGGGGGGAAAGCGGAAAGGGGAAGATGAGAGGTTGTTGATGAGCCCTTTTTTTTAGCTTAAAAGGGAGCAATGTTATAGGCCTTTTTTTCTTCTCTTTCCGACAATGCAGGGGTTATATTTTTTTCGCATACGTACCACTTTTGGTTTCTTTTGGCTTAGTGTCACAGCTTACGGTCCGTGAAGTAGTCTGGACTTGGGTTACCTTTGCCGTGATAGCTTTTGGTGGGATTGCGGATTGGATTGGGGGTCTTTTGATAGTTGGGGTTGTAGTTTTATGGTGGGTTTGGGGAGGCATTGTGGATTTATTTTTTTGGGTAGGGGCGTTGGAATTATATAATCATGGAATATCACTCGGGCATGTTTTATCTTCCATCCACTCGTTGCGTTCTTGGTATTTTATACATAAGAAATGAGTTGCATAAAGATAGCTACATAAATCAGATACGTATCTCCAATACCTTAGAAATGACTTCGTACTCTATGCCGAAAAAATTTCCCCCTTGTGATAACTACATGTACATGCACCGGTTCTCCTCATTTAAGAAACCAGAATCGACTTGCTTTTCCTGAACTAAAAAAAATAAATCACTTTCTCGTGTCTGCCCGCAAGCCATAGTGCCGTTAAGCCATTCTCGTCTTTCGTGTTCACATCTAACCTTTCTGTCTATGGTAATATCTTGACCACTTCTTGTACGCTTCCGCTAATACCATCATCAGTTGTCTCCATCCGTCGTTACTTCTGACGCTTGTATCTCCATCGCTTTTTCTCGGAGCATCCTGACAATTTCTTTATTTCCCCTTTTCTCTACCTCTGAAAATAGTGACAAGTTCTCTTTGTTCCTGACGTCAAAATCTATTCCTTCTACTGCGATAAGCATCGCGACAATCTCGCCGTGTCCCTCTTTCACGGCTATGAAGAGTGGCATCCGACCAAATTTGTCCTTGTGGTTCACGTCCACTTTTTTAGACGCGAGAAGGTGTTTGACTATTTTTTTATGGCCAAAATATACGGCCCAAAATAGTGGGGTTTGGCCTCTATTGTCATTGGAATCAACATGTATATCTTTCTTTGCGAGTAATCGAACTAGCACTTCTTCGTGTCCATTGCCTGCCGCCCAAAACAGTGGCATTCGGTCGTACTTGTCCCTAGAATTGATGTCTATTCCTTCGACCGTAAGCAGTAGCTTGACCACTCCTTCGTGTCCATTTTCTGCCGCCCAAGATAGTGGTGTTCGGCTGTGCTTGTCCCTGGAATTGATGTCTATTCCTTCGACCGCAAGCAGTAGCTTGACCACTCCTTCGTGCCCATTGCCTGCCGCTAAAGACAATGGGGTTTGGCTGTCATCGTCCTTGGACTCGATGTCTATTCCTTCAACCGCAAGCAGTAGCTTGACCACTCCTTCGTGCCCATTGTCTGCCGCCCAAGACAGTGGTATTTGACCGTACTTGCCCCTGGAATTGATGTCTATTCCTTCGACCGCAAGTAGTAGCTTGACCACTCCTTCGTGCCCATTGCCTGCCGCTAAAGACAATGGGATTTGGCTGTCATCGTCCTTGGACTCGATGTCTATTCCTTCGACCGCAAGCAGTAGCTTGACCACTCCTTCGTGTCCATTGCCTGCCGCCCAAGATAATGGCATTCGGCTGTACTTATCCCTAGAATTGATGTCTATTCCTTCAACCGCAAGCAGTAGCTTGACCGCTCCTTCGTGCCCATTGCCTGCCGCTAAAGACAATGGGGTTTGGCTGTAATTGCCCCTGGAATTGATGTCGATTCCTTCGACCGCAAGCAGTAGCTTGACCACTCCTTCGTGCCCATTGCCTGCCGCTAAAGACAATGAGGTTTGGCTGTCATCGTCCTTGGACTCGATGTTTATTCCTTCAACCGCAAGCAGTAGCTTGACCACTCCTTCGTGCCCATTGTCTGCCGCCCAAGACAGTGGTATTTGACCGTACTTGCCCCTGGAATTGATGTCTATTCCTTCGACCGCAAGTAGTAGCTTGACCACTCCTTCGTGCCCATTGCCTGCCGCTAAAGACAGTGGTGTTTGGCTGTCATCGTTCTCGGACTCGATGTCTATTCCTTCGACCGCAAGCAGTAGCTTGACCACTCCTTCGTGCCCATTGTCTGCCGCTAAAGACAATGGGGTTTGGCTGTCATCGTCCCTGGAATTGATGTCTATTCCCTCAACCGCAAGCAGTAGCTTGACCACCCCTTCGTGCCCATTGCCTGCCGCTAAAGACAATGGGGTTTGGCTGTCATCGTCCCTGGAATTGATGTCTATTCCTTCGACCGCAAGCAGTAGCTTGACCACTCCTTCGTGCCCATTGCCTGCCGCTAAAGACAATGGGATTTGGCTGTCATCGTCCTTGGACTCGATGTCTATTCCTTCGACTGCAAGCAGTAGCTTGACCACTCCTTCGTGTCCATTTTCTGCCGCCCGAGATAGTGGCATTCGGCTGTACTTATCCCTAGAATTGATGTCTATTCCTTCAACCGCAAGCAGTAGCTTGACCACTCTTTCGTGCCCATTGCTTGCTGCTAAAGACAGTGGTGTTTGACCGTGATTGCCCCTGGAATTGATGTCTATTCCTTCGACCGCAAGCAGTAGCTTGACCACTCCTTCGTGCCCATTGCCTGCCGCTAAAGACAATGGGGTTTGGCTGTACTTGTCCCTGGAATTGATTTCTATTCCCTCGACCGCAAGTAGTAGCTTGACCACTCCTTTGTGTCCATTTCCTGCCGCTCGAAATAGTGGTGTTCGACCGCGATTATCCTGAGTATCGGCCCGTATGTCCTCTCTTCCTAGAAGGTCGTTGACTATTGTGCTATGTCCAAAACAGGCTGCAAAGTGCAGTGCGGTTTCCTTAAGAGGGCTGAGTGTATTAGGATCGATACATGTGCTGAGGAGATGCCTAAAGGCGTTGACGAGGCCGAACTCACATGCTATCATTAATGGGGGTTTGATGAGTTCGTGTGGCATCTCTTTCAGGGGCGAATCGTCTTCGTGTATGTACTTGCGAAAACACCAGCAGTCGAAGGCTATTGATGGCTGAAGGAAAACTCTTTGCAACTCCATCAAAGACTCACTTTCATCACAAGATAGACTGAGGTGCTTTTCCCAGTAGTGGTCGACATAGTGTTTTTTCCCCCAACGACCTCTTTTTTCTGAGAAGCAAAGAAGGGTAAGACAAATTTCTGCTATCTCGTGATGCGCCTTGGGCGCTTCGAAAAGGTCTCGCAGAAATTCCTGCACGGAAAAGTGTGCGAAACGTAAAACCCCGAGCTCTTCATCTACGACGACGAGGTTTTGGCATACATCGAGGACCGTCATCTCAGTCAATCCATCGATTAGTTGCACAATTCTCTCTTGAGGATTGACGGAGAGTGCCTCAAGTATCTCGGCTCGTGAGAGTGGCCGTTGAGCAAATAAGATCAATTTCAATGCTCGTTTTGCCAGAAGTTTGCTGTCGTCGGATTGATCCTGAATTCTTCTCCAAATCTCCGAAAACATCTCTTTCAAGTCGGTTGGCAATCTTGTCAAAGCTTTTTCGAGGGTAGGAGCTGTTTTCTCCTTGCAGATGCTCATGATCTGTAGATGAGCCCATAAAAACCTATGTTGCTGACTGTTAGATACTGGTGGGCTACCTAAGGGTGAAATTTGTGGTATACATTCCATGGGCACCTGAGATGATGGTGCCTATAATGCGTTCCTTCAACTCAGTGCTCACACCTCCCCGAAGAATCTTTTTCTCAGATATGCATCTCTCAACCTCTGCGGTAACGAAACATCCGATATCGCCGGAGTTATCGTCAGGCTTGATATAAACGTTTGGTGAGCCGTCGAGATGTAGAACAATATCATCGTCATCTCTACTAGTTACAAATATCTTGACTAGGCTAGTTGAAGAGCGTAGTATCTGTTCTAATGCGTGGAGGAGTTTGTCCCTGGTGGTTTTATTACACTCATCAAGTGCATCGATGCAAATGACTGTTTGTCGGAATTCTGCCGTTAATTTCATGATTAAGTTTTTGCTTTCTTCCAGCGTAAGGGGCCCTGATTCAAATCCCTTTTTCTCTCTTTCTCGGTAGAGTTCGGATACTGGCTTCGGTAGGGGTAACGAAGGCCTCATCGCCGAGATTTGCTTAACAAGTGCTCGCAAGATACACTGAGGATCTCGTCGCTCGTCTTCCTTGTAGTTGCAATAGAAGTATAAGAGAGCATCGTTGTTGGAATTCGTGTTTTTAATGGTATCAACAACGAATGACCTGAAGTAAGGATAGGTTAATTTCCTGTGATCGGGTTGCACTTGGAATGGGGCTACTGACGCAAGTTTTGTTTTACCGGCCCCAGCTAACTCACGTTAGAAGCTGCTCTAGAGAAGAATAAGCAAGCATGGATATACGTACCGATGCCATGTAGCCAAAGGATTGAAGATGATCCATCTTTTATCCAGTCAATGAACTCTTGCTTTTGAGGTAACCATTGTCCAGTCCCTGGAAGACGAGTTGAGCTGATGAATGAGTGATGATCTTGATAGGTTATAGTCGATAGCCACTTCAAGATTTTGAGGCGTTCCGCATCTATATGAATTAAGTTGGAGGGTCGAAGACTTGAAATGGCTGAACATGCACACCTTGAAGGCTTTCATGGATCTCTGTGACCTTAGCTTCGATGTGAATTATTGGTTGCCGCATTTCACCTAACATCTGGGAAAGTTCCCGGGTCTGATTTTGTTGGTCTGTGGTACGAAGCGTCAGTCGTATTTTTATGTCATGGCGCTAGAAAATTGTTTTGGTATGATTGTACTGTACCAGAGCTTTGTTCCACAGCCCCTAAGGCTACTGTGTGTTGGACTACGAAATTATTTCGTTAGTTAACAGCTTTAAATCATCTAGCTAAATGGTGAACTAACATTCTTCCGCAGCCACCCGTGCACCTTTCTCAGTTCTGGATTCTTGGTCCTTAAGATCATCCATAAGTGGTTTGAAGGTTGTGATATATGGATTTAATATACCACTTGCAATTCGCTCTTCGGGAAATTAGTAAAAGCCGAAACATCCTTGTTCATATCTTCGTCCTTTTAGACAACATACCGGCAGTATTTTGGCTGAAGTAGCGTTTCGAAGAGCTAAGATACTTTAAGATGGAGCCATACAAGTCTTGCAAGGACCCTGCAAGGTTTTGAGCAGATGCTAGTTGTATTGTGCTTTTGATATAAAGGCACTCGTATATTGCACATCTGCCCAAGATATGAGTGATATATTCCAAGGCCGCGAGAACGTTGGCCATAGTTTCTGTGTCGTTCAAAGAAATCTTTCTTATGTTTAGTAATTTCATATAAGAAATCTTGTGGTATTGACACTTACTTGTAAAAGGAACCTGAATCCAGCCCAAGCTAGCGCGACTATATCGGGATTATGTTGAATAGCAGTGTCTCCGATAATTGCATACTTGTTTAACCTTACTAAGAGACCGTCTACAACCTCCCTCAGGACTACTTCTTCTCCGTTCTGCCTTTTGTACCTCCATTGTTTCTCGACGCATTGATTTCGCTTTTCTTTCGTGGCTTGGATTACTTCCAATAGCGTGTCGCGCTTGTCTGGATTCGCGAAGCTGAAAATGTTACGATCCTCCTCAGGTAGCTGATCAACAGCCTTCTCCCAAAGTGTCTTTGTTTGAATGAATCTATTTATTTATGGTAAGTAGTGGGCGGGGCCGGGGACGATACGTGCACCTAGTATGCATACCTCGGGGACACTGTCTGCTGCGGGACCGTAATAGAAAGTGGTCCTGGTGGAGTGAGTGCAGGGGCCTGAGCCGAAGCGGTGATGAGCGTTTGGCCTCCAGAAGAAACAGGCCTTGGTGGAGTAAGAAGAATGGCCTGGGTTGAAGAGGCGCTAAGTGTTTGGCCCCCAGAAGAAACAGGTCCTGATGGGGTAGGCACAGCAACCTGGGTTGAAGAAGTGCCGAATGTTTGACCTCCGGAGGAAACAGATCTTGTGCCCACGCTTGGTGGAGAAAGTGAATTTGATAGCGTGAGACTAGAGCCTGGCGCGGGGGAGAACGATTTGGATTTCCTAACCTTTTGCTTTAGCTGCTGAAGTCGATCAAGAAATCCCATATTTGCAGTTAATTCTCGATTAAGATTTTGATGCAATAGCTTTGTAGGTTGTGTGTTTTTATCACACTGCGCATGCGGGGAAGCACCTTTTCTACATAACACAGAACAATCGCATTTGTTGGCAGGTCTGATCGAAACTGAAAGTGTTCAATATCTAATTGGTTCTGGGTGTTGTGCGACTTAACCCTAACACAACCGCATAAATGTGATTACCTCATCGTTCAAGAGCTTTTAATGCTCACGGAGTTTTTAGACTCTGCTTATAAGTAGACTCTGAGTCTGCTATCATCGAAGCGCTAGCTGGCGGGAAGGCCCAAATCATTGGCATTATTAATGTGTATTTTAGAATAAGTATCTGAAAATGAGGGTATGTATTTGACCAACCAACTTGCTAAGCGCTGCCGCGGGCGAATCAAAAGCTGTCGTCGCTAAAGAAAGCATTTCCAGGTACTTGTGGCGGATCGTAGGTGCAGTGGCTCGAAAGGTTTGACGTTTTCCTCGCGACTCTTATGTGTTCTGTTTCAGTGAGCAGAGAACAGGAAGCTTGTGTAACAAAATACTCGAGAATTTGCGTATGATTGGTTCTTTCACTCTATTGGCTAATTCATCACTCCTTTTTCTCTAGCTTTCTGATCTCTCCCTCCGTTTAGTCCCAAAGAACTTACTAATAATGTTTAAGATACCAGCTATGAGAGTCTATAAGATGCTGTATATATCTGGCAAGGCCCTAATAGGTTAATGCAGTACTCTGGCCTAGCATGTTGTGTGTTAGGGCGAGAGCCTTGTTAGACGTATCGTCCGGGAGTGGCCGAAAAATTAGGAATATAACAGGAGACGGGGGAAGGAAGAGATTTTAGAAGTTGTAGGGCATTGATAAGAATTTTGAGTACAAGCTATAATACACGCCCTCCGGCTACATACTTACATAAAACCTTCCCTTCGTACACTTCAAGACACAGCATCATTCTTCTCTGCCTCCATATCTGGCGGAATCCCCGTAAATGCGTTCTCCAGTGGCTCTTTTCTTACTTTCCAGATATCTTCACTACTAGGACCTGTCTTGTATTTTGCAGCCTTCTCTTTGTTTCGTGCCATTATCATCGCCTGTTTTTCTCGTCACCCTGTCAGCTAGCCGTCACTGGAGATGGGAGGTCAAATATTGGTTGAATTGATGAGTAGTGGGACAAACCTTCCGAGTCACAGGACCATACATTTTAGCCCGCATGCAAAATCGCCAGTCTTGGCTTTTCTCACTACAATCTCGAAGCCCACCATGGCGGTACACTGCTCATATAGCATCAGCTTTCGTCTTAGCTAAACACCTCCGATATCTGAGGCTCAATGATCCCAATCTAATCCACTTGATTGCATTTGATCCACCCAAGAAGTCATCCAGTCCGCCTTATCTTCGGGAAACAACAAGAGCATACCATTTAAAAACTGCCCTCCTAATGAGTAGCAGTAAAACATCTCGTCAAAAGCTGTTATGCAGTTCATTTCTCCAGGAAACGTTGAGCTGTGAATTTCGCCATCTATTTCTCCCCTATCCCGTCCGTCCCTTTTTTTCTTTCCATCCTTCGAAGAATCAGAGGATGCATGTTCTTGGTCGAACGCTGCTATAAGTTCTGCAAGTTCGGCGTCTGCTTCTTGGTCGCGTCTTGATTTCTTAGATTGCGAGGCGTCATCTTCGTCATTACTATCGTTGTTGCTACTCCAGAAACCCATGATTGCCGTTACTGTTGGATGTGAATACACGGAATGTTCCATGTGGAGTTGGGAAGAGTTCTAAGGCCGGGTAATTTATGATAGTATATCACCTAGCGAGTGATCGTTCGTGAACTGACACAGAGATCTTGGCGCTGTTGCCTTATTCCAGCCATCTTTAACAACCTTTAACTTCTCCAGCAACCGCACGTCATCTATCCGGGAGATATAAGCCCCTTAGTCGGGCAAGGCCGTACCAAAGCACGATACAGCGATGGCCCCGCCCCATACTCTACCTTGTGTTCTGAGGCCCCCGCGAAGAAAGGGCCGACATGCGCGATCCCACTTCTTTGGTCACGGTATCGTCAACCCACCACTCTCATCAGAGATAGAAGGAAACCGAACCCCACCGTTTGACAATCTCCCAAATGAACTCCTTTTACTCATTGGTAAATCGCTCCAGCGACCAAAAGACGTCTACGCCTTAATACGGACGAACCGTCGTTTCGCAGCTCTTTTGACCGAATACCTTCGCAAACTTGCCTGCGGAGATAGACTTTTCTCAACGACTGCTCTTTTCTATGCGGCGGCCCACGGAGATGAGGAATTTGTTCGGTTGTTGCTTCAGAAAGGAACCCAGATCAAGGTACTTGAACATAATAATAATGTATTCAGTCCCAGATATGAGACGATCCACGAAACACCAGACGAGTACTGTGAAGCCTTGTTTGAGTTCATTCTGAAAGAAGGTGTTGATCTTGTCCTTGAATATGACCATCTGCAATTTACAGCCCTTCGTTGGGCGGTTGTCACGGAGGACAAGACATTAGTCACACTGTTACTCTTGAAGGGAGCAAACATTCAGTTCAAAACGTATGTTTGGTATGGGACAGGGCCACTCCATGCAGCAGTAGTGAAGACGAAACCGGCGATGGTCAACTTTCTATTGGATAATGGATTCGATATTGAGGCTAAGGATTTTCAAGGATATACGGCGCTGCAAGTCGCAGCACAAAACAGAGTTATAAACGACCAAGGCCAGGCGATGATTATGCTGCTTCTTTCGAGAGGTGCAACAGTCTCAGTCCTAGATAAGGATAGAAAGACAGTTCTTCACCAGGCGGCGCAGTTCCGTGGCTGGGGGAGCGTCGTCAAGCTGCTCATCCGGAAAGGAGTTCCTGTCAACGCCAGAGATAACTCCGGTGCTACAGCTCTTCACGTAGCAGCAGCTTTTGGTCATGTCGATATTGTTAGCGCACTGCTGGAGGCTGGAGCTGATGCTACCCTTGAGGATTATGATGAAGACGCTCCTCTTCATGTGGCGATAAAGCATCGGCAAGAGAATGTCGCATATGCACTAGTTATGCATAGGGATATGAGTCGAAAGTTGTGTGCTTCAGATGACTCCGATTGAAACTGTGAAGAATTTTTGAATAAGTCAACATCCAAGGTAGGGATTTAAGTCTCTATAAGCTGAGAGCCCCACTGACTACTTGGCTCGTAGTAACCTCTTATATGGCGGGTTGGGTTAGTAATCGAATGTAAGTCACGTGGTGGTTCTCCAAGGTTTCTTTACGCTAGTAAACAGGGCTCGCGTTCCCGCAATCGTGAATATGGTCTCTAGAGGCCCCTAGGAGGTTCACGAGATACTGGGGACGTCATCTTTCCTATGCGCTAAACTTGAGCTGGTTTCTTGAACAGGGTAGAGGTATTAGACTTATGAATTTTGGGCAGGGTTAGCCATTTCTTTTTGGACAAGAATCATCCTCATTTAGATTTCGGAGGTTACCTCAGTGGCGAAGTAGCAGGATAATTGTGGTTCACGTGGGATCACTCGGTTTTCTTGGCGGGAGATTTAGCGGTACATGTAGTTAATAGTTTGAAAGGTTAGCATAAGTAGATAGTTACATAGAATCTCATACCATACACTTTGCTTGTAGGGACTACACTTCTTGATGTGGCTTCTACTTGCGATATTACTTTTTTTTTTGTTAACTCATAGCTTAACTGTTTTAAGGTACAAGGATATCGCATGCAACCGAAGAAGAAGATGATGATGATAATTCATTTACGTATTCGCATGCAACCGAAGTTAAACTTGCGATATTACATACTTCCTATGTATATATCCCTAGCTCTTGGTTTGCTAGTTTGACCATTCACTCATTGATGATTGATTGATTGATAATTCATACACGCATCTAGCCCTTAGGCGACCACTCACTCAACATGGAAGAGGTTTGTGGGAGAAGTTTACTCACCCACTCCACACGAAAGCCACCTTCAAAACGGGATATTAAACAGCTACATGTAGTTGAAAACATGAACTAACGACCAACAACGACCCCTAGTGCAGCTCGAATCTGCTGGGCTCACTGAACAACCCTAACCTAAACCAGTCTTGACCACAACATAATCTAGTGGCAAAAATGTGCTCAATAGCCCATCCTGCTGTCCCAAATAGCCCTGGGTCTCTGCTATTTCGTACGGTGGAGTTAGGAAGGTATACGTTTCTGGACCATTTGTTGTCGATGTTGTAGATCATTATCTCATCCTCTGGGGCAGGTAGTTTGTCTTAGGTGGAGTTTACATTCTTCATTGTTTTTCCGGGGCATCCTTCTAGTTTCGCATGTTACCTATCCATTGCATGTCCTTTGAGATGTGGTTCCGCCAAACATTTCTGTATGGGGTAAATAATATCCCATACTAAATATCCCCTGAACAATCTACACCTGGGAGAACCGAGTAACCCTCCATAGAACCTTCACAGCTACAACCCAGCCATACCATACCTACACCTACCACTTGAGAGCCCAATAAATCACAGACACACCAGGCGAAACATGTTTTCATAAATATATATTTTCATTTCCTCCCAAACCCAACCGTCGTACCTAGACCAAAAGCAAAAATCACAAGCAATAACTAAAAAGCGAAAGAATAGAAGAAAACATCCTATTCCATTTGGAACGCCCCTCCGCTTTACCCTACACAAAAACCCTTAGCTGGTACATCTCACTACAGCTATCAAATTCCCATCTCCATTTTCCCACAACTTCATTTTCAACATCTGCAATCCATAAAAACCAGTCAGCCATCCAAACTCTATTCTATTTAGGAAGCGAATAACCTACCACCCCAATCAACCCATTCTCTTTAATTCACCACCACCATCTCACCACTGAGAAGGGCGCGAAGCCCTTCGCAGGACGCCCTCGGGCCGTAGTCCGGAGTTGCGTCCTCGCTTATTAGCGCGAGGTTTCTCCACCATCAATCATCGTAGTATTCATCCTCGTCATCGACCTCAGCGAGCTGTTCAAAGTTGACTTTATATCTAAGGAAGGCGCCGATGCCACCAAAGCCTTTAACGAACTGATTACCTTCGCCAGAGCGGTCACTGACGAATTCGAGGGTTGCGCCAAAGTCTTTGTATTTTTCGGCAAGCCACTCGAGGAATGGCATTTGTTCGATTAGTTCCATTTCTTGCCCGGAATCTTTGTCCATGAATTGCTCGCGGTTGGCTTCTTGCGCCTTAGTGAGGTTGAGGATGACTTCTGTGCCTTCGGAGGATTTGAGGATCCAGCGCGTTACGTCAAGATTTTCAAAGACGACGAGAGCTGTGCGATGTTAGTATTGGCTAACTATCATAGAGTTGAGTAATTAGGAAGACATACTTTCGGCGGCACCAAGCTCAAGAGCTCGAAGGGTGTCTTCAACACCATAACAAACCTTGCCCGAGTCCTGGGAGATCTCCTCGAAATACTTTCCAATCAACTTCTTCTCCTGAACGAACTTAACATTGCCCAGCGTCTCAGACGACAACTCGATCGCCTGATTGAAGCCGTTCTCGCCACCATACGACACATCAACCACCTTGATGATCTTGACCTGCAAGCGCGGATCAAACATATCACTCTGCGCCAACTCCGTCTTAAAGTCTGCTGACCCCGCCAGAATCAACCCAGACACATTGACCTTATCTGCAGTGATAAAATTCTGCACCGCCAGCTCTGCCACCTTACGCACATAATTGTGGCGCTTCTCCTCTCTCAGACGAGCGAAACGCAACGCAGACTGTCCACCACGACCATGCTTCTTCGGCAAGTCGACCGAAAACTTATGCACCACATCACGGGTATTGCCGCTAAGGGTACCAAACAGCGCGCCGTTACCATCCATGATGATGAAGCCAAAGCGACTATCGGACTCGAGCAGCTCCGACAGCGCTTCAGTGTGGAACTTATTGTCGCAGAGGTACAGCGACGTATTGATAGGTTTGAACGGCTCAAAGTCGATATTGATCTTGCGCTCTTTACCTTCGCTGGTGATGATTTCGCCGCAATACACGACAAGACCGTTGGGTGGCACTCTAGGGTAGAGCTTGAGACGCTGCTGAGTCGACGTGATGGCCGAGAGCACGGAAAGCCTGTTGACACGGGATTTGATATTGGAGGCGGTACCCTGTAGAAGTTGTGTCAGCCACATGCAATGTGTCCTGTATTGCTTTTATTGGGAACTTACGTATTCTTCAGCCAACATCTTCGCCGCCCGCGAGATCTGGTCCTTTGGCGGAATAATGAGCGAGATCATACTAGTCCCGTTGCCTCTTGCCTCCGTGAGACGTTTAATGAGCTTCTTGACCTAGAGACGAGCAAAAGAGGTTAATTTTTTTTCTTTCTCCCTCCAAAGTCCTATAGTGGAGGTTTCGAGTAGTAAACATACCTTCCAGATTTCAATATTCTTCTCCGCATCGTTCGCCTGTGGCTGTGACATGATTGCTACTGTTGCTGTGGTGTGGTTCTTGACCAACCTGGAGGGGACAAAACGGAAACTCTCAAAGTGGGGTGGGGATGAGGGGCACACACACAAAAAGAAAAAGGAAAAGGAAAAAGAAAAAAGCTTGAGGTTAGAAAGTGGACGGGAAGCAGAGGAAGGTGTAAATAGAAGGAAGGAGAAATGCAGAAGGAAGAGAAAGGAGGGGAGGGGAGGGGGAGGATGAAAGGAAGAGGGAGGTCTTCGAGGTAAGGAAGTGGGTATGTAGGTTGGCGATGATGTCGGGTGTTTAGTTAGCTGTCCCTTCAGCAAAAAAAAGAAAAAAAATCTTTTTTTTCTCCTTCTCTTCTCTTCCCCCCATCCAGTGACGAACGGAAATCAAGGCAAAATCCCAGGGCAGGGCAACTCAGGGCGACTCCCGATCGTTGGCTCAACAAAGGGAAACTGCTTCCGCCTAAGCTGACTAAAGGAAGGAGGCTCAACGATGGGTTGAGGGAGAAAAAAGAGACCCCTCCCCCGCGGTGTGACCATAGTGGGGCTTTCTAGATACATCAAGACCTCAATTACATGCGATAGATAGACACTCAAGAGTAAATTAAACCACTCGAGGTTAATGGCAAGACAGACATCATGCAGTGCAATTACAAAATGAACCAGCACATCATCTCGGCCTTCCTTCTTACGCAAACAGTGCAAATTGTACGAGTCCAAGAAATTCAATTGCACTAATTCTCCTCCAAGGCGCCCAAAGTGGGATAATCTATACCTTCCTCTCCACAGTACAAGTAGAGCGAAGAGCAGCTCTACAGTCCGAGAAACAGGCCTGACTCATTTCCCATAAATATACTCACTACTCTACACAATGGCAAACCCACCGCCTCTCCCATCAGTAGCATACCTAGGGCCTCGAACCTCTTATTCTCACCAAGTAAGCCCTCAATTCCACTACGCCCTCCTCTAACCCCACCTATTGCTCATGCTCTAACCCACCCCAGGCAGCAATTGAATGCTTCGACCCCAAAACGCACACCTTCTCACCCCAGGTCACAATCGAAGGTAACCTCCCCACCCCTCCGCCACCTCCAAACTAACAACCTAGACATCTTTACGGCCGTCGAATCCCGCGCCTGTACCTACGGCGTCGTCCCATTCGAAAACTCCACCAATGGCTCAGTGGTCCTAACCCTCGACCTATTCTGCGACCGCAACGACTCCTTCCCATCCACTCTTGTCTCTCGCGAAGCCTACCTCGACGTCCACCACTGCCTTCTCTCTCCCGCCAAATCCCTTTCCGACATCACACGCATCTACTCTCACCCGCAGGCGTTCGGACAGTGTGAGCGCTACCTCAACACGCACCTGAAGGGAGTGGAGCGTATCGATGTGTCCTCAACGTCAAAGGCTGCGCAGATAGCTGCGACGGATGCAAGGAGTGCTGCTATTGCGAGTAAGATTGCGGCGGATGTGCCTGGGTTGAGAATTATGGCTGCGAATATTGAGGATGCAAGGGATAATACGACAAGGTTTTTTGTCTTGAGTGCGACGGAGAAGACGGGGGTTAGGGAGGATGGCGCAGATAAGACGTTGTTGAGCTTTACGATTGATCACGAGCTTCCGGGGGCACTGTGTGATGGGTTGAGGGTGTTTAAAGAGTATGGGTTGAATTTGACGAGTATCGTGAGTAGGCCGAGCAGGCTGGTCAAGTGGAACTATATCTTCTTTGTGGAGTTTGAGGGCCATTCGGAGACGGAGAATTCAAAGAAGGCCTTGAAGGAGTTGGGGAAGTATTGTTCAGGGCTGAGGGTGTTGGGAAGTTATCGAGATGAGCAGAAATGGAAGAGTTTGAGGTATGATAAGGAGTAAGGGAGCTTAGGTGTGAAGGGAGGATTGACGTACAGCTGTTATGGGAAAACTCCTTATCCTCACAGCCACCCTGAAGCAGCATTAGAATAGTAAAGAAATAAAAAGCTATTATCTTCACACTAGAATTAGTGTCTCTTTCACATGGGCAGACACCGGCAGATTATCACTCAAGCTATTGCTGATGATGCCGCTGGAACACCTATTGTCTTTTGCGCTAGTACACAGAAATAACCTTAAAAAATATTCATGCAACGCCAGTTCGTAAAGGACACAAAACGAGAACAAAAGATCATTAACGTGCAAAAGAAAAGAAATAGCGCCTCAGCTCCGACACGCAATTTTTCAAAACCCTACAACCGAAACCATGATCTCTAACGTTATGCACACAATCTTCATCCTCTCTTTTCCCACCTTCCTTTGCCAAGGTTGAAAAGCAAATGAGAGACGGTATATCCTTTGAGGTGAATAGGTGGTTGCGTTTCGGTTTTGGGCACGGAACAGACTTGTCTATTTTCCGTACTTCTGGAACTCCCAGTCTCGGTTGTCGAGTGGGCAGACTTGACGGGTCTTCAACCAACGGGAAATGCAGTGGAAGTGGAAAGCGTGCTAGTGGGAGTTCGGGTTAGCTTGGTTCCTATCTTATGCCAGAGTGGTTCGTACATTGCAGATACCCCATGCGACGGTACACTCTTCACTGACGGCACTGGCTTGATTTGCTTGGCACTCGATGCCTGGGTGTTGGAGAGCAGAATTAGCAGCTGAAGCTCCGAAACACGCTCTAGAGCAAAAGTGCGAGAGGAAACATACAGAGATCCATGATGTGATTACGACAGATGGCACAATTCTCGACGACGATATCCCACGACCACAGGGCCACAGCATTCCACTACCCCTTCGTTAGCAATGTGAATCCTAGCATACCCCCATCGAGCTATCTGGCAAATGCAGATGCAAACGAACCTTCTTGACTTCGAATCTAGGTTTACCAGAAGCACCAGAGGGCCCACTTTTGCTCACAGCCTTGCCCTCCTTCGTGGTACTAGCATCCTTCATATCAACGTCGGCCATGGTGGATGATTGGTTTCCAGAGATAGGTTTAGAAGCAGTGGATGATTGTTGGTATGCTGGGAGGGGTTAAAGAGATGAAGAGTGTGGGGAGCAGAGAAGAGTATGCACCTGGAGGGGGAAAATACTCGAGGCTGACAGCTGTGGTTGTGATGTTGGATCTAACAGGCCTTTGTATTGGCTGCTACCTCGTTATCTGTAGTGGGGTTGCAATCAGATATGATCATCTGATTAGATAAAATCCGATAATCAGCGCGTCTCGCCCCCACCACGCGAAGTCCGTTCCCCTCCACCAATTCTCACTCACCTGTGCCACAACCACAACAGCTATATCACAAACCACCCCCAACTACACACCCTCCTCCACCATCATGTCCGCTCCCCCTCCGCGGCCCCAATACCGTCCTACCAAATCTGTCCCCTTCAATCTCAATGAGCGCATCCGTGTTGCCCTCGAAGAAACCCTCTGTTAGTAGCTTCCTAGCCTCTTCTACCTTACCCACGAACTAACCCCCACATACAGACCCCCAAGCCCTCGACTCGCTCTCTGGCGTTATAACCCCCGGCGTTTCCACCCCTAATAATCCTCCCGCCGCCTTCGTCCCCCCTCACACTCACATCCGTCTCATCACCACCCTCATCACCCATCCCTACCTCACCACACAACTCTCCAAAAACGAACCAACCCCAACTGCCCCAGTCACCTCCTTCCTCCTCCTCCGTCGCATCCTCAAACTCATCGGCCCCCTCAACGCCGACTTCCAATCCGCATGGGTCTTCGAGCTCCCCCGCGCTCGTGGTGTCCGTCGCACCAAGAAGGACATCGAGCGCGACAACTCCCCTTTATACACCACAGACGACCACCTAGCCTGCGAGCTCGCCACCTCCGACTCGCTCTTTGCCATGGCTGAAGATCTCTGGAGCATTGTTGGCTGGGCATTCACCTGCTCCGTCCTACACCCCAAACGGTGGCGCTGGTGGAAGCTAGAACTGGAGATCCTCCTCGACGTACTAGAAGCAGACTGGGAAGACCGACTCGAGTCCAAAAAAGCGAGTGGAAATCACAGTGTCCTCGAGCAAGCCCTGATCGTCAAAATGCTCCCAGAAACAAAAGGCAGCGCCGGGTACAAAAAAGTGATCCGCGCCATCCTCGCAAACGGCTCCAACAGCTCCCTCGGCGCCTGGAACCCAATCTACAAAGACGAACTCTCCACTAAACGCCCTAAACGTAAAAACATGGGCAGTCTAGACAACACCTTCATCGGCGACTCAGACTCAGACCATGATACCCCACGCCTAGACCGTATCAAGAGCCCCTCTGAAGACATAGATATGCCTGACTTAGACTCCGACTCCGACTCTGACCCCGGGCTCTCCACCGGTGCTGGCGAGTGGGGGGGAATGGACGCTCTGGTATTACGACAGCGATTCCTATCCCTCCTTTCATCCGTCGCGTTCTACGAATGTTACATTGAGATCGAAATCCTCTACCAAGAGTACAATGACATGATCATACGGCTTCCGATCTCGTCGTTTGTGCTGTTCACATGCACATTGCTTCCAGCGAATGTGGCATATCGGTCCTCGCTCAATCAGCTTATTCTTGCAACTATTATATCTTCGCGGTCGCCGGCGCCGCGCAGAGATGAGAGTGATGATCTGACGGCACGGAAGTTGGTAGAGCGGTATTTACCATTTCCGGCAAATACGAACGGTGTGGTTGACAATGCGAAGGTTGCTGTGTTGTTGGAGAATATGATGCGGTTGCTGGTGACGGAGGCCGGAATGGGTTATAGTCGGAGGTTGGAGGACGCCGTGGAAGCTGGGATTGTGGCGAGGAGGGAGAAGGTGGGGGTGGGGAGGAGGGCGGAGAGGGAGAAGGAAAAAGAGGCGAGGGAGGTGTGGGAGGGTGCGGAGGCACGGCTGAGGGGTATGGTGGGGCTGCTGAAGGCAAGGGGAGAGATGCTGCGGGAGGGGTAGGAGGGAGGTTAGATCGTAATAACTTTGGCTACAGTTTTTTCCCTTCTTTATAATACAGTTTTTATGGTTTAAGAGGGATTGGGGTGGGTGTTTGGGCGTTTGTGTTTTTTGCGGGAATTGGAGTGGGCATTGACCGTGGGAATATATATGCTTTACGGTATCAGCACGCGTTTGACTAGGGGGAGTCATAGCATTGTCTAGGTATTCTCATAAAAAGCTTGTTTTCCATCAAAAAGTTCTGGAACAATTTAGAGAAAATAATAGTTGCGTGTGGTCGCAGTAAGCTCCCACTGTAGGCATACATGTAGTCTGGAAGCAAGTGTTTGAGAGATTTATCCCAACGGTTGTCTGCCGTCAAAATTTGGCCTCCCAGGTGTCATGAGATTTGGAGCATTAACATCCAATGCCAGAACGATCATCTACATATAATGTTCAAGGAAGAGGTGCATTCTATTCTATATCTGAACCTATACAGTAAATTTAGCTTGCAAATACATGACATTGGCCAATCCAACACTAATTGGGTTTAGCTAGCCACCTGGGAGAATTCTATGGACCAGCCGACAAACAGTACATGTAGTTTTGTCCACTCTCTTCGCTTCGTCCCCCCACCCCTCTCTCTTTCCTCCCCACTTCCTTCGAATTCATCATATCGTCCACACCATTCACAAACTAATTCATTGGAGTTTTTCTTGCAGCTTAGGTACTCTTCATACAACATTTTCAAACCTTTCCCTAGTAGATGCAACTCACATTGTTACCCCTTACCCTTACTTTTACTTTCTACCCCCCTTTGCATGTTTTCAGTGGACAGGATCCACGAGGGAAACTACCTATACCGTATTTCACAAGCATCCATCAACCTTTTCAACAGCTTTGGCTCTTTGCTGGGCACAGCTTCATTCTTCCCCACCAACAGATACCTGAAGCTTCTCGATGTCAGTTCACCAATTTATGATCCATATCTCTACAGGTCGGTAACAGATTGTTCATTTACAGCGGCTTCTCCAAGTCAAAGCTACACCACCGTATACACACCTTCTTTATTCTGGAGATATCTCTCTCCAACCTTCAACCATCTATTACAGCCTTCGATACCATCCCATAGCAGAACTTCATGCTTCAATACTGCTCACTCCTTATTACACCATCGTCGGAATGGGCAAACAAGCTTCGTCATGAGTGGGGTCCCTAATCAAGGCGGAGAGATACCCGACCAACTATTCGATGGCTTTGGGCGACAGAGCGTTCCCTGACAAAGCATTGACGACTTGGCTGACGGTGCCACTTGTTCTCTATGGACTTAGCCTAATACCGTTAATACCTATTCGTTCGGTACTCGGTTTTTCCTATTGCGCTACCTCTGCAGAGTATGGACGGCATCATCACTATCCCCCTCAGAAGTCTTCAGTCCTAGAAACACCCAGACACACGACACACCACCCTTTAGAGACAACGATATCACAAATTTTCAACGGGACTCTAGTCAAAGTTGGTAAAGGAATCACCAGCTGCTACGGTCGTTAGGTCATATTGGAACCTGGAACTGTGATGCATCATTTTTTTAAAGCGATGATACCGAGCACTACATCTTAATACTCAAGTGCGTTCTCGGAAATTTAGAAACGACACTGATTATTTCTACTAACAACGGACTCACAATAATTTTAATCCCGTCCGCCTTCCATAGGATCAGGAGCTTCGTTCTCACAAACGGCGAATAGAGTCTAAGTTCAACGCTTCCTAATCATTAAGAGACCTCCACTAGAAGGGGATAATGTATTGAGTTGTGGATTAGAGTTCTGTCTAGCAGCTTGTAACTGGAAGCATCGTTAAGAGATGTAAAGGCTGTTGTCAAATTAAAATCCCATTTGAGGGCCAATTTCGGAAATCGAGGTAAAGAGTTTCCTTGGTTTTGAATTAAGAACCCCAATTCTTAGAGAGAGGAGTGAAGATGCTAAAATTACTGCTCTGAGAACAGGAAACTACGAGTGATTTGATATGATTCTATTAATGAAGTTGCTAGAGATCTTCCTGCGGATTTTAATATTTACATGTCTACGAACAGATTCAAATTTGCAATTGAATCCCGTTTTAATCGATTTTTCTCGGATCTCTCCACCCTGTTTTTGCTACCGAACCTCGCTATTTCTTTTCCTTTATCAATCCATTACTCCTCCCCAAAATAGCCGTCTTTCCAAGCTCATATTTTACCGTATCCCCTTCTCAGTTTCAGGGCCATTTTTACTACTCCCTCTCCCAATTTTTGCTCTCTAGCACCCCACCGCAGCACAACTTAGCCTCTGTTTCAGTCTCTGAACAGTCCCCGCTATGCAAAGGGTTGTTGGAACGGGACCACCACGCTTCCAACAACGAGTACCAGCAAGCCACACCCCAGGAACTATTTCCGCCATCTATATATTTGTCTTCAAGGACTATCACCGAAAGTCTCGTATGGTGGTAACTACACACAAGTTTTCGATTATATAGCTGGTTCATGTGGGCTAGAAAAGATAAGACTACATCCAGCACTGTCACTATTCTTAAGCCCTTCATTACGTTCAGTGAAAGATATTCACCGATAATGACTTTTGTTTTGAACTACTATAACAGCATTATAGTGTGGAAAGCGCTCGAACAGAGATGTGGTTCGCGACTGGAATAACGCTTGATCCGGCAGCCTGTCGGTTGATATGTGGGCCAAAAAATTATGTATTATCACACCTATTTGCTACAATTTCTAGCAAAAAGCTTATTAGAACTTCAGAAATAACCAAACAGTTGGTCGTACCCAAAAGTGGCAAAGATCGCCTATAGGTGAGGCTAAACGGTTAGGGTTAGGGCTCCTTAAACATCACTCCAAAGCTCCGGGATCGCGAGACAGCAAACAGCATTACTCAACGCGCCATGACAGACACAACTGAAGACCCCGGCGTCCTACGATGGACTTTAGGATTTGTGATGGTAGGAATGGCCTGGTACGTACCCACACCCCCTCCTCTATGCCCGGACTAACTTTGGCGCGCATAGGGGCTTTACGAACCCGTGAGTTACACGCCCAGAAGCCAGGAACGAGGAGACTGATGGCACCCCAATAGATTCATTCGGAAAGCTGCCGTGAACTATAATCCACCGAGACGTGAGGTACTGGAGGACCCAAATATCAATATTGTGAAGAAGTTTATATTAAAGTAAGATATCCTATCGTGCAGGTTGGACAACAGGATCCGGTGACGTCGTCTTGCGTTGCATGTTGTCCCTTGCTTGGGTGATGACGCTAGGGGCTAATGCGATGGTTTGCGGATAGGGCTGTGTTCGCAGCTTTTGATATGTTGAAGAGACCAAGCTATGCAGTCCCGCTACGTACGTTGTCTCAGCTCGGATGAGAGGGGGACGTGGGCTAATGACCTATAGTGATAAATCTTACCGGCTCTGTATGGTTCTTCTTGTTAATTGGGAAAGCCGGTACGATACCCCTCTTCGCACTAACGATGCATAAGTCTGGGTTTAACTAACACCTGCAATGCAGAACTGTCGCTTACTGTCCCTATCGTAAACTCGCTGGCATTCTTATTTACGGTATTGGGCGAGTGGTTTGCGGAGAGGAAGGTGATTGAAAGAGAGACATGGATTGGAATGGCGCTTGTATTGGCGGGGATTGGGCTATGTGTGCACAGTAAAACTTAGTGGGGAAGAGAAGATACACGACGCAGGAGGCGGGCAAGGCTGGAGTGGGTGCTATCAATTCATAGAGGATTTTTCTTTTAGTTACGTCATCTGATTTACACATTTCATAAATATTGCACTTCACAATATAATTAGGCTGCAGCCTACTCATACTGGAAATATTGTGATCTAGTAGATAACAGACAGCAGACAACTTTGCTGTCTACTAGTATATAGTAGATTCCCATAAAGAGATATTTCATTAGTTGGGGAAATCCCCACTTATCGTTAACTAGATAAAAAAAAGGTAATCCCATATAGGGATGCAGCCCCAAACCACGAAAACTCCATTTACATACCCATGTTTTTATAGTATGTACCAAAGATATCAAGAAATTATATTCAGCTCATGACGTTATTGCCCGCGCAAGCCGGCGAAAATGAAAAGCCAAGTAGGCATCACGTTTGTTAAGCATAGTACCCTTATGCAAAGCACCAATAAACACCCTACCAAGTACGTCAGAGGTGCCTCAAGCATAAAACTAAATATTATAACTAATAAGATGGCTTGCTAACCTAGTATGAAATAGTGCGCACAAAATTATTGGCTTATGCCTTGAATAATGATTGTGGGAAGTCAAATAAACTCGTGAAGCAGCCAAGACCCAGTAACAAAACAACAGAACTATTAATTATTAGCTCTATCTGCTTATTCGTGTAGAGTGAACCAATGAGAGTAGAACAAACACTTAATATTACTATAAAGCGAGAGACAGGGATATTCTTAAATAGTTGATGTGGGACCTCAGTTCCGGGCAGCTCGAACTCGAGCTATGCGTTCATTCAGGGCTTTTCGCCGTAGCATGATAGTTTCGCGTAGGCCTTGAACTCCTCCAGTGTTCGAGAGAAATTGAGAGTTTACATCAGGTTCGGAACTGAGACCTAATTTGGGGAAAGCAGATCCGGATCCAAGAGTTCGGGCAGCCCGGGCTTGTGCCCATTTTTCATCTCGGAGCCTTCTACTAGCTGCGAGTTTCTCGCGTAAGGCTTGCATTCCTGACGGAGAAGATAATGGAGAAGATGGAGAAGACGGAGAAGAGTAGGGAGACGAGGGAGACGGAGATCGAGAAAGAGACCTAGAAGGAGAACTTGGAGGAGAAGGATAAGATGAAGTAGAGGAATTTGTCATTTTAAATATTTCAATAATGGAGGCCTTAAAAAAATGACAATTCAGGCGGACGCGCTTTGAGGGCTGTAATAAGATCTGAAGAATGGAGCCTACGGGATAAGGAACAGTTTTTAAATAAGGATAGACGAGGTCGGCAAGAAAGCCATATAGCTACAAAGTTGGTGGGCAGAGTAAATTTCCATGTTCGCACTGCAGGCCCATTCGCACTGCGCACCTAGAAATGTTCCGGTGCGCACGCGCGCAAACCCATCAGAATAGACAAGGCGCTCAATTATACCATGTATGTAGCCAATCTGTAAACTACCACCATCGTGCACAGATATGCTTTTGATCAAGGCTATGATATCACGCATATGCATGGGGCAAAGAGAAGATTAGCAAAGAGCTGCTTCTTGGATGAGCTTATAATTCAATTGGACCTCGATGCAGGAACGCGATGTCAAGCGCTAGGTATCACATAGCCCGTCATGTCTAGTGACATCATTTACCTTTCGAAATAGAGAATTTCGAACATTCAATTTTAGGCCTCCGATTTTACATCTCGGAGAGAATTTTCTGTGGGGGGTTTCCTCAGTCTGTATTGGTCACCCAATCCACACACACAGAGTGTTCTGTGCGACTATAACCACGAGATAGGCGGCTGTATCGGGGGACAATACTTCAGATACCCCACCACACCATGATATTTCCACGTGGGGAAGAGATAGAGAGGACCCGGGGAGATATGCAATGCTATCCATCGTCGTAATTGCCAATGTTAATTGTATAAAATACAAAGCTTTTTGTATGGTGCTAGTAACCGGATAAGTCCTAAACAAACCTCCACGGTGACAAACTCTCCATCTCAATTTGTACTAACCCAGTAATCGGGTCCCCTGCAACTGCAATTGGTTGCCTAGCGCGCCTAAAAATGGGTGGCCCAAGTTACCACTATAAAGGCTAGAAGAAACCAAAAGGAAGAAATCAAAAAAAGAAAAGTCATTCCCCCCTCCGATCCCAAATCTCTGGGGAAGTCTGGGCCACCTGACAGCAGATCCCACCTTTCATCTACGGAAGTTAAGTCACAATTTGTCACTCGCATCACTCACTTGTAGACAGCCTAAACCAAGGCAACCCTCAGTCTCACTGAGCTACCAATATGCCTTTTAGGCAATGCAAGAAAGATGTTGAATATAATTAGTAGCGCCTACGACAAGGCAGCCGTCAACTAGAGGATTAAGCATCATAATAATCCGCCTGTCTTGCTCCTTGACTATTTTTTGGAATTATTATCCAGGGTGTAATCTCGCTGGATGAGGAGGAACGTTAGAGGTAAATACTTGGCGCCAAGTATCAAGATACGAATACAAGATAGATACTTTGTAAGTTATTATATTGAGTCAGAGTTGGCTAGCCAGCAGTGCCGGGTTCTGGGGGCCCAAACCCTTTCTCGGGAAGATTACCCATATCCTAGGCTATAATAGGCATATATGGATATTTTTTATAAAAATTGAGGAATTAAATCGAGTGACGAATCATGATTGCATCTTCACTGACCAAGAGATGATTAATCTCTCAGAAATTTAGCTGAACCGCAACAAGGGGAACGAAGGCTTCAAAAATTAGTTAATTATAAGAATTTACATACCCAACACTCGTGCATAACAAAAACCATGTATACACCACCAAAGCAGACATGTATATGTAGTTAGGAGATGATTCCAGAAAGCCCCTCAGCGGAACCACCCAGAATATTAATTCCCGCCTGAGTGTTTTGCCGAAATCCAGAAGAAAGAAAAAAAACTCGAACCAATAGCACCACGAATCACACTGCATCACTCGGTTACACCTCCGACATATTCACCCACATCCGGCACTCATCCAAGCTTTCCCATTCGCCTATTATTCCACCTGCATCTCGCCCGCTTTCGCTGTTGATTTTTCTCGGTACTAGAGCTGCATGCATATGGTCATGGCGCCTTAACTCTGGACGATAATAGGTTCGTTAGGTTTCTCCCGACGGGCTTCTAGCTGATAAGGCGCAGGGTAGGATAGCCTTAAGATCTTCTAGGACATTTTTAAAAAAGTCCAATAGGGAATACAGTAGGAAACGCCCTAAATCCTGTATTTGTGAGACGTACATAACTATGACTGCATTCTTTTTATCACTCGGTATTATTGGCGACCGCGGAAGCGGATCTTTAGAGGCATCCCATCCACTAATTTACGTGGGGTAATTCAATGCATCCGATCCTTGGGTATCTTTTGAATGGGAGTTTGTGAAAAAGTAGGAGGGAATTTACGGATCACAATATTTCATGGATCTTGGAGAATACATGTATCTCTACCGAGAACTTGATGTCTTAGGTAGAATAACAACCAATGGATGATAAGTAGCTGTCTCGACTGAGTAACTTTTGTTATCCAACCCCTCAAATTTTCTGGTAGGAGATGTTTTCGTTGAGGGGGAAAGATTGGAAATATCTCGATGGTTCGAATACCTATGGACGACGACCCGTCCGAACTGTGGAATGTGGCGGTGTGGTTAGACAATGTCTAGCATGCATGAAGGCAGGCGATATGCCGAAAGAAAATCGAGTGAGGGAATGTAGAGATCCAGGCACCGGCCTCATCCTCTGCGAAGGAGAACAGGACATTTAAATAAATTAATGCGGCGGTCACTTAGCGAAACATTCCTCCGACCTAAATAGCGTCAGACTGTGAAACATGCCTCAGTTTTGACGTCGGAAAATCGGGAAGTGCCGTTCGTGTAAGTATCTGGAGTAGGGTTAGCGAAGGAATTTCTTCGGCTGGGATGCTTGACGGAGCCGCACGTGTGGAAAAGGAAAAGCGTGGAAAGAGCCGCGACTTTCATTCGTGCGCTCACCACGCGTCCGCTAAACGACCCCGCCATTCCAAAGGAAGCTCACTACAACTTCCACCACCCCCCTCAATATGCGGGACGAATGAAAAGCGTATTTTGCCTATGGAACTATGGAGCGGATGGGGTGTCTGAAAGTGGAAGATGAGGACCCTGGTATCTGTATGCAACACGACCACGTAGCTAGCTGGTATCAGAAGGCCGGATATCGGATTGCATAAATATATATTTTTCGGAATTTCAGCGGAAGGAAAATAGGGGGTTGATATATGATGGCGAGGGGTGGAGATAGGGCATCATTCAGGAACGATGGCAGAGCGACTAAGGGCAGTTGGGGTTAGTATTTCTGCACATCAAGCTGTTTACGATTCCTGGATTGATTATTTGGATCTGACGCGAAATCCATTGCTATAGAAACGGCTAATGATGACGAAGCTTGGCGTACGTGTTACCCCACTGACCTCAACACCAGAGGTAAAAATTCTGATGCAGACGGAGACAACTCATCCCTCCTTCAAGATTTTCCTTTCTTTTTTTTCTTTTTCTTTCTTTCTCTCTCACTTTTTGACTACTGAAAAACCCTGTGCAGCGGGAGCGCGCGGCCGCTTACGCTCAAAGTGTTGTCTGCATCCATAGCCTGGGTTCAAGTAGAAGGTTGTCGAACGCATGTGCTCATATTCGATGAGATCTCTTCCATAGGAGTAGCAGTGTGGCTTATGATGGTCCTCGTTCGGTACATGTAGCCCGTTGGGGATCAAGATCAGCTCGAGTACCTACCGCCAGGATGCTTGTGTGCTAGACGAAAGGGTTGCTGTGGTGAGTGGATGGCGGAGTGGGTGCAAGGAAGCCCAGTGGAGAGGCGGTAGAGAGGTACCGCAGTCTCAGCCGCGGGCAAAAGGGAAAATAGGCGGGCGCACGCAGCCAACGGGGTGGCTAGGAAAGCGACCAGCAACAGCGCTTGCTTACACGGGCAAAGCACCGCCGCCACCGCATTATCTGTCCCTTGGATTTGTTTACACCCAGCCCGGCCATTTATTGCACTGGCTTTTGCGTCGGAGACAGTTGGCTGTTGGTTGGGAGGGGTTTTCTCTCTGTGCGGTGTATCTGCTGCTGCTCCTGCTGCTCCTGCTGCTGCTCCGCTGCTGCCTGCCCATCGAGCAAGCCTGCCTACATCACCCCCCTTGATCTTCCTCGCGCCCTGGCGTTTGCTCTGCTGCTCTGCAGTGCTGCTATTTGAGTGTTTTTCTCGGAGGCGTTTTGCGTTCAGAAATACATACAAACAGATACAAACAGAGTGACATCGAGACAGACTGAGAAAGCACCTCCAGGCAGTCATTCAATCATCGGCTCAAAAGAGTGCGTGGAGGCACAGCTCTTCGCCTCTCGCTTCTCATTCGGTTGCCCACTTTCCACCAACACAAGTACCATCACCTGCCAGACCGTCCCGTCGCTCGTTTCCCACACCCCCCCAGCCATCCGTCCGTCCATCCATCCACCCTTCCCTCCATCAACCTCCCACACATCTTCTGGCATCCTCATTGTGAGCAATCATCACCTTCGCCTTCGATAATATCATCATTGCCATCTTTCGCCTTCTCCTTCCCGTCTCCCGCTCCTCACCTCGAGCTCTCCTCTCCTATCGACTGTTCCTCCTGCCAACGCTGTTGGTGCATCCACCAGCCTCGCGGCCGGTTGATTCACAGCGAATATCAGCAACGTGGACGTGAAGAAAAAAAAGGTACCTAACAATTCAATTCGCATGGCAACCACATTAGTCTTGTTCTGACTTACACTTTGCGCTTAGGCCGCGCGCGGTCTCCATACTTGGTAACATCCTAGACTGAGCCCAAAATGGGAGGAAATACTGCACAGGAGCCGTCCGTACTCAGCTCTCAGGGGAGCTACACTGCAACCGATCTTTCACGTAGGACAGATCACACCAGCTATTCCATTCCTGAAGACGGCCGCGCCGTTACCATACAAACGAACCGTAGGAGGAAAAAGAGTGCAGATGCAAGCACCACTCTCAGCGGAACCAACACCTCTCTGCTGATAGAGTATTTTGAGAACGGGAAGCCCAGTCCAGGGTCGTCCAGCCGTCGTCCGAGCGTTCGGGTCAAGGTAACTCCAGCTGCTGCCAGGCGTCACCACGTAAAAGCCTCTTCCGACGGCCAGGGCCTTCAAATCTCAGACGTCGGCACCAGTCCGAATCGAAAGCCGTCTCACACCCAGAGGATATCTTTATCGCCACACATTGGAGAGGACAGGTTGGTCATGGGCGATCCTCAAAACAATCGGTCAACCTCTGGTGACCATTCGTCGATCACGTCGTACAATTCTAGTGCCGATGATAGTTATCATCCATTCAATGTCACTGTCATACGAGAGGCTGCTAGTCCTGGATCTGTCAACAGTTCACCCAGAGAAATGAATGAATCCTACAATCGTCGTGCTGCTCGACGAAATCGGTCTGCATCAAGAAGCAAACAACCTGACGGCTACTTCGATAAAGATATGGTAAAACCACAGAAGGGGGCAAGAAGCAGGAGTGCCAGCAGGGAGTACGATGTCGAAGAAGAGGCGGGGCTCAAGACACCCAAATTGAGCCGGCGGAGAAGCAGGAGTCTCAGTCGGGAGCGGATATCATCTAATCGGGAATCAATGAGCCAACAAGAGAAACAGATGATTGAGCAGAATGTAATGGAGGGCTTAGAGAAGTTGGGTAAGGGACGTGTCCCTAAAGCACGGAAACCACAAAGTCGGCAGGGAAGTACAATGAATGGCGATTTCTTGAAAGTGGCTCGACCACGAAGCCGCAGCAGAAGTCGCGATCGAGAAATTGATGAAATCACAGCCGAGAAAAGCCGCCAGCACCGGAAAGAATCTCAAATGGCAGAATCCCAATTGCAGAGATCTGCTTCAATCAATAATCCGGCCCTTCTCGACCTGGTCGAAGACGCCATCAAGCGACTTATTCTCCCGCAGCTCAATGAGATCAAGAGCAATAATCACCAATCGAAATTAGCAAAGTTTGATCAGACCGTTGCTTCTGCACTGCTTGACCGTCAGTCTAGTAAAAGGCTTGATAAGAGCTTAAGTATGCCTAATGTTGCGCAGCCGATGGTAGTTCTAACTCCGGATATGGATAAGGGTAATGGCCAGGGCATGGTAATTGCTGGCGGTCCAGATTCTCAAGTTTCGGAGAACAACCGAGAGGTAGTTTCACAAGTCATCGCGGAATTAAATGATGTGATTGACAACGGGTTCGCTGACGTGATGTCTGACAAGTCCGAGATGTCATATCCGAGAGCACCTGGTCTTGGTCTTGGTTCTCGTTCTCCGATACATTCCGAAAACGGGGAAGGCGTTTCGCTTGTGGGTATTAACGGCATCCAAGAGGTTACCCAGATGCTGGAAATGCCAGATGCACCAAACAGACACGATACCCCCGGCACGTACGCGGAGACAAGAGCGTCCATTCTCACATCAAGATCTGGGCTGCCATATCCAAGAGAAAATGAAATGCCTGTTTCCGGACACACACCCCCGCCAGCTCCACATTCAGAATTCCCAGTGCTCAGCGACCTGAGTTTGCAATACGGAGGTTCAAGGAGTAACCTGTCGGAGCGTAATGGTGCTGACTCTCGATCATTGGTTCCGAGGCGTTCTCACCTCGACATAAATGGAGGTGGTCACGCGAATGGGGATGACGGTGTAAGTTCGGTTTCTTCGGGATCAAGACGCAGTGTTGGAGAAGCGCAAAGCAACCTCCAGCCTGGTGATCGGGCACTTTCGATTGCGTCTCTTAGTTCAACCCAGAGCACCAAATTGGCAAAACAGAGGCGAAAAGGCAAGGGGAAGCAGAGCGGAGAGATGGGGGATATTCACGAAACAGATTACTGGGATGAAGATGTCTCTCAGAAGAACAGTGCAGTGGATGCGTACTTTGCAAAGGTTCGTGAGGAGGCACAAGGTCGTGCACTTATGGGATCTGGGCTACAGGATACGTCTATTGAAGCAAGATATGTAAACACCGAGATCCAGCGCGACGCAGCAGATTTCGACAAGGACATGGACGGCCAACGAGTTTTTATGCTTGGTGGAAACCCGTCAATGAGGTCTACTCCTGTCGTACCAGGTTCAGTTCAGGCATCGGTTCTTGATGCTCCCTCAAACCCCGGCAGGTCCGATATTTCTTATCGAACTGATTCTCAGCCTATACTTGGCCCTAGCGCTTTGTCAAAGTCAGATGATGGTAGGCATGAGACGGGACACCTGCATCCGGCAGACGATGACGAAGAGCTCGACACGAATCCTTCTATAATTCAGGGACCTATTGGCCACGAGCCGGAAGACTGGCAGTACAACTCCGCCAACGACCATCAATATAACGATGATCTTGGATCTAACCCTAGCGGGATGCCGCCATCTCTCCGGTCTCTATCGCCAGCTATCCAAACGAAGGATGAGGGTTATATTTCTGCAGCGAACCCTGGTATGCAATCACCGGGCCCAATGACACCTGTCCAGCAAATGGGCAGTCCGTCTATGGGGATGGGTACGATTCGTGGCATTGGCTTAGAAGATGATGAATACTCTCCGTATCGCGGTCACATGCGAATGGGGAGTGGTAATTCTCACGGCATGCCATCGCCATTATACGATAGTTCCACCGGAAGAGGAGTCGACAGAATTCAATCCAAAGATATCGTTGCGTTGATGGACCATGTATGACCTTCTACTATTTCCTTGAGAGCCTAGTTACTAACCGTTACAAGCTTACTGTTCGGGATGCACAACGTAATGCTCGGGATACGGAAATTTTGGTTACGTTGGTGCGGAGTGCTGCCGAAATGAGGAACTCATTTGAGGATATGAAGAAGCAGCTGGAGATGCAGCAGCGAAATATCATTGATGAGGTTGGAATGAACACGGAAAGGAGTGTTCAGAAGGTCATTCAAGGGCCTCGTCCATTACCACCATCAACTCCTAGAGCACCTAGATATCCTAATAAAGATGTGGATGGCGATGATGAAGGTGTTGCTAAGAAACGCAATGTGTTTAGGAGGGCGTTGAAAGGACTGAGCATGAAGAGCTCCAATGACTTGCAGAGGATTGAGGAGATGTGCGCCCTCCCTTTTCCGACTTACTTTGGTGAGTGCATTAAAGCATTACTAACGGTGCGAAAACAGGCTTTGTACATTGTTGACGGAGGTTGAGGGTTTGAAGGGTGGTCAAGAGTTTTATCAGCAAAGTTTAATGCAAAGTCAGAGCCTGGGAACCTTTGATGCATTCAAGAGCCCTGGAAATACTGAAACAGTAGGAACAGAGACCGGCGGGCCAGCAACTTCTTCGGGCGCCAACTCGGGCTATTACAGCGGTGTTCCTAGCCAACCTAGCGCTACCGCCAGAATCTACCAAGACGAGCGACCACGGCAGTCTACTCGAATCTCCCCGATAGAAGAAGATGCTGTGCTCCGAACCCCACCACGCGAAGTCCGAGGAGGCTCCCTGCCTTTAAACACACCGCCGGAGATGAGGGGTCCGCCCACTTCATTCAGCAATAACAACACTCCAACAAAGTCGGCGGAGAAAAATAAACGTGAGTCTGGGTCTTCTTCGATTTTCCCCAAGATTTCGCGATGGTCGGAAACTACGGCTTCCTCTACAGTCAGAGGTTTTCTGAAAAAGAAGAATCAAACAGGCGAATTATCGGATGGGTCTCGGTCTGACCTCAACTTCTGGGAACCACCCATGAAGAATACCCAACCCGAACCCCCTTCACCCTACTCGGAAGGGCAGCGCGCCATGTCCCCGATTCCTCCCTCATCCAGGGGTACCGATGCCCCGATAAACCACTCAAATCGCCGATCTCTTGAAGTCCATGCTCCACAGCCGCGATTGCCGTATAACCACCAGTTGGAGGCACAGGCACAACAGCTCATGGCTTCGGGCATCGCACCCCATTCTCCCGGCGCTAACGCTTCCACATCAACTCTTGGGACCTTCCCACCTCTCGGTCCGGGAGGATTCTCGAAAGATGGGAAATTGGTGTCTCCGCTGGCGCAGGATGCTTATAACCAGCACCTGCAACAGCAAGGGCTCGCCCCTCAGACACCGGTTGGCGGCCCGCCGCGACCGCCCAAAGAGCCTCTCACTCCTGCTGCTACTGCTGACGATCCTGAATATCCTTCATCAGAAAAGAGAAGATCTAAACATAGGGATGAGAATGGTGAGAAAATTAGGAAACACAAGAAAGAGAGGACCGAAGAAGAGAAGCAGAGGCGTAGGGAGAAGAAAGAGAGAAGGGAACGAGAGAGAGAAGGAGGTGCATCTTCGTCTGCTTCCAGGAAGAAGTCGCGTGATGTCCTTTCTCCAGATCACGAAGGAGGAGTATGTTATATTGAAAATTTCCCTTCTGAGGATAATTGCTAAATATATTTTCCTAATTTAGCTTGGATCCCCCTTCTCCTCAGCACGGTCGCCATCTACCGCTTCAGGGTTGCGGGGACCTCGGCCCTTGTCGAGCAACAGCAACAAGGAGAATACTAGACGGCATAGACACCAGTCATCTCAAGGTACTGCTGGTAAGCTCTAACCCCCAGAGGTTTTTAGGCGGCTCGGATCTAACGATAGTCCTATCAGATACTTTTGGTAATGGTCACGAATATGAAGCTTACGGTGCTAACTACCGGTAATTTATGTCAATGATGTTTTTCTTTGGATAATTTTTTGTGTTTTCTGTCCTTTTTCTGTCACTTATACGAGCGGTGAAAACTTGGGGAATTTTTACTTTTAGTTGGGGGCGATGCGCTTGTTCATTTAGCTTCACGTTTTAGGATTGTTGGGTTTACTTTTATTCTTTTCTCCTATTTTTCTTCACTGTAGTTTCAATGTTCCAGAAATTTTGTGTTTTCTTTTCTGCTCCGTTTGGAAAGGTTAACGGGTGAGTCTTTAGTTTTCCTATTCATTCATGCATGTTAACTTATTGTTTTTTTTCTGGGGTAGTTTATTACACAGATATCTGGAGATGGTTGACGAAGAGTGGCTACGATATGACCTGTTGGGTTCTTCATTTTTTTGTTCCATTTTATCCTTTTCGGGTCTCCCTGCTCTTTTGCACTTATTTTATTTTGACCTTCTTTGGCGGGCGCCTTTTGTTTGTTTCTTTTTCCTTCAACATTCGGGATATCAACGGGCAGAGGGAGAAAAAGGGTTGAAAAATTCAGAGCTAAAGATATCTTTTGGTTTGCGGGCTGATTTTTTTGTGGATGATGGTTATGACTTGTATTGGTATTATGTTAAGGGGCGTGGATTACGGTGGTGGGTTCAGTATTATTTCTGGTGTGTTGATGACAAACTTCTCGATAAATTTTATGACCATTTATTGTAATCTTTCTTGAGCGTACTGCAGTTAGAGGAGTTTAGAGGTGGGAAGCTTCGTTAATATGGTCATGTATTCCTAGGTTTGCGTAATTTGATTTTTCTGTCAGGATGAGGTGGAACAATAGCTTCAGGGTTGCTGGTACGCTATGCCTGCTTGGGGTTAGTTAATTTGAGCCTCAGAATTCCACAAAAAAGAAAGATAGTGCCAAGGGTCTGCAAATTCAACCTCTGAATGCTGTTTGCTAGTTCTCAACCACCATCCCGACGCAATTCGCAAGCCTTCTCAGACGAAATTACATGAAACCACCTTAACTGAATTCTCTAATTGTGAGCTATACCTACCCCCTCCACTCCACAAACAAACACGACTGACCGACCACCAGTCTAGACAAAATGGCACCTCTCCACGCACCACCAACCAAGATCCTCTCATCCACACCTCTACCCCCCGGGCAAGCACACGCTTTCCTAACAGCCTTCACCACAGCCGCAGAGGTCTCTAAAAACGATGTACACAACGGCCATAATGAGATTGTATTCACGAATCTGAAGCGGATCGAGCAAGCACTGGTTGGGATACATGTTCCACGACCTGTACAAGGCGAGCTGGATATCGAGGGGTTGACAGATATGACTGCGCCAATTGTGGAGCAGGTTGTTCCTATAGAGGGCGAAGGGGAGGATCAAGAGGGTGAGGATAGGGAGAATGGTGAAGATGATATCGATGCGTTGAGGGAGGGGGAGGATGAAGATCGAGGTGGGAGCGTTCCGGCGGTGAAGACGGGTGTGAAGAAGGCGGATAAGAAGGCGGATAAGAAGGCGAGGAGAAAAGAGGAGAAAAGACAGAGGGCAGAGCAGAGGAAGAAGGAGAAAGATGAGGAGGATGATGGTTCTGAGTAGGAGGGTTTCTGTTAGGTATGATGTTGATGATGTTGGGCTCTTTTTCTTTCTTTTCTTTGGAGTTGCAGAATATGTACAGTTTATTCTTTATCTAGTGATATCATAGCCATCACCGGTAATTAATTTGGATCTACTCCAATTATCACTAGTATCAGCTCGGCTCGGCTCAGATCTATTATTCTAAGGTTGTTGCAAGAGTAAAGCCGTTGACTTTGCCATACCGGCTAGCTAACATGGGACTTGTTGGTATTGTGAATCCCCAAGCTATAATCCCTCCGCATGTCCTCCTCTCCACCCACCAATAAGATTGGTCTAAAACTTAAGAATGGGTGACGCAAGTAGACATTACGAAAAATACGTTAGCAAGATGATATAACCAATGAAGGGAAATAACCTAGAGTTGAAGTCGAGAGGTGTGTCAGTGGGAGTGGAGTAGGACGTCCCACTTGGCAAAAGCGAGTGATCTACCGTGCTCGATGATAGCCAGAGCTTCCGCTACCCACCCCAGCTATTTTTGGAATCTATAGCATAGTTCAACTACAATAGACCTTCCTTAGACATCCATAAAGCGAGAAAATCCAACAGGCTAAACACGACACCCGTGGCGTCTAAACACCTGATAAATAGCCCGCGCAAAAAAAATAAACCGTAAAAGCAACCGTAAGAAGCAACTCCAAGAAGGCTTAAAGTTCCAACCCCACCACCCCCCATTCACACCCCCAGAGAACCCCAATATTCATAAATCTGTAGTTTAAATTTCATCTAGCCGTCCACCCCAACCAGCAGCTAAGCAACCCAACAGAAAAACCCTCCCAACCTACATAAACATATTTACTTTTTTCGCACTCGATCAATTCACCCCCCTTGCAATGTATCTATGTATCGACATTGCGCCCACCCCGTAGAAAAAATATGAACGCCGCCGTATCGTGATCCCAATACGATGAATTAGAAGACACAGTGAGACAAAGAAGAAGAATACAAGTAAAGGAAACCTATCCCATAGTAGTAGGAGAGAAAAAAAACCAATCAACCCCTCCCGATGAACGAATGCAAACAGCCCACTACACAAAAAAGCAAAAAAACAAAAAAAATCCAAGCCTAGAAAAGTGCGCAATGATCCCACAACAAGGAATAAAAGAAAATCCCATAACGAGTGACCCGCCTCTAGTCTATCCGTTACGCACCCTCCTCTACCTCCTCTACCTCCGGTCGCTAACATTTAACACTCCTCCACAAACAAGCTATAGGAAAAGAGAAACTCCCAGTTAGCCTACCCATTAAAAAAAAAAACTATCCCCTCTCACCACTTCCACTTCTTCCCTCTCGTCCCCACCCCCAGCTTTACTTCAATTTCCACATACCTCAGACTCTCAAAGATAACCGGATTCTCAACCCAATGGTTTAGAAACCCTCCTGCCAACACCCGCCGCAGATGCTGCAGCCGGTGCAGCTTCCACCACCGGTCAACCCTCAGTACACCCTTTTGATGTACTCGCACCGTCATCCGTGATCCGCGGACTCTATCGTTTTTATCTAGCGCCTCAGAATATCGTGGTCCCTTGAGGGGGTTCTCAACGCTATGGAGAATATCCGCAAATGCTGAGTGCTGAGTCTTTTTGTTCTTCTTGCTCAAGTACTTCTTGCTCCCAGACGACAGCCGCGATAGTATCTCCTTCAGGTGATCGTACCGTGCATACGGCTCATACCTGCGTATGAACTTTTTACCTGCCTCATTTGGATCGTCCAGTTCGTCTTCTTCGGCCTCGGTGTAGCTCTTCTCATATAGTAGTGCGATGTTCTCACCAGCGGCAATCTGTACACTGATTTCTGAACTGTCGAGCTGCTCGACGAGCGCGTCCATGCTATTTTTTGTGACATCCTCGGCATCATCGAGCTGTGTGCACAGGCTGCCCCATTCCTCGAGAGCCGCGGTAACAACAGCTCCGTCGTCGCCTGCGCCGATCGAATGCCCGTCGGATTCGACGATATCGAGGAGAAAGTCCATTACTTCCTCGGTAGAGGAGAGGGAAGCACCACCATAAAAAGTTGCAGTGCCAAGGGCATGGATGAGGGATGTTTTAAGAGGAAGCACGGGAGTGTCGGTTATGGTGCGTTTGAAAGTGGGAGAGAGGGTGTTAAAGAGGTCTTCTGTGGGGTCAGTGACGATGGTGATCGCGATGGCTGGATGGTGTTAGTCATTTTAGTTATTGGCAAAAAGAAGAGATGGAGCAAACCTTTCGAGGCTAGTAGACTCTCCTTCTCCGTCTTGCCTCCCTTGATACTCCGCAGCATGGAGTCGATCAGGTCATTCTTCTTCGGGTAAATCTCCTCTTTCGCATACTTTGCGCTTAGAATCCGGATATATGCCGCAAATGCCTCTTCCCGCCCCGCAAACGACGACTTTTTCCGCTCTGTGATCTGCATCATCCGATCTCCAAGCTCCTCTTGCCACGCCCCTGTGCTCTCTTCCATATCTTCGAGGGTTCCAAGCTCATCGACGGATCCGAGACTAGGCGTGTGCTTTCGTTTTAGCCTTCTTTCTCTGGGGATATTTTGGGAAATGTAAAAGAGCGGGAATATGACATACCTGAAGTTGGTCTCATCAGACAGATCACCGCCTTCATCGTCAGTGCCAGCGCGGGAGGCTGCGCGCGAAGTTGCGCGAGAGTTTGCGCGAGAGGTGGCGCGGCTGGAAGCAGCGCTGGACTGGCGGGATTGGGCCTTACGGGAGACAGTTTTGCCACTGCCGAGGGCCTTGCGTCTGAGTTCGGACATTTTTATTATTTTTGTGGGGTTTTCTTTGTGCTTCTTTTTTCTCCCCTCAAGCTTTGGGGTTTGTGGTTTTCTGGGGGTTTCTGGTTAGTTGTTGGATTTTTGGCGGGTTTTGTGCTTGTGACTGGATGGGATGGGGAGAAACGATGAGAAGTTGCCACAAGTGGGGTTCCGAGCAGAGGGTAAAGTGTTTAACGAGGAGAGGATTTAAAGGAAAGGGGAAGGAGGTACTTATTAGAAATGCAACCGGCAGCGAGACGAGATGAACAGATGACTCTTCCCTACAGAGCTGATGATGGTGTGGAGAGAAGCGAGAAGTAGAGTAGATCCTGCCAGGGCGAAGTTTGTGCAGCCGGTGATGATGTAGGTGTGCCGAGATGAGATGATTCTACTCGCTGTGAGGAGAAATAGGTCAGGCCCTGGCCAGTCCCAGCGCGGGATTATTGCTGCGTTAGGGCTACTTCCTCATTCCTTGACCAAGAGTAAGCAGAAGAAGAAACTATTCTCATGATGGTATTGTATTCTGCTGCTAACTATCCTTGAAGCTGGAGATTACATATCCCACCTTTCACATGATTTAGACAAAGCAGGTCTCGACAGAACTGCGTCAGAGTCACGTTGTGGTGCAGCTGAAGCTTATGCACCGCACATCATCATCACCGACCATGCTATGCCCCCAAGTACCCTGACCCCGCGTAGAAATCCCTGCGTTGCTACTGGCTGGCTGCTTATCGCTTCCGCAGCCCCGCACTGTGGCTGACTCGCTTGCGCGCCACTCCGCCTAAGCGACCCTGGACTTCCCGAACGGCACGATAACTGAAGTCTATTAACGAGTCACGGGACATCACTCGCAGGATATGAGATGCTTATCGTCTTATCCGGGAGAGAATCCCCTCTTAGCTCAACTCAATTCACCTCACTTTGCCTCGTCTGGGCGATATCTGGATTCGTGCTCTCTCATTTACCCGCGCAAGATTGAAAATAATAATACCGCAGGCACATGACATCTCGCATCTCAACAGCTTTTATTCCCGTTCCATCCCACATATCAATCATCTGCACAGAATCTACTGTAAGGCTCAACACTCATCTTCAAATCTCTAGCTGTCTCATCAATCACCACCCATAATGACTATCTCAGTTGCTGGCGCCCGTGACATCAAGTCCGCTGTCTCTCGTAGCCCACCTGCCTCTGTCTCGACCTCCCCGAGCACAACCTTTCACTCGCTCCGCTCCGGTTCATCCTCTCCGTTTGCCACACGCAATAGCTACTTCCCACAGATACCCGAGAAACAGCTGAAGCCTTTTGCAACTGAAGATATTAAGATTCTGCTGTTGGAGAATATCAATGAGTCTGCTCGCACTATCCTCGAGGGACAGGGATATCAGGTCGAGTTTTTCAAGAGTGCATTGCCGGAGGAGGAATTGATTGAGAAAATTAAGTTTGTTCCCTATATTTCTGGATACACAAGAATTATACCCAATTGCACCATTGAACCCCGTGAAATATATTATGATCTCACCCTATCACTTCGTTTTATCAAAATTCCATCCATATAATACTTGGACCTTTCGACAATTACAGGAAAACAAGCTACTACCATACCCCTATTAGCTTCATTTCAAATCAACAGACATTATAAATTACTAACACCACATAACAGAGACATCCACGTCCTCGGAATCCGCTCCAAAACCAAACTAACGTCCACAATCCTCTCTCACGCCAAAAACCTCCTCGCAATTGGCTGCTTCTGCATTGGCACCTCCCAAGTCGACCTCCCCTATGCCGCCCGGGCCGGCATCACCGTCTTCAACTCCCCCTTCTCTAACTCTCGTTCCGTCGCCGAGCTCGTCATAGCCGAAATCATCCTCCTCGCCCGCCAACTCACGGACCGTTCTGCAGAAATGCACGCTGGCACATGGAACAAAGTATCATCACGGTGCTGGGAAGTCCGCGGCAAAACCCTTGGCATAGTCGGCTACGGCCACATTGGCAGCCAACTATCAGTCCTAGCAGAAGCCCTCGGCCTAAACGTCCTCTATTATGACGTCGTCCCAATCATGGCCCTCGGTAAAGCCAAACAAGTACCAACCCTAGACGCCCTTCTATCACAAGCAGACTTTGTATCACTTCACGTCCCTGAGCTCCCTGAAACTAAAGGCCTCATTGGCGCGGCTCAGATCGCTATTATGAAATCTGGTTCATACATCATTAATGCATCTCGTGGAAGCGTTGTTGATATCCCGGCTCTTGTCGCTGCGATGCAGTCTTCACACATCGCAGGTGCTGCGCTAGATGTGTACCCGTCTGAACCGGCTGCTAATGGGGCGACGTTTAATAGTGCGTTGAACCCGTTTTATGCAGAGCTGGTGGGGCTCAAGAATGTGATATTGACGCCGCATATTGGTGGGAGTACGGAGGAGGCGCAGAAGGCGATTGGGGAGGAGGTTGCAGAGAGTTTGGTTCGGTATGTTAATGCTGGGAGCACGATAGGCGCGGTGAATATGCCGGAGGTGGGACTGCGTGGGTTGAGGGTCGAGGAGGAGGGTGTCAGGGTATGTTATCTTTTTTTTGAAGATGGGGGTGGTGCCGGGCTAATGGTTGTGGGTAGGTTATTTTCGTGCATTGGAATCGTCCAGGTGTGCTTAGACAGGTTAATGAGATCCTGGCGGATCATAATGTTGAGAAGCAGATGAGTGATAGTCGTGGTGAGGTTGCGTATTTGATGGCGGATATCAGTAGTGTTAAGGAGGAGGAGATTAAGAGTCTTTATGGGAGTTTAGAGGCATTGAGTTGTGAGTTGTCCTTTCTGGGTTCATCCGAGACTATGAGTTGCTGACTTTGGTAGCGAAAATCGTGACGAGGATGCTTTATTGATAGAGGGTTGGGTGGGTGGATAGTCATTGGTTCTTTCTTTTTGTAGTGTGCAAGTTAGTGATGTTACGGGTGGCGGCGTGCTCTGGTTTGTGTTCTGGTCGCTGTATATCCGCGTTTTCCTAAGTGAAGTGAGAAGTTTCGATGATACCAATGATAGAGCTTGAATTTAATTTTATATTTGAGCAAAAGTTCGATCTACCCTTGACGATTAAGATCTGGTTTAATCTACCCTTCGGGTTTAATTGCCCCCAAGACTCGCTCTTTTTTTTCTTATGTACAACGACCTATGCCCACATTTCTGGCTACTGTGACATCCTCCCAGGCTCCAGAAAAAGGTGCACTATTTGCAAGATTTCCAGGCTACTTAGAGCAAGTACATACACTTTGCATGCCTTCCTGTGGCCCCTGGCGCCCTCTGCTTAAGTGCGACAGCAGGGCTACCTCTTCTTGCTTGGCTGCTGTAAGGAGATACCCCTATATACAAGATCTTATTGGAAAGGGACTGCTGATTTCTATGGATGACAGCCATGATGGGGATGAATTATGTTGGGGAGGGATACAGTTTCATGGGGGTAGATTAAACCCAAGGGGTAGATTCAACCAGATCTTAATCGTCAGGGGTAGATCAAACTTTTGCTCTTTATATTTACTCTTGTCGTGTTCGTTGTTACATCAGGGTTTCATTGCGAAGGGTCATGTGCTGTCACTCGTTTTTATGGAGCTAGCAAGGTGCGTTTCATGTTATTACATGTAGTCTTATTAAGAAGGTTAGCGTAGCAGTCACAGACAGTAGACGGAAGGGGCTGGGCACGAGACTGACGGTGAGACCACCACCTTGCTATGCTTCTCTCCCGTTGCTTCTCTCCCGTCGCTTCATCCTCCTAGAACCACTCACACCACACCCCACTTCCGCATCTGCTTCTTCATTTAACTCGCCCATTGATGGACTGATACCTTAAAATTGGGTACAAGAAATTGAAGCATAAGACAGAGAAAAGAACAAAAAGTTTGAAGAAGTCCCCGTCGTATCATAACTAGATGCAGTCTGCTAACGTTCTCTTAGACATTGGCTATCCGTTATCTATTACCTCAAATCATTAGAGGAAGCCATGTTCTTTAACATGGGAAGAGATGATGAAACATTGAAAACATAGAGTCTAGGTTATCGGGTCATGAGCCTTTGGGTAATACGGACTGGTCGATTGTCCTAGGCCTACGCACGCACACAGTATTTATAGCGAATCTATTACACTTCCTCTATTCTATATCTACATGTCAGTGGGTACATTTATATCGACACATTGTTGGCCTTTGTGTCATTTATACCGCAAACAGCAGCTCTATCCTCTCCTATCGGAATTTTCATACCGACACCCCTTATTACCTAGGGCTAAGGATTATGGAGAAACCACTCTATTGGTCGGTTGGGTCATGTTGGAGTCCGTGAGAACGTTGGGGGTTTAATTACAGGTGTTGGAGGTGCTGTTAGGATGAGGATTGATTCATTATATCTTGACTGTTGAGTAGGTTCTGTTTGCTTGGTATTGTTTCATGTTATGGAGATGCTGACCGTTTGATTCTTCTAGGAAAAATCATGCTCAGGCGAACTGTAAAATCTGTTCGGAGAAGTACTGGTCGCTAACTCGCGGCCACTGTGAAGTGGTTTTGGTGGTTGGGAGAAGGTTGAGAGGACTGGGGATTATACTACATTCTTCATGAAAGATTGATTTAAACTCCGGTGATACTGCGATTGCGACTGCTGGTCTCGCGTGGGAGCTTCGAGGCCCATTGAAGCCAAAGAGGAGAATCATGGTATGTAAAATGTAATCATGTATCGAAGATTACTTACTGACTTTTTAAACCCTAGCTGCTCAGCCCCGTGCCTGGTCCATGTTAGGCGGGGGGGTGTTTGCTATTAACTGATTATTTCACCAAGCGTATTCACCGCACTCGATTATGGCCCTTGATGAAAAATATCAGCAAAAAAATTCATTGAAAGTTAATATTCCCCTGGATCCGAATATCGATCTCTCTTCGTATATTTTGGAGGGAATTCGATTGTTATAACATTCAAACTTCTCCAATTTGGTGGATTTATTCAGGAGATGCCAACCCTTCAACTCCTAATAGTCAAGGTTTTGAAGATACAACAGTATTTCTACCCTAGTCAATGCTCCCGATAACCATTGCATATTCTGAGTCAAAGCTGAAGGGAAAGGTTTCCGCTTTGCAAGTGAAACATGGCAAAATCTTCCACGGGAGATGTGGAGAGTCTAAAGGACTCTTGTGGGTTGAACAAGCAATACCGAGTTGAGCTATTTTGTCAACTGCCACTGACTACTGGATTTTCGTTTGTTGATATCCACGTATTACCATAACTTCTGTGGAGGAAGGTAGTTTCCGCGCACGAGGTCACGATTGTTATTTTACTGTAAGTTATACACTCACCCCAGTATTTAACTTTATGACTGATGACTCCAGCAGTTTGGATTTAACTAGGACATAAGACTTTCCACGAAGCCACGAGTTACGCCATTAGCAACAATTCATGTTGGCAGTACGAGGAGAAAAAACCGGACTCGCATTTGTATGGTTGCGGAGCATAAGGGTATGAGGTTACCATTTTCTCATTACTTGAACTAAGGGAAGTATGCTTCCAAACGTCTGCAGAGTCGGCGATATTGCTGGGCGCTGTAGTAGAGTTAAATAAATTCAGATTCAATATGAAGTTTTCGGAGTCGAGCTGCATGTTTCTGGTGTTATATAAAAAATTTAACGTTATATGAGTGAGTGATGGCACTCTGAACTCCTTATAAATCTTGCTCTTGTGGTTTCGTACCGGTAATTTTATATAGGATAGAGGCGGTGGAATTACATGAACCCTATTTTGATATGGCATACTCTTAATTACAATTGATAGGCTTAGGTCTTCCCTAGATCAATTTATGCACTGAGATAAAGAGACTAGGAACAAAGTACCGTATAATAAAGAACTTCCGCAGAATTTCACCCCTTTTATCCCCAGGGCCAGACACTAGCCATCACTCGGCGCTACTAGCACAGGAATCTTGGGCCACCTTAACACACAAAACACATACATAGCGACTGCTTTCTTAGGAGATCCCTATATCTCGGCGCTGGGCTTTTGGCGGACACACATCACTTCTTCGTTTCTCCCGGCTTCTAATTTTTCTTCATTGTTAACCACACTAACACTCGATTCCACAGGGTTGGTTTCTATCCCCCTCGTCACATCTACCTCGCAGGGGTGAGGGGAGGGGGGGCTATCACTGGCAAACAGCTCTCGTGCTTGCAGCCAAATGTGGGTCTATTAGCTAAATATAGACTCTGCCGGTTTGAGAGACACCACTAGTAAGTACTAGCTCTTCCAAGGTCTATAATCATATCTAATATCATTTTATCCAGCCAAACTTTCCAGCCAGGCCATCTAGTCGAACTGCTGGAACGTACATAGCAGGTAGCGGATAAACGAGGTTTTTAGTCACCGCTCTCTCAGGTACTGTTTTATACACACGATATAGATTTAGTATAGTACTAATGAAACTTAGGGCAACGAGTCTTCTTCGGATGACTTTCGGTTAGGATTGCACTATCCTGGCCGAGGTGGTGGGTGTTTTGGCCGTTTTCAGGGAAGGTTACTGTTTTGCGCGCTAAAAACTCTTGAGGGGTGGGGATACTGTGGAACACGCGAAGATTCGGTTTTGCGCGTTATAGTTCCTGTGGGTGGCGTGGGGATTAATAGCATACCGTGAGGTGTGCGATTGTGTGATGGGCTACGGTTTTGCACGCCAAAGGTTTTGTTTTGCGCGCTATAGTCTTGTGTAGTTTGTGGAGGTTCTGAATTATAGCTAGTCGGATGGGGGTTCTGTGATTTCTCACTCGGTCCCAGTTTTTCACGCTATAGTTTTTGTGTGGTGGGGTAGATCAGCATATTCTAAATGATAACTGCTACTGCTGTTCAATAGGCTACAGTTTTGTGCGATATAGTTCTTGTAGGATGGATCGACAGTAATTCTGAACATTTGTAGTGATGGTAGACTTATGTTAGGGTTTCTGTACAGTTGAAGAAGTTCTAATCGATACAATTTCATCTCCCATCCAAGTCCCACCACTACTAAATTAAAGCCAAAGATAAAACTACACTATCTACCATAAGTCTAGACCCATTATATATCATTACACCTTCCAACACTCACTGCACCTTCTTCACCACCTCCTCCTTCTTCACCTCCTTCTTCGCACTAAGAACTCTCGCCCACAACACCGCACCAATAACCCACACAAACCCAATCCCCACAGCTGCCACCGTCCACGTCTTAATCATTTCCTCATTCCCCCACCCTCTATCCAGCACTGGGGCCTGAATTCTGCCCCACATTCCATTCTCCGCCGGGGCTTTCTCCCCCGGCACGGGTGATAAATGGTAATACATGACCTGTTCCGGAAACAGGTCTTCCCAGCCTAGCCCAGCCCTGTCGAAGGGGCTATTACTCATCTTCCGCCAGCTCTCGCTCTTACACGCCCAGAATACGCTCGGCCAGGCGAACGTTACTTCTGTACTTGAGGAGTTGACGGCAGGTCGGAGGTAGCGGAGGTGTAGTGGGAGTTCTACTTCTAGTGTCTTTGGGTTGGAGCCCTCGACGCGGTCGGTGTCGATTTCGATGAGGACGCGGCTGCCCCAGTCTTGGATGTTATATTCGGGGGCTTCGAGGTCTGTGTTGCCGGTTACGTCGCGGAGACGGCGGATGTTGAGTTGGCGTAGGAGGTTAGCGTTGGTGGAGGAGAGCTGATATTTGTCGACGAAAAGGGAGGAAGGGAGGGTGAAGTAGGCATTGAGTGTGCAATCGCCGTCCTCTCGAGGGGGTTTTAAAGGGCCAGAGAGGGAGAGGTGGAGAGTAGGGTGGAGGCCGGTTGGGGTGTTGGTCGTGAGGGTGAAGGTGGAGGGGACTTTGTGATGGCGGGAAGGGAAGGAGAACATCACTGGTTCTGTAGATGAGAGTTAGGATTAGTTCAAGTAGAGATAACAAGGTATGGGATATACCTAAATGATCACTATCTCCAATTTCATAAATATATCCAGCTACCTTCACATCCTCCTCTTCCTCCGCTCTATCTGTCCCCATTATCCCGACCTCCGCATTCGCCACTAGATACCCACTTCGATCAACCTCACTTGGACCCCAATACACCGACACCTCCACCTTATGCGAGACCGCATCATATTTAACGTCCACATAGTCCGCATCCTGCAGCCTATCCAACCTCTTCATCCAATTCAGGTTATCCGCCCTCAACACTCCCTTCTGGTTATCCAGCACCTTTTTCAAAAAGTCTCGAAACGGCGTGATTTCCTGTACTGGCGAATAAAACGTCGACTCCCATGGTCCGATCTTGAACGGATACTCAACCCGAAGCTCACGTGAATGGTTGATTCCCCACGCAGCAGACAGGAACGGATCATCGTAGTTCTTTCTACCCATCCATCTCCGTTAGCATTACATCTACTATAGTAGAAGGAACAAACATACTCAAGAACCCCCTTCTTCTCGCTCTCCTCCGGGAAGAAATCCGTCCCCTGGAGTCGTCCTGGAGTCGTCAAAATATGCAACCCCGCCGGAACTCTAGCAGCATACGGGGTCGCAGCCTCGTAGAAACGACCAGAAGACCATCGTAGGTGGCCTAGTTGGACTTTCTCGAGGAGCTGTTTAAACGGGGGTGGGAGGGCGTTGGAGTCGAATGTAAGTCTGTCTTCGCGTGCGGCGCCGGGGAGAGATTTTATTTTGAGGGAATCGGAGCCTAGGATGAGATTGTCTGGATGTGTGTGTGAGGGGTCGGAGACGATGAAGGTTATGCGTTCTTTCATTGTAATGGTAGGAGTGTGTTTGGTGTTTGGGGAGTTCTGAGGCTCTGGAGCTGCAAGGTGTCGAGATGGAGCTGTGTTGCACGTGTTTCAGCAACGAGTGAGGTTTTGTGAACCTCGGTAGAGTGATGGGGTATTGTCATTATGGATGAAGTATTAAAAGGTCAATATACTAGTAATAATCCCGAATATGGAAGGGAAGTGGCAAGCAAAGAAGAATAGCTCTGAAAGCGGTATTTCATCTCCATTGATGCTCTCCCAATCAGACACGATCCAGCTAAAGAAACCTTTACTCGACAAAAGCCCAAACACTGTACTTTCCTAAACATTCTGTGGTTCTACCTCCTTTAATATTAAGTACATGTAGACTTAGGCCGTGGCCGCATCACTACAAATTACTACTTCTCATCTCTCGAGCTAAAAAGCTGAGCTATAGCTAACGAGGTTTCAGAGAGGTGAATAGCCTCAAAGTACAGCTACATCCACTCAATTCCAGATCAAGGTGCAGACTCGGCATCTCACATAAACCTTGCGAATATCTGCAATAACAAAGGACTCAAGATCAGTCTATGGAATCTCATACAGAAGCGGGATCCAAAGGTAACCTCCACTTCTCTCGTGCTTATTTATCTTCCAACCCCAATTCTTCACATCCTCCACAGTTATTCCAATTTCAACGCTTCCACTTTTGTTCCATTCCGAAAACTCCGTCAACACAGTGATGGAAATCCTAGTATGACTACGTCTATCGCTGGAAGCACAAAGTTCATGGCGATGTGGGCGGAAGATGCAAGCTGGATGGGTATGAAAGTTCCCATTTACACGACCCATTTACACGCTCAAATTCGCATCTAGCTCAATTGCAAAGTTATTCCAGCAAGAAAAAGTCTGTCTTTTTGGTATATCCGCTAAGTACACGCTACGACTTAATATCCAAAATATTATGGGAGAATTGATTCAGATCCCAATTAAAAAGCTATTTATTGCTTTTCGATGACAGCAAGCCCTTTGACCTCCTTGCCTGCCAAAAATTCGAGCCCCTCGCCAGCCTATTTCATCAAATGTCAGTATTAAGCTATGTATGAGAATTTGGATTGGGAAAAACTTACGTAGGAAACAAGCGGCGACACCTCCACGCCAGTTTCCGGCTCCTCGCTCGTTATAGTCACGCCAGCAGCCTCCAGCCATTTCTTTCCCTGGGCCAGGACATCCCGACGTGATGTATCTGGGTCATCTTCTCCGGTCCCTCTCGCATTCTTCAACGGGGAAAACTCATCCTCCCGCTTCACCTCAAGACAAGCAAACCGGTTTAACGGAATTCTTGGGAAGATGTCAAACACGAACTGTTCGAGCTTAATGCCGTTCGGCTTCTCAGGCTTGAACTGCTCTCCAGTCTTTGCGTCACAATATGGGATCTTCTTCCTCGCGATGTGGTGCGGTAGACTATGTACCCACTCGGGGATTGTCTCCAAAAAGCGAGTGGAGTAATAGTGATTGACAATGTTCGCTGCGCGGAACTTCAGGATGCTCTTATTCTTCTCATCGAGGGCTTCTGCGGTAGTGCTATCGATCTCGGAGTATTCAACGACATCGGGCTTGCCGTTTTTGAGAATAATGAGACCAACAGATTCGGTTGCGTTTCGCTTCCGAACGACCTTAGTGGCAAGGTCGACGTCCTTCGAGGCAGAGAAGCCAATGAAGATAGGGTCGGCGACTTTGACGAGGGAGTTATCGACGCAATACGCGTGAACATGTGCGATGTTACGAGACTTGATGTCGGAGAGGACAGAAGAGGTGATGAGGGCTTGGTAAATTCCGCCATTGCCATCAGGGGCCACGGCAACGCGAGACTTAGACTCGAGAATGATCTTGCCCTCGTTCGAAATACAAGGGAGCACACCCTGCTCGAAAAAGACAACGTTCTCCTTTTCAAGGCCGAAGAAATTGTTCTCCTGGAAGAACTTTTCTGTGGGTCCACGAGTCGGACCGGAGGTCATGATATACCAAGGTATCACGGCCTTTGTCTTACCAACCTTCTCAGCACCTAGCTTTTGGGCTCTAAGGATTCTCTCGGCCTGGAGCTGGAAAAGTGACTTCTTTGAGGGAAGGCCGACATCGAAGCAGCCCTTAGGGGCAGAGGAGCCAAGACGAGTTCCTTGGCCACCTAGTAAGATAAATGTTAGACATCGATGATAAATTGTGTTTTACTTAAACGAAAGCCAGAAATGGGAATTACTTACCAGCCATAAGGACAACGGCCACCGTGTTGTTGCCAATAAGTTCGAGGCCTTTGGCATTCCATTCGGCAATGTCAGATTCGGCAGAGTCGAGGATGGAGGCAGTTGCTGACTCGGGGAGGGGTTCAACGACGGGGGTCTCGGCAGGAGGAGGGGGAGAAAGAGCTTCTTTGGTGACGAGCTATGGCAGAATCAATTGTCAGTAATTTGTGATGATGGTAGCAACCTTCACAAGAATGGTAATAGACATTGATTCATTGATAAAACTGTGGGAAAAAGTATAGAAAGTCACTCACAGAAATCCTCTTGGGATTCATATTCGACAGCTGCTGGAAAAGAGCAGCCTGCTCGGGAACAGTCAAATCATCGTAGAAGGCAAAAACATGACCCTGATCAACGTCTTCGAACTTCTGCTTCAATTCCTGAACAGCCTCCGAAGAGGGTGCGCGGACCTCAGATTTCGAGTCTCCAAGAGAGAGCTTGCTGAGGACGTTCTCAACACCGGCCTTTACTGTAGAAGCCATGATGTAACTATATCTTGTCGAATACTAGGTATATTTCTAGGGGCTTGGGGAAGAGCTTTGGGATATTCACGCAATGTCTGATTGATGGAGAAATGGAAAAAGGACGAAGACAAGGAGGGAGCAGGTGTATTTATTAGTTCTGGTGAAGTTAAGCTAAGCTGCATAAAAAGCTAAACTACACCCCGCAGAGGTGAAGTGGCTCACATTTTTGGAATGGAGGGGTCCTGCCGTGCGGGATGTGTCGGTGGGCTGCTCTGCTCTGTTTTTGGAAGCTTTCACTGGGCGCCCGAGCCAGTGCGGGACCTGGAACCCCACCACGGGTTGCTGGCTCACGGAATATCCTTGCAAGTAAGTAACCTGCATAAGGGCAGCACTCTCTTTGTACCTGTGCTCTCGTCAAGTCTCCCCAATTGAAGTCCAGTGCATCGTGGCAGAGTTGAGATCAGAATGTTGACGAAGCACGTCTTGTCACAATCAATTGCTTTTCCCAGGGGTTGTGGGGCAGTTTGTTAGGTGAGTTTGTTGGTGGATTTCTTCCGGCGGGATACATAAATATCAGCCCTAGGAACTAGGGTGGGGTCTTAATCCTTGACTGCACCGCCCCAGTTTACCCGGCTTTTGAGCCACATGCCGCAGAACCCCAGCCGCATGAAACTCCTTGTTCACCAATCGTAGATATTTGGAATCTGGGGAAACTACACTCAATATCAGCACGTTAATTAATTATCAAATCTCCAGCCTCAGATCCAATCACCTGGAGATTCTATTCTGTCCCCTCTCCAGCTCTTAGCACCGTTTCTCACCCCTTCCATAAGCTCCGGCGAGAGTTAGCAAGGAGACACGTGGAACTGTGCTGCGCCGGAAAAGCACATATTCTGCTGAGCTTCTGGAGGTTTACAATCAGCTCTAGCTTCAGCCATGTACATATCGTAACGCTGCCCAGATCATCTACACCAGTTTCACGCAAAAAAGTATCTGTCTCGCTCTACATGTTCTCTATGAACGGGGGACCTCCTCGTGGAGGCCCGCCGGTAGACCCCCTTGACTCTGGTAGCACCCCACTGCCCTCCTCCACCATATCTACCATCCCATTCTGACAAACTTCCTCTTACTGTAGACGACTATGACCCAATTCATCATCTAAACGCCCTATTCCCACATCCAGTCACACTACAGTCTGTGCCAGCAACCTCCCAAGCCCTCCATAACCACCTCGAATCCCTCGATACAGAGATCTCCCAGCTTGTAATAACACAATCTGCCACGAATGCAGACTCACTATCCCGAATCGATACGGCGAAGGCAGAGTTGACAGAGCTGCTGGATAATATTGATACGGTTCGGGAGAGAGCAGTTCGAACGGAGGATGCAATTGCTGCTATGACGGCGGATATTAAGAAGCTAGATCATACAAAGCGGAATTTGACACTGAGTATGACGGTGTTGAAACGGTTGCAAATGTTAAGTACGTTCTATTCACTAACCCAAGTGATAGACCTCACTAACCCAAAGGGTGAACTGCAGCTACGGCTTACGAACAACTAAAGACCCAATCCAAAAACCGCCAATACCGCGAATGTGCATCCCTTATGTCTGCCGTCCTCGAACTTATGGCACACTTCAAATCCTTCCGCTCCATTGACCAGATCGCTACGCTATCTCGCAACGTTGCCGACCTCAAAGCTGAGCTACTGGAGCAAGTATGCGAAGATTTCGAAATGGTCTTCGTCAAACAAGAGATCGCAATCCGAAAAGGAATGCTAGCCGAAGCCTGCAACGTTATGGATGCACTAGGTGATGGAGCTCGGGGCCGCCTAGTAACGTGGTATTGCAATACCCAGCTGAGAGAGTACAGGCAAGTATTTAGGGGGAATGATGAAGCTGGAAGCTTGGATAATATTTCGAGAAGATATGCATGGTTGAAGCGGATACTCAAAGTCTATGATGAGGAACATTCCGGCATATTTCCGCTAAGCTGGAAAGTTAATGAAATTCTAGCAAAGACATTTTGTGAGGGGACGAAAGATGACTATAAGGGAATCTTGACGAGGGCTATGAGGAAAGAGGGCGGGAAGACGTTGGATGTGAATCTTCTACTTAAGTGCTTGCAAGAAACATTAGAGTTTGAGAATTTCTTAGAAAAGAGGTTTGCAAATAGTAAGGACGTAAGTGCAAGGGAGCAGCTGTACAACAACCAAGGCGATTTTTTACTGACTTAGGTTTTGATTTAGCAGAGGATTGAAGAGAGGGCGTCCATAGACACCATGAGTTCTCGAGACGAAAGACCGCTGATATTCGGAAAGGCTATATCAGAGGCTTTTGAGCCCTATCTATCACTCTGGGTAGACGCTCAAGACAAGTACACACCCCTTTTCCCTCACCCTTTCTTCGTATAGCTAACACACATTAGACAACTCTCAAATCTAATACCTACCTATCGCGACGCTCCTCTCCGCCCTCCAGACGAAGATGTTACTGTTCTCCCTTCCTCTATCGAGTTATTCCACTTCTACCGCCTCACTCTCGCACAATGTGCAAAACTTTCCACTGGCTCCAAGCTCCTCGATCTCTCGCGTACATTTGCCAAATACCTTGACGAATACGCAGATGTGGTCCTACTCCACTACTTTGCCTCTGATAAGGCGTCTTCTCTCGCAGCAGAAGACATCGTTATCGTCCTCAACACCGCTGACTACTGTCACGTCACCACCTCTCAACTGCAAGAGAAAGTAAAGAGTAGAGTTGACCCAGATGTGGTTGACAAAGTCGACTTCGAGAGGCAGCAGGATGCCTTCCTAGGGGTGGTATCGGCGGCAATCCGCCTGCTAGTACGAAAGGTAGAACTTGCCGCAGACCCCGCGTGGCGAGAGATGCGGAATATGCCGTGGGGCCGCCTAGAAGCAGTCGGAGATCAGAGTGGGTATGTGAGTGAGTTGTTATCGGCGGTGAAGGAGGTTGTGGCCCAAGTTCTAGCGGTTGTCGGGAAGGAAGCATACCAGAGGGCTTTTTGCGATAAGGTAGTTGAAGCAATGGCAGCAGGGTTCTTAGCAAGCGTGGTGGGTTGCAGGCCAATTGGGGGTGTGGGTGCGGAACAGATGCTACTCGATGCATACGTTCTCAAGAAGGGCTTCGAAGAGCTCCTTACACTTCGCTCTGAACCAGGGACTGCGCCACCTGCGAGTTACGTTAAACATGTTACCAGAACACTCACGAAGCTAGATACGTTGCTTAAAACACTCCAGGTTCAATCGAGTCCCACAGAAGGACTTGTCCAAGCTTACCTCATCCATATCTCTGACCGCTCCGATACCAATTTTCGAAAGGTCCTTGATTTGAAAGGGATCCGACGCCAGGACCAAAGTTCTTTTGTTGAGCTATTTAGAGCGCATATGGTCACACATGATAATCTTGTCGAGGCAAACCCATTTCTTACCGCTTTACAAGTTCCATCTGGCAACATCGGTGGTGTTCCGGGAAGCGGAGGCGGTGGCGGCGGGGGCTTGGGAATTGGCGGGCTAGGGATCACATCCTCGGGCGGCGGAGGTCTATCAGGAGCAAGTGTACTGGTTACACCAAGATTCGACCCGAGCGGGCTAGGGAGCGCAATTATGAATGCAGCGCGAGATGGCGTAGATAGGCTGCAAACACAGACGCCGGGGAGCGATACTGGAAGTGGGGTTGGTGAGGAGGGGAATTTAGAGGGAAATCTAAGGACGTTTGGGAGACTTTTTAGAAGAGATGGAAGCGGGATTGGGATCAGAGGGAGGTTTGGGAGGGAGGGGGGGTAAATGGCGATGGCGTTGTTTATCGTTTGTGAGCGGCGGAAGTGTATTATATTGCTTGAAATTATTATCTTGCATGGTGTTTAGCGATAAAGTCTGGAATCGTTGATGAGTTCATATCGTGGCATTAAGAATTGTTAGCATATCTATTGTTAGGGGCTATTTCTGGGAGACGGCCTCATGATAATCTAAGAAAACTCGAACATGTAATCACTCGCCTGAGCTCACCTAGAAAATTCTTGAACTATTCTTTAGCTGATTGGCCGACAGTGCTATTACCACGCTCTCTAAAGTTCTAATCATATATCCTCCTACTCCAGGCAAGACTCAATACATCAACTTTTAGTTGGGAATAAATCTTGATTTTGGAGGGAAGAGATACTAAATAGCTCCCAGTTACGACGACTAGGATGAGAGTCTTTTCGATTCTTTGTTCATCATAACTGCACCAACTACCATGAGAGGAGTATATGTAGTTGTATAGAACCTAACAAAACCGACCTGCCAAGACCCACGAGTGATTGTATATGAACCAATATCCTACATAAATAAAATGAATGGGCAGAAGACGAATGCAAGAGAGAGAAAGGGGTTTTAACCTCAAAATTTTATTAGCAGAGCAAGCAGAAACTAAGAAAACTAAATTTACATGGTGGATACAAAAACCGCTTTTTAACCTGTCTACCCTTAGAGATATAATGCTTTTTTTACAAAAGTTTAATCGCTGTCGTCCTCATCAAGCCCCATCCATTCTACTTCCCCGCTATCTCCCATCTCTACATCTTCCTCTTCTGACTCGTCGTCCTCTGTAATCATCTTCCTGTCTGCTAAACCCCCAGCTGAAGCTGTTTTGGGTACAGGGGCCGAGAGCAGGAATTCTAGGGTATAGACGTTTTCGTCGGCACTATGACAGAAATTAGTCAATTAGCTCCACAATTTTACAGTATTCAAGAGAACAAAAGAGAAACTCACAGCTTAGCCAATTCGCTTTGAATTCTCTTTACACTCTTCGCCACGCCTCTCAATTCCGTTTCGAACTCGCCTCTTCTCTCTCTAATGATCCTCCCATGCTTCGTCATCATTGCCTCGATCCACAGTAATGCAAACTCTACATGTGGGGTCTCTTCCGCCATCTCCGCCACAAATCTTAGCAGTCTACTAAGGTACACCACCGGTAGATCTCTCACTACCAGCTTGATGTCATCTACCGGAATTGCCTCATACACGCGGTGAACAAGATACTTTTCGTTTAGCCGGAATGCCATTACAAGTGCTTTAACGTAGTCCTTCTCGGCCAGTGTAGTGGCTGGGGTAACATCGACATCGAGATCGAAAGGATCAAAGAGAGCAACATTGTCAAGGGAGTAGATCAGCAGACCTTCTGTAGAGGCTGCGGCAAAGGAGCGCCCGCTAGGTGAGAAAGCAACGGCGGAGATGCGGATCTCAGGGCGCACCTTCCTCTGAGACATATCGCCCCGAGAGGCACCGGGAAGAGTACGATCGATGCGATCTTCGAGATCTGAAGCTTCGCCTTGATCATCGATGAGCTCTAGGGGCCCGGCCTCGGTGAGGTTCTTGGAGTTGAGGAATTCCTGGGTACCGTCGATGGAGAGGTTAACGGAGACAGTGAATTTGCGAACTAGACTCCCGGAGGCAACATCGTAGAGGCAGATGTACTTGCTGTTACCGCCAGCGAGAACACATGTTCCGTCAGCGGAATAACATATTGTATTAAAGTGTTTGCTGCCTGCTGCATTTGCGGCGGTGGTTCGGTCCGTGGCTTTTCGCCCGCCAGAAACGTCTTTACGCCCGTCAACATGACTGACTTGTTCGGCGTTTTCCACATCCCAAAATGTGAGCTGGCCGTCAAGCGTGCTGACTGCAACCTGTTGCGCATCAGGTCGAAATGAAACGCAAAGAACATCGGCTTGCTGCTGAAGCGGCTCGCTAGTTTGAGTTCGCGTGAAAATGCTCCATATACGGACGGTTCTATCCCAAGATCCAGAAACGAGGTTCCGGCCGTTCGGTGCGAAGGATAGAGAAGAAACAGGTCCTTCATGGCCAGAGAGTTCTTCAAGTAGCTGTCCAGTCTGTACGCTCCATAGATGGATATCAAAGCTGTCCAAACTTCCTGCACAAACAACCTCACCACTCGGGTCGACAGCTAGAGACGAGAACTGGAGCCTACTGGGGGCGGTGAAAGTCCTGAAATTACGGTACCGTATCAAATCCCAAGCTCTAACAGACCCATCAAGCGATGCAGTAAATAGCACGTTCCCACGCTTTGCAAATTCGCAAGCTGTGACACCGGATGTGTGCTCGGTGAACGTGACGATACAGAATCCAGAAGTTGCATCCCAAACTTTAATCTTGCCATCGTCGGCGGTGGTGATAATACGTTGGCCGTCAGGCGAGTAAACAAGCGAATTCATGGCGTCGAAGTGGCCTTGCTGTTTCAAGATGTATGATTCAGATTGCCACTCCCAAACTAAAAGTTGGCCGAGTTTTGAAGCTCCGAATGCAAGCCATTCGCCAGATTTGTTGACGGTTACGAAATCGATGCCATGCTGCGAGATACTCAGGGTATGGATCATGTTGAAATCAGGCATTTCGTACAGGCCGAATATTCCAGAATCAAACCCTACCACTAGCAAACCAGAGTCTTGATGAAACGTAGCACACTTAACCTTGGCATTATTTTGTAGAAAGTAGTGTTTCTTCTCAATCATCCATCTCTCTGGTCGGGGTTCTTGTTCCTCCGTATCTTCCTCCGTTTCTTTTTGAGGTGGTTGTTTCCATTTCCACTCGAATAACGCTCCATCCTTGCTGACAGTATAAATAGTCTCCTGGTCCTTCGAGAAATACGAACCAACAACCGAGTCCTTGTGTCCCGCTAAGCTAGTTGGTACGAATCCTTCCATTGGATTCAATGAATACACCTTTGCCGTTAAATCCTTTGATGCCGTCAAAAAGAATCGCGAATCGCTCGACCACGTGATGTTATTGACGACGTCGTAGTGCCCAGCATACTCCCTATGCTTCACAAACGGTGCAAACTCCCTCTCTTCATTATGATTAGGTGTTCGCCAGACCTCAATCTTCCGTCCTGCAGCAACAGCAAAGTGGGTTCCATCAGGCGAGAATTTTATGTCTTGAACTTTCGATTTGAAGTTGAAGTGATGGAGGACAGCGCGGCGGACAAAGTTCGTAAGGATCGCTCGGCCATCTACAATCTGTCAGAAGTCTAAATTAGAGATCTAGTCGGGGAGATTAAGACCTTCGTCGACTGATAATAATAATGTTCCTTGCGGCGAAAGAGCTATTCTGGCGATATTCTTTCGGTGCTCGAAACTAAACGTAAAGGACTTATTGCTACGAACCCAGAAATTAATATACAAGCCCTACAGAGTACACACGAGGCAATTGGCGCACTTGACAAGATCAAAACAGGAAACTCTGTTCCCAACTGGAGAGAGTAGAGAGTTGCCATCTGGTGTGAAGACGAGATTTCCACGACAGTAGACTGTACCTAGTAGGTTTGCGAACTAGAAATTATTAGCATTATGAATAACTAAAAGGGGCGATCCAGGGAATATACATTGAAGCCGACTTTCATCTTCGCGCTGGTCAATGGAGGAAAACTAGAGTTGGATTTGAATAGATCGTGGGGCAGCTTTGGGATATTTTTCATGAGGCCCTATTGAAGTTTTCGGCAGCGCAGTAGGGTAACTCACGTCTTGGCATAGCCTAATTTAAACCCTAACCCATGGTTAATGCATGAGTGATATTTCATGAATTGAAGCCCACTCGGTTCTCGTCTCTGGATGTCATTTGTCCCTCTCAGCTCGTACTTAAAAGACTCAACTCCATCATTGAATTTCCCCCTTGACCCACGAGCGTTTTCCCTACTTCAGGACACTCCCCAATAACCATTTATCACTCGTTCTCCTAGCAAACCCACACCATCCACAAATTCCGAAAAGGAAAGGTTAAAAGAAAAGCGAAATGCCATTACTGGTGATTCTGCTAATCTCATATCTAATTCTGCATATTCACAGGAGTAATCAAAAACTAACTCATAGCATACAATGGAGCATTCAGACGATTAGGGTGATATTGATAAGCGATTATGATGATGCCTAGCATGTAGGAATTATCTCGAGAATACCGTACCCTACCGATACCCAAATGAGGATCCTACTAAGGAGATGGAAGTGAGATGGCAAAAGAATGCTCACTTTAGAGGAAGACATTGAGGATTTAAACCCATGGGATATTAAATTGCAGGAAGAACCTTTGGTGCAAGGCTTCTTACCAGGAGATACTGAGTTCACACGACGTATTAGTAGATGCAAAACACACTATAGGGTTTAGCTATTATTACGGCAACTTCTGAGTTTCGCGATAATGTGCTATATCGACTCCGGCCACACTTTGTACTCATCAACTGTACATGGTATTCCTGTGAGAAAAAGTTACATTCATGCATACTATGAATATTAATGTAAAATACGGGCCCATAACGCCACCCAATACCCAAATCTTTAAACCTAGCATTTAAGCCGCAGGTGTGTCATGAAAAACGATCAATATGAAACGTGGATCTACCGATCTCCATCAGCCCGCTATCTTCATAGCAAACAAAACAAACAAAACAAAACTTGACAAGAGTGATTACCTGGAACAATAACCAATTCATGTCTTTTAGTCCTAACCCGTAGCAATCTCAAATCGTCCTATCAACAAATCAGCGCGAGGAATTCAAGCTCGCCATCTTATTCTAATCAGGGATGTACCTCATCATCCATTCCTCCAACCATCTCTTCGGCGCTCTTAACAAACTTCCATACCATTCCCGCATATTCGCCAACCAAAGTCTCCGAGTTCCTGTTTGCTGCAATGGAGCCGGAAGAGCGGATAATGGCGCCGGAGGACCGGTCAAGGATTATCAAGGATTGAACAGACTGCTTCTGCGATATGCGGGCAAGGAGGGATGTCAATTCGTCCTCGGAAAGGGAGGAACCGGAAGTGGCCATTTTTAAGATCCAAACGGTAAAGTGCAGCGGTGGTGGGGTAGGTCGTTATTGGACGTGAACGTTGGTTTGTTTATAGCAGCTTGCTCCATTTCAGGTCCCCAAATGTCGTCGCAGTAACCCTGCCAAGCAACGCCGCACGTGTTCAGGAGCCCCACCTGTCTGTAGCTCCCCGCCTCAGGAGTCAGGATCAACAACACCACCGTAACACAAGTTCATATCCACTCCAAAGTATTCTATCTTTCCAAACCTCTCAATGGCTTCTCAAGATCCGTTCGATTCTGCTCTGTATGCCCTCCCAGCAGCTCCCTCAATTGAAACACTCCTAACTAACTGCAAACAGCGACCTCCTCCGGCGTCTCAACCCAAAACACACAGCCAACAATGTCAACGCCCTGATCAACTTAGTCCCAGAACTAACTGAAGACCTTCTCTCCTCGGTCGATCAACCTTTGCAGGTCCAGCGGTGCAGGAAAACCGGGCGGGACTACCTTCTCTGTGACTACAATCGTGATGGGGACTCATATAGGTCTCCATGGAGCAACGAATTCGATCCACCGTTGACTGACGGGACAGTTCCGAGTGAGAAGGTCCGCAAGATGGAAATTGCCGCGAATGACGCTTTTGATATATACCGTGAGCTGTGGGTTGCATGAAAGATAGCTTAGGTACCGTTGGGGAAGCTGACGTGGTCTCGGGGGTGGTGTGCAGATACTATGAAGGCGGTGTTTCAAGCGTTTACTTTTGGAATCTTGATGATGGCTTTGCCGGAGTTGTGCTTTTGAAGAAATGTACTATCATTAGCCCCTAGAAATTTCCTTCTGAGCTAACTTAAATCTAGCTGTTTCATCCACCAACAAATCTACCGGTTCCTGGGATTCAATTCACGTTTTTGAAGCTATAGATCGAGCCCGAAATGCCCACTACAAACTTACCTCTACCGTCATATTGAACATGATTAGTGGGGATGAATCACTAGGCGAGATGGATCTAAGCGGTAACATGACTCGACAGGTGGAGCAGGATCTGCCTGTTGACGATGATTCTTCGCACATCGCGAACATTGGGAAGTTGGTGGAGGATATGGAGCTGAAGATGCGGAATTTACTCCAAGAGGTTTACTTTGGGAAGGCAAAGGATGTCGTTGGAGATCTGAGGAGTAAGCTTCATCTTTAGTATTGGAAGTCTGTTACCTATGCTGACCGTATTACAGGCATCATATCCCTTACAGAACAGCAGAAAGACAGAACGGTGCACCAAGAGATGATCTCTTCTATGACCAGGCGGTAAGAATTAATAGTGTTTCAGCGTGACATACCTTCATAGTGCGAAAATATATCCTCTAAATTCAGAAATCAAGTTTAGATGATGTTCGAAAGAAAAATACACATTATTAGACGATACCTATCTAGGATCGTTCCTTTCTATGCGTATTACCGAGAGGCTTCCTAGCACGGGATACTTACGAAACGAGACAGGAGAATGGTCTTTATCTAGATCGAAGTTGAAATATCTTTCGTTACAGATTCCGCTCTATTCATTTCCCCCCCCCTTATAATACAAGATGCATCCCGTAACAAACCTTTCAAGATACAAAGAAATATGAACATACCCATCAAACTACAACTTACCAATTACTTGAGCTTTCCAATGAATGGCACTCCCATTGACAAGAGCAATAATTTAGCATCCACGTCATTTTTTGCAGAAGTATGAATGGTCATATGCATACCCGGGACCATCTTTGGTGGGTACATATCGTAATTCACTAGCCACGCCCATGTTAGCATTAAGTAATTCAGCGTCCCCTTCGCTCAGCAAAAAGAATATTCCTCACCCTCAATTTCTGGGAATAACGCGACGGCATCCGGCGCAAACCCAAACATGATGTTCCCCGTGCTATCTCCTGAGCCCCCACTCACACCTTGATAATCCTTGATCTTCGGCAATACCACATCAATCAAGGAACTCAACAATCGGTACGCCAAAGGCCCCTGAACATGGCTCGTCAAAGAGATCGCCTTTCTAGCCCTTAGCTCGAAGGCTGCCACATTTACTTTCGAGTAATGTACTGTTGGCTTTGCTCCCGTAATACTCTGTAGTACCATTCCGGCCGCATGCAGATACGCGGAATCCTTCTGTGCCTCGGGAACCATGGTGTGAATCGTGATACCAGTTAACTTAGGGAGGTTTCGGAATGTTCGTGGACGAGGCGCTGGTAGGAGTGCTGAACGTCCTGGGGGAGGACGGACACCACGGCCCTTATGGTAGTCGGAGGAGTCGTCCCATTCGCGATGACGGAAGGAGAAGTCACGGGGCTTGTAGCCTGGGGGAAGATGCACATAGGTCATTGTTAGAAGATCTGGAGCAAGGGTGTTGTAGTAATGATCTTGAAGTCCTATTTTTCCCCCATTATTAGTCTCTATCTTTACTAGGTACACTGAATACGAAGGAAGAATCTTACGTTCAGCACCAAAAGGCCCAGGCACAAACAACCTCGAATTCGGCGACGAAGGCGCCGGCGGTTGGATTGGGTTGAACGGACCCCTGTAGAACCTCGGTGGACGGAATTGATATCGTGCTCTCTTCCTGCCAGCCACCTTTGACGGCGAAGACGCTGAAACTTTTTGTTCTGCCGGAAGCGCCATTGCTTGTTGGGATGTTGACGAGAAGGGGCGAGCACTACATGTTGGTAGCAGTGTTCTTCGAGTCAAGGAATTGAGTATCGAAAAGCCGAAGGTTCCGGGGGTGCGGAGTGCCATTGTTACGGGAACGGTGAATGGTGGGGTTGATATTTGGTGTTGCAATTGGAAAAAACCGCGGATTCGTGGGGTGTGATTATGTAAGTTGGATTGGTGGGATGTCATGGGATGTCACTCGGATAGATGAGTTGGAGTTTTTAATACTATAGCACTTTATGATGACGACGATGAATCCATTAAGTACATACCACGGTACTTGAACTGGCTGCCGTAAAATCCCATTCTCTATAAATTTGTATTCTCGTAAGGCTATAACAGTATATGACGAATACTTAGGGTTATATAATAAGTATATCACTTCTCAGAGATAGAGATGAAAATTCCAAAATACTTGGCCTACTACCAGAAATACGGCGACAAGTATCGGTTACACTCGATTTTATTATAGGGCATCCGATTTTCTGGTTTTAGATACGGAAACGTCACCGGCCCCTATTGTGGTGCTGAGGGTCTGGTGGGCTACATGCAGCTTCCCGGGTCGTCTCGTCTTACCCTCAACGGTTTGCGGAAAGCTGCACCTACCTATATGCATATAGTTAATGCTGTTAGGCGGAGTCATAGGGTTCGTGCCCACATTTGTTGAGAACGGTAAGTATATATATTATGTTTAGGTTCCTCACCAGTCGCCGCCCCTCTTACCACGTTAACCTACGACCCGAGTTTATGACTTTAGTGCTGCTTATGTCCCCGTATTCGAGGGTGATATAGGCTTATTAACATTATCTCCCTAGCTACTGGTCAGGAGATAAAGTTATCGCGGTTTTCGTCGTTCATCTGTCCGCCCCTACCCTCGTTCTAGGTTGAGACGTTGTTCTCATCTAGGTTCTTCTTACTGCCGCCAACAATCGAGAATCCTCTTCCTCTTAAAAATCAACTCCCAGGAAGAGTTAAGGCACTTTTAATTTTGCCAGTTTCAGAAAGAATGGCTGAAACCACAAATTTTTGAAGACAACTTGGGTATATCGCTGAACTGAAATTCATTTACCGTGCAAGTTAATCAATAACAGACAGGGTATCAATAAAAAAAACACATCTCATCAACCAACTACTCCTGCTCCACAGAAGCACAGTAACCCACGAACACCCACCAAAAGTCGTTTTCAGACCTTATCCTTCCCATCTCCCTACGAATGTGCACCCGATTCCACAGGCTTCTTAGGCTGCCCAATTCCATACACCTTCTTATACTCCTCCCACAACGCTTCCACCTTCAAACCCCCACAAAACGTAAGCCACATATCTTCACCATACTTTTTATGTTTCATGCATTCGTTAATAGCCACCACCGTACCCACACCAAACCGCTGCTCCAGCCATTCCAAAAAGTACGCAGTATTCTGATACCCATCATCCCACTTATTCCCACCTCGATGCCAATGCGGAGGGGAGAACCCATCTTTCAGACGAACCCAGTCCGCGATCCCTTCGATTAGTCCACCAGGACATGAGTTGTGTCCGTTGTACTGCCAGCAGTGGACCATTTCATGGCGGACTACGCCGAGGATCTCAGAGCCGACACGATCATCGGGAATCCCCGCTATATAGTCAAGGGAGAAGTGGATCTCTTTATGATCAGAGTCGAGGTCGCTGCCAGTAGTGTAGGCGACGCCATCCATAGATCGGAGGATGAGCGTTATCGAGCGTTGGCTATTCATTTACTGATTAGCGCCGCTTGGGTGCATCTGGCTAGCGCAGGGAAGCTAACCTAGTAGGAGCTGTATCATAGGTATACAGCTTCTGGAGCACCCCCACGACAGCTTCCCGGAGAAGCGTCTCCGTATTGGTGGTGCGGAAAAACTTCACCGCACCTGGGTGGCAGACATCTTTGACTTGAAATAGCAGCCGTGGTACATGCCATGCTTTGCGAGGAGGGTGTGGTCTACTATCCACTGTTGATGATGGGATGGGTGATTGGGTTGGGACGGCAGACATCTGTGATAGAACAGGGAGCGGACGTGTACTTTGCATTGGGGTGGTAGAAGTAGAAGTAGGTACTTGCACGCGCATATTGTGGGACAGGTGAATTCCTATCCCAGAAAGTTGTTCTCGAAGCGATCTTTCGAGATTATTGTTATCAAGGCTCCATGCTTCCCCACATACTAGAAATTTACCCGGCCTTTCGCCAAGCACCTTCCCTCTCTCCAGACTTGCGTCGTTGAGGTAAGTAGCAGCTCTAGCAAAGAGCAATCTTAATTCTTTCCCCTCTACTCCTTATTTATGAGGATCTGAATAGGTTAGTTCTAGCAGTATGTCCCATCTAACACCTGCCCAAATACCCTTATATTTCACGATAGATCAAAGTTCATTTTGTTCCATCATTTGCTTATATAATTCACAAACGAAAATTCCAAACGTCATGCTGTCCCCAAATAGTCGATTATATCCGGTCGTCGTAAGCGTGTTGAGACCAGAGTCAATACTAATTAGAATATCAACATCTGGAAGTCACTCTCCCTTTGTTACAGTGGGTTTCCTGTTGACCGGGTGTAGCCAACCTTTTCGTCAATTGAGGTGGCCTGTGATCAGGTGCACCATCAGACCTGGGTATATACTTAAGCCTCCAAAGAATGATCCAGCCTTCGCGTGTGGATGTGTGGTGTGTTTTGTGTGTTGTTTTTGTTTTTTGTGTGGGCGAAGCGAAAGGAGGGTCGGGCGGAAAAACACGTTATATCATAGCTCGTAAGAGCTGTAGGGCCTCATTGCTACCGTGTTTCTTGCGGGCTTTGAGGTTCAGTATACTGTGGAACCGGGTATTTATTTCTGGTTGTTTATTTCGTTAACATAAGTACTTGTACTTTTGTTTTTTTTTTATTTTTTGGCTGGGTTTACTCATGCCGTAGGATGAATACCCTATTAGGGTCCTATCCTTTTGTAGCTAGAGTTCTAGTTATAATAAAATCATTATCAAAAAAATGATCCAGCCCACCCAGTTTTTGGACGGACCGGACGATTGCTCGCACCGAACGAAACACACGCAAAATTCCACCAAAACATGATTCGGCATCGGTGATGTGCAAGAATGAGATTAGACACTTTTCTAGATCATAAGGCGCTTTTCATAGTTTCTGCCTCGGTTTGTCGGCCGGTTGTTCGTCTCATGTTAGTGCAAGTCCCAAACGAACTCCCATATCTCACATTGCACTTCAGCCATAGGTTCACTCCTACCTACAGCTGCTGCGCACAATACATTTCGGTCAACCGGCGAATGTATGTATCGTTCGCCACTGTTAGTTTATCCTAACTTAGTTAAGAAAGAGAGATGAGTCAAAAGTGGGATTAGGAGAAGATGACGCTTTAGGGGATGTATCCGAAGAGAACTTCCAGCATTTGGGTTCCCCCTTACTGAGCATCTATGCAAGAACGGGAATCGACGAGAAGTTTCGGGAGGCTGCATAAGAGCAGTCTTGGCAATGACTAACCGAAAAAGCTTCTTCTATGACGAATGAGAGCCAATAATAAACATCACGTAACATCACTCGGTGAAATAGCCCCACTCTGGCGGCTGTGTGCTAGATAGTAATTGAGTGCTTCTATTACTAACAAGAGCCTCCAAAGCCCCGGATCGACTGAGTGTCGTGTAACCGCTGCGCGTGTGTGAAGTTGAATGGTTAGAATACCACGATAGGCAATATGGCCGGGAGAATAGTGCTTCAAAAGTGCAAAATACGGATAGATGAACTGTCACGTACTGCAATCCCGATGATGCGCACACCCAGTGACTCGGGTGGTTCGTGACTGGAACTCCACGCAATATGATGGATAGCCTCTTCTCCCACGTCAGCTGCATCCTGCAGCTAAGTTTAATTTCCGCCTTGCCCTGACCAGTTCCTGGCGCAGAGCCTCTTAACCGCGCCCGCCTTCCAAAGCAAGTGCTTGGCGCGCGCATGTTTCAAGACCCCGAGGCCTATAAAACCTCCCGCGTCTACCTGTTGCTCGAGCCCTCCAGTCACTTCCTGAAAATTCTTGCAAGTAATAAAAAACGCTTTCAAGAGATCTAGAAATAATGTTTACCTCTCGGATGAATACTGTTGGACTGCGGTGTCTACCAGAAGCTCTTTCAAACCGAGTACCGCATAATACGTCGAGAAGATCGTTGGCCCCTACACTACAGTACTCACAAACACATATTCCGCGGCATCTATCTACTAGGTCGAGGACGTTCTCTTCATTATCCAATTCACAATTCCCACGAAAATTCCCACGAAAACTGCCTAATATCTCTTCACAACACGCATCGCCATCACTAGTGGCCGCGTCATTCACTCTTGGCTTTCTCTACTCACTATCCTGGCTCCTTGAGATCCCACCCCATAAATTCATTCCAGACCTTCTCTTTGATCCACGGGATGACACGCACACAATCCTAGACGAAGATAAACTAGCTGAGGTTTCCTATCCTGATAGCTTCGATTTCGCCAACGATCATTTCTTCAATACCCTTGCTCGAGCCCGTCCTCTGAAATACGGCCATTATCTTCGCCAGACTCAAGAGGATATTCGTCAATGTCGTAAAGTTTTATCGACATTAGAAGCAAAACTGCAAGAGCTGAGGGTGGGATCGACATCTCCGTGGGATAAAGAGAGGAGGAAATTTGTGGAGGGGAAGTTAAAGCGGGCACAGGAATCGCTACTTTTCTACAAAGTTAGATGGTTGAGGCTATTCATATTGGACCAGCGGGAGGGTGCGTGGAGAACGCAACCAGGGTTTAAGAAGAGAACATTAGAGTCGATTGTTAGGGAGTGGATGGGGAGGGATGTCGAGAATTTGGTGGGGGAGTTGGTATTGATGGGGTTTATCGATGTTAGAGACAACTAAGATCTTTCGTTAGAGGTTTTGTTTATTGTAATTACATGTAGCGAGGTTTGAGGGACAGCATTTGGGAACGGAGTTAAAGGAGTATGATAGCATGTTATATCCGGTCATTTGATTTTTATTCTGTTTGTTTGGTGGATGTGGTGTTTGTGTTTGGCTCCATCGTGTAGAGCTTCCTAGCTAGAGTTTCATGTAGGATCACTCGGCGAGATTGCTCCAATCCGGCGCTTCACATCCCTTCGCATATAGAATGCCATACAAACAATACTATACTGATACGAGTGAATATTCATAAGGAAGGATGTGCTTGCTAAATCCGCATCAAGTGTTTTTAATTTATCGTGCGGCTCTCCCCTCTGCAGCTGACGCCTCGCTTATTGCATCGTGACTGTGGCGGTCTCTTGTTCACTGTGGCTGTCACCTCGTCTCAACACCTCGAGCCTCGCACCAACGCGCTCCTCCAACAACGTCACGACTGCCGTCATGACCACCAGCAGCACTACACTTACCACGCGTCCCAAGTCCCCTAGTCTTGAAGACTATCCCGATGTTCAGGACGACGACGCGCTAATTAGCGGGATCCTAAACGGGGACGCGATCGCAGGCGACGTACCCGGCGACTTCAACTTCGGTGACACTGTGGGCAAGGTCGAAGATGCAGTCGACTACGAAGATATCTCTGATGACGATTTACTCCCGGATGAGGAGCCAGCTTCTACAGCGCCTGGTGGCGGGGAGGAGGATGCAGAGGGCGAGGATGAGCTGTTCGACCTTATGAATGAAGGTGAAGGGGGAGCTGGGGGGGGAGCTCTGGGTGATGAGCTAGATGATTTGTTTGGGGATATGGATCCGATGAGTGATCCACCAGCTACGGGGGGAGATTTGGATATGGATCTGACTATGGGGATGAACTTGGACTTCAGCGATGGGGTGGCCCCGCTGGTTTCTGTAGACGGCGTTCCGGTGGTGGGACAGCTCATGTTACCTTCTGGGAGCCAGGGGTCAATTTTCAGAGATATCGACTTTGGAATGCCCTCGGGGGTGGATATGATGGGTGGAGATCATTCGGGTATCCAGCGAAACGATCCAACACCGCAAGATCTTGTCAAACAGTATTTCCCGGATTTTGAACCTCACAAAATCCTGAGCTTCAACTCACTGTTCAAGAGCAAGCCGGCAACACTCAGTACTACCCTCGTGAAACCGCCGAAGGTGTGTGTGCCAACGAAGATCAATCTGGAGATGGCACCGGATGATCAGACGTTGTTCTCGAAAGCAACCACGGTAGTGGGGAAAGTACATCTTGAAAGGGAGGAAAAGGGGATTGTGATTATTCCACCGGTGATTGAAGAAGTCGAGTCGGATGATGAGGACGGCAAAGAGGATGGAGGGGATACGTTGAAAGATGCGAGCTTTGAAAGGGACTTGGTATTAGCGTGTGACGACTGGGATAGCAAAATCGATGCTATCCTTGCGACGCCACCACCATCGCCGGTCCAGCCAAAGAGAGAATATGATGAGAATGATGGTGAATTTGACCTCGTTGAAGCTCGTCTCGAAGAGAGCCGTCCTGAAAAGGTTTGTTGTGGCATAATATATCTTGATTCTCATATTGGGTTACTGAACTTATGTCCTTGGCGTAGCGAATTAAGCTCAACTGTTTTCTCGACGCTCTTCCAGATTCGTGGCTGGATGAAGATGCGATTTTGAATGGGAATCTTACATCAATATCAGCTAAGGTCACGCTTGATCTTAATGATCCGTTCTTGCTAGTCGACATTCGCCAGCCCAACGAGATTCGACGGACAAGACGTATTGGGGGTGAGTTCAAGAGAAGGGTCAACAAAGATCTTACGCAAAGGTACAATATCAGCAATGATGAGGCGTACGATCTACTCAAAGAGAACCACCAGAATAAGGTCAGGAGCACGATTGGTCAATTGAACATTGAGCACAGTATGCCGGCTTTGAGATTGCAGACGCCATATGTGAGTATCTTGATGATCCAGGTTGCACTTGTTGGGCTACTTACACTAGAATCAGTATAAAACAAAACTCTCGATCAAAGAAGCTCGCTCTTTCCACCGCCCGAGTCTCCATTTCCATGTCAACCAAGAAATTCGATTCTCTAAGATCAAAACTCGCAAGAAGAAGACTTACCGCGGCAAAGATATCCAGACCGTCCTCAACACTACTAAAGACATTTCCCTTATGGATAACTGCAACTTTATCCTACTCGAGTACTCGGAAGAATACCCTACAGTCATGTCAAACTTCGGTATGGGCAGTCGCCTCATCAACTACTACCGGCGCAAGGGCCCCGATGACGAGTCACGCCCAAAGTACGATATCGGAGAGACTCAGGTACTCATGTCTCAGGATCGTTCGCCATTTTGGAACTTTGGAACTGTAGATCCCGGGGAGACGGTTCCAACGCTCTATAACCGGATGAGCCGAGCACCTATTTTCAAGCAGACCCCGAAGAGCACGGATTTTCTCGTGATTAGGAACACGCATGACAACCAGAGCCACTACTTCCTTAGGACGATTCCGCATATGTATGTGGTCGGCCAGCTGCTCCCAGTGACGGATGTGCCAGGCCCACACTCAAGAAAGGTTACAACTGCTGCTAAAAATCGGCTTAAGATGGTTTGCTACCGTGTTGTCAAGCGCAAAGAGGGCAAGGCAATCGCTGTGAAAGATATCTCTGCCCATTTCCCGGAGAACAATGATCTCCAGAATAGGCAGAAGATCAAAGAATTCATGGGGTACCAAAAGAGTAGTGGACTTTGGGAAATGAAGCCTGGCGAGATCGTCCCCGATGAACCAGCTATTAGGGCTATGGTCAAGCCAGAAGATCTCTGTTTGCTTGAGGCTATGCAAGTTGGCGTTCGAAACCTTGCAGACGCAGGCTATGCGAAGACCGTGGAAGACGATGAGGATGATGATAAGGACGGTATGAGTTTAGAGCAGCAACTCACGCCTTGGGTCTCCACCAAGAATTTCATCAACGCAACTCAGGGCAAAGCTATGCTCCAGCTCCACGGCGAGGGGGACCCTAGTGGTCGCGGGGAAGCCTTCTCTTTCGTACGAACGTCTATGAAAGGAGGGTTCAAAGCAGTTGGGGAGTCAGTCGAAGAGAAAATGGACAAAGCACGGCTCAAAGAGCTTGGTGGGCATTCATACAATGTCGCGAGACAACAAAGACAATATGAAGAAGCGATCGACCGTATCTGGAGAGCGCAACATAGAAGCCTGTCGTCCATGGAACCACCAGATCTTGAACTAGAAGACTCTCAGAGGGACGAGCAGGTGGATGATTTGTTTGAGGAAGGAAGAACTCCAAGGAGTGAAGTAGTGACGCCTGGGCCCAGTCCGTGGTTGAATCCAGACGATGAGACGATGAGTCAATTCTCGAGGTTCAGCGCGACGAACCAAAGAGGGAAAGTGTTGAAAATTATGAGGAGGGTTAGAAATGATAATGGGGAGATGGAGAATAAAGTGGAGATCGTGACGGATGCGAAAGTTATTAGACAGTATCTGCAAAGGCGAAGAGATCTTGAGGCGGAGAAAACACAGTACGTAAACTACCTTCTCTTGATTTGTTGGAAGTATGTACTGACGATTTGACAGAGTCGAGAACATTGTTCCGACCGGTAACGACGAAGAAGATCAACGTAACAAGAAGAGGTTACTTATCGAACTTCAACGACTGCAACGAAACAAGGAACGTCGCGAAGCACGAGAGCGCCAGGGGAAGAAAAATAGTTTTGGTGGAGATGTTATGTCTCCTGAGGTTACGACTCCCGGTTCACCGATGATTACAACGCCAGCTCCAGGGAAAGCCGTTACTACCAGAAAATGCGCGAACTGTGGGCAAGCTGGGCATATTCGTAAGTTATTCTTGGGTTTATTTCTTAATCCTGATGACTTATTGATGGGTTATAGGTACGAATAAAAAACTGTGTCCGAAATTGAATGGGCAATGGGCAGAATTAGGAATGAGCCCACCCGCTCCCGCTGGGACTCCTACTGGCTCTTAATAATACTTATAATATTTAGTGGGAATGGAATTTAGTTTGTTATGGTTGGGTTGGAGGAAAAAGGGGTTATGGTTTTGTTCTTCCTGGTTGATTTTGCTTCTTTTCGCGAAGCATGGTCTTATGGCGTCGGTTGGCATTTGTTTTTATTTTTTCTTTAAATTTTGTTAGCGGCGATGTTCATAGTTACGGGGCTTGCTTTCGACTTGACTAGCCTTCAAGTTAATGGCGAGGGGTTATTTATTTAGATTTGTATATTATCACACGGAGACTGGACTAGTTAGATGCATACGGGTAATATGTCTAGAAAATTAGCTGTAAATCATGGGATCGCTTTGATTGTTTGCCGAGAGTCGGATTGCTAGGAGGAGGAATTCATGAATTATCACTCGGTGAGTTGCTAGTAGTAGCCCACGCCGAATCTAGGCTGATTGATCAATTGATTGATAATTGCCGAACTTGGGCTGGAGATAAGTATAAGGTGGAAAATTGGATCATACAACCTTTTCTAACGAATTTCGCCTTACTGGTATGTAATTTAAGATGCCGAAGGGCTCAAGGCCTGTTCACCGTCAGCGATTATCACCAAAATCCTTCCTTACACAAGAATGGGGAGTGGCGAAAGGAGGTGCTGGCTAATTCGGTTTTCGGGGAGACCAAAGCATTTTACGTACGTGCCGTGTCTATCCAACCAAGGCTAGATTAAGGAACAAAGAGAGTCAACCTGGATACATTTTATAGCACAAACCAGTCATTCTAGATACAAATTATTACACTCAGAAGTCTGTTACTTCACATATTGTACCACCTAGGCGTACGTTAGTTTACTACAGGTTCTATGTCGTAGCTTCTTGGGTAGGAAAGGTGGTTGGAGCGTACGTACCGAAAAGCTTTGATGTAGCCTTATAGTCTATCTCCCCCGTACTTCCATGTGTCCGACTATAAATGCCTCGGTTGGCGTCCTCTACTTTGTCGTCAATTGCGAAAAGGCAGCATGTCTATCGGGTAAAAATTACACTTAGAAGCTAGCTAATTATTTTGACGGTGTTAACTTAGGGATCCCACAAACCTCGGCAGTATTTTTGAGAATCCTCATTGTCCATTTGTTTATGGCAGCTTTCTGGCATGCAACAACTAGAGTGCTATCCTGGTTTTTGAGATACGTCTGAAACACAGCAAAATTCGTAGGAAGAACCCCAAGCTTCTCGCTGAGGGACTCTTGCAGCGGTTTAAGATTCTTAGGAAGAGTGCTTATCTTGCATTTACACCCGTTATGTCCTCTGCTGAGAGCAGACCGAAAGGTGAACTCTGAAAGATTTGGGAATGCTCCAGACGCAATTCTCTCCGCTAACCAATGTTTGGCCACACAAGCTGGGACTGAGATTGACATGATCTGAATATGTCGCGCGACAATGTTGGGGGCCGGTATCAAACCTTCCCTGGGATCCTGTAGATGATTCCGGCTCCAGAACGCACGTTCTTGGTGGCGATTTGCTATGACTATCTTGAGCTCTTGAAGTAATGGAGCGAAAGTGAAGATAGAAATCGCGAGCTCGTTGAAAGCAACTGTCCCACGTGGTTTCTGTAAGGTTTGCAACCAAATAAAGCTGATTTCTATTTTTCTGAGGGCCTGCGAAGTCGGTAGTGTTGAGTAGGTAGCTTCTGGTTGGAAATTTCTGAGGTAATTGATGAATGGCTCAAAGGGATCTCCCATCAGGTGGCTTTTTTCTTCGAAACACTTATAGGATAATGATCTGAGATTTTTGATTGGAGCGTGGGGAAAAATATCGTTAAAGTTATTCTTGGGATCTGTACAAATAGCTACAGATTGAAGGTTTGGGAGTAAGTGAAGAGCTCCATTTGTCCAAGCTGTGTTGAATAGTGTGATGTGTTCAACATCCTTCCATGTAAGGAGGGCCTTCTGGAATTTCTCTACTCTTTAATTAAAACTTGAAATATTCATTGGGAAAAGGACAACTTTCACACCCTGCAGAGAAGTATCACTCCATTCAGTAAAATCCCATTGAGTCCAACTCGAGTTGTTGGTTATAGATTTCCATACTGTACTCCGTAATTTTGTTTTGCTCCTAAAGCAATGTTGGGGTTCTGACCACAGGGATCCTAGACCAGATACTAAACGTAGTCTAGCAGAGCACAATTTAAAAATCTGAAACAGCCTTAAAAAGATACTGGTGTAAATATCTCCGTTTATTTCGCTCGAACTTGTGGATGGACTTGGAACCTGGGGTTTTGAGCCGTGGTTTTTATGTGGAAGTCTTAGGTATCGAATTCGTGAAGTAATATCGGGTCGAGACCGAAGCGTGCGGAGAAGTTTACCGAGTTTTTTGGGGAGCAGATAGAGTATACGCGGTTTGAGGCCTTTCCAGATCTCTTGGTGGATCTGGCATGCACACCCAACTGAGTGTAGGTCCCGGATGCCGATGAACTGTAAGTCGAGGGTCTCGTAGAGCGCTTTGAACACCAATTCGTTGAAAACTTTACAGGTTAAAGAGAGTGAACGGAGATCGTTGTGTTTTTGATGAATGCACACGTTTTCCTCGAGGTGTTCAAGTATTAAACCCCATATCTCTATGGGGAAAATCGTGCTAACATGGCCGCCTGGTCTCCCAAGGGTGCTGCTACGTCGTCGGTATATATTAATCCAAGGTATTCTAGGATATTTAATGAGAGCTGTGGATATAGGTCGAGAAGTGATATTGCAAGGTGACGCCATCTCTGGGGGTCAGGGTTTTGGTTTCTCGGTTACGTTGAGCATTATTCTGCGTCGTTTAGAGGCGGAAAATGAGGGCTTCGAGCATCTACATAAATGCTCGCCTTACTTCATTTTTAGCCACGTGGGAAGGCTACCGATGATGTTCGCGGGGGTGGTTACACAGCTGAAGATGGAGCTCCAGCGATCTTGATCCTTCGTAGCATCGAGATGTACTCAGAATTCGTCTTAGCTAGATGATAGCCTGCTACTGTCAATTTTTCCTAGGATCGAAGGGATTGTGGTCTTGGACGTGGCGGAGCTTGGGGTTAGGATGGTTTGGAAATATGTCTGGGTGTTGGGGGAAAATATCTGTTGGAGGCCTTCTCGTGGTCAGATTCAATCTCTAAAGAATAAATTTACTTTCCAAGCAAATGCGGCTCAAGAAAAATCAGGAAATACCATGGCCCTGGAATATCATGTTTTGGTCTTAATTGCAGGCTATCTGGATGTGCTCAATAGTTTGCTCCGACTACACGTGGGAATTGAGGTGCTGGAAGTTTCTGTGAATGAGAGCCTTGAGCAGTATCAATTGTTTGACTTCGATGATATTAATGCTTCTAATTATCGTTCTCGTCAATCTTAAGCTCAGCTGATCCCTAGGACATGCTGGATACTGACTAATTACTTGCGGAAGTTTCTTGGTAGGGGACTGAATTAGTTCTTGGTGAGGTGAGTGGCTGTCGTTTACCAGGTGACTTAGCCGGAGGTAAGGGACATCAGAAATAGTAATCTGCATTCTTCGAGGTGCTTCACCCTCGTAGAAAGTCAGCCTCACCCCGCTCAAGGAAAAATTGGTGTCCAAGGTTAGCAGGTGATTTGAGGTTCACACAGGGCGGATACAGCGGGGTTAGAATATTCCCCAACTCTTCAGCCGGGAATACCAAATCTGCCCAGGAAATAGGGACTTACTCTTCTCAGTCTTCTAGAATTGATAGTACTTCAATTTTTTTGGGTTCTAGGAAACTACACGTATGTCTTCGGGGTATTAAATATGAACTCCCTAACACCCCATCACCTAAAAGGTTATAAGGTGTACCGAAGTTGCTGACTGGTAAATTCAGGCCTGTCCTAGAAGGGCATTGGGGAAAACCCTTACGTGCAGATATCAAATAAGCCTCAAGACAGATCGAGGTGAGTCGTAGAGGCTATTTTAAGCATTCTCGTACCTGCAGGGCCCTCGCACTTTCTTCAAGATGAGACCAAATAGTAGCTATTAGGGAAGCATCTGTTTATTCAATCCGTAGAGCGACGATGTGATTAATAGGGGTGAATTAATCGAGCACCTGAGGAACAGAGTACGATATTACTTTAGAATTCAGTGGGGCCGAGAGTGGATTCGGATTCCTTGCGTCCTCTCTTTGCAATGTGCTGTTGTTTTCAAATTGCCTGGATGCAACAACGCTATTGCCTGAGCAAACTTCGTATACTAATTGACCATTTCTCCAGAGGGAGGGACCGGATAGCCGAGTGATATATTATGAAGGAATAGATAATCCTCAGTTTCGGAGAAGGCTGACCCCTACTTAGGGAACCCTGGAATTGCATAGCCAGTTATGCCATTAAACGTAATATTTCCTTTAATCCTTGAACCGGACTTGATATCTCGCGTCATCCACAAAATCAAACCCCACAGTTGGCAGTGCCACTAACTCCTCCGTCTTCTTATCCTCACCATACCCTCTCCAAAACACCACTGGCACCGTAAACCGCAGTCCCATTTTTAGCTCCTTCAATGCGTTATCTAACGGCTTCTTCATATTCCGATCTACCGCTGTGAGCCGTACCGACTTCATATCCTCATCCCTTAGCGCCCTCACAAATGTACTCTTCATCCCAACTGGTGTCTGCACTCTCATCCACCATCGTCCATCCCAGAGTTTCCAATCACTCCAGCCTTGTCCGGCGGTAAACTCTGTAACCTGTTCTGGTTTGTGCGTGTAGAAGGGCTCCCGGTCAAGGGTCCACCTGTGCTTACCTTCATAAGTCCACGTCAATCCGGCTGAAGTGAACGTCTTGATCTCATCATCCTCGCCCGCAGAAAATACCTTTTCAAACGCCGTCATCATATGTCTAGTCACGACCCTGTAACTGGGAGAGGCCATCTCCGCGACCTCGATCAGCATGCGCATAAGTACTGTTTCTTTAACGTTCTCCCAAAGTGTAGTGTGGTCGTGAGGGAGGCTGAGCTTGAGGGTTCCGGTCCTAGGGTTGATGGTTATTTTACAGTGGTCGTGAAGGAGCTGGAGGGCTTCTTCTCTAACGGCATGATTACGGGTTTCAGCGCGCTTGGAGATGGCGACGAGGGAATTTCTTTGTAGGGCTTTGGGCAATCGTGGTGGATCGGAATTTAGAAGCTGTCGGACTGCGTTTCGGCGTGTGTAGGTTGCGTCTTGGTTGGTTGCGTCTTCGAACCAGGTGACGGAGTTATGTTCACAGGTGGCTCTGAGACGCTCCTGTGGAAGAGATATTGGTATTAGCATGAGATGTGGGTCTTAGAGATATAATTGAGGTGTGATTCCGCACCTACCTTTCCAACCTCTAGGAATGGCCTCCCCACAGCCACCTTATTCGCACCAAACACATCCCAACACTCTGGGATCCCCGCCACAGCCTTCATCCCCCCCAATCCATCTAATCTACTTCCTGATATCAATCTCATCATTACTGTTTCTGCCTGATCGTCTGCGTGATGCGCCAACAGTAGCCTGAAGATCCTATTCTGCACACAGGCTTTTGCTAGCGTCCTATATCTTGCAGTCCTCGCCCTCGTCTCGAATCCCGCTGCCGCAAGATCCCCTGGTTTCCATAGTAGCGGAATGATATCAGTGGTGAATCCATAGCCCTTGAGAATATGAGCTACGGCAGAAGCTTCGGAGGACGATGAAGGGCGTACGCCGTGGTCGATGATGAAGGCGTGAACTTTGGGGACGTCATGCTTATCAGGATGCTGCCTTTCACTCACGAGTTTGTGCGTGAGGTGGGCGAGGGCCATAGAGTCAACTCCGCCGCTGACGGCGAGACCTGCGGTTTGGCTTTGGAATTAGTTGGGCATTGTGGAGGGATTAGGGGTGAGAAAATACCTAGTCGTTTAGCTGGGTCTGACCAGAGGCGGTTGAGGAAGCCTCGGTATTCAGAGAGACTTACTGGGGATTTTCGAGGTGGCATTGCTGAATTGTTTGGTTTGCGGTTGCTGATAGAGAGGGAGGAAGGTGAAAGAGGCTTGAAAACGATGTCGTACAGATTGGGAATACTGTGAAAATAGAGTGTATTCTCCTCCGTTCCACACCTCAATGATAATGGCGGGGTGTTTTATTGCAGTAATACTCTAGAACTGGTGATCTTTGAACTGATCTAGTATAATTGAATATTATGTCTTTGTTTTGGATTTGGAAATTCTGATTGCTGAATTGCATATTAAGTACTATAGATTCTTCTCTTTTGTACAATGAATTCATATGAGTAGAGAGCCCTCCAGCCCCTGTCTTGCCAGACATAGAATCGGCCTTCTATATACCGTGATAATCTACATAATTACACGAAACTCACAAAAAACAGATACTCACTAATGAGAAACCCGTTATCCATATCTAGTCCCTAATGCACAAGAACCACTGGTTCCCCCTTCTCCCACGCATGCAAACTGTCCCTAATATTAACCCAATACCTCAACCTCACAGCCTCAACCTTCGCCATCTCTAAATCATCCTCAGCAAAGCACTTCTCCAACGTCTTCAAAGATCCCTCAATCCTCGCATCATTAACCGTCTTTAATGGGAATAGGTCGTCCTCTGTCTTCGCTTCTTCAATCTCCTCTCTTGCCTCCAGCACCTCCATCAACAGCTCCTGGTCATCTAGCTTCATCGTCTCATCCTCCGCTACATCGATCCCACGCAGTTGCAGAATATACTGTGCTCTTAGTAGCGGGGAGAGAAGTGTGCTGTAGGCACGGTTGAGATATGCTGATCCAGCTTCGGCGCGCCGTTTTAAGGTGGGGTCAGAGATGACGTCGGGGTGTGTGAGTTGTTGGAGTTTAAAGAACTCTTGGCGCAGAACGCGTGGGTCGAGATGGAATGGACCGTGGGGAGGTGGGCCTTGGGGCAAGGTAGAGGGGAAGAGTTCGTAGTACGTTGGGGGTTGTCCGGAGGGGGAAGAGGAGATATGGCGGATGGCGAATGACAAAGGTAATGATACTCGCAGAGGTTTTGCTTGGAGATGCGGACATGACTGCCGTAGAAGCGGACAGAGTGTTCTATTCATTATTTATAGAGTATTTCTTCTGACAGAAAGACGCAGGTATCAAGTTCGAGGTATTAACGATAGATGATGGTTCTTGACATTAAAGATGGAGGATTTATATGTAAATCTTCCAAGTTCCAGAGCAAGCAAACCAACTTTACTTTTCTCCGCAGAGCCTCATGGCGTCTGTTTCACCCGTCACAGCATCTCACACCGCATCTATCCAACACCCCCGCGCCCCCGCTCCACCCCGAGATGGACTCCCCGCAGTCTCCCTCTACTGCCTCCCTCCTCTCCTCTCCCTACGCACGCTCTCTCATCGTAACTACTTCCCTCTAACCACAGCTCTTGATACTCAATCGCTAACGCTGCCTCCAACCTTAGGCCGGGGGTCTCGCCGGCACCGCGGTAGACCTCTCCCTGTTTCCCCTCGACACCCTCAAAACCCGTCTTCAATCCGTCGGCGGCTTCTTCGCAAATGGCGGCTGGTCAGGTGTGTACAAAGGGGTCGGTAGCGTTATCGCTGGGTCTGCCCCAGGTGCCGCCCTCTTCTTCGTCACCTACGAGGGTGTAAAATCGCATCTCTCGCAGCGCCGTCTCGAGAAAGGACAGAAGGCAGCGGGAATGAGTGCAGCAAGAGACCATATGCTCGCTGCTTCACTCGGCGAGGTGGCGGCATGTGCGGTGCGTGTGCCGACCGAGGTGGTGAAGCAGCGGGCTCAGGCGTCGCAGTTCCCGAGTAGTTGGGCGGCGTTGAGACATACGTTTACGGCGAATAAGTCCGTGTTGAGGATATGGGCAGAGCTGTATCGAGGGTGGGGAGTTACGGTGATGCGTGAGATTCCGTTCACGGTTATTCAGTTCCCACTGTGGGAGGCGATGAAGGCGTGGAGAGGGAGGCAGAAGAAGGGAAGGGTTAATCCGGGGGAGAGTGCGGTGTTTGGGAGTTTGTCGGGGGCGGTAGCGGCCGCGGCGACGACGCCGTTGGATGTGCTGAAAACGAGGTTGATGCTGGCGAAACAGGTATGTTGGGTTTGATATGTGGGGTGTGGGTAGGGCTAAGGGTTTTGTGTGATAGAAACAATCTGCGATATCAACATTTCGTGGTATAGTAAAGGAGGAAGGTGCATCAGCGTTATTTAAGGGAATTGGGCCAAGGGTTCTCTGGATATCTATCGGAGGTGCAATCTTCTTGGGGGCATTCGATTCTGCAAAAGCTGCCCTGGAGAACCTATGATATTGTCTGTTTGGATATAGAAATATGATAGAACCCGACATGCAGGAGAGTTGGAGATTATCATACGATTTTGTGGATCAGTCCACACGGAGGGATGCATGAGCCTTCCTCGAACCCCCTGCCAGTATGTAGGAGCACAGCAAAAGGCAATTGATGTGAAAAGATCTTGTATCTAAAATACCGCTTTCCAATGAACGATATCGATATATATTACAAACGCCGTTAGAAGAAAAAAAAATCACTGCTGTTAGATTCCGTCTCATATTGCTGTATGTATTCTCATGATCCCAACGTAGTCCCTGGAAAAGAAATCTTCAAAGTCCAACAAAGAGCCCAATCCCCTCAACACCTTCAGATGCTTCATCAAAGTCCTGACTGACTCTCTCTACCTCGCACGATTGCGCTCTTGCGGATTGTATCTACATCCCAGGCCAAGTCAGTACGCGTAAAGGCTACTTAAAAAGAGTGTCCGTACCGTAGGAGCTTCTCAATCAAGTCCACATGTGTCATAATCATCCTCCTGCAGCAGTACCTTTTGCAGCCGAGCTGGTCCATGGCGTCACTGTTTGCAGTCCTCTATCAGAACCCCCATTCCCAGTAACCCAGCGAGAGAGGTATAGGAATTACCCTTCAGGAACATTATCCTCCAACAGCTGAAGGTAGCGTTCCCAGAGATCGGCGACGACCTGTACATTTAAAGAAACATCAGCTCCTCCATTCCCGCCTCCCACCAGAGGAGGGAAGCAAACAAACCTTTCCACACGAGAAACAGCGAATAGGAATAATCATATTTTATTTCCACCGGTACGGCTGTCTTGGGATAGTTTCGTGGAATAGAAAAGAACCTGGTCGGCGTTGAACAAAGAAAGATTGTTATTGCAGCAGACGCGAGGAAGGAAGCGCAGATGAAATCTTTTGGTGCCCTGCAACGCACAGACCTCTAACCGCCAAGATTTTTCGCGCACTTCGAAGCCGCTTTTTTTTTTTGTGGAGCAGTCGGAATCTTCTTTTTTTCTGAAACCTCAATTCACGACTCCACTCTCCCCGTCAATTCGACCTGCAATGTCTTCGACGAAGACACCTGATGCTGGGGTTATGACTCCGAAGAGTCGGAAATCAGGCGGTAAATCTAATAATGCTGCTCCGGCGAAATCAACGCCGTTGAGTAAGTCGGTGAATAACGTTCCTGCTACCCCAGCGACGGAAAATGCAGCAAATAGAAAGAGGAGCAAACACAGGAACCGGAGACAAAAGCGGAAACATAAAGAGGGGACGGAGGTGGAGGCTGTTGATGATGTAGAGGAAAAAGCTGTCGCAGTTGCTGGGAAGAAAAAGACAAAATCAGAGAGAAAACTAAAAGAGAGCTCTAAAGGCGCTGGTGAAACTATCGAGAAGGAGAGTGTGGTCGTCCCAAGATCGAATTGGAAACTATCGCCTTCACTGGGTGGAAGATTCCTACAGCTGGATCCTGTATTCACAAAAAATGAAAAGTATGGCATCTACATCTTTGATTCTAGATCTCGGGGGCAAAGTGCTGACTTATATTCTTATCTAAAGATATATCCTCCTTGCTCACTCTATGTCCCTCAAAATCTACTCCACAAAAACCTCACTCCTTGTCCGTACAATCTCATTGCGATCGACCAAGCCTACAGAGAAAATAACCTCATACCACATTGACCCCGAAAACGATAACAACGCTTACATTGCGACCTCTGTCGGTCACCTATTTCTGTGGAACTGGGTCGATGGGAAACTCGTCCAACAGTGGAATCTTGGGCTGCCTTCACTGGAGTTTATTTCTCTATCTGTAGATGAGAAACCTGAATCGGAGGAATTCGTTGGCACAGTTTACGCTGCGGAGTGTACTCAGAAATCCGGAACGCTATGGAGAATACGATTACCAAAAAATCCAGAGACAGCAGTTGAGAAAGCGAGCGTCTATGAGAATACCGTAGATAGAATTTCTGCCGCACAGGTTCTGGATGGTGGGAGGATCGCCGTTGTTATTGCTGGGAGGACGTTGGCGGTGGGGAATAAGCACGTGAAGGGACAGGAGGGGAAATCAAAGTGGGGTGTTTTCAGGAAATACCCAATGACATTTCATCTTGCCTGCATGGATGCTTTCCTCCCGATAGTTGAGGCTAGTGAAAGTGGGAAGGGGAAGAAGGGGAAGAAGGCAAGGAGTGCGAACGGGGATTTACTCGGTGATGTGGTTATTGGTGACGATACTGGGGCAATGCACCTCTTTCACAATGTCCTACGACTAAAAGAAGGCACAAATTCAGAACCAGTCATCAGGAAGCTGCACTGGCATAGAAAGAAGGTTAGATCTGTAAAGTGGGCTCTCGATGGTATGTTCAATCTTATACCGGCCCTGTTGGTAAAAACTGATCATTTCCAGGCAACTACATCATTTCCGGTGGTTCTGAGACCGTTCTCGTACTTTGGCAGATCGAAACCGGCCACAAACAATTCCTCCCCCATCTTGGATCGACTATCGAACACATCGTCGTCTCCCCCCGTGCAACCTCCTACGCCATCCTCCTCTCCGACAACTCGATCATGATCCTATCGACCACTGAACTCAAACCTAAAGCAAACATCGCCGGGATCCAGGCTCGCGTCACCGAATCCAGACAATCTAAAGTCCCCTGTGTTCTCCACCCCACTGCAAACCGACTTCTCCTCACCACGCCCTCTTCTCAAATGAATGAAGAAACTGCTTCACCTTACCTACAAACTTTCGACACTTACTCAGATCGCCATGTCGCCCGCCAGGCACTAACAAGGACGAACGCGACAAACTTCAACTCCGGCCCAGAGCAAGATCTGATCCTGGAGCCAAATGTGGCCCATGTTGCGATCACAGCGGATGGGGAGTGGCTAGCGACCATCGACGAGTGGAAGCCGCCAAAGCGAAAAACAGTTGTGGATGGTGCGGACATTGAGCAAAATTCGCCCATTGGTGATGAGGAAGGGCATGGAAGGGAGGTGTATCTAAGGTTCTGGAAATGGAGCGAAAAGAAGAAGATATGGGAGTTAGTCACAAGGGTCGATTCACCACATCCCTCACCAAATGGGCTTGGTGCTGAGGAAGTGTTTGATCTGGTTCCTTCTCCGAAGGGACACGGGTTTGCGACTGTTGGTGCGGATGGTAGTGTCAGGATATGGAGAGCAAAAATTAGAACTAGAGCTGGTGGTGCGCAGGTCCGCGGAGCAGAGGGTGGGCTGACGAGCTGGGGGTGTAGGAGGGTGATTATGTTTTCAAAGGGCAAAAAGGAGATTGAACTCTCCACGTTGACTTTGTTGGATGTTCTCCCCAAGAAGTCGTCAAAAACCCCTTACTGGGGCCATGTAACGTTTTCAGAAGATGGTTCAGTTGTGGCAATTGCGACCCCCGTACCAGGATTAGGCACGAAGGAAGATTCAACTGTACACCTTGCCGACTCTGATGCAGCAGTTGTACGGCAGTCTATCGGCGGTCTACAAGTTGGTCGGACAAACGGGCTCGGGATCATGGAGCGATATCTTATCATCCTTGGAACTTCGAAGTTGCTGGTATGGAACCTCGTCAACAGCAGTGTACAGTGGGAGTTCTCCCTGGAAACTCTGGGAGCCAACGGACATGTAATCGGGGGTCATTTAGCCGTCGATCATCACAGCCAGACCTTCGCCGTGACATTCCCGCCAACAAAATCTACTGATACACAGAAAGTGTTCATCTTCAACTCTACATCGGCCGCACCGATCCACGTCCAAGACATTAGCTTAGTCTCGATCACGGCACTGAAGTCATCGGAAGGCGGAAAAGGATATATGATTCTAGATGCCGAGGCAAAGATCCAGTATATATCTCCCATCCTGGCTCCACATGTCAGCGTGGTGCACCAAGCCTCAGGAACTGAGTTCTCGCTCCAAGATGAGGAGGATTCTAGTGAAGGCGCTGGCGGTTTGTCAGGCGTGTACTTGACTAACGGCCCAAAAACCTCTGATGAGGTGGAGGCTGTTCGCGGAGAAATCGGCGAAGACGGCGAGGAGGATGACGATGGTGTAGTGGACCGTGTTATCCCTAGAGAGGCGCTGGAAAGCATATTCGACGCTATGCCGTCATATAGTGCAGGGTCAGTCGAGGGGGCATTCGAGAAAGTGTTGGGCTTGTTTGCGAAGAAACCACTCAGTATTGATGATAATGATGCTCCGGGAAGTGATGAGGATGAGGATGGAGATGAAGATGAAGATGTGGATATGCAGATGGTTACCTTGTGAGGGACAAGGATTTCGTTTAAAAAGTTTCTGTATCCATATTGGTTTCATTTGATTGCCTTTTTGTAAGATAACTACTCAAGCTTTCGGAGCGGGATAGGGGCAATACTTACTGCCTGTGAATACCTACTTGTTGTTTAACTTCCGAGAGGATAGTCTTAATATCACCAAATCCAAGCTATTTCAGGAAAAAGCTATTCCACGGCACTGGCTATACCTCCGCTACAGAAAAGCATACCTGTTCCCAATGCAATTACCGTGCTTGATGGTACTTTCGAGTTTAGGGTTGTTTGTGTACAAACATCCGATCTCGATCATATGCGCATAACAACACATCACAGCCAATCACTCGCTTGTGTCGTATAGAGTTTTAGACGCCTTGGCGATTGGAGCGGTGCATCACATAAATCCACACCGTATCTCTCTTCGCGAGCACCACTTGTCTATCCAAAAGGTCTCTCAGCGCCAACTACAGCTTATATCATTTGCTTCTCGTTTGTCTTGGATATACAATTCGTTTCAATTACTATGCTCCATTTCAAATACCGCCCACCGAGACTACTATCCATCTTCAAAAGGACCAAGAAGAGCGCTTTCAGTGCCCTCCCTCCGGATATCATTTTCGAGATATTCGACAAGTTCGACTCTTTCGGCGATCTCAATGCACTCATCACAGCCTCTTCTGCCTGCTACAGGGTCTTCGCCGCTTACCCAGCCTCAATCTTGACGCGAACTGCAAAGAACATCTTGGGAGTCCATGCTTGGGAATCGGCCACCACCGTCTTGGTACATCAGCGTCATCCATTATTCAATAAATCAAATCCCTTAAGCGTTGCAGCCTTCGAAAAGGATATCCTATCTGAATTTGTCATGCGAAGAAGCGATGTTCCCCAACTCATTCTAAACCAACGGTGGTTTTACAACTGCTTAGAAGATTTCGCGATATTTGTCTCTCTACTTGACTACCCTCTCTACACTGGGGATCGACTTATGGATTTGGTTCTTTCGGGCCCCACCCCGGTCTATGCGCTTGATTCGGCAGTTTCTGTTGTCGCGAGCGATTTCAATACATGTAGTCTCCTTTGCATCAACAGATTCTACCAGATACTTCGGAGTTGCTTCATGTGTAGGCATGGAGACGAAGATTCCTGGAATTTTCAGGAGACATGGTCCGATAACCAGACGGTGCAGCGTTTCCTGGTTTATCGAATTATGAGGCTCACATTTGCGAGCTCCAGATTCAAGTTTGAGGATTTGACGTTTCAGCCAGCATCAGAACCTGAGACAGAGGTTCCTATCAAGGTGCCATCCACTAAATTTAGTGGGGGTATATTAGCACTCCGGTACAATAAATTCTCTCGCTCGATTCGCTCGGCGTGCAGGGTAAGAAAGCTTTTGTCAGATTCACCATTTTTCTAGTACGTTTGAGGTGGGTGAAGTATTTGTGTACTATTGGTATCAGTGAATATACACTGTTTCATGTACTTTACATAAGACGAGGATATTTGTGATAACTTAATCGTAGGGTTAATTAAGCAAGGATGGCAATAAGCCTGGGTGACGTATGGTAGGATAATAATAAAGAAAATCATTTCCCACACTCGCATTTTTTCCGTTCGAGTGAAGTTCCATGAAGCTTAGTGCAACTTTTGGCTGGTGTAATTTTCTCGGAAGAGTTTATCCGACCCATGGAACCGTTGTCGTTTACGTCTCCCGACCCCGCCTTAAATAAAGTTGCATCCTGCACGTCACTATCCGGAACAATTGGAAATCTGCAATCGAAATGTCTTCAACCGAGAAAACTGTCGTTGTCACTGGCGGTACTGGTCAGCTTGGCCGTCAGGTTGTTAAGGCGTTCGAGCGTGATGGCTGGAATGTTGTTGGGACAGGTTCGTAATATTATTACTGAGCCTTATGATTCATTGGAAGTGCTAGTGAATAAACGAAACAATAGGTTTCTCTCGCGCAAAACCACCGACTATTAGAAAGGTGGATTTGGGAAATGCAGAGGAAGTTGTTGCTTTGCTGGACGATGTCAAGTATGTTTTCTATTGATTTTTGGGAAACCCTACAAATTTCCCTGGGGAGGTAGGAGGAAGAAGTATGCTAATTACCTTGGCTAACTAGACCTCGAGTGGTCGTTCATTGCGCTGCCGAACGTTTCCCCGATAAATGCGAGGCCGATCCTGAAGGTGTTAAGCGTCTGAATGTAGAAGCTTCCCGCAAACTTGCTTCTGAATGCAATGACCGTGACACCCTCCTCATCTATATCTCGACCGACTATGTCTTCGATGGTAGGCCTGGCGCCGCCCCCTATGAGGCTGATTCACCAGTCAACCCTCCCAATTTCTATGGCGAGACCAAGCAGGCTGGTGAGCAAGCTGTTCTTGGTGCGGGGAAGCAAAGCGTGGTCTTCAGGGTGCCAGTGCTGTATGGGGAGGTTGAGCAAAACAAAGAAAGTGCAATCAATGTGTTGCTCGATGCGGTATGGAACAAGGCAGGAAAGGAAACGATCGAGATGGATCACTGGAGTATTCGTTATCCTACGTGAGTTTTCGTACTGAGTTGTTGATATAGGGGCAATGGCTAATCTCATGGAAATTAGAAACACGGCGGATGTGGCGAGGGTGCTGAAAGACGTTGCCAGTAAGCCACCAGCGAAGACCATCCTGATGTCTACTTACCCACTGGCTTTTAGATAAATACACCACCGAAGATACTGCATCTCTTCCTAAGATTCTGCAGTTCAGCTCTGAAGACCGCATGACCAAGTAAGCCCCACCATACCAAACCTTCATTCGTAGATTCTAACCATCCCGACAGGTATGAGATCTGCCAGACTCTGGCTGAAATCTCTGGCCTCCCACTCGATCATATGGTAGCAAACGACAAAAACGACCCTGGTTCTTCAGGTACGCTCTTCTTCAACCGTTCTAAATACTCCGGGTCAATCCACTAATACAAATCACGGGGGATTTAGTAATAAGGCCGTATGATTGCCATCTCTCAACGAAAGCGTTGAAGGATATCGGTATCTCAGTTAATACTGTTTCTTTTAGAGATTGGTGGTATGTAGCCCATCAAACTCTTGAGTAATGGTTTAGAGACCCGAGCGCCACTAACAATATTTAACCTCTCGATAGGCGACGGGAGATGCGTGCTTATAGGAAGTAAATCATGGGGATAGAAAAAGAGGCTTATTGAAATAGAGTACGGAGGGAGGTAGACTTGTGAAATCTGTGCCAAGTACACTGTAATTGGGATATTATGCCTGGTATTTGATCTGATATTCGTGGCGAACGCCGTCGAGTGATCGAGTGTGATCATCCCTACCTGGGGAATCCTGATTCTTCTAAAACTCACCCCAATTATGTGAATGGGATATCCACTCAATAAGCTCAGAATGATCCAATAGAACCCCATCTTATCCCTTCTCAATTATGTGTGCGTGAACCAAATATACAGAGTTCGCAACCCACAGATTTATTGTATTTGAATACATAAAAGCAGGGTAACCCTGGCCGAACACAGCTTCTCTACTGATATTGTACAACTCAGATACTGGCATCTCCGGAATAAGTGCAATTCGGCTTCACCCCTCTCGGCATCCGGAATGTACACTTGCGAATGATTTCGGCATCTCGTTGGATCCATTTAAATTCCTAGTCTTATCTCTCTCTCTTCTGAAGGGCGGTTTCTGGATGTGAATAGCTCAGCAGCCCCCCTTTCTCCCAACACGAAACGACGATACGTTCATCATGGTTCTCGACTCGCTTTCATACGCTGCGCCATCAAGAATTCGAGCGCTTTTATGCCCTTTGGGTCGAATAAAACGCTCGCGGTTTCTCACCTTCGTTGAACGGCTTCAAGCTTCGAATGTTGTTCGTCTCGGGGATGTCACACCAGATTCACGACCAAACCGAAGTATGTATTTCTATCTATCTATCTCACCTAGTTTCCCATCACCCAGAAGCTCCGGAGGATGATTGTGAGGCGTGGGGAGAACGAGGAAGTACCTAAGACTAAATACATGGTTACAGCATTATTCAGTCCACAGGGCTTCCCTAGCGGCCAAATAGTCTACGACCTCACGACTTCCTTCGATCGCGAGCACGAGTACTTGGAGAACTTCGAGCTCCACCGACGGGTATTTCTAGTCATTGCAATAGCGGATCACACAGAAGGGAATGACCCCGAAGCTCTATCTTCACAGTTAGAGGAATTAAAATTTCTGGTACACGGCCGTTTCCATATCTTTTGGGCCTTTAAACGCTGACCCTTCGACCAGTATCCACGGGCTCTCTACCATGTGTGTCTCATATTCGATTCCTCCCCAATTCTCCCATCACCAAACACCTCCCCACGGTCTAAAAACGCCAATGATGAGCGCCCCGTCTTTATTCCAGTCCCAACTAAGCGGGAGTCGCGCATCACATCTATGCGAACCATAATGTGTGACATTACCACTATTCTCCTCTCGGAACTGTGTGGCCTTGCGCGATCGATCCAGGGACTACCGACCCTCGAATCACCATTATCGGTCGATGGTCATCCGGGTTTACATGGAGCTAGGGACCATAGGATGAGCATGCCCGCTGGTCTCCTTGGAGCAAATTTGGGACCGGGGGGAACAGGCATGGGCGCAGCGAGTAAGAGGATGACTATGACAGGATTCGGGAGTGGGAGCGCGAGCGAAAGGTCAAGAAATAAGGGGAAAGGAAGGATAGTAGTTGCAGTAGCGGAGTTATTTTTGTTGGTTGGGAGAATACCGGATGCATTGAAGGAGTGAGTTCTGCATCTGTGGTTTAGGCCGGTAGTTCAGGATAGAGAGGCTAATCACCGATGCGGAGATTTGCAGGTTTGTTGAGGGAGCTGAAGCTGCAAAGACTAGCAGCGACCATCTATGGTATGGGAAAGCATTAGAGGGGATTGGTATTTGTTTAGTGCTTCTACTTCACCTGAAAGTGGATTTCCAGGTTTGTTATTCCTTCCCCGCGCTCATACTGTCTCAGTATTAACCAATCTCAGATGCCGAATATCCCATTACCCACAGTTGAGACGATAAAAGGCTCGAAAACCTCTCCCGCTGCATCAAAGCCCGGAACACCACTTCCAGGTCAAGGCGGAGAACTTGAGGGATCTTCGACATCTCCGGCAAGCATACACACCCTCTTAACCGAACACCTAGAAATTATTCTCAATCAGTACACCCGCTCCGCGGTTCTCGCTTCCGAAAGTGTCCCACAGATCTGCTATTCAGAAACTGTAATCCGATTTAGTAAGCTCAGAGCTTCGACATATCTGACCGGCGGACTGAACGATGAATCCCTATCAAATATCGTACTTGGCACTCCACTTCCTCCAACAAAGGCCTGGAGGGGTGTTCCTACTCGATCAGAAATCTCGGCAATGGTAATGCGAGCGTATCCATTTCCGGTAGAGTCCTTGACAGTCCTTGACGCGACACGGGTACTTAGCGGGATAGCTAGTGTGCTTGGGACAATAGGCTCCAGACGAAGGAAAGCACTGGTGACGAGAGAGTTGGTGAAAATCCTGATTCCTGGATTGATCCAGGCTCGAGTTGTCGGTGCGGCAGAAGTGGGCGTACACCCGGCTGCTGGCTTGAGCGCCATAAGTGGGGGAGCACTGGGAGGTTCTCCTCTGGATTTGGGAGAAGGCGATGCAGAGAGTGGTGTGATGGAATTGCTAGAAGATCTCTGTAGAGCTTATGGGGTACTCCCCGGGGTGAAAAGGGAAAATGACCCAGTCGGTAATAACCAGGAAGGGGGTGAAAACATAAGAACATCCTTAGCTACAGCTGAAGTTATCGCAGAGCAAGGAATACGCTCATTTGGATGGCCGGCGCTGAAGATTCACGTTCTGAGAAATTGTACGGCTCTCTGCGAGGCATTGCCCGACTTCCAGGGAGTACTCAGGTTCACAACACAGTTGCTACGAACAGCCGATAACGATCTCACGAAAGAGGAGCAGATGCGACTTTCTACTACTATTTCGAGGACAGTAGGTGCTGCAAGGAAACTCGGGCTGCCGAATGTGGAGGCGGAATATTGGGATCAGTTTCTATTACGGGATGTAGAGGTTGTGGAAAATAGCTTGTGGAGACCGCCAATAGCCCATTCGAAGAACGAGCTGATGGATGCCGATTCGGATACCCCACCATCAGCACCTATAGAGGTAGACAAAAACCCATTCATCTACAACCCATTCTTAAAGAAGGCGGAGGCGGAGGCGGTGGAGCAAGTTTTGGTTACAGGAGAGACAGCGGAGTTCCGGGTGACGCTACAGAATCCCTTTGAATTCGATGTAGAGGTTGAAAGTGTAACACTGGATGCCACAGGCGTGGAGGTGGAGGTGCAACGTGTAGGGGTCATCATAAATCCATTTAGGACATATCAAATTGCCGTATATGCGACACCTAAAGTTGGCGGGAGCATTAAAATCACTGGGTGTAGGATCAAGGTGTTTGGCTGCAGGGAAAAGTCTTTTCCGATATTCACAGAGGGCCTGGATAACCGAGAGAGGGATATTAAAATCAAGAGGTTTGGCCTGAAAGCAGCCGAACCTAGGGTTGACAGACCAGTCTCGACGATATCAGCCTCTGGACGAGCTTCAAGGCCCCCACCTCAGCTACACCCAATCCCGAAAACGCTAGACTTGACGGTCATCGATCCCCAACCGCTGCTGGTAGTCAAGTCTACAAGTCTCTCGCAAAGTGCACTGATGATCTTAGAAGGAGAGCGGAAAATTTTCGAGATTACATTCAACAATCTTAGCTCTACAGATGTAGACCTCTTAGTCTTCAGCTTCCGGGATTCGACCACGGGGAGGATCCAACAAGCGCTTGCAGAAAAAGGGAATAGTCCGGCGGAGATGTACGAGTTAGAATTAATGTTGGCGAAGAAAAGAGCTTTCACATGGCACCGTAGTAAGAAAGCTTTGGAAGGCTCGAATGGTGTCGAAGTCGAGACCACCGATGTTGATGCTGAGGTGAATGGAACTGTGGCGAAACGAGATCCTGAGAGGAGCATATTTGTTCCTGGTCATGGCACGGCGACTTTCGAGATCATGGTACTTGGGAAACCAGGCCTGACCCACGGGAGCATCCAGGCAGACTATGGACACCTGGGAATGCCTAGAAAGCAGGTTCAGGAGAAGTTTTATACAAGGCAGGTTGTTTTCCCGGTCACTGTCACGGTGAATGCAAGCATCGAACTCGTGAGAGTAGATTTCGTACCGTTCAGCACCGATTTGCAGTTTGAAGCTTTTACCGGGACAATTGGAAACGGCGAAAAGGTCGAAGAGGGGGAAGAGGGTATGGGGCAACAGGGGCAATTCAAGGAATTATTCAAACGGATGGGAGTAAAAGACGATCCTGGAGAGTACTGTTTAATGCTTTTGGATCTACGGAATTCCTGGCCGCAAGCGTTGAAAATTAAGCTTTTCGCCCGAGATTCGCCTCCAACTAGTGACGATAGCGAAGAGGGGTGGGAAGATGCTTTCCATGCTGAAGATATTTTACAAGCGGGCCACACATCACGAGTGATTCTACCAATCAGACGAATATTCCTACCCGAGCCGACAGCCTCTATTCCGTCACTCTCGGCGAACCAACGGCAGTTTGTGGTCAGCACTGCCAAAATTACTCCTGAGCAAGAGAGGCAGACTAGAGAGGCGTTTTGGTACAGGGAAGAAGTATTAAAATATATTCGGGGGACATGGGAAGAGCTTGGAACAGGGAGAGTAGGAGACATTGAGCTTAGAGGTGTCAGACTCAGTCCGAGGATGGTAGAGACGATTAGGGTAGAGGATATTGGTATCAACATTGGGGTCAAAGAGTCGGATCCAGAAGATTGCCCCGATGGAGTGGACCCAGCGATGCGGAGAATTGGGCCTTCGAAGTATCTAGTTGCTACAGATACGTTCCTGACGCTGACGACAAAATTGACGAACCGAACGAACCGAAGTATCCAGCCACTATTACGGCTACTCCCAGCACTAAGGAATCAAGCAACGGCAATTGCGCTAGACCTGACAAGACGACTAGCATTCAACGGGCTCTTGCAGCAAAGCCTACCACCACTGAAGCCGCATGAAGAGAGAATAATCGAGATGGGGTTTGTGGTATTGTGCAGGGGAGAGTTTGAGATCAGTGGAAGTGTGGAAGAAATCAGGATCCTGGAAGACCCTGATGACCCCAACGGTAGTAGTGAACTAGGACCAGATGGCATTCCAGTTGACTTGATCTCGAAGATGATTGGAAGGAAGACATGGGTCTCGAGGGAAATGTGTGTGGTTGTTGCGAGAGATTTGGAGTGAATTGCGGGTTATTAGTATATAGGACTTGTTTTGATAGTACCCGCCTGTATCTTGTGGGTTGTAGGTCGGTGTGGAACTTGAGTAGGGTTTAATAGCTGTTTCCGGGTTAATTACTTAGAGAGCAGTGGTAGATATATCCTTGGGGTCGTGATAGATTCAGCAAGAATAACCTCTGAAATCGAGAGGATGAAATGCACCGCAGCCTACATGTGTCTGGCAAAGTAAAAGAACCAATTATTCGAGTGACAGATGATGAATTTTTCCCCACAGCCCAACCATAATATCATCGGGTTTCCCTATGATTATATGGGGGCTCCAGAAATGAACATTATCTCCATAATCAGACGGGAATATTCTCGGCTTAAAGATTAATAAATGTATTTATGTCTCACGATAAGACAATGCGATTGTGGCCACGTGCTGCAACGTCATGACACAACGCGAACACCCAACGCAGAGCTCTCTGATAGCTGTAAATACCTAGACATCTACCCATCCTATATCGAATTATACTGCGGCATGACTACCAATTCCGCGACAGCTGGCTGGGAGCAAGTGGAGGATAAATACTACCGGAAGATCCTGCTCTATTCGGCTCTGTGGGACCCCGACTTTGACCTTTCGGATTATATTGTTGCAGGTGCACCTTACGGTGGAGCTCTAGGTAGGCCAGCTCTATGGATTCTGGGAGCCAAAATGCTAATGTTGTTTTACACTTCAGCTCTTTATCGCGATGAATCCAAGATACAGCTACAAACCCACCGAGGCCCCCAGAATTCAAAGTCGAGTATAGATATCTACAGTTCTGCTGGAAAGTTAATTCGGCAGATATCGGTATGAACCTATTAGCAGGATTTACAGGAGAACACCATGGGCTAACGGGTCGGAAACATAGTGGGATAAAAGTTCGATTAGAGGCCTCGGATGGTCAGAAGATGAGAAGCTCCTGGTCATCACAGAGGATGGTAATGTTCGATGCTACTACGACCTCCAAGGCGATTTCACGCAATTCTCTCTCGGGAATGTATGTTCATGCAATACCCCATTACTATAAGACTAGATATATTAACTAGCGATAGGGCGCAGAGGATGAAGGTGTGAAAGAGTGCCGATTCTGGTCCACAGGCTTTGTCGCTCTCCTTAATAATAACCGCCTAATCGCCGTATCCCGTTATGATGAACCACGACCTCGTCTACTCGCAGATCCGGCCTCTTTCGTACAGCCTGGCGAGACTATCCATGCATGGGCTCTTGTCCCGCCATCCTATACTCTCTCTCGTCATGTTGAAGTCTTCGTTTCGACGGGCACCACTATCCTCATCGTCGACGCGACCGAAGTACAAGACCAGATGCTTCAGAATGGCCCCTTTGTTCACATTTCTGTATCGCCTAATGGTAAATACGTATCACTATGTACTCTTCAGGGAAAGGTCTGGGTTATCAAATCAGACTTCCAAGATAAACTAAGTGAGTATGATACTGAAATGGGAGCTGCGGCGTTGCCCAGAGCTATGGAGTGGTGCGGCAATGATTCAGTGGTGTTGGCATGGGATGACGAGGTACACATGATAGGACCTCAGGGAGCAGCGTTGAGACACTACTATGATAGCTGGGTGCATTTGGTTCCCGAAATGGACGGGATCAGGATGATAACTACAGAGAAATGCGAATTCTTGCAAAAGGTTCCCGGTAACCCACCCTTGCCCCCCTAATGTTTTGAATCCAGTCCTGACCCTTCAACAGATGTAACCGAGGATATCTTCAAGATTGGAGCGACTTCTCCAGCTTCCATTCTCCTCGACGCGGTCGACCAAATCGAGCGGAAGTCACCAAAGGCGGACGATAATATTCAACTCATTCGCTCACAGCTTCCGGAAGCTGTAGATACTTGTGTCAAGGCTGCCGGACATGAGTTCTCAGTGCACTGGCAAAAGCAGCTTCTAAAGGCAGCGAGTTTTGGAAAGAGTGTGCTGGAGCTTTACAGCTCAGATGAATTTGTAGAGATGTGTGAGACACTTCGAGTGCTCAACGCAGTCAGATTTTATGAAGTCGGGCTGGCAGTAACATACGAACAGTATGTTTCCTAGGAAAAAAAAACAGTTTCGAGACCAAGCTGACGGGGACCAGGTTCATACGGCTCACCCCCGAGAAACTGATCCAGAGACTTGTGAATCGACAACAACATTTGCTGGCCCTGAGAGTTTCTGAATACCTGAGGCTACCAACGGACCGGATATATATCCACTGGGCCTGCATGAAGGTCCGCCTGTCTCAAGACGACGAGGACAGTATCTGTCGCATGGTTGTCACAAAGCTCACTGGGAAACGAGGCATATCATTTGAGGAGATCGCTAGGACAGCTTATGATGAAGGGAGAGGAAGATTGGCTACTCAGTTGCTAAACTATGAACCTCGAGCTGGCCGCCAAGTTCCTCTCCTCTTGAGTATGAAAGAAGATGAAATTGCGCTTGATAAGGCCATTGAGAGTGGTGATACAGATCTTGGTAACCACTATCCTTAATTATTTCGCTAGGTAACTCTAACCTTGATATAGTTTTCTACGTCCTCCTCATCCTGAAGAAAAAACTCCCCCTGGCGAATTTCTTCCGCATGATAAATGACCGCCCTGTAGCATCCTCCCTGATTGAGTCCTCGGCGCGGGAAACAGACTCAGAACTCCTAAAAGACTTCTATTACCAAGACGATCGTCGCGCGGACGGGGCACACGTTATTCTACGCGAAAGTATCGAGCAAAAAGACCTTGTGGTCAAGATGGAAAAGCTCAAGCTCGCAGCCAAGCTTCTCGCAGACTCGAAAGAACACGCGCTTGAGGCGAAGTCATTGGATGAATCAGCGAAGTTATTACATATGCAAGAGGTTTTCGAGAAGGATCTACAGCAAGAGCGATTCGTGGGGGATTCGGTTAATGAAACGGTGTTTAAACTAATTAGGATGGGGTACTCATCAAGAGCGAATAAAGTGAAGTCGGAATTCAAGATCCCAGAGAAGCGTTTCTGGTGGCTGAAGTTGAGGGCATTGGTGGCGAAGAGGGATTGGGGTGAGATTGAGGAGTGGGGGAGGACTAAAAAGAGTCCGATTGGGTGGGAGGTATGTTTCAATCCCTTCACAGGCAGAGAGATACTTTCATACTAATTATCGGTTCATAGCCATTTTTTAACGAGTGCCTATCTGCGGGCAACACTAAAGCTGCTTCTATCTTCATACCTAAATGCACAAACCTCCAACCAGCTGACAGAATGGATATGTGGGTTCGTTGCGGCCTCATAGTTAAAGCTGGGGAGGAAGCGTTTCGAGCAAAGGACGTAAACGCGCTTGAAATATTGCGGACGAAAGCAACTGGTGCGCCTGCATTGGAGATTGACCGACTACTTAAGCAACTTCGGCCGAACAAATAGTTACTGGAGATATGAAATGAGGAGCGGACGAGGATATGATTTTCCTACTGATTATGACTGTACATTTGACGATACCTTTTATTTTGGCTGTTATGATCAATTGATAGTGGAGGATATGATAAGAAATTAGGAGACTGTTTACTTGCATGCTCTTTCGGTATAAGATGTAATAGGATACCTAAGGATTCGGCGAACTATCGACCTAGTGAGGTTCACCAAAGAAAAAGAGGGAGAGAGGAAAGAAAAAAAAAACGCCCAGAGAAGCAAATCTCCTATGACTGTCAATTCATCAAACCCTAGCGTCTGGATATTGAAAGTTGGACCAACATTTTGCATTACCCGTAGCTCATTACGAAAAACAACATGCAAAATCGTGAACCCAATCTAACTCCTCCAGAAACCCATCCGCTATTACTGACGATCCCCACCCCCACCGCCTCGACCCCTCCCTCTGCCACCGCCTCTAGGACGCCCTCCACGATGGTCACCGCGACCCTGGTACCCACCACGGCCACCACTGCCTTGTCCACCCCGCTGGCCGTGGTTGTCGCGTGTATTTTGCGCTTGGGTTTCTTTTACGAGATCGATTATCTCATCGGGAACTCGGAGATATTTAATCTAAAGGATGTTTAGAAGGAACTTAAAACTTGATAGGAGGGGAAGGAGGTAGATACGTTATTGCCACGGACGTAGCACTCTGCTAACCTGAAGAACTTGTCACCTTCCTATAGAGCCAATGGATCAGATATTTATTCTTTAGGATACAAGAGAGAGAGAAACTAACAGGACTGGTCTGTACCACTTCCTTCAGCGTCAAGTTCATCCATGTATCACAGTTGACAAGATGTCCGTTCAAGGTCTCGCCGTTCTTAAGCTCAACCAGCATAGGGTGGCCTTGCGCCGTGTTAAGAAGTGATAACGGCAACTGCGCATGCTAGTTAGTCTGCTAATTTCTATTTATTTTTCTTTTGCCCCGCCTTGCTCAAATGGGGCTGGAAAGTGAGGGTCGTACGTACCATATTTGCGAGTTGCTGCAGATTATTGTGTGAGGGGGATAATGGTGGGGGAGTTGAAGGCCTGACGCTCGATGTCTATTTGGGGATTGGAGCTTTGATGCTAACGCACCAACGTTACTTTGGGGAGAATGCGGCTTGGCGGGCACGTGATACCAAATTCGTGTTGGTCGTAGTAAAAATGGATTAATAGAGACTTTGCGCAAACAGATCCAGCCCCGATTTCTAGCAATTTGATCAGTGCCGATCAGCTTCTGATTGGTTAAAAACCAGGGCTGGCTCAAAAGCGCAAAGTCTCTAATTGTTTGAGATTCCTACTATACTGCCCCACAAAGAATATACACAAGAAAGCTCCTTTCCTAAAATACAACCCATATCTACAACGATGAACAATTCACAGTTCATTCCTCCAAGGGCTTCTCCGCTTTATTACCCCACAACACAGGGTAATTCCTTTCAACAAACTCGCCCCAAAACGCGATGTTTCCGGCTAAAGTTTCGCTCGTCTCCTCTAACCAAGGCGACAATTCCGAACCTGCCAATATGCTCTTCGCTTGCAATATCCCCTCCAGTACTGGCGTCCATTCGCGAACCAGATTCCTAGCATTGTACACATAATGTTTCGCCTTCAACGGGCTTTGGGCATCTTTAGCGTCCAACAGCTCCACCATCTCGGGCCCAGTCCAGACCGACTTCAATTTCAACACATATTCCTTCGTATGCCCCCCGAAGTCCTCGCCGTTGTTGTACCTCAGAGAAGCGCCTGCAAACATTGATAACGCAATTCCGAGGGTTACATTGTCATCGCTAAGCCGCTTTTCCTTATCAACACATATCTCGCGTTTGCCAACAATTTCGAGAAGTTCGGCCGCATGCTTCAGAGCCCCCGTAGCAGTTTTCTTCCGCTCCGCCTTCAACTGCCGGTTCCGGAGGGCCCGCATAAATTCCCTTGCAACCGACGCTACGAAAGCGAAGTGGATTTTCTCAGCGTTACGGGCAATCTGCATGAGGATGTCTGTTCTGCCGGCTGAGTTCAAGTGACGAGCCATCTGTTCAAGCTTGGCTGCACCTAATCCCCCAGAGTTTACTTCAGAGAAGCCACGTATAAGCTCGGGGATGGCGTCGTAGTCTGAAGGCTCCTTCATAAGTTTGAGGGCCTCAACGAATTTGCGATGAGAGATGCCAGGTGAAACGGTCCGAGGGGTTAGTACGAAAGGTTGGCCTTCGATGTCAACGGTAATGGGGTTATCAGTGAGACGGGAGTGGTTTTGCTTTCGGTACATGAGACGATAATCATGCTGGGAGACGTGAACCGGAAAGAAATAATCTTGGCGAAGGCTTTCAAGAAGGGAGTCCAGCTTAGGGTCAGAGGTGGGCTGGAAGGTAGGAACGGGACCTATGGATAGATTTTAATTAGCAAATTGTTACTCTTAACTGGTTGGATTTATTGTATTTAATGGCAGGGGATAGAAAGGGGTGAGATATTACCAGTAACTCTTAACGCTGCAGCAGTAGCACTGAAGGCTCGTTGTTGAACACTGGAGCGATATGCTGAAAGTGTTGGTGGGGCACTCCCGAGACCAAAGATTCGCAAGATAGCCGCCCGAGTGCAAGCCATTGCGCTCTTTTTCCGACTGTACTGACGAATTGAAGTACTGGCAGAACGAATTGAATTCACAAACTCCCGTTCGATGATGTAGAAAGAAGTCGAGTGATCGGATGTGGTGGGGGTAATTCAGCAGTGGAGGGTCTTTACCTGAAATTTCGTAACCCTGCATTGCGGCTCTTTGATGGCTTGGCGCCCCACCAACTGTTTCCTATTCTGCCATATCCAACGACATCTGGGATTTAAGTCTCTCAACCTCCCCCCCTCCTCGACACAATCTACATACCCACCCCCGCAGCTCTTTCCCCACGATGATGTCCGGCCCGTCGTCACTGCGGCCATTGACTTGGTGCTGGACGTCAGTTTCCTCAGTCATGAAGGCCCCACCACTCAGAAAACCCACTACCCCGTTGATGAATATGGTCAAATCGTCGCAATTCGCCCGGAGCTTTATTGTCGGTGCGATACACCCTACCCCCATATTCCCTCCTCTCATTCTCACTCGGCCCTCTCACTCGGCCCTCCCACTAAGTTCTTCTTAGTCCCTCGCGAACCCAAACGCCGCATAAAGATCTATCCCCCTGTCAAAGGGCCCTCCTCCAAGAACCCTATCCAAGATCTCACTACTGCAGCCCTTGCTGTCCTTGACCCTAGCGGTGCCCGTCAGAAAATGTTTTCTCGCCAGAATAAGGACTCGATCCGTCCTGGTGACATTCTCCAAGTGCGGCGTCGTAATGGCGATCCGTTTTCTGGCGTTTTGCTGAATATTCGGAGACGTGGTGTTGATACAGCATTTTTGCTAAGGGACCAGTTGATGAGAGTGGGCGTTGAGATGTGGTTTAAGCTTTATAGTCCTGCGATTGAGGATATTGATTTGGTGCAAAGGAAAGCGAAGAGAGCAAGGAGGGCGAAGTTGTATTACATGCGGTATGCTACTCTTCTTCTTTCTGTTCGACTCTCAGCAAAGGTTTCAGTGTACTAATTAGGTTCTTGTGCTTTTTTAGGAAGCCAAAACACGATCTTGGATCTGTTGCAAATATCGTCAAGGAGTATATACGTCGTGTTAGGCCTGGGCAAAGAACGCGCAGATGAAGATAGGCTGTACCAATGTATATATATCAAAAATGATAATCCTTTCACTTCCTTTTTGTGCCATCCGTTTTGTTTCTCATAAAAATAGTCGCTTTAGTGGCCCCAAACAAATACCAAACTTTACATAATTCCTAGGAGCTAATACCAGGAATTTCTCAATCCTTAGATTCGTGTACGATGCTGTTTGGGTCGGGGCTGGGTGAAAAGAAAAAACAGTCAACTACTCATGGTCGTGGCGATTTAAAGATGAGACTACTTGAGTCATATCAGGTTTGAGGACAAAAAGTAGCGAATGGTGCCAGAAGAAACTTTTGCTGAAAAATAGTACATATTATAGTCCAAAGCGTTGGTTCTGGGGATTCGGGTTCTATTTCCAGTACTATCTCCAGATACCAAATCAGCCCTGTCTAATTTAAGCTAAGGAATTTTTTTTAAATCTCGTTTTTGTTTTCATATTGCGATATTGCAAATAATTAGTGTTTGACCTCTTTTATACGTTAAATTAACAACTGGCCCGCAGTCCTAATATACGCGTGAAAATCCCCAGCCATAAATCCATAAAAGCCTGAATTCTTTGCTCTCTTCTCATTGCATTCGCTCTCCAAACTACCCAGATAGAAGCCTCAAAAGATAAAACCCCCCGAAAATCCAAAGCCCTTTTCCTCCTCACAGCGACACAGAATGGCACCCATCCCAGTTTACGCTCACAATGCGGGCAACTCTACAGTTGAGATCATCCATCATCCCCACCGCAACAAGGGGCTTGTCGACTGGTTCAAATTCTTCACTGGCGGCTCGAAGGCAAGCACTCATGATCAAGAAGAGTCCTGCGAATTGAGTCGTCTCTCTTGGGCCCCTGAGATTTCTCTCTACCCTCCACAAGTTCCGGAGCTTGACCTTGGCCCGGCCTTCAACATCGAGACCGTTTTCAAACGTGACCTTAGCACTACCAACTTCCACTGTGAGTTTATATTCTCGTCTCTCCCTCTTAATAAATTGGCAACAAGTCTAATGAAAACGTTACTCTCTAGTCTCCCGCCAGATCGACGATGGACTCATCGTGATGATGAGGGGAATGACAATTTTCTTCTTTCTTGTTTTTCTCGTTTTGTCTTGCAAGAAAATCTTTTTTTGGGTCGGACGTATGTAGTTCGTTTTTAAGTTTCATATATGTATAATATGGGAGTACTAGGGTCAGGCATATTAAGATGGAACAGGTCTCACGCTTTTTGTATGGTGACCTCGTGGAACGGAAAATTCCGGTGTTCCATCTCCACTACCCTAACCCGAGTAGAATGTCTGGTTTTGCTTTACTGAGAATATACTGAGTTTGTATTGTCCCTCTGTAACGAGTACATGTATCTCTTGATCTGAGGCCCTCCCGCGATCTTATGTAATCATATGATTCGTGCTTCACCCGGAAATTACATCCTAGGGCAAGGTGATCGGGCTGAAATACCCCTAGAACATGGCGTTGATTTTACACACCGAGTCTTAAGATCCCCTCCATATAAGGAAGCATAGTTCATGATACTGCAAACCTCTGTGTATATATGAATATCCAGTCTTCCGCCATATGGCTCACCGGCTAGTGTCTCCAACCTAAAGCAGCCCCCAAATAAGCAGAATACGCTAAATAGCCGCCTGAATAATTGACAGCCAAATATGGCAAGGAATAATAAGAAACCCAAATAGTAGAAAGCCTACGTAGGCAGTAGAAGCCCTACATAGGTGGAGTAAAGAATAGAGCCAAATAATAGAGAAAGGCCGGGGGCGGCACGAAAGGAAGTAAATATACATGTATCCAACGAATACACCTACTGAAATGTCGAGTGATATATTGTGATAGCAACGGCTTCTTCTTTATTCTGTGAAGTATTAGTAGGTTAGAGGTGTTGACCAGTTAGTTTAGATCACAGTCCATCCCAGCACCCCGTCTATTGCAATTCAGGTCCGTACCTGGTCAGGGTCATCATCCAAGTTATCAAAAAAAATCGGGAATAGCTGTGCCTCAGTTACCGTGCTCTAATTAGCCAGCATGAAACCACCCACCTCCACCAGTAGAGTGATCGCCTTTAAATATGATACAAAAGGAAAAAGTATGGACACAACCCCCCCCCCCAAAAATATACACCTTGAACAACTTTTTATCTATCCGGGATTCAATGCAGAACTTTGATGAGACCACGAACGAGAATTGATCGGAGATCTCTAGAAGAAAGAAAACGATAAATACAAATATCCAAATATACAAAGATTTACAAAGTAGAACGCCGTACCATGGATAACCCTCGCTTAAGAAAAGAAGTACTGACTTTCCTCGATTGTCTTGACATCGAATTGGCCCTGTACAAAGAACACAAAGTCAGCCCACCACCCATCGATAACGGTAATGATAGATCTCACCTTTTCTGGCAACGGCGGAAATACCAACGGCATCCACACATTTGTCACCTTCAGATGCTGATTCGCCAATTTCTTCTTTTTCTGTGCCGCTGCCCCCGACTCTAGCTCGGTATCGTCCTTACTCTCATCCAGGAGATCGGGTTCATCTGCCATATCAAGGTTTCCATCACCCAAGACTGCATCGATACTGTCTAGCTCCACTTCGCGGTCGTTCTCCTGAGCGTACTCTGGGTCGATACCTTCCTCTGGATGTTCTTCGATCTCGTTCTTAAACAATCCCTCCCTACTCATAAGTACGCTGGGGGTAATCATCGCTATGCCGCGGGCCCGCTCTTCTGCGCTGTCACTGTTGATCAATCGCTCTCTCTGTCGCTCCCACTCGAGATCTTCTTCCATTGTTAGGGTTGCCTTCTTCGCATCACCCTTTTTGAGAACTTCCCGTGCATAATTTGCGCGCAAATCTTTAATTAGTTTGGTAACTGGTTCATCGTTCGAGATAGTCTGGAGGTAGCGGTAGCCTTTATAACGGACTTCGAATTCTTCTTTGAGATTTTGCATGACGTTGCTTGAATGTAACTCTATGAAGGCTTCGCGGAGAACCTGATTTAACGTGTCGACATCGCTAGGATGTGTCCAGAAGGAATCGTGGACGGATGCAAATGTGAGTTCTTTTTTGTGACACATCATCGCAGACATAAGCATGTGAGTTGCGTCAAGGGAGTGGATAAAGTTTGGTGGAAAAGCCGTCATCTGTTTGCGGGAGTTTATCTGGTCGACGACGGTGGGGTCGGTGATATAAACGTTCTGGAGGTTCGTGGAGACGATTTGAACTTTACTACGGCGGTATGGCTGCACGACAGGGAGCTTGAGGGGGGTTGTCCATACTACACTTGTCATAAATTCAACTCCTTTCCTTCCCTTCGCTTTAGCCTTAGGTTCCTCGTTGACCCCTTTCTTCTTCTGGCTGCCCTCTCCCGACTTCTTTCTTCCCCTTTTCTCCTTGGGTTTCCCGCTCTCTTCGACATCCTTAGTTTCAGATTTTTCGGCACTTCTATTGTCCAACAGTTTATAGTCCATCTGAGAGGGTGATATTGAGAGCGAAATCCGTTTCGCGCAGGTAGCCAACCAGTTCTGAATTTGACTCGCGCCCGAGAACATAGTCACGACGGAATCAAAAACCTTATTTGTGATATAATAAGCCAACCTATGCGCGGACGCCGGGTCGAGCATATGCTCTTTCAGCGACTCGATCTCTTTCAGCTGACTCGCGATTTGTGCTTTTGCTCCTATAAGAGTAACGCCGTAGACGTTCGTCATGACAGTCTGTTTAACGACTTTCCTGGTGACAACGCCATTTAGCAGCTTTGCAATTTCTTTCCCTTTCTCAGCCTCCTCCTGAACAGCGGCTTTAACGAGATTTGCCACGCCAGTATAGACATCCGATGGCTTATCGGAGGGCACAAGATTGACTTGCTTTGCACCCATCAGGTCTCCTCCTAACGCCGCATAATGTTGCAGTCCATTACAGGTTCCATCCTGCGCGACTGGGATGCTGCAAATATACTTGGTGGGGTCTTCCATCGCAAAAGCATCCCTGAGTGCAAAGCAAACAGAAAGACACTGCCAAGGATCTTCGGCTTGCAGCCACCACTGTTTTCCTTCAAGTGGGTTATTGGCAGAGTCAATTACGTCGTCTATATGCTCATCGACAAAGCGCTCCCGATCGTCGAAGGAAACTTTATCAACGCCACAAAGGTTGGAGAGATGGATCTTGAGCCATCGCAATCCTCTCTCACCAAGCTCCTTACCCACATCAAACATCAAGAGACCCCGAGAAAGATCATCACCGATATGGTTCAGGTTTGGGGGGATGGGATAGGCGCGGCCACGAAAATCCACGTTATGGGGAAAGTAAAATCGATCGAATAAGAACTATAATCTCGTTAATTTCCCCGTTAGGAAAAAAAATTAAATGCAACTTATCTGGAAAACTTACAGCTCTCGCAATCTCCACCTTGAAATTAACACTACATCTCTGACTGTGATTATTCCTCACCTCATTCTTAATCATCCTAACTTGCTCCAGCCATTTATACCTGACCCTGGGGTCATCACTCGGCGCCGGTTCGGGTGGCAAGATAAGGTCCTTACTTGCAGGTGGGATATCTGCGAACTCTTTCTCACTGTTCCACACCTTTACCACTACATCGAATACGGAACGATTAATTCTCCACCCGGTCTTCCCAAGAACATCCAACGACGCAAAAAGTTCCGTTAAATCACCCCTCCGGCTCGCAGTCTGCACATATTGCCTCTGCTCCAGTGAACCCTTGGTTCGTACAGCCCGAACCTGTGTATAGTAGTACCCACCATCTTTCCAGTTCTGCCACTCGCGCGGCACCACAACCATTGGCAGGAGACGGCCAAGGATACCCTGCTTGAGATCTTCGGTGCCCAAGCGTTTCAACAAGTTCGGATCAAGTTTAATTACACCAAGTTTTTTTCCTTTAACGAATTGATAGGTGTGGTAGAATGCAGGGAGATCGAGAGAGGCGGGTTCGCTGTTGGGATCGGTGGTGGATTCAGTGGTGGGAGCGATAGTGGGAGCTTTGGCGCAATGAAGGAGCATAGTCAGAAGGACTGCACCCAGCTGTAGTAAAAAAATACGAGTCAGTAAAATATTCAGGCAACTATGTCTCGAGAAAAGAAGCCATTGGTAGATGCATACTTTTGCCTTCACAGTCACCGGCCACTCTGGTAAAATCTCCTCTATAGACTCGGACGGCACGCCCGCTCTCGCCCGCCTTATTACTGACCCCCATGCATTTCTATCCTCTCGGAAGAGATCTGCCAACTTATCTTTGTTCTTGACGTGTCGAAACAATTCCGCATTCTTCTTTTTCTGGATCTCCTGCGCGAGATACTCCGCCTCAAGCATATGTCCTATATGCATCACTGCCCGCGAGGTCTTTACTCCACTATGCGAATCGGAATTATGCATCTTCAGCAGCTCGACCATCACAATCGCCGCAATTTTCTCCGGAGGCAGCAGTCGCAGGAACGGGCCATATAGGCAACGTTCATGAGCACCTGCTGAGCGATCGTCCTTCTCTGCAATACGGACACGGGTGATTTCCTCCGTGATCAGTGGAACGAAGGATTGATGCCATTCCCAGAGCAAAGAGTTGAGAGGCTGGTGGACTGAGAGTACACCTCGGGCTGCCAGTGCGTCGTGATCCCTTTTCCAGCGCTCTTGAGCAGACGAGAACGCATCCTCTTCAAGGAGTCTCTGACGCTCGATTTGGATCGCAAGATCCTCTTTGCCGTTGATCGAGTACTGCTGTGGCATGTGCTCAGGGTCAATGAGGGAGCGAAGGGACTGTTGGATGGCAGCAAGCCCAGTGCCTTTCGTAGCGACAGACTTAATCTCTGGGAGGGATTCGGTGGAGGGACGGTAGGTGGCAGGTTCTTCGAGGAGGGGACGGTTGGTTTCATGGAGTTCTGAGACTTTAAGTTGGCAGATCTGGAAGCGTTAGGTATGGCCTCTTGGGTAATTTTATGGGTACTTAAACTGATGGAGACATACTTTTGCAATCTTAATGACTTCGTCGTCCGTTAAAACCGGTAGCACTAGAACGTCCCCAATTCCGTGGCCTGACTGTTTCCAAACCCCAACGTACTGGTCGAGATACCTCTGCCCCTCCAGAGGTTCGTACTTCAGGCTTGCCTTCAGCAACAACGCGAACGTCGTGGCATTTCCAGCAATATTGAACTGTGCTTTCATCTTATCCTCATACCACATGAAGAACACCTTCAATTCCTGGGGGCTATTAGCCCTATCCAACAATGCTTGCAGGAAGACATTGTGTGCGTTAACCAGGATCGGCGAGTCTTTGCCCAGTATTGACGACATCTGAGACAACATTAAGTGCGCGCGAACCAGATGTCCAGTTTTTAAGCACGCATCAAATAGTGCAAGAAGTTCGTGCTTGTCCATCTTGATCCGTCGTTCCGTCTCGATAGTTTCTGGGGTTTCTAGGATGACAACCTTCGCGGGATCCACAGGTGTCGCATATTTCTGAGTACTCCGGCTGTACTGGTCGCGGGGAGAGATCGGAGGGGGGGGATAATAGTCGGGAACCACCCGAAGAGTTGCATGGGCTTCTGCGGCGGCTTTAACTGGGGAAGTGGCGGTGGAGTATGTACGATTAATTGAGTTTAGGGAACTTGCGCCATGAGATTTGGGAGAAGTTGAGTTTGTTTTAGAGGATCTGTGGCTCTGGAGATACCGCTGCTGTGAAGGGGCCAACCAAGGAAGAAATAAAGAATCTGAGAATGAAGTAAGACGTAGATTTGTTCGTAGAGCGTCGCGAGGGACCCGTTTGCTGGCAGCCCACACAAGCATATTCAAAAAGAACAAGATTTATCCCTCCTTCTTTCTCTTCCACTTCCTCTTTGACTTTCGCTTTCCCTTTTAATTTCACTTTCTCTCTCTTTCGGGTTCCGCAATGGCTGAATAGTCTTGCGGTTGAGAATGAGGGACGAGAGGAGATGCGGGGTGAAATAGATGAGGATACGGAGGGGAGAGAAAGATAGGTAAAATATCAGAGGATGGAAGATAGTGGGGCCAGAATTGATTATTTATCAATTGAGGCGACTTGAGCTCTCGCGGGGGCAAAAATTGATCCTCACAGTTGGTGGAGGGTCTTTTTTTTTCTTTTCTTTTTCCTTCTTTTTTTTTTCTGTCGTTTGTGCTAACGCTATCGCCACGTGACTCTGCCAAGATGTCATCCCTGGCAGCTTATCGGGAGACGGCATCGCATCACGACAGCCGTTGGGAAAACTCACATCATAATGGAGGCCCATGGAATAAATCATTTTATTTCCTTAAAAACCCGACAACGCTTTCGCATTAACAGAACCGTAAATTATTGGACCCTGAGCGTTACCGTGGTAGGTTTAAGTGTTTATTCCTTGGCAACAATCCCATTGTATACATCTACATGTATACGACCTATATGTGATGCTTATCAATGCACTATTTATCCCCGCTACCAGTTTTTTGTTCGATCAATATGGTATTTGTCATTTCTCTGTTTGCCTACCTCTTCTGCCCTCCTTAGCCACCCTATTCCATTACACCCTAATTCTAGGCCTCACATACATGTATCCCCCCCACATACATGTGCAATCATTAGATCTCGAAAGCAATTATCTACATGCATGGACATACACTCAATAGTCGAGGATAGCCAAGACTACATGTGCTGCTATTAATTCAAACAACCCAACAAAGTACATGTAGCGCTATGTAATGATACATGTACTTCACCTTCCCTCAACACGATAGAAAATACATACATGTATACATGTATCTAAGCCAGTCATGGCCACTCACTCGTCCAAATCTCTGCGTCGGATCTAGCCCTAAGCCCTAAATGTCCATGCACCTCGACAGAATCTTCCACTTCACCTCTCCAACTGCGGCGCTGGACAGGGCATAGCTCACGTGCACAACAATTTTCTTCACGAAAACAAAGAAAAAAAAGAAAGAGCCGAAAATTCAAAAAAAATAACTGAGAAAAGATGTCGACAAAAAAGCCTCGAGGTTATCCGTTCTGGCTTGGTGGCAGCTCGAGCTGTATGGCTGCGCTCGTCACACACCCCTTGTAAGTACTGATATCTTGGAAACGGAACAGATATTGAATCCGGGCGCTGACATTTTTGGTTGGTAGAGATCTTGTCAAAGTGTGTACACATCACGCTCTTTGCAGCTAATCTAGCGACCGAGGTAATTGACTGGATGAATTTATAGGTACGCCTGCAAACGGCAGCAAAAGCTCCTGGTGTAAAGCCGACAATGCTCGGAACGCTTGTCAATGTCGCGCGTCATGAAGGTACGAAAGACATTCTAGAGCTTTAATTTTGGGGACATTCACAGTTGAACTATTCCAGAATGTAAGCCCCAGAAACAAGGCGGAAAATTGCCCGTGAGCTCCGCGGTAGTTAAACAGAAATCGACTCTTGGAATGGGCAACTGTGAATGCCCCGATTCGATTGAAGAAATGACCTAATGTAAACCCTATCGCTTTCTAGGATTTCTGGCGCTGTACAGTGGGGTAGGTCTTGGTACGATTCATAAATTGGTTAACAGTTATGGGGCAATTCCTTCCTGACACACGCGTTTCTACAGCTCTCTGCGAGTCTATTACGGCAAGGTTAGCCTCTCGCATACCATACCGAGATTCGACGTCGACTGTTAACATGGACATATAGCGACATACTCGACCACCCGCTTCGGCGTCTACGAAAAAATGAAGACCAAATTCACACACAATAATGAAAAACCCTCATTCATAAAGTTAGTTGCAATGGCCTCAGCATCAGGATGGGTTGGTGGTGCCGCTGGTAACCCGGCAGACATAATCAACGTTCGCATGCAACAGGATCGCGCAAATCCGCCCGAAAAACGGCGCAATTACAAAAATGCGCTTGACGGCCTCATCCGTATGTCTTCCCATATTTTATAAACTAGCGAGATACGACTCAGAAGCTTGCGTATGAGAGTGAACGAAGATCGCTGGAGATTCACTACATCCGGTGGGCTGTATTTCGCCAGTTTATATAGCATCTTTCCTCTCACATCTCACGCTCTAACACTCCCTACGTACAGGAATGGCACGGGAAGAAGGCCCACGCTCCCTTTTCCGCGGCATTTGGCCCAACACACTTCGTGCGGCGCTCATGACAGCTGCTCAACTGGCAACATACGACCAGTTCAAATCGTACTTGTTGTTGACACCGTTCTTCGCAGATAGTGTGTGGACACACTTTACTGCCTCCCTCTTGAGCGGGCTTGTTGCGACGACAATCTGTTCTCCCGTTGATGTTATCAAGACGAGGGTTATGACAAGCCACGATACCCATGGGATTGTGCATTTGTTGTCAGACATCACGAGAAAGGAGGGGGTGAGCTGGATGTTTAGGGGATGGGTGCCGAGTTTTATGAGGCTAGGGTAGAGGTTATCTATTCCTAGAAATATTGTTGCTCACTACTAACAAATGAAATAGACCACATACTATCCTGACATTTGTTGCATTGGAGCAGCATAAAAAGGTGTGGCGATGGTTTAACGAAGAGAGCGATGGGTTGTAGACGATGGGGCGACGACGCAGGAAGGATGCAGGTAACTATTTTTTTCCCGTAATTTTAGATACCTAACTAGCGATTTAGATATAGATTAGCACAGGGGTAATTCGTTAGAATATTTTGATACCCCACCCTCATGTTTACTTCCCCGACTTTCTAAATACATAAAATCGTACAAAATCAGCATGATGAGTTATAAACTAGAGATCTATTTAGGGCTTTAACGCAATGCTATGTTTCCATCCGTAAATGTAAATTTCAAGACCAAGCTATTCAAGTTTCTCAGGATGCTTTTCTTGTGCCTTGGACTCGGAACCTGGACATCAAAACAAGCTTACCCGAAATATCTCACACCACTGCTTCTCGGATTCTTCTCTGGGATAAATATGTGATTAATAGGTTTTTCCGGAGTCGGTATTCCGGACGCAAGCTAAAAATAGAAAGGTATATGATAATAATCTCTAGCCCATAGGGCAGGTCTCCACGCTTGGACATAAACCTCAGAAACCCCTCTCCCCATCTAGAAACAGAAGCCAGCAGCCAACACCTAGAGAGGCATGGAAATGACGTCCACCGTTTCTCCTTAACCCCTATAAAGGAAGCCTTGTAACAGGCTTCTACTTTGGTGTCGGTGTGCTTGACTGCTGTAAACTAGCTTCCATCGCATCTAACCGCTTGCTCATAGCCTCGATCTTCTCAAAAATCTCGCTTGATACGCTCGCGAACTTTGTGCTCAGGCTATCCAACAGCTCGTCTACCACTGCTGTCAACTCGCCGGGAACGTCTTCCGATAACTACATATTTCCAATATATTAGCCTCCTCGATGCCTCATGAGGGATATAGTTCCAGAAAGAGAGCGTGTTGACTAGGTGATCTTACGGTGGAGGTGTCCTGAGTGTTTGTCGTTGGAGAATCGGTTTTCGTGGATTCGTTGGTCATGACGGGGAAAATAAGTAGCATACAATAGCTTAGGGGCCTGGTAAGAGCTTGTGTGAATAGGTTTTTGGAGATGAGATCAGGATCGGTGATTTATTCCAACAGGATGGTCAAAGCTTCGAGACACCATGGAACTCCATGTACCAGTGGTAACCCCGCTGTCACCCCTCATAGCTGTGCTCCATCATATGAGAACTTTGTGTTAGGACCCACCGTAACAAAATACAAAACTTTCAATCAAGAATTATAGGATCAATATAATTATGGTAAAATATTCTACCTGACTCCCTCAAGATCTACAGTTACTAATGACATACCCCTCCCTGCTCAGGCTTCCGAAGCTCGTCTCTACTCCTTCTCTCCCGAAACCCGCGATAGTCTCCGAAAGTTCCGTCTTGGAACTTCACGCGCTTCAAAGCCTCAAGCCGTAATCTGTGCGTCTTCATCGACTCTGTTAACCCTCTGTTCATTCGAGTCCACAGCTCCTGCTCTCCTCCAGTCTCACGACTAACAAGCAGCCCCCCTCCCCCCTCCTCTACGTAGACCAAATCGATAAAAAGAACCTTGAAATCAAACCCCAAGATAGCGGCGAAATCTATACTACCCTCGCCGCCATATCCGAAGAGCTTCCCGAGCACTCCCCGCGTTTTGTTCTGTTGTCATACCCACTAACATTGAAGAGCGGGAGACAAGCTGCTCCGTATGTATTGCTGTTCTATATGCCGCCAACTACGAATAGTGAGCTGCGCATGCTATATGCAGGGGCAAAAGAGTTGATGCGGAATACGGCAGAGGTTGGAAAGGTCATTGAGGTCGCGGATGAGGAGGAGGTGTTGGGCGTCGAGGAGATATTGATGGGTTAGGCGTGATGGGCAGGGTTTCATGGAACTTCTTTGAGGAGTTTGTATAATAGGTTTTAGCCTCTGGAATGGTCTATGGAGCCTGGAAGCAATGCTATTCAATTCGGGATAACGAAAGATGATATCCATCCCCCTTTTGAAGACTACACATCCACTATTGTTGCACTTACAAATCCTTTAAAAATCCTTCCACGACCTCCTTCAGATCACTCAATCCTACTTCCACTTTTTGTTTCGTCTTCTTAACCTGCACTTCCACCATTTTCTCTTTCGCCCAAGCCCTTCCCAGCACAACCATGATCGGATATCCGATTAGATCAGCATCCTTCATCTTCCACACTAAATCCCTCTCCCTATCATCTAGGAGTGTATCAACGCCTTCCCCTCCCTCAAGACCTCTGGAGCTCAATACATCATAGGCCTCCTCTGCATCCATCCTCATCGTAACGTCTTTGTAAACCACGATTGCCTCGAATGGCGCCACAACACGCGGCCAGCATAATCCATTCTCATCTTTATACCCGTCTGCAACCGCGGAGATCATTCGTGAAATGCCAATACCATAGCAGCCCATCACAATGGGGTTCCATTCCCCTTTCTCATTGGTAACCACTGCCTTCAGAGGCCCCGAGTATCTGGTGCCCAAATGAAAAGTGTGCCCAAGCTCCACTGCGCTCGTCACTGTTAAGCTTCCTTCCTCGCACTTCGGGCATCTGTCTCCCGCCCTGATCTTCAGTAGATTTAACGGCAAATCCGTGGCTGGATCAGACACCATGCTCGTCGTCGGGATCCGCTTATCAGCAATAAATTCACGGAATATGGGCTGGTCGCTATGGTTCGAGAAGGATGCCTCGGTGACAGAGCGCGGGAGACGGAGATCAAACAAATTAATGATCTGCGAATAGGTGCCGTTTTCTGAGTCGACAGAGTATTCGCTGAAGCTCTCGATGTAAAGGTTGAGCGCGGAGGCGCCCACGCTGGGGTCAAATTCAGGGATAAGAGACTTAATTTTATGCACGTTAACTCCATTGCTTGGTTTTTCTTCGTCGCGGGTGTGATTTTTCGGGTAGAAGATGTTTAGAAGAGTTTTGCGGTCGTGAGTGATGCCGTGAAATACGGCAATGTCGGCGGGATCTTCTATAGTGAGTGACGTGGACGGAGCACGTGCACGGGCAGCTTCTTCATTAGAGGTGTAGGTGCAGGAACTGCATAAGAGAATGTTGTCTTCACCGGAGGGGGAAGGGTAGTGGTACTCGTGGGAGAGTGTGCCACCAATATTGCCGGAGTCAGCTTCGGCCTGAGGATAAGAGTCAGTGTACATGATTCAAGAGATAGGAAAAGTAGAAACAACTTACTACAATGTAAGGGAGCTTAATCTCATCAAAAAAAGCCCTGTATGCACCCTGGACTTCGTGATATGTTTCTAATGCCGCAGCCTCGGTTGAGTCGAATGTATAGAGATCTTTCATGGTGAACTCTCTCCCCCGTAAAAGGCCAGCACGAGGGCGGCGTTCATCGCGAAATTTTCGACCTGTGGTAGAACAAGATATAAGTTTGATATTGCGATAACAGTAGAACTGGACGAACCTATTTGGTAGACCCTCAACGGAAGTTCTTTATAAGAGTTTATGAGAGAACCTATAAGAGTTGTAATCTCTTCCTCGTGGGTCGGGGAAAGCAATAATTTGGTTCCCTTGCGATCCTTGAATCTGAAGAGCTATCTTGGCTGTCAGCACCCTCCCACCGTACCCAGAAAAGAGGTGATTCTACTTCTGCGCCACCCTTAGAAAGTCGATCCGTTTTCGCCCATAACTTCTCCGAGGAGATTGTAGAAAGTGCAAGCTTTGAGGCACCTCAGGCTGGGGTTAGTACTTTTCGTTCCCCCCGTTCGTGATAGTGTCGTGCTAACCAATTGAGCGCATGTGTCTGTCAATCAGTCTTTCCAATTTCTCGTGGACTCGTTGGCCAAGAGGAAGGTAGTGAAAAACGCCTGAGTGAGCCTGAGCACGAGTTTGGTCAGCTTTTACTTGATCCAAATGTGTCTGAGATAGATAATTTTACCTGTCGTAGAAAACCTGTTCGAACAAGCAACGAATGCACATCCTCTAGTCTCCCCAGGCCATCAGCAAAATTCTTTCTTCATGCCACATTATTTACGAAATTTTACTGACAGACCTTGAAGATCCTTGGGAGCAATTCCCCCACTTGGGGCAAAAAAGGTTGATCGTCGATTTCTATGATCCGTCTGCAATTGAGATGAGCATCTAGGATAAATTACAGATATAGTTTCCCTCAGCACAAGCCGAACATACCGTCAGAAATCTAACCAACGACGGAGATCTCAGGGCAATCTTCTGAGCACATGGCCTGCAGAGATGGAGAGAACTTGCTGGAGAAAGCCGGGAAACCATTTTTTTTCCGCTCTTGCTTTTGCTTTTGCTTTTGCTCTAGCTCCGGTTTGTATTTTTCCCACTCTTCTTTCAATTTGAGATGGAGTTGCAGGTATATCTACTACTCCAAGTGTGGGGTGGAGCAGCAGCGATGATGTTAGAGAGAAACGAGAGAGGCTTGATGCTTACTGCCCAGGGATGCCTCGATATGTACGACCCCTGCGTAGTATTGGTTCCAACCCCCGCCGAAAATTTCAGGTCCCACTTTTTTCTTTTTGCGACAAGAAAAACCCTCCCCAAGGGACAATCCGGTACAGACAGCGAGGAGAAGGATTCTTGCGCCGTTTGACTTTGCACTCCCCACCCTTCCCCCCCACAAGCCATAAACACCAGAAATGGCGAAAAAATCAAAGTCAAATTCAAAGCCAATGCCGGAAGCCCAAGTCGTAGCCAAATCTACGACAATCTCCAATCCTGTTGGAATCTCGGATGCCCCGTTACTTTCGGCCGACGCTCTGGCAAAGCTCACGCAAACCATCCAGACTAATTTCGACAAAGCGAAATTTCAGGAACGAGCCAAAAATCCCCATCCTGCTAAGGAAAATGGCAAAGGAAAGAAAAACACCAAGAAGGATAAGAAAGAGGTGAAGGGTCTGCCAGTTAAAAGGCCCACGGAGAAGCCGGCCCTGGAGAAGCAGGATGACAAAAAGAAGGAAAAGACGGAGGCGACGAACGGCGCCCGAAGCAAAAAGCGACTGCGAGATACGGACGATCCAAAGCCCGAGCACCCTGTGCCGACAAAGCCTGCGCGTCCCAACGGCAAGGTCAAAGATATCCTTCCAAAGAAACCGGGAAAGAAAGAAAAGATTGACAAGGAAGCTCTTCTGAAGGAGATCATCGAATTAGGAGGTACTCAAGAAGATCTGGATCTGGTTAATGATATAGAGTCAGACTCTGAGATCGAAGAGACAGAGTTCAGCGATTCCGGCAAGGCGACAAAGGGTTTGAAGAATGAGTTGGAAGGATTCATGAAAGAGATTGGGTTGGAGGGGGGTAAATTTGACGCAGAATGGGAAGAGGAAAATGGAGAGGAAGAAAATGGGGAGGAGGATGAGGATGAGGATATGGATGGGGAGGAGGAAGAGGAGGAAGAGGAAGAGGAGATTAAAATAATCTCAACTATCGCGACTCCTGCAAAAACTGATGTCAAGTCAAAAGGCAGCAAACTGGTAATCTCCATATACACTCCGTGATCTCCCAAGCTCTACTCTTTCTTTCGCCTACTAAATTTCCCAGCTCTTCCCTCCCCGGCCCGATTGGCATGCCCATGAACTCCCCCTCCTCCCCACCCCCACAACCCACCCGGCGCCAGCAGCCATCGAAGCGCTCTACGCCAAAGCTAAGGCCCTCCTTACTTCTGAAAACTCCGTCTACTCTACCTCCCACCTCACAAAGTCCTCCGACCGTCAGTTCTTAAGCACTATCATGACCTCAGGGACCTTGACCGACAAGATCTCTGCCCTGACACTGATCTGTCAAGAATCTCCCCTCCACACCACAAAAACACTGGAAACTCTCCTCGGCCTGGCCCGGAAGAAGTCACGCTCCCAAGCTGTGTCTGCTATGGGCGCGATCAAGGATCTTTTTGCGTCCGGTGTAGTCCTACCGCCCAACAGGAAGCTGAAGTTCTTTTCGAAGCAGCCCGGGCTAGGAAGTGAGGAGTGCACCGACCTGCATCTCTTGCTATGGGCATATGAAGACTGGCTAAAAAGTTTCTATTTCGAAATTCTAAAAACACTGGAAGCATTGTGTTCCGACCAGCTTGAATTCGTGCGCACCCATGCCGTTGGCTACGTCTGGGAGCTTCTTCGAGAGAAACCGGAACAGGAAGCGAATCTTCTTCGCCTTTTAGTCAACAAGCTTGTATATCCCCCCCTTTCCCCAAATCATATGTCCTCACTCGGCCCTGACTAACTCGGCCGGATGTGACAGGGCGACACCGACAAAAAAGTCTCCTCAAAGGTTTCTTTCCTTCTTCTCAAGCTTCAAGCTTCTCATCCCGCTATGAAATCAATCATTATCAACAGTATTGAATCTGAAGTTGTCTTCCGGCCTGGTAACAGCGTGCATGCGAAATACTATGCCATCATCACGCTTAATCAAACAATTCTGTCTTCACGCGAGGTCAGCGTTGCTAACAAACTTCTCGATCTCTATTTCGCCGTCTTCACCTCGTTGCTCAAGAAAGACCAAAAGGGTGCTACGACTAGTGTAAACGTGACTGGCCCGGGTAGCACGCATACTAAATTTGGAGAGGATAAGCCAGTAACACCACAAAGAGGAGGAAAGATGAATAGGAAGGCCCGCCTAAGAGCAGAAGCGGAGGAGAAGGGGAAGCAATTCGCTGAGGAGATGAATGCGAAGTTGATTAGTGCGGTGCTGACCGGGGTAAATCGCGCGTTTCCATTCTCGCAGGTAGACGATGAGGTGTTTCAAAAACACATGAATACGTTATTCCGCATCACACACTCAGGCAACTTTAATACCAGTATACAGGCGTTGATGTTAATTTTCCAAGTGGCAAATAGTAAACAGGTATATTATATCATCCTCAAGAAATCGGTTTAAATATACAAGTAACTAACTAGAAGATGGCAGGCGGTATCAGATAGATTCTATCGAACCCTCTATGAGTCGCTCCTCGACCAGCGCCTAGTTAGCTCATCCAAACAAGCAATGTACCTCAACCTCCTCTTCAGGGCTCTCAAGGCGGATACCCAGGTGAAGCGTGTCAAAGCGTTCGTGAAACGAGTTATTCAAATCGCAACGTTCCACCAACCTTCTTTCATTTGCGGGGTGTTGTTTTTGCTCAGTGAGCTTGAAGGCGCTATTCCATCGCTTCACTCGTTGCTCGATACACCACAGGAAACGGAAGCGGATGAGGAGGAAATATTTAGGGATGTGCCCGAAGAAGGAGAAACGCTAGCAGAAGGAAAATCAGAAGAGAAGCGAGTAGAGTATGACGGAAGGAAAAGAGATCCCTCGCACGCCAACGCCGATAGGAGCTGCCTTTGGGAATTGGTATATCCCCTCCCACGAAATATATCGGCGTATATGTTAGAGAATGCTAAAACTAACATCGACCGATCTAGGTCCCATTCTTATCTTACTACCACCCATCCGTTGCCCTCTTCGCTTCTCACCTTCTTGAAAAAAGGAAAATGCCTTCCAAGCCAGATCTCGGCATGCACACACTCACGCACTTCCTTGACCGCTTTGTCTACCGCAACGCCAAAAGCGCACACTCCCAAGGCCGCGGGTCCTCGATTATGCAGCCTCTTGCCGGGGGCGACATGCGAGGCATGGTGCTCTCAACCCGTGGCACGGGTAAATCAGCAGCCCCAGTCAACTCTGAGGTATTCTGGAAACAAAAGGTTGAGGATGTGGCAGTCGATGAGGTATTCTTTCACAAGTATTTTAACAACGTTGCACCGAAAAGGGGGTCTGCTGTAGAGAAGACGAAGAAGGATGAGGAGGATTCTGAGGCAGAAGAGGGGCAGGACGAGGAAGAGATCTGGAAGGCGCTCGTGGGAAGTCGACCAGAGCTTGAAGGTGACGATCTGGATGCCGACGATGTGGACTTTGACGATGAGAATGAGGACGATGATATGGATGTGGATGAGGAAGATAATGCATCTATCGTAGAGGAACGGAAAGACGACGAGAAAGAGAGTGATGAGGGCCCAGACTTTGACGACGACGATGACGACGTCTGGAGCGATGAAGCTGATGTGCCGGAGGATCTGCAGAAGGTGTTTGAGGCGGAACTTGAGATGGCGTCCAAAAAGAAGGTGAAGGAAATTAAGACACCAAAGGAGGACGAGGCGGATGATAGGAAGAAGAAGAGAAGAAAGCTAAAGAATCTGCCGACGTTTGCGAGCGCCGATGAATATGCAGATATGCTGTCTGATTAAGCCAGTGAGAAGCAGCAGGAAATCAGTTATATAGGTCTGTAAAATAGTCAAGGGAGAGACTCGGGCAGACACCAAAAATCTGCAAGGTGACGAGCAACACGAGCATCTACGGTATGGATTGAGCTTCTCTGCCGATTAATGTGTATAATTACAAGAAAAGGCATTCTGTAGTCTAAATCCAAAACCATAGAAGTATGAGATAGTGGAGATGGTAGAAATTTAGCATATATAGCGTCTTCCATCCCAAGGGATCGCTCAGGGCCCAGATAAAACCATGACATTTTCTCTAAAACTAACCCGAACGTCACAATATCTCTTTTCTCGGCCACTCAGACGGTCACTATAAGTTTATATTGACGGCATTTGGCTACTGGAGAGGCTCCTGCCTTAGTTTTTTTTTATAAGCCCCAAAATAAAAGAACAAAAAAGAGAGCTTCGAATCATAGTCAATCACTCGAACGTGGAGCAAAAGATGGTCAAAGGCCAAGCATTTCCAACGCGACCAGAACAGGGGGTTGCATTCGAACTCAACCAGCGCGAAATCTCATCTCGCCCACCTGATCCCTCCAACTATGGCCCCCTATATGAGATGCTATATCTCACAAAACAAGCCCTTCGAGAAGACAATTCTTTCTCACCCCTTTAATCATCGCATCGACTTCATCTTTCCCACAGATCTATACCAGCTTATCTCAGATGATTTATACTCCACATCCTTAGCACTCTCGAGGCCTCTGCTCTACCATAGACTTTGCATGCCGTTATCAGCAATCGTGGAGAAGGAGTTCTTCCATAGATACATCAAAAATGGTTCATCATTGCTAAACACCAAACTATAATTGCGAAGCATATCTAATACTGCAGTAGGCAATGTGATCATGCTCTCGCAAGGTCGGATCGATGTTGATGACGTTTACTCCCTCAACGACGGAGTGCTGCGTTTGTCTCTCCGCAAAGAGACGTATGAGAAAGCAGGTTTAGTTGGCAAGCCAGCTCGCTTCGGTAATATAAATGGTAAAAAGAAACCAAATCGATACCGTAAGTAATCATTTTTTTCCTTGAGATGCAATCGATATTACCTAGAGCCCTTTCTAATGCGCACATAGTGGTTGAAATAAACCTCCGCGATACTTCCATGCTTCATGGGAAAAAGTTCTTCGAGCGAATTGTCTGGAGTTTCACGAATATCCTGAAGAACCCCGCAAAGTTTATATTCTGCGATTTGGGGCAAGTCAAATCTAGCAACGCTTTTTCTTCAACTCCCTGTCCAATACTTGCAGCCCTGTTGGCTTCTCCGTGTGAAGCGCATGTACCACAGATTACTTCGTCCCAACCCGTCTTAGTCCCGAGTTTCTATCCACCGCCAGGCTCCAAAATCTACGGTGGGGGGGAATCACAGGAGGCGGAATATCAACGGGAAGTGTGGCGTGAGTGGGGGTTACATGTGTTTGAATGGCTCGCGCTGGCTTCATTGGGGCCTGCAGACCGGATAAATGCGAGTGATAGCATCGATCCGTATTTATCAACTTATTTAGTCGAGCAAGAGAAAAGCGAAGAAAGTGGGCAAGCTATTACGAGAATGACATTTAGGGGAATTATCCCAGCGACATGGGTCGGGGAACTTTGGAAGGACGTTTGGCAAGTATTTTTCTTTTCTCCTTTCCCTTTCTCATTTACAGTCACTGTCAATTCTAACCGAAACTTCTACAGTAACTTGCTATCCTTAACGGTAGAGGGGAAAAAAGGATGGGCCACATTATCGGTTCATGGGTTCGAAAATTCACCAATTAGCTGGAATAACTCTGCACATGGATCTCTAAATGGCGGGGAGAACGGATACACCATCCTAAGATTACCTTTGAAAGCTGAGAAGGATGAAAGTGAGACTGGTAGATACATTATTTATGAGGTGGTGGGAAGTCAAGATGAACATTCATGAGATATATCCGTGGAGGACTTCTTCATATAATTTATTCTTACGACCTGGGTTGCGAAAACCTTGCCATTAAATACATGCCCCATCCAGTAGCACGCTGCTTCATGAGTTTCGATCCATTTACAGGGGGATTCCTCTCACCGCAAGATTGTCGATATGGGCTCCAATCTCCCACTATTGTTTTTATTCGTCTCTGTTTAATAAACAGACAGACAGTTTTATTCCTAAAAAATATAACTCGCCCCAAACCAATTGTTGGTCGTTTCGAGTGATATCCTATGCTGTGTATACTGTTGTACCCCCCCTTAGACACATCTGCGCCCGTCCAACCACCGAACCAACCCCCGCCCAACTCCCTCTCATGGTCTCCCTCCTCTGCAATCCTCTCGCAACTGCCGAACAACTCGGCTCTTCTCCAAGCCAGGCTGATGGGGTTCCCGCCGACATCGAGACTTCGTTGCGATGGGCTGGATGCACACTGATTCAAGGTGCTGGTATCTTGCTACAACTGTAAATCCCTTCCTTCCACAATGTATAGAGTATAGGGTAGTGGGCTAATGAAATTCTTCCCAGGCCCCAGAAGACAATCGCGACATCTGCAATCCTGCTTCAGCGATTCTACCTGCTCTCTAGTCTTCGTTCCTTCGCGATCCTGGATATCGTTCATGCAGCACTCTACCTTTCCTCCAAGCTAACAGAACATCCGACCAAGCCACGAGACATTATTAATGTTACAACCTATCTCATCTCCGTCCCTTCACCGTCTCCAGTTTCACCTCCACCCGGGAAAGTCGAATCCACAAGTTCGCCGCTACCAGAGAAATACTACGTATCAGAGTCCACCTACTACGCCCACCGCACGCGACTTCTCGCCGCAGAAACTGGCATCCTCAAATCCTGCGGTTTCCAAACCCACATTTCCCTCCCCTACACATTGTGCATCAATTACTTGCAATCCCTCTCTGCACTCAGCCCGGATGTAGTGCGACAAGCGTTTGGATACCTAACTGACGCGCTTCTGTCACCGAGTCTACTATACTTGACACATCAACCGAACGCGTTGGCGGTGGCAGCGGCGTATTTGGCATGCAGAGAGTGTGGAGTGAAGCTGCCGGGGGGTTGGTGGGAGGTTTTTGACGTGGAGCGAGAGGAATTGGGGTTTTTGGTCGTGGGGATGAAGGGGGTTGGTGAGTTCGTGGAGGGACAGGTCAAGATGTGGAGGGGACGGAGTGAGGGGATCCCATGGGACTTGGAGGGACTAGAGATGCAGCTGGAGAGAAGGAGGGTTATTGAAGAAGCTATGGAAGTGTGATGCCACCAATATAACATGCTTAGCTTATGTGCATTTTATTTTACTCTCGTGCCTGGAAGGGTATATCGGCGTTTTTCTTTTTTAGATACAGAGTTGCACGGCATATATAGCCGATACCGATAATTAGTACATAAGTTCATTCAACTTTTTCAAATCATGGCTACTTGGTAGTGGAAAACGAAACCTTCAACTTATATCTATCGATGTAAAAATCTATGACTATCTTGCGTAAAAATTCTATGGTTGAGCCTACAAGATCCCGGGGACCATGACTTTCTTCTTTTTATATGCGCTGCCAAACTCTTTTCTATACCTTCTCTCTTTTTTTTGTGCCCACTTCAACATAGTGAATCCGCCAACAGCAGCGAAGCCCAACGCAGACCAATTCCCACCACTCAGGATGGTAATCGCAATCCAACCCAAAACTTCAAAAGAATAGTTAGGACATGTCACCACATCGAATCCATACCCAGTGGGAATAGCCCTCTTCGTACTCCCCGCAGGGCGCAAGTGTCGCAGTGTCATATGGGTCATGAAGTTCGATACCTGAGCAAACACCCAGAGCGCAATTGCTCCATACGTAATAGCAGAGTTATTCTCCGGCAGCAGGGCCTTCGGCCACCAGGATGCAGCAGTGGATGCAGCCGGGGCGTACAAGAAGATACCCATGTTGACCCCGCACAGGACCCAATAATGCGCTGAGTTACGGAAGACGTAGGAGAACGGCATAGTAGACGCAGAGAAGCGATGTACGAAAATGGTTTCGAACTCGCGCTTGACGAAGTTGAGGGTGATGAGAAGGCAGAGGAGGGCCTGTATGGATGTAGGAGGAGGTACGGCATCGGTACTATCGTAGGTGGGAATAAATGGAATATAGGAAAGGGGGTTGAGTTTGCTGTTAATGTAGATGTAAGGGCGAAGGAGAAAGAAGATGAGGGGGTGGAGGACAAGAGGGCCAAGGTATTCGATCACGAAGACAGTGCGCCAGCCAATTTGGGGACCTGAAGGGAGTAGAGTTGCTCGTTAGCAGTTGCAGTGCCTGAATACTGGAAGCACAAGAATGGTTTATTCTCACCAAGATCCTTGACGTAAACCATGCTGCCGTCTCGCAATCCCAATTCCTCCAACATCACATCTTTTCCACTGTCCTTTTTTATAGTCACAACAGATCCATCACTTCCCTTCGTTAACCGCAAGCGATCCCTCGACAGTCCAGTCTGAGCTGACAGACGAGTATAGAGGTTTTCCGCAGTACCGGTAGCAAGGTCAACATCAACAGTCGACGGGAGCTTACTAATGGGGCGACCTATACCGTCCTAGATCGTTAACAGAGTGACTATCACGATAAGGAATTGAGAAACCGAGCTTAGCAGATCTTACCTCTAGGTTTTATCTGAAGCTGAATCATTGCAGCGAAAGACGGTTTCCGACAGACGATGTTGGCGGATGGACTGAGGGAGAAGGAGGAGAGAAGGGAGATTATCTACTAGATTCCGAATTTGAGGTTGCCAAGAGGACTCAGGAGCTACACATACTCTAATTGGATCTTTTTTTTCTGAGGAAAGACGTGAAATGTGTTGTTGTTGGGACCGAGGCTCACGCACTGTGCAACTGGGATCACTCAACAACTTCACGCTCCTTTGAACCCACTTCAATAGGGTACGGAACAACAAATTACCCACATGAAAACCATAACGGGATAATTTTAATCACACCGAGAGGATAGGTTGCCATGTAGACAGAAGGCGGGCAATTAATTGTTCCAGTCCCCGCCGTGCCAAATTTTGCGTGTGGTAGAAAATACAGTTACATGCATGATCATCCCGAGTTGCAGAACTCCATTCGCAATTCACTCACACTTAGAACTATAACACCGTAGAGCAGATGTTACTATCCCTTTGTGTTGATTGTGGTTGACTACTCTAATGGGATCTCATGTGAGGGTATTAATATCACCCCCTCAAATCTACATTATATGTACTCTGCTCTAGGTTGAACAGTCTCGGCACGATATCCTTTGGGTTCGTCCCATCTCGTGCTGCTCTTTACGACGCTTCCTTATATAATCATCCCTTAATTGGTGTGTTTGACATTACACTCTTTCCATGAAACCCAATACCATATCTACTGCATCGTTACCTGCTGTGTAGAAGATGCACGCAGGCATTCGGCACCTGGCGCCCACTGCTGAGCTTATCATATAGCATATTAGTCTCCCCAGGCTAACTCCCCCCAGCCCTATCATCTGAATCAACCAAGTCTACAGATCCAAAAACTTTATTGTTAGCAAGAGTCTTTAGCGTCTAAAATTTACTTTCCGTTGATATAGTCAGTGAATTGGCATGAATATTTCGCTGGCCGACGCTCGTTGAAGAATTAGGGCTATTAGTGGCAATTGAACAGGAATAAAGAAAAAAATATTGCGAAGTTCCATTAGTATGTGTTTCATAATTTTTCCTGGGCTGTGCCCTAACACTGAACTATGAGTCTTGAAGGTAGTCATCCGATAGCCCACTCCGAAAGCTTGACACGATCGAGAACCTGCAGGTTGTGGAAAATGGAAATTGAGAATAAACTCCTCATTATCCTCGCACACCAAAGGAGGATAACGACTTGCTACCAGTCACTCTACTGCTGCTACCGCAACGGCAAGTTCGAACTCTAGAGGAAAAAAATCCGATAACCTCTATGCACTGAAGAAGAGACTACGTGCACCCACTGTGGGCGCTGGGGTGGGATTTTTCGTCGTTATTTAGGAGGGATAAACTTGTCTATCAAAAGACGTCCCGGGTCACAAGCTTAAGGCGCCAAATAGAGTGAGTGCGTGGGAACGGCGGTGGAGAGATATTTTACGATGATTCCTCGAAGAGGCTACATCTGAACAGCGCGATTGGGGCCAACGACTCAATATTGGTTCTTAAACGGTTCCTTCTCCTGGGGAACCACTACTGTTAGTTTCAATGGTGCTTTGGTTCAACCTAATCGTTCGTCTAATATTTATTCCCTGTGGGCTCCATGTGGTGTTTACTGAAGATGATGGGTGGCTAGGTATACATGCGTGTATGACGCTCACCCCCAAAAATAAACAGCGATTTTCCCAAAAGGTCTGGAAAGAGACTACATGTATGTACATGTACATGTAGTCAATAATAATTTCCTACGCCGTTCTTGGGTTTTGACTGAATAATCAAATCTTCTCTACTGGGGTAGGTATTAGCTACTGAACTAGAAGACAGAGACAAACATCTCTTTCTCGGCGGATTTACTGGTTGCTGATCTTGCAGCTCGAGGGTTCCTTGCCCACCACACCCAAACGGTTCAACGGAGCTGTCGGTTGTACCGTGCTGACGGAATGTGGAGGCTCTTGTGCATAACCAAAACATTAATGATTTTTAGGCAAGTCACTGGACGCGCCGTCAGGTGACATGTATCTGCAGACTTGATATCTTGGGGCAGGATCATGCACTCCACAAACATCCCCGGTGTGACAAACCCCCGATAGCCAATTCGGTGGAGATTTCCATCCGAACGGACATAAGTTCATAAACTGACAATAGTCGGTTGGGCCCGTCGAGTTTGGGGAATTCGCGATCCTGATGCAGTGCAAGGGATCCGGTATCAATGTTTCCTCGAGCGTTGAGGCAAGGAGTTCATTGCAATTGCGTGATTGCAGCGCTTCCTAGAAGGATTCCAAGATGGCATTGATGTCGCAAAGAAGAACGCTATACGATATGAAGTTCTAGTAGGCTTTCGCTTGAGCGTTTATGACGCCAAGTGTCACAAAGGCTCCCGTCTCCCGAGTCTAGCCAAGGTCGCTTGTTTGCATTTGCCATGAGGACCGGTAATGGATGGCTCGGTGTCCCGCTAAGGGGATGATGATCCCAGCAGGCACATGAACCCCTCGATTGCTAAACTCCCTCCTTCTCCCTCCTCCCTCCTCTCGCCTCTCGCCTCTCGCCTTACCATTCTTCCTCTCATCTTTCCTTTAAGCAAGCACTGCTTCGTCGCTCTCTTGCACGGCGTGCTCCCTGTTGCTCAAAGAAGGTACGTTAAAGAAATTCAATCTTCCTGTGGCTGCTCGCCCATCCCGTGTTGTCAATCCTGAACACGCAACTCACTCCCTCTCGCCTGCTGCCCGCACCCCCCAAACGTCCAGCACCCAACGGGAGTCCGTGCCTTCCAACTCTTCGTGCACCACCCTTGCTCACGTTGCCTTATCCATCCTCCAGTAAACCGGTCAATCGGTCAATCTGTTGACTTGCCCCCCCAGTCAGCCCTTGTCCCGTCCCTCCTTCCAGCTTTCCATTTGCTGCCTGCTCACATAAACCACTCATTCGAATCTCAATCCGCAGCCCTCCTTTCCTCTACATGCTCATTGCCTATTCGTGCACTTGCATACTCTGTCCCAGTCCAGTATTTCTCTGACCGTATCTGATTAGCCCACCCCTCTCCTTAGCTCAGTAAACCAACCCTGCTCCCCCCGCCAAATCGACATTGCGCACAACTGGCATCAAATAAAACCCACAGACTCCCCATCTACTCAGCCAAAGGAGAAAGAAAAAAAAAAACCATACCCTCCCTACTAACGATCTCTTACTCTTCCTACCTTTCGCTGTAATCCTTCCTTCCTTTCTGCCGCCGACTCTCCCTTCGCCTCTCCCTAAATTCCTATCATCCCCTCACCAACGCGCTCCAACGCAGCATAGGCATCGTCAGGTCACTCGCCCATAAGACTTGAACGGTGATCACACGGAAGCTGGCAAACAAAGCTAGCAGTCTACCCAAAAAAAGAGGGATCTCAATCCACCGTTATAACTAGTCTTTCCTTGACCGTTTTTTGTTGATCTCACATCATCAGGACTTGGCGTGTTCACGAGAAAACAATACGCAGCCGGAACTAAGGATCCAATACCGTTTACGAATCTAATTTTTCTTCACGTTTTTGGGTAACGCATAATCAATACTCTTCGTTATTTTTGATTTTGATTCACAGTACCAAATAACGACTTGGACGTATTTACACAATTGAATTTAAACAAATAATTGGTATGATAAAAATATTTTACTCACAACCAGTTGTATTCTGAACAGTTCTGATGAATCTCAACTTTCTTTACCTTTAGCTTTCATCAATATCGGCGCCGCTTACCGGTCCTGTTTTCATCATCTATTAGTGTCGTCATCTACTCCGTTATAGAACTCTTTTCACCGAGGTAAACTACTTGCCCCTTCGACATCATTCCCCAAGAAACGAGGAAAAGTGATTTGGCAACGAGTTTTAACTCGAGGAAAAAAAAACCACCCCATTAATTTGTTCATTACTTCCATTGAGGGATTTCGCCACCTGATTGTGTTACTGACTTGTTCATTACTCTTAAGAGGCCTACATAGCGTTGTACCATTGTCATGGAGCAACAACAGCAACAGAACCCAGCTGGGCCAGGTGGTCGTAGGTTGCACATCGCGCACAGGAGGTCTCCTTCGGAGTTGACTCCATTGATGAGTATGTCGATTTCTCTTTGCAGCCAAGTACAAGCAGTTGCACAAGCTCCCCAAAACCTAAGGTGTTTCTAGAACAAGGTTAAACTAGATGTCGCATATCAAAATAGCATGCTTACATGGTGTAGTGGAGCAATTGGCTCTACAGCAACAGATTGAGATGCTGCAGGCTCAACAGCAGCAGATGATTTCGGCCCATCAACAGTACGCAAATATGGGTTTACTTCCACCAGGCCAGGCCCATCTCGCACCGGGAGCTTTCAATCCAATCCATCAGCTTCCAAACATTTCGCCGCAGCAGCAACAAGGTGGGTTTCAGTTCCCTCAGCACCAACAAGGCACTGCTCCCCAGGGAGCCCCTACCCAACCATCCGCGCATAGACGGAACCAATCTGCTATGCCAGGCATGGGTCCTGCAGGCGGTCCTCCTCCCGCTCCATCATCTGGAACGTCTGGGTCTACTTTTGGCGAGTTCTCACTGAATCACTCTAACTCGACTGGCGGCAATAACGCTGCTCCTCAGCGTCGGCCATCCGGGGGCCCAGGACAAGGCGGCGCTGATAGAGGACATCAGCGTCGACACTCACTTGCTCTCACCGAAGCTAAGAAGGCGGCGGAGTTAGCTCAAGCCCGAAGGCAACAGAGTGGATTTCAATTCCCCCCCCCTGGAGCCTCAGCTGCAACAGGCGCCAATGGATCCAGCCCGACTGGTGGGACAAATTCTTCGAGTAGTGCGGCCCCAACTGGAGATACTCCTGCAGCTACTGCCAATGTTGGTGCGACCCAAACTCCTGCGACGACTACCTCAACGGCCAATCAAGGGGCAACTCTTGCCCCTCCTAGGCAAGGAAGAGGTGGACATGCGAGAAGCCAAAGTCTTGTTGTTGGGATGAATGGCAGACCCCCTGTTGGTGGCCGTATCGGTGGATTCCAATTCCCTCCGCCTATGGCTACAAGTGATGCCGGCGCAGGTGCAGCTACAGCAAACCAAAGTGGCCAGGGAGGGAGTCAACAGCAGCAAGGTGGTAATGTAGAGCGGCGAGGTAGTAATTCTGGCTTCCAGGGTCATAATCGCCAAGGGTCTAGGAACTACGAAGGCAATTGGCGCAATCAGAACCAGAACCAACAACAAGGTCATCAGCCCAACGCTTCGGTTGATCTTCACAACCTTAACCAAAATCAGAATATGGGACAGCTCAACCCTGGTTTCCAGCCCAGTCATCGTTCTAGAATCTCCATCGGATCATTCCAATTTCCTACACAACCCGGCCTTATGATACCTGGGGGAGGAGGTCAGAGTATCTTTATCAATCCTGCTACAGGCCAACCCCAACTTGTCAACACGGGCTTGTTACAACAACAACAGTTGACCCAGCTCCAAATGCAGCAAGTTGCGATGAACGCCCAGACGCTTGGTCTCGGTAACATGGGCCAAGTTGGAAATCAGAACCTCCCTAATCAGCAACAGCAGCAAAGGAAGACACTATTTACCCCTTACCTTCCCCAAGCTAACTTGCCTGCTCTCTTGAGTAACGGACAGTTGGTATCTGGTATCTTGAGAGTCAATAAGAAAAACAGAAGTGATGCGTATGTTTCCACTCAAGATGGGCTCCTAGATGCCGATATTTTCATTTGTGGGAGTAAGGACAGAAACAGGGCCTTGGAGGGTGATCTTGTTGCTGTCGAGCTTCTCGACGTTGACGAAGTTTGGGGCCAGAAGCGCGAAAAGGAAGAGAAGAAGAAGCGCAAGGATATTAGCGACACTAGAGGAGGTCCTAGTGCAAACACTTCAAGTAATACCGCAGATGCTAGTGCAAATTCGGAGGGTGCTCAAGAGCAAACTGGAGGCATTAAAAGGAGGGGCAGTCTTCGCCAACGGCCTACCCAAAAGAAGAATGATGATGTCGAGGTCGAGGGTCAAAGCCTACTATTGGTCGAGGAAGAAGAGGTTAGCGACGAACAAAAGCCGCTGTTCGCAGGTCACATTGTTGCTGTTATTGAACGGGTTGCTGGGCAAATGTTTTCCGGGTAAGTCTTCGCTTGAGGAAGCTTATAGCTTGGCCCTACTAACGCTTGTTTTTAAGTACCCTCGGTTTGTTGCGGCCAAGTAGCCAAGCTACAAAAGAAAAACAGGAGGCAGAGCGTGCAGCTCGTGAAGGTCATTCTGGAAGACCGTCTCAACCAGAACGATCGCAAGACAAGCCTAAAATTGTTTGGTTCAAGCCAACGGATAAGAGAGTTCCTTTGATTGCCATCCCAACCGAGCAGGCCCCACGCGATTTTGTCGAAAACCATCAGGCTTATGCGAACCGCATTTTCGTAGCATGTATCAAACGTTGGCCGATCACCTCCCTTCACCCATTCGGTACCCTTTTTGAGCAACTTGGCGAGATGGGAGATATGAAGGTTGAGACAGATGCACTCCTCCGTGACAACAACTTTGGGCCGGACGACTTCTCCGAGGCTGTTGTTCGGAACGTTGGATTCGATAACTGGAACGTAGAGAGCGAGAATGAAGAGGTCGTTTCTGCTCGTAAAGATTTGAGGGAACTTAAGACTTTCAGTATCAACTCCAAGAGCAGCGATGCCATCAGTCACGCTTTCCATACGAGAAAAGTGACCGGCAATGTGTGGGAAATAGGCGTTCATATCTCGGATGTCTCCTACTTTGTCAAGCCAAACTCTCTAGTAGACCGGGAGGCGAAGAAACGAGGCACAGGTGTCGAGTTGATCAATCGATCGGTGCCTTTATTACCTGCGAAGTTGGTTGATGAGCTTGTTTCCCTGAAAGAAGGTCAAGATAGGTTCACATACAGTGTTGTCTTTCACGTCAACACGGAGGATGGGAAGGTCATCGAAGAAGGGACGTGGGTTGGTAAAGCTATCATTAGGAATGACGCCAGTTTTGTATATGGAGATGTTGATAGTGCCATCTCTACTGTCGAAGGGGCAAACGTGGCGGTGGAATTCAAGGAAGATATTGATGTCTTGCACGTAAGTTTTAGCTGGCAATCATCTATTTGGGTAGGCACTAATCATTTTTAGAATATCACGAGGAAGCTTCGCCAGCAAAGGTATAACGCAGAGGATGTTGATATTCCTGCTCTCCGTTTGATATCTTTACTCGACGACGAGAATATCCCGGTCGAAGATAACATCTTTCACTCTCGTCCAGCTTATGAGCTGCTCGAAGAGTTATTCATCAAAACAAATTCAATTGTCGCACAGAAGATCGCTACTGGGCTTCCCGAGAAGGCTTTGCTACGCCGTCATTCTCGTCCAAACCAACGCCGCCTGGAGAACTTTGGGGAACGTATGAATCGTCTTGATCACAAAATCGACATTTCTAGTAGTGCTACTCTTCAAACAAGTTTGTTTCGTTTGGAAGATGATGTTGTGCGGATGGTTTGTCTATTCTAATCCTAGTATTTAAGTTGTTACGCTAATAGGTACACAGGGTATGGAAACAGTCCTCATAAAGGGGATGCAGCGTGCCAAATATTTTGTTGGTGGTAAATTGCCAGCCGAAATACACGGTCACTACATGTATAACCTTCCGTTATATACCCATTTCACGAGCCCGATTCGTCGCTACACCGACATCATTGTACAACGTCAGCTAGAAGCCGTATTATCTGACGGAGCCATCGAGTTCACAGAGGATATTGAGTCATTGGCCAAGACGGCAGAACAATGCAACGTCAAGAAGGATTCGGCGAAGAACGCCCAAGAACAAAGTATTCATATTGAGCTTTGTCGTGCAGTTGATAAACGGCGACAGGATCAGGGTGGTGAACTAATTTGCGAGGCCATTGTCATCAACGTTTATGAATCCGCTTTCGATGTTCTTATTCCCGAATACGGTTTTGAAAAGCGTGTGCATTGCGACCAACTTCCCCTTAAAAAAGCCGAGTTCGATAAGGTCAATCGTGTTTTGGAGCTGTATTGGGAGAAAGGTGTTCAGTCGAATGTCTACATACCTGAGGATGAACGTCCGAAAGGTGGGGCCGCTCTCCGTGCAGCTAACGCTGCGGCGGCGGCATCTGCGGCGGCAGCGGCGGCAAAGGCGGCTCAAGAGCAGGAAGAGAGACAGCGCAAGATGATGGAGATTTCTTCTTTGTCTATTAATGATGTGGATGCGCTCTTTGATGATGATGATGGTGATGAAGAGGTCTCGGACACCCCCGAACAATCAACCCTGGCGCCACCTCAAACTAGCACCCGACCAACCCAGAGCATGCCAGGATCACCAACCAAAAACTCGCCTACGTCTGCCCAGACTCCTCATCGAACTCGCTCGGATCCCAAGATGTCCGTTGCACCGCTCGGTAGCGACAAGCAGGACGGTGGGGAAGTCTCAAACAAAGACAAGTACTTGCATATGTTCACGTTGCGTGAGGAGAAGAGTGATTATATACAGGAAGTCCGAGAATTAACTAGGGTACCTGTGTTTTTGAAAACCGAGTTGAGCAAGAGTCCCCCGTACGTCTCCACTTAAATCGTGTGTTTTACGGAAAAATTGCTTACAATATCCTGTTATAGATGCTTGACTATCCGGTCATTGAACCCTTACGCCTTGTAAAGCTATTGAGTAAATTACCCGGCTGTACTCAGGGGTTTATAATGTTGCAGCGATTATATTCAACATATGCATGGCGAGAATGAACGTGTAAATGGATATTGAGGTATTTGGGCTGGGATGGATGGATGGATGGGTTGATGGATGAATGGATGAATGGATAGGTCATCACAGTGATTATGATAAAGCCTATTTAAATGAATTAGTCTCTTTTGCGCGGCGTTCGTTCAGGCAACAGAGTGCTCTATTTTTCTAGACTAAAAAAAGTCCGTGACTTTTCCAAAAAATATGATGGTAATTCTGTAGCCATTCCCCCTATTTCCCTGTCAATCCCAAGACATGGATGAGAGCGTATACGCGTATCATAGCAAATAGGACACGGCGAAGACAGAAACCCCGACTTAACAGGTATCGACTCTTGATTTTTTTGGTGATTTCCGTTTCGTATTGAAGTGCCCCTTACCAGTGTTTGCGGAAGTTCCGGTGTTCCAGACCGCCATCTCTTGGTATTTGGGCATGCTAATTTTGCTGCTTAGGCTAGATCTTTTTCTAAATAAACGAAAAATAAAAAGGGGTTGAAACGGAAGGAAACGTGCAAGCCGGAGCTCACGTAGTCGGTGGCCACACTGGACAACTTGCAGGTACCCGAATGCCAGCTCTGAGATTATCCAAAGTTGTCAAAGTGCAGTATCCGGGGGGGGGGTGGAAAGAATAGGTTGTTCGGCTTGCAGTATATTCTGACACGAGTGATATTTTAAGATTAGAAATTTGAAGTCTAATTAAGTCTGATAATAAGCGATTATTGGGGGGAAATGTGGTGTAGAAAATATATGTAGTAAAAATTATGCATATAGAAGACCAATATACTCTCTCCAAGAGATACACGACCAAGACGTGAGTGTTTCTTCTATCCACTAGCACACATTATTTATGACTTTGCGTATCATACCCGTGCATGGACACCATTAATTATACTTGGGCTGGTATCGCCTTGTGGATCCCTTCTTAACGCAATATCCTGTACTCCATATTCATCACTCGTGGGAGTAGAAATGTACACTAGAGAAATAGTGCCGGGAAATCAAGCTTCTCTACAATATCAGGCACTGGTTCGGCATCATTCTCGGGTAAATTTTGTGCTCTATCATACCTGCACACTAGTGGTTAATTTGAATCTATACTTACTATTGAGTCTCTCTATAATACATCGAGTCCTTGAGTGGTTCCGCGTTACATTCGTCGTGCTTACGGGGTGGTATTTTTTTGGAGGTCAGTAATCGACTCCAGCTTTACTCGTGACTTGGGGCCAATCTGACATATAAGTCGAGGCCAACACCGGAGGAAATGCTACGGGATGGCAACAAGTGGCGGTGCAATCATTTGCCCAAGGGACTCAAGTTTACCTGAATTTCCCTTCCTTTAGAGACTTACCTAGGCTAATGTTACGTATATAGCATTTTTAGTGGATTAGGTGCTTCTATCAGGCCTTCCAGAGCCACCTTTACCGTCACCTTTTCGATTTGGTTTATGTTATAATGGATTTTGCCGAAAAAGAGATCCATTGTTCAACAAGATACATGTAGACTCTTTGTGGGTATCAACCCAACAGCATGGAATATGTCTTCCCGACCTGCAAAAATTACAGCAATCAAATAAACTACTCGGAAAAATTTTCCCCTAAACTCGTAGCCATATGCCTCACCTACTTTCTCGATTTCTTCCTTCCCTTTCCACTACCCTAGAATCCGTGGCAAGCTAGTAGAGGGATCCGTCAACTGGGAGCGTGCCTACCCCGCAGCGGGCTATTACCGCTCGTAGAGGCTGGCCCCTAAAGCGTCTAGGGACTTCTAGTAGCTTGATAAACAAGGAGCCCATTACCCACCCCCAAAAACAGGTAATGCTCGTCGTATGACTTTGTGGCCTTAGAAGAATAAAAATCACACAACAGAGCTTGGCACATTCCGTCAACCAGGAATACTTCTAATTATATTTTGGGTGAAAAACAGTGTGTAAAGGACGCTGCAGGAATTATCCAACTCAAAATTGGGTTTTCGGTGATGAGAGGTTTGATGAATTTTGTTTTGTCGCGAAGCATGGAAGTCACACAGCAATCGCAACCAACTTGGTCTAAAAAAACACTCCTAGTGCTTGTGGGAGTTTTGCGGCTTGGCCAGTGATTGTGGGTTTGGGGGGGGGGGGGGGGCCAGCGGATGCGTAAGAGAAATTCCTTAAGGACCCGGCCCAATTTATCTTGCATAGTTGGATAGTATACAAAACGTTAGCCTGCCAATTATCAGCGAATTTTCAAAGCTTAAATGTGGCCTGGGCGATTGAATTGGCTACTGGAAACCCGATCGGGGCGGCCAAGCATTTTTCCGACGAAACCCCAGTGTCCTAGTAACGTGCGAGCCAATATCAAAGGTACCAATCTTTGATGAAAGGGGAAGGTTGATGTCCGGGGAACATGGGCGCTGGAGACCAGCTTCTCCGTGGGCCGTGTAACAGATTTGCGACGAGTACCCTGTTCTTAAAACCACTGCAGAGTGCACGCGGCAATACCTTGTGTTGGTGGTATGTGCATTCGATGATATCCCGGTCTTTTTCCGTCGCGGGACAAGATGGTTTGGCATGTTTACTGTATTGTGGGCGGGAGGGAGTAATGACACAAGAAAATTCAGTTACCTATCCAGTGAATCCAACCATCAGATTCCGCGATAAATGATGATAAGACACCTACGTTTACGGCATCCGTATCACATCATTGATTTGGTCTTCGGTTTTCGATATTTGTAATTTTATATGCTGATCAACGGTTGAGTGCAGCATGTGCCACTAAATCGTACCAGGTAGCTTATTTCGCCAAAAAATGCAGCTAGGTAGTGCACATAGATAAACTTTATTAGGATGGACAGTTGGTCACCACACCAACCCAACTATAGAAACAAGGGGATTACAAATATTCCTTACAGGCAGTGTGAGTGGCCTGTTTGTACTGTCAATTGGAAGATATCTAGACGTTAACCAACATTCATACTAACCAGATAGACTTCGCCCAATGATTGACCTATGACAGCTATGCTATATATGCATATATGCGCTGCTATGGAAACCACGGTCGTGTTGGGGCCTTTTCTTTCTTTTTTTTTCCGTCCAAACATCCTGGAAGTCCTTGCTGTTTGCTATTTGGAAGGTAAGTTGTCTACTATTTGTGGTCGGTTGGACGTTTAAACGCTGGTGCTCGCGCCTATAGTCTCTTGATGAGGCAACAAGCTTAAAAACCAACGTTTAGATCCCTGTCTTGCAGCAGATCCGAAGCTTGAACGGGTTTCACTTTTCGACGTCTACCCCGTGGCACTGTTGCTTGTCGACCTTCTTGCAACTTAAGCACCGCTCGTAAGTAGCCTCCTTGTATGTGCCCAAACACAGCCCAGACGTTCACACCAGCCTGTGTTGGACTTCACCACCCTCTTCAGGAAAGTCTACCTTAGCCCTCCTTGTTTTGCATCACTTCCGCCCAACCTTATCGGTTGTCTGCCCTATGGCCGTAGCTCTTCTCTGCTCCCGCAATTCCTTTTCTCTACCTCCTTCACTTTCCTCATCCCTCCACCGTCACCCCTCCACTACCGTCCCTAGCCTACTGTGATACTCATGCCTGGAAGGAGAAGAAGTCTCCATTTCCTGGCGCTGCTGCTTATTTCCACGTTACTCCTTTCTTCCAAGTTCTCCGCCGTGTTTCGCGAACTGTACTCTCGAACCCCCCCCCCACCGGGCCCCTATATACTGCTTAACCTGTACTACCATGATATATATTATCAGCATGAGCCATGTGCCGGAGATTTATATAATATCTGTTCTTGGTTCCCACCTCAAATTTCTCCTTCACTCTCTACCCTCTTTGACCAACTCGAAGTTCCGCCATCGCTACCCCCTCCCCTCCCTCTATTTTCACTCCTTTCCTTTCTTCTCAGTATCATTCTTGCTTGAACAGATTCCCCGGCGGAACTTTTCTCGACCTTTTACCCCACGGCACACCCGAAGTATTTTTGATACAGTAATAATATCTAATTATTCTATTTTCCTTGATTTTTTTACGCCAAGTTCCGTGAACAATACTCCCTTACACACTCCATAAGACAAGTTTTGAGAAGTTTTCCTTTATAAAAACCCATTATGGCTATTCTCCAAAAATTCATTACCTGCGTTTCTATTACTTTGGCGGCAATCGGCGGCATCACCAACGCTCATCCAGTCGCCAAGCGCCAGGCAGCTGCACCCGCATTGTCAGATCTGGATATCCTTCAATTGTAAGCTCCAACCCACCTCTATCCTAAAGTAAAGGGGGGAAAGGAAAAGGAAGAAAAAAACTAATACTATATTTATGCGATAGTGCTTTAACTCTCGAGCATCTAGAATCTGCATTCTACACGGAGGGATTCGCCAAGTTTCCAGCATCCGACTTTATTGCGTTGGGTTTGACCCAGGATCAAGTTGATGGTTTGGTGAGAATTGGGGCTACTGAAGCAACTCATGTCACTACTTTGATGGCAGCGATTGCAGGGGCTGGGGCCACTCCGTTCCAGCCATGTACCTATGACTTTAAACTCACCGATGCTGCCTCCATGGTTGCCACTGCAAAGATTCTTGAGGCCGTTGGAATCAGCGCGTAAGTTCACCACTTCATGCTGCACAAAATGCTTTAGTTAGCACAAATTTCGAATTGCTTCTCACTTTTTTTCTCCAGATATCTCGGCGCCGCTCCTCTCGTCACCGATGGTAAAATTCTTTCGGCTGCTGCCTCAATTGTTACTGTGGAGTCACGCCACCAAACATTCATCAGGACCGCTCTCCGTGAGCCGCCTATACCGCAGGCTTTCGATACTGCTATCAGTGCACGCCAAATTTTCACTTTGGCCGCCTCCTTCATTGTTTCTTGCCCTGCAGGCTCTACGCTCCCTTTCCAGCCTTTCCCGTCTCTCAACATTGTTAACGCTGCTTCCGTGACTGCTGGATCTATTTTAACTTTGACTGACGCTAAAGCATTTGCTGATGGAAGCACTTTCTGCTCTTTCACCTCTGGGGAAGCTGGGACTCTTTTTGCACCTCTCTCGGCTGGTAGCTGCGTGGTTCCCCAAGGTTTGGGCGGGGAGGTTTATGTTACAATCTCGTCTAGCGGGACGGCACTGTCGGACGACACGATCCTTGCTGGGTACGTACTATGCTTACTTTTTGACACAGATCTTATGGGGATATGACGCTGATTTGATATATTTAGGCCTGCCGTCCTCTCGCTATGATAATTTACCATGTTCTAAACACTTCTATCTCGTTCAACCCATTATTTCCCCAATAAACCTGGCCTCGCAGAATGGCATTAATAGATCCATGTCAATTGTAATACTGGAGTAACTCCACCTTCTACCCTGTAAAGTGTATTTTATCGGAAAAACTTTTATTTACTTCTTTGAATCTTTTTCGAAATGGGACCCAAGAACGCTATTGTGAGTTGACATTGCGAAACAGAGATCTCTTTTTTTTTGGCTTAATTTCCCTGAGTTTTCATATCTTATCTGGCATCTGATTCCCCCTAGTGGGTGTCCCATTTCTATTTCATCTATGTCACCCAATTTCCGTAGGAGCAAGGAAAGGTTGCTTTTACTTGTATTTTTATTCCCGATATCGAATAGCAGAGCTATCGATCGAGCTTGAGGTGAATATACCCATCATGAAGGTCGTTATGTCTGAGCTATACAGATCTGATCGAAGTATTTCAAATACTTAATACACCTGCATAGTCTCGATTTACCCCTGAGTGGCTGGGATTAGCCAGGTCTGGGGTATCTGGTGTGACGTGTTGTCTATGAAGGGTTAGAGCCTGTTACGGTTTTAGGGTTCATGCGCAGGCACGCTTTCTTGTGGTCTTGGCGGTATGAAGCGTGTCTGGGAAAAGTAGGAGCTTGCTACTCACTGTACACTTGAAATATGACCTAGCTTTATCTAAAGCTAAACCTAATATGGTATCGAATGTAGTAAGAAAAGAACTGCAATCCCCTGAAAGACGAGGGCCTGTAGCTGCTTCCCTCGCCTTAAATCCAATGCAAATACTCGCAGCGAGAATAAATTCTCATAAAATTACATAGCTACATAATACATGTAGTTGCGGCAGCTAATTAGGAGTAACCCTCTTATCTTATGTTGAAGCGAAGTGGTGATTATTTTTTGTGAATAGATTTCTGTCATCCGATGTATTCAGTTGTTGCGCTTCTGCTTCCATATTATGTATATACATACTCCTATTGCTTCTCGTCACAAAATCTTCCGCTACAAGTGCTCAAGGATATCTTACTTAAGCCTCCTCAGCGAAGTTCGATCGTACAAAGCAATGATAACCCAGCTGACAGATAACTATTACATGATTTGAGCAGGTGAAGAGAGGCTGATTTAGTGTTGCTAATTGTTTAGTTGACATCACAAGACGTAGAGACATAGGAGGTAGTCGGGCGCAAAATCTCTACTACTAGAAGTGTTAGAATTCGTTAGAATACGAGCACGTTCAGGCTATTGGGTAAACCGCTGTAGGTAGGGTCTCAAAGGTTTCTGAAAGGAATATGTAGTAGATTAAGGGAAAATTTAGTCCCACGGAAACCTTTTCTAGTGATTAATCGCCGATTGGCTTGATTTTGCCCATTTCACAAGGTTTCTGTAGTGCCCTTGATTCACCTGTGTATATCCTGTAGTTGGATTATCATATCTAATAGTTCCACCCTAATCTCAAAGCTTTAGCAATGAGTTTGCCGTAATCTTCCACCGTAGAAGGTATGACTACCAGCCTGCCAGCCCTCATACCCATGGTAAATTGAAAAAAAAGACAAGTTATTTTCAAAAACACCATGCCTACCGGGAAATGTTCTAGCTAAAAGCGTATGCAACTAAAAGCGGGAAGGTGGGGTGACAAAGGGATGAACTAGTAAGAAATAGAGAAAGAAAGGAGTTAAGTGAAATACAAAGACTTGAAAGCCCATAAATCTTCAGGAATACCGTGGACGGTTGGCGCTCCTCGAAGCTTGTCGTAGAGCGGGTCATCAGACTAATTTCCTTTCCGCCCAACCATTTTTTTCAAAATCACCGATAACATGAACAACCCTTTCGCCGTATACCACATCATCTTTTTGGCTCTGTGGCGAGGGAAAAAAAGAAGATACAAGATGCCGTACCATTCTAAACCACAAATTTTGCTTTGGCCCTGCTGCTCCCGGAATGGGCGCTCTCAGTATGACCAGAAAACTCAACAGCGTCCTTGTCGTTCAATCTAAGTACTTCTTTGAATTTCCTTCCGATCTCCATCAAAGCCTCTCTGGTGGCACCGTTCCCATTCTTACCTCCACCAGTAGACTTTGTCCACAAACCAATCCTGAAAAACGCTTTACGGACGTTGACAACGACACCCATAATCTCTTTATCGTTTTCAGACTCAAGGGTCTCTCCGATAGCGGCAAGCATGACGTGGAGCCAGAGCTCGTCAATTGGGACAGCTCGTTTGTCTTTGAATTGGTAAGACCATTTGCCACCGTGCTTATTTTGGATATCTTCCCATTCAGGGCGCACACCAGCTTTGAAGAGGTGGTAGTCGGATTTGAGGGCAAGGTCGGAGGTTTTGGTAATATTATTCTGGGGAGATGAGATCGACGTGTAAGTACAGCATTCATGCCTAGAAACCAGCACCAAGAATGAGATACGGGAACATACATAAATACCCCAAAATTCCTCGACTGAATCAAAGGTAACAACTTCCTTCAAAAGATCATTCCAGTTGTTTTCTCCCTAAGTTTTGACTCTAGATATTAGTGAAAGCTCGTGTCTGCCATATAATATTGAGAGGGCTAAGGGAAATAACAAACAGCGCCCTTCTTCTCTAGCCAAAGATGGAGACAAGAAAACGTAAATTACAAACCTTTCCGGATGGGGGTTTGGTAAACCATAGAGTCCATGTATTCATCAAAGGATGTTTGACATTGAAATTGTCAGCGGAATGGAAAACAGTTAGCTGCTCCTTGACATTGGAGTCAGGGACACCGAGACCAGTTTCATCATTGGCGTCGTCGACCTCACCATTCGGGGGAGAAATGGGAATTTCGTTAAGGGGGCGTTGCTCGTCAAGAATCTCAACACTAGCGGTTTGCACTTCGGCGGACATTATAGCGGCGGATGAAGAATAGCAAGGTAGGAATTAGGTATCAAACAGAGATAGGGAGGTAAGCTGGTTGACTATTGGTGTTATTTCTTCAAACGTGAGGGTTGAAGTTGGGAGTTGGAAGCTTGGGCTGAATGCTACAGTGATTGTGAAGGATCTGAAGGCGGGGCTCTCTGAAACTCTCTTTCGGCCCTGGAGCGAAACCGTTCTAGGTAGAATTCTCCGATCGGCCCGATGATTATGTCAGCCGCGGAGAGTTGGTGGGGCGGTTGCACAATCATATTGATCTCTTTAATTCTCTTCTCGTGACTTTCTAACGTCCTACATTTCTAGAGGTAGCTCACCACCCACAATGCCTCCTCTTACGGTTTTCCCTCGTGCTATGGGAGCATTTCTCGCCCGTTCGTCTTCGTCTCCTCAATTTCTTTTACCTGTGCCTTTCCTCGCTCCCCTACATCATCAACCCCGGAACCAGCAATGCCGATCTGTCTCCATCGTATCCGATCTACAAAATATTCCTGCCTCCTACAACAAACGTATCCGGCGAGGAAGAGGCGCTTCATCTGGGAAAGGTAAAACCTCTGGGAGAGGACATAAAGGCCAAAAGCAGCACGGATCAGTTCCAGCAGGCTTTGAGGGTGGACAAACGCCAATAGCGATTGTGCATGGGCCGAGAGGATGGGTCAACAAGTATGTCCTTTGGAAAGAATGTCTTTCAGCCACCTCTCGAATATGCATCGCAACGGCTAACGAAATTGAGTCGATCATAGCTTCTCCCCGGTCATGTCACCATTGAATCTGGACAGGCTACAGAGCTGGATCGATCAGGGTCGGCTCGATCCGTCGAAACCGATTACTTTGAAGGAGCTTGTTGAATCCCGTTGCCTTCACGGAACTCCCAAAGATGGTGTCAAGGTCCTCGCAAAGGTAAATATAACCGATTTGCTGTTTTCGTTATCCCCGCTTGGGAAAGGAAATCTCACACCCCCTCTAGGGAAAGGAACAATTGAAAACTCCAATCAATATCACTGTTTCTCGTGCCTCACAAGAAGCTATCAAAGCCATCGAAGCAGTTGGTGGCAAAATTACAACTCGTTACTTTACTAAGGATGGCATAAAGTCTGTCGTTTACCCACATCTCTACAAGATACAGCCCCGGTTGGCCAATCCTACCGCTCGCAAAGATATCGAGTATTATAGAGACCCAAAACACAGAGGCTATATCTCAGACACACTTAAGGAAGGAGAGTCTCCTAGTCTGTTTTGGAAGCTACCGGGACCGAAAAGGATTGGTGCAGGTGCGCGGACGGCGGGAGAGGGAGGCAAGAAGGGGGCCAAGGAAGAGAACAGGTTATTTTAAAGTATCAACAAGGCTTGCATTCTCTCATATGATTTTATCCTTCTTGGCCTAGGTAACTCTTAGTATCGAATATATCTATCATTGCAAGTTCTAAGAATATTACCAATTTATTAGACAGGGGAACGCAAAAAAAGTTACAAGCGCTGGAGGTAGCTAGCTCAGAAAATACCCAAAAACACACTACCAGATAACTCTCAGTCATATCGTAAAGTCTCTCTCTGCAGGTGCACTAAACCCTGGGACGAGGCGGTGCCCTTGGGGGGCCGCTAAATGCCTAATTCTTTGAGCTATGTATCGGAGGTATAAATAAGTCTTAGTCGATATATTATAGTACCAGTTTAAATTTTACTGTACTTGATCAATAGTAGGCGATTCCGCAAACAATAGTCTGGTTGGAGCTAAAACTTTGTGCGGCAAATTCCGTTGATGCTCGCCATATCTGCCCCGCAGCCCCGCAGCACCAAACCGTCATATCAGCCCATCTTCCGACTTTTTGCTCTTGCCTTCTTCATTGCCATTGCCATTGCCAACTAGCCTGTCCTCATACATCAGTTTGTGAGTAAGTTACTATGGGTGGTGAGTCTCTTTTCTCGTTGTAGTTTTTCGAGAAATTTCTTGCTAACATCACATCATATCAGGTTGTAAGTTTAAAGCCGTTATATGATCTCCCATTGCGTGTTTCCGTTGATGGTCTAATTCTCTCGAATTTGTTAGCTTCTGTCTGGCTGTGTCCTCCTGAGGGAAGCCCGGTCGAGGCTGCCCTCATTCGCCTCATTTCTACTACCATCCCCACCCATTTCGGTAATGAGAAGGTCCCTGATTTTCGGCCTCATGTCACTCTTACCTCTGAGGTTCCCCCTAATCTTGATCCACAAACGGTTATTAATAGCATCACTGTCAGTGATCTTCCTAAAGCTGTGTTCTCATGCATGAAGATTGGGTTGGTCATCTAGCCTCATATCATTACTATTCCATCACGCATTCTCAGAATACTTTTTAGAGAAACCTTTTTTACGCGCGGAACTCTATACCTCGAACGTACCCCCTCTCTTCTGGATCTTGCTATCCAGTGTCGCAAAAAGTTTTCCTTTGGTGGCCAGTCTGAAGAGGAAAGCGAGAAATGGGCCAACGAAAAGTTTATTCCGCACCTTTCTCTCGTCTACTCAAAACTCTGGCCCGTCCCTGAGGCAATCTCTAGGGCGATGGAGCATGACGTCATCGCTGCCAACATTGGAATATCATGCTCAAGCAGCTGCTGCGAAAGTAAACTAGAGGATACCATGAATGGTTGGGAGGGTGGAAAAATCATTCTGGTGAGTGATCTGTCTATTGGGACTGAAATCGGGGTTCTAGCTCCGTGAGCTACTTTCTCGTGCCTGAACGAAGTCCGTTGATTTAAGGAGTGAATGATAGGTCCCGACCGACAAACCAATTAACGAGTGGGTTCCTTTGGCCGCACGTACTCTCTAAGCAGTTTTGGCAAGTGATTGACATATTTTCCCCTGTAATCTTTTTCAGTGGAGAGAATGCGATGATTTCTCGTGTTGGGTGATTTTTTTACGTTTGTATGGAATAGGGTTCGCTTGGAAAAAATTGAGACGAGAATAACTTCCCGCGCTTGCACGGTTACAACAGTGCCAAAAAATGGGGTGGATCTACTACCGTATTTTTAGAAAATGCTGTATTAATTCTGGAGCGCTGCTGCATTTGCTGATAAATCCCGTAGCACTGCGGAATTAATCCAGCATTTTTTAGAATACTGTAAAAATGCTGTACCAATCGCATCCCCCTTTTTGGCACTGAAGTTACAATACCACCTACACCTATTGTGGAGTTGAGTGAAAGATCCTGGCGCGGGGAGCATGTCGTAGGATTATAATCTTTCTCCTATGTCGCAACGCGCGAGAAGTTATTATCGCTGCAAATCTACTTGGACGAAGTTACCTAAGGCACACTTGGATGCCCAAACGTGTCACATTATCGTGATTGGTGTTCACTTCCGTCTTAAGAAATATAGCCAAAAAATAAAGTTGATTCGGTTTGGTACAAAGCAACGGACCTCCACTTCTTGCTATAGCCAAAAGAATTAATAAAAAGAAGTGGGAGGACTCCGTATGATTACAGCAAGATATATTCTTGTGAATTGGGACGTATAGGAAATAAAGGAGTTCGCTGTCCTTGAGGCTTTACTCTGCATTGCTTGTACCGAACCGAACAGACTTTATTTTCTCGCTAGTAGGGCATGCTATTTATTTTACCGAGCTACTTTCAACTGTGTTTTACAGGTTAAATAAAGTGGCTAGCCGCAAGTGGTAACTAGGGTACAGAGAGACTGCAGGAAATACTCAAGCATGGGAAAAGTCAAGGATGAAAACTAGAGGCATAACTTAGCCGAGAACTTAAACGAACCCTATTAAAAGGATTCCGACTCAGTTGACTGGAAATACTGGTGCAAATCATTTGTTGGACTCTATTTTAATGAAGTAAATCTGGCAGGAAGCAGATATGTGAAGGTCCTAGAATATGGCCCTTGGGCAAGAACGCGACCAAGCACCCGTTATCAAAGCGTAGCGATAGGGAGGGAGTAGTGAAGACGAGATCTCGCCGGAAAGCGAGGAAGAAAACCGGAGGTTTCTTCTGGAGTACTCCTATACACTGAAACTCGGACACCACAGAGAGTTCATTATATCCAGCACTAGAGTTTACTGATCAGCATGAGTCGAGTGATTCTGCGTGTTGCTATGTGGTGCTTGTTTTCTTGTGGACTTGGCTAGGGCAGTAACCATCCCCACCACTGAAAACAGTCCCACACACCACACGCCCCAGCAATCCCCACCAAAATTTCCCAGAACTATGATCACGATACTAACGACCAACACCAAGACAACCACCCAACCTCTCTCCCAGCGAAATAATTAGATACAATGGTTTGTTGCCCTCCTGTTTCCGTTTCTTCCTCTATTGGAATTGGTCCGGGATTTCGGAGCAGGAATAAGATATCCTCTCAGACAAAATCGGCAAGATGAAACATGGGAAAAGCTGTTGGAGCTAATTTCGTGATGACAGGTTCGCTACGCTGCCACCCCCAATAACGAGGCCAAGTCCGCGAAGTCCCGCGGCTCCTTCCTTCGCGTTTCCTTCAAGAACACCCGCGAAACCGCTCAAGCTATCAACCGCATGAAGCTCTCTCGCGCCATCACTTTCCTAGAGAACGTTAAGCAGCACAAGGAGGCCGTCCCTATGAGGAGGTACGCTGGAAGTACCGGAAGATCTGCTCAAGGTGGGTTTTGTTCCGTTGAATGGTGTGGATATACAAATCTGGCATGTGGAGGGACTGCGAATGGGTGATTGTTGGTAGAGGCGAATGGTGGGGAAAGCTTCAGGATATCATTGAGCTGGCCGGATGGAATTCCGATGGAGCGGAGCGGACTCGCAGCATCATTTGCTCGACGGATTTTCGCTCTGCTACCTCTTGCTTTATCTGCCGCTTTATTCCTAGTTTCATTTCTACCCTGTTCCTAGCAGGCTTCCACCATTGCGGTTACTTTTATCACACTGAGATTGCTCTATCTATTTATATGGCTTTCATTTCATTTAGTAAGCTAACAGCTACATTGGCATAGGCAAACAGTTTGGTGTTTCTCGTGCTCGCTGGCCCGAGAAGTCCGCCGAGTTCCTTCTCGGTCTGCTTCGCAACGCTGAAGCTAATGCCGATACCAAGGGCCTGGATACTTCCAACCTCTTGATCTCCCATATTCAAGTCAACCAGGCCCCTAAGCAGAGGAGAAGAACTTACCGTGCCCATGGCCGCGTATGCAACCCCACACACACTTCTTCTTTATAGTGCTCTTCGTGTTCGCTAACAGCGTGTTTGATATCGCTAGATTAACCCATACATGTCCAACCCTTGCCACATTGAAGTTATTGTTTCTGAAGCCGAGGAGGCTGTTCAGAAGGCTGAGGAGAAATCGGTCCTTCACTTGAACTCCAGGCAGAGGGGTAGATTTTTGGGACAACAGCAGAGGCAAACTGCTGCTGCGTAAGCTGTGAGAGGGGCTCTGGGTGTGGTATAGAAAAAAATGAAATAATTTGAATTTTCTTTCGTGAATGTTTCAAGTGGTTCTCAGTTAATTGCCTTGTCTAAAGGACCAAATATTTCGGGGATGTGTACGAAAATTTCTTATTTCACCTGGGAAGAAAAAATCACAAGGTTTTATTGCATGGGATACGAGTGATTTCTCTCATGTAGCTTTGGTTGGTTTGGGCTTCAGCCAAACCAAGCTTTGTGGCTATAAGATGGGATCAGTATGTCGGTTATTGGTGATTTCTAAGCTAATAAGGCTTTTGTCACTTGTGATAAGACTAAGGTTAGGCTCGTTCGCAAAGCTATATTCCACAGCAATCCACAGTTACCCAACATATTAACCACAGTGGATCGGGATATGCTAGGACCGGATATAATTTCCTCCTATAACGTTTCTTATTATTTTTATAATGAGTTTATTATAACCAGAAAATTAGCTACAAAAGGATAGACCCTAAGAGGGTATGTATTCATCCTACGGCATGAGAGACCTATAAAATTTCCATAGCTCATAGAGTGCCAGGGGCTTAAAGTAAAAATTACATTAATTGGAGCGAATGAAGACTTTATTGCTGTATGAGTATACAGGCTCTTGCAGCATAGAAACCGTAGATGGTAGCAAGTAGGTCTAGTTCCTTCCCTCTTGTGAGACATGTACAGCCCCGTAAGAAAAGTCCTAGCACCCTTGTCAATTCGGCGCTGCGACTAAACAGTCGCAGGAAGCAACCTGGAGGACAAATAAAAAAAGAGTAGGTTCTATAAATCCTACAGTGCTAAATAATATCCTCCTATTTTTTATTGTGATCAACTGCGGAAGCTGTGGCCTAAATTCTCCAGTGGTGTCAGGACTTTTCTGACGCGACTGTAGTTCTAGAACTGAAATCGCAACATGACAGCCTCCGCGTTTAAATTAGTAAAGGATTGAGACCATGATTCACCAGCTCATAGTCATAACAGCAAGATGAAAAAAATCATGGCTCTCTCCGTTTCCTTACTAGCTCACCCCACACCCGCTCCCACCATGGACATAATTTTTTTGGTTAGGCAGTAACCTAATACCAGGCTGTGGGATGGTTTCTGTTCATTCGTCCTGCTTGATTTTCAATGATAAACGCTGTCTCACCCCCACTAAGTTGATCATGTGACCAGTCCATTAGTAAAGAGAGTAGCACGAAGGCGAGATCTGCCCTAGCGCCAAGCTTTCTCAGCAGGAACCCAGCCGGAGTGGACAACACGTTTTACATTCAAGATTCTCCTTCCCAACCTGCCACATGTTTTTTTATCTACTTTCTTAATCGTTCCTCAATTTAATCTCTTGCTATGTTTACCTCAACAAAATCTCTAGCACTAACTGGTGTCTCTACGCTTATGCTGATTCACTCGTATTTTCCCCTTTACCCATCAGTTAAGTTGCCCATTTCCTGACCGCCCATAGCTGCTACTCCGCTTATGAGCATTCCCTCATATCAACTTCCACCGACAACAGTCTTCCTCTAGACGTGACACTAGAAACACTAGTCTCAGTTTTCCTCCTCTGCGTCGGCATAGTACTCAACAACAGCCAGGAGCTGAAACCGATCTCATGGTCCGTCTGGAGTGGACAACTTGAGCGGGAACGGGGGAGTGGGCCATACGGGTACCTAGAAGAGAGGTCGGGTTTCTTGGATATCCGAGTCAGTTCCATCCAGACCACAGAGGAAGACGAATATTATGAGCTGATCGCTTTCGTGATTTAGGGGAAGAGGGCGGAATTTGTCAGGTGGGTTAAGGAGAACAACGAATAAACACTGTCAAGCGGATGACAAGGGACGAGCAAGACTTCACGCTGTACGATATTGGAAATATAGTTGGGCGAGCTTCGCGTGCGGATAATTATTTTTATATGGCAGTACTAATACTGGATACCGCCACACTACCGAGGATGCCTTTCTCTGAGAGGAAAACTACAGAGGAACTTAATAAAGCACCTATGCCATGATATATGATGGGCCGCATTTGACAAATGTGTGAAAGTTTTCTACAGGAACATTTTGCCAGAGCACTTAATTTTTCTATCGAAGCTTTACCAAGGGTAAAGAAACCTTACAAGTTTACCGACTATCAAAGATTTCCCCTCAGATGCGTGCTTGCTTTTTTTTAGTACACCTTCCGTTTACAACTTTTGCATAGCAGCAACCTAGATTCCCCAAATATGTTAGCTCGTTGTGTGATATGGGAAAGGGCAGAGAAGAGCTTACATCAGTACTTTGAACATGATCTTCGTCACCTTCAATTTCCTGTTGCAAATCGTCAAGGGAGATTTTCTCGTCTTCGACGACCAAGTTGATCTGCAGCTTCTTGATTCCAAAGCCAACGGCGACCAGGGTAGAAGCACCCCAGACAAGACCATCTGTGAAATAAGGCATTAGATAAGTGTCCTAGCCCTAATTGAAGATAGAACGAGGGTGATACATACCCTTCTCAATGGCCCTCACATTCACCTCCAATTGTTTCTGATGCAAGTTAGAATAAACTTTTGTTCGATTTTGGCATGGGATGGACGAGGACAAACCATATCAGTCTCATCATCCCAAGGCTTGACATCCAAAGTGACAATCGACTTGGCAGCTAAATGAACATTATTGTCAAGCAGCGTCCATAAAAGGTACTTAAGTGTCAAAGGGCCATACCTGGTTTAGTTTTGCCCGCCTGCATCTATGTTAGTTACAATTTTCTGGGAATATAATCCCAGTAAAGATTTACCTTTTTGGCAGCGTATTCTTCCAATCTCTTCTTGGTAAGCGCCTCCTTCGCGGCATCCTCCTCCTCGTCAGAAGATCCAAAGAGATCAACCTCGTCATCTTCCTCCTCTATTCCCGGAGCGGCGGCTGGGGTAACAGCAGCAGGAGCAGTTTCAGGGCCGTAGGTAGATGCAGGGGCGGAGGTATCACCAGGCAGAGTGCTGAAATCATCCTGGAAAGATGCGATGTGCTTATACCAACGGGCAACATGGGGGTACTTTGCGGGTTCAGGGGTCTTCGAGACACCGTTGAAGACGGCAATGTCAGCTTGGGAAGGAGAGGTCCTATAGTATGAAAAAAATATTAGAATCAAGCTGTTAATTAGGGAAGCAACATTTACGGCGAAAAATCGAAGTGAAGAGACAAAAAAACAAGGAATATGGTTAAGCCATTTAGACCATGCAGCACTAGGTCATCTCTCAAATACCAACCAAAAAAAGTTTCATGATTCGGGATATACTTGAAACAAGGCAAATCACGTGCTGAAAAACACGGTTGATCAACTGCGGACCAGGTTCTCGGACCGTCCAATGTTTGAACAGAGCATTATAGGAAGGAAGAAAAGAGGTGAGAATAGGTGAATTCTGAACTTACCCAGTGATATAGCTCCTGGTCTCTAACCAAGAGTCGAGAACTGGAATTTTAGAAACCAGTTAGCCCTTTTGTTCAGTATGGCCAAAAGTAAAACATACCGGTCAAGCCAGCATCAGCAGCGAGATCAGTGAAACCCATTCTAAAGACTATCTGGAGGATTAGAGATCAAGAATAGTTAATATGGTCGATTAATATGTTCGTTGGGAGACGATGAAGGCTGATGCGCGAGGAGGGGTATTGACGATACTTTATGCGTGGATGGGAAGTGGAGGAGGGGTAAAAAAGTGGTGGGGGAATTTTCTTTGGAGGGGTCATCTTGTGTGGGTCGTTGCCAGGCACCAACCCCACTTCACCCAAATTGTGATCAAAGGTCGGGCACGGAATTTGAGCAACGCGTCTCCCTTGGGACGTGACTGCCGAGATTTGTGCGCCAAAGTTTTCTTTGTGGCCAGCATAAGATATATGTAGTACAGTTGTACCTTGCTGTACCGAACCTGCACAATCCACCGGAATAGCAAATTATTCATTACAGCAAATTCAATACCTATAGAGTAGCACTGTGAAGGAAAAAAAAGGTCTGGCCAAATCCATTCGTTACAGCAAAAGATTCGGTATGTGAAGGTTCGGTATAGCAAGATACGACTGTACTCTAGTGCTGCTGCATGTGGGCTCGATTGGATAGTGAATGCCAAGTGTTCTCCCTAACTCATCAATACAAACTGTAAGAGGGCCTTGGTCTGATCGGATGGGATAGCCTGCATGGAGTTTACATTTCGTATTCAAATGACGTTTCCGGACTATTTCCGGACTAAACTGGGTCCGCACAGAAATGCATACCAGTAGAAAAAGCGAAGATCAGCCAGTTGGGAGGAGGGCATTGACCAGCGAAACCAAATCTTAGGAGATTTTGGACTTCTCATACATGGTTTTGAGCCTCGATCCTAGCTATGCGGGTCACATAAACCTCTCGTGGACCAGGATAAGAATCTGAAAACATGGGATGTGTGGTTTTGTGTTCTACGGAGTGGTGCACGGATATTTCGCCATACAAATTTACCGCCCATGTTTTCAGGTTCTTATCCTAGCCCACAAGTACTCTTAAAATACGACCTGAATGTAGCAGAAAATATATAAGCCGCAGGTGCTTGATTATGAGTTATAGAACAGAACTACATGTACATATGCATGTATGCTATGGGATATCGTGACATCGCATACCGTAAGATGAATACCCCCCTAGGCCTATCCTTTCGTAGCTAGTATTTTCTAGTTATGACAAACTCATAATAATTCATAATAATAATAATATCGCGACATGACACTGGGTTGTCTTTTATTGCGCTTTTTATTTCACAGGCTTTGTTCTGCCATAGCTACATATACTGTATAAACTCGTGAAATTCGACCTGACGCTATCCCCAGATCGGCAGGTTTTTTCGTGGCTTATATAGGGAAATGGGGCCAGCTGCAGCCATCCTACTCTATTAGGTTTAGTTTTTCACTAGCGCCAGATCAATTTTCACGAGTTTATACAGTATAGTCGTTCACGGGGTGCGGCGAATCCTGTCTGATAGCGAACAGGGGTTTTTGGCCGAGAAAGTTGACAGCTTAGCAAATCCGTGAAATATACTGCGCATAACCCTGTTCGCCATCAGGCAGGATTCGCCGTCACCTTGTGAACGACTGTAGTCTCGCACCAGATCGCTCGGCTATGTAATTGATTAGTCATCTCGCACTTGACCTTACTAGTCTTGTGCCAAGACTCTTAGTCAACATCACAAATAATAATCGTAATTCCGCTTTGCTGCTGGGTCAAGCATGTGATGACTATATAATCAATTATATGGCCGAGCAATCTGGCGCGAGACTATGACCTCACCTCCTAGGAGTTACGACTATTATTTGCGATGCTGACTAAGAGTCTTGGCACGAGACTAGCAACCGTGCGCGTACCGCCTCAGCAACAACACAGCCCACTGATACAACAACTAGTCTGGACCCGCTCAGATGTTAAGCCAAAGTATTTTGTGTTATTTAACCATTTTCTTTATTCTCACAACTGTAGCCTTTATTATTGGATTGTTGAAACCGTTATCGTTGTAGCTACATGTAGCGTTTCAAGGTTGTTGCATTACGACCTTCAAGGTATTATGTAATTACCATCTGAGAAGAGTACCTATACGAAAATAGAAAATCCCAGTGCATTGATACAACTATAAACCCTGTACGTTTTCCTAGAAACTATACTTTTTGGCTTCCCCCTCAATGTAAGCAGTAGTTTTTATGGCGGACAGCTATGAAAGTTCATCGTTGGGGGAAGTTGATACCAGAATTCCGGCCACTGTTAAGAAAAATATACCGAAATAAAATTTTTCCTAGCCAAGTTTTCAGAACCCTTATAGCTCTTCCCTCCTGATAATTCTCTTCCCTGTATATCCGGATAGCTCGAGAGTAATAACAAGAATAGTAGGACAGCTTTTTGTTTGCAGCGAACTCTCTCTTACGAAATTTAGTTCCACTTCCTTCTTGATACTAGCGGTCACTAGCCCTTTCCTACAGCGGCGACTAGGCTTTTGGAAAAAGGAGGGGAGGTAGCTACGAAAACAAACTCTTTTGACGTACACGCCTGATGCTCGACGAAAATTAAAGTGTCCGGATGCCAAGAAATGACTCGGTCTCGTATGAAGGGTCAGATGGGCGTTGGCAAGCCAGTGAATACGGTTCGAGCGCGGGTTAGGGTTATTGGGCATCCGAATACTTCGATTTCTCCCGGGTGGCTTCCACCTTCGTAGAAAGGTAATCGCAATTGCCATGCATTTGGAAATAATGTTTCCTGGCATGAAACTCGGAAAAAAAAGCCTTTCCTACCTTTTTTTTCAAAACCTACTCGAGCCATATTCGTCTTCGCCACGAGTGATATTCCACTCGCTGCTCATGCCTTCTATTAATGGCATCACAGCGTTCATCGAGACTCATGATGGGCCACTCCCCGAGTCCGGACATGGTGAATTTAAAGGTGGGAAAAGTTGCTATATCCCAACACAGTTTGGGCAACAATCTTGGCTACATTATAATATCTCCTATTAACCTCTTCCTTGTAAGGCTGCTAGGGTTGAGTTCTATGCCGATGGCCAGAGGGTTGATGCCCAATTCCCTCTTCCCCAGAAAAATACTGACTGTCCAATCGTTGGCCCTATTAACTCGACGATAAGATCACAGTACGGAAGGATCATGGGCAATAAGGGAGCGGAGGTTGCTTGACGAAGGGAGATGCTTTTCTCTCTTATCAAGTCCAGCGAACCTACCAAGATCTGCCGCGCAACAAAACCTAATTCTCGGCCTGTTACAGCAAATCAATATGGCACAAATGACTGCAAAGTTTTCCGGTGCGAGAGATGGCCGGAATGGGCTAGTGCTGTGGTGCCCGACGAGTTCGATCCTCCCTCTACGATCGTCGAATTATTGAAAAGCCGACATGTCAATCATACTGCGAGATTAGGAGCCGGGATGGAGGATGGAAACCTCTGTGGTAAAGCGGTTTTGTGTGAAAAGTCTGGATGCGGATGATGCTCCATTCGTGTGGTTCAAAATTTACTGCCGGCTCGAGGGCCGAGGCCTGCTGGTCGAGAAATTTAATCTTGGTTCTTTCCTAAAAACCACGCCATTGAGTGGAGACCGGTATATCCATGTTTCCAGAGACCTTTCCCTCAACTCGCCAACAAGCATCAGCCCTATGGCATCAGAACTTTCTGGTGATATCCAGGGTACAATTGAATCACATAATCTGGCACAATATGTCTCGGGGGAGGCATGGGGAGGTCACTCAGCTAGCATTACTGTAAGCCCTATTTAAAGGCTTGCCATTACAATTGCTTAGCTCGTCAAACGAGATGCTGTGGCTGCTCTCTCTAAATCCCAGAAGTTACTAAGTGCTAAATTTGTTTCATGATTTCCCTTATGTAGTGATGATTTCCATGTCCTAAGTATGATACATTTGTCTATTTAACCTTACCCCCATCGGCTACTCTCTTATAATATCGATCTAGGACTTTAATTAATAGCTCATTAATAAAAGCGAGAGTGGTTTGCATGAAGTATCTTGAAGAGTTGAAGTGCCTCGAGGAATGAATGCCCTGAAGGGTTATGAGATGAGGGGAATCTATTTTGGCTTTGGTTGCCCAATCTAGATGGTAAGTTCTGAGTACCATAACCCAGGTGGTTGGATGTACCAATGAATTCATCATCAAGTAAGTTCTGACAGCAGTTGACGAGGCTTCAGTAGATACATGTATTCACTAGGTATCAGGATGCAGAATATTAGAACCAAGGATGTCAGGTCAGATTCGGTCGCATGGCGGCCCTGAGTTTGCCGTCGATTAAGGTCATGAATGGACTAGGTCGCGGGTACTCGATTTTTGTATTATGACTGGTCATAGCACAATAATGGTATATTGTACTTGATCAATCATTGCCACTTAACAGAAGCGACGGAACAAGTACTACTGGCTAAAACACGCATATCTGCGAAAAAAACCGCTTTGCCCGAAGCCGGAAATAAATCTCAAATAAATCTCAGCATTATTGCACAATATATGCAACTTCTACGAACCTAGCTAATGGCGCTCGTACAAAAAAGAAAGATGAGATGGTGGGAATTCCCAACCAGGGATATGAGTATATTGAGGTGGAGGGATGACTTAGTCAATAAACAATACATATCGGGAAATATAACGCCCGATGTAATTAGTTTTACTTGCTCTCTCCAGATAGGAAAATATAAATTTCCGCCTTTGCTGGCATCCCCCATTGTTTAACAGGCCAAGTCAAACTTAGTTTTATAGTTCTGATCCCACACGCCCCAATGCTGCTCGACATCATTACCCTTTTCAACAGGCTTGAAAATTTCGTCAAATGCCTCAAAGACAAAAACATTAACCCCCCAAGCAAGCATTGCACAGATGCTGTTCTTCCAGTAGCTTGCTGCGTTCTCTACACTAGGGACAGCATCCTCGTAATTTTGGCCACCCGTTGGCCAGTTAGTTTCACCAACCCAAAAGTCGAAAGACTTATCTCCCTTGATGCTTTGAACGTGGGCAAGTGCCTCTACTTGAAGTTAGCGAAATACAACGTAGGTACGGTGGGGTGCATACGCATTATATCATCAACGAAGGAATGGGTGGCATTATCTTGCTTCTGCCCTTGCCAATAACTGAAGGCATTAGAGAGAATAATGTCGCTTGCATTAATAACAGGGTTTGCGTCGTCTTCGATAAGTTTGTTCCATGAATCAGCAGTTCCAACAGGAATGGAATCAGCTCCAAGTGACTTGAGAACTGCTTTAACTTCATTGATCTTTTCTGCTAGCCCCACGCCAGTGAATTCTTCTCGGTAAAGAGCCTCGGAACCAACAGTTATAGCATAGATGGAATCTGTTCCATAGATAGGGATATATCTATAGGATAGAATTGTTAATAATGTAATTTCAAAGACGACCAATACAAATCCATGATATGCTTACTTTTTAAGAGCGGCCGTCTCAAGTGCGAAGTGATCATCATCATTCGGCCTTATGAAATGATTGTGAGACTAAACCAGAGAAGCTTGAGCATGGTTAGATCTTACCAAACACCAAGAATAATCTTGAACCCTTTGTCTACCACAGCAGGCATGATTTGTTCCATGGTGTTGCAATCGCTAACAGCGTAGACCCGGATAATTTTGCTCGTTCCAGCGATGACATCAAGGTCTTTCTTAAAATCGTCTGTGTACTTGCAAGTCCCGTCCTAACATGGTGATCAAAATTAGCAACTCGTCATCCAACGCAGCCTCTCAACAACTCACAGGATTTTGCTTGACACCAAGCGAGAAACCAAGCTGCCCGGTCGCAGATACAAGTGAGGGTAATACGAAAAGGGCACCCCTCAAAAGAGCAGCAAGAGAAACCATTTTTGGCTCTTGCAGGATGCAAAAATTGGCAACGAAGGTGAACGAGATAAAAAGAAAGATACTGATGGTACGAATGTAGAATACAAGGCGAAGAACGACGCACAAAGCACGAGAAACGAATGAAGAAAGTTGAACGGACTATAGAGTGGAAGTGAAGTAGATAGGGCGCGGGTGTCTCAGAATCGAGAAAGGGGCAGGTAGCTTCCCCTGTGGTGCTTGGCTTGGCATAATCAATGATCTTCAAGAGGTCACCATTAAAGAATTGTGAGACCTATTCTATCTTCATAGTCATGACCTGGGTACTCTACTATACTCTACATTTATAAAGCCAAACATATCAAGCGACTCTTCACAACAAAATTTATTAAATAAACACTAGAAACCGATACAAAGCAATAGGAAAGGTTAGATATTACAGAGGGAAGACAAAAAGAATCGGGAAATTTACAACCAACATGGCTTGAAGCTAGCCATAGACCCGCCCGAACGAAACATAGTGAACAAAAAACATGCCGAATAAATCACGCCGCAAAATCACCCATTACAAATCTCAGGCCAATAAGCATAAGTTGGGAATTCGGCGAAGAACAGGAGGCCAATATTTCGATCTTGTTCGTGAAGCCCCGTCGCCTAGTTATAAATTTTTGCGCAACGTTTGTCAAATCAAATGCCCAGTCATTTTGTGGGCATGTCCATTTGGCTTGACTTCCTCGTGGCCATTTATCCTTGGAGACGGCCTAGGAGATGGTTCGCCTCTCTTAGCTAATACACCCAAATTACCCACCACTAGACGAATCTTCATTTAGCTCGGGTTCGGATCTGCACCATACAAGGGTAAAAGCTTACATTCCATGGCGTCCTCAAAAGCATCATCGTCCATAGCATCCATTGATGCAAACGCTTCCTCAACAGCACCCTTAGCCACGTTCCGAGCGTTTTCATAATCCCGCGTGCAGTCGTATAGAAAAGCACTGTATTCTAATTTTACAGACAACCGAAGAGGGTGCGATCCTGGTAGTAAACGTCTCGCGCTTTCCTCGGCCTTGACGAAGGCGTCAATGGTAGGCGTGATGTAGGCGTACGAAGTATTCAATGTGCCAACCCCTTTGATGCCTGGCGAGCAAGTGAGGTGTGTAGTTGCGCCATTTGCCAACTTCGACGAAACGTTGGGTACCATCGTAGTTTTTGTCTGATATGTATGATCAAAAAGAACGAATATGTGAAGGAATGATGCGTTGAGTTTGGCCACCAGTACCCGAAGCTCATTCAGCATAGTGTATTTAGGAGATATATAGTCAGCCATTGCAGGCTTAATCTCGTTATTTAAAATTGCGAGACCTTCACGGGCCATCCAGATTATGTGTCGATAGAGGTCGAGGGATTTGGTAGTCCGTGTTGGGTCTAACTTTCGTTGCTTTCGTGCGCGGAGGAGTTTGCGGGATAAGAGGGTTGAAAGGCCTAGGAGTTTGTAGAGGCCAGCTGAGAGAGATATACTGAGGATGGTGGTGGACTTCGCGTAAGCCCCCAGGTATTTCTGATCAACCTCAGAGCCAACCATGCTCTTTGTTGCCTCGGAAAGCTGAGGTTGAGCTAACTCACGGGACTACATAATCTCATATCGTGTAAGCGCAACTTCTGAGAGGTCCAAAAGCGTTTAGGTCAAAAAGCCTGTGATAAATATGCAAGTGTACTCTGAATTCATTAAAAATTCGTTCATCTGAATGTTATGCAGGAATTCTTGGGTGCGCAACCTTTCAAATAATACGGCGCGAATGCGGATAGGGAGGCATATGTACCTCGCAGAAAGTGTAAAGGCGATCTGAGGATTGAGCAAACACTCACCAGTAATGATATATACTATCCCAAATTTGGTGTGAAATGTGTAAAACTACACTACGTAAACGGAATTTTCTCTAACTTCAATAGAATTGCACTGCTCAACAGGAGAGCGTCCCTTTTCTCAAGCCCATATGGCCATTTCAATCGAAACAGTGTTCACTTAGATGCCTAGATCTTCGTGTGAATTAGATGAGATTCAGCGCAGCGTTATGCCGTATGATGTAGCCTAACCTAACGTCAGGTTTAGATGCGAAGGCGGATCGCAGTGCCGACCTATGTGCGATACTAGGTAACAATGGGTGCTAATTCGATGGGTAAGAAGGTTGAAGAGTGGGTATTTAGAAAGAGAAAAGCAGGATGAGCGGGAGGATAAGGCCATCCATCCACAACTAGCCTCGAACCCAGGCTGTTAGGAAGCGTGTGGCGATGAAGGCAACAGCGCTAGTCCATATTGGGCGAATTCAGCGTTCACTTTCAAAGAGCTTAGTGGATTTGCTCTCCAATACCTCCACCCAAAATTAAAGGAAGAGCGTTCAGAATACCCTGCCGCTTAGCTAAAACTATGCACAACACCTTACCACACGGGAATTGTCTTCTAACATGCTTCACTAATAAAACATCGAAAATAAAGAAATAATACATTTTTTCCCTAACTATGTCCAGTTTTACTAGTCCCGTGCCCACGTTGCAGTCGCCCAGATTTTTTTCAATATTTGGTGTTTAAAATCTGGATTCTCCCTACATGTCTGGTATCTAATCTTAGCACCTTGTGGGCCCAAGTGCACACTCCCAATAATCAATAAACATCAGCAAAAAAAAAATGTCGCCCCAACACTTTCTTGTCTTCCAGAAGGCCATATTCCACTAGACTAGTTTTGGGCCTTCCAAAGCGCTTGGAAGACTGTTGCGAACTGAAAAAACTCCCTGATGACCTCTTTCAGGTTGTCATCTTCCAGTGGCTGTATTCATGCCATGCCTTTTGAACGGTCCCCTTGCCTTTTGGTTTTCTTCAGGACATCACCACTGCTGCAGCCTGTCGTCAGTCTCAAGGAGCGAGGTCTTGTCAAGCCTTTTGGTTGTAATGGGGGTGGTCCTCTACATCAGTAAAAAAAAATTTGCACCCAATAGGTACAAATTCCGCCCGACCGCCTGCCGCGCCTGGAGGTCACTCGCTTCCTGCAGTGCTTCTCCTGGGTGTCGCTTGCTGCTTGCAGGGCTTCCGGGCAACCTCCCACCATCTGGCAGCGCTGGGTGGCAGCTTGAGTACTTAGCGAATTTTTCTAAGTTCCTGAAAACCCGGGACTTAGCAAAATTCACTTCACTCGCTCCCAGGCACTTAGCAATTTTCAAAAATCTGGAGGTCGCTTGGTCATCACTTTGTAGTCGCCAAGTCGTCGCCAAGTCGTCGCTTAGTCGTTACCAAAGCAACGCCTAGTAAGACACCAATCTCCACCTCCCCCTATTCCCTCCCGTCCTTCCTACTATTGCTTCCCCCTATTCCCTCCCACCATTCCCAACCTCGCTGTACCATAGGACTTTGCTAACATCGTGACTTTTAGGCTTGAAGTACTAAACTCTGTTTGCAAAGAAACTCCTAGGTAACGTCGCGCTTCTGTTTATATGATTTCTGCTGATATGCCTCCTAGACTCGCTTTGATCCGCTGCTTCCACTTCCGCTGCCTCCGCTGGCTGGTTGCTTCTGCCTAAGCGAGCTCAGCAAACAGCTCAATTCGCTGCCTCAGCTTCCTGAGCTTCCCCCGCTTCCGCCATATGGTCGATTCGCTGCCTGAGCTTCCTCCGCTTCCGCCATATGGTCAATTCACTGCCTGAGCTTCCGCTGCCTCCGCCACATGGTTGATTCGCTGCCTGCGCCATATGGTCTATTCGCTGCCTGAGCCTGAGCCTGAGCCTGAGCCTGAGCCTGAGCCTGAGCCTGCGCCTGCGCCAATAGTCAATTCGCTGCCTGAGCTTCCTGCGCCTGCGCCAATAGGTCGATTCTGTAACGGACCCACAAGGCTGTTACATGCGAAAGGTAGAATAGACCCGGGCAGACGGAGAGGTACAAGGACAAGCATGAGTGGAGTAGCTACCACATGCTAGGGAACACCAGTACCCCGCTGACCTGGTGGTTAGGAACATCTGGAGGTGCTAAGGCTGACGGGCCTGTAGCAGATCTCCGATGACATCAAACACTCAGAGATGTGGTTGAGTTCCTAATCCACCTATGCATGCCCCACCAGCTATGGTTGATAGGTGGCGCAACTGGGAGAACTATTCTAGCGGACACCTGACGCAACTATAGACTGATCAGCACCATGCAAGTAGTCCTGCAGGACTAGGCTGGCAGATCATAGAGTCCTGACTGGTAGAGCAGTGCATGAGGAGCGGTTGCACATGAGGTGCAGAACTCCAGTGGAATGTGAGAGAACACTTCTGAAGAGACCCGCCCATGATCATTGACAGGATTCAGGGTTAACCGGATCCCCCAGCTGAGTAGAACTGAGTAGAGGCGGCGAGCATGCAGTACTACAAGTACTGGCGAGCCCCGCCACCAGTTGCTCTTCTCCATCTTCAACCAGAGACCTAGTGACAAGAATTACCGAGTTCCGCCCTTAAGATTATTGAGTATACTGCACGAAAATACTTTAAGATCTCAGCCTGACTTTAGTATAAGCAACGGCCATTATCCTACCTAGCCTTAGCAGTTGTCTAGAGGACCACCCCTGTTACAGTATAATCTTAAGGACTCAGTCACCTTGAGATCACCCATCATGAGATCCTCCCGCAGATCTGAAACCCCGGCGATCAATGCGCCGGTGCTTCCCCTTCAAATTACATGGGAGAAGAAGGAACTAGCAGTAGGAGAGACAAACATGACCCAACTAGTCCACCGTCCAAAATCCACTATCCAAAGACATATCCCAGGCATCTCCACTCCATGGACAGACACATCAAAAGTCACCATAGCTGATTTCTTCGACGCATTTCAAGACCATCTCATGTCCCAGATCAACCTATCGGTTGGGGATACCACACAGACCATGAGAATGCTACAGGAACGGCAAGAAGTGGAGAATACCTTGTTGCAGGAAGCTGCCGAGTATTTGGACCGGAAAGTCCTCAACCTCCAGCAGCATCTACAACAGTTGCTGACGGACAAAGATGACCTCGCAACTGATCCCGTGGATATAGACCCCCCCGAAGCAGTTGGAATCCCTGACTACATCAGAGCACTACAGCAGGCCATTACAGAAGGCCGCCTACATATCACCGCACCCCTGAAACCAGCGGCAGGAAGAGAAAGATCCAGTAGTGTCTTTCTCTCAGATACCTTCCCAATCACCCTACCTACCACACCTACCAATAAAGCAGACCCCCCATCGTTACCCCCCACAGTTCAAAAACCAGCAGTTAGTTTCGCGCCCTCAGGCTCATCCTCTACTCCAATACCTCCGCAGACACCTAGAGGTCCATTTTCTTATGGACCTTGGTCCCTTGCGCCCGGCAATGGTTATACACCACCACCCCTCGATAGTGGTAGCTCATGGCTACCGAGAGGAACATACCCAAGGCCCTCTGAAGAAAGGAAGGAAAAAGGAGAAAGTAGTGGAGGAAGAACAGGAAGAGAAACTAGTGAACAGCAAGGGCAGGGAAACGAAAACCAGGGAGGAGGAGCAGGAGGAGGTGATGGAAATATAGGAGTAGGAGGAGGAGGAGACCCCGGTGATAGTAGCAGCAGCAGTAGTGAAGGAGGGGAAGATAGGGATCCGAAGGAGTGGAAGAAGTATTTCCGCAAGAAGCAGTGGAAAGCAGAAAAGAAGATGTTGGAGATGATGGCTACAGTTTTCAGCAGTGGCACCGGTCCCACCTCTACTGGGAGCCTCAGGGGATGAGAACCCAAGGCACCTCAACCCAGCAAGTTCAAGGGAGAAGCTACTGATGTGGACCGATTCCTCCGGCAATGCGAAAATGTCTTCACTATTGAAGCATCCAGTTTTCAGCAGGAATCAATCAAGATCCGCTACACTGGTAACCTTCTCGAAGGACATGCAGCAGTCAGCTGGTATGAGGCCTACCATAACCTCATAGACCAAGGTGCTGCCGATAGAGCTGCAGGACAACCTGTTCAGCTTGACCCTCACTGGAACCATTGGGTTACCTTTTCCAATTCCTTCCGATCATCCTTTGGTGATAGAGTCACCAGAGAAGAGGCGGTAGCTAAGTGGGATAAACTCTCCCAGACCGCCAGAATTGATGCTTTCCTGGACCAGATAGTCCAACTCATGTGGAAAACCGGTTATGCTGGCGAGGTTGTGGATGATAAAATATCCCAAGGCCTCACCGCTGAACTGGCTCTGGACTGGGCTAAGGTTGCAGTCAAACCTCAGTCCCTTCATGAGAGGATACAGATGATCCGCCACATGGGACATGTCCTGGAAAGACATAGGAAGGTCAGAGCCCTGGAGTCCAGGGCAACAGGAGAAGGAGGTGAGAAGAAGAAGAAGAGATCCAGAGGTAGAGGCAAAGGTCAGAGTACCACTGCCACCCCTGGGAACAAGTCCACTCCTGGGGGTAGTAACCCACCGCAGGAGAAAAAAGATAAAGCTGTGGAGCTAAAAGGTATGGCAGAGTCCAACCTCCCTTGATAAGACACCACATGCTAACCACCCCTTGATAGGAATACCCGAGGGTATCCTTTCCGATAGAAAGAAGGCAGACAAGTGCCTAAAATGCGGAAAGGGTGGACATGCATGGTTTAAGTGTTGGACTACTGATCCGGTAACTGTTAGAGTTGTGGCAGTAAGAAAGAGGAAGAGAGGAACTGAGCTAGAGGCCAGTAATCCTCCGGAATCTAAGAAGGGAAAAGTAGCCACTGTATCTAGATCAGGACAGAGTTCTGGCAGTCTCAAACAAGAGACTGGTGTATTTACGGCAGTAGATGATGACAGTGGACCTGAAATCATCTAGCCTAGTCATTCTTTAGAAATATATTTCGTTGGGCAGGACCCTATTGCTCCTACTGGTACTGAGGAGGGATAATATCCCGAAATTTGCTGGTCAAATATGCCAGTTCTCCCAAGCTATACCCAGACACAGATATAGCCATCGCTAATCGATCATTGACACCTGGCGAACGGAAAGATACCTCTGCTACCATGTCTACAGGCTACACTCCATTTCAAGGCGGCATAAGTAAGACCAGACCCCAGAGGTCAGTGGCAAAGCACCAGAGAAGTCCCAGCCATGAAGACCACCCACCAACGAAGAGAAGAATGGAAGAACCCCCGCCAGAACCCATCCATGGGCAGAAACCCATCCTGAAGGCTGAGTTGAACTGGAAGGCGCGGAACCACATCAGCAGGTGCCATGGAAGGTTCCTGTTTGACACTGGATGCACCGGGCCTATCCTCAGCGAAGAGTTTGTGAAGAAGGAGAAGATACCTGTGGAGCGCTGAGATTCTCCTATTCAGATGTTTGATGCCCAAGGTGACCTCATGATGGGAGCTGGCGAGAATTTTACTGCCACCCTCGACATGGTCATGGGTAAACATGAGGAGTTGATCCGGTGGGAGGTGGGACCTTTAGAAGAAGGCATCTCCGGATATCTTCCCATCTCATGGGCTCAGAAGCACAACCCAGACTTTGATTGGCATACTGGCCATGTCAGGTGGAGGAGTGACTATTGCAAGAAGCATTGCATTCCCGCCGATGTCAGGATTGAAGTGTGTGAAGACTGGGAGATGTTGGCTGAAGATAGGGCCAATGTACATCAGATTGGATCAGCAGTGTGGCATGATGAGCAGGGTGGAGATGTGGGATTGAGGTTACCGCCGGAGTACCGGGAATGGGCAGATGTGTTCAGCAATGAGAAGAGCTCAAAGCTGCCGGAGCATAGTGCATTTGACCACCATATCAGATTGCAGCCCGGAATGAAACCACCTTTTGGGCCCCTTTATCCATGCTCTGAGAGTGAGCTGAAGGCCCTCCGGGAGTTTCTGAACAAAGCACTACCCTCCGGAAAGATCTCCAGGTCCAATTCCCCCACTGCCGCTCCTATCCTGTTTGTGCCCAAGCCAAATGGTACCCTCCGCATTTGTGTGGATTACCGCGGCTTGAAGAAGATCACAATCAAGGACAAGTACCCACTTCCGCTGATGTCAGAACTGAGAGACAGGTTGACTACCGCCAGGGTCTTTACCAAGATAGACTTGAAGGATGGTTTCAACCTGCTAAGGATTGCCAAAGGGGATGAGTGGAAGACAGCTTTCCGGACTAGATATGGCTTTTTTGAGTACAATGTCATGCCATTTGGTCTGTGCAATGCACCCTCCTCATTCCAGGCTATGATCAATGAGGTTCTGCATGACCTCCTAGATCTCGGAGTCATAGTATACTTAGATGATATACTCATATACTCTGAGAACATGGAAGGACACCAGTTCCTCGTCAAGAAGGTGTTAGGAAGGTTGAGAGAAGCCAACCTCCATGCCCACATTGACAAGTCCTTCTTTCATTTGAAAGAAGTGGAATATTTGGGGTACAACATCTCCGAGCATGGCATCTCTATGTCCAAAGAGAAAGTCAATGCTGTCAGGGAGTGGCTGGTACCAAGAACTGTGAAGGATGTGCAGGCCTTCTTAGGCTTTGCCAACTTCTACAGGAGATTCATAGCAGGTTTCAGTCGGGTTTGCAAGCCCTTGACGGATCTGCTGATGAAAGACAAGAAGTGGTTCTGGACTGCCGCTTGTGACAGGGCTTTTGAGGAACTCAAGCAGCTGTTCACAAGTGAGCCAGTCCTAGTTCATTTTCACCCAAGTAGGCGCACAGTTGTAGAGACTGATGCAAGTGACTTTGCGAAAGGTGCAGTGTTATCTCAATATGGCGAGGATGGGAAGCTACACCCAGTGGCCTTCTACTCCAAGAAGTTTTCCCCCGCTGAGATAAACTATGACATCCATGACAAGGAAATGGGCGCCATAGTGGCTGCTTTCCGAGTATGGGAGTGTAACGGGTACGCCGTTACAGTCTCTAGCATGTGTAGTAGAATAGGGCCGGACTGATGGGACAGTAGGAGCCTGCATCGGTGGGGTTGCTCCCACATGCAGAGAGCTACCGCGTCCCACTGATCTGGTTGATGCAGAGGAACCGCATGTGCGTCAGCTAACGAGCTGGCAGCGCATAGACGGCTGCATCTACCACTCCGAGGAAGTGGTAGAGTTCTGAATCAACCTGTGCAGTATGCATCAGCGGAAGCTGATAGGCAACGCACTGGCAGCGCTATCTACTAGTAAAACACATGCGGATTAGACTGAACTGCACCGTGCATGTAGGACTGCAGTGTGCAGGACTATGCCGGTGGTTCATAGAGTCTAGAGTGGTCAGATTGCTAATGGAGGTGCGGCAGCTCTTGAAGCATAGCCCCCGGAAGTACGGAAGGTCTTCCGGAGTAAAACACCAGTCCATTTGGCAATGGGACTCCGGGTCAAACCCAGTCCCCCACTAGAGCACGGCAGAGCGAGGACTGCGGAACGCAGGTGTTAAATACATCGCGAATGCTCCACCCTGCTGCTCTATTCTTCAGCGATAATTGAGCCCTTAAGATTCTTGAGTAGCTTGCACGAAAGAATCGGATTCTGAACTTGATCTATATCCATTCCGCAACGGCCGTACACCTAGCCTATCTATCTAGGCCTACCCCCGTTACAAGCAACTGAACTGTGCCAAAGGAATGGCCTCCACTCATTCAGTAACCCAACACGTCGCATCGAACAAAAACCTAATAGCACTCTTACTACAAGACCCCTGGTGCCTACCAACTGGTCTACCACCTCAAATTCCAAATTTTACACTTTTCGCACCTCTATCACCCAATCCCAAATGCGTTACATACATCAAATCACACCTTAATCCAATCCAAAAATCAACATACTTTAACAACTGCTTAACAGTACAAATCAAACTCCTGAATTTAACCATCGATATCACCAACATTTATGCAAACCACTTACCATCATCACACAACTACCTTTCTACCAATACCTTCTTGCCCAACCACCTCATCTGTGGAGACTTCAATCTCCACCACACTTGGTGGTATGGCGCCAAAACACACCTGCACTTTCCAACCATCGACAGAACCAGACCCATATCCAATCTCCTAGTCTCCTGGCTAGAAGAACAAGATTACCACCTCCACAACCACCCAGGAACCTACACACACTTCCCCCGCAACGGCAATAATTCCTCCATAATCGACCTCACACTATCCAAAGGCATTGATCACCTTGCCCAATTATGGGAAAGCGACTCAGGCCTAAAAGACGGATCAGATCACGCAACCATCACCACAACCTTCACATTAAATGCACACACCCACATTCATCCCAAAAGAGACATCCACAGGGCAGACTGGGATAAATTCCACCACATAATACAAAATCACCCAATACACAACATGCCGCTCACAACTAAAATTCAAACCACAATGGCATGCGAAACTCTAACTCTCATGCTACAACAAGCAACAGAAGCTGCAATTCCTCTCCAAACCCTCCCAAAAATCCAAATCATGGTGGACAAAAGAACTCACCAAACTGCGCAAGGCCCTCAACGCCACAAATAAATACAGCAGATTACACCCCACACCAGAAAACAAACATATCGCCAAAAAACTACATAAAAATTGGCAAAGAGAAGTCAAACTCGCCAAAGAACACCATTGGCAACAAAGACTCAACACCAACGATCCCAACACCCTCTGGAAAACCATCAAACAATCCAAAGGACGCACTCCCCCCACCAACATTCCCACACTTGAGAACAAATCGGAATTCCGAGACAAATGCCAAATTTTCACAAAGGCCTTTTTCCCACCCAACAATTCCACTCCACAACCCATACCATCGCAATGGCTGCAACCCCCACACACAAACATCACACACGAACTCCCACACATCACATCAAATCACATCAGCAGACTCCTCGCCAAAACTAACAAGAACTCAGCCCCAGGCGCAGATGGCATAACATATCCCATCATCATCCAAGCGCACCTCGCTAATCCAAATCTCATACCCAAAATCTTCAATCAGGCACTACTTCATTCAGTTATGCCTACCTGCTGGAAACACGCCCTCATCACCCCAATTCCCAAAGCATCAAAACCTGATTATTCCACACCCAAATCCTACCATCCCATCTCGCTACTCTCATGCTAAGGAAAACTCCTGGAAAAATGCGTAGCCAAAAAATTAGAATCCTACGCAATAATCACAGGCGCAATAAACTCCCAACACACAGGAGCTAGAACTTCCATCTCCGCCATAGATCCCCTCGCCAACCTACTCACCACAGCTCAAGAATGGCTCGACAGGAAAATCATCAGAAGCAAAAACAAAAGCGGCAACAGGGAAATTAGACCATCCCTCCTCACATCCAATATAGAAGGAGCCTTCAACTGCGTGATTCACTCACAAATGCTCCACATCTTCTAACACCACACCTTCCCCAACTGGATTACCAATTGGTACAAGGAATTCAACAATAATCGCACAATTTCCTTCTCATTTAATCAACAAAAAGAAAACCCCAAGCCATTCCCACAAGGCCTCCCACAAGGCTCACCGATTTCTTCCATCACATTCACCATTTACAGCGCGGCATTAGACACTGCACCCTCCCCTTCAAATCTTCAATTCTCTTCCATCTATATAGATGATGACACCCTCCTGCAAGGAGCTTTCAGCACCAAATTCGCCAATCTTACTCTACAAAGCAGATTCACAGAAAAAATTAACAGGGCCAAATTTTTAAATATCAATTATTCACCTCCCAAAACAGAGCTCATACACTTCCTCACAAAGACCACGATCAGAAAACTGGACACCCCACTTTCCATACCATCAATCAACCTTGAAATCTTACCCTCACAAGTAATCAAATCACTTGGAATACACATCGACGACAAATTATCCTTCCTTCCCCAAATAGACAAAGCTTCCAACCGGCTCAGGGCGATTACACAACGCCTCAGCACTATGGCCAAAGCACACAACCTCACCCCACACAACCTCCACCAACTCATCCATGCCCTAGCCATACCCAACTTCCTATGGGGCTTGCCCCTCTGGTGGACAGGCAAACACAACCTCTTGGAAAAAATTAAACCGGCTTATCATTCACTCGCCAGGCTAATCACAGGCCTCCCACGACGAACCAAGCTTGACAAACTACTTTCAGAAGCCTCCCTTCCCCCATTAGACTTCTTGCTAGACATGTACACCCAGAAATACGCCATCAGAATTCTAAAAACTGGACCTCACAAGCCAGCTTTCCTCCGTCTTCTCAAATTACTACCGCAAACCCAAGAGTACCAAGGGACTGGACTCAAACGCATCGCCTCACTCCTCACACCATTGCTCCAACACTCCCCACCGCTCGAAAATCTCCTCCCCCCTTCTTCACCAATTTACCTTCCATCCGAAAATATCATAATATCTTCCAAATCCAAAGAAGAGACGGCCCAAGCACATAAAACTTGGATTGGTACACTCGAAAATGCCTGGCTCCTATATTCCGATGGCTCTAAAGCCGAGGATGGAACTGTATCTGCAGCAGCTCATCTAATTCATATCCGCTTTGGCATTGAAACACAAAGCCTTTCACATCGCTGCAACATCGCACACCATGCCGAAAACGAAGACGCAGAAATCCATGGCATACAAGAAGCCATTCATCTGCTCATCAACCACATCATGCACCCCACACCAGTTTTTCTATGCGTAGACAATCAAAATGCCCTACTGGCACTAACAGGCGTATCAGCAAAAAAAGATATTTGTCTTCGGACCTTCAGGTACAATATGGCCTTCTGGAAGACCCTGAAGACCCTGAAGACAAAATCTCACTGGAAGTCAAAAAATATGTTCCCGGATTTGGCTGAATGATAACATATCAAAAGTGAAAAATTGTCTTCCAGTCCTTCAGATGCAATATGGCCTTCTGGAAGACACTGAAGGCCCTGAAGACATAATCTCACTGGAAGACAATTACTTTTTTTGCTGATGCGCAACCACAGCCAACAGAGAGTATCTTTGGCACACCCTCACTGGCATACAAACCTTACAATCAATCGGATGCCAAGTAATGGGCAAATGGACCCCATCACACACAGGCATCACAGGAAACGAAATAGCAGACAACCTAGCCAAAGAAGCCTACCATTCATCGCCATGTCAATGGACACGAACCACATTAAACTGGTTATCCATACAACCACGCGAAACCTTACATCAAAAATGGATTCCACCATTTCCTCACACCAAACAATTAAATCCAAAAATAGCTCGATTGCCCCTACACCGTGCAAAAAGAATCTGGAAAGTCAGAAACGAACTTTCCAAAGCTGATCACCTACCTGGACAACCCCCTATTATTTGCCAATGCGGAGAAGAAGATTCTTCCAAACACCGCATCCTATCATGCCCACTCTACGTTACCGAACGAGCTTCTTTCTTTGGACAACGGGATATTAAACGGGATTTTCTTTTTGAAATTGATTTAAATATTGCGAATTGTTTTTCTTTTATGGATGCGCTTGACATTTAAAAAAAAATTTTTATATTATTTGTTTTATTTTTTATTATTATTTTGTTTTATTTTATTTCATTTTGTTTTTTGTTGTAATTTCATTGATGTTAGGATTAAGGGGAGGGTTTAGCGGTGGTAGTTGAGGCGATATACTATGTATCAGGGCCGTATAAAAAATAAATAAAATAAAATAAATACACATACGGATTAGACTGAACTGCGCCGTGCATGTAGGACTGCAGTGTGCAGAACTATGCCGGTGGTTCATAGAGTCTAGAGTGGTCAGATTGCTAGTGGAGGTGCGGCAGCTCTTGAAGCATAGCCCCCGGAAGTACAGAAGGTCTTCCGGAGTAGAACACCAGTCCATTTGGCAATGGGACTCTGGGTCAAACCCAGTCCCCCACTAGAGCACGGCAGAGCGAGGACTGCGGAACGCAGGTGTTAAATACATCGCGAATGCTCCACCCTGCTGCTCTGTTCTTCATGCGATAGTTGAGCCCTTAAGATTCTTGAGTAGTTTGCATGAAAGAATCGGATTCTGAACCTGATCTATATCCATTTCGCAACGGCCGTACATCTAGCCTATCTACCCAGGCCTACCCCCGTTACACCATACATAAATACCGACAACAACAACACCAAAGTGACTTTTTGGTCACAACTCCACCAGTTTTACTCCGATTGCTCTACTTTTTGATTATTCGGACTCGCCTCGCTGCCCCCATTCGATCCTGCTATTGTACGTCTGGTTTGCTCCGGATTTGCAAAAGTTGTTGTCGAATTCGCTTATTTACCCCTCACTTCACAAAAACCTCACCAAATCTTGAGATTCTGCATTTTCTCATAACTCCATCAGTTTTCGTCCGATTAGCTCGACCCCGGGCTTTTTGGAACCGCCTCAGCGCGCCCGTTCGATCGCCCTCTCGTTCGTCCGGATCGAAGCAGATTTGCAGAAGTTGTTGACACTTCCTGCTTCTACCACCCCCTCCCCCCCAGGGCACAGCAACCACCCCCCCCACCTCCTGTCGGTTCAGGACCCTCCTCCATGTCTTCCTTTTCGTCTAGAGGCAGAGGGAGAGGCAGAGGCTTCAGGTCTCCCTCTTCTGTGGCTAGCTCACCTCAAAACCCGCTCCAAACGCCCTTTGGCGCCCCTACAACACCCCCAAACACCCGATTTTCGCCTCTGCTCCATGGGGACCCAGAGCAAACACCTACCCAAGCCCTGCCACTTCGCCCAGCAGTCCCCCTACCTCACTATGCCTCCCTGCCCGCCACAGAGCCTACAGAGAGTGGCTCTGTCCTGCTGCAAGAGTCTGACTCTGACATGACGGACACTGAGGGACCCCTCACCTTCTCCACCACCATACCTCCAGTCATCCAGATGGATGACAGCAACAGCAATCTAGATCACCTTGGTGCCATTGGCACTGGGAAAAACTACAACCCTTCCCTCTTCGCAGTGATGGATGAGCAGAACAGGCTCATCAAAGCACTCACCAAACACGTCAAACACCTTGAAAAAGCTATCCTCACCCCACCACCAGCCCCTACCTTCCACAACGACTCAGCTCTAGTGGAAAAGGTGGCTACCCTCACCTCCAAGGTTGCAGACCTTGAACAGAAACGGACCCTCACAACCATTCTGACTTCTGCCAACCTCCCCCTACCTCCAGCAGCTGCTCCCCCGCCAATTACCACCTCCTGGGCTCAGGTTGCCTCTAAAAAGGCTTCCAGACCTGCCAACAAGGCCTCCAAGCCTCCCAAACAACCCACAGTGCCTCCCAAACGCAACAGAACCCTCATCATCACCAGGAATTGTCCACCCATCCCTGATGACATCACCCCACTTCTCATTCGCAATGCAGTTATTTATTTATTTATTTATTTATTTTATTTATATTTATATTTCATACTGCATAAATCTGAATTGGATATGGCATACATATAGAGAAAACCAAACAGAAAACAAAAACAAAACGCAACTAACTACCCGATTCCTCCCACTGGGTCCAACTCAGCCCTCTACGGCTATTCTTCAGTTTATGTGTTAATACCCTGATCTAGTGCCCTCTCTCACAGGACAAGACTACCCTGTGCATTCTTCTTTCACCAGCACATGCTTTGTGCCTATAGCACGTCCCTCCAACAATCCGAGCACTGTCAAGGGAGATGAAGTCGTAAGGGTGGGGGGAGACTTAGATTTGCATGCGATTCTGTCTTTCGCTTGCAGCTAGTCTTGCTGCTGTGAGTTTGAGGCACTCAGGGGAGTTACCACGATGTTGTTCGCCACAGTTAGCGCAGCGGAGGATGGTATGGAGGCAGGGAGTGTAACGGGGTTGGTCCTCTAGACAACTGCTAAGGCTTGGTAGGAAAACGGCCGTTGCTTATACTAAAGTCAGGCTGAGATCTTAAAGTATTTTCGTGCAGTATACTCAATAATCTCAAGGGCGGAACTCGGTAATTCTCGTCCCTAGGTCCCTGGTTGAAGATGGAGAAGAGCAACTGGTGGCGGGGCTCGCCAGTACTTGTAGTACTGCATGCTCGCCGCCTCTACTCAGTTCTACTCAGCTGGGGGATCCGGTTAACCCTGAATCCTGTCAGTGATCATGGGCGGGTCTCTTCGGAAGTGTTCTCTCACATTCCGCTGGAGATCTGCACCTCATGTGCCACCGCTCCTCATGCACTGCTCTACCAGTCAGGACTTTATGATCCGCCAGCCTAGTCCTGCAGGACTACTTGCATTGCGCTGATCAGTCCATAGTTGCGTCAGGTGTCCGCTAGAATAGTTCTCCCAATTGCGCCGCCTATCAGCCATAGCTGGTGGGGCATGCATAGGTGGATCAGGAACTCAACCACATCTCTAAGTGTTTGATGTCATCGGAGATCTGCTACAGGCCCGTCAGCCTTAGCACCTCCGGATGTTCCTAACCCCCAGGTCAGCGGGGCCTGCATGGCATTCGACGGTGAAATTGAAGCCATGGCACCCATTCAAACTGGCATCCCACAAGGACCCCCCACCTCCCCTATCCTCTTCCTCCTCTACCTGGCTCCGTTGTTCAACGAGCTAGAAGAAAAATATCCTGATTCCACCTGCCCCAGCTATGTTGATGATGTGGGCCTTCTGGTTACAGGAAAGTCTGAAGCAGAAAACTCTCGAACACTGGAAGCAATGGCACTCACCTCCTCCGAATGGGGTGAGAAAAATGCCTTGTACTTTGACAATCCAAAGACAGAACTCACTCACTTCCACTCCAGACGAACAACTGACACCTCTGATGAAGCCAAAGTCACAATGCCTGATGGCAACGTGATTGAGGCTGCAGATGTCCAGCGATGGCTGGGTGTCTGGTTTGACCGCAAACTCACATTCAAGCATCATGTGAAGACCAAAGCTGCCTCCGCACTTCGAGCCTTCATGGCTATCTCCCATCTCGCAAGCACAGAAAAAGGACTGTGTTACAAAGCACTCCGCCAACTCTACCAAACCTGTGTAGCCACCATCAGTGACTTTGGAGCTGAAGTATGGTGGAACGGGCAGGTTGGACTCAGCAACACCATCCAGAAAGTCCAAAATCAAGCAATGCGCAAGATTGCTGGAGCCTTCAGAACCTCGCCTGTGCATGCCCTGGAAGCAGAGACAGGACTCTTCCCTACCCCAATCAGATTGGACGAGTTGCAAAGGAAATATGCACTCCGAGTCCTTTCCCTACCCAACACCCATCCCATCACCTCCCTCTGCCCTGACTCCTGGCCTTCAACCCAGGAAAACGACAACCCAGATAGCTCCAACAACACTCCATGGCACCAAACCACCACCTCCCCCAAATACGAAACAAGACTACATAGGATACTGGCATCTACCAACAAATGGGTCCAGCCACAATCAGAAATTGAATGCGTAGACAATCTGGCATGTCCACCATGGCACCAAAACACCATAGACATCTACATTGACCCTGCAGACAAAGACGCAGCAGCAGAAAACCATCGGAACCACACAGCTGGAGACAGTACTAGGACTGATCGCCTAGTATTCTACACTGATGGCTCCCTCCTGGAAGGCAAAACAGGAGCTGGAGTTGCTGGTTTCCGTAGAGGTCACGTTGTGGTCAACAAATCCTACCACCTCGGCAAAGAAAATGAAGTCTTCGACGCAGAACTTTATGGTATTGCAAAAGCCACTAAGCATGCAATCCTACAAGTACAGTGATCACCTCACCTGACAAACGATGTCTACATCTACTGTGACAACCAAGCAGCAGTACAACGAATGACAACACCCCTCCCTATGCCAGGCCAACACCTGGTCATTGAAGCCCGCAACAACTTGCTTTAACTCGAAGACAGTGGCATCAAAACCCATGTTTATTGGGTACCAGGACATGTCAACGTTGCCGGCAACGAGCTAGCTGATAAGCTCGCCAAGATAGGAGCCCAAGGAACCAGGATAGAATCAGATGTCCTCACCTCCATCACATACCTCAAGAGAAACATCAAGGAACACTCCCTGACGACATGGAAAGCCAAATGGAAGCAGGCAAAGAAAGGCCGCAGCTACTATGGACAACCAGCACTGAAACCAAGTGCCCCGCTGAGGGGAAACATCCCCAGAAGAACAGCCTCCACCATCACTCAAATGAGAACCGGACATGGATACACCAAATCCTACCTCGCCAGAATCCCTACCAACAACATTGAAGACACTAAATGCAAATGTGGCTTCGATAACCAAACACCACAACACCTACTGCTAGAGTGTGGCCAGGAACCACTTCCTACCCATCGCAAAGCACTCAAAGCAGCCCTTAAACCAATGCCACTCACATGGAGAACTGCGATGCATACCAATGCTGGCCTGGCTGCCACCATTGAAACATTCCTCACACCAACCCAAATCGCTACCAGAAATTGGACCCTGGAACAACAAGAAGACAACAGGTACTCCCACCAAGGAATATACCTCTACAACGATGAAGAGGAAGAGAGCGAAGGAGAAAGAGAGAACGGCTAGTAAGAACGGGCTATAGGCCCAAAGCATGCGATGGTGAAGGACGATAGAAAACTGATGAATACCCTGAAAGTGGGGTGAGATGGAACATGACCGTGTGGAGGATTTCTGATTATAAAAACTGTTTGAGTATTTTCCTATGATTTTACGCTGTCGATTGATATTCCGTTCGTTTCTACTGTTCGGTAGAACTTTGAGATAAAAATTGTTATTTCCTCTTTTGTTATTTTCCTTTTGTTATTTTGTTTTGAATTATGTTTCTTTTGTTTTTCGCAAAGGGATATCTGATGTGGATATCTACTAATTAGTTGGTTCATGTTCGCGGAGGATTTTCCTTTGTTAGTTATTGTGCGGTCATGGGGTTTCCTTTCACTGTATGCCATATCCGTTACGGATTTATGCAATATGAGCAATAAATAAAAATAAATAAATAACCAGGTCAGCGGGGTACTGGTGTTCCCTAGCATGTGGTAGCTACTCCACTCATGCTGGTCCTTGTACCTCTCCGTCTGCCCTGGTCTATTCCACCATTCGCATGTAACAGCCTTGTGGGTCCGTTACAGTACCTCCCTCTCCTAGATCCTGTCTTCGGGATCTTTTACTTCTTAAGTTCTATAGTCTAGTCTATTCTTCTAAACTTCTAGGTCTACTACTCTAGTACTGCAATAGGAAATTCTCGTGTACATGGCAGAAATGATTTGACAAAGGAAAACAAGAACTTATAAGGAAATAGGCTACTCTGGCCCTGCAATCCTCCTGTCTCGGGGCTTCTTAGGGTACCTTCTGTGGAAATCTGAAAGGGCCTCTTCAGCACTATTCCTAAGATGTTCCCAGGGTTCCCATGTAGCCTCTTCCTGATCATATCCTTCCCACAACACCGTCCTCGCGACTGGAAAAGATCCCTGCAAAACACCAGAAACTCCGTTGCAACGGCGTTACACGCACCCAAAAGTCTTTAACTCTTTGGCTTCGTTTATCACCACCCTTACCCCGCTTTCAGTTTTCACGGTCGCAACCCGTGGAAATCACACTGGATCCTCCACAAACACCTCCCAGACGTTCAGCTTCACCCTCCCCATCACCTGTTAAGTTGGTGGACGTGCGCCTGCCACCTATCTTTGGGAAAGGTAACGGTCGCAAGAAGGCCGATCCTTCCAGGAAGCGTCAGCTCTCCAACCCCTCACCTCAACCAGCCAGAATACCATCTCCCTCAAAAGACATGGCTCTCTTTGGCTCCACTGCACTGTCTGCTTTTGCAGAAGATCTTGACATGGGGGAATCCTCCTCCTCGGCCCTCCCACCCCAGCAAAGCAACGCCCCCCCATCCCACCTCCCATTTTCCCCTGACCAAGACTACGCTCCCGAAGTCCCAGCAGAGGAGGATGGCAAAGATGTCCAGCAATACATGCTCTGGACCATCCAGAACAGCTTTGCAGCCTTAACGGAGCAAATGCAACTCAACCAGCAAGCACTCATCAACAAACTGGATCACCAGGCATCCGACATTCTTACCCTCACCTCCCGCATCAACGAGCTCTCAAGAGCCAACAATGCCCTCTCCTCCCTGGTTAGAGATATCTCTACCAAACCCAATACCCCTCTCGTCCCGCACCCAGCTCCCGCCCCCCCAGAGGCCCCTGGCCCAAAACTCACCACATATGCACAAGCGGCTGCTGCTCCCGTCAACACGAACAAGACCAAGAAGCCTAAGGTCACCCCCCTCTACAACCCCGAGTACACAAAGATCAATCGCGAGATCATTGTAGAAACCTCCACCTCCTCCCATGAAATCACCAGTGATGCCCTCCTAAAGGCTGTCAACATCACTCTCGCCCCTCGCAACTCCTCCATCCTCATGTGCACCAGAACAGAGAGATACAATTTTGTCCTTCTCACCCGACCTACAGAATCCGGCGAACAGGTCTGCTCTCTCTATCAAAGAGAGATTGAAGATGCCTGCAACCTCCTTCACCTCCCCATTTCTGATGTGCGGCCCAACTCCAGATGGTCCAAGTTCATCATCCACGGCGTTCCCACAACCACCACCATGAAAGAGGCACAGGAGGCTATTGCCATTGCTGCTCCCTCCCTTACTCTTGCCCAAATCCCACGCTGGCTCACAACTGAAGCCCAGAGAGCTGGGAAAACAGCTTCAGCCATTGTTATCGCCCTTCCCAAAAAATACACCATGGCAACCCTTGGGCTGACCTACATTCCCATGTTCAATAAATCCTGCCGCGTCCAGGAATATTTTTCCATTTCTCCCACCACACAATGTCGGAACTGTCAGCAATATGGCCACCATCAGCAGACCTGTCCCAATACCACCGCCTGTGCTATCTGCGCTGAGCCCCATTCAACGGCCCAACACCCATGCAGTACCAAAGGATGCCAAAAAGGAGCCAAGTGTACTCATCCTCCCATCAGATGTGTTAACTGCAAGCAGGGACACCGCGCCTTTGAGCGTTCCTCTTGCACTCACTTTGCCAAGCTCACCCTGGCGAAACGCACCCCTCGACCGGCGAACGCCTGATCTGCTCACCTCGCCTACCTCCTCTCACCAACAACAATGATTTCCTGCCCGTAAGAAGGATGTGCGGTTGGTAAGAGACCATACTTACTGTTTTCTTGTTGCATTGTCTTTTATCTTTATTTGGCAAGTTTCGTTTACTTTGATCAAGTTTTCTTTTAGCCTACCTTTTTGTCTTATTTTCTTACCCGTTAAGCTTGAACTTCCCCTTGTGGTGTTCTTGTACGCTTCTTTTTGTGCTTCCTTGTGGCCTGTCCTGTGACGGAATGTGCGGTTGGTCATGTACCATAATGACTGTAACTTGGGAGTGTAGGGGTTGTGAGGTTGGCGGTGGATGAGGCCATGTATTTTTGTATACCGTGCCATTTTGGCTAGCTTGTAGGTAGTTAGTCAATCTAAATCGATTCAAAAAAAAAAAAAAAAAAAAAAACAACACCGTCCCCGCGACTAAAATAATCCCTGCAAAACTCCAAAATCTACGTTGCAACGGCGTTACACGCACCCAAAAGTCTTTAACTCTCGCGCTTCATTTATCACCACCTTTACCCCGCTTTCACAAAGCACGGGCGCATTGCCCCACAACACACTGGATTCTCCTCAAACTCCACCGAGGCATTCCAGAACCCCATCCCCATCACCTGTGAAGCTTGTAGGCCTTGGCCCCAGCTTTACCCTCCCCATCATCGGTCGGAAAAGAGAACTCTCCAACCCCTCACCCGCCCCAGCACGCTCCGGCTCACCCACCAAGATGTCCCTCCCCGGATCTACTGGCCTCTCCATGTTTGCCGACCCTGCTACTGCAGGCCCAGCTGCCCTCACCACCGACTCCCAATACATTGACGAGGAGCACATGGGTGAAGTCCCAGGTGACTCCACCCCGAACTGGCTCAAGGACTTCGACTCTGCCGAAGACTACATGCCTGAACTCTCATCTGGAGAAGACTGTGGCCAGTACCAATCCTGGCTCATGAAAAGCAGCTTCGCCCGCATTGACGCGAAAATGGTTGAAGACAACCAATTCCTTCTCCAAAAAGTCTCTGATCAAAGGGACAACATCGACGCACTCAAAAAAGAGACACAACACCTTCAGAAAATGGTTGCTTCTCTTTCCACTGCAATGAATGGCATGTCTTCTCTCCTACACAAAATGGACAAGAGACTCGGAACCGTCCCCTCTCCCCAAACTTCCAACACCCACACCGGTCCTCCCCCAGCACGCGACATCCCTCTTGTCAATAACGGCAAGCCCATCACTTATGCCCAAGCAGCCCAGAAGCCCGCGGCACCTCAAACCAAAGGCAATGGGCGCAAGAAGAAAGCACCCGTCCCCAAACTCTTCCAACCTCAATTTACCACTGTCAATCGCCAAATCATTGTAGAAACCTCTGGAGACATCCCTGAGACACTCACCAATGGCGCAATCCTCACGGCAATCAACAAGGAACTCGCCCCTCGCAACACCTCCCTCCTCATTTGCACGAAGACAGCAAGACAGAACCTTGTCCTCACCACCAGACCTGACGAATCCGCAGAACAAATCTGCTCTGCCTTCTCTAAGGAAATCGAGGCAGCCTGCAATCTCCTCAAAGTACCCATCACCGAAGCTCGCCCCAACTCCCGCTGGTCAAAATTCATCATTCACAACATCCCCACCACTGTAACCATGGAGAACGTCACCGAGGCTCTCACCACAGCAATCCCGACCATCGTTCTTGCACAGGTCCCTAGATGGCTAACCACCCCAGAGGCCAGGACCAAGAAAACCCATTCTGCAGTCGTCATCGCCCTCCCACAAAAATTCACCTCCGAAACCCTTGGTTTCTCCCAAATTCCCCTCTTCAATGCAATGTGCCGAATCCAAGAATACTTTTCGGTTACTCCCACTACTCAATGTCGCAAATGTCAGGCCTATGGACACCACCAGCAAACCTGCAAAAAGGACTCGGTCTGTGCCATTTGCGCCGAATTACATGAAACCTCCAAACACCCATGCAGCACCCCTAACTGCCCCATGGGCACAAAATGCTCTCACCCCCCAATCCGGTGTGTCAACTGCAACCAGTCCCATAAGGCATTTGAGCGCAACTCTTGCACTCACTACGCCAAAATCATTGCCAACATCCGCTCAATCAATAAAGAAACCCCCGCCGTTTAATGAATCCACAACCAAATGCACCCGGCGTAACCCTGGCACAGCAACTGAACTGCGCCAAAGGGCAAGCCTCCACCCTTTCAGCAATCTTAGACGCGAATAATAATCCCTCCATAATTTTCCTATTATTACAAGAACCTTGGCTAGACCACAATAATTTTCCTCCGCTTGCACATCAATTTGATGCTTTCTTTCCTTCGAACACAAGTTCCCATCCTAAGGTAGTAACTTATGTTCGCAAACACTTGGGCATCAAAACCCTAGTCACCATGCAACCAAATTCGAACGTCATTACAACCCGTTGCACTCTTAATTTCACAACCATAGATCTATGCAACCTTTACCTTCAGCCCACGAAAGATCTACATCTCTCAATTTTCAATCATTCTTTTCATCGCAATACCATCCTCACCGGGGATTTCAATCTTCATCACCCCTGGTGGTACGGACCTAAAGCAGATTCATATCAGCATCTTTTTCCCAAATATAACAACGTAACTACACGTTTGATTGATTTTCTAGAAGACAATCATTTTTCCCTACTCAACAAGCCAGGCACTCTGACTCATTTCCCAAGAAATGGCTCCTCCCCCACAGCAATAGATCTCACTTTTGCCAGGGGGCTAGATGCCCACCTAGGACACTGGGCGGCTCTAGCAAATAACCAACACAATTCCGACCACCTCCTCACCCAGACCATTATCAACCTACAACCTCCTTCATACATATCACGGCCCCTCTTTTCTAAAACAGACTGGCCTGTTTTCCATAAATCCATCCAAGACGCCATCATACCCCTTCACTTTGGAACACCTGAAACCACGCTATCATCACTCAATTCAATCACAAAATGCCTTCAACAAGCCATTCACACCGCAGTCCCCATGTCACAGCCAAGAACCCATACCAAAAACTGGTGGACACCCACCCTTACCAACATCAAGCACAAACTAGCATGGCTACTCAGACAATCAAGAAAGCCTAATGCTCCCTCGCATTGGAGGAGCCGAGCTAATTCCCTTCGTTTCCTGTGGAAACAGGAAATCAAACTTGCACAATGGAACCATTGGCACACTTCCCTTCAAAACACAACCGCAAGTTCAGCCTACAACCTTGTCAAAGGCTCCCAAGCAAGAAACAAACCCACTCTACACAACATCGAAGGTCAAACCACCACCATCGGCATTGCCCAAATTTTTCATTCCACCTTCTTTCCACCTAAGATAGTTGATCCTCCTCCTTTCCCATTAAATTTCCTACCTCCTCCTCGAATAAACACCCATGATGCCCCGTTGGATATCTCAGCAAGTGAAATTGAGAAATTACTGCAAAAAGCCAACCTCTCGACTGCAGTGGGACCAGATGGAATAAACTACCTCTCACTTAGAGAACTCCACCGAGCCAGACCAGAACTTCTCACTCTACTTTTCACAGCACTCCTCACCCATGGCATTATGCCAGAAGAATGGAAACTAGCTCACTGCGTTCCCATACCCAAAGCTAATAAGCCTAACTACACCCAAGCCAAAAGCTACCGGCCGGTGTCCCTCCTATCATGCCTGGGCAAACTCCTTGAAAAGCTCATGGCGAAACGACTCGAACGAATAGCCTCCCTAAATGGAGCTCTCCAGAACCACCACACAGGAGCCAGATCAGGCATTTCCGCTTCTGATTCTCTCCTGCTACTACTATCCAACGCACGCAACCAGCTCGCAATTCCGCACAGATTTCAAGTCAAACACGGCCAACCCCTTCGTCCTACCCTACTCGCAACAGACATAGAAGGCGCCTTTAATTGCGTTTCTTATCCCAGATTTTTAGACATCCTCAAACATTATACTTTCCCAAGCTGGTGCATACATTGGTTTACTTCCTTCACTTCCAATCGCTCCATCGCCTTTCGAATCAATGGCGAAATGGGCCCTATCAGCACCTTAGAAACAGGCCTTCCACAAGGCTCTCCCATATCCTCCATAGCCTTCACAATATATGCAGGCGCCTTGGACTCTCCTCTTTCGCAACAGAGCGACACAGAACTTTCCACCATTTACATTGACGACGATACAATGTTACAAAACGCACGCACTCGCCCCTTCGCAATCAAAAGATTGGAGGAAAGGTTCACAATCAAAATGAACAGGGCCACCCACCTCAATATTACTTTTTCCCCTCCCAAAACCGAACTCATGCACATAATTCCGGTCCAAGCCAAGTTGCAACAGGCAGGATTAAACACCCCCATCAATATTCAAGGAAACCTCGTGCATCCAACAACACACATCAAGACCCTAGGCATAATCGTCGATCAACGCCTACTCTTCCACAAACACGCGGCTAAAGCAGCAACCTCCCTCCGTCACACCACTGAACTAATCCGGAAATTAGTTCGAAACAAAGGACCAACTCCCAACCTCATCCACCAATTGGCAAATTCAATTTCCCTTCCTGGCGCCCTTTACGGGGCTGAAGTCTGGTGGACTGGCAGTCAGACGATCCTAGATCGCCTCAGTCCCGCCTATCATAAACTTGCACGCCTAATCACAGGCCTTCCCCGCTGGACTCCAATAAGCAAACTCCTCCCCGAAGCGGGTCTCCTCCCACTACATCTTCTTCTTAATCTTCGTTCCCAACAATATGGCATCCGAGTGCTGAAGAATCCACAAAACCCCCTACACACCCTCCTCCTAGCGAATTTACACCCCTCAACAATGCAAGGCACAGGTATCCAACGCATTGGTTCCCTCATTGCGAACCTCATTCCTGCCTCTCCACTAGAAAATCTAGAGCTACCAACTTCCCCTTTTTTGTCAATCAAAAATATCCACATTTCAGGCACAAAACAATCCGCTTCCCTCACTCACTTAGATTGGCTCCAATCATTACAAGGAGCATGGCTATTATATTCTGATGGTTCAAAACAAGAAAATGGCATCACCGCCGCAGGATGGAACATCCTTCGCTACCAAAATGGCATTCCCATTTCCTCCTATACAGGTTCCTGCTGCCTCGGCTCACATTGTGAAAATGAGGATGCCGAGATACATGGCATACAAGAAGCCTTATTCTTCCTCTTGCAGAAACTCGTTACCGTACCCCTTCCAGTTTATTTATGCGTCGACAATCAAAACGCACTTTTAGCACTTTCAGGACATTCCACCTCGAATAGACAATTTCTCTCTGCGGCGCTGAATCATGTTCAAACGCTCCACAATCTCCAATGCGATGTCTATGGACTCTGGACCCCATCTCATATGGGAATTCCAGGCAACGAGACGGCAGACAATCAAGCAAAGATGGGCGCGAACCTTCCCCCCTGCCGTCATACAGTCACCACTTTAGGCTGGCTTACCCTCCAACCTAAACGCAACGCCCTAGACGAATGGCAATCACAAACCGTTTCGCTAGTTTCTTTACATCCGCCGCAAACCACCCGCTTCTTAAGGAGATCCCAAGCAAGAGCCATATCTTTACTACGCACAGAACTCACCAATGCAGATCCAAATCCTCTTCGACCTGCAGCAACCTGCAATTGTGGCACTCTCCTATCGTCACGACATTTAGCATTGCACTGTCCGCTAAACATCACAACGCGCCAAAATTTTCCTCAAGACTGGTCTCAAGCCATCTTACACAATCCCGACGCTACAGCCTTGCTTGCTTTCATTCGAGACAACAACTTGGCAACCCTTACTTCTAAAAAATTTTTCGATCGACTTACGAATGTAAATTTGCTTGATTATATGTAACTGGTTATCCGGGCGGGGAAGTTTTTCCTTTGTATTCGGAATTGGTTTTCAATTAAAATTGTTTGATTTGCTTTTAGTAGTATTTAGTTTTATTTTGTTTGTTTTGTATTTTCATTTATGTTTTTATGTTTACGTTATTTATCGGGGATGTTATGAGGTTGGTGGTGGATGAGGCCATGTATTTTTGTATACCGTGCCATTTTGTTTAGCTAGTAGGTAGTTAATCAATCTAAATCGATTCAAAAAAAAAAAAAAAAAAAAAAAAACAACACCGTCCCCGCGACTAAAATAATCCCTGCAAAACTCCAAAATCTACGTTGCAACGGCCTTACACACACCCAAAAGTCTTTAACTCTCGCGCTTCATTTCTCACCACCTTTACCCCGCTTTTACAAAGCACGGGCGCATTGCCCCAAAACACACTGGATTCTCCTCAAACTCCACCGAGGCATTCCAGAACCCCATCCCCATCTCCTGTGAAGCTTGTAGGCCTTGGCCCCAGCTTTACCCTCCCCATCATCGGCCGCAAAAGAGAACTCTCAAACCCCTCACCTGCCCCAGCTCGCTCCGGATCACCTACCAAGATGTCCCTTCCAGGATCTACTGGCCTCTCCATGTTCGCTGACCCCGCCACCGCAGGCCCAGCTGCCCTCACCACCGACTCCCAATACATTGATGAGGAGCACATGGGAGAAGTCCCAGGTGACTCCACCCCCAACTGGCTCAAAGACTTCGACTCCGCCGAAGACTACATGCCCGAACTCTCCTCTGGTGAAGACTGTGGCCAATATCAATCTTGGCTCATGAAAAGCAGTTTTGCACGCATCGACACCAAAATGGTTGAAGACAACCAACTCCTCCTCCACAAAGTCTCTGAACAGAGGGACAACATCGACGTCCTCAAAAAGGAAACCCAACACTTGCAACAAATGGTTGCCTCCCTTTCCACCGCCATGAACAACATGTCTTCCCTCCTTCACAAAATGGACAAAAGACTCTCCACCTCTCCCATCCTCCCGATCAACACCAATACCAACACCAACCCCCCTCCTCCGCGCAACACCCCCCTCATCAACAGTGGGAAGCCCATCACTTACGCCCAGGCAGCCCAAAAACCCGCAGTCCCGCAAACCAAAGGAAATGGACGCAAAAAGAAAACACCAGTCCCCAAGCTCTTCCAACCCCAATTCACAACAATCAACAGGCAAATCATCATCGAGACCTCTGGCGACATCCCCGAGACTCTCACCAATGGCGCTATACTCACCGCAATCAACAAGGAACTCAACCCCCGCAACACCTCCCTCCTCATCTGCACCAAAACGGCCCGCCAAAACCTTGTCTTAACCACCCGACCGGATGAATCCGCAGAACAAATCTGTGCTGCTTACTCCAAAGAAATTGAAGCAGCCTGTTCACTCCTCAAAGTCCCCATCACTGAAGCTCGCCCCAATTCACGCTGGTCTAAATTCATCATCCACAACGTTCCCACCACCGTCAGTATGCCAGACATTGTCACCGCTCTCACCACGGCCATCCCCACCATCATCCTTGCACAAACCCCCAGATGGCTCACAACCCCGGAAGCAAGGGCAAACAAAACCCACTCTGCAATCGTCATTGCTCTTCCGCAAAAATTCACAACAGAAACCCTTGGCTTCACCCAAATCCCCCTCTTCAACTCCATGTGCCGCATCCAAGAATATTTCTCCGTCACCCCAACCACCCAATGCCGCAAGTGTCAAGCTTATGGGCACCATCAACAGACCTGCAAGAAGGATAACGTCTGCGCAATTTGCGCGGAGCCCCATGAAACCTCCAAGCACCCTTGCAACACACCCAACTGCCCTGCCGGCACTAAGTGCTCACACCCCCCAATCCGCTGCATCAACTGCAATCAATCCCACAAAGCTTTCGAACGCAACTCATGCACCCATTACGCAAAAATTATTGCAAACCTCCATCCTACCAATAAAGACACCCCCGTCATTTAATGAATATACAACCCAATACAACCGGCAACACCCTGGTACAGCAGTTGAACTGTGCCAAAGGTCAGGCCTCCACTCTTTCAGCAATCATTGACGCAGATAAAAATTTTTCCATTATTTTTCTTTTACTTCAAGAACCTTGGCTCGACCACAACAATCTTCCCCCGCTTGCCCATCATTTCGATGCTTTTTTCCCAACACATCAGAATCTACCCCCCAAGGTAGTAACCTACGTCCGCAAACACCTTGGCATCAAAACTCTTGTCACCATGCAACCGAACCCCAATCTCATCACAGTTCGCTGCACCCTCAGCCTCACTACATTAGATCTTTGCAATCTATACTTACAGCCAACAAAAGATCTACACCTCCCCATTTTCACACACAACTTTCACCACAACACCCTCCTCACAGGCGACTTCAATCTCCATAACCCCTGGTGGTATGGACCTAACGCCGAAGCCCATCAACATCTTTTTTCTAAACATGGGAGCCTCACCCAAACTCTCATCGACTTTCTTGAAGACAATCACTTCACCCTCCTCAACAAACCAGGCACCCTAACGCACTTCCCCAGAAATGGCTCCTCCCCCACGGCCATTGATCTCACCTTCGCAAAAGGGCTAGATGCGCAACTCGGTCCATGGGCAGCCATAACACACAACCAACACAACTCTGACCACCTTCTAACTCAAACCATCCTAAACCTTCAACCACCTACATACATATCACGACCCCTCTTTTCCAAAACGGACTGGCCCCTTTTCCACCAAGTCATACAAAATGCTGATATTTTTCTCTCCTTTTCCACACCCGACAACACATTGCTCTCACTCAAATCCATAATGCGTTGCCTCCATGAGGCAATCCAAACCGCAGTACCAATGTCAAAACCAGCAACTCATACAAAAAACTGGTGGACACCCACCCTCACCAACATCAAACGAAAACTCGCTTGGCTCCTAAGGCAGTCACGGAAGCCCAATTCCCCTCCCCACTGGAAAAAGAAAGCCATTGCCCTTCGCTCCATCTGGAAGCAAGAAGTTAAACTCGCGCAATGGAACCACTGGCATACCTCACTCAGAAATGCCACAGCATCATCCGCCTACAACCTTATTAAAGGCTCACAAGCCCGCAACAAACCCTCCATACATAACATCGGAGGCAACACATCCACACACGACATCGCGCAAGCTTTTCATGCTGCCTTTTTCCCCCCCCATACAGAAGATCCCCCCCCCTTTCCCCAAAATTTCTTCCCCCCGCCAACAAGGGACACTTCGAACACCCCCCTCCACATTTCTGCGTTGGAAATAGAAAAGCTCCTACAAAAGGCCAACCTTTCCACTGCGGTGGGACCGGATGGCATCAATTACCTATCACTCAGGGAGCTCCACCGAGCCCGACCACAACTCCTCACACTGCTCTTTACAGCACTCCTCACCCATGGCATTATGCCAAACGAATGGAAATTGGCACACTGCGTACCCATACCCAAAGCCAACAAACCCGATTATACACAAGCCAAAAGCCATCGCCCAGTTTCCCTCCTGTCATGCTTAGGGAAACTTCTTGAAAAGCTCATGGCCAAAAGACTTGAAGCCATAGCCACCCAAAATGGCGCCCTCCAACCACATCACACAGGTGCAAGATCGGGCATTTCTGCTTCTGATTCTCTCCTCCTACTCCTCACCAACGCGAGGACACAAAACGCAACTCCGCAGCAATTTCAAGTCAAACATGGACAACCCCCACGTTCTACATTACTCGCAACCGACATAGAAGGTGCCTTCAACTGTGTCTCCTACCCCAGATTCCTAGACATCCTGACACACTACACATTCCCCAAATGGTGCATCCAATGGCTCACCAGCTTCACTTCTGATCGCATGATTGCATTTCGCATCAATGGCGAAATTGGCCCCAGTAACAATCTACCAACAGGCCTCCCTCAGGGGTCTCCCATTTCATCCATCGCCTTCACGATATATGCAGGCGCACTGGACTCCCCATCTTCTCCACAAACAAACGCCGAACTTTCCACCATATACATTGATGATGACACCATGCTCCAAAACGCGCGCACCCGCCCTTTCGCTGTGAAAAGATTGGAAGAAAGATTCGATTCCAAACTCAGAAGGGCTGCCCACCTCAACATTAGTTTTTCTTTTCCTAAAACTGAACTCATGCACATCATTCCTACCCAAGCCAAACTTCAGCAAGCTGGCATGAACACGCCCATCAATATCTTAGGAAACACCATATCCCCTTCGGCACATATTAGAACCCTAGGCATCATCGTTGATCAACGCCTACTCTTCCACAAACATGCCGACAAAGCAGCCACTTCCCTTCGTTCCACAACCGAGTTAATACGTAAATTAACCCGCAACAAAGGTCCAACCACTAATCTCTTGCATCAACTTGCAAATTCCATCGCCCTCCCCGGCGCCTTATATGGAGCCGAAGTTTGGTGGACAGGAAGTCAAACAATCCTGGATCGCCTCAATCCTGCATACCACAAATTAGCTCGACTAATCACAGGCCTTCCCCGTTGGACTCCAATCAACAAATTACTCCACGAAGCAGGTTTACCTCCACTGCCACTCCTACTCAACATGCACTCCCAACGCTATGGTATTCGGCTTCTTAAAAATTCATTTAATCCTTTACACCAACCCCTTCTAGCACATTTACATTCTTCCAACACACAAGGAACAGGGATCCAATGTATTGGTTCTCTCATTTCCAAACTTCTCACAGGCCCCCCTTTGGAAATTCTTTCCCCCCCCATCGCTCCATATCTCGCCAGCACAAACATCCACATTACAGGCAGCAAGCAGTCTGCCTCCCTCACCCACCTCGACTGGCTTCAAACCCTACACCAAGCATGGGTACTCTATTCTGATGGTTCCAAACAGGAGAATGGCATCACTTCCGCAGGATGGAACATTCTCCGATATCAAAACGGAATTCCAATTTCCTCCTACACAAATTCATGCTGCCTTGGCCCCCACTGCGAAAACGAGGACGCTGAAATCCATGGCATACAAGAAGCCCTCGCACACCTCCTCAGACACCTCATCACCACTCCCCTGCCGGTGTATCTCTGCGTTGACAATCAGAATGCTCTCCTAGCCCTAGCAGGCCACCCCACTTCTAACAGACAATTTCTCTCCGCTGCCCTCACCCACATTCAAACTCTCCACAATTTACAATGCGACGTCAATGCTATTTGGACCCCCTCTCACATTGGCATTCCAGGCAACGAAATGGCAGACACACAAGCGAAAAAAGGAGTGAATTCTCCCTTCTGCGCGCACACAGTCACCACTTTAGGATGGCTGACACTCCAACCGAAACTTTCTCTGATAACAGAATGGCAACTACAAAGTCCCTTCCCAGCTTCCCTGGTTCCCCCACAAACCACCCGATTCCTCAGACGATCTCAAGCAAGAGCTATTTCTCTCCTGTGTTGCAAACTCACCAATGCAGACCCAAACCCACTACGCCCACCAATAAATTGCAACTGTGGCGCACTTCTATCCTCACGACATCTCACATTGCAATGTCCCCTCAACATTACAACTCGACCCAACTTTTCTCAAAGCTGGACCCAATCCATTCTACAAAATTCCGATGTCACTGCCTTGCTAGCGTTCATTCGAGACAACAATTTGGCAACCCTTTCCTCCAAAAGTTATTATGATCGTATTTCCGATTTAAATTTGCTTGATTATACTTAACTGGTCAGCTGGGCGGAGGAAGTTTTTCCTTTGTATCCAGTGGGTTTTCAGTTATAGGATTTTCCTTGTTATTGTTAGTTAGTGCTTTTGGTTTTGTATTTCCTTAGTATTTCACGGGGATGATTTGAGGATTGGTGGTGGATGAGGCCATGTATTTTTGTATACCGTGCCATTTTGAATAGCTAGTAGGTAGTTAGTCAATCTAAATCGATTCAAAAAAAAAAAAAAAAAAACAACACCGTCCCCACGACTAAAATAATCCCTGCAAAACACCAAAATCTACGTTGCAACGGCGTTACACACACACAAAAGTCTTTAACTCTCGCGCTTCATTTATCACCACCCCTACCCCGCTTTCACAAAGCACGGGCGCATTGCCCCACAACACACTGGATTCTCCTCAAACTCCACCGAGGCATTCCAGAACCCCATCCCCATCTCCTGTGAAGCTTGTAGGCCTTGGCCCCAGCTTCACCCTCCCCATCATCGGTCGCAAAAGAGAACTCTCTAACCCTTCACCTGCCCCCATCCGCTCCGGCTCACCCACCAAAATGTCCCTCCCAGGATCAACTGGCCTCTCTATGTTTGGCGACCCTGCTACTGCAGGACCAGCCAAGCTCACTACCGATTCTCAATACATCGACGAGGAGCACATGGGAGAAATCCCAATTGACTCTACCCCCAACTGGCTAAAAGATTTCGATTCTGCTGAAGACTACATGCCCGAACTCTCCTCTGGCGAAGACTGCGGCCAATATCAATCCTGGCTCATGAAAAGCAGCTTCGCCCGCATTGACGCCAAAATGGTTGAAGACAACCAGCTTCTCCTCCACAAAGTCTCCGAACAGAGGGACAACATTGATGCTCTCAAGAAAGAAACTCAACACTTGCAACAAATGGTTGCCTCTTTGTCCACCGCCATAAATGGCATGTCCTCTGCTCTCCACAAGATGGACAAGAAACTCAACACCACCCTCTCTCACCAAAACACCAACACCAACACAACCCCCCCTCCAGCGCGTAACGTTCCCTTGGTCAACAATGGCAAACCTATCACCTATGCCCAGGCAGCCCAAAAACCTGCAGCACCACAAACCAAAAACAATGGCCGCAAAAAGAAAACCCCAGTGCCAAAGCTCTTCCAACCCCAATTCACAACCATTAATCGCCAAATCGTCGTAGAAACCTCTGGTGACATTCCTGAAGAACTCACCAATGGTGCGATTCTCACAGCAATAAACAAAGAACTTGCCCCCCGCAACACCTCCCTCCTCATCTGCACCAAAACAGCACGTCAAAACCTCGTACTCACCACCAGACCTGATGAATCCGCAGAACAAATCTGCTCCGCCTATTCCAAGGAAATTGAAAAGGCATGCACCCTCCTCAAGGTGCCCATCACCGAAGCCCGTCCTAATTCCCGCTGGTCCAAATTCATCATCCACAACGTCCCCACCACGGTCACCATGCTAGACATCGTCACTGCCCTCACAACAGCCATCCCCACAATCATCCTCGCTCAAACCCCAAGATGGCTCACAACCCCAGAAGCAAGAGCCAACAAAACCCACTCTGCTATCGTCATCTCCCTCCCTCAGAAATTCACCACGGAAACACTTGGCTTTTCACAAATCCCCCTCTTCAACTCCATGTGCCGCATCCAAGAATACTTTTCCGTCACTCCCACCACCCAATGCCGCAAATGTCAAGCCTACGGTCACCATCAACAAACCTGCAAAAAGGACACTGTCTGCGCAATCTGCGCGGAGCCTCATGAAACCTCCAAGCATCCATGCAACACTCCCAACTGCCCCACCGGCACCAAATGTTCCCACCCCCCAATCAGGTGCATTAACTGCAACCAATCCCACAAAGCCTTCGAATGCAACTCTTGCACACACTATGCAAAAATCATTGCCAACATCCGCTCTACCAATAAAGACACCCTCACCGTTTAATGAATCAACAACCAAACACGAACGGCAACACCCTGGTACAGCAGTTGAACTGTGCCAAAGGACAGGCCTCCACCCTTTCAGCAATCACTGACGCGAATAACAATTCTTCAATTATTTTTCTTTTACTCCAGGAACCATGGCTAGACCACAACAACCTTCCCCCGCTTGCTCGGCAATTCGATGTTTTCTTCCCCTCACATCCAAACCTACCCCCCAAAGTCGCAACTTACGTTCGCAAACATCGGGGCATCAAAACTATAGTCACTGCTCAACCGAATCCCAACGTCATGATAACTCGTTGCACCCTCAGCCTTACCACTTTAGACCTTTGCAACCTCTACCTACAACCAACTAAGAATCTACATCTTCCCATTTTCGAACATCACTTTCACCGCAACACCCTCCTTGTAGGGGACTTCAACCTCCATCACCCTTGGTGGTATGGACCCAATTCTGAAGCCCATCAACATTTATTTCCCAAATATGGAAGCACCATTCAAACCCTTATCGATTTCCTGGAAGACAACCACTTCACTCTCCTCAACAAGCCAGGCACCCTAACTCACTTTCCCAGGAATGGCTCCTCTCCCACAGCCATCGATCTTTCCTTTGCCAAAGGACTAGATGCCCAGCTGGGCCAATGGGCTGCCATAGCAAACAATCAACATAATTCTGATCACCTCTTAATTCAAAATATCCTAAACCTACAACCACCCTCCTACATATCTCGATTCCTCTTTTCCAAGACAAACTGGCCTGCATTTCACGAAGCCATCCGCAATGCGAATTTCCACCTATCATATTCCACACCCGAAAGCACCCTAACATCTCTCCAATCTATAATGCAATGCCTACAAGAAGCGATTCAAATTGCCGTACCAATGTCCAAACCGGCAACTCACACCAAAAATTGGTGGACGCCCACATTCACAAACATCAAACGAAAACTCGCATGGCTTCTAAGGCAAGCAGGAAAACCCAATGCCCCCCTTCACTGGAAAGAGAAAGCCACCGTCCTCCGCGCCACTTGGAAACAAGAAGTCAGGCTCGCACAATGGAACCACTGGCACACCTCTCTGAAAAACGCAACAGCTTCCTCCGCCTACAACCTCATCAAGGGCTCACAAGCTCGGAATAAACCCTCAATACATAATATCGAAGGAAACACGTCCACTCATGATATAGCACAAGCTTTCCATACTGCATTCTTCCCCCGACATATAAAAGATCCCCCCCCTTTTCCTCAAAATTTTTTTCCTCCCCCAACGAGGGACACATCCAATACACCCTTCAACATTTCCGCGCTAGAAATAGAAAAATTCCTGCAGAAAGCCAATCTTTCCACCGCAGTAGGTCCAGATGGCATCAATTACCTATCACTCAGAGAACTCCATCGAGCGAGACCACAACTTCTCACATCACTATTCACCGCACTCCTCACTCATGGCATTATGCCAAATGAATGGAAACACGCACATTGCGTTCCCATATCCAAAGCCAATAAACCTGATTATACACAAGCCAAAAGTCATCGACCGGTGTCCCTCCTCTCTTGCCTAGGGAAATTACTTGAAAAACTCATGGCCAAAAGACTCGAATCAATAGCTTCCCAAAACGGAGCACTCCAACCACATCACACGGGCGCAAGATCAGGCATTTCTGCCTCTGATTCCCTTCTCTCGCTCCTCACCAATGCCACAAAACATATTTCAACACCACAACAATTTCAAGTCAAACATGGACAAGTTTTACGTCCCACCTTACTTGCAACGGACATAGAAGGCGCCTTCAACTGCGTTTCTTATCCAAGATTTTTAGATATTTTAAAGCACTACACCTTTCCCACATGGTGCATCCGATGGCTCACTAGTTTTACTTCCAACCGCACAATTGCCTTTCGCATCAATGGAGAAATAGGCCCCATCAACACCTTATCAACGGGCCTTCCCCAAGGCTCTCCAATATCATCCATAGCCTTCACCATATATGCAAGCGCATTAGATTCCCCAACTGCGTCACAAACAAACACAGAGCTTTCAACCATCTACATTGATGACGACACCATGCTTCAAAATGCACGCACCCGCCCCTTTGCTGTCAAAAGACTGGAAGAGCGCTTCAAGTGTAAGCTTAATAGGGCCTCACATTTCAACATCACCTTTTCCCCCCCAAAAACCGAATTCATGCACATTATTCCAACCCAAGCCAAACTTTTACAAGCAGGCATGGACACCCCAATCAATATCCTAGGGAACAGCATAACTCCCTCCACGTACATCAAAACCCTAGGCATTATCGTTGACCAACGCCTACTTTTTCACAAACATGCCTATAAAGCAGCATCTCGTCTCCGTTCCACCACCGAACTAATCCGAAAATTGGTTCGAAACAAAGGTCCAACTCCCAATCTCCTTCATCAACTGTCAAATTCCATCGCCCTTCCCGGAGCCCTATACGGGGCCGAAGTCTGGTGGACAGGAAGTCAATCAATTCTTGACCGTTTCAATCCCGCCTACCACAAATTGGCCCGCCTAATTACAGGCCTCCCCCGGTGGACCCCAATCAACAAACTCCTCCCCGAATCAGGCCTACCTCCACTTCATCTCTTGTTGGACATGCACTCCCAACACTATGGCATCCGATTCTTAAGGAATGCGCAACACCCCCTACACCAATCCCTCCTCACATACCTGCATCCTTCCAATAAACAAGGAACAGGCCTACAACGAATTGGCTCCCTCATAACAAGATTTCTCAATGGCCCCCCACTGGAAACCCTTACCCCCCCCACCTCTCCCTACCTCGCAAGCACCAATATTCACATATCAGGCACGAAATAATCTGCCTCCTTCATTCATCTCGATTGGCTCCAAACTCTGAATGGCGCATGGGTACTATACTCCGACGGTTCCAAACAAGAAAATGGCATCACCTCGGCAGGATGGAACATCCTTCGGTACCAAAATGGCACCCCCATATCCTCCTACACAGATTCCTGCTGCCTTGGCCCTCACTGCGAAAACGAGGACGCCGAAATACATGGCATACAAGAAGCTCTTTCATATTTGCTGAGAAATTTCATTGATTTACCTCTTCCGGTTTACCTCTGCGTTGACAATCAAAACGCACTCCTGGCCCTAGCAGGCAATCCCACCTCCAATAGACAATTTTTGTCAGCCGCACTCAATCACATCCAAACCCTCCACAACCTACAATGCGACGTCAATGCAATCTGGACCCCATTTCACATGGGCATCCCCGGCAACGAAACCGCCGACACACAAGCAAAAAAGGGAGCAAACTCCCCCCCCTGCAAGCACACCGTCACCACCTTAGGTTGGCTTATACTTCAACCAAAACTTCATTTCCTACACGAATGGCAATCACAAAGCGCCCTTCTAGTATCCTTGCATCCTCCACAAACTATCCGCTTCTTAAGACGTTCACAAGCGAGAGCCATTTCCCTCCTGCGCACTGAACTTACCAACGCAGATCCAAATTCCCTCCGCCCAGCAACAATATGCAATTGCGGTGCTCTTTTATCCTCTCGGCATTTGGCACTACATTGCCCTCTTAATGCAACAACACGGCCCAATTTCTCCCAAAATTGGACTCAATCCATCCTACACAATTCTGACGTCACTGCCTTGTTGGCCTTCATCCGAGATAACAATCTGGCAACCCTTTCTTCAAATCTTTATTATGACCGTGTGTTGGATTTAAATTTGCTTGATTATATGTAACTGGTTATCCGGGCGGGGGAAGTTTTTCCTTTGTATCCGGAAAGGTTTCAAATATTTTTCTTATGAATTATTATTATTGTTTGTTTTTGTGTGTTTTGTGATTGCGTTTTGTATTTTCTTTTATGTTATGGGTTTTTATGGGGATGTTATGAGGTTGGCGGTGGATGAGGCCATGTATTTTTGTATACCGTGCCATTTTTGTTAGCTAGTAGGTAGATAGCAAATCTAAATCGATTCAAAAAAAAAAGAAAAAAAAAAAAAAAAAAACAACACTGTCCCCGCGACTAAAAAGATCCCTGCAAAACACCAAAACATACGTTGCAACGGCGTTACACGCACCCAAAAGTCTTTAACTCTCACGCTTCATTTATCACCACCCTTACCCCGCTTTCATAAAGCACGGGCGCATTGCCCCACAACACACTGGATTCTCCTCAAACTCCACCGTGGCATTCCAGAACCCCATCCCCATCTCCTGTGAAGCTTGTAGGCCTTGGTCCCAGCTTCACCCTCCCCATCATCGGCCGCAAAAGAGAACTCTCAAACCCCTCACCTGCCCCAGCTCGCTCCGGCTCACCTACCAAGATGTCCCTTCCAGGATCCACTGGCCTTTCAATGTTCGCTGACCCTGCCACTGCAGGCCCAGCTGCCCTCACCACTGATTCCCAATACGTCGACGAGGAGCACATGGGAGAAATCCCGAATGACTCCACCCCCAACTGGCTCAAGGACTTCGACTCTAGCGAAGACTACATGCCTGAACTCCCATCTGGAGAAGACTGTGGCCAGTATCAATCCTGGCTCATGAAAAGTAGCTTCGCCCGTATCGATGCCAAAATGGTTGAAGACAACCAATTCCTCCTGCAAAAAGTCTCTGACCAAAGAGACAACATTGACGCACTCAAAAAAGAGACCCAACACTTGCAAAAAATGGTTGCCTCTCTATCAACCACGATGAACGGCATGTCCTCTCTTCTGCACAAAATGGACAAAAAACTAGGGACCGCCCCTTCTCCCCTCCTCCCCAACACCCACACCAACCCACCCCCAGCACGCGACATTCCCCTTGTCAATAATGGCAAACCCATCACCTATGCCCAAGCAGCCCAGAAACCTGCGGCACCACAAACCAAAGGCAACGGGCGCAAGAAGAAAACACCTGCTCCCAAACTCTTTCAGCCCCAATTCACCACCATCAATCGCCAGATTGTCATAGAGACCTCTGGGGACATTCCCGAAACACTCACCAACGGCGCCATCCTCACTGCAATTAACAAGGAACTTGCCCCTCGCAACACTTCCCTCCTTATCTGCACGAAAACAGCAAGACAAAACCTCGTCCTAACCACCAGACCTGATGAATCTGCAGAGCAAATCTGCTCTGCCTTCTCCAAGGAAATCGAAGCAGCCTGCACCCTCCTTAAAGTACCCATCACCGAAGCTCGCCCCAACTCTCGCTGGTCAAAATTTATCATTCACAACATCCCCACCACCGTAACCATGGAGAACGTCACTGAGGCCCTCACCACAGCAATCCCCACCATCGTTCTCGCCCAGGTTCCTAGATGGCTAACCACCCCAGAGGCCAGAACCAAGAAAACCCACTCTGCAGTAGTCATTGCCCTCCCACAAAAATTCACTTCCGAAACCCTTGGATTCTCCCAAATCCCTCTTTTCAACGCAATGTGCCGAATTCAGGAATACTTCTCGGTCACCCCCACCACCCAATGCCGCAAATGCCAGGCATACGGACACCATCAGCAGACTTGCAAGAAGGATTCTGTCTGTGCCATCTGTGCAGAACTTCATGAAACCTCCAAACACCCCTGCAACACCCCCAACTGCCCCATGGGCACCAAATGCTCCCACCCTCCAATCCGCTGTGTTAATTGTAACCAGTCCCACAAGGCATTCGAGCGCAACTCTTGCACTCACTACGCCAAAATCATTGCCAACATCCGCTCAATCAATAAAGAAACCCCCACCATTTAATGAATCCACAACAAAATACACCTGGCGTAACCCTTGCACAGCAACTGAACTGTGCCAAAGGACAAGCCTCCACCCTTTCAGCAATCTTAGACGCGAACAACAATTCTTCTATTATTTTTCTATTGTTACAAGAACCTTGGTTAGACCACAACAACCTCCCTCCGCTTGCACATCAATTTGATGCCTTCTTTCCCGCAAACACAAATTCTCCTCCTAAAGTAGTAACCTACATCCGCAAGCACCTGGGCATAAAAACCCTAGTCACCATGCAACCAAATTCAAATCTTATCACAACTCGCTGTACTCTCAGTCTCACAACTATAGATCTATGCAATCTCTACTTGCAGCCCACAAAAGATCTTCACCTTCCAATCTTCACTCACGCATTTCACCGCAACACCATCCTCACAGGCGACTTCAACCTTCATCACCCCTGGTGGTATGGACCCAAGGCGGATTCATACCAACACCTTTTTTCCAAATACAATAGCGTCACCACACATCTTATTGACTTCCTGGAAGACAATCATTTTTCCCTCCTCAACAAACCAGGCACCCTGACTCACTTCCCCAGAAATGGCTCCTCTCCCACAGCAATAGACCTCACCTTCGCGAGAGGGCTAGATGCTCACCTAGGGAACTGGGCGGCCCTAATAAAAAATCAACACAATTCTGATCACCTTCTTACCCAAACCATCATCAATCTGCAACCACCTTCATATATAGCACGACCCCTCTTCTCCAAAACAGACTGGCCTGCCTTTCACAAGTCCGTCCAAAACGCCATCATACCTCTTCACTTTGGCACACCCGAAAACACCCTATCATCACTCAATTCAATAACACAATGCCTACAACAAGCCATTCACATCGCAGTCCCCATGTCCCAACCAAAAACCCACACCAAGAACTGGTGGACACCCACCCTCACCAACATCAAACGCAAACTAGCATGGTTACTCAGACAATCAAGGAAGCCCAATGCTCCCTCGCACTGGAGGAACCAAGCCAATTCCATTCGCTCCTTATGGAAACAGGAAATTAAACTCGCACAATGGAACCACTGGCACACTTCCCTCCAAAATACAACTGCAAGCTCAGCCTACAACCGTATCAAAGGCTCTCAAGCAAGAAACAAACCCACCTTACACAACATTGAAGGTCAAACCACCACCAGGGGCATTGCTCAAATTTTTCATTCAACCTTCTTCCCACCCAAAACAAACGATCCTCCCCCCTTCCCATCAAACTTCTTACCTCCTCCCACAAGAAACACTCACGATATCCCCATGGACATCTCGGCAAGTGAAATCGAGAAGTTACTTCAAAAAGCCAATCTCTCGACCGCAGTAGGACCAGATGGAATAAATTATCTCTCACTCAGAGAACTCCATCGAGCCAGACCAGAACTTCTCACGTTACTCTTCACAGCGCTTCTCACTCATGGCATCATGCCAGAGGAATGGAAGCTAGCTCACTGCGTCCCCATACCCAAAACCAACAAACCTGATTACACCCAGGCCAAAAGTTATCGGCCAGTATCCCTCCTATCATGCCTGGGCAAATTGCTCGAAAAGCTCATGGCGAAACGACTTGAATACATAGCTTCGTTAAACGGAGCCCTCCAAAGCCATCACACAGGTGCCAGATCAGGCATTTCCGCTTCTGATTCTCTCTTGTTACTTTTATCTAATGCACGCAATCAGCTCCCAGTACCGCATAGATTCCAAGTCAAACATGGCCAACCCCTTCGTCCCAGCCTACTTGCCATGGACATAGAAGGTGCCTTCAATTGCATTTCTTATCCTAGATTTTTAGATATTCTTAGGCATTATTCTTTTCCGGACTGGTGCATACATTGGTTCACTTCGTTTACTTCCAATCGTTCCATTGCCTTCCGAATTAATGGCGAAATGGGTCCTACCAACACCCTAGCAACAGGCCTTCCACAAGGCTCTCCCATATCTTCCATAGCTTTCACAATATACGCAGGCGCCCTGGATTCTCCCCTCTCACAGCAGAGAGACACGGAACTTTCCACTATATACATCGATGATGACACGATGCTTCAAAATGCACGCACTCGCCCTTTCGCAGTCAAAAGATTAGAGGAAAGGTTCGCAATTAAGTTGGACAGGGCCTCCCACCTCAATATCACTTTTTCCCCGCCCAAAACCAAACTCATGCACATAATTCCAGTCCAAGCCAAATCGCAGCAGGCAGGACTGGACACCCCCATTAAAATTCAAGGAAACCTTGTGCATCCATCAACCCACATCAAAACTTTAGGCATAATCGTTGATCAACGCCTACTTTTCCACAAACATGCAACTAAAGCGGCAACTTCCCTCCGTCACACCACTGAACTAATCCGAAAATTAGTCAGGAACAAAGGCCCAACCCCCGATTTAATTCACCAATTAGCGAATTCAATTTCCCTTCCTGGCGCTCTCTATGGAGCCGAAGTCTGGTGGACTGGCAGTCAGGGAATCCTAGACCGACTCAGCCCCGCTTATCATCGACTTGCACGCCTAATCACTGGCCTTCCCCGATGGACTCCAATAAGCAAACTTCTCCCCGAAGCGGGCCTCTTCCCGTTACATTTCCTCCTTGATTGCCGCTCTCAACAATATGGCATCCGGGTTTTAAAGAATCCACAAAATCCCCTACACACACCCCTCCTTGCGAACCTACATCCTTCATCAACACAAGGTACAGGCATCCAACGCATTGGCTCCCTCGTTGCGAACCTGATTCCTGACTCTCCACTGGAAAATCTAAAATTACCTACCTCGCCTTTCTTGCCAACTGAGAACATTCACATTTCTGGCACAAAATACTCCGCCTCCCTCACTCACCTTGATTGGCTTCAATCCCTACAAGGAGCATGGCTATTATATTCGGACGGTTCAAAACAAGAAAATGGCGTCACTGCCGCAGGATGGAACATCCTACGTTATCAAAATGGCACCCCCATCTCCTCCTACATGGGCTCCTGCTGTCTCGGCCCATATTGTGAAAATGAGGACGCCGAAATACATGGCATACAGGAAGCCCTATTTTTCCTCCTGCAGAAACTCGTCACTCTGCCCCTCCCAGTTTACCTATGCGTCGATAACCAAAACGCACTCTTAGCACTTGCAGGTCATTCCACTTCAAACAGACAATATCTTTCCGCTGCACTAAATCACATCCAAACCCTCCACAACCTCCAATGCGATGTCCATGGACTCTGGACCCCATCTCACATGGGAATCCCAGGCAATGAAACTGCAGACAGTCAAGCAAAAATGGGCGCAAACCTTCCTCCCTGCCGACATACAGTAACCACCTTAGGCTGGCTTACCCTTCAACCTAAACGCAAGGCCCTGAATGAATGGCAACGCCAAACCGATTCGCCAGTTTCCCCACACCCGCCAGAAACCACCCGCTTTTTGAGACGGTCCCAAGCAAGAGCCATATCTCTGCTGCGCACAGAACTCACTAATGCAGACCCAAATCCCCTTCGACCTGCAGCAATTTGCGGTTGTGGCACTCTTCTTTCCTCACGACATTTAGCATTGCATTGCCCGCTAAACATTTCAACACGCTCAAATTTTTCTCAAGATTGGTCCCAAGCCATATTACAAAATCCTGATACCACAGCTCTGCTTGCCTTTATTCGAGACAACAACTTAGCAACCCTTACTTCTAAAAATTTCTTCGATCGACTCACAAATTTAAATCTGCTTGATTATATGTAACTGGTTATCCGGGCGGGGGAAGTTTTTCCTTTGTATCCGGAAGTGGTTTCAATTAAATTGTTTAAATTTTTATTAAGTATTTGTTGGGTTTTTATGGTATAGTTTTGTATTTTCATTTATGTTTTATGTTTATGTTTTTATCGGGGATGTTATGAGGCTGGTGGTGGATGAAGCCATGTATTTTTGTATACCGCGCCATTTTGTTTAGCTAGTAGGTAGTTAACCAATCTAAATCGATTCAAAAAAAAAAAAAAACAACACCGTCCTCGTGACTGGAAAAGATCCCTGCAAAACACCAGAAACTCCGTTGCAACGGCGTTACACGCACCCAAAAGTCTTTAACTCTTTGGCTTCGTTTATCACCACTTTTACCCCGCTTTCAGTTTTCACGGTCGCAACCTGTGGAAATCACACTGGATCCTCCACAAACACCTCCCAGACGTTCAGCTTCACCCTCCCCATCACCTGTTAAGTTGGTGGACGTGCGCCTGCCACCTATCTTTGGGAAAGGAAATGGTCGCAAGAAGGCCGACCTTCCCAGGAAGCGTCAGCTCTCCAACCCCTCACCTCAACCAGCCAGAATACCATCTCCCTCAAAAGACATGGCTCTCTTTGGCTCCACTGCACTGTCTGCCTTCGCAAAAGATCTTGACATGGGGGAATCCTCCTCCTCAGCCCTCCCACCCCAGCAAAGCAACGCCCCCCCATCCCACCTCCCTTTCTCCCCTGACCAAGACTACGCTCCCGAAGTCCCAGCAGAGGAGGACGGCAAAGACGTCCAGCAATACATGCTCTGGACCATCCAGAACAGCTTTGCAGCCTTAACGGAGCAAATGCAACTCAACCAGCAAGCACTCATCAACAGACTGGATCATCAGGCATCCGACATTCTTACCCTCACCTCCCGCATCAATGAGCTCTCTAGAGCCAACAATGCCCCCTCCTCCTTGGTTAGAGATATCTCTACCAAACCCTACACCCCTCTTGTCCCGCACCCAGCCCCCGTCCCTCCAGAGGTCCCTGGCCCAAAACTCACCACATATGCGCAAGCTGCTGCTGCTCCTGTCAACACAAACAAGACCAAGAAGCCTAAGGTCACCCCCCTCTACAACCCCGAGTACACAAAGATCAACCACAAAATCATTGTAGAAACTTCCACCTCCTCTCATGAAATCACCAGTGATGCCCTCCTAAAGGCCGTCAACATCACTCTCGCCCCTCGCAATTCCTCCATCCTCATGTGCACCAGGACAGAGAGATACAACTTTGTCCTTCTCACCCGACCCACAGAATCTGGCGAACAGGTCTGCTCTCTCTATCAAAGAGAGATTGAAGATGCCTGCAACCTCCTTCACCTCCCCATCTCTGATGTGCGGCCCAACTCCAGATGGTCCAAGTTCATCATCCACGGCGTCCCCACAACCACCACCATGAAGGAAGCACAGGAGGCTATTGCCACTGCTGCTCCCTCCCTCACTCTTGCCCAAATCCCACACTGGCTTACAACTGAAACCCAGAGAGCTGGGAAAGCAGCTTCAGCTATTGTCATCGCCCTTCCCAAAAAATACACCATGGCAACCCTTGGGCTGACCTATATTCCCATGTTCAACAAATCCTGCCGCGTTCAGGAATATTTTTCCATTTCCCCTACCACACAATGTCGGAACTGTCAGCAATATGGCCACCATCAGCAGACCTGTCCTAACACCACTGCCTGCGCTATCTGCGCTGAGCCCCACCCAACGGCCCAACACCCATGCAGTACCAAAGGATGCCAAAAAGGAGCCAAGTGCACCCATCCTCCTTTCAGATGTGTCAACTGCAAGCAGGGACACCGCGCCTTTGAGCGTTCCTCTTGCACTCACTTTGCCAAGCTCACCCTGGCGAAACGTACCCCTCGTCCGGCGAATGCCTGATCCGCCTACTTCGCCTACCTCCTCTCACCAACAACAAAGAATTCCTGCCTGTAATAAGGATGTGCGGTTGGTAAGAGACCATAGTTACTGTTTTCTTGTTGCATTGTTTTTATATTTTCATTTGGCAAGTTTCGTTTACTTTGATCAAGTTTCTTTTAGCCTACCTTTTATCTTATTTTCTTATTCGCTAAGCTTGAACTTCCCCTTGTGGTGTTCTTGTACGTCTTCTTTTTGTACTTCTTTGTGGCCTGTCCTGTGACGGAATGTGCGGTTGGTCATATACCATAATGACTGCAACTTGGGATTGTAGGGGTCGTGAGGTTGGTGGTGGATGAGGCCATGTATTTTTGTATACCATGCCATTTTTGTTAGCTAGTAGGTAGTTAGCAAATCTAAATCGATTCAAAAAAAAAAAAAACAACACCGTCCCCGCAACTAAAATAATCCCTGCAAAACTCCAAAATCTACGTTGCAACGGCGTTACACACACCCAAAAGTCTTTAACACTCGCGCTTCATTTATCACCACCCTTACCCCGCTTTCATGAAGCAGGGGCGCATTGCCCCACAACACACTGGATCCTCCTCAAACTCCACCGACGCATTCCAGAACCCCATCCCCATCTCCTGTGAAGCTTGTAGGCCTTGGCCCCAGCTTCACCCTCCCCATCATCGGCCGCAAAAGAGAACTTTCCAACCCCTCACCTGCCCCAGCACGCTCCGGCTCACCTACCAAGATGTCCCTCCCCGGATCCACTGGCCTTTCCATGTTTGCCGACCCTGCTATCGCGGGTCCAGCTGCCCTCACCACTGACTCCCAGTATATTGACGAAGAACACATGGGCGAAGTCCCAGGTGATTCCACCCCCAACTGGCTCAAAGACTTCGATCTCACCGAAGACTATATGCCTGAACTCTCATCTGGCGAAGACTGCGGCCAGTACCAATCCTGGCTCATGAAGAGCAGCTTTGCCCGCATTGACGCAAAGATGGTTGAAGACAACCAATTCCTCCTCCAGAAAGTCTCTGATCAAAGGGACAACATCGACGCACTCAGGAAAGAGACTCAACATCTCTAGAAAATGGTTGCCTCACTCTCCACTGCGATGAACGGCCTGTCTTCTCTCCTACACAAGATGGACAAGAGACTCGGAACCACCCCCCCTCCTCAAACTCCCAACACCCACACCACTCCCCCCCCAGCACGCGATATCCCTCTTGTAAACAACGGCAAGCCCATCACTTATGCCCAAGCAGCCCAGAAACCTGCGGCACCACTGACTAAGAACAATGGACGCAAGAAGAAAACACCCGTCCCCAAACTCTTCCAACCTCAATTCACCACCATCAATCGCCAGATCATAGTAGAAACTTCTGGCGACATCCCTGAAACACTCACCAACGGTGCAATCCTCACTGCAATCAATAAGGAACTCGCCCCTCGCAACACCTCCCTCCTCATCTGCACGAAAACAGCAAGACAGAACCTTGTCCTCACCACCAGACCCGACGAATCCGCAGAACAGATTTGCTCTGCTTTTTCCAAAGAAATCGAGGCTGCCTGCAACCTCCTCAAAGTACCCGTCACTGAAGCACGCCCCAACTCCCGCTGGTCAAAATTCATCATTCACAACATCCCCACCTCTGTAACCATGGAAGATGTCACCAACGCTCTCACCACAGCAATCCCAACCATTGTCCTTGCTCAGGTCCCCAGATGGCTAACCACCCCAGAGGCCAGGACCAAGAAAACCCATTCTGCAGTTGTCATCGCTCTTCCACAGAAATTCACCTCCGAAACTCTCGGCTTCTCCCAAATCCCCCTCTTCAACGCTATGTGCTGAATCCAAGAATACTTCTCGGTCACCCCCACCACCCAATGTCGCAAATGTCAGGCCTACGGACACCACCAACAAACCTGCAAAAAATATTCTGTCTGTGCAATCTGTGCCGAACCTCACGAAACTTCCAAACACCCGTGCAGCACCCCCAACTGCCCCACGGGCACAAAATGCTCTCACCCTCCAAACCGTTGCGTCAACTGCAACCAGTCCCACAAAGCATTTGAGCGCAACTCTTGCACTCACTACGCCAAGATCATTGCCAACATCCGCTCAATCAATAAAGAAACCCCCACTGTTTAATGAATCCACAACAGTATGCACCCGGCGTAACCGTGGCACAGCAACTGAACTGTGCCAAAGGGCAAGCCTCCACCCTTTCAGCAATTCTAGACGCGAACAACAATCCTTCTATAATTTTCCTACTGTTACAAGAACCCTGGCTAGACCACAATAATGTTCCTCCGTTTGCACATCAGTTTGATGCTTTCTTTCCTTCAAACACAAATCTTCCTCCCAAAGTAGTAACGTATGTGCGCAAGCACTTGGGCATCAAAACCCTAGTTACCATGCAACCAAATTCAAACGTCATCATAACCCGGTGCACTCTTAACCTCACAACCATGGATCTATGCAACCTTTATCTGCAACCCACGAAAGATCTACACCTTCCAATCTTCACTTACTCCTTTCATCGCAGCACCATCCTCACAGGGGATTTCAACCTTCACCATCCCTGGTGGTACAGTCCCAAAGCAGATTCATACCAACACCTTTTCCCCAAACATAATAGCACAACCACACGCCTCATTGATTTCCTCGAAGATAATCAGTTCTCTCTTCTCAACAAGCCAGGCACCCTAACCCATTTCCCCAGAAATGGTTCCTCCCCCACAGCAATAGATCTCACCTTCGCTAGAGGATTAGACGCCCATCTAGGACACTGGGCGGCCCTAGCAAATAATCAACATAATTCTGATCACCTTCTCACCCAAACCATCATCAATCTGCAACCACCTTCATACATATCACGACCCCTTTTTTCTAAAACAGATTGGCCCGCCTTCCATAAGTCCATTCAAGATGCCATCATACCTCTTCATTTTGGCACACCTGAAACCACACTCACATCACTCAATTCCATCACAAAAAGTCTTCAACAAGCCATTCACACCGCAGTCCCCATGTCTCAACCAAAAACCCATACCAAGAACTGGTGGACACCCACCCTCACCAACATCAAGCGCAAATTAGCATGGCTACTCAGGCAATCAAGGAAGCCCAACGCTCCTCCGCACTGGAGAAGCCGAGCCAACTCCCTTCGCTCCCTGTGGAAACAGGAAATCAAACTCACACAATGGAACCATTGGCACACTTCCCTCCAAAACACAACTGCAAGTTCAGCCTACAACCTCATCAAAGGCTCCCAAGCAAGAAATAAATCTACTTTACACAACATTGAAGGCCAAACCACCACCGCTGGCATTGCCCAAATCTTTCATTCTACTTTTTTTCCACCAAAAACATCTGATCCTTCCCCCTTCCCACCAAATTTTTTACCCCCTCCTAAAACCAACACCCACGATGCCCCGCTAGACATCTCAGCAAACGAAATTGAGAAGCTGCTTCAAAAAGCTAATCTTTCGACCGCAGTAGGACCGGATGGAATAAACTATCTTTCACTCAGAGAATTACACCGAGCCAGACCAGAACTCCTCACCCTACTCTTCACAGCGCTCCTCACCCATGGCATCATGCCAGAGGAATGGAAATTAGCACATTGCGTTCCCATACCCAAAGCCAACAAACCTAACTACACCCAGGCCAAAAGCTACCGGCCGGTATCCCTCTTATCATGCCTGGGCAAACTCCTTGAAAAACTCATGGCGAAACGACTCGAACGAATAGCCTCTCTAAATGGAGCTCTCCAGAACCACCACACAGGAGCCAGATCAGGCATTTCCACCTCTGATTCTCTCCTGCTATTACTATCCAATGCACACAACCAGCTCGCAATCCCACACAAATTCCAAGTCAAACATGGTCAACCCCTCCGTCCAACTCTACTCGCCACGGACATAGAGGGTGCCTTCAATTGTGTTTCCTATCCCAGATTCTTAGACATCCTTAAACATTACACTTTTCCGAACTGGTGCACACAGTGGTTCGATTCCTTCACCTCTAACCGCTCCATTGCCTTCCGAATCAATGGTGAAATGGGCCCCACCAACGCTCTAGCAACAGGCCTCCCTCAAGGCTCCCCCATATCCTCCATAGCCTTCACAATATATGCAGGCGCCTTGGATTCTCCTTCCTCCCAACAAAGTGATACCGAACTTTCCACCATTTATATTGATGACGACACAATGCTACAGAACGCACGCACTCGTCCCTTTGCAATCAAAAGACTAGAAGAAAGGTTCACAATCAAAATGGACAGAGCCACCCACCTCAACATTACCTTCTCCCCTCCCAAGACCGAGCTCATGCACATAATCCCGACCCAAGCCAAATTGCAACAGGCGGGCCTAAACACCCCCATTAACATTCAAGGAAACCTTGTACATCCAACCACACACATCAAAACTCTAGGCATAATCGTTGATCAACGCCTACTCTTCCACAAGCATGCATCTAAAGCAGCAACTTCCCTCCGTCACACCACTGAACTGATCCGGAAATTAGTTCGAAATAAAGGCCCAACTCCCAACCTCATTCATCAATTGGCAAATTCAATTTCCCTTCCTGGCGCCCTTTACGGAGCCGAAATCTGGTGGACTGGTAGTCAAACGATCCTAGATCGTCTTAACCCTGCTTATCACCGACTCGCACGCCTAATCACAGGCCTTCCCCGCTGGACTCCAATAAGCAAGCTCCTCCCCAAAGCGGGCTTTCTCCCCTTACATCTTCTCCTCAATCTTCGTTCCCAACAATATGGCATTCGGATACTGAAGAATCCACACAATCCCCTACATACCCTCCTCCTAGCAAATCTACATCCGTCAACAACGCAAGGCACAGGCATCCAACGTATTGGTTCCCTCATCGCAAAACTCATCCCTGATTCCCCACTGGAAAATTTAAAATTACCCATTTCCCCCTTTTTATCAATTAAAAACATCCACATTTCAGGCACAAAACAATCTGCCTCCCTCACCCACCTAGATTGGCTCCAATCGCTACAAGAAGCATGGCTACTATATTCCGACGGTTCAAAACAGGAAAATGGCATCAGTGCCGCAGGATGGAACATCCTTCGCTATCAAAATGGCATCCCCACCGCTTCCTACACAGGTTCTTGCTGCCTCGGTCCACATTGTGAAAATGAGGATGCCGAAATACATGGCATACAAGAAGCCATATTTTTCCTGCTGCAAAAACTCGTCACTCTACCTCTTCCAATTTACCTATGTGTCGATAATCAGAACGCACTCCTAGCACTTTCAGGTCATTCCACATCGAATAGACAGTTCCTTTCCGCTGCGTTAAATCACATTCAAACACTCCATAATCTCCAATGCGACGTCCATGGACTCTGGACCCCATCTCACATGGGGATCCCAGGCAACGAGATGGCAGACAATCAAGCAAAGATGGGAGCACATCTCCCTCCCTGCCGTCATACAGTCACCACTCTAGGCTGGCTCACTCTCCAACCCAAAAACAACACCTTAAATGAATGGCAATCACAAACTGCCTTTCCAGTTTCTTTACACCCGCCACAAACCACACGCTTCTTAAGGAGATCACAAGCGAGAGCCATATCCCTGCTGCGCACTGAACTCACCAATGCAGATCCAAACCCTCTTCGTCCCGCAACAACTTGCAATTGTGGCATTCTTCTATCATCACGACATTTAGCATTGGATTGTCCGTTAAACATCACAACGCGCCAAAATTTTCCTCAAGATTGGTCTCAAGCCATTTTACACAATCACGACGTCACAGCCTTGCTTGCCTTCATTCGAGATAATAACTTGGCAACTCTTACTTCTAAAAATTTCTTCGATTGACTTACGAATTTAAATTTGCTCGATTACATGTAACTGGTTTTCCGGGCGGGGGAAGTTTTCCTTTTGTATCCGGAATGGGTTTTCAGGTAAAAATTGTTTGATTTGTTGGTTGTTTATTTTTAAATTTGGGTTTTTGTATTTTCATTTATGTTTATGATGTTTTATTGGGGATGTTATGAGGTTGGTGGGGGATGAGGCCATGTATTTTTGTATACCGTGCCATTTTGTTTAGCTAGTAGGTAGTTGAATAATCTAAATCGATTCAAAAAAAAAAAAAAAAACAACAACGTCCTCGCGACTAAAATAATCCCTGCAAAACACCAAAATCTACGTTGCAACGGCGTTACACAAACCCAAAAGTCTTTAACTCTCGCGCTTCATTCATCACCACCCTTACCCCGCTTTCATAAAGCACAGGCACATTGCCCCACAACACACTGGATTCTCCTCAAACTCCACCGAGGCATTCCAGAACCCCATCCCCATCCCCCGTAAAGCTTGTAGGCCTTGGCCCCAGCTTCACCCTTCCCATCATCGGCCGCAAAAGAGAACTTTCCAACCCCTCACCTGCCCCAGCAGGCTCTGGCTCACCCACCAAGATGTCCCTCCCTGGATCCACTGGCCTTTCCATGTTTGCTGACCCTGCTACTGCAGGTCCAGCTAATCTCACTACCGACTCCCAATATATCGACGAGGAGCACATGGGAGAAATCCCACTTGACTCCACCCCCAACTGGCTGAAGGATTTTGACTCCACTGAAGATTACATGCCCGAACTCCCCTCTGGCGAAGACTGTGGCCAATATCAATCCTGGCTCATGAAAAGCAGCTTCACCCGCATAGACGCCAAAATGGTTGAGGACAACCAATTTCTCCTCCATAAAGTCTCCGAACAAAGAGACAACATCGATGCTCTCAAGAAAGAAACGCAACACTTGCAACAAATGGTTGCCTCTCTATCCACTGCAATGAATGGCATGTCCTCCCTTCTCCACAAAATGGACAAGAAACTCAACACCACCCCCCCTCACCAAAATACAAACACCAACACAAACCCCCCCCCAGCACGCAACGCCCCCCTGATCAACAATGGCAAACCCATCACCTATGCCCAGGCAGCCCAAAAACCCGCAGCACCACAAACCAAAAGCAATGGCCGCAAAAAGAAAGCCCCTGTGCCAAAGCTCTTCCAACCCCAGTTCACAACCATCAACCGCCAAATTGTGGTGGAAACCTCTGGTGACATTCCTGAAGAACTCACCAATGGCGCAATCCTCACAGCCATAAACAAAGAACTCGCCCCCCGCAACACCTCCCTCCTCATCTGCACCAAAACAGCACGTCAAAACCTCGTGCTCACCACCAGACCCGATGAATCCGCAGAACAAATCTGCTCCACCTACTCAAAAGAAATTGAAAAGGCTTGCACCCTTCTCAAGGTGCCCATCACTGAAGCGCGCCCCAACTCCCGCTGGTCTAAATTTATCATCCACAACGTCCCCACCACTGTCACTATGCCAGACATCGTCACTGCTCTGACAACAGCCATCCCCACAATCATTCTTGCACAAACCCCAAGATGGCTCACAACCCCAGAAGCAAGATCCAACAAGACCCACTCTGCCATCGTCATCTCCCTCCCTCAGAAATTCACCACGGAAACACTTGGCTTTTCACAGATCCCCCTCTTCAATTCCATGTGCCGCATCCAAGAATACTTTTCCGTCACCCCCACCACCCAATGCCGCAAATGCCAAGCCTATCATCAGCAAAAAAAGTAATTGTCTTCCAGTGAGATTATGTCTTCAGGGCCTTCAGTGTCTTCCAGAAGGCCATATTGCATCTGAAGGACTGGAAGACAATTTTTCACTTTTGATATGTTATCATTCAGCCAAATCCGGGAACATATTTTTTGTCTTCCAGTGAGATTTTGTCTTCAGGGTCTTCAGGGTCTTCCAGAAGGCCATATTGCACCTGAAGGTCCTGAAGACAAATATCTTTTTTTGCTGATGATGGACACCACCAACAGACCTGCAAAAAGGACACTGTCTGTGCAATCTGCGCAGAACCACATGAAACCTCCAAACACCCTTGCAACACCCCCAACTGCCCCACTGGCACCAAATGTTCCCACCCCCCAATCAGGTGCATTAACTGCAACCAATCCCACAAAGCCTTCGAACGCAATTCCTGCACTCACTATGCGAAAATCATCGCTAACATCCGCTCTACCAATAAAGACACCCCCACCGTTTAATGAATCAACAATCAAACACAAACAGCAACACCCTGGTACAGCAGTTGAACTGTGCCAAAAGACAGGCTTCCACCCTTTCAGCAATCACCGACGCGAATAACAATTCTTCAATCATTTTTCTTCTACTTCAGGAACCATGGCTAGATCACAACAACCTTCCTCCGCTTGCCCGGCAATTTGATGTCTTTTTTCCATCACATTCAAATTCTCCTCCCAAAGTAGTAACCTACGTTCGCAAACACCGAGGTATTAAAACCATAGTTACTGCGCAACCAAACCCCAATGTCATTATAACTCGCTGCACCCTCAGCCTCACCACAATGGACCTTTGCAACCTTTACCTGCAACCAACAAAAGACCTACACCTTCCTATCTTTAATCATCACTTCCATCGAAACACCCTCCTCACAGGGGACTTCAACCTCCATCACCCTTGGTGGTATGGCCCTCATTCTGAAACTCATCAGCACTTATTCCCCAAATATGGAAGCATCACTCAAACACTTATCGACTTCCTCGAAGACAACCACTTCACCCTCCTTAATAAGCCAGGCACCCTAACTCATTTCCCCAGAAATGGCTCCTCTCCCACGGCCATCGACCTTTCCTTCGCCAGAGGACTAGACGCCCAGTTGGGCCAATGGGCTGCCATAGCAAACAATCAACATAACTCCAATCATCTCCTAACCCAAACCATCTTAAACCTATAACCACCCTCATATATATCTCGACCCCTTTTTTCCAAAACAAACTGGCCTGCATTCCACGAAGCCATCCGCAACGCGAACCTTCACCTGTCATATTCTACACCTGAAAGCACCCTAGCCTCTCTCCAATCAATAATGCAATGCTTACAAGAAGCGATCCAAATTGCTGTACCAATGTCCAAACCAGCAACTCATACAAAAAATTGGTGGACGCCCACACTCACAAACATCAAACGAAAGCTTGCATGGCTTCTAAGGCAAGCACGAAAGCCCAACGCCCCTCCTCAATGGAAAGATAAAGCCACCATCCTTCGCGCCACCTGGAAACAAGAATTCAGGCTGGCGCAATGGAACCACTGGCACACTTCCCTGAAAAACGCAACAGCCTCCTCCACCTATAACCTCATTAAGGGCTCACAAGCCCGAAACAAACCCTCAATACACAATATTGAAGGAAACACATCCACTCACGACATAGCACAAGCCTTTCACGCTGCATTCTTCCCTCCACACACAAAAGATCCCCCCCCCTTTCCTCAAAATTTCCTATCTCCCGTGATAAAAGACACATCCAACATACCCCTCAACATCTCTGCACTGGAAATAGAAAAATTCCTGCAGAAAGCCAACCTCGCTACCGCAGTAGGTCCAGATGGCATCAATTACCTATCACTCAGAGAACTCCACCGAGCAAGACCACAACTCCTCACATCACTATTCAGCGCACTTCTCACCCATGGCATTATGCCAAACGAATGGAAACATGCACACTGTGTTCCCATACCCAAAGCCAACAAGCCTGACTACACACAAGCCAAAAGCCACCGACCGGTCTCCCTACTTTCTTGTCTAGGGAAACTACTCGAAAAACTCATGGCCAGAAGACTCGAATCAATAGCTTCCCAAAACGGAGCACTCCAACCACATCACACAGGCGCAAGATCAGGCATTTCTGCCTCTGATTCCCTCCTTTCACTCCTCACCAACGCCACAAAACACATTGCAACACCACAACAATTTCAAGTCAAACACGGACAAGTGTTACGTCCCACCTTACTTGCAACCGATATAGAAGGTGCTTTTAACTGTGTCTCTTACCCCAGATTTCTAGACATTTTAAAGCACTACACCTTCCCCACATGGTGCATTCGATGGCTCACCAGTTTTACCTCTAATCGCACAATCGCTTTCCGCATCAATGGAGAAATAGGCCCCACCAATACCTTATCAACGGGCCTTCCCCAAGGCTCTCCAATATCATCCATAGCTTTCACCATATACGCGAGTGCATTAGACTCCCCATCCACGCTACAATCAAACACAGAGCTTTCAACTATCTACATCGATGATGACACCATGCTTCAAAATGCACGCACTCGCCCCTTCGCAGTTAAAAGACTGGAAGAGCGATTCAGATCCAAGCTCAGCAGGGCCACCCATCTCAACATTACCTTTTCCCCTCCAAAAACCGAACTCATGCATATCATTCCAACCCAAGCCAAGCTTTCACAGGCAGGAATGGCCACTCCAATCAACATCCTAGGGGAAAGCATAATCCCCTCCACGCACATCAAAACTCTAGGCATCATCGTAGATCAATGCCTACTTTTTCACAAACACGCTTTCAAAGCAGCATCTCGCCTCTGTTCCACCACTGAATTAATCCGAAAATTGGTTCGCAATAAAGGCCCAACCCCCAACCTCCTTCACCAATTAGCAAATTCCATCGCTCTCCCTGGAGCCCTATAGGGGGCTGAAGTCTGGTGGACAGGAAGCCAATCAATTCTTGACCGCCTAAACCCCGCCTATCATAAATTGGCTCGCCTAATTACAGGCCTCCCCCGGTGGACCCCAATAAATAAACTTCTCCCCGAATCAGGCCTACCACCACTTCATCTCTTGCTTGATATGCATTCCCAACGTTATGGAATCCGACTCCTAAGGAATTCACAACACCCCCTACACCAATCTCTTCTCACATACCTTCACCCCTCCAATAAACTAGGAACAGGCTTACAACGCATTGGCTCTCTTACAGCAAAATTCCTCAGTGGCCCCCCATTGGAAACCCTTTCCCTCCCTTCTTCCCCCTATCTCACAAACACCAACATCCACATATCAGGCACGAAACAATCTTCCTCCCTCACCCACCTCGATTGGCTTCAAACTCTGCATGGTGCATGGGTACTATATTCTGATGGCTCCAAACAAGAAAATGGCATCACCTCGGCAGGATGGAATATCCTCCGGTACCAGAATGGCACTCCTATTGCTTCCTATACAGATTCCTGCTGCCTTGGCCCCCATTGCGAAAATGAGGACGCCGAAATCCATGGCATGCAAGAAGCCCTCTCATATTTACTCAAGAACCTCATTGACCTACCACTCCCGGTCTACCTCTGTGTCGACAATCAAAACGCACTTCTGGCACTAGCAGGCAATCCTACTTCTAACAGGCAATTTCTATCTGCCACACTCAATCACATCCAAACCCTCCACAACCTACAATGCGACGTCAACGCAATCTGGACTCCATCTCACATGGGCATCCCAGGCAACGAAACCGCCGATACTCAAGCAAAGAAGGGAGCAAATTCCCCCCCCTGCAAACACACAGTCACCACTTTAGGATGGCTCACACTCCAACCAAAACTCTACCTCTTACACACATGGCAATCACAGACCGCCTCCCCAGTTTTCCTGCACCCTCCACAAACCACCCGCTTCTTAAGACGTTCACAAGCAAGAGCTATTTCTCTCCTGCGCACTGAACTCACCAACGCAGACCCAAATCCCCTCCGGCCCGCAACAACATGCAATTGTGGCGCTCTTTTATCCTCTCGCCACTTGGCACTATACTGTCCTCAGGCTCTCAATGCAACAACAAGAACCAATTTCACGCAAAATTGGACTCAATCCATACTACATAACACTGATGTTACTGCCTTGTTGGCTTTCATCAGAGATAACAACCTGGCAACTCTTTCATCAAATCTTTACTATGATCGTGTTTCGAATTTAAATTTGCTTGATTATATGTAACTGGCTATCCGGGCGGGGGAAGTTTTTCCTATGTATCTGGAAGTGGTTTCAGATATTTTTCCTTGATTCATCATGTTATGATTGTTTGTGTTTGTGGTATTATGATGTTTTGTATTTTTCCTTTATGTTATAAGTTTTTATGGGGATGTTACGAGGTTGGCGGTGGATGAGGCCATGTATTTTTGTATACCGTGCCATTTTTGCTGGCTAGTAGGTAGACAGCAAATCTAAATCGATTCAAAAAAAAAAAAAAAAACAACAACATCCTCGCGACTAAAATAATCCCTGCAAAACTCCAAAAACTACGTTGCAACGGCGTTACACACACCCAAAAGTCTTTAACTCTCACGCTTCATTTCTCACCACCCTTACCCCACTTTCATTAAGCACAGGCGCATTGCCCCATGACACACTGGATTCTCCCCAAACTCCACCAAGGCATTCCAGAACCCCATCAACAAACCATCCATACACAACAAACCGACAACAACAACACCAAAGTGACTTTTTGGTCACAACTCCACCAATACTACTCCGATTAACGAGATTTTTGATTATTCGGAATCAGCTCGCTGCCCCCGTTCGATCCTGCTATTGTACGTCGAAATCGCTCTCGATTTGCAAAAGTTGTTGTCATTTATTTATTTATTTATTTATTTATTGCTCATATTGCATAAATCCGTAACGGATATGGCATACAGTGAAAGGAAACCCCATGACTGCACAATAACTAACAAAGGAAAATCCTCCGCGAACATGAACCAACTAATTAGTAGATATCCACATCAGATATCCCTTTGCGAAAAACAGAAAAAACATAAATCAAAACAAAAATAACAAAAGGAAAATAACAAAAGAGGAAATAACAATTTTTATCTCAAAGTTCTACCGAACAGTAGAAACGAACGGAATATCAATCGACAGCGTAAAATCATAGGGAAATACTCAAACAGTTTTTATAATCAGAAATCCTCCACACGGTCATGTTCCATCTCACCCCACTTTCAGGGTATTCATCTGTTTTCTATCTTCCTTCACCATCGCATGCTTTGGGCCTATAGCCCGTTCTTACTAGCCGTTCTCTCTTTCTCCTTCGCTCTCTTCCTCTTCATCGTTGTAGAGGTATATTCCTTGGTGGGAGTACCTGTTGTCTTCTTGTTGTTCCAGGGTCCAATTTCTGGTAGCGATTTGGGTTGGTGTGAGGAATGTTTCAATGGTGGCAGCCAGGCCAGCATTGGTATGCATCGCAGTTCTCCATGTGAGTGGCATTGGTTTAAGGGCTGCTTTGAGTGCTTTGCGATGGGTAGGAAGTGGTTCCTGGCCACACTCTAGCAGTAGGTGTTGTGGTGTTTGGTTATCGAAGCCACATTTGCATTTAGTGTCTTCAATGTTGTTGGTAGGGATTCTGGCGAGGTAGGATTTGGTGTATCCATGTCCGGTTCTCATTTGAGTGATGGTGGAGGCTGTTCTTCTGGGGATGTTTCCCCTCAGCGGGGCACTTGGTTTCAGTGCTGGTTGTCCATAGTAGCTGCGGCCTTTCTTTGCCTGCTTCCATTTGGCTTTCCATGTCGTCAGGGAGTGTTCCTTGATGTTTCTCTTGAGGTATGTGATGGAGGTGAGGACATCTGATTCTATCCTGGTTCCTTGGGCTCCTATCTTGGCGAGCTTATCAGCTAGCTCGTTGCCGGCAACGTTGACATGTCCTGGTACCCAATAAACATGGGTTTTGATGCCACTGTCTTCGAGTTGAAGCAAGTTGTTGCGGGCTTCAATGACCAGGTGTTGGCCTGGCATAGGGAGGGGTGTTGTCATTCGTTGTACTGCTGCTTGGTTGTCACAGTAGATGTAGACATCATTTGTCAGGTGAGGTGATTGCTGCACTTGTAGGATTGCATGCTTAGTGGCTTTTGCAATACCATAAAGTTCTGCGTCGAAGACTTCATTTTCTTTGCCGAGGTGGTAGGATTTGTTGACCACAAAGTGACCTCTGCGGAAACCAGCAACTCCAGCTCCTGTTTTGCCTTCCAGGAGGGAGCCATCAGTGTAGAATACTAGGCGATCAGTCCTAGTACTGTCTCCAGCTGTGTGGTTCCGATGATTTTCTGCTGCTGCGTCTTTGTCTGCAGGGTCAATGTAGATGTCTATGGTGTTTTGGTGCCATGGTGGGCATGCCAGATTGTCTACGCATTCAATTTCTGATTGTGGCTGGACCCATTTGTTGGTAGATGCCAGTATCCTATGTAGTCTTGTTTCGTATTTGGGGGAGGTGGTGGTTTGGTGCCATGGAGTGTTGTTGGAGCTATCTGGGTTGTCATTTTCCTGGGTTGAAGGCCAGGAATCAGGGCAGAGGGAGGTGATGGGATGGGTGTTGGGTAGGGAAAGGACTCGGAGTGCATATTTCCTTTGCAACTCGTCCAATCTGATTGGGGTAGGGAGAAGTCCTGTCTCTGCTTCCAGGGCATGGACAGGTGAGGTTCTGAAGGCTCCAGCAATCTTGCGCATTGCTTGATTTTGGACTTTCTGGATGGTGTTGCTGAGTCCAACCTGCCCGTTCCACCATACTTCAGCTCCAAAGTCACTGATGGTGGCTACACAGGTTTGGTAGAGTTGGCGGAGTGCTTTGTAACTCAGTCCTTTTTCTGTGCTTGCGAGACGGGAGATAGCCATGAAGGCTCGAAGTGCGGAGGCAGCTTTGGTCTTCACATGATGCTTGTATGTGAGTTTGCGGTCAAACCAGACACCCAGCCATCGCTGGACATCTGCAGCCTCAATCACGTTGCCATCATGCATTGTGACTTTGGCTTCATCAGAAGTTTCAGTTGTTCGTCTGGAGTGGAAGTGAGTGAGTTCTGTCTTTGGATTGTCAAAGTACAAGGCATTTTTCTCACCCCATTCGGAGGAGGTGAGTGCCATTGCTTCCAGTGTTCGAGAGTTTTCTGCTTCTGACTTTCCTGTAACCAGAAGGCCCACATCATCAACATAGCTGGGGCAGGTGGAATCAGGATATTTTTCTTCTAGCTCGTTGAACAACGGAGCCAGGTAGAGGAGGAAAAGGATAGGGGAGGTGGGGGATCCTTGTGGGATGCCAGTTTGAATGGGTGCCATGGCTTCAATTTCACCGTCGAATGCCATACAGGCTGTTCGATTGCTGAGGAAGGAGTCCACCCATCGACAGATGGGAAGTGGAAGGTCCAGTTCTATCATGGTCTTGATCAGTCGTCGTTTGAATACAAAGTCATATGCACCTTTCACGTCCATGCAAAGTGCAGAGAGTGTTAGGCCTTTCTTTTTGGCTGCATCGGCAAGCCAAAAGTTGTTGTCAAATTCGCCTATTTACCCCTCTTTCCCCCAAAACCACACCAAATCCTGAGATATTGCAAAACCTCATATCTCCACCAATACTACTCCGATTGACTCGACCCCGGGCTTTTTGGAGTCCCCTCACTGTGCCCGTTCGATCGCCCTCTCGTTCGTCCGGATCCGAGCAGTTTTGCAGAAGTTGTTGATACTTCCTGCTCCAACCCTCCCCCACCCGCCAGGGACCCCCCCAGGGCCCCACAGCAACCCCCCCATACACCCCACCTCCTCCTGTCGGTTCAGGACCATCCTCTATGTCTTCCTCTTCGTCCAGAGGCAGAGGGAGAGGCAGAGGCTATCAGCCCTCCTCTTCTGGTGTCAATTCGCCCCAAAACACCCCTACAACACCCATTATCGCACCTACAACACCCCCATTTTCGCATTTTTCGGCCTCCCACCATGGAGACCCAGAACAAACACCTACCCAGGCCCTACCACTGAGCCCTGCAGTTGCTCTGCAGGACTATGAATCCCTCCCACTTCCCCCAGACTCTCAGGACCATGAGATGAGTGAGTCTGAGAGTGAAACAGAAGACTACCACCCCCCCACCATGACCACCACCCTGGAGATGGCACAGACAGTCACAGAGCTGTGCAGGAATCTTCACGAATACCGCAGATGCATCAAGCAGATGATCAAGAAGATTGAAAGGCTTGAAACAGCAGCCAGGAAACCCACACCTCCTGCTACTTACCACAACGACCCCGCTCTTGTGGAAAAGATAGCAATCCTCACATCCAAGGTAGCAGACTTGGAGCAGAAACGCGCCCTGACTACCATCTTGGCCTCTGCCTCTGGCCCTGCCTCACTCCCTCTACCTCCAGCAGCTGCCCCACCACCTGCGCAACACTCCTGGGCTCAGGTTGCCTCCAAAAAGGCCTCCAGACCCGCCCCTAAGGCCTCCAAGGCCCCCAAAACATCCACAAGCCCCCCCAAACGCGACTGCACACTCATTATCACCAGGAATGGTCTACCCATTCCTGAAGATGTCACCCCACTCACCATTCGCAATGCAATCAATACAGCCTTAGAAAGCCCATTGATTGCAGAAGTGCGATTCACACCTGCTCACCATGTGCAGCTCATTGCTGTCACCACCACCACCTCCAACACACTCCTCAAGCAGAGATCAAAGCTTGAGGAGATTGTGAGAACCACCATCCCCAATGCCAACAGCCTGGAGAAAGAAGTCACTCTCTTCCAGGTTGTTCTGCACAACGTACCCACCTCCATTCCTCCTGGCGAAGAAGGATTTCAACACATCAGGTCAGAGGTTGAACAGTTCAACCCTGGCACCACCCTCATGCGCGACCCTCGCTGGCTCACCAGACCAGAGCAGAGAGAGGGCAAGCAGGCTTCCTCCATGGTCTTGACCATCCAGGGGAAACAACCTGCCACCACTGCCCTTGAGAGAGGGCTCTCCCTCTTCGGACGCCGCCTCAAGGTTTCCAAATACCTTCGCTTTGGACAGGATACCCAATGCACCCACTGCTTGGCCTTTGGCCACCACCAACAGCGCTGTACCAGCAAGACCCCCATCTGTACCATCTGTGCTGGGCCTCATACAGTGTCAACACACACCTGTGGCAAACCTTCCTGCCATGTCAAAGGATCTCCCTGCCTCCACACCATCCTCCGCTGCGCCAATTGTGGTGAACAACATCGTGGTAACTCCCCCGAGTGCCTCAAACTCACCGCAGCAAGACTAGCTGCAAGCGAAAGACAGAATCGCATGCAAATCTAAGTCTCCCCCCACCCTTACGACTTCATCTCCCTTGACAGTGCTCGGATTGTTGGAGGGACGTGCTATAGGCACAAAGCATGTGCTGGTGAAAGAAGAATGCCCAGGGTAGTCTTGTCCTGTGAGAGAGGGCACTAGATCGGGGTATTAACACATATACTGAAGAATAGCTGTAGAGGGCTGAGTTGGACCCAGTGGGAGGAATCGGGTAGTTAGTTGCGTTTGATTTTGTTTTCTGTTTGGTTTTCTCTATATGTATGCCATATCCGTTTCGGATTGATGCAGTATGAAATATAAATAAATAAATAAATAAATCCAGAACCCCATCCCCATCTCCTGTGAAGCTCGTAGGCCTTGGCCCCAGCTTCACCCTCCCCATCATCGGTCGGAAAAGAGAACTTTCCAACCCCTCACCCGCCCCAGCACGCTCTGGCTCACCTACCAAGATGTCCCTCCCCGGATCCACTGGCCTTTCCATGTTCGCCGACCCTGCCACTGCAGGCCCAGCTGCCCTAACCACTGACTCTCAGTATATTGACGAAGAACATATAGGCGAAGTCCCAGGAGACTCCACCCCCAACTGGCTCAAAGACTTCGATTCTACCGAAGACTATATGCCTGAACTCCCATCTGGGGAAGACTGTGGCCAGTACCAATCCTGGCTCATGAAAAGCAGCTTCACCCGAATCGACGCCAAAATGGTTGAAGACAACCAATTTCTCCTCCAAAAAGTCTCAGACCAAAGAGATAACATTGACGCTCTTAAAAAGGAGACCCAACACTTGCAACAGATGATAGCCTCTCTCGCCACTGCAGTGAACGGCATGTCTTCTCTTTTACATAAAGTAGACAAGAGAATTGGAACTACTCCCCCCGCCCAAACCTCCAACACCCACACCAACCCCCCCCCAGCACGCGATATCCCCCTCGTCAACAACGGGAAACCCATCACCTATGCCCAAGCAGCCCAGAAACCCGCGGCCCCACAAACCAAAGGCAACGGGCGCAAGAAGAAAACCCCTGTTCCCAAACTCTTCCAACCTCAATTCACCACCATCAATCGCCAGATCATAGTGGAAACCTCTGGGGACATTCCCGATGCACTCAACAATGGCGCAATCCCTACAGCAATCAACAAGGAACTCGCCCCCCGTAACACCTCCCTACTCATTTGCACCAAAACAGCAAGACAAAATCTTGTCCTCACCACCAGACCCAACAAATCTGCAGAACAAATCTGCTCCGCTTTCTCTAAGGAAATCGAGGCAGCCTGCACCCTCCTCAAAATCCCAGTTACTGAAGCACGTCCCAATTCTCGCTGGTCAAAGTTCATCATTCACAACATTCCCACCACAGTAACCATGGAGAATGTCACTGAAGCTCTCACCACAGCAATCCCCACCATTGTCCTCGCTCAGGTCCCTAGATGGCTAACCACCCCAGAGGCCAGGGCCAAGAAAACTCATTCCGCAATTGTCATCGCCCTCCCACAAAAATTCACTTCCGAAACCCTCGGTCTTTCACAAATCCCTCTCTTCAATGCTATGTGCCAAATTCAGGAGTACTTTTCGGTCACTCCCACCACACAATGTCGCAGATGCCAGGCTTACGGACACCACCAGCAAACGTGCAAAAAGGACTCCATCTGCGCCATCTGTGCAGAACCTCATGAGACCTCCAAACACCCCTGCAACACTCCCAACTGCCCCATGGGCACAAAATGTTCCCACCCGCCGATCCGTTGCATCAACTGCAACCAATCCCACAAGGCATTTGAGCGCAATTCTTGCACTCACTATGCTAAAATCATTGCCAACACTCGCTTGATCAATAAAGAAACCACCACCGTTTAATGAATCCACAACAAAACGCACCGGGCGTAACCCTGGCACAGCAACTGAACTGTGCCAAAGGGCAAGCTTCCACCCTTTCAGCAATCTTAGACGCAAATAATAATCCTTCTGTTATTTTCTTATTGTTACAAGAACCTTGGCTAGACCACAACAATCTTCCTCCGCTTGCTCATCAGTTTGATTCTTTCTTTCCTTCTAACATAAGTTCTCCTCCCAAAGTAGTAACCTACGTCCGCAAACACCTGGGCATCAAAACCCTAGTCACCATGCAACCAAATCCGAACGTCATTACAACTCGTTGCATTCTCAACTTCACAACCATAGATCTATGCAACCTTTACCTGCAGCCTACAAAAGATCTACATCTTCCAATTTTCGCTCATTCCTTTCATCATAACACTATTCTCACAGGGGATTTCAACCTTCACCACCCCTGGTGGTATGGACCAAAAGCGGATTCATACCAGCATCTTTTCTCCAAATATAACAGCGTAACTGCACACCTCATCGATTTTCTCGAAGACAACCAGTTTTCTCTTCTTAATAAACCAGGCACCCTCACCCACTTCCCAAGAAATGGCTCCTCTCCTACAGCAATAGACCTCACCTTTGCTAGAGGACTAGATGCTCACCTAGGACACTGGGCCGCCCTAGCCAAAAACCAACACAACTCCGATCACCTTCTCACCCAAACCATCATTAATTTACAACCACCCTCATACATATCACGACCCCTCTTTTCTAAAACAGACTGGCCTATCTTCCACAAATCAGTCCCGGACACCATCATACCCTTACACTTTGGCACACCTGAAAGCACCCTATCATCACTCAGTTCAATTATGAAATGTCTGCAGCAAGCCATCCACACTGCAGTCCCCATGTCCCAACCGAGAACCCACACCAAGAACTGGTGGACACCCACCCTCACCAACATCAAACGCAAATTAGCATGGCTACTCAGACAATCGAGAAAGCCCAACGCTCCCTCGCATTGGAGAAACCGAGCTAATTCCCTACGTTCCCTGTGGAAACAGGAAATCAAACTTGCGCAATGGAACCATTGGCACACTTCCCTCCGAAACACAACTGCGAGCTCAGCCTACAACCTCATCAAAGGTTCCCAAGCAAGAAATAAACCCACCTTGCACAACATCGAAGGCCAAACCACCACCACTGGCATTGCCCAAATTTTCCATTCCACCTTTTTCCCATCCAAGAAATCTGATCCTCCCCCCTTCCCACCAAATTTTCTACCCCCTCCCAAAACGAACACACAAAATCTACCCCTAGACATCTCAGCAAGCGAAATTGAGAAGCTTCTCCAAAAAGCTAATCTTTCAACTGCAGTGGGTCCGGATGGTATAAACTACCTTTCACTCAGGGAATTCCATCGAGCCAGACCAGAGCTCCTCACCCTACTCTTCACAGCACTCCTCACCCATGGCATCATGCCAGAAGAATGGAAATTAGCCCACTGCGTTCCCATACCCAAAGGCAACAAACCCGACTACACTCAAGCCAAAAGCTATCGACCAGTATCCCTCCTATCATGCCTAGGCAAACTCCTTGAAAAGCTCATGGCGAAACGACTCGAACGAATAGCCTCCCTAAATGGAGCTCTCCAGAACCACCACACAGGAGCCAGATCAGGCATTTCCGCTTCTGATTCTCTCCTGCTACTACTATCCAACGCACGCAACCAGCTCGCTATTCCTCACAAATTTCAAGTTAAACATGGTCAACCCCTTCGTCCCAGCTTACTTGCCACGGACATAGAAGGTGCCTTTAATTGCGTTTCTTACCCCAAATTCTTAGACATTCTTAAACATTATACTTTCCCGGACTGGTGCATACGTTGGTTTACATCATTCACCTCCAATCGTTCCATTGCCTTTCGAATAAATGGCGAAATGGGCCCCACCAACACCCTAGCGACAGGCCTCCCACAAGGCTCTCCCATATCCTCCATAGCCTTCACAATATATGCAGGCGCCTTGGACTCTCCTTTTCCACAACAGAGAGACACAGAACTTTCCACCATTTACATTAATGACGATACAATGCTTCAAAACGCACGCACTCGTCCCTTCACAATCAAAAGACTAGAGGAAAGGTTCGCAATCAAATTAAATAGGGCCACCTACCTCAACATTACCTTTTCCCCTCCCAAAACTGAACTCATGCACATAATCCCAGTCCAAGCCAAATTACAACAGGCGGGACTGGACACACCCATCAACATCCAAGGAAACCTCGTACACCCATCAACACACATTAAAACACTAGGCATAATTGTCGATCAACGCCTACTTTTTCACAAGCATGCCACCAAAGCAGCAACTTCCCTCCGTCACACCACTGAATTAATTCGCAAATTAGTTCGCAACAAAGGTCCCACCCCCAACCTCATTGTAAGACCGGTACTTCGCACCACTACTGAATTCTAAGCGAAGCTTTAGATAGCTCTCTAGACTCTGTAACTCGACCGGCTACTATCCGTAGCACAATACCTGAGCGCACGTCCTGACAACTTCTTATGAACCGCACAAAGGCAACAATAGTTTAAGCGAGATAAGGGTCGGGGCTGTTCCGTTGAAAGAACTTTCTCAATAGGAAGGACACGAGTGTTGAAGCGCGAAGCTATGCTAAACAACTCAATACGATGGAGAATTTATCACGGAACAAAGTATGTTGGTAACAAAATAATATTGATAAGGCTCGTTCTTCCTCGATGATGATCGACTCAGAATTGACGTCCAATGCAAGAGTATTTATATCCCGTCCTCTTTACTACTGTGTGTTCTTTGTAGCTTGGGTCGACGGACTAAACTATCTACTATTACAAATTGAACTAACTCGCTTATCCATTTATCCGACATCCTATCAGTTCGATATCTCCAACTTCCGACGCTTACCTCTCGTTCAGTAATCCTCAGATCGCCTCGGTTCGACGTGGCGATGATACGGTTGCGACGGTTGCGTTCGCCCGATCGAGTAGGTGGTTACACGATATCGTTTTGTTGCGACAGCTGGTGTTTGGAGCCCCGTAGCGCGGGCAGGAGACCTCTGATGACTAATCCAAATAGCCCACGTGACTCGGCGCCCCAAGTTGCCCTATGAAGACCTCTCATACATACCCTCCGGGTCACGTTCCGCGGGAAGGGCGCCGTTGACGACCAAAGGGTTACTTTTAGTCTCCGGGACGCGGATATTTTGCGGGTGTCCCCCCTTCTCGATCCAGCGCTGCCAGCAGCGCAAGCGAAGGCAGGGTAACGGCCGGGTAACCGGGGAAGGCAGGGTAACTGCCTGGGAATAGGCTGGGAAGGCCAATATCACAACAGGCAGCCACAGAGGGGTCCAACGAAGACGGGAAGGTGACCAAATGGAAGGTAGGGTAACTCCCTACGTAGGTAGGGTAACAGGGAGACCACTGCACGCCTATAGCCATAGGTATAACACTCATCCACCAACTGGCCAATAAACGACAACAACAACGCCAAAGTGACTTTTTGGTCACAACTCCACCAATTCTACTCCGATTAACGAGATTTTTGATTATTCGGAATCAGCTCGCTGCCCTCGTTCGATCCTGCTATTTTACGTCGAGGTCGCTCTCGATTTGCAAAAGTTGTTGTCCAATTCGCTATTTTACCCCTCTTTTCCCAAAAACTACACCAAATCCTGAGATATTGCAAAACCTCATATCTCCACCAATACTACTCCGATTGACTCGACCCCGGGCTTTCTGGAGTCCCCTCACTGTGCCCGTTCGATCGCCCTCTCGTTCGTTCGGATCGGAGCAGATTTGCAGAAGTTGTTGACACTTCCTGCTCCTCCCACCCCCTCCCCCCCGCCAGGGACCCTCCCAGGGCCCCACAACAACCCCCCCATACACCCTACCTCCTCTTGTCGGTTCAGGACCCTTCTATGTCTTCCTCTTCATCCAGAGGCAGAGGGAGAGGCAGAGGCTATCAGCCCTCCTCTTCTGGCGTCAATTCGCCCCAAAACACCCCTACAACACCCATAATCGCACCTGCAACACCCCCATTTTCGCGCTTTTCGGCCTCCCACCATGGAGACCCAGAGCAAACACCCACCCAGGCCCTTCCACTGCGCCCTGCAGTTGCTCTGCAGGACTATGAATCCCTCCCACTTCCCCCAGACTCTCAGGACCATGAGATGAGTGAGTCTGAAAGCGAAACGGAGGACTACCACCCCCCTACCATGACCACCACCCTGGAGATGGCACAGACAGTCACAGAGCTGTGCAGGAATCTTCACGAATACCGCAGATGCATCAAGCAGATGATCAAGAAGATTGAGAGGCTTGAAACAGCAGCCAGAAAACCCACACCTCCTGCCACCTACCACAACGACCCTGCTCTTGTGGAAAAGATAGCAATCCTCACATCCAAAGTGGCAGACTTGGAGCAGAAACGCGCCCTGACTACTATCCTAGCCTCTGCCTCTGCTTCTGGTCCTGCCTCACTCCCCCCAGCTCCAGCAGCTGCACCGGTGCCTGCACCACACTCCTGGGCTCAGGTTGCCTCCAAAAAGGCCTCCAGAACCGCCACCAAGGCCTCAAAGGCCCCCAAAACACCCACCAGCCCCCCCAAACGTGACCGCACCCTAATCATCACCAGGAATGGTCTACCCATTCCTGAGGACATCACCCCACTCACTATTCGCAATGCAGTCAATGCAGCCCTAGAAAGCCCATTGATTGCAGAAGTGCGATTTACGCCTGCTCACCATGTGCAGCTCATTGCTGTCACCACCACCACCTCCGACACACTCCTCAAGCAGAGATCAAAGCTTGAGGAGATTGTGAGATCTACCATTCCCAATGCCAACAGCCTGGAGAAAGAAGTCACTCTCTTCCAGGTTGTTCTGCACAACGTCCCCACCTCCATCCTTTCTGGCGAAGAAGGATTTCAACACATCAGGTCAGAGGTTGAACAGTTCAACCCTGGCACCACCCTCATGCGCGACCCTCGCTGGCTCACCAGACCAGAGCAGAGAGAGGGCAAGCAGGCTTCCTCCATGGTCTTGACCATCCAGGGGAAACAACCTGCCACCACTGCCCTTGAGAGAGGGCTCTCCCTCTTCGGACGCCGCCTCAAGGTTTCCAAATACCTTCGCTTTGGACAGGATACCCAATGCACCCACTGCTTGGCCTTTGGCCACCACCAACAGCGCTGTACCAGCAAGACCCCCATCTGTACCATCTGTGCTGGGCCTCATACAGTGTCAACACACACCTGTGGCAAACCTTCCTGCCATGTCAAAGGATCTCCCTGCCTCCACACCATCCTCCGCTGCGCCAATTGTGGTGAACAACATCGTGGTAACTCCCCCGAGTGCCTCAAACTCACCGCAGCAAGACTAGCTGCAAGCGAAAGACAGAATCGCATGCAAATCTAAGTCTCCCCCCCACCCTTACGACTTCATCTCCCTTGACAGTGCTCGGATTGTTGGAGGGACGTGCTATAGGCACAAAGCATGCGCTGGTGAAAGAAGAATGCCCAGGGTAGTCTTGTCCTGTGGGAGAGGGCACTAGATCGGGGTATTAACACATATACTGAAGAATAGCTGTAGAGGGCTGAGTTGGACCCAGTGGGAGGAATCGGGTAGTTAGTTGCGTTTTGATTTTGTTTTCTGTTTGGTTTTCTCTATATGTATGCCATATCCGTTTCGGATTTATGCAGTATGAAATATAAATAAATAAATAACCAACCGGCCAATTCAATTTCCCTTCCTGGCGCTCTCTATGGTTCCGAAGTCTGGTGGACTGGCAGTCAAGGAATTTTAGACCGCCTCAGTCCCCCCTATCACCGACTTGCACGCCTGATTACAGGCCTTCCCCGATGGACTCCAATAAACAAACTCCTCCCTGAAGCGGGCCTCCTCCCACTACATCTCCTTCTCAATCTTCGATCTCAGCAATATGGCATTCGGATCTTGAAGAATCCACAAAATCCCTTACATACCCTCCTCCTAGCAAATCTACACCCTTCATCAACGCAAGGTACAGGCATCCAGCGCATTGGTTCCCTCATTGCGAACCTCATCCTTGATTCTCCATTGGAAAATTTAAAATCACCCACTTCTCCCTTCCTATCAAGCAAGAACATCTACATTTCAGGCACAAAACAATCCGCCTCCCTCACTCACTTAGACTGGCTCCAATCCCTGCAAGGAGCATGGTTACTTTACTCCGACGGTTCAAAACAGGAAAATGGTACCACTGCTGCAGGATGGAATATCCTCCGTTACCAAAATGGCACCCCCATTTCCTCCTACACAGGCTCTTGCTGCCTCGGTTCCCATTGCGAAAATGAGGACGCCAAAATACATGGCATACAAGAAGCCCTATCCTTCCTTTTACAGAAACTTGTCATCTTACCTCTTCCAGTTTATTTATGCGTCGATAATCAAAACGCATTATTAGCACTCTCAGGTCATCCTACTTCAAACAGACAATTCCTTTCCGCCGCGCTAAACCATATTCAAACTCTCCACAATCTCCAATGCGACGTTTATGGACTCTGGACCCCATCTCATATGGGAATTCCGGGCAATGAAACGGCAGACAACCAAGCAAAAATGGGAGCAAACCTTCCTCCCTGTCGTCATACAGTCACCACCCTAGGCTGGCTTACCCTCCAACCCAAACGCAAAGCTCTGAATGAATGGCAATCACAAACAGCCTTTTCAATTTCCTTACATCCGCCGGAAACCACTCGCTTCTTAAGGAGATCCCAAGCTAGAGCTATATCATTATTACGCACGGAACTCACCAACGCAGATCCAAATCCGCTTCGCCCTGCAGTAACCTGCAATTGTGGCAGTCTTTTATTGTCACGACACTTGGTATTGCAGTGTCCATTAAACGTCACAACGCGCTTAAACTTTCCCCAAGACTGGTTCCAAGCCATTCTACACAATCCTAATGTCACAGCCTTGCTTGCCTTTATTCGAGATAACAACCTGGCAACCCTTACTTCTAAAAATTTTTTCGATCGACTCACGAATTTAAATTTGCTTGATTATATGTAACTGGTTATCCGGGCGGGGGAAGTTTTTCTTTTGTATCCGGATTGTGGTTTCAATTAAAATTGTTTGATTTGTTTATCAGTAATTAGTTTTTCTGTTTAGTTTATAGTTTTGTATTTTCTTTTATGTTTTTGGGATTACCGGGGATGTTTTGAGGTTGGCAGTAGATGAGGCCATGTATTTTTGTATACCGTGCCATTTTGTTTAGCTAGTAGGTAGATAAACAATCTAAATCGATTCAAAAAAAAAAAAAAAAAAAAAAAACAACACAAGATACTCCACTCTCTTCCTTTTTTGGTTCACCCTGGAGTCCGCTATCTCCCTCATCACCCAGTTCTCTTCTTCATCTACCATCTCCATCTCCGGTGGGGGTTCTCTTCTCAGAGAGTCTGCTGGCGCTCTATAAGGTTCTAAGAGGCTGATGTGGAATACCGGGTGTATCTTCATACCCGGAGGCAAGACAAGCTCAAAGGCTCGCTTCCCCACTGCCTTCTTGACCTTAAAGGGCCCCAACTTCTTCTGATCCAGCTTGTTCATTGGCCGCTTTGTCTGTACATTGCGCCAGTCAAGCATAACCTCATCACCCGGCTTGAGTTCCGGTCCCTTCTGGTGATGCTTATCATACCAGCGGGCCATCCGGATCCTAGCCTTCCCCAGGTTCTCCTGCATGGCATGCCAAATGGCTTCCCACTGAGATACCTTAACTTGACTCGCCGGGTTATCCCAATCTGCTCTTGGCTTCGCATTTGGCCAATTGGTCCGAGGTTCAAATCCATAGTTTGCACAAAAGGGTGATACCTTGGTGGACTCGGAGATAGCACAGTTATAGGCATACTCGGCGAGGGGGAGGAGATCAGACCAATCATCCTGTTGGAAGGAACAATAGCTCCGCATATACTGCTCTAGAACCTGGTTAACCCTCTCGGTTTGACCATCGGTTTGTGGATGAAATGCGGTAGACAAGTTCAACTTCACATTGAGGAGATCCATCAGTGACTGCCAAAAGTGGGAGATAAATTTACTCTCCCTATCCGAGACTATGTCATCAGGGAGACCATGAAGCTTCCAGATTTCCTTCCGGAAGAGTTTTGCCATGTCCTCAGTCTTATTCTCGCTAGGTAGCGGAATGAAGTGAGCCATCTTGGAAAACCGGTCAACTATGACCCAGATCTTGGTATTTCCATCGGATTCAGGTAATCCCACTATGAAGTCCATAGAGATTGAGGTCCAATTTCCAATTTCCAATTTCATTTAATTTTAGACAGTCGCTAACCTAACTAGCTACTGAATGGCACTCGTATATAAAATACATGACCTCAACCGCCGCCAACCTCAGCTCCCCGTAATAAAAACCAAAAGAAAATACAAAACATAAATAAACTCATCACGCACAAACAAAACTTATAATGAAAAATAAAATAAAAATAACAAGAAATAATCCCCCAACTGACCGGATACAAAGGAAAAACTTCCCCCGCCCGGTTCACCAAGAAATCAATTCATATCGAGCAAATTGGTATTAGATACCATATTAAGATAATCGTTTGTAGAAATTGTGGCTAATTCGTTCTCCTTGATGAAATGCAGGAGGTCGAGGTGGTTGTTGTTAAGGAGGATGGCTTGATACCAGTTTTTGCCCCAGTCCGGGCGTGTTGTGCCATTTAGGGTGCAATCAAGGGCAAGGTGAGGTGAGGAATTGATAGTGCCACAGGCACATATGGATGGGGGGGTAAGAGGGTTAGGATCTGCCTTAGTCTGCTGAGTGCGAAGTAGCGAAATAGCTTTCGCTTGGGTTCGCCGGATGAAACGTAAAACGTTAGGGGGGTGTAAGGCGACTGGCGTTTCTGTTGTGGCTTGCCATGCTTTGAGGAGGTTGAGTCTGGGTTGTAAACGAAGCCAGCCTAGGGTTGTACAGGTGTGTTTGCATTGTGGGGCGGATAGGCCTTGTTTAGCCATGGTGTCCGCTACCTCGTTGCCTGGAATGTTGGTGTGTGACGGGGTCCACCGTCCCATGACAATTGAATTGAGATTATGAAGGGTGTGAATGTGTGCTAATGTATCGTTGAGGAATTGTCGGTTCGAGGTAGGGTGTCCCGCTAGTGAGCGCAGGGCGTTTTGGTTATCAATGCAAAGGTAAATTGATGAATTATCTGCGTGGAGGTTGTGTATGAGGTAATGTAGAGCTTCTTGGATGCCATGAATCTCTGCGTCCTCATTTTCCCATTGATGTCCTAGGTTGCAATTACCCTGGTAAGAAGATATGGTGCTACCGTAGTGGATGAGTTGAATGTGCCATCCGGAGGCGGAAATTCCATTCTCGGACTTGGAACCATCAGAATAAAGGATCCACGCCTTGGATAGGCTGTGAAGCCAGTCCATGTGGGTGAGGGTGGCGGATTGTTTGGTGCCTTCAATATGAATGTCTGTATTATTAAGAAATGGGTGGGAGGGTGGAGATAGCTCCTCGAGTGGGGGGCCAGATAATAAGTTAGACAGCAGGGAGCCTACTCGTTGTAGACCAGTGTCTTTAAAAACAGTAGGATGTAGGTATGTGATGAGTTTTTGGTGTAATGGGTGGTTGAAATTTCTGAGGATGCGGATGCCATAGCTTTGTGTTCTCATGTCAAGCAAAAGATTAAGGGGGGCTAGGCCAGCTTCCGGTAAAAGTTTGTGAATTGGTGTGAATTTGGGGAGTCCTGATATAAGGCGGGTGGTGTGGTGGTAGGCAGGAGCGATTCTGTCTAAGATGCTTTGAGTGCCTGTCCACCAGACTTCAGAGCCATAGAGTGCGGCTGGGAGTATAATTGTGAGGGTGAGTTGGTGTATTAAATTGGGAGTGGGGCTTTTGTCCTTGATTAGGTTGTTCACCAGGTAAAGGGAGGTCCTGAGGCGGGAGGCGGCTTGTTGACTGTGAGTGTGAAAATTTAATCTCTGGTCTAACAGGATGCCTAGGGTTTTGATGTATGGGGAGGGGGGGATTTCGGAATTGAAAATCCTGATTGATTGCGATGGGGGGTGAGAAGTGCTGGTGGCGATGAGGTGAATTAACTCCGTTTTCGCTTGTGAAAAGGTAATGTTTAGAAAGGAAGCAGGGGATGTTTTAATTGCGTGTCTCTCGGTTAAGCGTTTGGTTGCAAAGGCGGGAGTTTTCGCAAGTTGGAGCGCAGTGTTGTCATCAATATATATTGTAGAGAATTCGGTTGGATGGGGGTTATCGGGGGGGTCAAGGGCAGCGGCATAAATAACAAAGGCTAATGAAGAAAGGGGGGAGCCTTGTGGGAGACCGACTAATAATGGTTGTGGAATTTCCAGTTCATTATTGATTTGAAAGGCGAGTGTGCGGTTTGTAGTAAAGCTGTTCATCCATTTGATGCACCATGTTGGAAAGGTGTAGTGTTTGAGGATTCTGGTGAGGTGGGGGTGCGAGACGCAATTGAAGGTGCCGTCGATGTCCGTTGCTAAAATAGAGGGGCGTAGAGGTGCTCTCGAGGCTTTCCTGTCGTTTCCAAGATTGGGAATGTGAACTTGTCTTTGAGCGGTAGTAAGAATGAGATGTAGAGAGTCCGTAGCAGAGACCCCAGTTCTGGCTCCTGTATGATGTGATTGTATGGCGCCATTTAAGGTGGCGCAGATTTCCAGTTTTTTGGCAACTATCTTCTTCAGAAGTTTGCCAAAGCAGGAGAGAAGGGAAACTGGTCGGTAGCTTTTGGGGGAGGAATAATCAGCCTTATTTGATTTGGGAATTGGGACACAATGGGTAATTTTCCATTGTGTGGGCATGAGGCCAAGGTGGAGGAGATTATTAAAAAGGGTGGTGAAAAGGGTGGGGCGGGCTCGATGGGTTTCGCGTAGGGTTATGTAGTTGATTCCGTCAGGGCCAACTGCGGTACGCATGTTGGATTTGTGGAGTAGGAGATCAATTTCTTCTGCTGAAACGAGGTAGAGAAAGGAACTGCTGTCGGAGGTGGGTTTTTTGAGGAAGTTTTGTGGAAAATCAGGAGGGGTATTTTGTGGGGGAAAGAAGGTATTGCGGAATGCCATGCCTATGCCCTCGTTGCTTTCTTGTTGAGCAATGGGTGGTATGCTGGGTTTGTTCCGTGCCGATGCTCCGTTGAGTAAATTCCACGCTGAGCTTCGGCTGATGTCTTTGAGGGATCGGTGCCAGTTGTCCCATTTGGCGAGGGTGATTTCTGATTTGTATGCCTTGCGAATGGATGTGGCAATGGCTCTGAGGTGAGGAGAAGAATTGGGTTTCCTGATTTCTGACTCAATCCAGGAGAGCTTTCTTTTATGTTTGCTGAGGTTTGGAGTCCACCAAGATTTGGCGTGAGTCTTGGGTTTGGAAAGTGGGATTGTTTTTTCCACAGCTTGTTCGATGAGGTTAGTGATGTGAGATAGGGTGGAGGTGGCTGTTTCCTCGTTTCTGAAGATGAGGGGTATAGCTGCGTCTTTTATGATTTGATGAAATTCCGGCCAGTTGGCCTTAGAGTATAGGCATCTACTGGTATATTCGGGTGGGTGTATGTATAATGTTGTGTATAAGGTGATGTGGTCTGAATTGTGAGGGCAATTGGATGGGGCAGACCAGGGGCCGCAAACATTTGAGAGACCACGAGCTAAGGTGAGATCCACAATGGAGGGTTGGTTGCCATTTCTGGGGAAGTGGGTAAGTGTTCCGGGTTTGTTAAGAAGACGGAAATCTTTGTCTTCTAGCCATCCGGTGATTGTATCGGTTATGGAAATTCGCTTAGAAAAGAGATGTTGATGAGTTTCCGCAATGGGGCCATACCACCATGGATGGTGTAAATTGAAGTCCCCTGCGAGTATTGTATTGTGGTGAAATTGGTGTGAAAGTAATGGTAAATGATTGCTGCTTATACGTGGTTGAATGTATACATTGCAGATTTCCAAAGTTAAATGTGGCAACTTGATTAATAATGAAATGATGTTGGGATTTGGTACTAGTGTGGTTGTTATTTTTGTGTTTTTGAGGTTTTTCTTAATATAAATGACGACTTTGCAGGACGCGGAAGGAAAGTAAGCATCGGAGCTATGGGAAATTGGAGGGAGGTTGTCATGGTCGAGCCAGGGTTCCTGGAGCATGAGGATTAGGGATGATTGTGTTTGGTTGTGGGACGTGATTGCTGATAGGGTGGAGGCTTGTCCTTTGGCGCAGTTCAGCTGCTGCACTGTGGCTATGCCTAGTGGGGTTGGGTGTGTCTGCATTAAGCGGTGTTGGTGGTAATTCGGGAGGATTTGAGGCTCTCAGTGAGCTTGGTGTAGGAGATGCAAACTTTGCGCTCATAGGCTTTGTGTCCTTGATTGCAGTTGGCGCAGCGGATTGGAGGGTGGGTGCATTTGGAGCCTGCTGGGCATCCAGTCGTGGTGCACGGGTGTTTGAAAGTTTCGTGTTCCTCGGCGCAGACGGCGCATTTGTGAGCGTTTTTGCAGGTCTGTTGGTTGTGTCCGTAGGCCTGGCATTTTCTGCATTGTGTGGTGGGGGAAACTGCAATGTATTCCTGGACTCTGCAGAAGGAATTAAAAAGTGGAATTTGTGAGAGTCCGAGGGTTTCCATTGTAAATTTTTGTGGAAGTGCGATAACTATTGCAGAATGGGTTTTGGTGGCTCGGGCTTCGGGAGTGGTGAGCCAACGGGGAGTTTGTGCAAGGGTGAAGGTCGGGACGGAAATGGACATTTGTTCCGCAACTTCGACCATTGTGGCCTTGGTGGGGATGCCGTGAATAATAAATTTAGACCATTTCGAATATGGTCTGGCTTCGCCAAGGGGAATGTTGAGTAGGGTGCATGCCATTTCGATTTCCGTTTGATATGCCTGGCAGATTTGCTCAGCGGATTCGTCAGGTCGGGTGGTAAGAACAAAATTGTGTCTGGCGGTTTTGGTGCACATGAGGATGGAAGTGTTGCGGGGGGAAAGTTCCTTGTTGATTGCTGCGAGGAGGGTGGAGTGATCAATTGTGGCTGGGACGTCGGTGGAGGTTTCCAAAATGATCTGGCGGTTGATGGTGGTGAACTGGGGTTGAAAAAGTTTGGGGGGGAGGGCCTTCTTCTTTTTGCCCTTATTGACCTTGGTGAATGGGGCAGCGGGGGCGTTTGTGGCCTCAGCATAGGTCATAGGTTTGCCGTTGTTGAGGAGGGGGATTTGAGGTTTCTGTGCCGGTTGTTGGGGTTTTTGTTGTTGATTGCTTGCTGGTGCTGGAGTGCGGGTGGGTTGGCTCGTATTCTTGTCAATAGTACGGAGAACTCCAGCCATGTTGTTGAGGGTGGTGGAGAGCTTTCCGACCATTTCTTGAAGGATCTTAGTTTGATCCGTTAGCCTGAGAATGTCATTCTCTTGCATTGCCACCTTTGCGAGGAGGTGGGTGTTGTTTTCCTCCACTTGAGAATGGAGTCTGGCGAAGCTGGATTTTGAGAGCCAGGCGAGGTATTGCTCCGTGGAGTCTTCATGGTCCACATCTGGCATGTAGTCTTCGTGTTTGCTGAAGTCTCTCAGCCAGTTTGAAGTGGAATCGCTTGGGAGCTCTTGCATGTGCTCCTCGTCGATGTACTGGGAATCGGTGGTGAGGCCAGCAGGGCCAGTGGTGTCAAAGAGAGATTGTGCGGTGGAGGATTCTGCCATCTTTGTGGGCGAACCTGAGCATGCGGGTGCTGGTGAGGGGTTGGAAAGAGTTCTTTTCTTGCCAATGAGTGGGAGGGTGAAGTTGGTGCCAAAGGTTACCAGCTTCACGGGGGATGGGGATGGGGTGCGGGATCTCCTGGGAGGAGTTGAGGGCGAATCCAGGATGAAATGGGGCGATGCGCCCGATGAAAGTGTTTGAGTGCGGGGAAGTGGTGATAAATGAAGCCGAATAGTTGAAGACTTTTTGCTGTGTGTAACGCCGTTGCAACGTAGAACTGGTGTTTTGCAGGGATCTTTTTACTCGTGCAGGATGGTGTCCAATTTCCAATTTCCAATTTCATTTAATTTTAGACAGTGCTAACCTAACTAGCTACTGAATGGTGCAGGTATACAAAATACATGGCCTCATCCACCGCCAACCTCGACATCCCCTTTCATAAACAAAATAACCAAAGAAATACAAAACTCAACTAATCAAAACAACCACATATAAAACTTTAAACAATACGAAATAAAAGAAATAACCCCTTAACCAACCGGAAACAAAAGAAAAACTTCCCCCACCCGGTTTACCAAAGGAATCAATTCATTTCCAGAAGATTGGCGTTAGACACCATATTGAGATATTTATTTGATGAAAGTGTCGCTAATTGATTCTCGCTGATGAAATGCAAGAGATCAAGGTAGTTGGTGTTAAGAAGAATCGCTTGATACCAGCTTTAGCCCCAATTCGGACGAGTTGATCCATTCAGGGTGCAGTCGAGAGCAAGGTGCGGTGAGGAGTTTAATACGCCGCAAGGACATATGGAGGGAGGGGAAAGAGGATTGGGATCCACTTTGGTTTGTTGTGTACGGAGTAATGATATCGCTCTTGCTTGAGTTCGTCGGAGAAATCGCAGAACTGAAGGAGGATTTAAGGCAACTGGGGTTTCGGTTGTTTCTGGCCATTTTTTAAGGAGGGAAATTTTGGGTTGTAATCGAAGCCAGCCTAAAGTTGTGCAAGTGTGTTGGCAGGGGGTAAGGAACAGGCCAGCTTTGGCCATGGTATCGGCGATCTCATTGCCCGTAATATTGGTGTGAGATGGAGTCCATCTCCCCACGACTGGGGCGTTCAAATTATGTAAGGTGTGTATATGTGCAAGGGTGGCTTTTAGGAATTGTCGGTTGGAAGTGATGTTACCCGCAAGGGCTTGGAGTGCGTTCTGGTTATCGATACATAGGTATTCAGGTGTGTTATCAACCGGTAGACGTTGGATGAGGTATTGTAGGGTTTCCTGTATCCCATGAATTTCTGCGTCCTCGTTTTCGCATTGGTGTCCCAGATTGCAATTGCCCTGGTATGATTGGGTGGTGTTGCCATATTGAATGCGTTGGATGTTCCAGCCAGATGCTGTGACTCCATTTTCCGCTTTGGAACCATCCGAGTAAAGTACCCAGGCATTGGATAGGCTGTGAAGCCAGTCCACGTGGGTGAGAGAAGCCGATTGTTTAGTGCCTTCAATGTGTATGTTGGCGTTGTTGAGAAAGGGATGAAAGGGTAGGGAAAGATCCTCTAAAGGGGCACCCGATAAGAGCTGGGATAAGAGGGAGCCGACTCTTTGTAGGCCAGTGCCTTTGAAATTTGTTTGGTGAAGATGTTGCTGGAGGGTCTTGTGTAGAGGGTGATTTGGATTGCGTAGCTGGCGGATTCCATATGTTTGCGTTTGCATATCGAGTAATAGGTTGAGGGGGGCTAAGCCAGCCTCAGGTAATAATTTGTGTATCGGAGTGTATTTGGGTAGGCCAGTGATGAGTCGGGCTGCCCGGTGGTAGGTGGGTGAAAGTCTGTCAAGGATGCTTTGGGTGCCTGTCCACCAGACTTCGTAGCCGTAGAGTGCGGCAGGGAGTATTATGGTGAGGGTTAATTGGTGGATTAGGTTGGGAGTGGGACCTTTGTCTTTGATAAGGTTGTTGACGAGGTATAGAGAGGTCCTTAATCGGGATGCAGCTTGTTGGCAGTGGGTATGAAAATTTAATCGTTGATCAAGGAGGATGCCCAGAGTTTTGATGTGAGGGGAAGGGGCAATATCTATATCAAAAAGCTTAATAGTTTGGGTGGGAGTGTGAGGAGTGCTTGTGGCCACCAGGTGGATTAGCTCCGTTTTTGATTGTGAAAAGGTTATGTTAAGGAAGGAAGCTCGAAGGATTTTGGCTGTATGTCTTTCGGTTAAGCGTTTTGTGGCGAAGGCGGGTGTTTTTGCTAATTGTAATGCAGTGTCATCGTCTATGTATATCGTAGAGAATTCTGTGGGATGGGGATTGGATGGTGGGTCCAATGCAGCAGCATAGATGACAAAAGCAATTCAAGATAAGGGGGAGCCTTGTGGGAGCCCCACTTGTAGAGGTTGAGGGTGTAACGGGGGTAGGCCTAGATAGATAGGCTAGGTGTACGGCCGTTGCGGAATGGATATAGATCAAGTTCAGAATCCGATTCTTTCGTGCAAGCTACTCAAGAATCTTAAGGGCTCAATTATCGCTGAAGAATAGAGCAGCAGGGTGGAGCATTCGCGATGTATTTAACACCTGCGTTCCGCAGTCCTCGCTCTGCCGTGCTCTAGTGGGGGACTGGGTTTGACCCGGAGTCCCATTGCCAAATGGACTGGTGTTTTACTCCGGAAGACCTTCCGTACTTCCGGGGGCTATGCTTCAAGAGCTGCCGCACCTCCATTAGCAATCTGACCACTCTAGACTCTATGAACCACCGGCATAGTCCTGCACACTGCAGTCCTACATGCACGGTGCAGTTCAGTCTAATCCGCATGTGTTTTACTAGTAGATAGCGCTGCCAGTGCGTTGCCTATCAGCTTCCGCTGATGCATACTGCACAGGTTGATTCAGAACTCTACCACTTCCTCGGAGTGGTAGATGCAGCCGTCTATGCGCTGCCAGCTCGTCAGCTGACGCACATGCGGTTCCTCTGCATCAACCAGATCAGTGGGACGCGGTAGCTCTCTGCATGTGGGAGCAACCCCACCGATGCAGGCTCCTACTGTCCCATCAGTCCGGCCCTATTCTACTACACATGCTAGAGACTGTATATAACAAGCGACCGCCCACCTCGCTTCCACATCTCCCTCCATCATCTCCGACCGCAAACTCAACACCACAAACCACCTCTCCCAGAATCTCACGAAACCAAAAAGTCTCTATCTCTTTGGCATCGTTCATCACCACACCCCATCCCGCATCTGGGAACTCATCACTCCCACCGCTCCCCCATCAACCTGGCTCCCAATACTCCCCCCAGAGTATCGCCATCACCACCCGCAACTCCTGTCCGACTTGTTTGGGCCGCTACTTCGCCAACGCCAGTTGTTTCGCCCGAATTTCTCTTTTGGCTCCTACTGTCCCATCAGTCCGTAGCCCTATTCTACTCCACATACTAGAGGCAGTATATAACAAGCGACCGCCCACCTCGCTTCCACATCTCCCTCCATCATCTCCGACCGCAAACTCAACACCACAAACCACCTCTCCCAGAATCTCACGAAACCAAAAAGTCTCTATCTCTTTGGCATCGTTCATCACCACACCCCATCCCGCATCTGGGAACTCATCACTCCCACCGCTCCCCCATCAACCTGGCTCCCAATACTCCCCCCAGAGTATCGCCATCACCACCCGCAACTCCTGTCCGACTTGTTTGGGCACCCATCACACCCACACCTATTGCTGGGCGCAAACGCACATCCAGCCACCTCTCTCCCCATCTTACCCGAACCTCCAACATGTCTGCACCTGAAGACAGCACTGCCCTCTCTGCCTTTGACCCCGCAGATCTCCCAATGGAAGACAAACCCGCCTCAAATCACAGCAGCTCCTCCAGTGAACATGACGACGATGAAAGCGTCGGAGGTCAAGAATATAACTCCAACCTCAACTTCACCCAAATCCCCGCCGAAGAAATGGCAAACATGACCAATGCCACTACCACCAACTATCTCGCTTGGTTCATCCAGAGCCAATTCAACTCGATGAAAGACGAATTTGAGAGACAAATGGACACCCTCCTTGCTCAAATCAAATTCAATAACATCCAAAACACCAATACCACCTCCAAACTCGCGGAAATTAAAGCGCAAAACATTTCGCTCCAAAACACCGTCCGCTCCTTAGACGCCAGACTCCTACACCTACAAACCAACCAAAGCGCCAAAGCCAACACCCCCGCCGCAAACAGCAAACCTCCCGCCACAAACACCAGCAAACCCTCCAACACCAACACCAACAAAGCACAAGAAACCTATGCCAGCAAAGCCACAACAGCACCTGGCGAAAACAACTTCACCACCGTCACCAACCGAAAAACCCCAAAAATTCAACCACTCTACAAGCCCGACTTCACCACCGATAAAAGAGAAATCATTATCGAACTCACCGAACCCCTTCCCGCCTCAGCCACCCCAGATTCCATACTCAATGCCATCAACAACCGCCTAGGAGCTGTCAACACATGCATCCTAGCCGTCCGGAAAACCAACAACGACAATCTCATCCTCACCACCAAACCCAACGAAGCCGCTGACAAATTCATCGAACAATACGAACATGAAATCACCTCAGCATGCAACCTCCTCAAAATCCCAATCACCAACATTAGAATCAACAGCAGGTGGTCTAAATTTATCATCGACGCTGTCCCCCTAAACTTCAACCTCGAACCCGTCACACCCACCACTATCACCAATGCCCTTCAAGCCGCCCTACCTGACGTACAATTGGCCCAAGCCCCAAGATGGCTATCCACAGAAGAGAAACGCGTTGGCAAAAAAGCCTCTTCCATTGTCATCGCCCTACCTGCCAAACACACCCTCAAAACCCTAGGCTTCACCTACCTCAATATTCTAAATGCCACCTGCAAAATCCGCGAATACCACCCCATCAACCCCACCACCCAATGCCGAAACTGCCAAAAACTTGGACACCACGACGCCACCTGCAAACAAGAAGTTGCCTGCGCCATCTGCGCACTTGCCCACCATACCAAAGACCACAAATGTGACCAAATCACATGCAGAGGAGGTGCCAGATGCACACATATGCCACTCAGATGCGCCTGCTGCAACACCAACCAACACACCGCCATTGATTGCCCCGAAAAAATGAAGACCAGAGCACTCTACCTTGCTCAACGCGCCCAGAAAATCAACAACCGTAATGATTAAACAGACAACACAAATCACAGGCATAGCCCAAGTGCAACAACTGAATTGCGCTAAAGGAAAGGCCTCCACTCTTTCAGTACTTCATCATGCAAACATCAATACCCAACTCGCCGTACTCGCACTACAAGACCCATGGTCAGAAACCCAGGGCCTACCACCAAACATCACAAATTTTTACCGCTTTTCACCAACAAATCAAAATCCCAAATGCGTCACCTACATAAACGCAAACATGAACCTAAACCCACGCATTTCAACCTCTTTCTTCAACAACGCCATATCAATCATCATCACCACAGCAATAGGTGACATTGAAATCTCCAACATCTACGCCAATCACACACCAACGACACACACCTACCTCAACATGCATCGCTTCCTTCCCATGCACATAATACTAGCAGACACAAACCTACACCACACATGGTGGTATGGAATCGAAACCGACACCCATCGCACCTCCATCAATAACACCAGAACAACAGCCAACCAACTCGTAGACTGGCTAGAAGACCACAACTACCAACTCATCAATCACCCAGGTATCTTCACACATTTCCCTAGAAATGGCAACAGAAATTCCATCATAGATCTCACCTTATTTAAAAATATACAACAATACCTCATAACGTGGCAATCCGATCAAGGACTAAGAGACAACTCTGACCACACCCTAATCACAACTACTATATTTCTACCACCAAAGCCCACAGCCACACCTAAACGCAACCTCAACAAAGCAAACTGGATCCAATTCCACAACATAATAAAACAATCAGCACTCAACAACTCTCAACCCACCAACGCCAGTGAAACCACCAAAGAATGCGAACAGCTCACCTCCCTAATACAATTCGCCACCATCACAGCCATACCCCTATCGAAACCTAGTCAACATTCCAAAGGCTGGTGGACCCACGAACTTTCCAAATTAAAAAGGAAAATAAACACCATCAATCACCTAATCAAACGACCCAACCCACCACAGCATGCCAAAAACCTCCTTAAAAACCTCCGAACACAATGGAAAACCGAAATAAATGAAGCCAAAAAACACCACTGGCACCAACGGCTATCCACCAACGACCCCAAACAAATATTGCAAGCCATCAAACAAACAAATGGCCGCAGACCCCCCACCACAATACAACCCCTACACAACGCACCAGACTTCGAAGCACAATGCAATGCCTTCAAATCCACCTTCTTCCCACCTATCCTCGCCTCTCCCCAGCCACTACCACAAAACTGGCTTCCCCCACCCACATCAGATCAATCCCTCAACACACCTTATGTCACTCCAGAGTTAATCTCTAAACTACTCGCCAAAACTTCCCCTGCATCCGCTCCAGGACACGACGGAATCCTTTATCCTCACATACAACACGCTCATCAAGCCGCTCCTCTACTTATCCCCAAAATTTTCACAGCTGCCCTTCGCTTCGGCGCCTTCCCCGACATATGGAAACAAGCAATCGTCACACCCATACCTAAGACAGGCAAAGACGATTACTCCAAACCCAATGCCTACCGCCCCATTTCATTATTATCATGTCTCGGCAAACTCCTAGAACGTATTATCACCAGACAATTGGAAATCGCTGCAATAAACTCAGGCGCAATCAACCACCAACACACAGGTGGACGCACGGGAATCTCAGCAATAGACGCCCTACAACAAATCATCACACCATCCCAATCCTGGCTTGACACCCCCGCCACAACAGGACACCAAAAGCAATTACGACCCTCCATCCTAACCACAGACATTGAAGGAGCCTTCAACTGCGTCATACATCAACAAATGACTGCAATTTTCCTCCATTTCAAATTCCCCACTTACCTAATACAATGGTACCAAAGCTTCACCACCAACCGAACAATAGCCTTCCGCTTTAACAGCACCACAAGCCCAACATCACCCTTTAACAGTGGACTCCCTCAAGGATCTGCAGTCTCATCCATTGCCTTCACCATATACAGTGCCGCGCTAGACACTGAACCATCACCCTCCAATCTCACTTATTCCAATACCTACATCGACGACAATGCCATGTTACAAGCAAGTTTTTCACAAAAATTTGCCACCATGACACTACAACAACGCCTTAACCTCAAAATTGAAAGAGGCTCATACCTCAACATTCTCTTTTCCCCACCAAAAACGGAACTCATGCACCTAAGACTCAGTTCCAGAGCCAAAGATCCCACCCCCACTCCCATCACACTGTACGACCAAAGCATATCACCCACTGAACAAAATCGCATGCTAGGACTCATCATTGATCGAAGACTAACCTTTCACCAACACACACATCACATTGTCGCCTCCCTACTTAAAACCAAAGGAGCCATTTACCCTCTTCTCAAATCCATACACCTCACCCCCGCCACAATACATCACATACTACACATAGTTCACATCCCCAAAATGCTATGGGGCTCCCCCATATGGTGGACAGGTGCACCCACCATTATAGATAATATTCAACCAGCATACCACAGCCTTGCTCGTATCATCACGGGCCTCCCCAGAAACACCAAAATAACCCACCTACTACGCGAAGCTGCCCTACCACCGCTCAACCTCCTATTAGATTATCACTCACAAAAATATGGCATACGCATCCTGAAAAACAACGCGCACAACCCAGCCTTCCTTCCACTACTCAAGTTCCTCCTGCAAACAACAGAATACAAAGGATCAGGACTCAAAAGAATAGCCTCCTTGCTTCAACCCCTCATCCAAAATCAACCCCTTGAAAGACTCGAATTTTCCTTTCATTCCCCATTCCTCACACCAAATTCTCTACAAATTTCCCAGCTTTCCAAACAACAAACAGCCACACAACATATCAATTGGACAGGCACATTGGAAAACTCCTGGCTCCTTTATACAGACGGCTCCCTCAACGATAACGGACATTCTTCCTCCGGTGTATACATTGCTCACATACGCTACGGCATCACCACACAAACATACACACATTCCTGCGCCCTGGGACATCATGCCGAGAACGAAGACGCCGAAATTCACGCCATACAAGAAGCTTTAGCTCTCTTACTCCAACATATCGTCTACCCCACTCCTATATACATTTGCGTCGACAATCAAAACGCCCTAAAGTCACTCGCAGGAGGACCCACACACAATAAGGAATACCTGTGGCACGCACTCAACGCATGCAATTCACTCCAAAATATAGGATGCTCCATCAGTGGCATATGGACTCCCTCTCATACACAAATCTTCGGCAACGAGAAAGCTGATCAATTGGCTACACTCGCCCACAACAAACCCCTCTGCTCATGGCATCGTCTGACCCTTGGACACCTTTCACTCCTGCCCAAGAAACATTTACTCAAATCATGGGCCTCTAACACCCCAGAGCCCGTTGCCCTTCATATTGCGCAACATCTCATACCATTATCACGCAAACGATTTTCCAAACTCGCGAAAATACGCAATCAAGCGCACTTCATCGATCCCACCGGATTCACCGATCCTCTCACATGCACATGCGGCGAACAAGATGGCTCTTACCATCGCATCATGTCCTGCAAACTCAGAAACAAAGAACGACAAGATTTCTTTAAAAACTCAGAACCAGATTGGAATATTTTCTTTTCACCTAAGTTAAATTTTTCCGAGTTCTTTTCTTATATTAACCTGTTAGGGTTATAAATTTCCTTCGCGATTAAGTAGGGGATGATTGATTTGGTTTTCCTTTCGGTTATTTTTTCCTCGTAGTTTTGTTATTATTTATTGTTTATTGTTTTGGAAGCGGGGAGGATTTATTTGTAGCCGGTGGCGGATGAGGCGATATACTTTAGTATCAGGGCCGTAGAATTAAAACACTAAAACACTAAAACGCTAGAGACTGTAACGGCGTACCCGTTACATTGCTGTACCTGGGCTTTGCTTAATGATTTGGTTGTCATTTAATTTTTGGTGGTGGGCTTTTTGGAGTGGTTTACTAGATATAGGGCTCTGGTCTTGGCTTTTTCTGGGCAATCGATGGCTGTGTGTTGATTAGTATCGCAGCAGGCGCTGCGAAGAGGCATGTGAGTGCATCTGGCTCCTCCTTTGCAGGTGGGAGTGGAGCATTTATGGTCTTTTGTGTGGTGAGATTGGGCGCATATAGCGCAGGCGGTGTCACTTTTGCAAGTTGCGTCGTGATGTCCGAGTTTTTAGCAGTTGCGGCATTGGGTGGTGGGATTGATGGGGTGATATTCCCTTGCTTTGCATGTGGTGTTGAAGAGATTGAGGTATGTGAATCCGAGTGATTTGAGAGTGTGCTTGGCGGGTATGGCGATGACGATGGAGGAATGTTTTTTCCCTTTGTGGCCTTCTTCCGTGCTGAGCCATCTAGGTGCTTGTGCGAGTTCAATTTCAGGGAGGGCTGCTTTGAGTGCATTGGTGATGTCTGTGGTTTGGATTGGTTTGTTATTGAAGTGGGTGGGGACGCTGTCTAGTATGAATTTGGACCATCTGCTGTTAACTCTGATGTTGGTGATGGGAATTTTGAGTAATGTGCAGGCAGAGGTGATTTCGTGTTGGAATTGTGTGAGGAAGGGGTCTGCTGGTTCATTGGGGTGTGTGAGGAGCATTAGGTTATCTCCATTGGTTTTCTTAACTGCGAGGATGCAGGTCTTTTGTGCTCCTAGCTTGTTGTTGATGGCATCAAGGATTGTGTCCAGTGTGATGGTTTCTGGGAGAGGTTCAGTGAGTTCCAGGATTATTTCCCTTTTGTCTGTGGTGTAGTCCGGTTTGTAGAGAGGTTGGGGTGTTGGTTTTTTGCCCTTTTTGTTTTGGACTTGTTGGAAGGACGGTTCGCTTGGTGCTGGGGCGGTGATGTTGGCGTAGGAGGTTTGAGCTCCTTGCTTGGGTTTGGTTTGGTTGGTGAATTGGGGGGCTTGAATGGTGGGGATGATGGGGGCGGTTGGTGTGGTTTTTGCTGTTTGCAAGCTGTGGAGTCTGTTGTCTAGGGTGCGAACATCATTTTGAAGTCTGATGTTTTGTGCCTTGATGTCGGCGAGTTTGGTGAGGGAGGATTCATGCTGTTTGTGATTGAACTGAATCTGGGTTTTAAGACTGCTTAGCTGTTGTTCAAAATCTAGCTTGAGGTCTGCAATTTGGCTTTGGATGAGCCAGGCGAGGTAGTTAGTGGCTTTGCCATGATTGAGGTTTTGAAGTTCCTCGTGTGCAAATTGTGTGAAGTTCATGTCGGAGTTGTATTCTTGTCCTCCGATGTCTTCTTCATCTTCGTCGGCTTCGCTAGAAGAACTGCTGTGATGGGAGGGGGGTTTGTCTGTCATGGGAAGGTCTGCTGCGTCAAAGGCAGAGAGCGCAGTGGAGCCTTCAGCTTGTGACATTGGAATTGCTTTGCGTTGAATGGGAGGAGAAAGGTGAGAGGAGGTTCGTTTGTGGCCAGCAACCTTTGGTGGGGTTGTTTGGACACGGACAAAGTGCACTGGGGTTGCGATGGGTGAGGGGGATCTCCTGGGGGGAGTTTGGGGATCCAGAGTGATGGCTCCGATGCAGGAGGAGGTAAATTTCCTGAAGCGGGGTAAAAGTGGTGAGAAAGGAAGCAGTAAAGTTAAAGACTTTTTGCTGTGTGTAACGCGGTTGCAACGCAGAATTTGGTGTTTTCGGCTTTTTCAATCAGCGATGTCAGGGTATGTGTATTTATTTATTTTTATTTATTTTTATACGGCCCTGATACAAAGTATATCGCCTCAACTTCCACCGCTAAAGACCTCCCCTTAAAACAAAACAAACAAAACAAAAACAAAAACAAAACCAAAAACAAAAACAACAAAACAACTAAAACAAAACTTAACCGAACTAACAATATGAAAAACAATTTCAAATATCAAGCGCATCCATAAAAGAAAAACAATTCGCAATATTCAAATCATTTCCAAAAAGAAAATCCCATTTAATATCCCGTTGTTCGAAAAATAATACTCTTTCAGTATTATAGAGTGGGCAGGAAAGGATGCGGTGTTTGGTAGAATCTTCTTCTCCGCATTGACAGATGGTGGGGGGTTGTCCCGGTAGGTGGTCGGCTTTTGAAAGTTCGTTTCTGACTTTCCATATTCTTTTTGCGCGATGTAAAGGCAACTGGGCGATTTTTAAATTTAATCTTTTAGAATGAGGATGTGGGGGAGCCCATTTTTGATGTAGGGTTTTGCGTGGTTGGAGAGATAGCCAGTTTAATGTGGTTCGCGTCCATTTGCATGGTGATAAGTGGTAGGCTTCTTTGGCTAAACGATCTGCCATTTCATTTCCTGTGATGCCTGTGTGTGATGGGGTCCATTTGCCCATTACTTGGCAGCTGATTGATTGTAAAGTTTGTATGCTGGTGAGGGTGCGCCATAGGTATTCCCTGTTGGCTGTGGTTGCGCCTGTTAGCGCCAGTAGGGCGTTTTGATTGTCTACGCAGAGGAAGACTGGGGTGGGATGCATGATGTGGTTGACGAGTAGATGAGTGGCTTCTTGTATGCCATGGATTTCTGCATCTTCGTTTTCGGCGTGGTGTGCAATATTGCATTGGTGTGAAAAGCTTTGTGTTTCAATGCCGTAGCGGATGTGGATTAGGTGTGCTGCAACTGATGTGGTTCCGTCTTCGGCTTTAGAGCCATCGGAGTATAAGAGCCAAGCGTTTTCTAGTGTGCCAGTCCAGGATTTGTGTTCTTGGGCTGTTTCTTCTTTGGATTTGGAAGATATGAAAATATTTTCGGATGAAAGGTAAATTGGTGGGGAGGGTGGAATGAGATTTTCGAGGGGTGGAGAATGTTGGAGCAGTGGTGTAAGAAGTGAGGCAATGCGTTTGAGTCCTGTTCCTTGGTACTCTTGGTTTTGTGGTAATAGTTTGATCAAAGGGAGAAAAGCTGGATTGTGAGGTCCTGTTTTTAAGATTCTGATGGCGTATTTTTGTGTGTACATGTCTAGTAGGAGGTCTAAAGGTGGAAGGGCAGCTTCCGCGAGTAGCTTTTCGAGTTTAGTTCGCCGTGGAAGTCCCGTGATTAATCTGGCGAGTGAATGGTAGGCTGGTTTGATTCTTTCCAAAAGATTGTGTTTGCCTGTCCACCAGAGGGGCAAGCCCCATAGGAAGTTGGGTATGGCTAGGGCATTGATAAGTTGATGAAGATTGGATGGGGTAAGATTATGTGCTTTGGCCATGGTGCTAAGGCGTTGTGTAATCGCCCTGAGTCGGTTGGAAGCTTTGTCTATTTGTGGGAGGAAGGAGAGCTTGTCGTCTATGTGAATACCAAGTGATTTGATTACTTGCGATGGTAATATTTCGAGGTTGATTGCTGGTATGGTGAGTGGACTGTCTAATTTTCTTGGAGTGGTTTTCGTGAGAAAATGTATGAGTTCCGTTTTGGGAGGTGAATAATTGATATTTAGGTATTTGGCCCTGTTGATTTTTTCCTTGAATCTGTTTTGCAGGGTGATATTGGCGAATTTGGTGCTAAAAGCGCCTTGTAGGAGTGCATCGTCATCTATATAGAAAGAGGAGAGTTGGAGATTTGAAGGGGATGGTGTGGCGTCTAAGGCTGCGCTGTATATGGTGAATGCAATGGATGAAATTGGTGAGCCTTGTGGGAGGCCTTGCGGGAATGGTTTGGGATTTTCTTTTTGTTGATTAAAGGAAAAGGAAATTGTACGATTGTTATTGAATTCTTTGTACCAGTTAGTGATCCAATTGGGAAATGTATAATGTTGAAGGATGTGGAGCATTTGTGAATGAATGACACAATTGAACGCTCCTTCTATATCGGAGGTGAGAAGGGAGGGTCTGATTTCCCTGTTGCCGCTTTTGTTTTTACTTCTGATGATTTTCCTATCGAGCCACTCTTGAGCTGTGGTGAGTAGGTTGGCTAGGGGGTCGATGGCGGATATGGAGGTTTTTGCTCCTGTGTGTTGAGAGTTGATTGCGCCTGTGGTGATTGCGTAAGCTTCTAATTTTTTGGCTACGCATTTCTCCAGAAGTTTGCCTAGGCATGAAAGTAGGGAGATGGGGCGGTAGGATTTGGGTGTAGAGTAATCAGGTTTGGATGCCTTGGGTATTGGGGTGATGAGGGCGTGTTTCCAACAAGATGGCATGACTGAATGTAGTAATGCTTGATTGAAAATTTTGGGTATGAGGTTGGGATCGGCGAGGTGTGCTTGGGTGATGATTGGATATGTTATGCCGTCTGCACCTGGGGCTGAATTGTTGTTGGTTTTAGCGAGGAGTTTGCTGATGTGGTGTGTTGTGATGTGTGGAAGTTCATGTGTAATGTTTGTGTGTGGGGATTGTAGCCATTGTGGTGGTATTGGTTGTGGGGTGGAATTGTTGGGGGGAAAGAATGCTTTTGTAAAAATTTGGCATTTATCTTGGAATTCGGATTTGTTTTCGAGTGAGGGGATGTTGGTGGGGGGGGTACGTCCTTTGGATTGTTTGATGGTTTTCCATAAGGTGTTGGGGTCGCTGGTGTTGAGTCTTTGCTGCCAGTGATGTTCTTTAGCGAGCTTGACTTCTTTTTGCCATTTTTTGTGTAGGTTTTTGGCGGTGAGTTTGTTTTCCGGTGTGGGATGTGATCTGCTGTGTTTATTTGTGGCGCTGAGGGCCTTTCGCAGTTTGGTGAGTTCTTTCGTCCACCATGATTTGGACTTTTGTGAGGGTTTGGAAAGAGGAATTGCGGCTTCTGTTGCTTGCTGTAGCAAGAGAGTCAGGGTTTCGCAAGCTATTGTGGTATGTGCTTTGGTTGTGAGTGGCATGTTGTGTATAGGATGGTTTTGTATTATGCGATGGAATTTATTCCAATCTGCTTTATGGATGTCCCTTTTGGGGCGAGTGTGAGTGTGTGCGTTTAGGACAAATGTTGTGGTGATGGTTGCGTGATCCGAGCCATCTTTGAGGCCTGAGTCGCTTTCCCATAACTGGGCAAGGTGTTCGATGCCTTTGGATAGCCTGAGGTCAATTACGGAGGGATTGTTGCCATTGCGTGGGAAGTGTGTGTATGTTCCCGGGTGGTTGTGGAGATGATATGCTTGTTCCTCTAACCAAGAGACCAGGAGGTTGGATATTGGCCTGGTTCTGTCGATGGTTGGGAAGTGTAGATGTGTTTTGGCGCCATACCACCATGTGTGGTGGAGATTAAAGTCTCCGCAGATGATGTGGTTGGGTAGGAAGGTGTTGGTGGATAGATAATTGTGCGATGATGGTAAGTGGTTTGCATAAATGTTGGTGATGTCGATTGTCAGGTTTGGAAGTTTGATTTGCACTGTTAGGCAGTTGTTGAAGTATGTTGATTTTTGTGTTGGGTCGAGATGTGACTTGATGTACGTGACACATTTGGGGTTGGGTGATAAAGGTGCAAATAATGTGAAATTTGGAATTTGAGGTGGTAGGCCAGTTGGTAGGCACCAGGGGTCTTGTAGTAGGAGTGCTATTAAATTTTTGTTCGTTGCAGCATGTTGGGTTACTGAATAGGTAGAGGCCATTCCTTTGGCACAGTTCAGTTGCTGTACCTGGGCTATGCCTGATGATTTGGTTGTCATTTTAATTTTTGGTGATGGGTTTTTTGGAGCGATTTACTAGATGTAGGGCTCTGGTTTTGGCTTTTTCTGGGCAATCGATGGCTGTGTGTTGGTTGGTGTCGCAGCAGGCGCAGCGGAGAGGCATGTGGGTGCATCTTGCTCCTCCTTTACAGGTGAGAGTGGAGCATGTGTGATCTTTGGTGTGGTGAGGTTGAGCGCATATGGCGCAGGCAGTGTCGTTTTTGCATGTTGCGTCATGGTGTCCAAGTTTTTGGCAGTTGCGGCATTGGGTGGTGGGATTGATGGGATGGTATTCTCTGGCTTTGCATGTGGCGTTGAAGAGATTAAGGTAGGTGAATCCAAGTGATTTGAGAGTGTGCTTGGCGGGTATGGCAATGACGATGGAAGAATGTTTTTTCCCTTTGCGGCCTTCTTCCGTGCTGAGCCATCTAGGTGCTTGTGCGAGTTCGACTTCGGGGAGGGCTGCTTTGAGTGCATTGGTGATGTCTGTGGTTTGGACTGGTTTGTCGTTGAAGTGGGTTGGGACGCTGTCCAGAATGAACTTGGACCATCTGCTGTTAACTCTGGCGTTGGTGATGGGAATTTTGAGTAACGTGCATGCAGAGGTGATTTCGTGTTGGTATTGCGTGAGGAAAGTGTCTGCTGGTTCGTTGGGGCGTGTGAGGAGCATTAAGTTGTCTCCATTGGTTTTTCTGACTGCGAGGATGCAAGTTTTTTGTGCTCCTAGCTTGTTGTTTATGGCGTAAAGAATTGCGTCAGAGGTGATCGTTGTTGGGAGGGGTTCAGTGAGTTCCAGAATTATTTCTCTTTTGTCTGTGGTGTAATCTGGTTTGTATAGGGGTTGGGGTGTTGGTTTTTTGCCCTTTTTGTTTTGGGTTTGTTGGGAAGATGGTTCCCCTGGTGCCAGGGCAGTGATGTTAGCGTAGGAGGTTTGAGCTCCTTGCTTGGGTTTGGTTTGGTTGGTGAGTTGAGGGGCTTGAATAATGGGAACGATGGGAGCAGTTGGAGTGGCTTTTGCTGTTTGCAAGTTGTGTAGCCTGTTGTCTAAGGTGCGGACATCATTTTGGAGTCTGATGTTTTGTGCCTTGACATCAGCGAGTTTGGTGAGGGAGGATTCGTGCTGTTTGTGGCTAAATTGGATCTGGGTTTTGAGACTGTTTAGCTGTTGTTCGAAGTCTAGCTTTAAGTCTGCAATTTGGCTCTGGATGAGCCAGGCAAGATAGTTGGTGGCTTTGCTGTGGTTGAGGTTTTGAAGTTCCTCGGGCGCGAATTGGGTGAAGTTCATGTCAGAGTTGTAATCTTGTCCTCCGATATCTTCTTCGTCTTCGTCGGCTTCGCTAGAGGAGCTGCTGTGGTGGGAAGGGGGTTTGTCCGTCATGGGGAGGTCTGCTGCGTCGAAGGCGGAGAGCGCAGTGGAGCCTTCAGCTTGGGACATTGGAATGGTTTTGCGTTGGATGGGAGGAGAAAGGTGAGAGGAAGTTCGTTTGCGGCCAGCAACCTTTGGTGGGGTTGTTTGGACACGGACAAAGTGCACTGGGGTTGCGATGGGTGAGGGGGATCTCCTGGGGGGAGTTTGGGGATCCAGAGTGATGACTCCGATGCAGGAGGAGGTAAATTTCCTGAAGCGGGGTAAAAGTGGTGAGAAAGGAAGCAGTAATGTTAAAGACTTTTTGCTGTGTGTAACGCGGTTGCAACGCAGAATTTGGTGTTTTCGGCTATTTCAATCAGCGATGTCAGGGTATGTGTATTACCTGTAGATAGCGCTGCCAGTGCGTTGCGTATCAACTTTCGCTGATGCATACTGCACAGATTGATTCAGAACTCTACCACTTCCTCGGAGTGGTAGATGCAGCCGTCTATGTGTCGTCAGCTCGTCAGCTTACGCACATACGGTTCCTCTGTATCAACCAGATCAGTGGGATGCGGTAGCTCTCTGCATGTGGGAGCAACCCCACCGATGCAGGCTCCTAAAGTCCTATCAGTCCGGCCCTGATCTACTATGCATACTAGAGGCAGTAACGGCGTACCCGTTACAGTACCTCCCTCTCCAAGAACCTGCCCTCAGGGTCTAGTTACAATATGCGTTCTATGTTTTGGTCTATGATGGTGTTGTACAAGTGAAATGAATGAAGAGAGAATCCCGGCGATAGGAAAAGATCGAAATGCAGGAAAGATAGCTTGTATCATTGATAGGAAATAGAGACAAAGGAAACATGGCTACGATAGCCCCTTCACTCGAGCATCCCTAGGCTTCTTGGGGTAGCGTCTGTGGAAGTCCAGGAGTGCATCCTCCGCAGTCCTCTTCAGGTTCTCCCATGGTTCCCAAGTAGCATCCTCCTGCTCGAATCCTTCCCAGAGCACTAGGTATTCCACCCTCTTCACCTGCCGGTTCACCCTTGAATCCACCACCTCGTTGACCACCCAGTTCTCCTGGCCTTCTATCTCCTCTGGCTCCGGCGGGGGCACTCTTCTCAGTGGGTCGGCAGGAGCTTTGTATGGCTCCAGTAGGCTAACATGGAACACAGGATGAATCTTCATCTGCGGGGGTAGGTCTTGTAACCGACCCACAAGGCTGTTACATGCCAAAGGTAGAATTGACCCGGGCAGACGGAGAGGTACTAGGACCAGCATGAGTGGAGTAGCTACCACATGCTAGGGAACACCAGTACCCCGCTGACCTGGTGGTTAGGAACATCCAGAGGTGCTAGGCCTGATGGGCCTGTAGCAGATCTCCGACGACATCAAGCACATAGAAATGCGGTTGAGTTCCTAATCCACCTGTGCATGCCCCACCAGCTATGGCTGATAGGCGGCGCAACTGGGAGACCTATTCTAGCGGACGCCTGACGCAACTATGGACTGATCAGCGCCATGCTAGTAGTCCTGTAGGACTAGGCTGGCGGATCATAGAGTCCTGACTGGTAGAGCAGTGCATGAGGAGTGGTTGCACATGAGGTGCAGAACTCCAGCGGAATGTGAGAGAACACTTCCAAAGAGACCCGCCCATGATCACTGACAGGATTCAGGGTTAATCGGATCCCCCAGCTGAATAGAACTGAGTAGAGGCGGCGAGCATGCAGTACTACAAGTACTGGCGAGCCCCGCCACCAGTTGCTCTTCTCCATCTTCAACCAGGGACCTAGGGACGAGAATTACCGAGTTCTGCCCTTAAGATTATTGAGTATACTGCACGAAAATACTTTAAGATCTCAGCCTGACTTTAGTATAAGCAACGGCCGTTTTCCTACCTAGCCTTAGCAGTTGTCTAGAGGACCACCCCTGTTACAGTTTGTTGTGAGCGAGTGTAGCCAGTTGATCGGCTTTCTCGTTGCAGAAGATTTGTGTGTGGGAAGGGGTCCATATTCCACTGATGGAACATCCTTTGTTTTGGAGTGAATTGCATGCGTTGTGTGCATGCCAAAGATATTCTTTGTTATGTGTGGGTCCCCCTGCGAGTGACTTTAGGGCATTTTGATTGTCAACGCATATATGAATAGGGCTGGGAAAACAATGTGTTGAAGCAAGAGAGCTAAAGCTTCTTGTATGGCGTGAATTTCAGCGTCTTCGTTTTCGGCATGATATCCGAGGGCGCAGGAATGTGTGTAAGTTTGAGTGGTGATGCCATATCGTATATGGGAAATGTACGCGGCGGAGGATGTGTGTCCATTGTCATTGAGGAAGCCATCTGTATATAGGAGCCAGGAATTCTCAAGTGTACCTGTCCAGGTGATGTGTTGCGTGGCTGTTTGTTGTTTGGAAAGTTGAGAAATTGGTAGGGAGTTGGGCGTGAGAAATGGGGAATGAAAGGGAAAATCAAGTCTTTCAAGAGGTAGGTTGTTGATGAGGGGTTGAAGCAGGGAGGCTATTCTTTTGAGTCCTGTTCCTTTGTATTCTGTTGTTTGTGGGAGGAGCTTGAGTAATGGGAGGAAGGCTGGGTTGTGCGCATTGTTTTTTAGTATGCGGATGCCATATTTTTGTGAATGATAATCTAATAATAAGTTAAGCGGTGGTAATGCGGCTTCGCGTAATAAATGGATTATTTTGATGTATCTGGGAAGGCCCGTGATGAGGCGGGTGAGGCTGTGATATGCTGGTTGAATGTTGTCTATTATGGTGGGTGCACCTGTCCACCATATGGGGGAACCCCATAACATTTTGGGAATGTGCACTATGTGTAGGATGTGATGTATTGTGGCAGGGGTGAGGTGTATGGATTTGAGAAGAGGATATATGGCTCCTTTAGTTTTCAGTAGGGAGGCAACGATGTGATGAGTATGTTTGTGAAAGGTTAATCTTCGATCGATTATGAGGCCTAGCATGCGGTTTTGTTTGGTGGGTAAAATGCTCTGATCATATAGTGTGATGGGAATGGGGGTGGGATCTTTGATTCTGGAATTGAGTCTCAGATGCATAAGTTCTGTTTTTGGCGGAGAGAAGAGGATGTTGAGGTGTGAGCCTCTTTCGATTTTGAGGTTGAGACAATGTTGTAGTGTCATGGTGGCAAATTTCTGTGAAAAGCTTGCTTGTAGCATGGCATTGTCGTCAATGTATGTATTGGAATGGATGAGGTTGGAGGGAGATGGTTCAGTGTCTAGTGCGGCACTGTATATGGTGAAGGCAATGGAAGAAACGGCGGATCCTTGGGGAAGACCACTGTTAAAAGGTGATGTTGGGCTTGTGGTGCTGTTGAATCGGAAGGCTATTGTTCGATTGGTGGTGAAACTTTGATACCATCGTATTAGGTATGTAGGAAATTTGAAGTGGAGAAAAATAGCGGTCATTTGTTGATGAATGACACAGTTAAAGGCTCCTTCAATGTCTGTGGTGAGGATAGAGGGTCGCAGTTGTTTTTGATGTCCTGTTGTGGCAGGAGTGTCAAGCCAAGATTGGGATGGTGTGATGATTTGTTGTAGAGCATCTTTTGCTGAGATTCCTGTGCGCCCACCTGTATGTTGATGGTTGATTATGCCTGAGTTTATTGCAGCGATTTCTAATTGTCTAGTGATGATGCGTTCTAAGAGTATGCCAAGGCATGATAGTAATGAGATGGGGCGGTAAGCGTTGGGTTTAGTGTAATCGTCTTTGCCTGCTTTGGGTATGGGTGTGACGATTGCTTGTTTCCATATATCGGGAAAGGTGCCAAAGTGAAAAGTGGCTGTGAAAATTTTTGGAATAAGTAGGGGAGCAGCTTGATGAACGTGTTGTATGTGAGGGTAGAGGATTCCGTCGGGTCCTGGAGCGGATGCGGGGGAGGTTTTGGCAAGTAATTTGGAAATCAGCTCTGGGGTGATGTGCGGTGTATTGAGGGATTGATCTGATGTGGGTGAAGGGAGCCAGTTTTGTGGTAGTGGTTGGGGGGAAGCAAGAATGGGTGGGAAGAAGGTGGATTTGAAGGCGTTGCATTGTGCTTCAAAATCGGGTGCATTATGTAGGGGTTGGATGGTTGTGGGGTGTCTGCGGCCATTGGTTTGCTTGATGGCCTGCCAGATTTGTTTGGGATCGTTGGTGGATAGCCGTTGGTGCCAGTGGTGTTTTTTGGCTTCATTTATTTCGATTTTCCATTGTGTTCGGAGGTTTTTGAGTAGGCTTTTGGCGTGCTGTGGTGGGTTGGGTGATCTAGATAAGTGGTTGATGGTGTTGATTTTCCTCTTGAGTTTGGAAAGTTTGTTGGTCCACCAACCTTTAGAATGTTGGCTGGGTTTCGATAAGGGTATGGCTGTGATGGTGGCGAATTGTATGAGAGAGGTGAGTTGTTCACATTCTTTGGTGGTTTCGCTGGCGTTGGTGGGTTGGGAATTGTTGAGTGCTGATTGTAACAGGGGTGGTCCTCTAGACAACTGCTAAGGCTAGGTAGGAAAATGGCTGTTGCTTATACTAAAGTCAGGCTGAGATCTTAAAGTATTTTCGTGCAGTATCTAATAAGTATAAGATGATAAAATCCCTGCTTATGCATATGCACTGTGGATTTAAAGTAAAATCATTGGTAAGGTCCCAGAATAACACCCCACCAAAATCACCTTAAAAAATTTCTATTATTTATAGTGATGTCATTATGACAAATTGGCTGTATAACTTGATACGATGATGATGACGATGATGACGATGATGACGATGATGACGATGATGATGGTGATGACGATGATACAGATTCAAAAACTTGGAATCTCACATTATTATGACATCATAAATATATGAGTGTTTAAACTTATATAACAAGCCAATTCCATAAACTCGTGAGTATTTTTCACTGGCAGCCACTAAAAACTTTTCTTTAAATCTTTAATATATTTTCATATTCAACACGATGCCTCAAACTTTTAATGAGAATCCTATCACTGAAATCTCATGTATAACGATGTTTTCGGGAAGAACAGACAAAACAGGGTGGCTGAAACATTACAGCACCTTTATTTATTGCTCTTCGGAAGGACTTTCACATTCCATCATCAACGATAGCGATCTACCATGCAAAATTATTTGCTTTGTCGGCGATTCATTAACTGAACCAACTGAAGAGGCTGTGGCTGTATGTTCAGGTAGTATTGGCTATTTTGGACCTCAAAAAGGTCTTCAACTTACCCTCCAAGATAAAATAGAGTAAGTAAAAAATACAATAAATATCAAGTTGTGTAGCTTGAAATATGAAAATATTAACTAAATGCAAACAGATTCCAAGGCGATCCTACCCAAGAAGGATTCGATGATATCGCTCCTCCTCAGTCCTGTGCTACGATGTACTCAGTTGGAAAAGTCATTTCACAACAAAAAGAAACTATCGCTGAACTTCTTCAAGGATGGCAATCATTCAACATAAGAACATCATATTGGGATATAGAAACAACTCCAGGTGTTCGGAAATTTTTTGTTATTCGATGGTATTTACCTCCTATTACTCGATGGAAAAATGTCAAAATTCCTCAAGTAGATAGTGTGATTCAGGTTTCAGGGAAACTACTTGGTCAGGTTGTTGTACAGGATTCTAAAAACTCTTTCCTTGGCTGTATGGTAAAATCGCTAAACTACATTTCTGTAAAACAGTTGGGTGGTGGCTCAAGTATGGATAGTTCTACTAAAGGAGAAGAGTCAGGATCTAAAAAGTCAAACAGATCCTGGAATGCACAAGCTCAAAAAAGGGGAGGACCAAGCACAACTGCACAGACCGATTCTTATAGTAGTCCATCACAATCAGCTGACCAGTTGCTATCAAGCCCTGTTCCTTATACTCCTGTTTCTACTAAACGACGACAGATTGCAACTTCTAGCCCTGTTTCTCCTTCTCCAGTTAACTTAGCCGACGATCATGATAGTAGTTAGGTTTTTTATTCTTTTTTATGACCTCATTCCTTTTTGTTTCTTTATTTTTTCATATACTTTATATCTACTGCGATCTCCATGTTTGGATATACTTTTCTAAATTTATTTTATTTTCTTTAGAAGAGTAGTTAATTTAAATATTACAATGCCTCGAACAAGAAATCCTCGAAGTCAAAATGAAGTCAGAGAAGCAAATCGTCAACATATGCGACGACAACGAAATCTAAATGCCACACAATCTCCTACTACCAGTATTTTAGCAAGTACACAATCACAAATTGCCACACGAGCACAAACTCAAATTCGAAAAAGACGAATCAATACAAAGGCACAAAGCGACCCCAAACCTGAACAATCACAAGCTACCCCAAAATCATCTATAACTCATGAATCTTTCACACAATATTGGTGGCATCAATTGGCTGGACAGGTTCGTAATACAATATCATATACCAATACTTGGTCACATTCATGCACATATTGTGGGGCTCAACTTTTACAAAGTGAGAACAATGGATGGTGCTGTACTAATGGCAAGTTTAAGCTTGACCCATTACCTCCTTTCTCCCCTGAATTACTTTCTGTATTTGAGCAGGAGAGAAACATTAGCCTTTTTTCCCGTAAATTAAATAATCTTTTTTGTTTTTCTGTCTTGGGTGTCACTGGTGGATTTCGTCAGTTGCCTGCTCCTTCAAATGTTGCTATAACTGGACGAGTCTACCATCAAATGATAGATGCAACACAAGGACAACATTCTATACGATGGCTTCTATACGATGAAAATGCAAGAACAAATCAAGCACAACAACAAAATCTTTCTCCAGTCCTCGTGAATTCATTCAGGGAATTCTTAGAGTCATATAATCCATTTCTACATCATTTTCGCCAAGCCTTCGACCCCAATACCGATAATTCACTAGCAATTAAGCTATATACTCCCACTTCTGGAGGCGAAGTAGCAGCAATAATTCATGCAAACAATATACGACAAATTTATCCTCGAAGTATCATGGTATTTAAAAACTTACAACAAAGGCCACAACCAATCAGTATTCTCAGTCCACTTTACGAGCCATTACAATACCCACTTTTTTTCCCTCATGGAACTTTAGGATGGGGTATGGATAGTGAATTTAGTCAAATACGATGGTATCGAGCTCGCCTAACAACTGAAGATCGATTTCTACAACTGGGTCAGTTGAGTGGAGAATACTTGGTTGATATGTATTCAAGGGTAGAAGACGAAAGACTAAATTACATTCGAAAAGGTCGAGACAAAAAAATGGAACAATATATTCAAGAGGAAGGAATTGAGCCTGAGATGGATGGTGCATTTGCTCAAGGTACAACACTACCAAGTTCATTTTTGGGCTCCCGAGCATGGGCATCGAATGAAGTTGCAGATTCACTTGCAATATGTTGAGTAAAAGGAAAACCATCTTTCTTCATCACGATCACAACAAATCCAAATTGGCCAGAAATCAAATCTCAGCTCCGACCTGGTCAATCAGCCTCTGATATTCCAATTATTGTTTGTCGTGTATTCAAGGCCCGTCTTGAAAATGCACTTTCAAAGATGAGAACAAAGTTCGGGACTGTTGTATATATGATAAGAGTGATAGAGTTTCAGAAAAGAGGACTGCCACATGCTCATATTGTTTTAAAGGTTAGCATACAATGATAGCCCTTCTACATTAACTTAACCAGTAGTAGTGCCAGTGCTAACAATACCACTATATTACAGGTTAATCCTGAAGTACCTTTTGACATGATTGATTCCATTATATCAGCTGAAATACCCTCCTCCGAGGATGATCCTCACCTTCGTGAATTGGTTCTTCGATTCAATCAACACCCCCATACCCACCTTAATACAACTTACAGTCGTTGCAATAAAGATGGTAAATGCATATGGGGGTTTCCTCAACCTATTCGAGAAAAAACAGAATTAAATCAGTATGGTTGAGTTCATTATCGCCGACGAAAGGAAGAGGATCAATGGACAGCTACATATATGCCCTACTTGACAAAATTATTGGAATGTCATGTTAATGTGGATGTTTGCTTTACTGTAAATATTTTCATGTATCTCTACAAGTACCTGTTCAAGGGCCCTGACAGGACAATGTTTTCTATTGGAACATTGGATAACGAGAATGTTGACGAAATATCCGATTATATCAATGCCCGATATTTGTCAGCATCAGAAGCAGCATGGTGAATTCTGCAGTACCACATCACTGATTGATCACCAACTGTCAAATCTCTTTCTATTCATCTGCCGAATCGAAATTTTTCTCAAATGTATAGAAAAGACAATACCGAGTCAACAGCATCCACCCTGTTACGATATTTTGTTCGTCCTCTATCACATCAATTCCAAGATTTACTATATACAGAATATTATCAACAATATATTTTGTACTCTACGAAAACAAACCAACTCCAATCAACAGACTTTCTTGAACAAGAAAATTCCGAGTTCTCACAATTTATTGTACGAAAACGAGTTCGAAATGAAGCCATAGCTCGAATCATCACTGTCTCTCCTCGAGTAGGAGAACTATTCTATCTTCGTGCTCTGTTATTTCATAAACCTGCTTATAGCTTCAAGCAACTTCGTACTGTAGAAGACAAAGTTTATCCAACTTTTCAAGAAGCAGCTGCAGCACTTGGTTTATTTGAAAATCAGACCGAGGGAATGGAGGCAATGAAAGAAGCAGTCGATTCCTACATCAGCAAGAACAAAAAATGACCTATTTGAAATTAGGATCATGTTCTTACCTCTGTGACCTATTTGGCTCCTATTTGGACCTCTGTGGCCTCTGTGGCCTCTGCAGAGGAAAATATCAAAATTTCCTCGGAAACCTCCACAGAGGAATGTTGACCTCTGCAGAGGCCACAGAGGCCAAATAGGAGCCAAATAGGCCACAGAGGTCAAATAGGCCACAGAGGAATGTCGTTTGTTTTTGCTGATGTATTGCAGTCCCAGTCAACTCAGATTTCTATTCGCTCATATTCTATTGAATATTCCAGTTGCTGCAGTGGAACTTTTCAAGAGATATCAAGAAGAGTTAACAGCTGATTACTTGGATCGATTTGACTCCGCAACCTTGGTAATGCAACATTGTATACTAGATTTGAGCAATCATTTGGCCTGTAACAGTGCCCGACTTTCGGAATTTGGTTTACCAGAGCCTGAAGAACAAGTAGATGAGTTGTTCATGGAAGAAGCCACCTTTGGTGATCGATGAATAGAACTTTCAATGTTAGCAACAGAACACGAGCAACTATTACTCGAGCAGCAAGCCACTGCATATAAAACTATACTTAATATAGTTTTATCTCCAAATCAAGCTGCACATTCGAACACAAACTGTTTCTTTCTGGATTGTAAAGCATGTAGAGGAAAAACCTTTACTGTTAATGTATTGGTAAATCGATTACGAGGTCGAGGAGATGTAGTGGTAATATCAGGATCAACTGCTTTAAGTGTTACACTGTATGAGAGAGGACGAACAGCACATTCCACTTTTGGTATTCCTGTTATAGAGGTATTTATATCAATCAAGAAATTTGTTAAAGATAACATGATACTAATTGTTTATTTATTTAGAATAACATGGAGTTGCAGTCACGGTTGAATATTCGCTCAGATCGTGCTCGATATTTAAAGGAAGCCAAATTGTTAATTTGGGAGGAAATGCCAATGGCAAACAAAGCTGCGATTAAATGTGCTGATGCATTTATGAGAGAGTTAAAAGGCAGTAATAAGCCTTTTGGTGGAACAGTATTTTTAGGATTGGGAGACTTTAGACAAGTTGCACCAGTTATAAAAGGTTCAGGACCAACAGCTACTTTTGAAGCCTCGATACGATCATCTGAACTGTGGAGTTCATTCAAAGTTTTACAGCTTGATACACCTATACGAAATGCTGTAGACCCAGAATATTCTACTTGGCTTGATAGAATTGGTGAAGGGCTTCTTCATCCTGGCTGTATGTCGGCTGATATCAAGTTGGATCTTATTCAACAGCTCGAAACTTTAGAAACAGTTATCTCTTTTCTCTTTCCTTCGACAATACTCAACGACCCTTTACAAAGTTCTAAACGAGCATTTCTTAGCCCTTTAAATATTTATGTCAATGACTTTAATACTTTGATACTACACAAGCTGGATACAAACGAAGGTAAGTTAGTTATCTGAATTAGTACTGGTTATTTTATTTATTATTATACTGAGAGTTTTAGCTCGAACATATTATAGCTACGATTGTATAAAAGAAGATCCACTTACGAATGATCAACAAACAACATCCTCACTCCCAACAGGCGAAATACTTGAGTTTTTAGCTTTGCTAAACGAGCCAGGTATTCCTGCACACAAACTGGTTCTTAAAGTTGGATGCCTATGTGCCCTTATGAGAAATCTCTCTATTGAATATGGATTGGTAAAGAATGCTCGTGTCGTTGTTAAAGAACTACATGAGCGATTTATTAAAATAGAGTTACTACCACATTTGTTACATTCATCACAGATTCGTATATTTTGTCTTCCTCAAATTATTTTTGAGTTTCAACCAAAATATTGCTCTTGGACAGTTCAAAGAATGCAGTTTCCTTTACGATTAGCTTATTCTACTACATTCAATAGTTGTCAAGGGTTGACTTTAGATCGTGCTGTGTTAGATTTTCGAACCCCTGTGTTCGCTCATGGTCAATTATACACCAGTCTTTCACGAGTTAGAAACAGAGATCATGTAAAATGTTACTTTGGAGATGAAAGTTTACGAGACGAGAAAGTTACTAGCAATATTGTTTATCATGAGTTACTTTTGTAATTTTTTATGTGATGTAAATGTAAAGTAGTAATAATAGTAATTTAGATGCATCAGCAAAAAAAGTAATTGTCTTCCAGTGAGATTATGTCTTCAGGGCCTTCAGTGTCTTCCAGAAGGCCATATTCCATCTGAAGGACTGGAAGACAATTTTTCACTTTTGATATGTTATCATTCAGCCAAATCCGGTAACATATTTTTTGTCTTCCAGTGAGATTTTGTCTTCAGGGTCTTCAGGGTCTTCCAGAAGGCCATATTGCACCTGAAGGTCCAGAAAACAAATATCTTTTTTTGCTGATGTGAATACAGAGACGATTGGTACAGTTTAGTTAAATAAAGAGACCTCATACAGGATGGTTGAACAAAAACAATCGGTACAGTTTAGTTGAATAAAAAGACCTTATACAGGGTGGTTGAACAATGACAATTGGTACAAAAAATCCAACAAAAAAACACAAAAAAAACACTACCTTTACTCCATCTCTGTATCAAAGTCTGGCTCGGACTCAGATACCATCATCTCCTCTTCTATCTCCATCGCAGTCAATTGACTTTACATGTATTTCTTCCATACTTTGGTTAACCGATTAGGAGTAACAATGCTAAGTCCTGACTGTCGGTAAGCCATGTTGTTATCATTAGGTCCTTTGGCAGATAGTGTAGTTCCATGCCAATTTTTAGGTTTCCAAACAACCAGAGTGTTAGTGGCACCTCGGATTCTAATACCATAGTCGGCAAAGAAGAAATGTCCTCCATCATCTTTTTCCAATGTTCGGCAAGTAGTCCAAAATATAGCATACTTATGTGGACAAGACTCATTATGAGTACCCCTAAATGCTATTAATTTTTATCATCATAATTGTTCGGTTGAAGAATTTTACTTACCTTGCATAATTCATGCCAAAAAATCCAACAGGGGGAGCCAACTCAACTGCTTGGTACTTGATATCCTCACCATCTACTTGAACTGTGTAATCACCGTACTTAACTCCACCATGACGAGAAGTATTTTGCATGCGAGCAATTTTTGGACTCTTCAAAAAGTCATTGAAGTCATTGATTATGGGTAAAGGAAGTCGGTGAGAGCACATATTCCAAAGAAGTGCAAATATGCTGCTGCAGGAGTAGTCCAGTGTGGAAATGGTATCGGGGGCATTTTTTTTTGACAAAAGATTTCTGGCCCAGTCAAATGTAGGTCTGCTTCGCAATCCACCAGAAAAGCCGATTTGAGTAATTTTTCCTGGATCCTCCAACTATAATATATCAGTTTATGTAACTTGAATATCAATTAATGTTAAGAAAGTAAAATACTTACCCAAATGCTCTTTTTCTTCTCACAGCCATCAACCACTATTCCATCAACCCACTCAACAGTTTGTCTCCAGGTTTGAGGCATCTAGTTCCTAACAACCAGACCAATAATTTCCCCTGTCTTCGCATCATGAAAAATCATATTTTTTTCCTCGGAGATATCAAGTTGCAGTTGATTTGGATCCAACAGGTGCATAGGGAGCCTGGCTAATCTGTCATCGGGTTGCTTTTCAACCTGCAGTTTAGTGGGCCATAAGTTATAAATGGTTTGATTTTCATAAATCCATTGTTTTGGAGGAGGGTATGGTTTGTCAAGTAAAGCAACATCACAGGATTGGATGGTGTTTAAAAAATTCTGTCGTACTGTTGGATTGTTGGAAAAACACATGTCATAGGAAAAATCTTTCTTGAGTTTATCCAATCGACCTTTCTGCTCCTGATAATCTTCAATGGCTTTGTATACTGGAAGAAGTGGTCCATGGTGTTGAGGGTTGTTTCCGACATAAGAAACCATGGTGGAAAAGAGCTCGGAAATGTGGATTACCGAAGGAATATTGAGCTGGATGTGTCTGACCAGTTGTAGTTGGTTTGCTGGAGTATTTGCACCCGAAACCAACTGGAGGAGATTAGGTTTATTGGTGATGTGGATGAGAACTTCAAAGATGATCATTTGTTTCTCCTCTAACAACAGGTAAGTATTTATTATCGCAACAGATTATTTATCTTACTTTCAGTGGGAGGCATCGTTATTTGCGACAACAGAAGTTCACAAACAATAACAACAAGATAGGGGTGAAAAATTAGGGTCTTGGCACGAATTTGTAGAAGCTGAAAGTCAGAAAATATAGAGGGTAGTAGCAGTGCATCAGTAAAAAAAAAATTCCGCCCAATAGGTACATATTCTGCCCGACTGCCTGGCGCACCTGGGTGACACTAGGTGCCTGCTGCGCTTCCCCCTGGCGCCGCTTGCTGCCTGCAGCGCTTCCGGGCGACCTCCTACCATCCGGCAGCACTGGGCGGCAGCCGAGTACTTAGCAAATTTTTGATCGAATTTTGCTAAGTCCCTAAAAACTTGGGACTTAGCAAAATTCACTTTGTCTCCTGCCAGGCACTGGCACTTAGCGATTTTCAAAAATCTGGAGGTCGCTTAGTCATCACTTTGTGGTTGTTTAGTCATCACTTTGTAGTCGCCAAGTCGTCGCCAAGTCGTTGCCAAAGCAACGCCTAGTAAGACAGCAATCTCCACCTCCCCCTATTCCCTCCCACCCATTCCCTACCTCGCTGTACCATAGTACTTGGCTAACATCGTGACTTTTAGGCTAGAAGTACTAAGCTCTGCTTGCAAAGAGCCTCCTAGGTAACGTCCTGATTCCGTTTATTTGACTCCCGCTGATATGCCTCCTAGACTCGCTTTGATCTGCTGCTTTAGCTTCCTCCGCCTCCACCACATGGTCAATTCGCTGCCTGAGCTTCCGCCACCTCCTGGAGGTCGTCAATCTGCTGCATGAGCTTCCTCCGCCTCCGCCATATGGTCGATTCGCTTCCTGAGCTTCCGCTGCCTGCGCCACATGGTCGATTTGCTGCAGCCGCCTCCGCTGCCTGCGCCAATAGGTCAATTCGCTGCCTGAGCTTCCACTGCCTCAGCCAATTGATCGATTAGCTGCAGCAGCCTCCGCTGCCTCGGCCAATTGGTTGATTCGCTGCCTGAGCTTCCGCCGCCTCCACCATATGGTCTATTCGCTGCTGCAGCTTCTGCCGCTTCCTCCGCTTCCGCCATATGGTCGATTCGCTGCCTGAGCTTCCGCAGCCTCCGCCATATGGTCGATTCGCTGCCTGAGCTTCCGCTGCCTCCGCCACATGGTCCATTCGCTGCCTGCCTCTGGCAGGTCGTCAATTCGCTGCTGCAGCTTCCACAGAAGCTAGTTTAGTTAACTGCGCCCTCGATATTTGTACATAGATAAATATATAGATAGATACATAGAATAAAGCAATTGTCAATGATATTGGTTCTATACAAGTGATTCTCGAATATTCCAGGTCCTACAAGCATACTGTACAAATCCATTCTACAGGGCGAACTGCTGCCAAAATTCTGCAGCAGCGAGAGACCACCCACGCCCAGAAGCAGCCCACTACTCCACTTGCGACAGGAGGAAACGACCTCCTCCAGGCGGTCAAAGGTCTAGAAACCATGCCTCCCGGGTGCGCCGAGGTGCTGCAGCAACCTAACAGAAGGGTAACATTCCGCCCGACCGCCCCGACCTCCAGGCGGCCAGGGCGGCTATATCAATTTTTACTGATGTGGACAGTGACAACAGAATAGGGGCGAAAATCGAGGTCTTGGCACGAATTTGTAGAAGCTGGGAGTCAGAATGGTAGAGGGCAGTAGCAGTGGACAGTGACAGCAGAATAGGGGCGAAAAATCGCGGTCTCGGCGTTGGTCTCGGCGTAGGTCTGGAGCAAAAGACAATAGCAACCGGTAGAAATCAGTTCCTGTCAGATTCAACACCAGCTGCAGGTGCAAGAAAGAGTTTTCCTCTGATGAAGCGTGATCTTTTCTAGTGCATGTGCCAGTGCAGGAGCGGGTTGGGAGCGCGGGCAGGTGTGGGAGTGCGGGCAGGTGTGGGAGCGCGGGCAGGTGTGGGAGCGCAAGTAGGTGTGGGAGCGCGAGCAGAAGCAGGAGCAGAAGCAGGAGCAGGTGTGGGAGCACGAGCAGGTATGGGAGTGGGAGCGCGAGCAAGCAGGAACAGGAACGGGTGAAGGGGCGCAACGGCTAAGCAAAATTCCGTGCCAAAGTACCAAACGGCCGAAGGCCGAAAATCACTTGTACTCAATAATCTTAAGGGCGGAACTCGGTAATTCTCGTCCCTAGGTCCCTGGTTGAAGATGAAGAAGAGCAACTGGTGGCGGGGCTCGCCAGTACTTGTAGTACTGCATGCTCGCCGCCTCTACTCAGTTCTATTCCGGTGGGGGATCCGGTTAACCCTGAATCCTGTCAGTGATCATGGGCGGGTCTCTTCGGAAGTGTTCTCTCACATTCCGCTGGAGTTCTGCACCTCATGTGCAACCACTCCTCATGCACTGCTCTACCAGTCAGGACTCTATGATCCGCCAGCCTAGTCCTACAGGACTACTAGCATGGCGCTGATCAGTCCATAGTTGCGTCAGGCGTCCGCTAGAATAGGTCTCCCAGTTGCGCCACCTATCAGCCATAGCTGGTGGGGCATGCACAGGTGGATTAGGAACTCAACCGCATTTCTATGTGCTTGATGTCGTCGGAGATCTGCTACAGGCCCGTCAGCCCTAGCACCTCCGGATGTTCCTAACCACCGGGTCAGCGAGGTACTGGTGTTCCCTAGCATGTGGTAGCTACTCCACTCATGCTGGTCCTAGTACCTCTCCGTCTGCCCGGGTCTATTCTACCTTTTGCATGTAACAGCCTTGTGGGTCCGTTACACTGATTGCTTGATTATGTCATGGAATTGAGTCCAGTTTGCTTTGCTGAGATTGCGTTTGGGTGTGGCAGTGGGTTTTGGTGGAAGGAATATGGTGGTTGTGATTAAGGTGTGATCGGAGTTGTCCCTGAGTCCTTGATCGGATTGCCAGGTTATGAGGTATTGTTGAATGTTTTTAAATAGGGTGAGGTCGATAATGGATTTTCTGTTGCCATTTCTAGGGAAGTGCGTGAAGGTTCCTGGGTGATTGATTAGTTGGTAGTTGTGATCTTGTAGCCAGTCGATGAGTTGGTTGGCTATTGGTCTGGTGTTGTTGATGGAAGTGCGATGGGTGTCAGTTTCAGAGCCGTACCACCATGTGTGGTGTAGGTTGGTGTCTGCTAGTATTATGTGCATGGAGAGGAAATTGTGCATGTTGAGGTAGGTGTGTGTTGTTGGTGTGTGGTTGGCGTAGATGTTGGAAATTTCGATGTCGCCTAGTGCTGTGGTGATTATTATTGATATGGCGTTATTGAAGAAGGAGGTTGAAATTCGTGGATTTAGGTTCATGTTTGCGTTGACGTAAGTGACTCATTTGGGGTTTTGGTTTGTTGGTGAGAAAGGATGAAAGTTTGTGATGTTTGGAGGTAGGCCCTGGGTTTCTGACCATGGGTCCTGTAGTGCGAGTATGGCAAGTTGGGCGTTGGTGTTTGCATGGTGGAGTACTGAGAGAGTGGAGGCCTTTCCTTTAGCGCAATTCAGTTGTTGCACTTGGGCTATGCCTGTAGTCTGTGTTGTGTATTTAATCATTACGGTTGTTGATCTTTTGTGCGCGTTGAGCAAGATAGAGTGCTCTGGTCTTCATTTTTTCGGGGCAGTCGATGGTGGTGTGTTGGTTGGTGTTGCAGCAGGCGCATCTGAGTGGCATATGTCTGCATCTGGCGCCTCCTTTGCATGTGATTTGGTCGCCTTTGTGATCTTTGGTGTGGTGGGCAAGAGCGCAAATGGCGCAGGCAACTTCTTGTTTGCAGGTGGCATCATGATGTCCTAATTTTTGACAATTTCGGCATTGTGTGGTTGGGTTGATGGGGTGATATTCGCGGATTTTGCATGAGGCGTTTAGGATGTTGAGGTAGGTGAAGCCTAGGGTCTTGAGGGTGTGTTTGGCAGGCAAGGCGACGACTATGGAGGAGGCTTTTTTGCCAATGCGTTTTTCTTCTGTGGATAGCCATCTTGGGGCTTGGGCTAATTGTACGTCAGGTAGGGCAGCTTGGAGGGCGTTGGTGATGGTGGTGGGTGTAACAGGTTCGAGATTGAAGTTGAGGGGGACGGTGTCAATGATGAATTTGGACCATCTACTGTTTACTCTGATGTTGGTGATGGGAATTTTGAGGAGGTTGCATGCTGAGCTGATTTCATGTTCGTGTTCAATGAATTTGTCAGCAGCTTCGTTTGGTTTGGTGGTTAGAATGAGGTTGTCATTGTTGGTCTTGCGAACGGCTAGTATGCATGTGTTAACAGCTCCTAGGCGGTTGTTGATGGCGTTGAGTATGGAATCAAGGGTGGCTGAGGTGGGAAGGGGTTCAGTGAGTTCGAGTATGATTTCTCTCTTGTCGGTGGTGAAATCAGGTTTGTAGAGTGGTTGAATCTTTGGGGCTTTGCGGTTAGTGACAGTGGTGAAGTTATTTTCACCAGGTGCTGTTGTGGCTTTGCTGGCATAGGTTTCTTGTGCGTTGTTGGTGGTGTTGGAGGGTTTGCTTGTGTTCGTGATGGGAGGTTTGCTGTTTGCGGCAGGGGTGTTGGTGTTGGTGTTTTGGTTGGTTTGAAGGTGCAAAAGTCTGGCGTCTAGAGATTGGACAATGTTTTGCAGGGAGAGGTTTTGAGCTTTGATTTCGGCGAGTTTGGTGGTGGTGTTGGTGTTTTGTGTGTTATTGAATTTGATTTGGGCGAGGAGAGTGTCCATTTGTCTCTCGAATTCATCTTTCATTGAATTGAATTGGCTCTGAATGAACCAGGCGAGATAGTTGGTGGAGGTGGCGTTGGTTATGCTTGCCATGTCTTTGGCGGGGATTTGGGTGAAATTGAGGTTGGAGTTGAAGTTCTGGCCTCCGATGCTTTCATCGTCATCGTGTTCACTGGAGGAGCTACTGTTGTTGGAGGCGGGTTTGTCTTCCATTGGGAGGTCTGTGGGATCGAAGGCAGAAAGGGCGGTGCCACCTTCGTGTGCAGACATGTTGGAGGTTCGGGTTCGGTGGGTGGAGAGGTGGCTGGATGTGCGTTTGCGCCCAGCAAGGGGTGTGGGTGCGATGGGTGCCCAAACAAGTTGGACAGGAGTTGCGGGTGGTGATGGCGATACTCTGGGAGGAGTATTGGGAGCCAGGTTGATGGGGGAGCGATGGGAGTGATGAATTCCCAGATGCAGGATGGGGTGTGATGATAAGCGAAGCCAAAGGTATAAAGACTTTTAGTTTCGTGGGATTCTGAGAGAAATGGTTTGTGGTGTTGAGTTTGCGGTCGGAGATGATGGAGGAGAAGTAGAAGCGAGGTGGATGGTCGCGTATTATATACTGCCTCTAGTGTTTAGTGTTTAGTGTTTTAATTCTACGGCCCTAATACTAAAGTATATCGCCTCATCCGCCGCCAACTACAAGTAAATCCTCCCCGTTTCCGAACCAAAAAAAAAAACATAAATAAAGGAAAATAGTAACAATTTTTTAACGAAAGGAAATAATCGAAAGGAAAAACCAAATCAATCATCCCCCTACTTATTCACATAATTTTTATAACCCTAAAAGGTTAACATAAGAGAAAAATTCAGAAAAATTTAACTTAGGCGAAAAGAAAATATTCCAATCTGGTTCTGAATTTTTAAAGAAATCTTTTCGTTCTTTGTTTCTGAGTTTGCAGGACATGATGCGATGATAAGAGCCATCCTGTTCGCCGCATGTGCATGTGAGGGGATCGGTGAATCCGGTGGGATCAATGAGGTGCGCTTGATTGCGTATCTTTGCAAGTTTGGAAAATCGTTTTCGTGATAATGGTGTGAGGTGTTGCGCGATGTGAAGCGCGACGGGCTCTTGGGTGTTAGAGGCCCATGATTTGAGTAAGTGTTTCTTGGGTAGGAGTGAAAGATGTCCAAGGGTGAGACGATGCCATGGGCAAAGGGGTTTGTTGTGGGCGAGTGTGGCCAGTTGATCGGCTTTCTCGTTGCCAAAGATTTGTGTGTGAGAGGGAGTCCATATGCCACTGATGGAGCATCCTATGTTTTGAAGTGAATTGCACGCGTTGAGTGCGTGCCACAGGTATTCCTTGTTGTGTGTAGGTCCTCCTGCGAGTGACTTTAGGGCGTTCTGGTTGTCAACGCATATGTATATGGAAGCAGGATAAATAATGTGTTGAAGTAGGAGATCTAGAGCTTCTTGTATGGCGTGGATTTCGGCGTCTTCGTTCTCGGCGTGGTAACCGAGGGCGCAGGAATGTGTGTATGTTTGTGTGGTGATGCCATATCGTATGTGTACGATGTATGCGCCGGAAGATGAGTGTCCGTTATCAATGAGAGAGCCATCTGTATAGAGGAGCCAAGAGTCTTCTAGTGTGCCTGTCCAGTTGATGTGTTGTGTGGCTGTTTGTTGTTTGGAGAGCTGGGAGATTTGTAGGGAGCTTCGTGTGAGAAATGGAGAATGAAAGGGAAATTCAAGTCTTTCGAGGGGTTGGTTATTGATGAGGGGTTGTAGCAGGGAGGCTATTCTTTTGAGTCCTGTCCCTTTGTATTCTGTTGTTTGTGGAAGGAGCTTGAGTAGTGGGAGAAAGGCTGGGTTGTACGCGTTGTTTTTTAAAATGCGTATGCCATATTTTTGTGAATGATAGTTTAACAGTAGGTTAAGCGGTGGTAAAGCGGCTTCGCGTAATAGGTGGGTTATTTTGGTGTATCTGGGAAGGCCCGTGATGAGGCGGGCGAGGCTGTGGTATGCTGGTTGAATGTTATCTATTAGGGTGGGTGCACCTGTCCACCATATGGGGGAGCCCCATAGCATCTTGGGGATGTGGACTATGTGTAATATGTGATGTATTGTGGCGGGAGTGAGGTGTATGGATTTGAGCAGGGGGTAGATGGCTCCTTTGGTTTTGAGCAAGGAAGCGACAATGTGATGAGTGTGTTGATGGAAGGTTAATTTTCGATCGATTATGAGACCTAGCATGCGGTTTTGTTCGGTGGGTAATATGTTTTGATCGTAGAGCGTGATGGAGGCGGGGATGGGGTCTTTGATTCTGGAACTGAGTCTTAAGTGCATGAGTTCCGTTTTGGATGGAGAAAAAAGGATGTTGAGGTGTGAACCTCTTTCAACTTTGAGGTTGAGGCGTTGTTGTAGTGTCATGGTGGCAAATTTTTGTGAAAAGCTTGCTTGTAGCATGGCGTTGTCGTCAATATAGGTGTTGGAATAAGTGAGGTTGGAAGGTGATGGTTCAGTATCTAACGCGGCACTGTATATGGTGAAAGCAATAGATGAAACGGCAGATCCTTGAGGGAGTCCGCTATTGAAAGGTAGTATTGGACTTGTGGTGCTATTAAAGCGAAAGGCTATTGTTCGGTTGGTGGTGAAACTTTGGTACCATTGTATGAGGTATGTAGGAAATTTAAAGTGAAGAAAGATTGCAGTCATTTGTTGGTGTATGACGCAGTTAAAAGCTCCTTCAATGTCTGTGGTGAGAATGGAAGGTCGTAGTTGTTTTTGGTGTCCTGTTGTAGCAGGAGTGTCAAGCCAGGATTGGGATGGTGTAATGATTTGTTGTAGGGCGTCTATTGCCGAGATTCCTGTGCGTCCACCTGTGTGTTGGTGGTTAATTGCGCCTGAATTTATTGCAGCAACTTCTAATTGTCTGGTGATGATACGTTCTAGAAGTTTACCAAGACATGATAGTAGTGAAATGGGGCGGTAGGCGTTGGGTTTGGAATAATCGTCTTTGCCTGATTTAGGTATGGGTGTGATGATTGCCTGTTTCCATATGTCAGGGAAGGCGCCAAAGCGGAGGGCAGCCGTGAAGATTTTGGGAATGAGTTGGGGGGCGGCTTGATGGGCATGTTGTATGTGAGGATAGAGGATTCCGTCATGTCCTGGAGCGGATGCGGCGGAGGTTTTGGCGAGCAATTTGGAGATAAGCTCTGGGGTGACATGGGGTGTGTTAAAAGATTGATCTAGTGCAGGTGGGGGAAGCCAGTTTTGTGGTAGTGGCTGGGGAGAGGCGAGGATGGTTGGGAAAAAAGTGGATTTGAAAGCATTGCATTGTGCTTCGAAATTAGGTGCATTGTGTAGGGGTTGTATGGTGGTAGGGGGTCTGCGTCCATTGGTTTGTTTGATGGCTTGCCATATTTGTTTGGGATCGTTGGTGGAGAGCCGTTGGTGCCAGTGGTGTTTCTTTGCTTCATTGATTTCGGTTTTCCATTGCACTCGAAGGTTTTTGAGGAGGCTTTTGGCGTGTTGTGGTGGATTGGGTTGTCTGGTTACATGATTAACGGCGTTTATTTTCCTTTTTAATTTGGAAAGTTCGTTGGTCCACCAGCCTTTGGAGTGTTGGCTGGGTTTCGATAAAGGTATGGCTGTTATGGTGGCGAATTGTATGAGAGAGGTGAGCTGTTCGCATTCTTTGGTGGTTTCATTGGCGTTGGTGGGCTGGGAGTTATTGAGTGCTGATTGTCTTATGATGTTGTGGAATTGACTCCAGTTTGCTTTGCTGAGGTTGCGTTTGGGTGTGGCTGTGGGTTTTGGTGGAAGAAATATGGTGGTTGTGATTAGTGTGTGATCAGAGTTGTCCCTTAGTCCTTGATCGGATTGCCATGTTATGAGGTATTGTTGTATGTTTTTGAAGATGGTGAGATCGATGATGGAATTTTGATTGCCATTTCTGGGGAAATGTGTGAGGGTTCCTGGGTGATTGATGAGTTGGTAGTTGTGATCTTCTAACCAGTCCACGAGTTGGTTGGCTATTAGTCTGGTTCTGTTGATGGAGGTGCGATGTGTGTCGGTTTCGAGTCCGTACCACCATGTGTGGTGTAGGTTGGTGTCAGCTAATATCATGTGCATGGGGAGAAAGTGATGCATGTTGAGATAGGTGTGTGTTGTTGGTGTGTGATTGGCGTATATGTTGGAGATTTCGATGTCGCCTATTGCTGTGGTGATGATGATGGAGATGGCGTTGTTGAAGAAGGAGGTTGAAATGCGTGGGTTAAGGTTCATGTTTGCGTTTATATAAGTGACGCATTTGGGATTCTGGTTTGTTGGTGAAAAGCGATGAAAGTTTGTGATGTTTGGCGGTAGGCCCTGGGCTTCTGACCATGGGTCTTGTAATGCGAGTATGGCGAGTTGAGTGTTAATGTTTGCGTGATGGAGTACTGAGAGAGTGGAGGCCTTTCCTTTAGCGCAATTCAGTTGTTGCACTTGGGCTATGCCTGTATTTTGTGTTGTGTGTTTAATCATTACGGTTGTTCAGTTTTTGTGCGCGTTGAGCAAGATAGAGTGCTCTGGTCTTCATTTTCTCTGGGCAGTCGATGGCAGTGTGTTGATTGGTGTTGCAGCAGGCGCATCTGAGTGGCATGTGTGTGCATCTGGCGCCTCCTTTGCATGTGATTTGGTCGCATTTATGGTCTTTGGTGTGGTGGGCAAGTGCGCAAATGGCACAGGCGACTTCTTGCTTGCAGGTGGCGTCGTGGTGTCCAAGTTTTTGACAGTTGCGGCATTGGGTGGTGGGGTTGATTGGGTGATATTCGCGGATTTTGCAGGTGGCGTTAAGGATGTTGAGGTAGGTAAAGCCTAGGGTCTTGAGGGTGTGTTTGGCTGGCAGAGCGATGACGATAGAGGAGGCTTTTTTGCCAACACGTTTTTCTTCCGTGGAGAGCCATCTCGGGGCTTGGGCCAGTTGTACGTCAGGTAGGGCGGCTTGAAGGGCATTGGTGATGGTGGTGGGTGTGACGGGTTCAAGGTTGAAGTTGAGGGGGACAGCGTCGATGATGAACTTAGACCATCTGCTGTTGATTCTGATGTTGGTGATTGGGATTTTGAGGAGATTGCAAGCTGAGGTAATGTCATGTTCGTATTGTTCAATGAATTTGTCAGCGGCTTCGTTGGGTTTGGTGGTGAGGATGAGATTGTCATTGTTGGTTTTGCGAACGGCCAGGATGCATGTGTTGACAGTTCCTAGACGATTGTTGATGGCGTTGAGTATGGAATCTGGGGTGGCTGAGGCGGGAAGGGGTTCGGTGAGTTCAATTATGATTTCTCTTTTGTCGGTGGTGAAATCGGGCTTGTATAGTGGTTGTATTTTTGGGGTTTTGCGATTGGTGACGGTGGTGAAGTTGGCTTCGCCAGGTGCTGTTGTGGCTTTGCTGGCATAGGTTTCTTGTGCTTTGTTGTTGGAGTTGGAGGGTTTGCTAGTGTTTGTGGTGGGAGGTTTGCTGTTTGCGGCAGGGGTGTTGGTTTTTGCGCTTTGGTTGGTTTGGAGATGTAAAAGCCTAGCGTCAAGTGAGCGTACAGTGTTTTGAAGGGAGATGTTTTGGGCTTTGATTTCGGCAAGTTTGGAAGTGGTGTTGGTGTTCTGAATGTTGTTGAATTTGATTTGTGCTTGGAGAGTGTCCATTTGTCTTTCAAATTCATCTTTCATTGAGTTGAATTGGCTCTGGATGAACCAGGCAAGATAGTTGGTGGAAGTGGAGTTGGTCATGTTTGCCATTTCTTCGGCGGGGATTTGGGTGAAGTTGAGATTGGAATTAAATTCCTGACCTCCGACGCTTTCATTATCGTCATGTTCACTGGATGAGCTGCTGTGGTTGGAGGCAGGTTTGTCTTCCATTGGAAGGTCTGCGGGATCGAAAGCAGAGAGGGCAGTACTGCCTTCAGGTGCAGACATGTTGGAGGTTCGGGTGAGGTGGGGGGAGAAGTGGCTGGAGGTGCGTTTGCGCCCAGCAAGAGGTGTGGGTGCGATGGGTGCCCAAACAAGTCGGACAGGAGTTGCAGGTGGTGATGGCGATACTCTGGGAGGAGTATTGGGAGCCAGGTTGATGGGGGAGCGATGGGAGTGATGAGTTCCCGGAGGCGAGGTGGGGTGTGATGATAAACGAGGCCAAAGAGATAGAGACTTTTTGGTTTCGTGAGATTCTGGGAGAGGTGGTTTGTGGTGTTGAGTTTGCGGTCGGAGATGATGGAGGGAGAAGTAGAAGCGAGGTGGGCGGTCGCTTATTATATACTGCCTCTAGTATGTGTAGTAGATCAGGGCCGGACTGATGGGACTTTAGGAGCCTGCATCGGTGGGGTTGCTCCCACATGCAGAGAGCTACCGCATCCCACTGATCTGGTTGATACAGAGGAACCACATGTGCGTAAGCTGACGAGCTGATGGCACATAGACGGCTGCATCTACCACTCCAAGGAAGTGGTAGAGTTCTGAATCAACCTGTGCAGTATGCATCAGCGGAAGCTGATAGGCAACGCACTGGCAGCGCTATCTACAGGTAATACACATACCCCGACATCGCTGATTGAAATAGCCGAAAACACCAAATTCTGCGTTGCAACCGCGTTACACACAGCAAAAAGTCTTTAATCTTTGCGCTTCTTTTCTCACCACTTTTACCCCGCTTCAGGAAATTTACCTCCTCCTGCATCGGAGCCATCACTCTGGATCCCCAAACTCCCCCCAGGAGATCCCCCTCACCCATCGCAACCCCAGTGCACTTTGTCCGTGTCCAAACAACCCCACCAAAGGTTGCTGGCCGCAAACGAACTTCCTCTCACCTTTCTCCTCCCATCCAACGCAAAACCATTCCAATGTCCCAAGCTGAAGGCTCCACTGCGCTCTCCGCCTTCGACGCAGCAGACCTCCCCATGACGGACAAACCCCCTTCCCACCACAGCAGCTCCTCTAGCGAAGCCGACGAAGACGAAGAAGATATCGGAGGACAAGATTACAACTCTGACATGAACTTCACCCAATTCGCGCCCGAGGAACTTCAAAACCTCAACCACAGCAAAGCCACCAACTATCTTGCCTGGCTCATCCAGAGCCAAATTGCAGACTTAAAGCTAGACTTCGAACAACAGCTAAACAGTCTCAAAACCCAGATCCAACTCAGCCACAAACAGCACGAATCCTCCCTCACCAAACTCGCTGATGTCAAGGCACAAAACATCAGACTCCAAAATGATGTCCGCACCTTAGACAACAGGCTACACAGCTTGCAAACAGCAAAAGCCACTCCAACTGCTCCCATCGTTCCCATTATTCAAGCCCCTCAACTCACCAACCAAACCAAACCCAAGCAAGGAGCTCAAACCTCCTACGCTAACATCACTGCCCTGGCACCAGGGGAACCATCTTCCCAACAAACCCAAAACAAAAAGGGCAAAAAACCAACACCCCAACCCCTATACAAACCAGATTACACCACAGACAAAAGAGAAATAATTCTGGAACTCACTGAACCCCTCCCAACAACGATCACCTCTGACGCAATTCTTGACGCCATAAACAACAAGCTAGGAGCACAAAAAACTTGCATCCTCGCAGTCAGAAAAACCAATGGAGACAATTTAATGCTCCTCACACGCCCCAACGAACCAGCAGACACCTTCCTCACGCAATACCAACACGAAATCACCTCTGCATGCACGTTACTCAAAATTCCCATCACCAACGCCAGAGTTAACAGCAGATGGTCCAAGTTCATTCTGGACAGCGTCCCAAGCCACTTCAACGACAAACCAGTCCAAACCACAGACATCACCAATGCACTCAAAGCAGCCCTCCCCGAAGTCGAACTCGCACAAGCACCTAGATGGCTCAGCATGGAAGAAGGCCGCAAAGGGAAAAAACACTCTTCCATCGTCATTGCCATACCCGCCAAGCACACTCTCAAATCACTTGGATTCACCTACCTTAATCTCTTCAACGCCACATGCAAAGCCAGAGAATACCATCCCATCAATCCCACCACCCAATGCCGCAACTGCCAAAAACTTGGACACCATGACGCAACATGCAAAAACGACACTGCCTGCGCCATATGCGCTCAACCTCACCACACCAAAGATCACACATGCTCCACTCTCACCTGTAAAGGAGGAGCAAGATGCACCCACATGCCTCTCCGCTGCGCCTGCTGCGACACCAACCAACACACAGCCATCGATTGCCCAGAAAAAGCCAAAACCAGAGCCCTACATCTAGTAAATCGCTCCAAAAAACCCATCACCAAAAATTAAAATGACAACCAAATCATCAGGCATAGCCCAGGTACAGCAACTGAACTGTGCCAAAGGAATGGCCTCTACCTATTCAGTAACCCAACATGCTGCAACGAACAAAAATTTAATAGCACTCCTACTACAAGACCCCTGGTGCCTACCAACTGGCCTACCACCTCAAATTCCAAATTTCACATTATTTGCACCTTTATCACCCAACCCCAAATGTGTCACGTACATCAAGTCACATCTCGACCCAACACAAAAATCAACATACTTCAACAACTGCCTAACAGTGCAAATCAAACTTCCAAACCTGACAATCGACATCACCAACATTTATGCAAACCACTTACCATCATCGCACAATTATCTATCCACCAACACCTTCCTACCCAACCACATCATCTGCGGAGACTTTAATCTCCACCACACATGGTGGTATGGCGCCAAAACACATCTACACTTCCCAACCATCGACAGAACCAGGCCAATATCCAACCTCCTGGTCTCTTGGTTAGAGGAACAAGCATATCATCTCCACAACCACCCGGGAACATACACACACTTCCCACGCAATGGCAACAATCCCTCCGTAATTGACCTCAGGCTATCCAAAGGCATCGAACACCTTGCCCAGTTATGGGAAAGCGACTCAGGCCTCAAAGATGGCTCGGATCACGCAACCATCACCACAACATTTGTCCTAAACGCACACACTCACACTCGCCCCAAAAGGGACATCCATAAAGCAGATTGGAATAAATTCCATCGCATAATACAAAACCATCCTATACACAACATGCCACTCACAACCAAAGCACATACCACAATAGCTTGCGAAACCCTGACTCTCTTGCTACAGCAAGCAACAGAAGCCGCAATTCCTCTTTCCAAACCCTCACAAAAGTCCAAATCATGGTGGACGAAAGAACTCACCAAACTGCGAAAGGCCCTCAGCGCCACAAATAAACACAGCAGATCACATCCCACACCGGAAAACAAACTCACCGCCAAAAACCTACACAAAAAATGGCAAAAAGAAGTCAAGCTCGCTAAAGAACATCACTGGCAGCAAAGACTCAACACCAGCGACCCCAACACCTTATGGAAAACCATCAAACAATCCAAAGGACGTACCCCCACCAACATCCCCTCACTCGAAAACAAATCCGAATTCCAAGATAAATGCCAAGTTTTTACAAAAGCATTCTTTCCCCCCAACAATTCCACCCCACAACCAGTACCACCACAATGGCTACAATCCCCACTCACAAACATTACACATGTACTTCCACACATCACAGCACACCACATCAGCAAACTCCTCGCTAAAACCAACAACAATTCAGCCCCAGGTGCAGACGGCATAACATATCCAATCATCACCCAAGCACACCTCGCCGATCCCAACCTCATACCCAAAATTTTCAATCAAGCATTACTACATTCAGTCATGCCATCTTGTTGGAAACACGCCCTCATCACCCCAATACCCAAGGCATCCAAACCTGATTACTCTACACCCAAATCCTACCGCCCCATCTCCCTACTTTCATGCCTAGGCAAACTTCTGGAGAAATGCGTAGCCAAAAAATTAGAAGCTTACGCAATCACCACAGGCGCAATCAACTCTCAACACACAGGAGCAAGAACCTCCATATCCGCCATCGACCCCCTAGCCAACCTACTCACCACAGCTCAAGAGTGGCTCGATAGGAAAATCATCAGAAGTAAAAACAAAAGCGGCAACAGGGAAATCAGACCCTCCCTTCTCACCTCCGATATAGAAGGAGCGTTCAATTGTGTCATTCATTCACAAATGCTCCACATCCTTCAACATTATACATTTCCCAATTGGATCACTAACTGGTACAAAGAATTCAATAACAATCGTACAATTTCCTTTTCCTTTAATCAACAAAAAGAAAATCCCAAACCATTCCCGCAAGGCCTCCCACAAGGCTCACCAATTTCATCCATTGCATTCACCATATACAGCGCAGCCTTAGACGCCACACCATCCCCTTCAAATCTCCAACTCTCCTCTTTCTATATAGATGACGATGCACTCCTACAAGGCGCTTTTAGCACCAAATTCGCCAATATCACCCTGCAAAACAGATTCAAGGAAAAAATCAACAGGGCCAAATACCTAAATATCAATTATTCACCTCCCAAAACGGAACTCATACATTTTCTCACGAAAACCACTCCAAGAAAATTAGACAGTCCACTCACCATACCAGCAATCAACCTCGAAATATTACCATCGCAAGTAATCAAATCACTTGGTATTCACATAGACGACAAGCTTTCCTTCCTCCCACAAATAGACAAAGCTTCCAACCGACTCAGGGCGATTACACAACGCCTTAGCACCATGGCCAAAGCACACAATCTTACCCCATCCAATCTTCACCAACTTATCAATGCCCTAGCCATACCTAACTTCCTATGGGGCTCGCCCCTCTGGTGGACAGGCAAACACAATCTTTTGGAAAGAATCAAACCAGCCTACCATTCACTCGCCAGATTAATCACGGGACTTCCACGGCGAACCAAACTCGAAAAGCTACTCGCGGAAGCTGCCCTTCCACCTTTAGAGCTCCTATTAGACATGTACACACAAAAATACGCCATCAGAATCTTAAAAACAGGACCTCACAATCCAGCTTTTCTCCCTTTGATCAAATTATTACCACAAAACCAAGAGTACCAAGGAACAGGACTCAAACGCATTGCCTCACTTCTTACACCACTGCTCCAACATTCTCCACCCCTCGAAAATCTCATTCCACCCTCCCCACCAACTTACCTTTCATCCGAAAATATTTTCATATCTCCCAAATCCAAAGAAGAAACAGCCCAAGAACACAAATCCTGGACTGGTACACTAGAAAACGCTTGGCTCTTATACTCCGATGGCTCTAAAGCCGAAGACGGAACCACATCAGTTGCAGCACACCTAATCCACATCCGCTACGGCATTGAAACACAAAGCTTTTCACACCAATGCAATATTGCACACCACGCCGAAAACGAAGATGCAGAAATCCATGGCATACAAGAAGCCACTCATCTACTCGTCAACCACATCATGCACCCCACCCCAGTCTTCCTCTGCGTAGACAATCAAAACGCCCTACTGGCGCTAACAGGCGCAACCACAGCCAACAGGGAATACCTATGGCGCACCCTCACCAGCATACAAACTTTACAATCAATCAGCTGCCAAGTAATGGGCAAATGGACCCCATCACACACAGGCATCACAGGAAATGAAATGGCAGATCGTTTAGCCAAAGAAGCCTACCACTTATCACCATGCAAATGGAAGCGAACCACATTAAACTGGCTATCTCTTCAACCACGCAAAACCCTACATCAAAAATGGGCTCCCCCACATCCTCATTCTAAAAGATTAAATTTAAAAATCGCCCAGTTGCCTTTACATCGTGCAAAAAGAATTTGGAAAGTCAGAAACGAACTTTCAAAAGCCGACCACCTACCGGGGCAACCCCCCACCATCTGTCAATGCGGAGAAGAAGATTCTACCAAACACCGCATCCTTTCCTGCCCACTTTACAACACTGAAAAAGCATTATTTTTCGAACAACGGGATATTAAATGGGATTTTCTTTTTGGAAATGATTTAAATATTGCGAATTGTTTTTCTTTTATGGATGCGCTTGATATTTGAAATTGTTTTTCATATTATTAGTTCGGTTAAGTTTTGTTTTAGTTGTTTTGTTATTTTTGCTTTTGTTTTTGTTTTTGTTTTGTTTGTTTTGTTTTAAGGGGAGGTTTTTAGCGGTGGAAGTTGAGGCGATATACTTTGTATCAGGGCCGTATAAAAATAAATAAAATAAAATAAAATACACAAGCCCCGACATCGCTGATTGAACTAGCCGAAAACACCAAATTCTGCGTTGCAACCGCGTTACACACAGCAAAAAGTCTTTAACTTCACTGCTTCTTTTCTCACCACTTCTACCCCGCTTCAGGAAATTTACCTCCTCCTGCATTGGAGTCATCACTCTGGATCCCCAAACTCCCTCCAGGAGATCCCCCTCACCCATCGCAACCCCAGTGCACTTTGTCCGCATCCAAACAACCCCACCAAAGGTTGCTGGCTGCAAACAAACTTCCTCTCACCTCTCTCCCCCCATCCAACGCAAAGCAATCCCAATGTCACAAGCTGAAGGCTCCACTGCTCTCTCTGCCTTTGACGCAGCAGACCTCCCCATGACAGATAAACCCCCTTCCCACCACAGCAGCTCCTCCAGCGAAGCCGATGAAGACGAAGAAGACTTTGGAGGACAAGAATACAACTCCGACATGAACTTCACACAATTTGCGCCCGAGGAACTTCAGAACCTCAATCACGGCAAAGCCACCAACTACCTCGCCTGGCTCATCCGAAGCCAAATCGCAGACCTCAAGCTAGACTTTGAATTACAGCTTAGCAGCCTCAAAACCCAGATTCAACTTAGCCACAAGCAGCACGAATCCTCCCTCACCAAACTCGCCGACATCAAGGCACAAAACATCAGACTCCAAAATGATGTTCGCACCCTTAACAATAGACTCCACAGCTTGCAAACATCCAAAACCACACCGACCGCCCCCATCATCCCCACCATTCAAGCGCCCCAGCTCACCAACCAAACCAAACCCAAACAAGGAGCTCAAACCTCCTACACCAACATCACCGCCTCAGCACCAGGTGAACCATCAGTCCAAGTCCAAAACAAAAAGGACAAAAAACCAAAAACTCAGCCACTATACAAACCAGAATACACCACAGACAAAAGAGAAATAATTCTGGAACTCACCAAACCTCTCCCAACAACCATCACACCCGATGCAATTCTCGACGCCATAAACAATAAGCTTGGAGCACAAAAAACCTGCATCCTCGCAGTCAGAAAAACCAATGGAGACAACTTAATGCTCCTCACATGTCCCAACGAACCAGCAGAAATCTTCCTCACGCAATACCAACACAAAATCACCTCCGCCTGCACGCTACTCAAAATTCCCATCACCAACAACAGAGTCAACAGCAGATGGTCCAAATTCATCCTAGACAGTGTCCCAACCCACTTCATTAACAAACCAGTCCAAACCATTGACATCACCAATGCACTCAAAGCAGCCCTCCCCGAAGTTGAACTTGCACAAGCACCCAGATGGCTCAGCACGGAAGAAGGCCGCAGAGGGAAAAAACACTCCTCCATCGTCATCGCCATACCCGCCAAACACACTCTCAAATCCCTTGGATTCACATACCTCAACTTATTCAATGCCACATGCAAAGCAAGAGAATATCACCCCATCAACCCCACCACCCAATGCCACAACTGCCAAAAGCTCGGACACCATGACGCAACATGCAAAAACGACACTGCCTGCGCCATATGCGCCCAACCTCACCACACTAAAGACCACACATGGTCCACCCCCACTTGCAAAGGAGGAGCAAGATGCACTCACACGCCACTTTGCTGCGCTTGCTGCAACACCAATCAACATACAGCTGTTGACTGCCCAGAAAAAGCCAAAACCAGAGCCCTATATCTAGTAAACCGCTCCAAAAAACCCACCACCATTAATTATGATGACAACCAAATCATCAGGCATAGGCCAGGTACAGCAACTGAACTGTGCCAAAGGAATGGCCTCCACCTACTCAGTAACCCAACACGCCACAACAAACAAAAATCTAATAGCACTCCTACTACAAGACCCCTGGTGCCTACCAACTGGTCTACCACCACAAATTCCAAACTTCACACAATTCGCACCATTATCACTGAACCCCAAATGCGTCACTTACATCAAGTCACACCTTGATCCAATACAAAAATCAATATACTTCAACAACTGCCTAACAGTACAAATCAAACTCCCGAACTTAACAATTGACATAACCAACATCTACGCAAACCATCTACCATCATCACACAACTATCTATCCACCAACACCTTCCTAACCAATCACATCATCTGTTGAGATTTCAATCTCCACCACACATGGTAGTATGGCACCAAAACACACCTACATTTCCCAACCATCGACAGGACCAGACCAATATCCAACCTCCTGGTCTCCTGGCGAGAGGAACAAACATACCAACTCCACAACCACCCAGGAACATACACACACTTCCCACGCAACGGCAACAACCCCTCCATAACGACCTCACACTCTCCAGAGGCATAGAGCACCTCGCCCAATTATGGGAAAGCGACTCAGGCCTCCAAGACGGCTCGGATCACGCAACTATCACCACAACATTCGTCTTCAATGCACACACTCACACTCGCCCTAAAAGGGACATCCACAAAGCAGACTGGGACAAATTCCACCGCATGATACAAAACCATCCCATACATCACATGCCACTCACAACCAAAGCACAAACCACAACAGCATGCGAAACCCTCACACTCTTGCTGCAACAAGCAACAGAAGCCACAATTCCCCTCTCCAAACCCTCCCAAAAGTCCAAATCATGGTGGACAAAAGAACTCACCAAACTGCGTAAGGCCCTCAGCGCCACAAACAAACACAGCAGACAACACCCCACACCAGGAAACAAACTCACTGCCAAAAACCTACACAAAAAATGGCAAAAAGAAGTCAAACTCGCCAAAGAACATCACTGGCAGCAAAGACTCAACACTAGCGACCCCGACACCTTATGGAAAACCAACCAACAATCCAAAGGACGCACTCCCCCCACCAACATCCCATCACTTGAAAATAAATCCGAATTCCAGGACAAATGCCAAATTTTCACAAAAGCATTCTTCCCTCCCAACAATTCCACCCCACAACCAATACCACCCCATTGGCTACAACCCCCGCATACAAACATCACACACGAACTCCCACATATCACACCTAACCACATCAGCAAACTCCTCACCAAAACCAACAACAATTCAGCCCCAGGCGCAGACGGCATAACATATCCAATCATCACCCAAGCACATCTCGCCGACCCCAATCTCATACCCAAAATTTTTAACCAAGCATTACTACACTCAGTCATGCCATCCTGCTGGAAACACGCTCTCATCACCCCAATACCCAAAGCATCCAAACCCGACTATTCCACACCCAAGTCTTACCGTCCCATATCTCTGCTCTCATGCTTAGGCAAACTTCTGGAAAAATGCGTAGCCAAAAAACTGGAGACCTACGCAATCACCACAGGCGCGATCAACTCCCAACACACAGGAGCAAGAACATCCATATCCGCCATAGACCCCCTAGCCAACCTACTCACCACAGCTCAAGAGTTATTTATTTATTTATTGTTCATACTCGCATGCATCCGAATCGGATATGGCGTACAATAAGAGAAAACCCAACAGGAACGAAAAGAAAACAAAACAAACTAACTAAACCCTCCACCAGTTCCATCCCAGCCTCTCTCAGGCTCATCGTCAGTTAATATGATAAGGAAAGACAAGTGACTACCCGAAGATCTCAACCTGTTCCTTTTTCCTTCACCATCGCATGTTTTGGGCCTATAGCCCTCCTTCCACTGAATCCTACGACCCCTGAAGGCTGGTTAAATCATAACAGGTAGGGAAAAACTTAAACAACCATGCGATCCTGACGTTCGCTGGCCCTAAGTCTTGCTTGAGTGAGTGTGAGGCAACCAGAAAAGTTACCACGATGCGATTCGTTACAGTTCTTGCAACGGATGATAGTGTGGAGGCAAGGAGCTCCCTTGATGGTGCAAGAGGAGGTTGCGCAGGAATGAGAGGATGCTGTATGTGGCCCAGCACAGATGTTGCAGTAAGGGGTTTTGCTGGTACAGCGTTGTTGTGGGTGGCCAAAGGCCAGGCAGGTGGTGCATTGAGTGTCTGGCCCAAAGCGAAGGTATTTGGTGACTTTGTGACGAAGTCCAAACATGGAGAGCCCTCTCTCAAGGGCAGTGGTGGCAGGCTGCTTCCCCACAATGGTAAGGACCATGGAGGATGCCTGTTTCCCCTCTCTCTGCTCAGGTCTGGTGAGCCAGCGGGGGTCGCGAAGTAGGGTGGTGCCTGGGTTGAACTGCTCAACCTCAGACCTGATCTGCTGGAATCCCTCTTCGCCAGAGGGGATGGAGGTGGGGACATTGTGCACAACAACTTGGGTAAGGATGGCTTCCTTTTCCATGCTGGTGGCATTGGGAATAGTGGTGCGAACAACTTCCTCAAGCTTCTGTCTTTGCTTGAGGAGGGAGTCAGAGGTAGTGGAGGTAACAGCAATGAGCTGCACATGGTGGGCAGGAGTGAATCGCACCTCTGCAATCAATGGCCTTTCCAGGGCAGCATTGACTGCATTGCGAATGAGGAGTGGGGTGATGTCATCAGGAATGGGTAGACCATTCCTGGTGATGATGAGGGTTCTGTCGCGTTTTGGAGGCGCTGTAGGTTGTTTGGAAGGCTTTGGGGCCTTGTTGGCGGGTCTGGAAGCCTTTTTAGAGGCAACCTGAGCCCAGGAGGTAGTAGCTGGCGGAGGAGCAGGTGCTGGAGGTAGGGGGAGGTTGGCAGAAGTCAGAATTGTTGTGAGTGTCCGTTTCTGTTCCAGGTCTGCAACCTTGGAGGTGAGGGTGGCCACCTTTTCCACTAGAGCTGGGTCATTGTGGAAGGTAGGGGCTGGTGGGGGTGTGAGGATAGCTTTTTCAAGCTGCTTGACGCGTTTGGTGAGTGCCTTGATGAGCCTGTTCTGCTCATCCATCACTGCGAAGAGGGAGGGGTTGTAGTTCTCCCCAGTACCAATGGCACCAAGGCGATCCAAATTGCTGTTAGAATCATCCATCTGGATGACTGGAGGTAGGGTGGTGGAAAAGGTGAGGGGTCCCTCAGTGTCCGTCATGTCAGAGTCAGACTCTTCCAAGAGAACAGACCCACTGTCTGTACCAGTGGGGTCTGTGGCGGGCAGGGAGGCATAGTGAGGTAGGGGGACTGCTGGGCGAAGTGGCAGGGCTTGTGTAGGTGTCTGCTCTGGGTCTCCATGGAGCAGAGGTGAAAAACGGGTGTTTGGGGGTGTTGTAGGGGCGCCAAAAGGCGTTTGGAGCGGGTTTTGGGGTGAATTCACAGAAGAGGGAGACCTGAAGCCTCTGCCTCTCCCTCTACCTCTAGACGAAGAGGAAGACATAGAGAAGGGTCCTGAACCGACAGGAGGAAGTAGGGTGTGTTGGGGGGTTGCTGGGCCCTGGAGGGGGTCCCTGGCGGAGGGGGGTGGGAAATCGAGCAGAACTTCTGCAGTTCTGGTCGGATCCGAGCGAACGAGAGGGCGATCGAACGGGCGCGCTGAGGCGGTTCCAAAAAGCCCGGGGTCGAGCTAATCGGACGAAAACTGGTGGAGTTATGACAAAATGCAGATTGCCAAAGTTTGGTGAGGTTTTTGTTGTTGGGGGGGAAAAGAGGGGTAAAACAGCGAATTCGACAACAACTTTTGCAAATCGAGAGCAACCTCAACGTACAATAGCAGGATCGAACCAGGGCAGCGAGCTGATTCCGAATAATCAAAAATCTCGTTAATCGGAGTAGAATTGGTGGAGTTGTGACCAAAAAGTCACTTTGGCGTTGTTGTTGTCGGTGGTACAGCTCAAGAGTGGCTTGATAGGAAAATCATCAGAAGCAAAAACAAAAGTGGCAACAGGGAAATCAGACCATCCCTCCTCACCTCAGACATAGAAGGAGCATTCAACTGCGTAATCCACTCACAAATGCTCCACATTCTCCAACATTACACATTCCCCAACTGGGTCACCAACTGGTACAGAGAGTTCAACAACAATCGTACCATCTCTTTCTCCTTTAATCAACAAAAAGAGAATCCCAAACCATTCCCGCAAGGCCTTCCACAAGGTTCACCAATCTCATCCATTGCATTCACCATATAAAGTACAGCCCTAGATGCCGCACCGTCCCCCTCAAACCTCCAACATTCCTCCATCTACATAGACGACGATGCCCTCCTGCAAGGAGCCTTCAGCACCAAATTTGCCAACATCACCCTGCAAAACAGATTCACGGAAAAAATTAACAGGGCCAAATATCTCAACATCAACTATTCACCCCCCAAAACGGAACTCATACAATTCCTCACAAAAACCACGGCCAGAAAACTGGACGTCTCACTCACCATACCGTCAATCAATCTTGAAATATTACCATCGCAGGTAATCAAATCACTTGGTATACACATCGACGATAAACTTTCATTCCTCCCACAAACGGATAAAGCCTCCAACCGACTCAGAGCAATCACACAACGCCTAAGCACCATGGCCAAAGCACACAACCTCACCCCGTCCAACCTTCATCAACTCATCAATGCTCTAGCTATACCCAACCTCCTATGGGGCTCACCCCTCTGGTGGACAGGCAAACATAATCTCTTGGAAAGAATCAAACCAGCCTATCATTCACTCGCCAGACTAATTACAGGTCTTCCACGGCGAACCAAACTTGAAAAGTTACTGGCAGAAGCTGCCCTTCTACCATTAAATTTTCTATTAGACATGCACACACAAAAATACGCCATCAGAATCCTAAAAACAGGACCTCACAACCCAGCCTTCCTTCCCCTGCTCAAATTATTACCACAAAACCAGGAATACCAAGGAACTGGACTCAAACGCATCGCCTCACTCCTCACACCCCTGCTTCAATATTCACCACCCATCGAAAATCTTCTTCCTCCTTCCCTACCAACGTACCTCACATCCGAAAATATCCTCATATCCCCCAAATCGAAAGATGAAACAGCCCAAGAACACAAATCCTGGATTGGTACATTAGAAAACGCCTGGCTTCTATACTCTGATGGCTCTAAAGCTGAAGACGGAACCACTTTGGTAGCAGCACACCTAATCCACATTCGCTACGGCATTGAAACACAAAGCCTTTCACATCAATGCAACATCGCACACCATGCCGAAAATGAAGATGCAGAAATTCATGGCATACAAGAAGCCATCCATCTACTCGTCAATCATATTATACACTCCACCCCAGTCTTCCTTTGCGTAGACAATCAAAACGCCCTATTGGCGCTAACAGGCGCAACCACAGCCAACAGAGAATATCTCTGGCACACCCTCACCAGCATACAAACCCTACAAGCAATCGGCTGCCAAGTGATGGGCAAATGGACCCTGTCACACACAGGCATCACGGGAAATAAAATAGCAGATCGCCTAGCCAAAGAAGCCTACCACCTATCTCCATGCAAATGGACGCGAACCACATTAAACTGGCTATCTCTCCAACCACGCAAAACCCTAAATCAAAAATGAGTTCCCCCACATCCTCATTCTAAACGATTAAATTCAAAAATTGCTCAACTGCCACTACACCGCGCAAAAAGAATCAGGAAAGTCAGAAACAAACTTTCCAAAGCTGATCATTTGCCGGGGCAACCCCCCACCACCTGTCAATGCGGAGAAGAAGATTCTACTAAACACCGCATCCTGTCCTGCCCACTCTATACTATTGAAAGAGCCTCGTTCTTTGAACAACGGGATATTAAATGGGATTTTCTTTTTGAAAATGATTTAAATATAGCGAATTGTTTTTCTTTTATGAATGCGCTTGATATTTGAAATTGTTTTTATGTTGTTAGTGTTGTTCAGTTTTGTTTTATTTTGTTTTGTTTTTGTTTTTGTTTTGCGTTTTGGTTTTGTTTTTAGGGGAGATTTTAGCGATGGAGGTTGAGGCGATATACTATGTATCAGGGCCGTATAAAAATAAATAAATAAATACACATACGGATTAGACTGAACTGCGCCGTGCATGTAGGACTGCAGTGTGCAGAACTATGCCGGTGGTTCATAGAGTCTAGAGTGGTCAGATTGCTAATGGAGGTGTGGCAGCTCTTGAAGCATAGCCCCCGGAAGTACGGAAGGTCTTCCGGAGTAGAACACCAGTCCATTTGGCAATGGGACTCCGGGTCAAACCCAGTCCCCCACTAGAGCACGGAAGAGCGAGGACTGCGGAACGCAGGTGTTAAATACATCGCGAATGTTCCACCATGCTGCTCTGTTCTTCAAGCGATAGTTAAGCCCTTAAGATTCTTGAGTAGTTTGCATGAAAGAATCGGATTCTGAACCTGATCTATATCCATTTCGCAACAGCCGTACACCTAGCCTACCTAGGCCTACCCCTGTTACAATAGGCCCAAAGCATGCGATGGTGAAGGACGATAGAAAACTGATGAATACCCTGAAAGTGGTGTGAGATGGAACATGACTGTGTGGAGGATTTCTGATTATAAAAACTGTTTGAGTATTTCCCTATGATTTTACCCTGTCGATTGATATTCCGTTCGTTTCTACTGTTTGGTAGAACTTTGAGATAAAAATTGTTATTTCCTCTTTTGTTATTTTCCTTTTGTTATTTTTTTTTGATTTATGTTTCTTCTGTTTTTCGCAATGGGATATCTGATGTGGATATCTACTAATTAGTTAGTTCATGTTCGCGGAGGATTTTCCTTTGTTAATTATTGTGCGGTCATGGGGTTTCCTTTCACTGTATGCCATATCTGTTACGGATTTATGCAATATGAGCAATAAATAAATAATGATTGGAACTCAGTGAATGGCAACCTTGTGCCAGGACTCCTGTTTGGAGAGAAAGAGAGCTTTCTCATCACTTTCCTTCACAACTTTCTCAATGGTGGCCTTGTGCAGGTCAAAGTCAGTATTGGTGAATCCATTGCGAGTTTAAAGCAAGAGGTTGGCTTTCAGGTTCCAGGAGATTCCTGAGATCTGGAGGCTTTCTGGTGCTTTGGCAGTCAGGAGTTCTTTGTTGATGGTGTTGCGCAGGACAAGGAGGTTGAGGCTTTCTTCTTTCTGATCACCACTGCGTTGGACAATCATGTTCTTGGTGAGTTCTGGGGTTGGGGTTGTGGGAGTGTCAGTGTTGGCCTTCGCAAGCTTTCCATCTTTCGCCACAGTGGCCCAAGTCTTTGGTGCAAGGCACACCGACAACAACAACGCCAAAGTGACTTTTTGGTCACAACTCCACCAATTCTACTCCGATTAACGAGATTTTCGATTATTCGGAATCAGCTCGCTGCCCTCGTTCGATCCTGCTATTGTACGTCGAGGTCGCTCTCGATTTGCAAAAGTTGTTGTCGAATTCGCTATTTTACCCCTCTTTTCCCAAAAACCACACCAAATCCTGAGATATTGCAAAACCTCATATCTCCACCAACACTACTCCGATTGACTCGACCCCGGGCTTTCTGGAGTCCCCTCACTGTGCTCGTTCAATCGCCCTCTCGTTCGTTCGGATCCGAGCAGATTTGCAAAAGTTGTTGACACTTCCTGCTCCCACCCTCTCCCACCCGCCAGGGACCCCCCCATACACCCCACCTCTCCCTGTCGGTTCAGGACCCTCTATGTCTTCCTCTTCGTCTAGAGGCAGAGGGAGAGGCAGAGGCTTCAGGTCTCCCTCTTCTGTGACTAGCTCATTCCAAAACTCGCTCCAAATGCCCTTTGGCGCCCCTACAACACCTCCAAACACCCGTTTTTCGCCTCTGCTCCATGGAGACCCGGAGCAAACACCTACCCAAGCCCTGCCACTTCGCCCAGCAGTCCCCCTATCCCACTATGCCTCCCTGCCCGCCACAGAGCCCACAGAGAGTGGCTCTGTCCTCCTGGAAGAGTCAGACTCTGACATGACGGACACTGAGGGACCCCTCACCTTCTCTACCACCCTACCTCCAGTCATCCAGATGGATGATTCTAACAGCAATTTGGATCGCCTTGGTGCTTATTTATTTATTTATTTATTTATTGTTCATACTCGCATGCATCCGAAACGGATATGGCGTACAGCAGAAGAAAACCCAATAGGAACATAAAAGAAAACAAAACAAAACTAACTAATCCTCCACCAGTTCCAACTCAGCCTCTTCTAGGCTCGTCATCAGTGAATGTGTTAATACCCCAATCTAGTGACTCCCTCTCACAGTGTCAAGACTACCCTGGGCATTCTTCCTTTACCATCGCTTGCTTTGTGCCTATAGCACTCCTTCCACCAGGTCCGAAGACCCCTGAAGGTTGGATACATCAATAAGGGTGGGGTGTAACTTAAGTTACCATGCGATCCTGACGTTCGCTGGCACTAAGTCTGGCTTGGGTGAGTTTGAGGCAACCAGAGAAGTTACCACGATGCGGTTCGTTACAGTTCTTGCAACGGATGATGGTGTGGAGGCAGGGAGCTCCCTTGATGGTGCAAGAGGAGGTTGCGCAGGAGTGGGAGAATGCTGTATGAGGCCTAGCACAGATGTTGCAGAAGGGTGTCTTGCTGGTACAGCGTTGTTCTGGGTGGCCAAAGGCCAGGCAGGTAGTGCATTGGGTGTCTGGCCCAAAGCGAAGGTATTTGGTGACTTTGTGGCGAAGTCCAAACATGGAGAGCCCTCTCTCAAGGGCAGTGGTGGCAGGCTGCTTCCCCACAATGGTGAGAACCGTGGAGGATGCCTGTTTCCCCTCTCTCTGCTCAGGTCTGGTGAGCCAGCGGGGGTCGCGGAGTAGGGTGGTGCCTGGGTTGAACTGCTCAACCTCAGATCTGATTTGCTGGAAACCCTCTTCGCCAGAGGGGATGGAGGTGGGAATGTTGTGCACAACAACTTGGGTCAGGACATCAGCAAAAAGGGATGCCCGCCTGGGCGCGATGGGCAAGAACCTGGGCGTGGCCCCAACGCTCAGTACGCCTGCTTGCGTCCAGCTGCGTCCATAAGTCTAGTACGCCCATACGTTCGTTCTATTGCTCGCCCCAGCACGTTGGTATGCCTAGTACGGCCATACGCTTGCTCTATAGCTCGCCCTAGTACGTCCATACGCCCATGCGCCCACATACGCCCACGGCCACACGCCCACACGCCCACATACGCCTATGCGCCCATACGCTTGCTCTATTGCTCGCCTCAGCATGCATAGACGCCTAGTAGGCCCATACAATCGCTCTATCATACGCCCAACCACTCTATCATATGCCCATGCGCCCACATACGCCCTTGCGCAGCCCAATTGCTCTATCATACGCCCATGCGCCCATATACTGTCTCCTGGCCGCAAATTCAGCCAAGTCGAAACCCTAACCCTCGGTTACCTGAACCTCCTAGGCTCATCATGACCTCACACGCGCCTTCCGCCAGCAATTCCCTTATATCAACCACACACCCCACCTCCTGCTCGCCTCCCACCTCTCCCCCTCCCCCCTCTCCACCTCCCGCTTGCCCCACCTCTCCAATCCCCACTTCTTACCTGTCAATCGACTGTGCTAACATGCTGTACTATAGAGTCAATTCAGGAGTCAATTTGGAGGCTTAGAAACAGCCGATTCGGAGTCAATTCGGGAGTCAATTCGGAGTCTATTGAGCAGCCAATTCGGAGTCTATTCAGGAGCCTATTCAGGAGCCTATTCCGCAGTCAATTCGGAGCCTATTCGGGAGTCGATTCGGAGTCTATTCAGGAGCCTATTCAGCAGTCAATTCAGGAGTCGATTCGGAGACTCGGAAACAGCCAATTCGGAGTCTATTCAGGAGTCAATTCGGCAGTCAATTCAGCAGGATTCGGAGGCTCAGAAATAGCCGATTCGGGTCAATTCAGGAGTCAATTCAGGAGTCAATTTGGCAGTGGATTCGGAGGCTCGGAAACAGCCTATTCGGAGGCAGGAAAGCACGGGATTCGGAGTCTATTCGGGAGTCAATTCAGCAGGATTCGGAGACTTAGAAACAGCCGATTCGGACTCGATTGAGGAGTCAATTCAGCAGTGGATTCAGCAGGATTCGGGGGCTTAGAAACAGCCGATTCAGAGTCTATTTGGGAGTCTATTCGGCAGTCAATTCGGCAGTCAATTCAGCAGGATTCGGAGTCTATTTGGGAGTCTATTCGGCAGTCAATTCAGCAGGATTCGGAGTCTATTTGGGAGTCTATTCGGCATTCAATTCAGCACGATTCGGAGGCTTAGAAACAGCCGATTCGGAGTCTATTTAGGAGTCAATTCGGCAGTGGATTCAGCAGGATTTGGAGGCTCAGAAACAGCCGATTCAGGGTCAATTCAGGAGTCAATTCGTGAGTCAATTCAGAGGCAGGCAGACAGCTGACTCGGAGGCTGCTTGGGAGGTTGCTTGGGAGTCGATTTGGAGGCAGCTGGATCAGAGTGGAAGCAAGATAATGGGTGGAATTGCGTCCTACATGTACATAGAGCAGAATAGACTTTTAGTGCCATACAAAGCAGCGTGACAAGCAGCGTGACATCGTACGCCCAATGCGCCCAATGCACCCATGGGAGGCTGTACGTCCAGTATGTCAGGCTCGGATTTTCCAGGCCTGCGCCTGGGCGTGGACGAGGCAGGTCCTATGTCCAGCACGCCCAGCGCGCCCAGACGTACGCCATACTAGACGATGCGCCTAACGCAGTGCCTAAAAAAAATCCGAGCCCAGTGCGCCCAGTGCGCCTACTGCTCTAGGCGCGACTGGACGCAGACCGGGCTTTTTGCTGATGGACTGCTTCCTTCTCCAAGCTGTTGGCATTGGGAATGGTGTTGCGAATAACTTCCTCAAGCTTCTGTCTTTGCTTAAGGAGGAAGTCAGAGGTGGTGGAGGTGACAGCAATGAGCTGCACATGGTGAGCTGGTGTGAATCGCACCTCTGCAATCAATGGCCTTTCCAGGGCAGCATTGACTGCATTGCGAATGAGGAGTGGGGTGATGTCATCAGGAATGGTTAGACCATTCCTGGTAATGATGAGAGTACGGTCGCGTTTTGGGGGGTTTGCTGGTGTTTTGGTAGGTTTGGAGGCCTTGCTGGCGGGTCTAGGAGCCCTTTTTGAGGCAACCTGAGCCCAGGAGGTGGTGGCTGGCGGGGGAGCAGTTGCTGGAGGTAGGGGGAGGTTGGCAGAGGTCAGAATGGTTGTGAGGGTCCGTTTCTGTTCCAAGTCTGCTACCTTGGAGGTGAGGGTAGCCACCTTTTCCACTAGAGCTTGGTCGTTGTGGAAGGTAGGGGCTGGTGGGGGTGTATTGATGGCTTTTTCAAACTGTTTGACGCGTTTTGTAAGTGCTTTGATGAGCCTGTTCTGCTCATCCATCACTGTGAAGAGGGAGGGGTTGTAGTTCTCCCCAGTACCAATGGCACCAAGGCAATCCAAATTGCTGTTAGAATCATCCATCTGGATGACTGGAGGTAGGGTGGTGGAAAAGGTGAGGGGTCCCTCAGTGTCCGTCATGTCAGAGTCAGACTCTTGCAGCAGGACAGAGCCACTCTCTGTGGGCTCTGTGGCGGGCAGGGAGGCATAGTGAGGTAGGGGGACTGCTGGGCGAAGTGGCAGGGCTTGAGTGGGTGTTTGCTCTGGGTCTCCATGGAGCAGAGGCGAAAATCGGGTGTTTGGGGGTGTTGTAGGGGCGCCAAAGGGTGTTTGGAGCGAGTTTTGGGGTGAGCTGGTCACAGAAGAGGGAGACCTGAAGCCTCTGCCTCTCCCTCTGCCTCTAGACGAAGAGGAAGACATATAGGGGTCCTGAACCGACAGGAGGAGGTGGGGTGTATGGGAGGTGTTGCTGTGGGGCCCTGGGGGGGTCCCTAGCGAAGTGGGAGGGGGTGGGAGAAGCAGGAAGTGTCAACAACTTCTGCAAATCTGCTCCGATCCGAACGAACGAGAGGGCGATCAAACGGGCACAGTGAGGGGACTCCAGAAAGCCCGGGGTCGAGCCAATCGGAGTAGTATTGGTGGAGATATGAGGTTTTGCAAATTCTCAAAATTTGAGGTGTAGGGGGGAAAAGAGGGGTAAAACAGCGAATTCGACAACAACTTTTGCAAATCGAGAGCGATTTCGACGTACAATAGCAGGATCGAACGGGGGCAGCGAGCTGATTCCGAATAATCAAAAATCTCGTTAATCGGAGTAGAATTGGTGGAGTTGTGACCAAAAAGTCACTTTGGCGTTGTTGTTGTTGGTATCGCGAATGGTGGATCGCCTTGGTGCCATTGGCACTGGGGAGAACTACAACCCCTCCCTCTTCGCAGTGATGGATGAGCAGAACAGGCTCATCAAAGCATTCACAAAACGCGTCAAACAGCTTGAAAAAGCCATCAATACACCCACCAGCCCCTACTTTCCACAACGACCCAGCTCTAGTGGAAAAGGTGGCTACCCTCACCTCCAATGTTGCAGACCTGGAACAGAAACGGACCCTTACAACCATTCTGACCTCCATCAGCAAAAAAAAAATTGCGCCCAATAGGTACATATTCCACCCAACCGCCTGCCATGCCCGGGCGCCACTTGCTGCCTGCTGCAATTTCCCCAGGCGGCACTTGCTGCCTGCAACGCTTTCAGGCGACCTCCTACCATCGGGCAGCGCAGGGTGGCAGCTTGGGTACTTAGCAAATTTTGGATCAAATTTTTTTAAGTCCCTGAAAACTTGGGAGTTAGCAAAATTTAATACACTCGCCTCCCAGGCACTTAGCGATTTTCAAAAATCTGGAAGTTGCTTAGTCATCACTTTGTAGTCGCCATGTCATCGCTTAGTCGTCGCCAAAGCAACGCCTAGTAAGACAGCAATCTCCACTTCCCCCTATTCCTTCCCGTCCTTCCTTCTATTGCTTCCCCCTATTCCTTCCCACCCATTCTCAACCTCACTGTACCGCTGACAACGTGACTTTTAGGCTCAAAGTGCGAAGCTCTGCTAGCAAAGAACCTCCCAGGTAACGTCTTGATTCCGTTTATTTGACTCCCGCTGATATGCCTCCTAGACTCGCTTTGATCCGCTGCTTCAGCTTCCTCTGCCTCCGCCGGCTGCCTCCTTCGCTGCTTCAACCTAAGCGAGCTCAGGAGACAGCTCAATTGACTGATCGATTCGCTGCCTCCGCCTCTGCAGCCTCCGCCATAAAGTCGATCTGCTGCCTGAGCTTCCTGAGCTTTCGCCAGCTCCTGGAGGTCGTTGATTCGCTGCCTGGGCTTATGCAGCCTCCGCCATATGGTCAATTTGCTGCCTGGGCTTCCGCAGCCTTAGTCAATTGATTAATTCGCTGCCTGCGCCAATAGGTCAATTCACTGACTGAGCTTCCACTGCCTCAGCCAATTGATCGATTCGCTGCAGCAGCCTCTGCTGCCTGAGCCTGAGCCTGCGCCCTTAGGTCGATTCACTGCCAGAGCTTCCGCTTCCTGCGCCATATGGTCGATCCGCTGCCTGAGCCTGCGCCTGCGCCTGAGCCTGCACCAATAGGTCAATTCGCTGGCTGAGCTTCTGCTTCCTGCACCATATGGTCGATCCGGTGCCTGAGCCTGAGCCTGAGCCTGCGCCTGCGCCAATAGGTCAATTTGCTGCCTGCCTCTGGCAGGTCGTCGACTCACTGCTGCAGCTTCCACAGAAGCCAGTTTAGCTGTGCCCTGGATATTTGTACATAGATATATAGATAGATACATAGAATAAAGCAATTGTAAATGATATTGGTTCCACCATACAAGTGATTCCCGAATATTCCAGGCCCTACTATAGAAATCCATTCTACAGGGCGAACTGCTGCCAAAATCCTGCGGCAGCGAGGGACCACACGCATCCAGAAGCAGCCCACTGCACCACTTGCTACAGGAGGAAACGACCTCTTCCCGGCGGTCAAAGGTCTAGAAACCATGGCTCTAGGGCACGCCGAGATGTTGCAGCAACCTAACAGAAGGGTAACATTCCGCCTGACCACCTAGACCTCCAGGCGGCAGGGGTAGCTTTATCAATTTTTGATGATGCTCTGCCAACCTCCCCCCACCTCCCCCACCAGCCACCACCTCCTGGGCTCAGGTTGCCTCTAAAAGGGCTCCTAGACCCGCCAGCAAGGCCTCCAAGCCTACCAAAACACCAGCAAACCCCCCAAAACGCGACTGTACTCTCATCATCACCAGGAATGGTCTACCCATTCCTGATGACATCACCCCACTCCTCATTCGCAATGCAGTCAATGCTGCCCTGGAAAGGCCATTGATTGAAGAGGTGCGATTCACACCAGCCTACATCAGCAAAAAAATTGATTGTCGCCCGGTCCGCCCAATGCATCAGGCGACTGGGGCGGTCAGGGCGGAATATAGCCCTCCCTCAGGCTGTAAATTTTGCCCTTCACGTCTGGGCGACAGCTTACTAGAGGTCGGGATGGGGGCGCGCTAGGTTCAGGAGGCTATTCTCTGGGCGGCCACGGAGGGTAGACGAGCGTCTGGAAGACAGCAGGGGGAGAGCAGTGCACCCACAGAATCACATTTTCAGCAGGTCACCTTGTGGTCTAGTTTGAATGCTTTTGCCCATCTGCTTGTTTACAATTGTTCTATTATTTCTATATAGCTCTATATGTACATGTATCTGTTCTTCATATCCAAGGAGTAGAGGGGAGGGGAGTGGAGGCAGTGGAGGCTCCTGCAGCGAATTGACCATATGGCGCAGGCAGCGGAAGCTGCTGCAGCAAATTGATCAATTGACTGAGGCGGCGGAAGCTCAGGCAGCGGATCGACCATATGGCGCAGGCAGGGGAGGCTGCTGCAGCGAATTGACTAATTGGCGGAGGAGGAGGAAGCTCAGGCAGCAAATTGACCATATGGCGGAGGTGGAGGAAGCTCAGGCAGCGGATCGACGACCTCCAGGAGGCGGCAGAAGCTCAGGCAGCGAATTGACCATATGGCGGAGGCTGCAGAGGCTCAGGCAGCAAATTGACCATATGGCAGAGGCAGCAGAGGCAGCGGCAGCGAATTGACCAATTGGCGGAGGCGGAGGAAGCTCAGGCAGCGGATCGATGACCTCCAGGAGGCTGCAGAGGCTCAGGCAGCGATGTTATACCTATGGCTATAGGCGTGCAGTGGTCTCCCTGTTACCCTACCTTCCATTTGGTCACCTTCCCGTCTTCGTTGGACCCCTCTGTGGCTGCCTATTGACTTCCCAGCCTATTCCCAGGCAGTTACCCTGCCTTCCCCGGCTACCCGACCGTTACCCTGCCTTCGGTTGCACTGCTGGCAGTGCTGGATCGAGAAGGGTGGACACCTGCAAAATTTCCGCGTCCCGGACACTAAAAGTAACCCCTTGGTCATCAACGGCGCCCTTCTCGCGGAACGTGACCCGGAGGGTATGTATGAGAAGTCTTCACAGGGCAACTTGGGGCGCCGAGTCACGTGGGCTATTCGGATTAGTCATCAGAGGTCTCCTGCCCGCGCTACGGGGCTCCAAACACCAGCTGTCGCAACAAAACGATATCGTGTAACCACCTACTCGATCGGGCAAACGCAACTGTCGCAACCGTATCATTGCCACGTCAAACCGAGGCGATCTGAGGATTACTGAACAAGGGGTAAGCGTTGGAAGTTGGAGATATCGGCTTCGCCAATAGGATGTCAAATAAATGGATAAGCAAGTTAGTTCAATTTGTAATAGTAGATAGTTTAGTCTGTCGACCCAAGCTACAAAAAACACACAGTAGTAAAGAGGACGGGATATAAATACTCTTGCATTGGACGTCAATTCTGAGTCGATCATCATCGAGGAAGAACAATATCATGGATAGGGTCAGGCACAGGTGCGGTGTTAAGGATTAGTCATTGTATTATTTCGTTGTGTTTCTTTGTGATTCGGTTGGGTTGCCTTGAATGGTTGAGTCATGGATGAGTCATAGAAAGGGGAAGATTGGGTATATAAGCGATGGATTTCCGCGATTGTGATTGTTCTTTTCTTTCTTTCCTTAAGCAACGTTTCTTCTTCTCTCCGCGACGCAAACCTTCGGGCGCGCGTTCGTGAGGAAGTTCACGCCTGAACTTCTCCCTCCTCAATGATAGTACCTTTTCGCTAAAGGATTGCTTCTACTATCCCACCGTTTTCTCCGTCGTTTGAGCGTTCTGTCAACGTCGATATCACCTCTGGTCACTGTTGAAGTGTTGCCATCAAACTCACGATGTTCCTGTGTTAAGCGATCACAACCACGCCTCAACACCACTCACGAATCGTTCATTCGTTTCGCCAGAGTGGTACCATTACAACAGGATTCACTACGTGAATCCATCCCCGTTTGAACGGAGAATTTAACTATTCTCCATCCCCGTCTACACGAGAGAAACGTTCGCGTCCTTTCTCTCACCCCATCTTCGATCCCCTCTCACCTTGGTGTTGAGGGAACCCGTTTGACCCTGACAAGTCACGGCATTTGCCGCATGACACGTCACCCCATCCCCGCTGAGTTAACCTCGGTTAACTCACCCCATCCACTGCGCCACACCAGTTCGTCTGTGTGGTCTACCTTTCTTCGTTTCCCCTTCTTGCATTTTGTTTTCCATCATAGTACCCATGGGATCGTATTTGGACTCAATCTGCAATTTCACTTCTTCGCTGAGACTACTATGACATGTCTATCATAGTACCTTTTTTTGATCGTATTTAGCGGTCTTAGCTAGTCTCATACATTCCTACAGCCGTGGTCACTCATGACCTACCCCTCCTCAGTTGGGATACTTCAATCCCACCCTTCATCGATATGGTCGCAAGCAGACCTTAAACCATTCCAGTCATTAGAGGACACGCTGGGACTTTAAACCAGAAGACCACCCGCTATTACCGAGGGAGTTTACTCCCTCACCCTATCGCCGACCAACCTTCGCTCTTGGTCAAAAATCATTCTCGACAAACAGTCTAACACTTCGCCAGTGTTCCAGACTCCCCTCCTTGACGTCGCTTCTCTTCTTTTGGCCTGCCCTGTAACGGGATGTGCGGTTGGTACTCGGACCATAGGTACTGTAGTAAGTTGAGTTGTTTGTATTCTGTGGTGTAGGTTTTGGGTTTCCGTGGCTGGATTTCCTTTTCTCCTACGTTTATGTTGTTTTTTTTCTCTCGGGGGAGCTACGATGATGGCCTGCGCTGTAACGCGATGTGCGGTTAGTAGTGTACCATAATTACTGTAGTTAGTCGTAGTGTGTTGGTGCGCCATAAGCATTTAGTTGCTTCAGTGCGAAATAAAATACTTTACCTTTACCTTTCTTACTTTACTTCTACCCTACTGTTATAGAAATATCATCTCTGTTTCTACCTCAGAAACATCATCGTCGCTGTCGCTGTGACCCCCCAGAATCACCTCGATTCTTACCCTACGTGAGGCCTGTGGAAAACACTGTATTATCATTGTAGCGAAGTCTCTTTCAAGTAGCACTGCTCACCTTTGGGGATACCGAAGGGCTTGACGAAACCTCGCTCCCTGAGAAACGAGCCTTATCAATATTATTTGGTTACCAACATACTTTGTTCCGTGATAAATTCTCCATCGTATCGAGTTGTTTAGCATAGCTTCGCGCTTCAACACTCGTGTCCTTCCTATTGAGAAAGTTCTTTCAACGGAACAGCCCTGACCCTTATCTCGCTCAAACTATTGTTGCCTTTGTGCGGTTCATAAGAAGTTGTCAGGACGTGCGCTCGGGTATTGTGCTACGGATAGTAGCCGGTCGAGTTACAGAGTCTAGAGAGCTATCTAAAGCTACGCTAAGAATTCAGTAGTGGTGCGAAGTACCGGTCTTACAAGCGAATCGACCATATGGTGGAGGCTTCAGAGGCTGCAGCAGCGGATCGACCATGTGGCGGAGGCAGCGGAAGCTCAGGCAGCGGATCGATCAATTGACTGAGGCAGCAGAAGCTCAGGCAGCAAATCGACCATATGGTGCAGGCAGCGAATTGACCAATTGGCGGAGGCGGAGGAAGCTCAGGCAGCCGATTGACGACCTCCAGGAGGCGGCGGAAGCTCAGTCAGCGGAAGCTGCTGCAGCTGAAGCTCAGGCAGCGGATCGACCATATGGCGCAGGCAGCGGGAGCTGCTGCAGCTGTGGCGGAGGCGGCGGAAGCTCAGGAAGCGGATCGACCATATGGCGGAGGCAGCGGAGGCTGCAGCAGCAAATTGAACATATGGCGGAGGTGGAGGAAGCTCATGCAGCGAATCGACCATATGGCGGAGGCAGTGGAGGCTGCAGCAGCGAATCAAACATATGGCGGAGGCGGAGGAAGTTCGGCAGCGAATTGAGGACCTCCAGGAGGCGGCAGAAGCTCAGGCAGCGAATTGACCATATGGCGCAGGCAGTGGAAGCTGCTGCAGCTGTGGCGGAGGCAGCGGAGGCTGCAGCAGTGAATCGATCAATTGACTGAGGCAGCAGAAGCTCAGGCACCGAATCGACCATATGACACAGGCAGCAAATCGACCATATGGCGGAGGCAGCAAATCGATCTGCATGTAGAGCTCGCTTAGGCGGAAGCAGAGGAAGCTGAAGCAGTGGATCAAAGCGAGTCTAGGAGGCATATCAGCGGGAGTCAAATAAACGGAATCGAGACGTTACCTGGGAGGTTCTTTGCAAGCAGAGCTCGTTGCTTCGCACTTAAATGTCACCATGTCAGTGGTACAGCGAGGTTGAGAATGGGTGGGAGGGAATAGAGGATGGGTGGAGGAATAGGGGATGGGTGGGAGGGAATAGGGGGAAGCAATAGTAGGAAGGACCATCAGCAAAAAAATTAATTGTCACCCAGTGTGTTTTGGTCTTCAGGTGCATCCTGATCTTCTGGAAGGCCACATTCCTTCAGAAGTACCAGGTGCAATTTTTCACTTTTAGTATGTTATCATTCAGCCTAATCCGGTAACAATATTTTTGGCACCCAGTATCATTTTGGCACCCAGTGCATCCTGATCTTCTGGAAGGCCACATTCCTTCAGAGGCACAAATTTGGAACCGACAACAACAACGCCAAAGTGACTTTTTGGTCACACCTCCACCAGTTTTACTCCGATTGCGCTACTTTTTGATTATTCGGACTCGCCTCGCTGCCCTCGTTCATTCCTGCTATTGCACATCGAAATCGCTCTCGATTTGCAAAAGTGGTTGTTGAATTCGCTGTTTTACCCCTCTTTCACCCCCTACACCTCAAATCTCGAGATCTTGCAAGACCTCATAACTCCACGAGTTTTCGTCCAATTAGCTCGACCCCAGGCTTTTTGGACTCCCCACAGCACGCCGTTCGATCGCCCTCTCGTTCGTTCGGATCGGAGCAGATTTGCAGAAGTTGTTGACACTTCCTGCTCCTCCCAACCCCTCCCCCCCGCCCGGGACCCCCCATACACCCTACCTCCTCCTGTCGGTTCATGAACCCCCTCCATGTCTTCCTCTTCATCCAGAGGCAGATTTATTTATTTTATTTATTTATTGTTCATACTTGCATGCATCCGAATCGGATATGGCGTACAATAAGAGAAAACCCAACAGGAACGAAAAGAAACAAAAAAAACTAACTAAACCCTCCACCAGTTCCATCTCAGCCTCTCTCAGGCTCATCGTCAGTTAATATGATAAGGAAAGACAAGTGACTACCCGAAGATCTCAACCTGTTCCTTTTCCCTTCACCATCGCATGTTTTGGGCCTATAGCCCTCCTTCCACTGAATCCTAAGACCCCTGAAGGCTGGTTAAATCATAACAGGTAGGGAAAAACTTAAACAACCATGCAATCCTGACGTTCGCTGGCCCTAAGTCTTGCTTGAGTGAGTGTGAGGCAACCAGAAAAGTTACCACGATGCGATTCGTTACAGTTCTTGCAACGGATGATAGTGTGGAGGCAGGGAGCTCCCTTGATGGTGCAAGAGGAGGTTGCGCAGGAGTGAGAGGATGCTGTATGTGGCCCAGCACAGATGTTGCAGTAAGGGGTTTTGCTGGTACAGCGTTGTTGTGGGTGGCCAAAGGCCAGGCAGGTGGTGCATTGAGTGTCTGGCCCAAAGCGAAGGTATTTGGTGACTTTGTGGCGAAGTCCAAACATGGAGAGCCCTCTCTCAAGGGCAGTGGTGGCAGGCTGTTTCCCCACAATGGTAAGAACCATGGAGGATGCCTGTTTCCCCTCTCTCTGCTCAGGTCTGGTGAGCCAGCGGGGGTCGCGGAGTAGGGTGGTGCCTGGGTTGAACTGCTCAACCTCAGACCTGATCTGCTGGAATCCCTCTTCGCCCGAGGGGATGGAGGTGGGGACATTGTGCACAACAACTTGGGTAAGGATGGCTTCCTTTTCCATGCTGGTGGCATTGGGAATAGTGGTGCGAACAACTTCCTCAAGCTTCTGTCTTTGCTTGAGGAGGGAGTCAGAGGTAGTGGAGGTAACAGCAATGAGCTGCACATGGGGGGCAGGAGTGAATCGCACCTCTGCAATCAATGGCCTTTCCAGGGCAGCATTGACTGCATTGCGAATGAGGAGTGGGGTGATGTCATCAGGAATGGGTAGACCATTCCTGGTGATAATGAGGGTTCTGTCACGTTTTGGAGGCGCTGTAGGTTGTTTGGAAGGCTTTGGGGCCTTGTTGGCGGGTCTGGAAGCCTTTTTAGAGGCAACCTGAGCCCAGGAGGTGGTAGCTGGCGGAGGAGCAGGTGCTGGAGGTAGGGGGAGGTTGGCAGAGGTCAGAATTGTTGTGAGTGTCCGTTTCTGTTCCAGGTCTGCAACCTTGGAGGTGAGGGTGGCTACCTTTTCCACTAGAGCTGGGTCATTGTGGAAGGTAGGGGCTGCTGGGGGTGTAAGGATAGCTTTTTCAAGCTGCTTGACGCGTTTGGTGAGTGCCTTGTTATACCTATGGCTATAGGCGTGCAGTGGTCTCCCTGTTACCCTACCTACGTAGGGAGTTACCCTACCTTCCATTTGGTCACCTTCCCGTCTTCGTTGGACCCCTCTGTGGCTGCCTGTTGTGATATTGGCCTCCCCAGCCTATTCCCAGGCAGTTACCCTGCCTTCCCCGGTTACCCGGCCGTTACCCTGCCTTCAGCAGCGAGTGGATCGAGAAGGGGGGACACCCGCAAAATATCCGCGTCCCGGAGACTAAAAGTAACCCTTTGGTCGTCAACGGCGCCCTTCCCGCGGAACGTGACCCGGAGGGTATGTATGAGAGGTCTTCATAGGGCAACTTGGGGCGCCGAGTCACGTGGGCTATTCGGATTAGTCATCAGAGGTCTCCTGCCCACGCTATGGGGCTCCAAACACCAGCTGTCGCAACAAAACGATATCGTGTAACCACCTACTCGATCGGGCGAACGCAACCGTCGCAACCGTATCATCGCCACGTCGAACCGAGGCGATCTGAGGATTACTGAACGAGGGGTAAGCGTCGGAAGTTGGAGATATCGGCTACGCCGATAGGATGTCGGATAAATGGATAAGCGAGTTAGTTCAAATTGTAATAGTAGATAGTTTAGTCCGTCGACCCAAGCTACAAAGAACACACAGTAGTAAAGAGGACGGGATATAAATACTCTTGCATTGGACGTCAATTCTTCCTCGATCATCATCGAAGAAGAACGAGCCTTATCAATATTATTTTGTTACCAACATACTTTGTTCCGTAATAAATTCTCCATTGTATCGAGTTGTTTAGCATAGCTTCGCGCTTCAACACTCGTGTCCTTCCTATTGAGAAAGTTCTTTCAACGGAACAGCCCTGACCCTTATCTCGCTTAAACTATCGTTGCCTTTGTGCGGTTCATAAGAAGTTGTCAGGACGTGCGCTCGGGTATTGGGCTACGGATAGTAGCCAGTCGAGTTACAGAGTCTAGAGAGCTATCTAAAGCTTCGCTTAGAATTCAGTAGTGGTGCGAAGTACCGGTCTTACAGCCTTGATGAGCCTGTTCTGCTCATCTATCACTGCGAAGAGGGAGGGGTTGTAGTTCTCCCCAGTACCAATGGCACCAAGGCGATCCAAATTGCTGTTAGAATCATCCATCTGGATGACTGGAGGTAGGGTGGTGGAAAAGGTGAGGGGTCCCTCAGTGTCCGTCATGTCAGAGTCAGACTCTTCCAAGAGAACAGACCCACTGTCTGTACCAGTGGGGTCTGTGGCGGGCAGGGAGGCATAGTGAGGTAGGGGGACTGCTGGGCGAAGTGGCAGGGCTTGTGTAGGTGTCTGCTCTGGGTCTCCATGGAGCAGAGGTGAAAAACGGGTGTTTGGGGGTGTTGTAGGGGCGCCAAAAGGCGTTTGGAGCGGGTTTTGGGGTGAATTCACAGAAGAGGGAGACCTGAAGCCTCTGCCTCTCCCTCTGCCTCCAGACGAAGAGGAAGACATAGAGAAGGGTCCTGAACCGACAGGAGGAAGTAGGGTGTGTTGGGGGGTTGCTGGGCCCTGGAGGGGGTCCCTGGCGGAGGGGGGTGGGAAATCGAGCAGAACTTCTGCAGTTCTGGTCGGATCCGAGCGAACGAGAGGGCGATCGAACGGGCGCGCTGAGGCGGTTCCAAAAAGCCCGGGGTCGAGCTAATCGGACGAAAACTGGTGGAGTTATGACAAAATGCAGATTGCCAAAGTTTGGTGAGGTTTTTGTTGTTGGGGGGGAAAAGAGGGGTAAAACAGCGAATTCGACAACAACTTTTGCAAATCGAGAGCAACCTCGACGTACAATAGCAGGATCGAACGAGGGCAGCGAGCTGATTCCGAATAATCAAAAATCTCGTTAATCGGAGTAGAATTGGTGGAGTTGTGACCAAAAAGTCACTTTGGCGTTGTTGTTGTCGGTGGTGGTGTACGTGTTATCCAGAGGCAGAGGGAGAGGCAGAGGCTTTCAGTCTCCCTCTCCTGGCGCAATTTCGCCCTTCACCACCCCCACAACACCCACAGCACCTACCACACACCCCAATTCGCGACTTTCTGCTCTCCACCATGGAGATCCAAAGCAGACACCAACCCAGACCCTCCCACTGCGTCCTGCTGTTGCCCTTCAGGACTATGAGTCGCTCCCACTCCCTCTTGACTCTCAAGACCATGAGATGATAAAGTCTGAGTCTGAGCATGAGAGCATGGATGATTTCGTGGCTTCCACCCTCAACACCACCATCAAGATCGCAGATGCTGTGATCCAAATCGCCAGAGACCTCCACCAGTATCGCCTCTATGTGAAGCAACTGGAGAGAGAAATCAGACGCCTCCAGAAGGCAGCCAGGAACCCCCCACCTCCCCCTACCATCCACAACGACCCAGCACTTGTGGAAAAAGTAGCAACTCTCACAACCAAGGTGGCAGACTTGGAGCAGAAACGTGCTTTAACTAGCATTCTCTCTACAGCCAACCTTCCCCCACCTCCAGCAGCTGCCCCAACACCTGCACCACACTCCTGGGCTCAGGTTGCCTCTAAAAAGGCCCCCAGACCCGCCACCAAGGCCACCAAGGCCCCCAAACCACCCACCAACCCTCCCAAGCGCGACCGCACCCTCATCATTACCAGGAATGGTCTACCCATTCCTGAGGATGTTACCCCACTCACCATTTGCAATGCAGTCAATGCAGGCTTAGAAAGCCCATTCATTGCAGAGGTGCAATTCACACCTGCTCACCATGTGCAGCTCATTGCTGTCACCACCACCACCTCCGACACACTCCACAAACAGAGATCAAAGCTTGAGGAGATTGTGAAATCCACCATCCCCAATGCCAACAGCCTGGAGAAAGAGGTCACTCTCTTCCAGGTTGTTCTGCACAACGTACCCACCTCTATTCCTTCTGGCGAAGAAGGATTCCAACACATCAGGTCAGAGGTTGAACAGTTCAACCCTGGCACTACCCTCATGTGCGACCCTCACTGGCTCACCAGACCAGAGCAGAGAGAGGGCAAGCAGGCTTCCTCCATGGTTTTGACCATCCAGGGGAAACAACCTGCCACCACTGCCCTTGAGAGAGGGCTCTCCCTTTTCGGACACCGCCTCAAGGTTTCCAAATACCTTCGCTTTGGACAGGACACCCAATGCACCCAATGCCTGGCCTTTGGCCACGACCAACAGCACTGTACCAGCAAGACCCCTATTTGTACCATCTGTGCTGGGCCTCATACAGTATCAACACACACCTGCGGCAAACCTTCCTGCCATGTCAAAGGATCTCCCTGCCTCCACACCATCCTCCGCTGCGCCAACTGTGGCAAACAACATCGTGGTAACTCCCCTGAGTGCCTCAAACTCACAGCAGCAAGACTAGCTGCAAGCGAAAGACAGAATCGCATGCAAATCTAAGTCTCCCCCCACCCTTACGACTTCATCTCCCTTGACAGTGCTCGGATTGTTGGAGGGACGTGCTATAGGCACAAAGCATGTGCTGGTGAAAGAAGAATGCCCAGGGTAGTCTTGTCCTGTGAGAGAGGGCACTAGATCGGGGTATTAACACATAAACTGAAGAATAGCCGTAGAGGGCTGAGTTGGACCCTGTGGGAGGAATCGGGTAGTTAGTTGTGTTTTGATTTTGTTTTCTGTTTGGTTTTCTCTATATGTATGCCATATCCGATTCGGATTTATCCAGTATGAAATATAAATAAATAAATAAATAAATAAATAAATAAATAAATAAATAAATAAATAAATATCCTTTAGAGGCACTGGGTGCCACTTTTTTTTTTTCTGATGATGGGAGAGGTGGAGATTGGTGTCTTATTAGGCGTTGCTTTGGCAACGACTCAGCGATGACTACACGACCTGGAGATTTTTGACCATCGCTAAGTGCCTGGGGGAGGTGAGGTGAATTTTGCTAAGTCCCGAGGTTCCAGGGACTTAGAGAAAAAAAAAAATCGATTCGGCAGCTTGCTGGATTTTGCTAAGTGCCACATCCAGGTGCGGGTATTCAAAGATAAGCTGCAGCCGAGCGCCTGGAGGCCGGAGCGCTGTGCAGCCCGCGCCCACACAGGCTAGCGCTTGGAGCAGCTCGCCTAGGCGATCGGGAAGGCCACAAACGCAGCGGGCGGAATATAGCCTTCCAGAAGACAGGAAAGTGTCGGGGCAACAATTTTTTTTGCTGATGCACCATGTGCAGCTCATTGCTGTCACCTCCACCACCTCTGACTCCCTCCTTAAGCAAAGACAGAAGCTTGAGGAAGTTATTCGCAACACCATTCCCAATGCCAACAGCATGGAGAAGGAAGCAGTCCTGACCCAAGTTGTTGTGCACAACATTCCCACCTCCATCCCCTCTGGCGAAGAGGGTTTCCAGCAAATCAGATCTGAGGTTGAGCAGTTCATCCCAGGCACCACCCTACTCCGCGACCCCCGCTGGCTCACCAGACCTGAGCAGAGAGAGGGGAAACAGGCATCCTCCATGGTTCTCACCATTGTGGGGAAGCAGCCTGCCACCACTGCCCTTGAGAGAGGGCTCTCCATGTTTGGACTTCGCCACAAAGTCACCAAATACCTTCGCTTTGGACCAGACACCCAATGCACTACCTGCCTGGCCTTTGGCCACCCACAACAACGCTGTACCAGCAAGACACCCTTCTGCAACATCTGTGCTGGGCCTCATACAGCATCCTCCCACTCCTGCGCAACCTCCTCTTGCACCATCAAGGGAGCTCCCTGCCTCCACACCATCATCCGTTGCAAGAACTGTAACGAACCGCATCGTGGTAACTTCTCTGGTTGCCTCAAACTCACCCAAGCCAGACTTAGTGCCAGCGAACGTCAGGATCGCACGGTAACTTAAGTTACACCCCACCCTTATTGATGTATCCAACCTTCAGTGGTCTTTGGACCTGGTGGAAGGAGTGCTATAGGCACAAAGCAAGCGATGGTAAAGGAAGAATGCCCAGGGTAGTCTTGACACTGTGAGAGGGAGTCACTAGATTGGGGTATTAACACATTCACTGATGACAAGCCTAGAAGAGGCTGAGTTGGAACTGGTGGAGGATTAGTTAGTTTTGTTTTGTTTTCTTTTATGTTCCTGTTGGGTTTTCTTCTGCTGTACACCATATCCATTTCGGATGCATGCGAGTATGAACAATAAATAAATAAATAATCTTTGACGGGCCAGCTGCGGATCTGGTCCTGGTCATTGGTTCTGGCTCGTAGGTGATGTCAATTCCACCCAAGTGTTCCTAAATGATAGAGGATGTGTGGGGGAGTTGCCTGCTGAGGAGAAGAATGGTGGTGGGAGTGTAATCTTGCGAGCAAATGGTGCCGGGAGGGGTTTGGTGGTGGAGGAAATAGGGTCGCTGCTCATGATGTCTGGAGCATGCTGGCTGACGTTAAGGAATCGGTTTGTGGCCGTCATGGTAGGGCTGGAGGGAGGTGAAGATGGAGGCACAACGGGAAGTTCCGTATCATCTTGCATTTCATCCCCGTGGGCCGACATGGTTCCGGAAATTTTCGGAAATTTTCGTGTAATGGATACTAAAAATAAATTGCTGAGACAAAAGTTGATTGGACGTTGAAGACCGGAGGCTGATTGGGTTCCACCGATGGGATGTTCCAGAAGGTAGCAGGTGATGTGCGGTCAGTCAGAATTGCAATATTCCGAGATTTCAGGCGATTTCTGGCGATAAAATGAGTACCACTCGGGCGCCTGTGGGCCGATTTGGCTGAAACTAAAAATCCTGGGCCGTAGTATGTAGGCGGCTTGGATGTGCATGTTTCAAGTCAATCGGACAAGAACTGGTTGACTGGCGACGATTTTGAGGGGGGGCTTGGCGGGTTTTTTGGTGGGGTGAGCCCCAAAGAGGGGAAATGAAGGGGAAAATCACAACAACTTCTGCAATAGAAGAGATGGATTTCCCAGGAGGTGTAGAAGGGGGTAAAAGGGGGTGCTGATTCCGAATGTGAAGTCGGTTTGATGATATCTCTGTTGGATGTGGAGTTGTTTTCGAAAATTCGTCCTGGTAGAATGGTTGTCGCTTTACTAAGTCTGGCTTGGGAAAGTTTGAGGCAACCAGAAAAGTTACCAGGATGCGGTTCGTTACAATTCTTGCAACGGATGATGGTGTGGAGGCAGGGAGCTCCCTTGATGGTGCAAGAGGAGGTTGCGCAGGAGTGAGAAGATGCTGTATGAGGCCCAGCACAGATGTTGCAGAAGGGTGTCTTGCTGGTACAGCGTTGTTGTGGGTGGCCAAAGGCCAGGCAAGTAGTACATTGGGTGTCTGGCCCAAAGTGAAGGTATTTGATGACTTTGTGGCGAAGTCCAAACATGGAGAGCCCTCTCTCAAGGGCAGTGGTGGCAGGCTGCTTCCCCACAATGGTAAGAACCATGGAGGATGCCTGTTTCCCCTCTCTCTGCTCAGGTCTGGTGAGCCAGCGGGGGTCGCGAAGTAGGGTGGTGCCTGGGTTAAACTGCTCAACCTCAGATCTGACTTGTTGGAAGCCCTCTTCGCCAGAGGGAATGGAGGTGGGAATGTTGTGCACAACAACTAGGGTCAGGACTGCTTCCTTTTCCATGCTGTTGGCATTGGGGATGGTGTTGCGAACAACTTCCTCAAGCTTCTGTCTTTGCTTAAGGAGGGAGTTATTTATTTATTTATTTATTTATTGTTCATACTCGCATGCATCCGAAACGGATATGGCGTACAGCAGAAGAAAACCCAACAGGAACATAAAAGAAAACAAAACAAAACTAACTAATCCTCCACCAGTTCCAACTCAGCCTCTTCTAGGCTCGTCATCAGTGAATGTGTTAATACCCCAATCTAGTGACTCCCTCTCACAGTGTCAAGACTACCCTGGGCATTCTTCCTTTACCATCGCTTGCTTTGTGCCTATAGCACTCCTTCCACCAGGTCCGAAGACCCCTGAAGGTTGGATACATCAATAAGGGTGGGGTGTAACTTAAGTTACCATGCGATCCTGACGTTCGCTGGCACTAAGTCTGGCTTGGGTGAGTTTGAGGCAACCAGAGAAGTTACCACGATGCGGTTCGTTACAGTTCTTGCAACGGATGATGGTGTGGAGGCAGGGAGCTCCCTTGATGGTGCAAGAGGAGGTTGCGCAGGAGTGGGAGGATGCTGTATGAGGCCCAGCACAGATGTTGCAGAAGGGTGTCTTGCTGGTACAGCGTTGTTGTGGGTGGCCAAAGGCCAGGCAGGTAGTACATTGGGTGTCTGGCCCAAAGCGGAGGTATTTGGTGACTTTGTGGCGAAGTCCAAACATGGAGAGCCCTCTCTCAAGGGCAGTGGTGGCAGGCTGCTTCCCCACAATGGTAAGAACCATGGAGGATGCCTGTTTCCCCTCTCTCTGCTCAGGTCTAGTGAGCCAGCGGGGGTCGCGAAGTAGGGTGGTGCCTGGGTTGAACTGCTCAACCTCAGACCTGATCTGTTGGAAACCCTCTTTGCCAGAGGGAATGGAGGTGGGAATGTTGTGCACAACAACCTGGGTCAGGACTGCTTCCTTCTCCATGCTGCTGGCATTGGGGATGGTGTTGCGAACTACTTCCTCAAGCTTCTGTCTTTGCTTGAGGAGAGACTCAGAGGTGGTGGAGGTGACAGCAATGAGCTGCACATGGTGAGCTGGTGTGAATCGCACCTCTGCATTCAATGGCCTTTCCAGGGCAGCATTGACTGCATTGCGAATGAGGAGTGGGGTGATGTCATCAGGAATGGGTAGACCATTCCTGGTGATGATGAGGGTACGGTCGCGTTTTGGGGGGTTTGCTGGTTGTTTGGTAGGCTTGGAGGCCTTGCTGGCGGGTCTAGGAGCCCTTTTTGAGGCAACCTGAGCCCAGGAGGTGGTGGCTGGCGGGGGAGCAGCTGCTGGAGGTAGGGGGAGGTTGGCAGAAGTCAGAATGGTTGTGAGAGTCCGTTTCTGTTCCAGGTCTGCTACCTTGGAGGTGAGAGTAGCCACCTTTTCCACTAGAGCTGGGTCGTTGTGGAAGGTTGGGGCTGGTGGGGGTGTGTTGATAGCTTTTTCAAGCTGTTTGACGCGTTTTGTGAGTGCTTTGATGAGCCTGTTCTGCTCATCCATCACTGCGAAGAGGGAGGGGTTGTAGTTCTCCCCAGTGCCAATGGCACCAAGGCGATCTAGGTTGCTGTTGGAGTCGTCCATCTGGATGACTGGAGGTAGGGTGGTGGAAAAGGTGAGGGGTCCCTCAGTGTCCGTCATGTCAGAGTCTGACTCTTCCAGGAGGACAGAGCCACTCTCTGTGGGCTCTGTGGCGGGCAGGGAGGCATAGTGAGGTAGGGGGACTGCTGGGCGAAGTGGCAGGGCTTGAGTGGGTGTTTGCTCTGGGTCTCCATGAAGCAGAGGCGAAAAACGGGTGTTTGGGGGTGTTGTAGGGGCGCCAAACGGCGTTTGGAGCGAGTTTTGGGGTGAGCTGGTCACAGAAGAGGGAGACCTGAAGCCTCTAAGGAGGGAGTCAGAGGTGGTGGAGGTGACAGCAATGAGCTGCACATGGTGGGCTGGTTTGAATCACACCTCTGCAATCAATGGCCTTTCCAGGGCAGCATTGACTGCATTGCGAATGAGAAGTGGGGTGATGTCATCAGGAATGGGTAGACCATTCCTGGTGATAATAAGGGTGTGGTCGCGTTTTGGGGGGTTTGCAGGTTGTTTGGTAGGCTTGGAGGCCTTGCTGGCGGGTCTAGGAGCCTTTTTGGAGGCAACCTGAGCCCAGGAGGTGGTGGCTGGCGGGGGAGCAGCTGCTGGAGGTACGGGGAGGTTGGCAGAGGTCAGAATGGTTGCAAGGGTCCGTTTCTGTTTCAGGTCTGCTACCTTGGAGGTGAGGGTAGCCACCTTTTCCACTAGAACTGGGTCGTTGTGGAATGTAGGGGCTGGTGGGGGTGTGTTGATAGCTTTTTCAAGCTGTTTGATGCGTTTGGTGAGTGCTTTGATGAGCCTGTTCTGCTCATCCATCACTGTGAAGAGAGAGGGGTTGTAGTTCTCCCCAGTGCCAATGGCACCAAGGCAATCCAAATTGCTGTTGGAATCATCCATCTGGATGACAGGAGGTAGGGTGGTGGAGAAGATGAGGGGTCCCTCTGCGTCCGTCATGTCAGAGTCAGACTCTTCCAAGAGAACAGAGCCACTGTCTGTACCAGTGGGATCTGTGGCTGGCAGGGAGGAATAGTGAGGTAGGGGGACTGCTGGGCGAAGTGGCAGGGCTTGGGTAGGTGTTTGCTCTGGGTCTCCATGGAGCAAAGGTGAAAATCGGGTGTTTGGGGGTGTTGTAGGGGCGCCAAAAGGCGTTTGGAGTGGGTTTTGAGGTGAACTAGTCACAGAAGAGGGAGACCTAAAGCCTCTGCCTCTCCCTCTGCCTTTAGATGAAGAAGAAGACATAGAGAAGGGTCCTGAACCGACAGGAGGAGGCAGGGTGTGTTGGGGGGTTGCTGGGCCCTGGGGGGGGTCCCTGGTGAAGGGGGGTTGGAAATCGAGCTGAACTTCTGCAGTTCTGGTCGGATCCGAACGAACGAGAGGGCGATTGAACGGGCGCGCTGAGGCGGTTCCAAAAAGCCCGGGGTTGATCTAATCGGACGAAAACTGGTCGAGTTGTGACAAAATGCAGATTGCCAAAGTTTGGTGAGGCTTTTGTTGTTGGGGGGGAAAAGAGGGGTAAAACAGCGAATTCGACAACAACTTTTGCAAATCGAGAGCGACCTCGACGTACAATAGCAGGATTGAACGAGGGCAGCGAGCTGATTCCGAATAATCAATAATCTCGTTAATCAGAGTAGAATTGGTGGAGTTGTGACCAAAAAGTCACTTTTGCATTGTTGTTGTTGGTAAACTCAATTGGTCGTTTTCACCCATTTCGCCCATTTCACCCATTTTGTTACCCTCATGTGTCAAAAGCTGTGGTAACACCCAAAATTATTTATTTATTTATTGCTCATACTCGCATGCATCCTATAAGGATATGGCGTACATCAAGAGAATAACCGACAGAAAGAAAATATAGGAAAATATAACGAAATCCATCACCCGTTTCATCCCAGCCTCTCTTAGGCTCGTCGTCAGTAACAAAATATTAAAACCATGATCTCAAAACATAAATGAAATGACTACCAACGGCCTTGTTCTTTCACCATCACATGCTTTGTGCCTCTAGCACAGCCCAATCCAATCCTAGAACCAGAGAAGGACATGTAAGTCGTAAGGGTGGAGGAAAGACTTATTCCTGCATGCGATTCTGTCTTGCGCTTGCAGCTAGTCTAGCAGCAGTGAGTTTGGGGCACCCGGGGGAGTTGCCTCTATGTGGTTCGCCACAGTTGGCGCAGCGGATAGTGGTGTGTAGGCAAGGAGATCCTTTGACAGTGCAAGAGGATTTGCCACAGGTATGTTGTGACGCTGTATGGGGCCCAGCACAGATGGTACAGATGGGGGTCTTGCTGGTGCAGCGTTGTTGGTGGTGCCCAAGGGCAAGGCAGTGAGTGCATTGGGTATCCTGTCCAAAGCGAAGGTATTTGGAAACCTTGAGGCGGCGTCCGAAAAGGGAGAGGCCTCTCTCAAGGGCAGTGGTGGCAGGTTGTTTTCCTACAATAGTCAAGACCATTGAGGAAGCCTGCTTGCCCTCTCTCTGCTCTGGTCTGGTGAGCCAGCGAGGGTTGCGCATGAGGGTGGTGCCAGGGTTGAACTGTTCAACCTCTGACCTGATCTGTTGGAATCCTTCTTCGGTAGAAGGAATGGAGGTAGGGACGTTGTGGAGAACCTGGAAGAGAGTGACCTCTTTCTCCAAGCTGGTGGCGTTTGGGATGGTGGTTCTCACAATCTCCTCAAGCTTTTGTCTCTGCTTGAGAAGTGTGTCAGAGGAGGTGGTGGTGACAGCAATGAGCTGCACATGGTGGGCTGGTGTAAATCGCACTTCAGCAATCAAGGGGCTTTCTAGGCCAGCATTGACTGCGTTGCGGATGGTGAGTGGTGTGATATCATCAGAAATGGGTAGACCATTCCTGGTAATGATAAGTGTGCGTTCGCGTTTGGGGGGGGCTGTTGGTGGTTTGGAGGCCTTGGTGGCCTTGGGGGCGGTCCTGGAGGCCTTTTTTGAGGCAACCTGGGCCCAGGAATTTGGTGCAGGTGCTGGGGCAGCTGCTGGAGGTGGGGGAAGGTTGGCAGTGGCCAGAATGCTAGTTAAAGCATGTTTCTGCTCCAAGTCTGCTACCTTGGTTGTGAGAGTTGCTACCTTCTCCACAAGAGCTGGGTCGTTGTGAATGGTAGGGGGAGGTGGGGGGTTCCTGGCTGCCTTCTGGAGGCGTCTGATTTCCCTCTCCAGTTGCTTCACATAGAGGCAATACTGATGGAGGTCTCTGGCGATTTGGATCACAGCATCTGCGATCTTGACAGTGGTGTTGAGGGTGGGAGCCACGAAATCATCCATGCTCTCATGCTCAGACTCAGACTCAGTCATCTCATGGTCTTGAGAATCAGGAGGGAGTGGGAGCGACTCATAGTCCTGAAGGGCAACAGCAGGACGCAGTGGGAGGGTCTGGGTGGGGGTCTGCTCTGGGTCTCCCTGGTGGAGAGCAGAAAGTCGCGAATTGGGGGGTGTTGTGGGTGCTGTGGGTGTTGTGGGGGTGGTAAATGGCGAAATTCCGCCAGGAGAGGGAGACTGATAGCCTCTGCCTCTCCCTCTGCCTCTAGACGAAGAGGAAGACATGGTGAAGGGTCCTGAACCGACAGGTAGTGGGGGGAGGTGTTGCTGGGCCCTGGGGGGGTCCCTGGTGGGTGGGGGAGGGTGGGAGCAGGAAGTGTCAACAACTTCTGCAAATCTGCTCGGATCCGGACGAACGAGGGGGCGATCGAACGGGCACAGTGAGGGGACTCCAAAAAGCCCGCGGTCGAGTCAATCGGAGTAGTATTGGTGGAGATATGAGGTTTTGCAATATCTCAAAATTTGAGGTGTAGGGGGGAAAAGAGGGGTAAAATAGCGAATTCGACAACAACTTTTGCAAATCGAGAGCGACCTCAACGTACAATAGCAGGATCGAACGGGGGCAGTGAGGCGAGTCCGAATAACCAAAAATCTCGTTAATCGGAGTAAAACTGGTGGAGTTATGACCAAAAAGTCGTTTCGTGGTTGTTGTTGTCGGTCGAAGGGGTTTCTTGAGCTCGTTGATGCGGGAGGTGGTAACACCCAAAAGGGGGGTGGCAGCAAATCAAGCTTTTCATGATGCAAGCCAAAGACAATTAAAACATATTCGAGGAGGAAAGCAAGGGAGTAGGATGTGGACTGCATCCTGAACATTTATGGTATAGAAGAAATAGTATGTTTAGATAAAGTATGGCGCACGCAGTCTTAGACCTCGACCAATAGAAATTGGAGGTGGAACACCACTGACTCGCCAAGCAGGCCGGGTAAAATGCCAAGACCCGAGTGATATCCCTTGATCCAGCTCTCTCCTCCACGCTGTTATCATTAATTATTTATTCCTCCATCAACACTGGTCCTGGAAGAGCGCCTATTGAAATATAAGCTCTCTGGTTGTATTAGAATCAATTCCCAGCCCCGACTCCAAGTTTCAGGGTGGTAAATTTTTCGCTTTTTTGGGGGTTTTCGGGTGAATAACCAATTTACCATTTGTATATCAAGTGTGGTCCTAGAGATGTGCCCTTTCAAATATAAGCTCTCGGGTAGTATTAGAATTGATATTTAGTCACGCTTTGAAGTATTCTGACATATAATTTTTTCACCTATCTAGTACCCCCCCCAACTTTACCCCCTCTACAAATTCTAGTACTGGTGCTATTAAGGACTACTGTACAGTATTAGTAGATCTTATAGTAACCCGTCTATGGCTTTTATATGCCCGTGTTTTAAATTCCTCAGTCCCATATGCTATACCTTCTCTATATGCTTCCATAATTCTCCCAGCCTTACCCCACCACTTGGGGATATGACTACAAGCCCAAGACAAGGCTAGAGGTACATCTCCCTCAATGATTTAATATCATACCCACAGTGGCTTCGGGTATACTGCTTTACCCTAGCCCAAAAGTATTCAATCCAGTTCAGTTCACAATGGAACTTGGGATAGAATAGCACAAGATGACCTTTAGCTTCTACTACTTCCTGGACCCTTCCTTTTTGAGCCAAAAAATCAGGCTGTTGGGACATAAGCCTGCGAGCACAACAGTTATCACCTGAGTGCTTTCTTTGCTCCTTAGGAATACTTGCTCGTTGGGTGCAGTCCAAATATAGGCCACCTCTAGGCCACAATCCCCTCTCTTTTAATATGATTTCCATGCCTTTTGGCTGACCCCATAAGTACCTTGCTATCCTTCTACCCCGTCCATATGACATCTTTTGTACTATTCTTCTACCACTTTGAGTGTAATAGAAGCCATCACGCATATGTGGCTGTTCTCCTCCCCACCCTTTATTCATTTTATTTGCCCTTAATGCATCATTGGCATATGCACAATGACTAGTAGCATTATCAAATAAAAATAACCCTTGACAGCCAGGATGGGCGGCCTCAAATACAGTGATAGCAGTTAATGTCTGCTGTACTATATGTTCTTGATCCCACCATATATCACCCCCACACTGAATAATCTCAGTAGCTTCTCGTTTGTCCAATCCAAGTTGAAGTAGCTCAGTTTCTGATAACTCAGGCCTCACTTGGAGTCGTCCCCAAGGTGTAATAAATTCGGAGATGTGAAGACCTTGGCCTCGAGATTTCTTTCGCAGAGGGTTCTCATTCAATTTGATCCATTGGTGGTGAGAACCATCATTGGCATTACAGGTACACTCATCATGAGTGACAGGAATGCAGTACTTTTCCTCCGGTGATAGCACTGGTAACTTGATATCAATCACCTCTCCTTCCTCATTTCTAACAGGATAGGGCATTCGTGGTTGGAGTTCTTCTAACTTTTTTAGAAAAACCTCTTGACGATAGTGCACTACACTGTCACTCTCATGCCCATCTTTATATATCCCTTTTTTTACCTCTTTCCAATCATATCTCATGCGGTGGAGCCAGGTAACAGCGGTTCGAGCAGATAGACTTAGTCTTTTCGGGGTAATACCATCTCTAGTAGCTGAATTATGCTCTATCTCTTGAAGTGATTGGGAGAAGGTAATAAGCTCTTGAGTACGGTTTGTTGTAGGGTGATCCTGTTGCCAGTAATCTGTAACAGCTTTTGCCAGCATTTGTGCTCTTAAATCTATAGATATTAGTTATTAATATAAAATATTAGTTTCTGGTAAAACCTACTTGATCCAGCACTAGCTATGCACTTTTGTACGACTTCCATAGTGCCCTCATCCTCTAACATACACATCATCTTTGCATTTTTTCCTTGTAGACTTACAGGAATTTTCCTGGTTTGAATCCATAGTTTTTCATGCTTAATGATTCTTTCCTGTACCCACTGCCCTTTTCGAAACCCTGTAGCTACATTTAAAGCACAATGTTTTCGGAAGAATCGACCAATTACTGATGTTCTATACAGTAATGGACTGAGTTTTTGTTGTATTCCCATCAACTGCCAATTCATGAAGTACAGGACTTGAAGATGCCATGTTTGGTCATGGCCTGTCGGGCACTGTTTAGAGCTAAGTAGCTTTTCCATATCTGATATGCCTATTATAGTTTAGAATTACTACAATCATTGACCCGAAATGATAGGAAATATATACCTTTTATCAGAATCACTTTCTTTAACTCCAATGAATCAACACGTGGCCAGTGTTTAACAGCATCAATAAACTCCCCACTGCGACAATCAGGTACTCCTGATGCATCAGGACCCAATACATCCTCTATCTCATCCATATCTTCAAAATCCTCCTCAGACCCGTCACTAAAATTGTCTATAACCTCCTGGTTTTCTGTTCTCAACTGTAGAACTGAAGGATCCACCATCCTGTCAAGTGTATCTCCATCACTGATAACACTTCCAGCGATTCCAATCATACTATCATATCCTGTAGAAGGTCTTGTAGGGGAAAAACTCATATGTCCTGCTGTAGAAGGTCTACTGCCAATAATACTCATATGACTTGTAGATGGCCTACTAGATACAGCTCCCCCGAACTGGGCGAGAGCAGCTGTATACAGAGCCTGTTCTGCTGCTGCAGCTTTACTTCTATGCCTCCAAGCTGTAGTTTTTGGTCTCCATGGTGTTTTAATAGGTGACTCTATAGTAGGTATTTTTTTTTCCTTTGCTCTTTTTTTTCCCATTTTTCCGGCCAGCCTTTTGTGACTTCGTAAGGTGCCCCATACCACCACAAAGAACACGAAGAAGATAAAGTAAAGGATAGTAGGTGGGAGGGGGGAGAAGAGTAAAGGTAGTAGAGTACTAAAGCCTGCCAGTAAGAAGGTAATGATTGAGGCAAGAAGTGTAGATAATCTTTAGAATCTTGCTTTAATTTAGTAAACGAAGATAGATAATTACTTCAAGTACTATGTAGCAAGATTTGGATGCCTGGTAGGGTTCTATACCAGTGTGGTTGAGGGGTAATGTAAGAAAAGCGGGGTATTCGCGATCCTGGTACATTTGGTCACAGCATGTGTATTTTGTGGAATGGTTCCACTTGGTACTTTTCACACCCAAAATACACCCAAAGAGAGGCCTAATTCCACCACAACCATTTACTCCCCTACCCTATACAAAGCTAATTAGTTTCTATTACATGGTCCTAAAGACTATTTAGCTTCTCCTGTGTAATTTAGTTCACTGTGAAACTCGGAATTACGACTGGAAAAGGTGGTCGTGGTCTAAAACTGCGTGCGCCATAGCTGCGCTTGGTGGCAAAACAGAACTATTAAAGAATTTTAACGATACAAGGAATAAGACTATTTACCGATAAAATTGGATTGTAAATAATTGTAACAATATTGGATTGTAACAATATTGCATCAGCAAAAAAAGTAATTGTATTCCAGTGAGATTATGTCTTCAGGGCCATCAGTTTCTATCAGCAAAAAAAGATATTTGTCTTCTGGAAGACCTTGAAGACCCTGAAGACAAAATCTCACTGGAAGACAAAAAATATGTTACCAGATTTGGCTGAATGATAACATATCAAAAGTGAAAAATTGTCTTTCTGTCCTTCAGATGGAATATGGCCTTCTGGAAGACACTGAAGGCCCTGAAGACATAATCTCACTGGAAGACAATTTTTCACTGTTGATGTTATCATTCAACCCAATCCGGTAACATGTTTTTTGTCTTCCAGTGAGATTTAGTCTTCTGGGTTTTCAGGACCTTCCAGAAGGCCATATTCCATCTGAAGGTCCAGAAGACAAATATCTTTTTTTGCAGATGTAAACAAACTATAATCGCCCGATTTCTGAAGAAGTCTTTAGACATCTCAGTCTTCTATTTTGGATGTAAATGAGCCCAACGGCTTTCCATTACTCCACTTTAGCACTAGCACAGCTTACTCTAAATCTATATCTGAAGATGCTCAACTGTTTATTTCGTAGGAATTGGTGGTCCGGGATACTGGGACGGGATATGGGACGGGATATGAGACGGGATGAAGATCCCGGTCCCGGCCGCGCAGCCTAATCAGGATGTCTGCAGCCGAACCCAACAACAACGGTACAGGATATTATGCTAGAAACGCATTTATGAGTGGGCCATTCCAACATGTATCGCCGATATGGTGTGTAGGTGAGCATATTCCCACATACTTCTGGAGGTAGAGCTTACATTTCTTAATTGGATCTATAGATGTCGGGTGACCTCGACAACGAGCAACCCCCAGCCGTTGGGTTTTACTATCGGCTGGTGGCACATTGACGAACGAAGTAATGCCAAGGACGGGAATTCAACTTCGTCGTAGTGCTCGGCGTTGAGGGTGGATTAGAGAAAGGCATGTAGACCACATGTTCTATCCTTGACACTGGACAGGAAATTAAAAGTAGAGTCATTACATGAGATATTATTGGGGTACACTGGAATAGTATATCGTGCCAAAGTGTTTCGATGGTTAACGTTTAAGCGGATGAGTTTCAAGCATGAATATACCTTCCTCACGATAAAAATACATACATGGAGTTGGCAGAACATTGTTGTATCCGGTAAATAAGGCCAGCTAGCCAAGTTACTGGGCATCAATTCGTAGCAGCTCTGTTATTAGGTATGGTTTGCGTGCTATAGGCTGGCAGTCATAAACAGTATATCCGGCAGAATTGGAGCTGTTAACGGTCTGTTCCCATATACCAGCGGGAACATACAAAATCTTATACGTTAGGGAAGTTTTGGAATGGGTTTACTCATTCGTCTTGCCCATTCCACCCCACACTATTTCCAAGGACCTTCAAAAGGGTAGCAAACTCCTTAGCGTAGACATCGATACACCAACTCCTTAAACAATCCACAAAAGCGAGCAATTTGAATGTGCCAACATGAGTTGCACTTTCACCTATAAGACGAGGTGGGAGCACCACCTTTATTAATGCAAAAGAAGGGTCAGCAAGCGTTCCTGGAAAAAAAATTTGAAACCAACAAAGCTAGTCCAGATGACCACATACACAAGACGACCGTGTACGCAGATACACAATTTGGAGGTACCAGGTATCGCCTAGTATCACGAGCGTTGGAACAGGAAACGAAAATTGTAATAATGCATCATCCAGCCCGGAGGTTAGCATTGGATTGTTAAGGCTTGCGTGAGTTTGTATCATCTCCACTAATTCCATCCTAGCAGCAATCATACAAGCTCCGCCAACTGCTGCTTGAAACTCGGCTTCTAGTCTTGCCGGAGAAACGGGGGTCTTTACTTCCGCCAAACATGTGACAAGTGAGAGCCCTGCATACGGGCCAAAACCCCATGTAGACCCGAATTCTCGTTTTAGGGCGGCCAGGAGAGAAAATGGAAGAAGCGGGAAACAGTCATTTGTAATCGTAGGAATTTCATGCTCGATAGAGATGTCGACCCTCGTGTCTAGGATTGGTGCGGTTTGGTTATTGCCTCGCCGAGCGCGTTTTGTTGGAGAACTGCTTTCAGACCTAGGCTGTGGACTCTCACCCTGGGGAAGGTGGTGGGCGTTAAACTTCAAGCTTGTCCTACATTACCATCACAGTTAAAATTGATATCGAAGGATTTAATGTGGTTTCTACTTACACTTGTTTTACTGTAAGATCCGAGCTAGGGTGTAATAGTCAGTTAACAGAATCCTATAGCCTGAGAATACATGCATGCCTTGGTGAACCTTACACTTCTCGCTTGTTATTGGGACTATCTAGGATCTTTTGCACTAATGGATAATACTCCGATTCCTCAGAGTTCTGGCGCGACAACTTTGCAGTGTGCTGGACGATCTCTTGTACCAGTTCCCATAGTTTCAAATCTGTCGGAGATGGTGGTAACTCTAAATGATTAAGTTGTTGGGAAGCCCATAAAAACGGGGAAAGCGCCTCAGTTGCTAGTTTTGGGTGAGACTCCAGAGTACATTTTAATGATACTGGGATACATCCGCACCCGCTAGCTGATATTGATAAATTTGTAAGTAGGTCGCTCACCGATTGGGGGCATTTTTCGTGCGATGGCGTATTATGGAAAGCGAAAACTGGTGTGCAATTGAACTCTAAGGGTTCGAGTTTATTTTTAAGACTTGTCTTCGAGTTAAAAGTAGGTGTTGAAGCTAGCGATAGAACCGACGATCTTGTATGATTGTCTAATTCCATGATTTGAGAAGGGTTTCGCGAAGATTTGGGGCTGAAAGGTGGAGAGATGTCAGTCTCCTCCAAGGATGGGGAAGATGGTTGGCTCCCTGTGGCATCATCATCGTTTTCCTGGGTCAAGTGACCTGGTTTCCAAACCTGAAGCCCTTTAACGTCCCCTACATCGTGATTCTCCATTTCAAGACATGAAAGTGGCATTTGTTGTACACCACAACTGTACGTATTTCGCTTACGCTTGAGGGTTTTTGTTTGGGGCGATGCTGGAGAAACATGAAGGGACAGCTGAGGTGGAGAAGGAGTGCCTGTAAGCCAGTCTCCAACATATTTGTCGACCCAAGATTTACGGCCGCGGAGCATCGCGTTTGTTTAATGTGATTTTTAGGTTGGTGAGGCGCAAAGCTTCAATGATGTCGGGGAAGTAAACTTGGGGTTTGCCAAACCCTTATTGTTATCAGATCTGATTAGATCTTGCTGGGTCTTAGGGGCTCAGATTTAACGTCACACCTCAACACTCCAACAAATCACGATGAAGCGTCGTAGTTTCCTGGATGGAGCCACTGCCACCGAAAAGGCAGCAAGCCTGTAAGTCTTCCAAAAATACGAACAGATCTTCTTTTGGAACAATCTCTAATCCTAAAAACAGTACCACCTAGACTCCGGCCGCCAGGGGATGGAGGCGAGATTCCGGTATGGGATGAACATGGGTTTGCCGCTGATGCTATAGAGCATACTGAAAATGAAACATATGCTGCCCAAACAATCCTGGATGATGATCTGGAGTCTCTTCCAGAGTATATTAGGCATCTACAACCGATATGTACCAATCTCTTAGGGTTAGTTATGGTCCAAGCAGATTTCAGACGATGGACGAAGAAGACGACGAGAACTATTGTGATGCCGCTCGCGACGCTCGAGTCACAATTGGTGGGGGCATATTACTAGATGATGTTGGCGAGAGCCAGCACTGGGAACCTGAGTTTGAACTCCTACCCTTTGGCACGGCCCAAGAAGAACTCGAGCTTGAATCACCGCTCCCGGGTGAGTTCCAAGAGCTCGCTATGGGTGGAGACGTCGTGTGTACTGATGGAACTAGGTCTGTAGATTACTTCTTTGCCTCTCTAAGTAGTACATGTAGGCATATACCGTATTCACTCGAATAATTCGTTATTTCCGGTATCCCCGAGCCAGTTGTGAGTAAGGCAGGGTAATGGGGTTAATATGTCAATGATCGTTGGTGCAGACAGAATTAGAGCACGCAAATAAAAAAAATGCGTACAATAAAGCCAACTACACATGATAGAGACAGTGGGGAGGATCCGAAAGGGTCTCAAGAGTAGGAGTAAATATGAGTTCTTTTAAATTAATTCGCCAGGTGCTATATAAAGTACCTAGACAGATGTGTTCATGACGCAACCTGAGACCGGTCTCACTTGGGAGTTCGAGGGCCCGAGCAGCAAGCCCCTGAGAGCTCGAGATCGATGCTTCAACTTCAGGCTCCGTCTCGAGCTCTACCTCCCGACCTTTGCCAGTGCTTCCGGCCTCAACCTTGGCCTCAACCTCAACCTCAACCTCAACCTCAACCTCGATCTGCTGCCAGCGAAATGGCAGAGCCAAAACCAAAGCCACGGCCATGCAAAACCGCAAGCAAACAAATGAGCGATGCTGAGAAGAGCATGATAATCGTGTTTTTTTATGTCTTTTGGTCGGCTAAAATGGTTCCTGATCTTGTGGGACGTCCTTGGTCAACAGTGAAGAGCTTTCTTGTGCGAGTCTGTGAATGACTTTCTGTTGACAACCTGCCACGTTCTGGACGTGAACCAAAAATCAGCTGACAGCAACAAAGATTCCTGATCCGTGAGTCACAAAAACCGGAAAACTGAAGCATGTGAAGAATTTATTTTCGTGATAAGTGCACACCTGGTGTCAGTCTGAAAACCTTGGATCCGGCATTACGCAAGGGAGATGTGAAGAAGTGGTTAGCAAAATGTCGGCCAAAGTTGAAAGAGGTCCATGTTATACAAAGGCTAAAGTGGGCATTGGAGCAAGAGAACTGGACTGCAGATTACTTTGGTTCTATCATCCGAAGTTGTAACGGGTACGCCGTTACTATGCCTCCAGTGTTTTAGTGTTTTTATTCTACGGCCCTGATACTAAAGTATATCGCCTCATCCCCCGCCATACTACATAAATCCTCCCCTAAATAAAATAAACTAACTAATTTTCCCAAACGAAACGATAAGAAATATTGAAATCAAAAGAAAAATAAAAGTAAGAAAGGCCCTTATTTCCTGACTAATTTCTTTAGGTAATGCGCTTATAGCTCAAGTTTTTCGATAAAAGAAAAGAATTCTGAAATATTTAACCGAGATGAAAAGAGAAGATTCCAATCTTCGTTGGAATCTTTGAAAAATTCTTGACATTCGACTGTTCGGAGTTTGCAGAGCATGATGCGATGGTGAGATGAATCGAATTCCCCGCATTTGCAGTATTTGGGGTCGGTGAAGGTGTTGGGATCGATGTAGTGTAGGTGATTACGTATCCGCATGAGTTTGGAGCAGCGTTTGCGTGATAGATGTGCTAGGTGCTTTGGAATTTTTAGAGTGGTGGGGTGAATGGATTTTAATGACCATTGTTTGAGTAGATGTTTGCGTGGAAGGAGTGAAAGATGTCCTAGTGTGAGGCATTGCCATGAGCAGGGGGGTTTGTGGTGAGCAAGTGTGGCGAGGCGATCGGCTTCTTCGTTGCCTGGGATTTTGGTGTGCGATGGTGTCCAGATGCCGTATATGGTGCATCTGATATCTGTGAGGGCTTTGCAGGCAATGAGGGCGTGCCATAGGTATTCCTTGTTTTGCGTGGGTCCTCCAAAGAGGGCGCGTAATGCGTTTTGGTTGTCTACGCAGAGGTATATGTCGGCTGGAAAGATGATGTTTTGTAGGAGTAATATGAGGGCTTCTTGTATGGCGTGTATTTCAGCGTCTTCGTTTTCGGCATGGAAGCCAAGGGCGCATGAGTGTTGATAACTTTGTGTGGGGATGCCATATCTGATGTGGGTGATATGTGCTGCTGCAGAGGTGTGCTCATCTTCTCGTTGAGAGCCATCGGAATATAGTAGCCATGCGTTGGTGAGAGAGCCTGTCCATGAATTGTGTTGTTGGGTGGTGATTTCCTTGGAGAGCGTGGATATGATGAGTTGTTGTGTGGGTAGGTGAATGTTTTGGGATGGAAAGTTGAGTCTTTCGAGTGGTAGGTTGCCTGTGAGATTGTGCAGTAAGGATGCAACTCTTTTGAGGCCTGTGCCCTTATATTCGGTTGTCTGTGGTAGGAATTGTAGGAGTGGGAGAAAGGCAGGATTTTTGGTGTCGCTTTTGAGTATTCGAATGCCGTACTTTTGAGAGTGGTAATCAAGGAGTAAATTTAATGGTGGGAGGGCAGCTTCTCGTAAGAGGTCTGGTATATGAGTGTGTTTGGGAAGGCCCGTGATGAGGCGGGCAAGATTGTTATACGAAGGTTGGATGTTGCTGAGGACGGTGGGTGTTCCTGTCCACCAGATGGGGGAGCCCCAGAGCATTTTGGGTATGTGAATTAGTTGTATTATATGATGAATGTTGGCGGGCATGAGATGAATAGAATGAAGAAGAGGGTAGACATCGGCAAAAGGTTTGGATTTCCGCCCAGTGCCATTTTAAGTAATCCTCATTCGCCCAGAGGAGATATTAGAAATCCCGATATTGCATTAGAATCAGCTCATCAAACTGCATATTCCCACGCGGGGCTTGGCAGGATCGGATGAGGTTTAACCTTCGGTCTTACATCCTGAATATCACGATTTTAAGCCTGAAAACTTGATATTCAGGATGTAAGATGGAAGGTTAAACCTCATCCGATCCTGCTAAGCCCCGCGTGGGAATATGCAGTTTGATGAGCTGATTCCAATGCACTAACGGGATTTCTGATATCTCCTCTGGGCGAATGGGGATTACATAAAATGGCACTGGGCGGAAATCCAAACCTTTTGCTGATGGATAATTCCTCTTGCTTTTAATAGTGAGGCGGTGATGTGATCGGTGTGTTTGTGGAAGTTGATTCTTTGATCAATGGTGAGGCCCAGCATTACGCTGTGTTTGGTTGGTAGGATTTGTTGATCGTAGAGTGTGATGGGTATGGGTAAGGGATCTTTGATTCTGGATGGTAGTCTCAGATGCATGAGTTCGGTTTTGGGAGGGGAGAAAGTGATGTTTAATAGGGAGCCTCTTTCAATTTTTGTATTGAGGCGTTGTTGGGGTGTTATCGTTGCAAATTTTTGTGAGAAGCTTGCTTGTAACATAGCATTGTCATTAATGTAGGTGTTGGAGCGTATTAGGTTGGAAGCGGTAGGTTCCCTGTCTAGGGCCGCACTATAAATTGTAAAGGCGATGGAAGAGATTGGTGAGCCTTGGGGGAGGCCACTGTGAAAGGGAAGGATGGCGCTGGTGGTATTATTAAAGTGGAAGGAGATGGTTCTGTTGGTTGTGAAGCTTAGATACCATTTGATGAGGTATGCTGGAAATTCATAGTGTGAAAATATATTCGCCATTTGTTTGTGTATGACACAGTTCAAGGCTTCTTCTATGTCTGTGGTTAGGAGTGATGGTCGAAGTTGTTTTTGGTGTCCAGTTGTGGCGGGAGTGTCTAGCCATTGTTTTGCTGGGGTGATGATTTGTTGTAGTGCGTCAATGGCAGAGATGCCTGTGCGTCCTCCTGTGTGCTGTTGGTTTATTGCGCCTGAGTTGATTGCTGCGGTTTCGAGTTGTTTTGTGACTAGGCGCTCAAGTAGTTTGCCTAGACAGGAAAGGAGCGAGATTGGGTGGTAGGATTTGGGCTTTGAATAATCACTTTTGCCTGCCTTCGGGATAGGTGTGATGATGGCTTGTTTCCATATGTCGGGGAAGATGCCAAATTTTAATGCTGCGGTGAATATTTTTGGGATGAGGAGGGGGGAGGCTAAGTGGGCCTTTGAGATGTGGGGGTAGAGTATGCCATCTGCGCCAGGAGAGGATGCAGGTGAGGTTTTGGCGAGGAGTTTGGTGATGAGTTGTGGAGTGATTAAGGGTGTGATATGGGATTGATTTAAAAGAGGAGGGGGGAGCCAGTTTTTGGGTAGTTCTTCATCAGCAAAAACAAACGACATTCCTCTGTGGCCTATTTGACCTCTGTGGCCTATTTGGCTCCTATTTGGCCTCTGTGGCCTCTGCAGAGGTCAACATTCCTCTGTGGAGGTTTCCGAGGAAATTTTGATATTTTCCTCTGCAGAGGCCACAGAGGCCACAGAGGTCCAAATAGGAGCCAAATAGGTCACAGAGGTAAGAACATGATCCTAATTTCAAATAGGTCATTTTTTGTTCTTGCTGATGTTATGCGGTGTTTGTTACTGGTGGGAAGAAAGATGTGTGAAAGAGATTACATTGTGTGTTAAAGTCTGCCGCGTTTAGAAGGGGTTGTACGATGGTGGGGTGTCGTCTGCCATGTGTTTGTTTAATGGCTTGCCAGATTTGTTTGGGATCATTGGAGGAAAGATGTTGGTGCCAGTGGTGTTTTTTGGCTTCTGAAATTTCGTTTCTCCTTTGTTTTCTTAGGTCTTTGAGTGTGTTGCGAATATGTGGTGGGTGGGGAAGGTGTGTCAGTCTATTGACTGCGTTTATTTTCTTTTTAAGTTGTGAGAGTTCATTGGTCCACCAGCCTTTTGATTTGCTGCTGGGTTTTGAGAGTGGAATGGCTGAGGTGATTGCTTGTTGTATAAGTGATGAGAGAAGTTGGCATTCGTGCGTGGCTTTGGCTTCGTTGGTTGGAATTGAGTGATTAAGTGGTGATTGTGTTATGATAGTGTTAAAAAGGGTCCAGTTTGCTTTGTGCAGTGAACGTTTTGGAGTAGCTATGGGTATAGGTGGTAGAAATAATGTAGTGGTGAGGAGGGCGTGGTCGGAGCAGTCTCTGAGGTCTTGGTCTGCGTGCCATGCTATGATATATTGTTGTAAATTTCTAAATAATGAGAGATCAATGACAGGGTTTGTGGCCATTTCTAGGGAAGTGTGTGGTAATGCCGGGTGAGTTGGCAAGGTAAAAATTTTGGTCTTCAAGTAGTTGTACAAGTTGATTTGCAGGTGTGCTTGTGTTTCTTAGGGATGTGATGTGATTTTCAGCTTCGCAGCCGTACCACCATATGTGATGAAGGTTGGTGTCGGCTAGTACGATGTGTTTGGGGAGAAAATTAAACATGTTTAAATAGGTGTGGGTTGTTGGGAGGTGGTTGGCGTATATGTTTGTGATTTCTATGTTGCCAATGGCTGTGGTGATAGTGATGGATAGGGCATTATTGAAGAAAGTATGTGAGATCTGTGGATTGAAGTTCATGTTTGCGTTGATGTATGTGACGCATTTGGGGTTGGTTGTAACGGGGGTAGGCCTAGGTAGATAGGCTAGGTGTACGGCCGTTGCGAAATGGATATAGATCAGGTTCAGAATCCGATTCTTTCGTGCAAACTACTCAAGAATCTTAAGGGCTTAATTCAATTCAATTTTTTTTTTCAATTAATATTTTATCACATTGAAGTACTAAATACTTATTGCGCGTCCCCTCGCCTCAAAACAAACAAACAAAACAAACAACACTAACATACAAGCATAAATGAAAATTCCTCAATAAGAAAATTCCTCAAGCATTTCCAGCCAAACATAAAACAAACTTCCATCTTATTTGAAGGAAAATAAATCAAACTTAAAAAATCAAAACTTAAACGAAGCTTTACCAAGGAAAAACAATTCCAACTTCCTTCGCCAACTTCCTTATAAGATCACTTTCCAGCTTTTCTCCAAACATCATATTTTCCCATGTCAGGTTTCCTTGCAGTTTATCCATTAATTTCCGGCAGTGGTTTACCCACTTTGGGCAATCGACTAGGAGGTGTTTGGAAGACGTTTCCGCTCCGCATTCACATTGAGGTGGGGGAACGCCAAGTTTGGAGTCTTTATTCGTCATCTGGGATCTGAGTAGCATTATTCCATATGCCGCTTTGGAGGGTAGATTTTTGACGTTCTTCGGAATGTCCCATTCCGGGAGGAGGTAATTATTCGTCTTGGTTCTCTCAGTCCATTGCTCAACCATATATTTCTTCAAGGCATCGGTTTGTTCGAATTTTTGTCGTATATTTCCTTCGATTTGAAAGGGGAGTAATAATTGCTTTATTCGAGCTGCCCCACACTGTAATTTTTGTGGCGAAAAGGGTAAGTTCGGGAGGTTGAGGAGGGTTTTCTTGTTGGGGTGGTCCTCCGGGCCGCAAAGGAGTCTAGTACCGTATTTTCGGGACCGGTAATCAAGGAACAAATCTAGAGGGGGAAAGCCTGCCTCTACCAACAATCGGCTGATTTTCGTATATCTGGGAAGTTTCGTCACCAGTCGGGCCATGGCGTTATATACTGGGGAAAGTGAGTCGACTATATGTTGTGCTCCCGTCCACCACACTTCGCTTGCGTAGAAGACAAGCGGAATTAGCGTTTGGTGAACCAAATTGCGTATCGTTCGGTGATTAAATTTATTCCATTTTGAGCGGGTTCTGGTGATTATTCCCCAAGCCTTGCTTATCCTTCCGTTTAGGTGATCCCGGAAAGAAAGTTTCGAGTCGATCCAAACTCCGATGTATTTGACTTTCTCTGATGGGGTGATAACTTGATTATTTATCAGAAGGGGTCGGTTTGGAGGAGGTTGTTTGGACATGAGTGGCCTCATGAAAAGGAAATCTGATTTTTCCAATTCGAATTCTAATCCCAGGCGATCCGCAATCTGGATTCTGTCCTTCATCCTTTTTTGGAGTCTTCCGACCAGGTAAGCTTCTTGTTTTGCTCCCTGTAGGAGTCCATCGTCGTCCACATATCCGGTGTCTAGTTCTGTCGGGACCTTTGGGTCTGGAGCGGGGATCATCATTCCTGCATATATCATGTACAAGACCGGTGAAATAGGCGATCCTTGGGGGGTGCCAATCCAGACTGGAGAGGTTGGGCCGCTTTGTCCGTCGAACATCATAAAGAAGGTTCTTTTCAATAGGAAGTCCTCTATCCATTTGACGAGGTATTTTGGAAAGGTTAAGTGTCGTAAGATCTTTACCGCATGACCATGAATGACACTGTCGAATGCTCCACGAATGTCATTTGTTAGGAGGGCAGGGCGTATGACTGGTTGCCATCTGGAATTATTGTTGGGGGCCTGGAGCCAGGTGTTCGTGGGGGTTATTGTTCAGATTAGAGCATCTATTGCATTTAAGCCCCTTCTTGCTCCGAATTGGGTTTCTGTAAGGGCTCCGGTCAAGGATCCATAGGTTTCCATGCGGCTGGCTACTATTTTTGATAGTAGCTTATCGAAGCAGGATAGGAGGCATATAGGTTGGTAGGCTTTTGGTTGTGAATAATCTGGTCTTCCTGTTTTGGGAACTGGGACGCATATGGCTTTTTTCCATTCCTCTGGATGTATGCCGAAATGGAGAAGGGCGGAAAACATATCGATGAATAAGTCCCTGTTTGCATTTACTGCCGCTAGTAATGTAGGGTATCTTAGTTTATCTGCACTGGGGGCCGATTTAGCTGCACATGATCGTAGGGCTTTGATCAATTCGCTTTCGGAGACTTCTTCGAAGACTTCTTCCAGGTTCATCGTGGGGGGTCTCAGGGATTCCACAACTAATGTGGGTTCTTCCTTCCTTCTTGCTGGGAAGAAACGTTCTCCTAGATGTTTGCATTTTCCCTCAAAAGTGCGTTCTCCAGCTATGTCAGGGATTGGGGCTTTGCTTTTGGGTTTTGTGATCAGTTTCCACGTTTGGGATTTGCTGGCCTTCTCCATCCTTTCCATGTCTGAGTGTGCTTTCGCCTTTCGGATGCTGGTTGTCCATCTTCTTGTTAGGACTCACAACGTTTCTTTATTTTCCACGGTGGGGACCTTCCTGGTTATTCTTTGTTGGGCTTTCAGCGATTTCCTTTGTTGCTGCAGGGCTGGGTTCCACCATTCCTTGGATCTTTGGGTGGGCTTTGACCATCGCGTAGTAACGTCCATGGCGTTATGCAGGAGTTGAATAAAATAGGATGCGCTCAGCCTGGTGTTTTCTTCCGAGTCCCACTCCAGTGGTGGTATTTCTGCGATGATGCGGTGAAATTCCGGCCAGTCGGTTTTATGCCATAGACGTCTGGGAATGAAGCTTGGTGGGTTAAAACTAAAGCTGAGGGTAATTGACCCGTGATCCGAGCCGAAACCGCTTTCGTTGATTGACCAGTTGTTGAAATGTTTGGCCCATCTTCCATTTGCGAAAGCCAGATCTATTATGGTGGGGCGATTTCCATTTCTAGGGAAGTGGGTAAACTGCCCTGGGGGGTTCAGGAGGAGGAGATTCTTTTCTTCGGCATAATCTGCGATGGTGGTGTTTCGCATTAGGTCCTGGTATTCTTGACTCTGAACACCATACCATAATTTGTGGTGGTTATTGAAGTCCCCCACAAGGAGGGTATTCTGATCCAGGGGAAGCTTTCGTATCTGTTGATTGATCAATTTCAGTTGGGGTGAATAAAAGGCGATGATTCGAAGGGGTTGTTGATCCATTTGGAGTTGAACTCCAACGGCTAGGTCCTTCCAGGAATATATCATTTTTGGTTGAAATCCCCATCTTTTCCGTACAAGACAGACAGTTTTAGGAAATACAGAAGGTTGGAAAACATCAAAATTAATAACAAAAGGAAACTTTCCATTTCTATCCGTCCAAACATCTTGCAAAATAACAAAAGAAATTTCCAAATCCATTTCACAATCCTCCAATACTGCCTTTGTGGTTACTTCGTTTTTGGCGCAGTTCAGTATTCTGGCCAGAAGTCTCTTCCTTGGAGGTGTATTATTCATTGATCCATGTTCTGGACTTCAGGAGGGTTCAAGGGGGTTTGTTGGAAGCGGTCGTTACGAGCTAGGAGAATGACTTTCATTCTTGTGGGGCAATTGCGATCATTTGCTTTGTGGCCAGGCTGTCCTGGGCAATTAATGCATTTGATGGGGGGGTGGATGCATTTGATTCCTCCGTTGCAATCTTTGCATTTATGGTCGCTAGTGGCATGTTTTTTGCTGCAGACCGCGCATGTTGGTTCCTCTGCTTTGCACATGGACGAAACGTGACCGTATCTGCAGCAGTATCCACACAGGGTGTCACTTCCGAGGGAATTATACTTGGCTAATCTGCATAGTTTGTTGAAGAGGATAAAATGGTCAGTGCCGATCAGGGTTTTGGGATTTGCGTTCTTGGCCCCATCTTCACACGCAAAACATATTACCATTGAGGAATGTTGTTTATTCGCCCTGGCTTCTGGCTTAGAGAGCCAGCGTGGGATCTGGGCCAAAGTCAGACTTGGGTATGCCACTTTTAGTTCCGATGCAAGCATATTTCCTCCTTCCTGGCCGTCTCCGATCGCAGTTGGAATTCCGTGGACGATATATTTTGCCCAGGGTTGGTTTACCCTGATTTCCGCTGCTTTCAGGTTTATGTTCTGGAGGGCCTTTAGGATCTCATTTTTGTACGCAAACACGGAAGAGGCTGGGGTATCAAAGGGAGTTTCGCAGACGAGGTTGTTCTTGTTGGTTTTGCCCCCTAGGATGACGATTAGGTTGGTGGATTTAAGGACGTCGTTTATAACATCCTTGATTTGATTGATGGGGGGAATCTCCGGTAGAGCTCCTTCGACTTCGATGACCAATTCTCGGTCAACTCTGCTATAATCAGGTTTAATGAGGGGGGTGATCTTTTTGGGCTGTTTCTTATTTTGGACGGTGGTGAATTTATCAGCTTCGGCCGCTGCAATCGCTGCCCATGAAGCTGAAGGGGTGGACATTGAGGGCTGGGGTGGGGTTTGTGTTTGGATTTGGGGTGCAGATGGGGCAGGATTCGTATTTGTGACTGGTGGGGTGGGTGTGTTTGTTTGTGCGTTTTGAGGGGGTGGGGGGCGGTTTTCAGTCCTTCCCCTGAGAGGATTTGTGCTGGGGGCCCCGTTTTTCATGGCTTGTGAGAACTGTCTTGCCAGGGCATTTTGGGACTGCTCTAGGCCTATTATCCGTCGGCTGAAAGTTTTGTCTAAGTCGACCAGCTTGTCAACGAAGGTATTAAACATCATGAGGTTGCTGTTTCTGGTCATCCAGGTGTTGTAGTTGATGGTCGGCCAGTGGGCTCCTTGTTCCGTGAGGCGGACTCGGTGATGTGTGTAGTCGATGTTAAATTGGTAATCTTTAACAAAGTCCTCGTGGATCGCAGGGGGGCAATCCGAGGAGTAGGGCTCGTCTGGAAGAGTCAGGTTAGGCGGCTGGGACCCGAATTGTGTGCCTCCTGTGTAGGCCTGTGGAATGGTGAGGGGAGGAAGGGAGAGGTTGGATAAACCGGCTGCTCCCATAGAGGAGGATTCTCCCATTTCGAGGTCCTGAGAGTCCGGGATGGTTGAGCCTACTTGTTGGACGACGTCACTTGCGACTGATGAGTGTCTGGAGTCCCCGAGGCGGGGGAACGGGATGGTAGTTTGTAGGGTGGACTTGGTTGGGCTATTCTCACGGGTGCCCTGGTGGGAAGAGGTCCTTTTGGAGGACATCAGGGTCTTGCGACTGTGATTAAATTAATCTGGGCGGGTGGGGTGGGTGTGGGTTCTGTAAGGAACAGCTGTGGGCGAAACGAAGTGATGGTGTGGGGTGCGAGTCCTCACTTTCACTCGGTGCGGGGTAACTTGAAGCTGTAAAATAAAGACTTATCGCGAGATTTCTGTGTTGCGTGGTGGTTGGGTTTCCTAATTAGGCAGGTGTGGGTTCGGTTCGAAGGCTCAACTATCGCATGAAGAACAGAGCAGCAGGGTGGAGCATTCGCGATGTATTTAACACCTGCGTTCCGCAGTCCTCGCTCTGTCGTGCTCTAGTGGGGGACTGGGTTTGACCCCGAGTCCCATTGCCAAATGGACTGGTGTTCTACTCCGGAAGACCTTCTGTACTTCCGGGGGCTATGCTTCAAGAGCTGCCGCACCTCCATTAGCAATCTGACCACTCTAGACTCTATGAACCACCGGCATAGTTCTGCACACTGCAGTCCTACATGCACGGCGCAGTTCAGTCTAATCTGTATGTGTATTACCTGTAGATAGCGCTGCCAGTGCGTTGCCTATCAGCTTTCGCTGATGCATACTGCACAGATTGATTCAGAACTCTACCACTTCCTCAGAGTGGTAGATGCAGCCGTCTATGTGTCGTCAGCTCGTCAGCTTACGAACATACGGTTCCTCTGTATCAACCAGATCAGTGGGATGCGGTAGCTCTCTGCATCTGGGAGCAACCCCACCGATGCAGGCTCCTACAGTCCCATCAGTCCGGCCCTGATCTACTATTCATACTAGAGGCAGTATTTAACCAGCGATCGCCCACCTCGCTTCTACTTTTCCTCCATCATCTCCGACTGCAAACTCAACACCACAAACCACCTCTCCCAGAATCTCACAGAACCAAAAGTCTCTATCTCTTTGGCCTCGTTTATCATCCCACCCCACCCTGCATCTGGGAATTCATCACTCCCATCGCTCTCCCATCAACCTGGCTCCCAATACTCCCCCCAGAGTATCGCCATCACCACCCGCAACTCCCGTCCGACTTGTTTGGGCACCCATCACACCTACACCTCTCGCTGGACGAAAACGCACATCCAGCCACCTTTCCCCCCACCTCACCCGAACCTCCAACATGTCTGCACCCGAAGGCAGCACTGCCCTCTCTGCTTTTGATCCCACAGATCTCCCCATGGAAGACAAACCCGCCTCCAACCACAGCAGCTCTTCCAGTGAACACGACGACAATGAAAGCGTCGGAGGCCAGGAATTCAACTCCAACCTCAACTTCACACAAATCCCCGCTGAAGAAATGGCTAACATGACCAATGCCACCACCACCAACTATCTCGCCTGGTTCATTCAGAGCCAATTTAACTCAATGAAGGATGAATTTGAGAGACAAATGGACACCCTCCTAGCACAAATCAAGTTCAACAACATCCAAAATACAAACACCACCTCCAAACTCGCGGAAATCAAAGCTCAGAACATCTCCCTCCAAAACACCGTCCGCTCTTTAGATGCCAGACTCCTACACCTTCAAACCAACCAAAGCGCCAACACCAACACTACTGCCGCAAACAACAAACCTCCCACCACAAACACCAGCAAACCTTCCAACACCACCAACAAAGCACAAGAAACCTACGCCAGCAAAGCCACAACAGCACCCAGCGAAAGTAACTTCACCACCGTCACCACTGGCAATCGCAAAACCCCAAAAATCCAACCATTATACAAGCCTGATTTCACCACTGATAAGAGAGAAATCATACTTGAACTTACCGAACCCCTTCCAACATCAGCCACCCCAGATTCCATACTCAACGCTATCAACAACCGACTAGGAGCCGTTAATACATGCATCCTAGCCGTTCGCAAAACCAACAACGACAATCTCATCCTCACCACCAAACCTAATGAAGCAGCTGACAAATTCATCGAACAATATGAACATGAAATCACCTCAGCATGCAACCTCCTTAAAATTCCAATCACCAACCTCAGAATCAACAGCAGATGGTCAAAATTCATCATCGACGCTGTCCCACTCAACTTCAACCTCGAACCCGTCACACCCACCACCATCACCAATGCCCTCCAAGCCGCCCTACCTGATGTACAATTAGCCCAAGCCCCAAGATGGCTTTCCACAGAAGAAAAACGTATCGGCAAAAAAGCCTCCTCCATCGTCATCGCCCTGCCAGCCAGACACACTCTCAAAACCCTAGGCTTCACCTACCTCAACATCCTAAATGCTACTTGCAAAATCCGTGAATACCATCCAATCAACCCCACCACCCAATGCCGAAACTGTCAAAAATTGGGACACCACGACGCCACCTGCAAACAAGAAGTTGCCTGTGCCATCTGCGCACTTGCTCACCACACCAAAGACCACAAATGCGACCAAATCACATGCAAAGGTGGCGCCAGATGCACACACATGCCGCTTAGGTGCGCCTGCTGCAACACCAACCAACACACCGCCATTGACTGTCCCGAAAAAATGAAGACCAGAGCACTCTATCTTGCTCAACGCGCACAAAAAATCAACAACCGTAATGATTAAACACACAACACAGACTACAGGCATAGCCCAAGTGCAACAACTGAATTGCGCTAAAGGAAAGGCCTCCACCCTCTCAGTACTCCATCATGCAAACAACAACACCCAACTTGCCATACTCGCACTACAAGACCCATGGTCAGAAACCCAAGGCCTACCACCAAACATCACAAACTTCCATCGCTTTTCACCAACGAACCAAAATCCCAAATGCGTCACCTACATAAACGCAAACATGAACCTGAATCCACGAATATCAACTTCCTTTTTCAACAACGTTATATCAATCATAATCACCACAGCCATAGGTGACATTGAAATTTCAAACATCTACGCCAACCACACACCTACAACACACACTTACCTCAACATGCACAACTTTCTCCCCATGCACATAATACTACATCAGCAAGAACAAAAAATGACCTATTTGAAATTAGGATCATGTTCTTACCTCTGTGACCTATTTGGCTCCTATTTGGACCTCTGTGGCCTCTGTGGCCTCTGCAGAGGAAAATATCAAAATTTCCTCGGAAACCTCCACAGAGGAATGTTGACCTCTGCAGAGGCCACAGAGGCCAAATAGGAGCCAAATAGGCCACAGAGGTCAAATAGGCCACAGAGGAATGTCGTTTGTTTTTGCTGATGTGCAACCTCCTCAAAATTCCCATCACCAACATCAGAGTAAACAGCAAATGGTCCAAATTCATCATCAACGCCATTCCCCTCAACTTCAACCTCGAACCTGTCACACCCACCACTATCACCAATGCTCTCCAAGCTGCCCTACCTGACGTACAACTGGCCCAAGCCCCAAGATGGTTATCCACAGAAGAAAAACGCATTGGCAAAAAAGCTTCCTCCATCGTCATCGCTTTGCCAGCCAAACACACCCTCAAGACCCTAGGCTTCACCTACCTCAACATACTTAACGCCACATGCACAATCCGCGAGTATCATCCCATCAACCCAACCACCCAATGCCGAAATTGTCAAAAACAAGGACACCACGATGCTACCTGCAAACAAGAAGTCGCCTGCGCTATCTGCGCTCTTGCCCACCACATCAAAGACCACAAATGCGACCAAATCACATGCAAAGGAGGCGCCAGATGCACACACATGCCACTCAGATGCGCCTGCTGCAACACCAACCAACACACCGCCATTGACTGCCCCGAAAAAATGAAGACCAGAGCACTTTATCTCGCTCAACGCGCACAAAAAATCAACCACCGTAATGATTAAACAAACAACACAGACCACAGGCATAGCCCAAGTGCAACAACTGAATTGCACTAAAGGAAAGGCCTCCACCCTCTCAGTATTCCATCATGCAAACATCAACGCCCAACTTGCCATACTCGCACTACAGGACCCATGGTCAGAAACCCAGGGCCTACCTCCAAACATCACAAACTTTCATCGTTTCTCACCAACAAACCAAAATCCCAAGTGTGTCACTTACGTTAACGCAAACATGAACCTAAATCCACGAATTTCAATTTCCTTCTTTAATAACGCCATATCAATCATAATCACCACAGCACTAGGCGACATCAAAATTTCCAACATCTACGCCAACCACACACCAACAACACACACCTACCTCAACATGCACAATTTCCTCCCCATGCACATAAGAAAGCGACAACCATTCTACCAGGACGAATTTTCGAAAATAACTCCACAACCAACAGAGATATCATCAAACCGACTTCATATTCGGAATCAGCGCCCCCTTTTACCCCCTTCTACACCTCCTGGGAAATCCATCTCTTCTATTGCAGAAGTTGTTGTGATTTTCCCCTTCATTTCCCCTCTTTGGGGCTCACCCCACCAAAAAACCCGCCGAGCCCCCCCTCAAAATCGTCGCCAGTCAACCAGTTCTTGTCCGATTGACTTGAAACTTGCACATCCACGCCGCCTACATACTACGGCCCAGGATTTTTAGTTTCAGCCAAATCGGCCCACCGGCGCCCGAGTAGTACTCATTTTATCGCCCAAAATCGCCAGAAATCTCGGAATATTGCAATTCTGACTGAGAGCACATCACCTGCTACCTTCTGGAACATCCCATCGGTGGAACCCAATCAGCCTCCGGTCTTCAACGTCCAATCAACTTTTGTCTCAGCAATTTATTTTTAGTATCCGTTACACAAAAATTTCCGAAAATTTCCGGAACCATGTCGGCCCACGGGGATGAAATGCAAGACGATACGGAACTTCCCGTCGTACCTCCATCTTCACCTCCCTCCAGCCCTACCGTGACGGCCACAAACCGATTCCTGAACGTCAGCCAGCATGCTCCAGACATCATGAGCAGCGACCCTATTTCCTCCACCACCAAACCTCTCCCGGCACCATTTGCTCACAAGATCACACTCCCACCACCATTCTTCTCCTCAGCTGGCAACTCCCCCACACATCCTCTTTCATTTAGGAACACTTTGGGAGGAATTGACCTCACCTATGAGCCAGAACCAATGACCAGGACCAGATCCGCAGCTGGCCCGTCAAAGAGAACCTTTGGCAACCAACAGCAATCTGCTCCCCCTCCCAAACGCACTCCCAGCTACTTTGCACTTCCAATGAGTCAAAACGATGTCAACCAGCACCTCATGGCACAGAATGAACACCTGAACAAGGAAATCGCTGAGCTCAAGATGATGGTTAGCAACCTCACCACCCAAATCTCAACCTCCCTGGGCTCCATGAGCCACACTGTGATCGGGAAAGTAGATTCAATCCACCGCACCCTGAAAGCAACTCCAGCAGTACCAGCAATCACAGCAACAACAATCCCCACCACTCCCCAACAACCCAAGAAGAACAAGGGAAAGGGAAAGGCAACTGAAAACACGCCAGCACCTCCTCCCCCTCCTCCACCTCCTGCACCAAAGACTTGGGCCACTGTGGCGAAAGATGGAAAGCCTGCGAAGGCCAACACTGACACCCCCACAACCCCAACCCCAGAACTCACCAAGAACATGATTGTCCAGCGCAGTGGTGATCAGAAAGAAGAAAGCCTCAACCTCCTTGTCCTGCGCAACACCATCAACAAAGAACTCCTGACTGCCAAAGCACCAGAAAGCCTCCAGGTCTCAGGAATCTCCTGGAACCTGAAAGCAAATCTCCTGCTCTACACACGCAATGGATTCACCAGCACTGACTTTGACCTGCACAAGGCCACCATTGAGAAAGTTGTGAAGGAAAGCGATGAGAAAGCTCTCTTTCTCTCCAAACAGGAGTCCTGGCACAAGGTTGCCATCCATGGAGTCCCAATCATAGAATACCCTGACAATCGTACTGGCATGAGCGACTTGCAAAACGAACTGGAATACCAAAACAGTGATCTCAAACTGGCAGCACCTCCTCGCTACATGACCCATCCAGACAAGAGAAATGGAAAGTCCCACAGCTCGGTGATGATTGCCATCACCAGCAAAAGCATGTACAACAAACTGATCAAAAACGGAATCCTCATCTTCGGCCAAAGACACAGGACCGGAGCCTACTTGACTGCGCGCCCTGGGGACCAATGTTCTAACTGTCAAAAGTTTGGACACAAGTTCCAGAGATGCCCCTCCTCCAAGCCAGCCTGTGCCTACTGTGGACACGACCATGCTACCAACAAGCACTTCTGTGGGACTTGCAGAGCCACTGACTCCTGCGCCCACATGCCTCCCAAATGCATCAACTGTGGTGGAACACATAAAGCCACTGACAGATCCTGTGTTGCACGCCCAGACCTCTCCCGAACTGAAAAAGACATCATGGTGGAACAATGATTGTGTGACCAAACCCACACAAGATCCGCCTGATGCAACACAACTGCCGAAGAAACCAAAATGTTATGTTATCCCTCCTCGACTCAGCCTCAGAAACGGCTGATATAGTTATTATTCAAGAACCTTTTGTTATGCGCGATACTTCTCCTGACGCACCACCAAACTCATGGACATCAATATCGCATGGGTCATTTGCAAGAATGATTCCAAGCAGCATTAACCGCCCTCGAACCATGACTTTTATATCGAAATCCAACCTCTTCCTGAAATATCAGCCAAGACCCGACATCATCAATAACGAAGATGTACAGGCCATAGAGCTGTCAACCCCCTCCATTCCTGCTTTTACCCTCCTTAACATCTACAATGAACAACCTGCAGCATCACAACGAGTTCCTGACAGCCACCCACAATACACGGTTGAACGTGTACTTGTGGGACTAAAGCTACCAGAACGCTGTATCATGGCAGGTGACTTCAATGCCCACCACCCTCTCTGGGACTCACGAGTCCGTTCACCAAAACGACATGAAGCACTCCTAGCTATACTAGAAGAGTTCAACCACACCCTCATTAACAAGCCTGACATTTATACCTACAACTACCCTACAGGCACTGGCAGATCCGTTTTGGATCTTGCCTTCTCCTCCTCACCGATGACAGACTTGATTATGAACTGGGCAGTCATGGAAGACCTTGCAACAGGATCCGACCATGAAGTTGTTCAGTTTGAAATTGCCTCCAACTCTTTGAAATGTGCCCCCCCACCATCAACGGAACAATTTAATTGGGCCAAGGCGGACTGGGACGGCTTCCAACAAACTTTCACCCTCTCCTCCATCACCACTAAAGACACCTGGGAGTTCCTACACTCCCACCCAACCCATTCAAACCTAGACGAAGCAGCTCAACACCTACGAGATTCAATCATAGCAGCTGCCAACATCCATGTACCCAAACGAAAACCATCACCCTTCGCCAAACCTTGGTGGAATGAAGACATCAAAGAAGGACGCAGACACATGAAAACAGCCCTCAGGGACTGGAGAACAGATCAGACTCCAGCCATGTGGCGAAGATTCAAAAACTTGAGAACATCCTACTTCCGACGAATCCGAACAGCAAAGAGTGAACACTGGAATACATTCCTGGAAGAAGCTCACGGAAAAGACGTCTTCACAGCAATGAGGTACACCAAGCCTCGCAGATGTGAACGCACCCCCACCCTACACAATCCTACCACCCTCCAAGAGTCCAAAACCTTTGAAGAGAAAGCCAATCTCTTCCGAGAAACTCTATTCCCTCCCCCTCCCTCAGTGGAACTTGATGAACCTGTTCCAGCAGGAAAACACAAGATCCCATGGAAAGACCTCACCAACGATGAGATTCGGAAAGCAATCATGACCTCAGCACCAAAGAAAGCCCCTGGACCAGATGGAATTGGCTTCCTATGCATTCAAAAAGCATATCAAGTTGACCCAACCCAGTTCAACTCCTTCTACAAAGCCACCATGAAAGCAGGATACCACCCAACCATATGGCGTGAAGCTACAATTGCAATCATTAGAAAGGCCAATAAACCTGACTATACGATAGCAAAAGCCTACCGACCAGTATCACTCCTCAACTGCCTTGGCAAAGTCTCAGAAAAGATCATAGCAACCCGATTAGCATTTATGGCAGAAAGATATCACCTTCTCCATAGATGGCAAATTGGAGGTCGACCAAAAAGATCAGCTGTGGATGCTTGCATGCTTATCAGCACGCTTGCCGATGCAGCCAAAAAGAAAGGCCTAACACTCTCTGCACTTTGTATGGACGTGAAAGGTGCATATGACTTTGTATTCAAACGACGACTGATCAAGACCATGATAGAACTGGACCTCCCACTTCCCATCTGCCGATGGGTGGACTCCTTCCTCAGCAATCGAACAGCCTGCATGGCATTCGACGGTGAAATTGAAGCCATGGCACCCATTCAAACTGGAATCCCACAAGGATCCCCCACCTCCCCTATCCTCTTCCTCCTCTACCTGGCTCCATTGTTCAACGAGCTAGAAGAAAAATATCCTGATTCCACCTGCCCCAGCTATGTTGATGATGTGGGCCTTCTGGTTACAGGAAAGTCTGAAGCAGAAAACTCTCGAACACTGGAAGCAATGGCACTCACCTCCTCCGAATGGGGTGAGAAAAATGCCTTGTACTTTGACAATCCAAAGACAGAACTCACTCACTTCCACTCCAGACGAACAACTGACACCTCTGATGAAGCCAAAGTCACAATGCCTGATGGCAACGTGATTGAGGCTGCAGATGTCCAGCGTTGGCTGGGTGTCTGGTTTGACCGCAAACTCACATTCAAACATCATGTCAAGACCAAAGCTGCCTCCGCACTTCGAGCCTTCATGGCTATCTCCCGTCTCGCAAGCACAGAAAAAGGACTGAGTTACAAAGCACTCCGCCAACTCTACCAAACCTGTGTAGCCACCATCAGTGACTTCGGAGCTGAAGTATGGTGGAACGGGCAGATTGGACTCAGCAACACCATCCAGAAAGTCCAGAATCAAGCAATGCGCAAGATTGCTGGAGCCTTCAGAACATCACCTGTCCATGCCCTGGAAGCAGAGACAGGACTTCTCCCTACCCCAATCAGATTGGACGAGTTGCAAAGGAAATATGCACTCCGAGTCCTTTCCCTACCCAACACCCATCCCATCACCTCCCTCTGCCCTGATTCCTGGCCTTCAACCCAGGAAAACAACAACCCAGATAGCTCCAACAACACTCCATGGCACCAAACCACCACCTCCCCCAAATACGAAACAAGACTACATCGGATACTGGCATCTACCAACAAATGGATCCAGCCACAATCAGAGATTGAATGCGTAGACAATCTGGCATGTCCACCATGGCACCAAAACACCATAGACATCTACATTGACCCTTCAGACAAAGACGCAGCAGCAGAAAACCATCGGAACCACACAGCTGGAGACAGTACTAGGACTGATCGCCTAGTATTCTACACTGATGGCTCCCTCCTGGAAGGCAAAACAGGAGCCGGAGTTGCTGGTTTCCGCAGAGGTCACTCTGTGGTCAACAAATCCTACCACCTCGGCAAAGAAAATGAAGTCTTTGACGCAGAACTTTATGGTATTGCAAAAGCCACTAAGCATGCAATCCTACAAGTACAACGATCACCCCACCTGACAAACGATGTCTACATCTACTGTGACAACCAAGCAGCAGTACAACGAATGACAACACCCCTCCCTATGCCAGGCCAACACCTGGTCATTGAAGCCCGCAACAACTTGCTTCAACTCGAAGACAGTGGCATCAAAACACATGTTTATTGGGTACCAGGACATGTCAACGTTGCCGGCAACGAGCTAGCTGATAAGCTCGCCAAGATAGGAGCCCAAGGAACCAGGATAGTATCAGATGTCCTCACCTCCATCACATACCTCAAGAGAAACATCAAGGAACACTCCCTGACGACATGGAAAGCCAAATGGAAGCAGGCAAAGAAAGGCCGCAGCTACTACGGACAACCAGCACTGAAACCAAGTGCCCCACTGAGGGGAAACATCCCCAGAAGAACAGCCTCCACCATCACTCAAATGAGAACCGGACATGGATACACCAAATCCTACCTCGCCAGAATCCCTACCAACAACATTGAAGACACTAAATGCAAATGTGGCTTCGATAACCAAACACCACAACACCTACTGCTAGAATGTGGCCAGGAACCACTTCCTGCCCATCGCAAAGCACTCAAAGCAGCCCTCAAACCAATGCCACTCACATGGAGAACTGCAATGCACACCAATGCTGGCCTGGCTGCCACCATTGAAACATTCCTCACACCTACCCAAATCGCTACCAGAAATTGGACCCTGGAACGACAAGAAGACAACAGGTATTCCCACCAAGGAATTTACCTCTACAACGACGAAGAGGAAGAAAACGAAGGAGAAGGAGAGAACGGCTAGAAAGAACGGGCTACAGGCCCAAAGCATGCGATGGTGAAGGACGATAGAAAACTGATGAAGACCCTGAAAGTGGGGTGAGATGGAACATGACCGTGTGGAGGATTTCTGACTATGAAACTGTTTGAGTATTTCCCTATGATTTTACCCTGTCGATTGTTATTCCGTTCGTTTCTACTGTTCGGTAGAACTTTGAGATAAATTGTTATTTCCTCTTTTGTTATCTTTTATGTTATTTGTTTTTGATTTACTTTTCTTATGTTTTTCGCGAAAGATATCTGATGTGGATATCTACTAACTAGTTGGTTCATGTTCGCGGAGGATTTTCTTTTGTTAGTTATTGTGCGGTCATGGGGTTTCCTTTCACTGTATGCCATATCCGTTACGGATTTATGCAATATGAGCAATAAATAAATAAATAAATAAATCCCCATGCACATAATACTAGCAGACACCAACCTACATCACACATGGTGGTACGGCTCTGAAACTGACACCTATCACACCTCCATCAACAACACCAGACCAATAGCCAACCAACCCGTCGACTGGCTAGAAGATCACAATTACCAACTCATTAATCACCCAGGAACCTTCACGCACTTTCCTAGAAATGGCAACAGAAAATCTATCATTGATCTCACCCTATTGAAAAACATACAGCAATACCTTATAACCTGGCAATCTGATCAAGAACTCAGGGACAACTCCGATCACACTCTAATCACAACTACCATATTCCTTCCACCAAAACCCACTGCCACACCCAAACGCAATCTCAGCAAAGCAAACTGGATTCAATTCCATGACATAATTAAGCAATCAGCACTAAATAATTCTCAACCCACCAATGCCAGCAAAACTACCAAAGAATGTGAACAACTCACCTCTCTCATACAATTCGCCACTATCACAGCCATACCCTTATCGAAACCCAGCCAACATTCCAAAGGCTGGTGGACCAACGAACTTTCCAAACTTAAGAGGAAAATAAACACCATCAATCACTTATCCAGATCACCCAATCCACCACAGCATGCCAAAAGCCTACTCAAAAACCTCCGAACACAATGGAAAATCGAAATAAATGAAGCCAAAAAATACCACTGGCACCAACGACTATCCACCAATGATCCCAAACAAATCTGGCAGGCCATCAAGCAAACCAATGGCTGCAGACCCCCCACAATTATTCAACCCCTACACAATGCACCCGATTTTGAAGCACAATGCAACGCCTTCAAATCTACCTTCTTCCCACCCATCCTCGCCTCCCCCCAGCCACTACCACAAAACTGGCTCCCCCCACCTGCATCAGATCAATCCCTTAATACACCATACATTACCCCAGAGTTAATCTCTAAATTACTTGCTAAAACTTCCCCCGCATCCGCCCCAGGACCCGACAGAATTCTCTACCCCCACATACAACACGCTCATCAAGCTGCTCCCCTACTTATTCCAAAAATATTCACGGCCGCTCTTCATTTTGGTGCCTTTCCCAATGTATGGAAACAAGCAATCGTCACACCAATACCCAAAGCAGGCAAAGACGATTATTCCAAACCCAACGCTTAACGCCCTATTTCACTATTTTCATGCCTTGGCAAGCTTTTAGAACGTATCATCACTAGACAATTAGAAATCGCCACAATAAACTCAGGCGCAATTAACCACCAACACCAGGTGGGCGCACTGGAATTTCAGCAATAGATGCCCTACAACAAATCATCACACCATCCCAATCTTGGCTTGACACTCCTGCCACAACAGGACATCAAAAACAACTACGACCCTCTATCCTCACCACAGACATCGAAGGAGCCTTTAACTATGTCATTGATCAACAATTGACCACAATTTTTCTCTACTTCAAGTTTCCCACATACCTAATACAATGGTACCAAAGTTTCACCACCAACCGAACAATAGCCTTCCGATTCAACAGCACCACAAGTCCAACATCACATTTTAACAGTGGACTTCCCCAAGGATCTGCCCTTTCCTCCATTGCTTTCACCATATACAGTGCCACACTAGACACGGAACCATCTCCCTCCAATCTTACCCATTCCAACACATACATCGACGATAATGCCATGCTACAGCAAGCTTCTCACAGAAATTTGCCACCATGACACTACAACAACGCCTCAATCTCAAAATCGAAAGAGGATCACACCTCAACATCCTTTTTTCTCCGCCAAAAACAGAACTTATGCATCTGAGACTCAGCTCCAGAATCAAAGATCCCACCCCTACCTCTATTAAACTTTATGATCAAAGTGTAACGGGGGCCTCACCTAGTCTCTTAGCAGTACTGGCTTCGGTAGCTGAATGGTACTCGCACTGGAGCAGTTCTGTTGCAGGTAGTGCTTGTCTAATCTCAAGGAACGAGGTCTCGTCAAGCCCTTCAGTATCCCCAAAGGTGAGCAGTGCTACTTGAGGGAGACTTCGCTACGATGATAGTACTATGTTTTCCACAGGCCTCACGTAGTGTAAGAATCGAAGTGATTCTGGGGGCACGACAGCGACAGCGACGGCGATGTTTCTGAGGTAGAAACAGAGATGTTATTGGGATAACCGTACAGTAGAAGTAAAGTAAGAAACGTTGCTTAAAAGAAGAAGAAGGAAAAGAAACAAGAACAACAAAATCCATCGCTTATATATCCCATTTCTCCCTTACCCTGACTCATCCATGACTCAACACATTCCAGGCAACCAACCGAACTAAAAGGAAAAACAAGGAAATACAACATTCCAAACCGCATCCAATCAATCCTTTTCGTCCATTCCATCCATGAAATCTAACCACTCAGGGGTAAACTCATGAAGACTCTGGAAACTGTCACGGTCGGGAAACGAACTCGACTTCTTCCAGCAGCAGAAGAAACTGAGGAAGCTGAGGAACCGACAACAACCACGCCAAAGTGACTTTTTGGTCACAACTCCACCAGTTTTACTCCGATTGCTCTACTTTTTGGTTATTCGGACTCGCCTCGCTGCCCTCGTTCATTCCTGCTATTGCACGTCGAAATCGCTCTCGATTTGCAAAAGTGGTTGTTGAATTCGCTGTTTTACCCCTCTTTTCCCCCCCTACACCTTAAATCTTGAGATCTTGCAAGACCTCATAACTCCACGAGTTTTCGTCCGATTAGCTCGACCCCGGGCTTTTTGGACTCCCCACAGCGCGCCCGTTCGATCGCCCTCTCGTTCGTCCGGATCGGAGCAGATTTGCAGAAGTTGTTGACACTTCCTGCTTCTCCCACCCCCTCCCCCTTCGCCAGGGACCCCCTCCAGGGCCCAGCAACACCTCCCCCCACTTCCTGTCGGTTCAGGACCTTTTATTATGTCTTCCTCTTCGTCCAGAGGCAGAGGGAGAGGCAGAGGCTATCAGCCCTCCTCTTCTGGCGTCAATTCGCCCCAAAACACCCCTACAACACCCATTATCGCACCTACAACACCCCCATTTTCGCGCTTTTCGGCCTCCCACCATGGAGACCCAGAGCAAACACCCACCCAGGCCCTTCCACTGCGCCCTGCAGTTGCTCTGCAGGACTATGAATCCCTCCCCCTTCCCCCAGACTCACAGGACCATGAAATGAGTGAGTCTGAAAGCGAAACGGAGGACTACCACCCCCCCACCATGACCACCACCCTAGAGATGGCACAGACAGTCACAGAGCTGTGCAGGAATCTCCACGAATACCGCAGATGCATCAAGCAGATGATCAAGAAGATTGAAAGGCTTGAAACAGCAGCCAGAAAACCCACACCTCCTGCTACCTACCATAACGACCCTGCTCTTGTGGAAAAGATAGCAATCCTCACATCCAAAGTGGCAGACTTGGAGCAGAAACGCGCCCTGACTACCATCCTGGCCTCTGCCTCTGCCTCTGGTCCTGCCTCACTCCCCCCACCTCCAGCAGCTGCCCCAGCACCTGCACCACACTCCTGGGCTCAGGTTGCCTCTAAAAAGGCCTCCAGACCCGCTACCAAGGCCTCCAAGGCCCCCAAAACACCCACAAGCCCCCCCAAATGCGACCGCACACTCATTATCACCAGGAACGGTCTACCCATTCCTGAAGATGTCACCCCACTCACCATTCGCAATGCAATCAATGCAGCCTTAGAAAGCCCATTGATTGCAGAAGTGCGATTCACACCTGCTCACCATGTGCAGCTTATTGCTGTCACCACCACCACCTCCGACACACTCCTCAAGCAGAGATCAAAGCTTGAGGAGATTGTGAGATCCACCATCCCCAACGCCAACAGCCTGGAGAAAGAAGTCACTCTCTTTCAGGTTGTTCTGCACAACGTACCCACCTCCATTCCTTCTGGCGAAGAAGGATTTCAACACATCAGGTCAGAGGTTGAACAGTTCAACCCTGGCACCACCCTCATGCGCGACCCTCGCTGGCTCACCGGACCAGAGCAGAGAGAGGGCAAGCAGGCTTCCTCCATGGTCCTTACCATTCAGGGGAAACAACCTGCCACCACTGCCCTTGAGAGAGGGCTCTCCCTTTTTGGACGCTGCCTTAAGGTTTCCAAATACCTTCGCTTTGGACAGGACACCCAATGCACCCACTGCCTGGCCTTTGGCCACCACCAACAACGCTGTACCAGCAAGACCCCCATCTGTACCATCTGTGCTGGGCCTCATACAGTGTCAACACACACCTGCGGCAAACCTTCCTGCCATGTCAAAGGATCTCCCTGCCTCCACACCATCCTCCGCTGCGCCAACTGTGGCGAACAACATCGTGGTAACTCCCCCGAGTGCCTCAAACTCACAGAAGCAAGACTAGCTGCAAGCCAAAGACAGAATCGCATGCAAATCTAAGTCTCCCCCCCACCCTTACGACTTCATCTCCCTTGACAGTGCTCGGATTGTTGGAGGGACGTACTATAGGCACAAAGCATGTGCTGGTGAAAGAAGAATGCCCAGGGTAGTCTTGTCCTGTGAGAGAGGGCACTAGATCGGGGTATTAACACATAAACTGAAGAATAGCCGTAGAGGGCTGAGTTGGACCCAGTGGGAGGAATCGGGTAGTTAGTTGCGTTTGATTTTGTTTTCTGTTTGGGTTTCTCTATATGTATGCCATATCCGTTTCGGATTTATGCAGTATGAAATATAAATAAATAAATAAATAAATGAGGAAGCTGAGGACTCGAGACATATACTGCTAAGCTAGAAAAGACGGCCGTTGCTTATACTAAAGTCAGGCTGAGATCTTAAAGTATTTTCGTGCAGTATACTCAATAATTTTAAGGGCGGAACTCAGTAATTCTCGTCACTAGGTCTCTGGTTGAAGATGGAGAAGAGCAACTGGTGGCGGGGCTCGCCAGTATTTGTAATACTGCATGCTCGCCGCCTCTACTCAGTTCTACTCAGCTGGGGGATCCGGTTAACCCTGAAATCCTGTCAGTGATCATGGGCGGGTCTCTTCAGAAGTGTTCTCTCACATTCCGCTGGAGATCTGCACCTCATGTGCCACCGCTCCTCATGCACTGCTCTACCAGTCAGGACTTTATGATCCGCCAGCCTAGTCCTGCAGGACTACTTGCATGGCGCTGATCAGTCCATAGTTGCGTCAGGTGTCCGCTACAATAGTTCTCCCAATTGCGCCGCCTATCAGCCATAGCTGGTGGGGCATGCATAGGTGGATTAGGAACTCAACCACATCTCTCAGTGTTTGATGTCATCGGAGATCTGCTACAGGCCCGTCAGCCTTAGCACCTCCGGATGTTCCTAACCACCAGGTCAGCGGGGTACTGGTGTTCCCTAGCATGTGGTAGCTACTCCACTCATGCTGGTCCTTGTACCTCTCCGTCTGCCCGGGTCTATTCTACCTTTCGCATGTAACAGCCTTGTGGGTCCGTTACATGCGGTGCCCTACATATATCTTGACTCTACGGCTGACACGACTAGCAGAGACGGTATGCATCAGGAGACCAAATGCCCCCATTGCCCGCGTCACTATGCTTTGGCCGGAGCTTTCAATATGCACCTCGCTCGCTGCCATCAGGATATCGAATATGAGCCATCTCAAGACTCGGATTTGCTTGATTCTTTTGGCTCGGATGCAAACCCAGACTCAGACTCAGACCTTGAATCCATAGAGGGCTCAGATGAGCCCGAAACAGACGGTGATAGTGTCTATCCTCCTGAGTACTGGCCTGCTAGCGGGGCGCCATTGGGCGAGGTACCTGGGTATGAAGACCATCTCTCGGATGATTGGGATCCTTGGTCGCCTTTCTTGGATGCAGAAGAATGGCGGCTGGCTCGCTGGTTCATCGAGTCGAAAACACCCTAGCAGAAGATCAACGATTTCTTCGATGCTGGGCTCGGGAAGCCATCCCAGTCCCGTCGTACTTTCCAGTCTGCCCACACCTTGGACCAGCACCTCGACTGTATGCCTGGCTCAGAATCCTTACCTCCGTGGCAACATGGGTCGGTCTCAGGAGAGCGGGGAGATATCATCCACTTCTACTACCGTGATATACTCACCTGTGCCCAATATCTCATGCGTCAGCGCTGCTACGCGCCTCATATGGTCTACGCCCCACTGGCAGTGAAAGAGTTCGACGGAGATGGTAATAGGTTATACTCTGAGCTCCATACGGCGGATTGGTGGTGGGATATGCAGTCCCAGCTGCCTCCTGAGGCGACACTCGTCCCAGTAATCTGTGGGTCTGATGCTACTCATTTGACTAACTTCTCAGGAGACAAGAAAGCGTGGCCCATATATATGACTATAGGCAACCTTCCGAGGCGTGTACGCAACAGCTCCCAGCATCGCGCCCAAGTATGTGTCGCTCTACTTCCCATACCGCCCAAATTCAAAGGGAATGCGGCAGCCCAAGATCGACAGCATGCCTGGAATTGTGAGGTCCTCTACCAGGTCATGCGGACGATTATGGACCCCCTGCGTGGTATAGATGCGACCCACAGTATAACCATGCACAGTTCGGATGGTAAGATAAGGGAATGCTGGCCCGTACTAGCCGTATGGCTGGCGGACCATGTGGAGCACTGCAATCTCCAGAACGTCAAGCATAATCAGTGCCCGAAGTGCGAGATACCAAAAGAGGATCTGGGTACCTACATCAAAGACCCTGGATCCACATACCGTCAGACTCAGGATGCCTATGAGGCCAAAATGGACGAGTACGATCGGTTGCAGCAAATGCTAGAGCCTACTACTAATACTAGTACTAATACTAATACTCGTGGCATACGTGGCCAAATAGCGACGATCGAAGGCTGGTTCGAGCAGCGCGGCCTCAGATCTGCGCGCAATCCCTTCTGGGGACTCCCTTTCGTCAATGCCTCCGATCTCCACATGCCCGATACGCTGCATGTTGTCTATTTGGGTATTTTGAAGCACCTGATGGATTGGCTCAGCCCGTTCCTGCAAGAATTCGGGCGATTGGACGACTTCGACGGTATTTGGAAGAGTATACCGACTTATCCTGGATTCACACCACCTTGCAAGGCATATCGAGAGGTGACCCAATGGCAAGGCAAAGAGATGCGCAATTTTGGCAGGATTGTCCTACCGGCCTTGGCTGGGGCGCTGCGAAACCCTGCAAATGACGCTCAACGTCTGGTATTTAGTCAAGCACTTCGCTGCGTCAAGGCTCTCATTGGATGGGTACTAATGGCCCAGTATCCGTCTCATACTGACGAGACTATAGCGTATATGGATGGATATATCGAGCAGTTTCATGCCCAAAAAGATGTCTTCCTCAAGTACCGAGGGGGCAAGACCTCGGATATCCTGGCGTCCCACGTACGTCAAACTATGAAGGAAAGGCATGAGACCGAGATCCGATCAATGCAAGGCATGACCCAGGCCAAGAAACAACGCCTCCAGGCAGACCAACAATTAGAACTGGATGAGGCTGTCGCTGAAGCGTACCGTGAGCACTCCCACTTCAACTTCCCCAAGATGCATCTTTTGTCCCACTTCTTGGAGCAGATATGCAGGTATGGCGGTATTTCTCAGTACTCGACTGAGGGGGGGGAAACGGCCCACAAGGATCAGATCAAAGAGCCATACCGTCGGAGGAATAGGGTGGATGCTACGCTTCAGATCCTAGCAGGGTATAATCGTGAGTACGGACTAGCCATGCACCAGCAAAATCTGATCCAGCTTGCGCGTGAGGGTCACTGTACCACCGAGATGGCAGACGTCCTACATCTCCTGCCCCCAGAGACCAATCGGCTAGTTAGCGCCTGCCGTAGGAAAGATCAAGACCCTTGGGATAGCCCAAACGCCCCGGTCAGTGCCACCATACATCCTCAATTCCCTGATACAGCTGAACCTATCAATGCTAGGCGGCGCGTCGCCTCAGAACGGGAAACAGTGCCAGTATGTGAATTCGTCCTGCCTGGGGCGAGGCTTCCCCTGGAGGCATACCTTGTTCATTTATTTATTTATTTATTTATTTATTTATTTATTGTTCATACTCGCATGCATCCGAAACGGATATGGCGTACAGCAGAAGAAAACCCAACAGGAACATAAAAGAAAACAAAACAAAACTAACTAATCCTCCACCAGTTCCAACTCAGCCTCTTCTAGGCTTGTCATCAGTGAATGTGTTAATACCTTGATCTAGTGACTCCCTCTCACAGTGTCAAGACTAACCTGGGCATTCTTCCTTTACCATCGCTTGCTTTGTGCCTACAGCACTCCTTCCACCAGGTCCGAAGACCCCTGAAGGTTGGATACATCAATAAGGGTGGGGTGTAACTTAAGTTACCATGCGATCCTGACGTTCGCTGGCACTAAGTCTGGCTTGGGTGAGTTTGAGGCAACCAGAGAAGTTACCACGATGCGGTTCGTTACAGTTCTTGCAATGGATGATGGTGTGGAGGCAGGGAGCTCCCTTGATGGTGCAAGAGGAGGTTGCACAGGAGTGGGAGGATGCTGTATGAGGCCCAGCACAGATGTTGCAGAAGGGTGTTTTGCTGGTACAGCGTTGTTGTGGGTGGCCAAAGGCCAGGCAGGTAGTGCATTGGGTGTCTGGTCCAAAGCGAAGGTATTTGGTGACTTTGTGACGAAGTCCAAACATGGAGAGCCCTCTCTCAAGGGCAGTGGTGGCAGGCTGCTTCCCCACAATGGTAAGAACCATGGAGGATGCCTGTTTCCCCTCTCTCTGCTCAGGTCTAGTGAGCCAGCGGGGGTCGCGGAGTAGGGTGGTGCCTGGGTTGAACTGCTCAACCTCAGATCTGATTTGCTGGAAGCCCTCTTCGCCAGAGGGAATGGAGGTGGGAATGTTGTGCACAACAACCTGGGTCAGGACTGCTTCCTTTTCCATGCTGTTGGCATTGGGGATGGTGTTGCGAACAACTTCCTCAAGCTTCTGTCTTTGCTTGAGGAGGGAGTCAGAGGTGGTGGAGGTGACAGCAATTAGCTGCACATGGTGAGCTGGTGTGAATCGCACCTCTGCAATCAATGGCCTTTCCAGGGCAGCATTGACTGCATTGCGAATGAGAAGTGGAGTAATGTCATCAGGAATGGGTAGACCATTCCTGGTGATGATGAGGGTACGGTCGCGTTTTGGGGGGTTTGCTGGTTGTTTGGTAGGCTTGGAGGCCTTGCTGGCGGGTCTAGGAGCCCTTTTAGAGGCAACCTGAGCCCAGGAGGTGGTGGCTGGCGGGGGAGCAGCTGCTGGAGGTAGGGGGAGGTTGGCAGAGGCCAGAATGGTTGTAAGGGTCCGTTTCTGTTCCAGGTCTGCAACCTTGGAGGTGAGGGTAGCCACCTTTTCCACTAGAGCAGGGTCATTGTGGAAAGTAGGGGCTGGTGGGGGTGTATTGATGGCTTTTTCAAGCTGTTTGACGCGTTTTGTGAGTGCTTTGATGAGCCTGTTCTGCTCATCCATCACTGCGAAGAGGGAGGGGTTGTAGTTCTCCCCAGTACCAATGGCACCAAGGCGATCCAAATTGCTGTTAGAATCATCCATCTGGATGACTGGAGGTAGGGTGGTGGAGAAGGTGAGGGGTCCCTCAGTGTCCGTCATGTCAGAGTCAGACTCTTCCAGGAGGACAGAGCCACTCTCTGTGGGCTCTGTGGCGGGCAGGCAGGCATAGTGAGGTAGGGGGACTGCTGGGCGAAGTGGCAGGGCTTGAGTGGGTGTTTGCTCTGGGTCTCCATGGAGCAGAGGCGAAAATCGGGTGTTTGGGGGTGTTGTAGGGGTGCCAAAGGGTGTTTGGAGCGAGTTTTGGGGTGAGCTGGTCACAGAAGAGGGAGACCTGAAGCCTCTGCCTCTCCCTCTGCCTCTAGACGAAGAGGAAGACATAGAGAAGGATCCTGAACCGACAGGAGAAGGTGGGGTGTGTAGGGGGGTTGGTGCTGGGCCCTGGAGGGGGTCCCTGGCGGAGGGGGGTGGGAAATCGAGCAGAACTTCTGCAGTTCTGGTCGGATCCGAACGAACGAGAGGGCGATCGAACAGGCGCGCTGAGGCGGTTCCATGTACCTCGTTCAGTATTACCGTCGAGAATTTGGTCCGGATCGCAGCGTACCAAATATTCGGCTATGGAAAGTGACCGCTTTCAACGCTCTCCATGTACCAGTCCACCAACTCGGGCTAGGAGACGAGTCAGTGGTCCATATCCTTCGAGCAACAGGAGGAGAATCCTTCCGGGGCCGTGAGGCACAAAACGATTGGGCCTGGTGCAAGTTTGGTCAGGAGGATCAGTATGGAGCCCTACGAGGCAGACGACCAGCTCGGGTCATACGTTTTCTAAAACTTCGGGATCCAACACAAAGGCCATTACTTCTGGCAGTGGTGCAGCCATTGCGGCCTGACTCAGGCGGCCATGTGGACCCAATCCATGGGATGGTACGGGTATCTCACCCTAGTGCGAGTGACCAGACATGGATTATCAATATCAAGAGTATCACGGGTATGGCCCACCTTGTACCTGAATCGCCTGGGCCTGATAATACGTGCTGGTTCGTCAACAACACCATAGATTTGGATACCTTCAACGAGATATACTGATATTAGGTATGGGGCGCGGGGTGCGGGGCAATACGATCTGGGTCGCAGATCTCGATTGGACAGGGATGGGTTAGCGGGACTGCGTTATGTGCCCGAGATATTGTATATAAACAAGGATTTGGAGACAAAACGTTGTGTTTTAGCCTGATAAAGGATGGTCAAGTGATCTCTTGTGATTATCAACTGCGCGTATCAGACATAGGAGAGCATTGGGCGAGGGTAGGCGTACCATACTATCAGCGTACCATACTACCAGCATATTAGGCATGCGAGTGCGTTGGGCGAGGGTGGACGCGCCATACTACCAACGTATCAGACGTACCAACATAGCAGGCGCATGGAGGCATGCCAACGTACCATACTACCAGCATATCAGACGTACGAACGCATTGGGCGAGAGTGAGCGTACCATAGTACCAGCGTATCAGACGTACGAGCGCATTGGGCGAGGGTAGGCGTACCATAGTACCAGTGTATCAGACGTACGAGTGCATCAGGCGGAGCTGGGCGGGATAGCGTACCACAGTACCAACGTACTAGACGTACGGAGGCGGCTGGACGCAGCTGGACGCAGGTGGGCGTGCTGGATTTCGGAGGCTCGCCCAGGCGGACATCCCTTTTTGCTGATGCATGCTGGAGACAGTAACGGCATACCTGTTACACTATAAGATTCCCCCATTTATGCAATCCTTTATTCCTTCAGCTCTTTTTCATGAAAATAATAAGGTAGGGTAATTGGTAGTTAGTAGTTGGTAGTGGCAGTGCAATCAATTGAAGTCAAAAGCCAGAAAAACCGGGCCTGTACAGTCGTGTTCGCAAAGTCCTAGCACCCTACAAATATTGAAAGCAAACCAAATTGTTGTAGATCGAGCTAGGAAGCAGTAAATTAAAAGAAAAGTAAACTATGAAAATACTGATATCTAAATAATATCTAAAAACTTTATATCACTACCTCCTACAGAAACTATAGTCTCAATCTGCTGGCAGTCATGCTCAACAAAGAGGAGGGGTGCCAAGACTTTCCAAACGGGACTGTACGTGCCCGGTGGAGGTCGATGGTATCCGAAAGGCACATGTATGCAGGTCGGGGCATAGTATGGCGAAGGTTTTCTTACTTTTTCCCTGAGTACTAGTTATTTATTTATTTATATTTCATACTGCATAAATCCGTAACGGATATGGCATACATATAGAGAAAACCAAACAGAAAACAAAATCAAAACGCAACTAACTACCCGATTCCTCCCACTGGGTCCAACTCAGCCCTCTACGGCTATTCTTCAGTATATGTATTAATACCCCAATCTAGTGCCCTCTCTTACAGGACAAGACTACCCTGGGCATTCTTCTTTCACCAGCTCATGCTTTGTTCCTATAGCACATCCCTCCCACAATCCGAGCACTGTCAAGGGAAATGAAATCGTAAGGGTGGGGGGAGACTTAGATTTGCATGCGATTCTGTCTTTCGCTTGCAGCTAGTCTTGCTGCTGTGAGTTTGAGGCACTCAGGGGAGTTACCACGATGTTGTTTGCCACAGTTGGCGCAGCGGAGGATGGTGTGGAGGCAGGGAGATCCTTTGACATGGCAGGAAGGTTTGCCGCAGGTGTGTGTTGATACTGTATGAGGCACAGCACAGATGGTACAGATGGGGGTCTTGCTGGTACAGCGTTGTTGGTGGTGGCCAAAGGCCAGGCAGTGGGTGCATTGGGTATCCTGTCCAAATTGGAGGTATTTGGAAACCTTGAGGCGGCGTCTGCATCAGCAAAAAAAAAGTTGCGCCCAATAGGTACATATTCCGCCCAACCGCCTGCCACGCCCGGGTGACACTTGCTGCCTGCCGCGCCCGGGTGACACTTGCTGCCTGTTGTGATTCCCCCGGGCGTCACTTGCTGCTTGCAGCGCTTCCCGGCGACCTCCCACCATCCGGCAGCGCTGGGCGGCAGCTTCAGTACTTAGCACTTTTCGATCGAATTTTTCTAAGTCCCTCAAAACTCGGGACTTAGCAAAATTCACTTGCCTCCCAGGCACTTAGCGATTTTCAAAAATCTGGAGGTCGCTTAGTCATCACTTTGTAGTCGCCAAGTCGTCGCCAAGTCGTCGCCAAGTCGTCGCCAAAGCAACGCCTAGTAAGACACTAATCTCCACCTCCCCCTATTCCTTCCCATCCTTCCACTATTGCTTCCCCCTATTCCTTCCCACCCATTCTCAACCTCGCTGTACCACTGACATCGTGACATTTAGGTTCGAAGTGACGAGCTCCGCTTGCAAAGAACCTCCCAGGTAACGTCTTGATTCCGTTTATTTGACTCCCGCTGATATGCCTCCTAGACTCACTTTGATCCGCTGCTTCAGCTTCCTCTGCCTCAGCCGGCTGCCTGCTTCGCTGCTTCCGCCTAAGTGAGCTCAATATGCTGATCGATTCGCTGCAGCAGCCTCTGCTGCTTCCGCCATATGGTCGATTCGCAGCCTGAGCTTCCGCCGCCTCCTGGAGGTCGTCGATCCGCTGCTTGAGCTTCCTCCGCCTCCGTCACATGGTTGATCCGCTGCTGCAGCCTCTGCTGCCTCTGCCATATGGTCGATTCGCAGCCAGAGCTTCCGCCACCTCCTGGAGGTCGTCGATCTGCTTCCTGAGCTTCCTCCGCTTCCGCCATATGGTCAATTCGCTGCCTAAGCTTCCTGCGCCTGCGCCAATAGGTCGATTCACTGCCTTTCATGGATGGAACGGACGAAAAGGATTGATTGGATGCGGTTTGGGATTTGGTGTTTCTTTGTCTTTCTTTTTAGTTCGGTCGGTCGCCTGGAATGTGTTGAGTCATGGATGAGTCAGGGTAAGGGAGAAATGGGATATATAAGCGATGGATTCTGTTGTTCTTGTTCCTTTTCCTTCTTCTTCTTTAAGCAACGTTTCTTCTTCTCCTCGCTACGCGACCTTCCCCATAAGGAAATAGCAACGCCAACATTTCTCCACTTTCACACGATAGTTCTTTAACTTCGGCTTCACGCCTACCCCGCACAACGACACGTTGAGCCTCGCTTCCTCAACGCAATTTCGTTTCGCCTAAAGGGTATCCTCACAGAGCCCTCGTTCTCCTCTTCCCTCCCCACTACTTTTGGCTCGGTTGGCATCAAAACTGGCTGACCAAAACCCCCGTCAAAACATGCCTCGCAATAAGCGAGCACCCTCCTCACAATCTGGGAGATCCCAGACTCCCAACCCCTACCAGCCGCAAGTCCAATCTACAATTAGCTTCGGCTTCCATGGCCCACCTCCCTCTGCTAGCAGAAGTACCACCCTGGTATTTCACGTCCCTTCCATGCCACAAAAGATACCTCAACACCCGCCTGGACTCATCCCTCAGATCAACTTCCCAGCAGGAAGATTTGTCCCCCGCCCGCTGCACATTGAGAGGCTCCTAGGACACTTCTCAGCTACCAACGACCCCGACTGGATACAGGCGGCTATTGACTGCCCTGCCCACCCACATCACCCAGATTTTAACGGGGTTATTTTTCCCTCGTTATCGCGTCCCAGCACCCCACTCCCCGCTAGCGACACCCAGATGGAATCAGGAGTCCCAGAGACTCTCCTACCACCGTCTGACCCCCTCCCGTGGAGCCCGACTCCACTCCCTGAGTCCCAGGACACCAGCCTTCCTCCCCGTCCACCAGTTGATTCTGACTTTGAAGTTGGCTTTAACATCAATGTCGACTACTCAGGCTGCAAGGCCTCCTTCCCCAACCATGATCTTTGGCTCATGGCCAATTTCCAAGCCTGGTCTTCCCACCACGCCACCTTCCCCCTCCTGAAAACCATTCAACAATTACAAGGAGAGGTAGCCCGCCTCCATACGGAGTCATGCGATTTGCGTTCGCAAGTCCTTAAACTTGCTAACCACCCTTCTCCTCCTCCCCCACCGCCAGTTGTCCCCACCCCACTCGCTGCTTTGGCTACTACTGTCAACGCTCCCCCTCCCCCTCCCCCTCCAGTCAACTGGGCTGCAGTAGCTGCTGCTCCAGCTCCAGCTCCCCAACCGGCACCCAAACCCAAACCTGCTCCACTCATCAAACCTGACTACACCAGAGTCAATCGTGAACTGGTAGTTCAGGTTGAGGGCCCCATCCCCAACACCCCCACAGACGACAGGATAAAATCGGTTGTCAACAAAGTCCTTGACAGCACTGGTACCAGTGTCATCATGGCACACCGCACCCCCCGCAACAACATCATTCTCGAAACCCCGCTTGACACTCCAGCCTCCGCAGTAGATGTCTACTCCAGGGAAATTGGAGAAGCACTCCAGGAAGAAGGGATCTTGGTCACTTCCATCCACATCAATCAAGTTTGGTCAAAGTTTATCGTCCACGGCATTTCCACTTCCGTTGGCGACGGCTCCGATGCAGGCAACCTTGTGGCCTCTGAGCTCAAGGTAGCTTACCCCTTTCTCACTCTCGCACAACTCCCACGCTGGCTCTCCTCTCCCCAGTCCCGTGGAGGAAAAGCACATTCCTCCATGGTACTTTCTTTCAACGGCTCTTACAACATGTCCACCCTTGGTGTCAAGAGCTTCATCATGTTCAACAGGAACTGCAAGGTTCAGCCCTACGTCTCGTTCCAACCCGATACTCAATGCAGGAAATGCTTTGCCTATGGTCATGCTACCACCATGTGCAAACACGATACCGGTCGTTGCGCAGTTTGCGCAGAACCCCATCTCACTTGCAATCACAAATGTTCCTCCTGTAAGGGAGGTTCATCATGCACCCATCCACCCATCCGCTGTGCCAACTGCCCTGGCAGACCTGGTCACAAAGCTGACGACCCAAATTGTCCATCAAGGGTCAAACACACAATTAGTAAAGGCAAAGGAAAGGAAGTCCCGATGGAGGCTTAAAAAGTTTTTCCTTTCATTATTTTATCAGTTAAGGTTTTAGTTTATTTTCCTTTCTCGTCGCTTGATTATTATGTTTGAATTTGATTCACGTTGCGCGGGTCTGAAGTAACCCATTCATGTATTTTAATTTTGGTGGTACGGTTGGCGCGCGATAAGCATTTAGTTGCTTCTATGCGAAATAAATTATCATTTCTTCTTCTCCTCGCTACGCGACCTTCCCCATTAGGAAATAGCAACGCCAACATTTCTCCACTTTCTCACGATAGTTCTTTAACTTTGGCTTCACACCTACCCCGCACAACGATACGTTGGACCTCGCTTCCCCAACGCAACTTCGTTTCGCCTAAAGGGTACTCGCATATAGCCCTCGTTTTCCTCTTTCCACCCATAAGTTTTTGACTTGGTCGGCATCAAAACTGGCTGATCAAACCCCCCGCCAAAACATGCCTCGCAATAAGCGAGCCCCCTCCTCACAGTCTGGAAGGTCCCAGACCCCCAACCCCAACCAGCCTCAAGTACAAACCACCCTCAGCTATGCCTACGGTGGTCCACCCCAAAAGCCAAAAGGAATGTTTGATACTCCCGCCCCTGCCCCGAAACTCCCGCAGCACCCACCAGGTCTCATTCCTGAGATCCCCCAACCTGCGGGCAGATTCGTTCCCCGCCCATTACACTGGGAGAAGCTCCTTGGACACTTCTCCGCTACCAACGATCAAGATTGGATCCAAGCGGGCATTGACTGTCCAGCCCACCCGCACCACCCTGACTTCAATGGAGTCATCTTCCCTACCTTCTCTCGCTCACCCACCCCAGCCCTAATACAGGACACGGAAATGAGCTCTGGAGTCGAGGAAACTCAACTCAACCCCCTTCCCCTCCCTCCTGTTACTTTTACCCAGCACTCTGGTAACATTCAATGGAGCCAGTCCCCCCTCCCGGAGTCTCAGGACACCAACCTCCCTCCACGCCCACCTGTCGACTCTGATTTGAATCAGGCTTCAACCTCAGCATTGACTACACTGGCTGTAAAACTTACTTTCCCAGTCATGATCTTTGGCTCATGGCGAGTTTCCAAGCTTGGTCTTCTCACCACGCCACCCTGCCCCTCCTCAAGACCATTACCCAGCTTCAGACAGAGGTAGCTCGCCTTCATACAGAATCGCGAGACCTACGTTCGCAAGTACTTAAGCTTGCCACCCGCCCTCCTCCCCCTCCACCAGTCGTGCCTGCGCCACTAGCAGCTTTGGCTACTACAGTCAATGCCCCTCCCCCTCCACCAGTTAACTGGGCCACAGTAGCTGCCGCTCCCGCCCCAGTCCCCAAGCCCAATCCCAAACCCAAGCCTGCCCCCCTTATCAAGCCTGACTACACCAGGGTCAATCGAGAACTGGTAGTCCAGGTTGAGGGTCCCATTCCCAACCCCCCAACGGACGACAGGATTAAATCGGTCGTCAACAAAGTCCTAGACAGCACCGGCACCAGTGTCATCATGGCACGCCGTACTCCCCGTAACAACATCATTCTCGAAACCCCGCTTGACACTCCAGCCTCGGCCGTAGATATCTACGCCAGGGAAATTGGAGAAGCCCTACAGGAAGAAGGGATTTCGGTCTCTTCCATCCACATCAACCAAGTCTGGTCAAAGTTTATCGTCCATGGCATTCCTACGACTGTTGGCGATGGTACTGATGCCGGCAACCTTGTGGCTTCTGAGCTCAAGGTGGCCTACCCATTCCTCACTCTTGCACAACTCCCACGATGGCTCTCCTCTCCTCAGTCCCGTGAAGGAAAAGCTCATTCCTCCATGGTCCTCTCCTTCAACGGCTCTTACAATATGTCTACCCTTGGCGTAAAGAGCTTTATCATGTTTAACCGGAACTGTAAAGTTCAACCCTATGTTTCATTTCAACCCGACACCCAATGCAGGAAATGCTTTGCTTATGGTCATGCTACAACCATGTGCAAGCACGATACCGGTCGTTGCGCAGTTTGCGCCGAACCCCATCTCACTCACAATCATAAATGCACCTCCTGTAAGGGAGGTTCGTCATGCATTCATCCACCCATCCGCTGTGCCAACTGCCCTGGCAGACCTGGACACAAAGCCGACGATCCCAATTGTCCATCAAGGGTCAAACACGCAATCGCTACCAAAGGTAAAGGAAAGGAAGTTCCGATGGAGGTTTAGTTTCCTTTCGTTCATTTATTAGTTAAGGTTTTTCGTTATATTTTCCTTTTATTTTGCTTGATATTTATGTTTGATTTGTTTCACGTTGCGTGGGTTTTATAAGTAACCCGTTTATGTATTTATTTCTTTGGCGGTTTGGTAGGCGCGCGATAAGCATTTAGTTGCTTCTATGCGGAATAAAATTTATTATTATTTCTTACTTTACTTCTACTGTACCGTTATCCAAAGAACATCTCTGTTTCTACCTCAGAAACATCGCTGTCGCTGTCGCTGTAGCACCTCCAGGATCACTTCGATTCTTACACTACTTCGATTCTTACACTACGTGAGGCCTGTGGAAAACATAGTACTATCATCGTAGCGAAGTCTCCTTCAAGTAGCACTGCTCACCTTTGGGGATACCGAAGGGCTTGACGAGACCTCGTTCCCTGAGATTACGTTGCTTCCTCATCCACACCCCTCACCAGCGATCCCTAAAATTCAGGATCTCTTCATGACCTTACCCCCTTGGAGTCACCAACTCATTGCTCGATTATTCCCCTTTGCCACACCCCGAAAACAAAACACAAAAGCACCCGAACCTTTACTGGTGGTACCTTACTGGCTTGACGACGAATACCTACGAACCAATTCTATCCCCTCCACAATCCCTAAAATCATCTAGAGATCTACCCTTACCCACCTCACCATGGCAGCAGTACCCAACCCTGCACCACAGACCAACGATCCAGCTCCGGAAACCTGGATCTTCCCTACTCAAACCCGTTTTGAATCGCTGGCAGAGGTGGACCTCAGCACTCTGTATGCACAGCTATTGAGTCATGTTCAAGGACTTGAGGCCCAGGTCGACCTCCTGGAAGACGAGAGGGGGCAGGCAGATCTTGCACCCAACACCACCAGGCTTCAGCTCACCAACTTAACCGAGAATTATACCCAGGCTACCTCCACCATCAACAGACTTCGTCAAGAGCGAAATAACTTTTGCACTCAACTCGGCCAAGCCCAACGCACAGCAACTCCAGCGTTACCCCCACCTGATCAGAACCTACGTCCTGCCTCCCACCGATCTGAAAAGATGCCAGACCCAGAAAAATTCGATGGGTCTCGTGAGAAGCTCCCTGGCTTTGTGCTCCAACTCCGTTCCAAGCTCTCGGTCAACCATGACAGATTCACCGATGAGAATAATAAAATTCTATACACCATCAACCGCTTGGAAGGAGCTGCTCTCGAGCAAGTCCGCCACACTGTCCTCCCTACCGGCCTAACCACATGGGCATCCGCTGCCGAACTCATCACCGCCTTGGAAACAGCTTTCGGTAACCCCGACCCGATGGGTACAGCGAGAAGAGAACTCCACCAACTTCGGCAAGGTAAGCGTGAATTTTCCGCTTATTTGGCGGATTTCCAACGAATCATGGGCCGCTTAATGTATGAGGAAAGGGCAAAAATGGATGCTCTGGAATATGGAATGTCGGAAGAACTCAAGGAAGCTATGGTTATCCTCCCGGATCCCCCCACCACCTTCAACACCCTCACCATCCATTTACTTCGTCTGGATAATCGCATCAGGGCAAGGAAGGAAGAAAAGAAGGGGACCAACCGGAGCAACATGGGACAATTTATTGCCCCTGCACCTGCCACCTTCACCTCTCACCCATCCCATGTTCCGGGTGGACTTGCCCCCATGGATCTTTCTTTCGGTAGAACTAGCAATTTTTTGCGCCCTCCACCGGACCAACGATTCACCATGGTCAATGGATGAAAAAAGCTTTCGGATCTCGAGAAACAGTGGCACCGTTCCACTGGCAAATGTATGTTCTGTGCAGGCGAAAATCATTCCTACGCCAATTGCCCCTCAGTGCCAAAGAAACTGGCAATGAGGGGAGCTTTGGTCAACATTGTTCCTGCTTCTTCTTCTTCCTCTTCAGGGTCTATCGACCCATTACCTTCTTTCACAGCTGCGGATGTCTCCCAGTCTTTAAACTTTTAAAACCAGAGTCGTCTTGTGACCCTTCTCTGGTTCCTATTTTCTCTCCTCTGTCTGTTTTTTCTATTTCGGGGTTTTCAGTGTCAAACGTGTGCGTGGAGGACCAATTGGATGGGGAACATTTTGTTATTTCATGTAATCTTTCAAGTAACAATAAAACCATACAAACTCACGCACTTTTGGACACTGGAGCCTCAGGAGTTGCATTCATGGATGAAGAATTCGCGCGTCACCATAATTTTCCCCTTGTTTCCTTAAAAAACCCCCGCCAACTTGAAGTTATCGATGGAAGGCCCATTTCCTCAGGTGCCATCACCCATCTTGTACATTGTGGACTTTCTATCCAAAATCACCAGGAAAAAGCCCCCTTTTTTGTGACACAACTCGGTCACTACCCACTGGTCCTAGGAATCCCTTGGATGAAATATCATGATATTGCTCTACAATTTGCAGCCAATAAAATCACCTTTGGATCCAGCCGTTGCCGCACCCACTGCACCCCCATCGCATCCCCTGTCACCGTTCATGGTATCCAACCCCCGGCAAAACTCAAAGTCCATTTCATTGGGGCCGCAGCTTTTAGCCGGCTAGCTAAGAAACGGACCTCCCAAATCTACACCATCTCCTTGTATGAGATCAATAAGATCCTCGATAAACAAATTACCAAGGAGGAATGGAAAAAACGAATCCCCCTGGAGTATCATGAGTTCCTGGATATGTTTGATGAAACCAAAGCAAATGGACTCCCCCCATGCCGCCCCTACGATCATAAGATACCACTTCTCGATGGAAAAGAAAGACAAAGAAACACCACATCCCAAACCGCATCCAATCAATCCTTTTCGTCCGTTCCATCCATGAAACTGCCTGAGCTTCTGCTGCCTGCGTCACATGGTCAATTCGCTGCCTGAGCCTGAGCCTGCGCCTGCGCCAATAGGTCGATTCGCTGCAGCAGCCGCCGCTGCCTCCGCCACATGGCCGATCCGCTGCCTGGGCTTCCTCTGCCTCCGCCAATTGGTCGATTCACTGCCTGAGCTTCCGCTGCCTCCGCCACATGGTCAATTCGCTGCCTGCCTCTGGCAGGTCATCGATTTGCTGCTGCAGCTTCCGCCATATGATCGATTCGCTGCCAGAGCTTCCGCTGCTTGCGCCACATGGTCAATTCGCTGACTGAGCTTCCTGCGCCTGCGCCAATAGGTCGATTCACTGCCTGAGCTTCTGCTGCCTGCGCCATATGGTCAATTCGCTGCCTGCGCCTGAGCCTGAGCCTGCGCCTGAGCCTGCACCTGCGCCAATAGGTCGATTCACTGCCTGAGCTTCTGCTGCCTGCGCCATATGGTCAATTCGCTGCCTGCGCCTGAGCCTGCGCCTGAGCCTGAGCCTGCGCCTGCGCCAATAGGTCGATTCGCTGCCTGAGCTTCCCCTGCTGGCGCCATATGGTCAATTCGCTGCCTGCCTCTGGCAGGTCGTCGACTCGCTGCTGCAGCTTCCACAGAAGCTAGTTTAGCTGCGCCCTCGATATTTGTACATAGATATATAGATAGATACATAGAATAAAGCAATTGTCAATGATATTGGTTCCATACAAGTGATTCCTGAATATTCCAGGCCCTACCAAATCCATTCTACAGGGTGAACCGCTGCCAAAATCCTGCGGCAGCAAGGGACCACATGTGCCCAGAAGCAGCCCACTACACCAATTGCTATAGGAGGAAACGACCTCCTCCAGGCGGTCAAAGGTCTAGAAACCATGCCTCCGGGCGCGCCGAGATGCTGCAGCAACCTAACAGAAGGGTAACATTCCGCCCGACTGCCTAGACCTCCAGGTGGCCGGGGCGGCTTGATCAATTTTTGCTGATGCGAAAAGGGAGAGCCCTCTCTCAAGGGCAGTGGTGGCAGGTTGTTTCCCCTGGATGGTCAAAACCATGGAGGAAGCCTGCTTGCCCTCTCTCTGCTCTGGTCTGGTGAGCCAGCGAGGGCATCAGTAAAAATAATTATCGCCTCCTGGAGTTTGGGCACGTCTCCCGGGGAGGCAATTTTCTCCTCAACCTCCGTGTGCTCCCTGACCTCCTTGAGGAGTGGTTGCGCTACGATTTCCTCCTGGAGGATATACCTAATCCTTTCGACTCCAGCTATCTCCTGGAGGAAATGGGTGCTCTTCGTCGCTGCAGTTAGCTCATGGAGCGCCTAACAACTTATTCATATCTCTAGGAGGATAATGCTTCTCTTTCCCGCAAATTTTCAAGTGCTTTGCTTAGTAATTGCAGCCAAGTACGCAGTATTTAGATTTTATTGGCTCTATTCATTCAAATGATGCAGTGTTGCCACGTAGGATGTTAAGCATCCTACGCCTACTTCCATCTCACTCCTGCTCTCATCCTTCGTCTACTCTATGTTCTCCGAGTCCGAGTCCCTGACTATGTACAAGCTCCTAATCCTCGAGGATGCCCAGTTTCCTAATCCACTCATGCTTCCAAGTTCCTAGTCTTGCGAGGATACTCAGCATCCTCAATTCTCTAATGTATATATCTCATTGAACGTTGTAAGGTCAATTCGGTTGTTGACCAGCCATTTAGTATTATTCTCCTGGAGCTCCGGCTGCTCGGGAATGAGATGCGCAATTCCCATGATATTCTTTATCCCCACAACGAATCGATCATCCTTCAGCCTAGTAGATACTCTCACCATCCCATGGATGTCCGTAATCCTACCTCCACCTGGAAAGGCTCGTAGCATCCTCACAAGGACTAGCCGATGTGTGTACTCTGTATGAGGATCTCGAATCTTAAAGAGGCAAAGCACCTTGGCTGGAAGGCGTCCTCGAAGAGCACCAAACTGGCTCTCGTCTCCTACCTGGACCCACACCCAATCGTTTCGTGGAGCTCGACCCCTAAACGCTCGCTCCCCTGTGCATCTCACACGATGAAGCTCAAACTCCTCAGGCCGCTGAAACATAGGCCCAGGGACTCGAAGGTGAGAGAACATCTCAGCTGGGTATGTAAGAAGAGCCTCTGTATCCTCCTCAAGACGACACTCATCCTTCAAATTCTGACTGCTGTAATAAAGTATTTGTTCCGGTAGATCCGGAATATTCATTAGGGAGATGATGTCATGCAGAAGGGAAATCTTCGCTTGTCGACCACATAATCGCCAGAGGGATGCTCTTTCTCCTATATGTTGGATCTCGGATCGTCTGGGCCTAAGGATATTGTGCAGCTGCGAATTGGGAGGCTCAGCATCCCCGTAATTGGGAGGCTCAACATCCCTAGAAAGGGCCCGGAGGTTCAATATACGCATACCCAATGCTTGTCAATGTGCATAGTAGCGCAGGATTTGCTTCGTCGAATCGATTTTATTGGATGCCCTATATCCTTCTTTGATCTGCTGCCGATGTGCTGTCTCCCCAACCTCGGTAGAAAACATGGGGATCCCTTCATACCGCTCAACATGCTCATGGAAGTGCATTAGGAGGTGCATCTTTGGAAAGTTGAAGTGGCTTTCTTCCTGCTGCGTTTCAATGAGTAGCTCTCTCCTTTCAAGCCTATCTGCATCCTCCAATCGTCTTTTTCTTGATCCTGCAAGAGGAGGTCGGGCATCCTGCGATAGCTTCAAGCGCTTGACTGTTGCCCGTGCCTTTGCGCTTGCCTTCTTCGAGGCTCTGAATTCTAGGAAGATATCCTTATGCTGGTGGAAGTCGGCGAGGTATTGATCCATATATCGCAAGGTTTCAGGTGTATGGCTCCGATACTGTGCCATAAGGTGGAAATCGATAAAACTCCGCACGCAAAGGATAGCTCGCTTGAAAGGATATAGCTCATCCTTCGACGGATGGAGCAGCGCAACTGCAAAGGCTCCGAGAAGGATACAGCCGAGATTGCGCATCTCCTTGCCCTGCCACTGGGAAACCTCTCGATAGGCTTTAGTTGGCCTAGCCAGGCCTGAGAAGGGGGGTATTGACATCCAGACTTCGTCAAATGCTTGCAGCCTCTTGTGTTTCTCAAGGAAGCTCTCTATCCACTCCATCAGATGCTTCAATAAACCGAGATAGATGTTATGTAGGAGGTCTGGCTTGTGGAGGTCCCCAGCGTGAGGGAGGTGTGGCATCCCCCAAAAGACGTTGAATGGCGCTTTCAGCCCTCGTTCGACGAGATACTCCAACTCCTGAGGATCTCCAGTATTGGCGAAGGATTGCGCCACTTCCTGATACTCCTTATCGTTTCGTTTCGGGCTGCTGGCTTGCTCACCAAGTTGGTCTGGTTTGACCTCGCACTTTGGGCAGGCGTTTTGCTGCAGGTTGTGGAGTTGGCAATGCTCTGCGTGGTCAGCCATCCAAGCACAAAGGATTGGATAGCACATTCGGTACTGAGCATCCGCACATGCTAATCGGATTCCAGTCATCCCAGCCTCTTTCATATCCTTGAAAAGGATGCTGAGGACCTCGTGCAGTATATCTCTATTGGCTTCTCGGCGGAGTCTATTGATTGAATTGTCTTTTGTAAACTTTGGAGGGATTGGGAGGAGCGCCACGAGAATCATAGCCATATTCGTTGGCTTATTTCGAACTTCGGAAGGGATATTCCCTATCGTCAAGTAGATTGGCCAAGCCTTCTTATCACCTGAGAAATTGGTGAGATGTGTGCCATCCGAGCCGCAGATGACTGGAATCACCGTGGCTCCGTGAGGTAAGCTTTCCTAGCCACGAGAATTAGCAGAATAATGGATACGTAGGAGGGAATAGCTAACCTGTATTTCCCACCACCAGTCTGCTGTATGCAGCTCAGAATACATCCTCTCTCCGCTGTCGTTGTATTCTCGAACTGGACGATAGACCATATCCTTGGCATATGCCGGCTGTTTGAGCAAGTATTGGATACAGGCCAGTATTGGCCTGAAGTAATACCACGTCACTCTTTTCCTCGTCCCCTCCATGACTTCACAACTCCCTCGCTGCCAGTGCGCTTGGCCTAAATCAGGATCTATCCTATCGAGGAGTCTGTACATAGTATGGGCAGACCTAAATCCTGGCGTAGGAGTGCAGAGCTCCTCGTTGAAATACTCGTTGATGCGGGTTTGTGCTATCCCACTCTCTAATATCCACCTAGCGAGCTTGAAGTCAAAAGCCGTCTCAAACGGAGCGTAGGGGTTTGAGAGGAGGAATTCGACAACCTCTCGATAATCCTCCACATCCCCCAAAGAGCACACTGCATCGGCAAATTGAATTATCCTTGGGCCAGGCAGCTGCATGGGCCCTGTGTTGGTATTCCCGTCATTATCCTCCGTATCAGAAGGATTCTCGTCATCCTTCTCACTTCCGCCTGCAGTGCTCCCATCCGATGATGTGCCTCCTTCCGAGTTGGAGCAGATATCTTCCCAATCGCTGTCTGGATTCTGTTTGCGCCATGAGCCTGCTGCACCATCCCGTTCATCCTCCTCGGATTGAGAGCCTCCTTGGCTAAATACGATAGAGGCATGCTTAGGATGGATATCTATCACGTGAGTATGCAACGACAGAGCTGAGCTGTAGGTGCGGCAGCACAATGGGCAGCGGGATCTTGAAACCTCCATATCAACTTGAAGGATGCCGTGTATCAACTGCGGAGCAAGATGCTAAGGGATGGATGCTGGAGCTCGCTTAACGGTAGAATGCCCTTGCTGGAAGTACAATATTAATATTTGCTAAGAGAAATTAGGATGCTGATAATCGCTGGTAGAAAGTAGGATATTTGCTCACTATTAGGGGGATGCAGGCTAGAGCTTGCGCAGGAATGGAATGTTGCCCCGTGGAGGATTTGTGGCAATCGCTGGAAATCAGCCTCGGGGATGCTAATGCCGAGGAGAAGTAGGATGCTGAGAGGGAGTAGGATGCTGGAAGGGAGTAGGATGCTGTAACTCGCTGAAGTGGAGTGATATTGATCACTAGAGTAGGATTCTGCTGCTTGCAAAGGTAGGAGGCTTTCGTTTGTTGCTCGTCGGAATTCAGGGGGTGTTGATATGAGGTTGAACTATGGGGGTAGGCTAATCCTAAAATAGGAGGTGCAGGCGTCGCTTAGAGGATTCGGTGTGGGTTAGGGTTGGCCTGCGCACAGATCCTATCAATACCTCATATATGACCTCATAAACGCTGCCAGGACAAACAAATCCTGCTTCTCCTCCTCTTCAGCTTCCTCCTCGCTCTCCTCCATCCTCTGCAACCTTCTCTCCTAGCTTGCCTAAGCTCACGATACTATATATCCTTCCTAAACCAACTTGATATTACTGTTTCAAGATGTCCAATATCCTCAAATCGGCAGTAGACTCCGCAGGGAAGTGGGCGGTGAGCAAACTCCATGGCGCAGGGTATCTTGATACGTTGATGCTAATATAAATAGGCGGTGAATACTCCCAGTAAATCGAATCCAGAACCAGAACCAAGTGCTATTCAGAATCCTACGAAAGATACAGAGACTCCCTCGAAAGAACGAAAACGCCCGTCTAGCAGCGACGGCTATCAACTCAGAAAGTTTGCCCGCCTCTCCGCAGGTCCTTCATCTCCCACATCTCCTACTCCTCGCACTCGGAGGACTGATATCGCGACTCCCCCCCCAACTCAAGCTTGGCGCCTCTTTTTGGACCAGGTACTTATACCATTCAAGGATACGCAGTCTCCTTCTATTCCCATGGCTGCTCTGGGTAAAGGTAAAGGTAAAGCTAAGGAACCATTGGAGGATCCGGAAACCCCAAAGGAGGATACGGAGACTCCAAAGAAGGACCCAAAACCCCCGAAGAAGCCTGAAACGCCGAAGAAAGTGGTAATAAAGGGAAAGGCGCCAAAGAAGGAAACGCCAAAGAAAAAACTCATGAAGGCCACCGACTACAAACCACTCCTTGGCTTCAGAGAGGATAATCCTCATCATTATACCGTCCTTTGGAGTGATGTTGTATCCTATTTGAGGATGCATGGTATCCGAGGCATCGCCAATCCTAGCGCCAATGCCTGGGAAGCATTAACAGAATGGGCTGAGGAGCATCATTCTATTGTGACCTACCGTTCAAGGCATGCTGATGATAAGGAGCAGGTAGACCAGGTGATGCAGAGTCTCCTTCGGGATTGCCTGCATCAGGTGCAGCAGACGGATACCAAGATTCGTTTAGAGCTAGAGGATACTGGTATGATCGAGAAAGAGAACGATGTGGAAGGTAAGATTTTGTTTATGATCTTCTATTTGTTTGACTGAAGGATGCTTACTATCGTGCGGGTGATTCAGAATTCAAAGAAGTCGCAGTCCAAGTGACACTCTGTGACCCGGATGCCTGGTGGAGGGTTTCCACCAAGGAGACTCGTTATCCCTGGGAAGCACCGGCTGAGGTCAATTGGGGTTTAATCAAGTCTTGGGTTGCCGTAATTAGTGCTCCTACCCTTAACGAGTGCCTTCGCGTAGCCACGAGGCGATTACCTGCGGGCCGTACTCCTCGAAGGATGCTAGGAGCCCTTGTGGATGCTGTTCCTGGAGAGGTTTCTACGACTTTCCCAACCTCTACTATTCTTGCCGACGATGAGGATGTTGCTGGCTGGCTAGCCCAGATACAGGGTCTAACCGCTCCGAGGATGCTGGTCGTCCTTCATCGGGCCCCATACGATGGTCCGGGCCCTAAGGGGGAGCCTGCGGAGGAGTACGATGGCTCAGATATGCCACCTGCGTCAGGGGACCCTGATTATTTTACGGCTGAAGTGCTTGCCGAAGCCTTGGCTGCAGTGAAGGGAGTGGAGGAGAAGGGGAAAGCGAAGGATAAGGGGAAGGCAAATGATAAGGGGAAGGCAAAGGATAAGGGGAAAGCAAAGGATAAGGGGAAAGGGAAGGATACGGAGGAAGTGGATGAGGATTATGAGGCAGCAGGACCTGCTTGAACGATTGGTATACTCCCTTCTGATGGCTATTACTAGATCAGCAAATGCTTATAATATTGAACAGAAAAACGAAAGATCGGAAGGGGGGTTTAGAGATATTGGGATTAGGATTATCGGGTATTAGGATTAGGATTGGGATTAGGGGGCGCTTGATGGAGATTACCGCGAGGATGTGGAGCATCTTTTGATATTTGCTATCCGTGTATTTTTATTTTTTTATTTTTTGGGAGGTCGAAGCACTGCGTCAGTAGTATTATGTTAGGGCTAGAGTCAATTCAAATATGTCTTAGAGATCAGACCGCACTCCTTATAAGCATCACCCCCAGAGGTCCTCCTCAGGATTCCCTCTCTCCTCCATACACTCTTCTATCTCCTCCATACAATATCACCTATCACCTTTCCAAATCATACATTCTCCGTCGAAGGATGACAGCCATCCGCAAGAGAGGCCTCGAAGCAGCAAAACGAATGCCACCACCCCCTCGCCCCGCCGAAGCAAGAAGGAGGAAGCGTATCGCAGATTCGGAAGCTGAGCCTCTCAATTATGGTCGACGTGGTAGAGAAAGAGAAAGAGCACCAGCATCGCAAGAGGAGGAGGCAGAGGAGGAGGATGAGGAGGAGAACGAGGAGGAAGCTGAGGGGGAGACCGAGGAGGGAGTAGATGAAGAAGATTCAGCGGATGAAGACTTCTATGAGGATGAGCAAGCTCCCCCCCCAAGTCAGAACCGGACCAGAAAACCACAGACGAAGATACAGGCTGCAGCATCTGAAATGGCTCGTAATGCTAGCTACCGAGGGCAAGCTCGCTTGGTAGGAGCCCTGAGGATACGGCAAATCCTCGGATATTGAGAATCCTAAACTATTGAGAGCTTTTCTAACTGTGATGCAGCGTGTTCCCGAACCCCTTGAGCAGGCACCAGCTCGGTGAGCTAGGCCAGGCCGCCCTCCGGCAACTCCTGCCAATTCTCCGAATCATAGCAGTGGAAGGTCTGTATCTCCCACGGGGGATGCAGAGAGTCGTAACGGAGGTGACCTTCATAGAAGGAGCAGCAGAAGTGTATATCTGCTGGGAGAGCCTATCCGTGCCTTAGTCCATGCATCCCAGGAGAATATTCTGCAAAAGACCCTATTTTGTGAGCCCCTGCCATCCCCCGAGACATTGCTCAAGTGGATACGTACTGCTTGGGCGAAGGCTTCCGAGGATATGGAGCGTCAGGCTCCTCTGGAGGCAGCTTGTTCTCGTCAGGTATTCACTCCCAACCCACGGCCTACTACCCACAGCTGGTCAGATTTGCTTGCCTTAGAGAGCTTGGAACTGACGACAGAAAATATTTGGCAGGTAATTACCCCTTTTCTTGAAGGATACTGCATATCCTCACATGAGATATAGATCAGCCAGCAACATTGCCGCGTGCGCTCTCACCTCGTCAGCGCAGCCAAGGTAAGCATCATCCAGCTCTATGAGCTGGATGAGCAAAATCCTGAGAGTATCCGAAACAAGGTGGAGTATTTGCTAGTCAAGGATAGGTTTATGTGCCTTGAATCTACCATGGCGGTATGTTGAATTCGGGAGCAATGGGAGTAGGAAGCTGACCATCCTACTAGGATTTTAAGAATCGCTTTCTGAATGATGCGATTGCTGAGCTCATCTTTCTCAAGTACTATAGGGGGAGGAGGATGAGGGGACGCTCTGATTCTGCGTTTGGCTCTTTGATCAATAAGGAGTTCATTTGCTTCGTCACAGCGGCACTCCAGTACAATTTGAAAGCCTGGAAGACTGGCATGTATGTGGAGCCTGCAGACTTCACTAGAGAGACCTGTTATCGTACTGCTGCCCCTCCAATTGCTATATCTTTGCTAGGATGACTGACATCCTTTATAGCCGTCTGGCGTAGGCACTGCAGCACGTGGGATACCATAGCACTCAAAGCTCCTGAATGGGAAGCGGAAGTTCTGCATGCGACTCGGTACGAGGTAGAGAGAAAGGTTGCTAGGGTGACTAGGAGGACTGTGGACGAGTCAGCTGCTCCTTGGAGCGATGATGACGATGACGGCAATCATATAGATGAGTTGTGGAGTCGTAAGCGGAAATGGGAGCTCGAAAGAGGAGGCTATCAAGGTACTCGAAGCAAAGCCAGGCGAAAGGGTTCGGAGTCTCCTCATCCCGAGGATAGTGAGCAGGCATCGGGGCCTGTCAATATTCCTACCCTTTTCTTAGAGCAAGAAATCCAGAGTGAGATGGAAACTGAAGCCGATACCCCTCCTCCAACTCCCGCAGCCGATACCAGTCCTCCTACTACTGATAATATGCAGGTCGACCTTTCTGCGGCTGTCGCAAGCTTCGAGCAGGAAATGGAGGATGAAGATCTTTGAGGGGATGCCTGGAGCCATGGAGGATACGCTGCATCTTTCCTTTCGTTTGTTTTCATCTGCTGTTTGGTTAGTCTTGGAAGTCGTGGAGGATACGCTGCATCTTTCCTTTTGTCTGTCGTTTGATTAGTTTTGGGAGTCGTGGAGGATACGCTGCATCTTTCCCTTTGTCTGTCGTTTGGTTAGTCTTGGAGGTCGTGGAGGATACACTGCATCGTTTCTTTAGTCCGTTTTTTTAGTCTGTCTTTTGGTTAGCGCTAGGAGCTTGGGAGGATACGCCTCATCTTTGGTTTTCTGTTTGATTTATCCCTTGGTTGATCTCAATTCACGGAGGATTATCTATATCATATTTTGGTAGATTCTCACTATAATAGTAATTTCAATTCTTCTATGCCTGTTCCACAAGTCCGAGTGATATCATGTGAATGGCTGTAGACTCGATCCGAAGCAAGGCTCCCGGGAGAGGATATGGCATGCCTTAGTGAATATGGAGGGATTGGAAGGATGCAAAGGACCTCCAAGACAATTCAGGATATCTCCGGGAGGGATAAATGCCACAGTATGGAGTAGTAAAGTAAGAAACATCGACTCCATGAGAAGAAGCTCGATATCACGTATCCTTGGGAGGAGGTGGTTGTGCTTCTGCGCTCCTCGGGAGGGTGCTGAATGACCCATACTTCAGGGAGGATGTAGTCGTGCTGCTGCTCTCCATGAGAGGATGCTTGATATCGCATACGTCATGGAGAAGGTAGTCGTGCCTCTGGACTCCCAGGGAGGAAGCTCAATATCGTATACTCCATGAAGAAAACAGCAATATGACTGCCCTCCCCAGGAGATCGAGTAATTACTTGCACATTATGGAGGCACCCGGAGGAGCCTTATCATCTCTATGGAGACTCATGGAGAGGGCACTGGGGACTCCCAGGGTCTCCAGGAGGATGAGGATCATCATCCGCTCCTCCAGGTAGGCACATATTCTCCAGGAGTCTCCCATGCCTCCCGATGATTCCGAACCTCCTGGAGCTGAGGGAGGAAATAATTAATTTTACTGATGGGTCGCACATGAGGGTAGTGCCAGGGTTGAACTGTTCAACCTCTGACCTGATGTGTTGGAATCCTTCTTCGCCAGAAGGAATGGAGGTGGGTATGTTGTGCAGAACAACCTGGAAGAGAGTCACTTCTTTCTCCAGGCTGTTGGCATTGGGGACATCAGCAAGAACAAAAAATGACCTATTTGAAATTAGGATCATGTTCTTACCTCTGTGACCTATTTGGCTCCTATTTGGACCTCTGTGGCCTCTGTGGCCTCTGCAGAGGAAAATATCAAAATTTCCTCGGAAACCTCCACAGAGGAATGTTGACCTCTGCAGAGGCCACAGAGGCCAAATAGGAGCCAAATAGGCCACAGAGGTCAAATAGGCCACAGAGGAATGTCGTTTGTTTTTGCTGATGGATGGTGGATCTCACAATCTCCTCAAGCTTTAATCTCTGCTTGAGGAGTGTGTCGGAGGTGGTGGTGGTGACAGCAATGAGCTGCACATGGTGGGCTGGTGTAAATTGCACCTCTGCAATCAATGGGCTTTCTAAGGCTGCATTGACTGCATTGCGAATAGTAAGTGGGGTAACATCATCAGGAATGGGTAGACCATTCCTGGTAATGATGAGGGTGCGGTCGCGCTTAGGAGGGTTGGTGGGTGGTTTGGGGGCCTTGGAGGCCTTGCTGGCGGGTCTGGAGGCCTTTTTAGAGGCAACCTGAGCCCATGAGTGAGGTGCAGGTGCTGGGACAGCTGCTGGGGGTGGGGGAAGGTTGGCAGTAGCCAGAATGCTAGTTAAAGCGCGTTTCTGCTCCAATTCTGCCACCTTGGTTGTGAGAGTTGCTACCTTCTCCACAAGAGCTGGGTCGTTGTGGATGGTAGGGGGAGGTGGGGGGTTCCTGGCTGCCTTCTGGAGGCGTCTGATTTCCTTCTCCAGTTGCTTCACATAGAGGCGATACTGGTGGAGGTCTCTGGCAATTTGGATCACAGCATCTGCGATCTTGATAGTGGTGTTGAGGGTGGGAGCCACGAAATCATCCATGCTCTCATGCTCAGACTCCGATTCTGTTATCTCATGGTCTTGAGAGTCAGGAGGAAGTGGGAGCGACTCATAGTCCTGAAAGGCAACAGCAGGACGCAGTGGGAGGGTCTGAGTAGGGGTCTGCTCTGGGTCTCCATGGTGGAGGGCAGAAAATCGCAAATTGGGGGGTGTGGTGGGTGCTGTGGGTGTTGTGGGGGTAGTGAATGGTGAAATTGCGCCAGGAGAGGGAGACTGAAAGCCTCTGCCTCTCCCTCTGCCTCTAGACGAAGAGGAAGACATAGTAGAGTCCTGAACCGACAGGAGGAGGTGGGGTGTAGTAGTAGGGCCCTGGGGGGGTCCCTGGTGGAGGGGGAGGGGGTGGAGAAGCAGGAAGTGTCAACAACTTCTGCAAATCTGCTCTGATCCGAGCCAACGAGAGGGCGATCGAACGGGCACAGTAAAGGGACTCCAAAAGGCCTGGGGTCGAGTCAATCGGAGTAGTATTGGTGGAGATATGAGGTTTTGCAAAATCTCAAAATTTGAGGTGTAGGGGGGAAAAGAGGGGTAAAACAGCGAATTTGACAACAACTTTTGCAAATCGAGAGCGACCTCGACGTACAATAGCAGGATCGAACGAGGGCAGCGAGCTGATTCCGAATAATCAAAAATCTCGTTAATCGGAGTAGTATTGGTGGAGTTGTGACCAAAAAGTCACTTTGGCGTTGTTGTTGTCGGTTGTGCTCCCTGAGTACTAGTGTTTCCTTGCATGTGGTAGCTACTCTGGGCGGGAGCGGAGCTGTGGCCGACAGGTCGCGTTATTTGAACCCAGCCTGTCACCTTCTACTATCTGCTCTCCTTTGAACATATTTTCTGCCCTTGTTTACTGTCATCATTAACCTTCCATCCCAGCCTTCGCCTATGCACGTCTTATCTCTCTTATCAATAGTTTTCCACATACTCCTGTTCTCTCCCCTTCATTTCTTACTGCAAATAGCGTCGACTATCTTTTTACCAATCACCGTCATAACACGTCATGTTTGCAAATTTTTGTCAATCTTTGTTTATTTACTCCCCAGTGTGCTGTCTCGCCTAGAGGTCAGTCTTTTGATTCAAGCACCCCAAGACTCACCTTTCTCACACACCTAATAGGCAATATATATATATTGTGGGACTGCAGCTATCCTTGGTAACCCTTAACTATATTTAATCGAAGTCGTTCTCTTCACTAACCAGATCATTATGATCTCTAGGTATAGCAATGGGTACTCTGCTTGGCCTCACAGCTTATCTATTTGCTGGTGCACTGGGGCTTCGGGATGAAGGGGGTGTAGATGGGATCTCGTGTGCTGCATCAAGCACTTCTAGTTCATCCCATAATATCTCACAGAAACGACGCTTTTCTCCTGCCCCCGCAAAATCCATGCTAGGACAACAGCACCAGCTCTCCATATCCCGCATGCTAATTCCTCCCCCAATACCTACGATCCTCGAGGAAGAAGATGAAGATCCACCATTTCTGTTTGGCGGCTATGCGGGGAGGCGAAATGGTGTTGATACACTCTGGATTGATGGGTCGGGAGACTCCTCTGGACGATGAAGATCACCTTTGACATCGACTTACTTGATCGGTTTTCTTTATCTCTACACTATACAGAAGTGTTCTGATGGGACGTATTGGAAACTATATATCGCTATCTCCGTCGTCTATCAGTACTTAATTTCCTTTGCCCAACAGCATAGCTATGGAATAGACCGCAGATAAAAATAGAGGATGGTTTGTACAGCTTTCGCTATCCCGACACGATCGGAAATGCCGTGCTCAATATTGCGTAAACCCCCTGTTTCTCAATCATTACCGACCTGCCCGTCGCGCAAACCGCCTCCGATTCGATACTTAACTCTAGAGCTGTTAGATACTATATTCTTGTACACAGAAATTACTAAGACTATTAAAAAGAGAGAAGAGAAAACCTGCACTCCTTACCATATCTGTTTGTCAAAACTATAACGTCACCACCGCTCCTAGCCAGTTAGACGCCTTCACGGTCCACCCGGACACCCCCCTCACCCGGACAACTAACGGGAATAGGGAAGTTTCTGGCGTTGCAACCGGCTTCTTTGCTGCTTAAGCAGGAATTCTCTACCAAATATTAACCAATCATCATCTGTCCGGGTGAGGGGGGTGTCCGGGTGGACCGTGAAGGCGTCTATCCATTTGACTGAGAGAGACTATAATCCAGATCAGTCTCACTAAACCTTCAAAGTATGAGAATCAAGGCGTAAAATACTTAATAGCTGGTATGGGTTAACGAATATGTTTCACATACGTCATTGCTTGCGCCGTAACGAGGTCAAAAGGGATTGAAATGCCCCCAGGCAAAATTCTGAGTTTACGTGCTAGATTAATATCTTGAACGTTTTTTTTGGCCTCTAAGTCTTATACCAGCCTCCACTAGCTAGCATTCACTTTCTCATCAGCCGACAATTTTGAAGCATTGAAGTGGATTTCTCTATCACAGACTAGGAATGGCCTGGGTATTCAGAGTTAATAGATTTTCTTTTGTTTTAGTCAATTCTGTGAGGATTATTGCTCAACGGAGCGGGGCGGGAGGAGCTGTATAATGTAGAGTAGAGTAGGAAAAGTGAATCTAATACCGTGACCCTGATCCTGCGGTTACTATTCCATCGTACATGGCCTCAGCGACTTGAGATTCGAAACTACATGAAAAACATGTGTCTCCCAACCCTACGTTCACACATCTCCCTCCTTTTAATAGATTGATAGATCCTAAATATCTTCTACAAACCTAATGTATCATTGAATCATGCTCTTATCCCTCGCTATCTTTTTGAGTTTTCTTTCGTCTTGACTGTTGTCATAACTACCTGCTCCTCGTAATCTCTCGTCCTCCAAACTCTTCGGATCCCCGCAATGTCAGATACAGGTTGCAGCCGTCTGATATCTGTCTTAGCCTTCTACATTTTCTCTTGCTCGTGCTTTCATAGCCCTCAGGCCAGCAAGCCCAGTCGTGAAGCCCGCAATGAATTCCAGTTACTCTGGCGGGAAGAGATCGAGTCCGGCCCAATACCATCCTTCGTCAGAAACAACAATTCCAGGCAATCCTCCAGAGATTCTTCGCGTGCAAACAGCAGAAGCTGGCGCGGAGACGGCGCCTCCGCATCCTCAAAGACGATAAGTCAATTTTCCCTCTCAGTAGCGCCCGACACTGGGCTTCGACCCTTGGACAGTCTCATACCAGATGCCGAAATGCAAAAAAATCAGCGGATAACGACCGTAACTATTTCTGAACTACCTAAGATACATCCTTCCATCAATGATAGACATCCACCAGTTGTTTCTGCCTTGCCCGAATCGAGAACTGCCACTGCTTGGATGACATTACCACCGCCACCAGCACGTGTTATGAAGGCTATAAACCGCGCCACGCACACACGCAAGACCAGCCGACGGATTGACATCAACAGCCCACAATTAGATGTACAGCCAACGGGCCTATCAGTCACACCCATAGCACTATGTAATTCAACAGCTGTCCCGTCAGCAAACGTTGGGCTGCAAGGCCAGGACAATGAGTGGGAAAGACGATATCGAGCAGATCCTGAGACTTGCAACACAAGTAATACTACAACTGCTCCAAGGTCGAAAAAGGAACGGTTATATGACATACTCCCCCCAAAATTCGGTACTCACCCTGATGCTGAGTACAAACACCGCTTTTTCGATTCCAGGACTGGTGGGATTAAGACTCACAGACCGCCGAATGACGAAGAGGCACCCCGTTCAACCGCAACACTGGTAGAGATGATTCAGAGACCTTCACCGGCCTTGGAAAGCCCGTTCTTAAGCCCGTTGAGCTTAAATGTGTTTGAAGACATTTATGGTTGAGCATCAGTCTTCCCATTAGCACTTTGTTACAGCTTCTCTCCTGCATGCGGACCGTGAATAAGAAAAAGTTAAAGAGATGGAAAGTGTGCAAATCATTAGAGGTTTATAACTCTCTAGTATTTTATATACATGGAGTCGCACCCCCGAGATAGGAGCATACAAGATCGCCTTGTTTTGCAATTTGCCTGCTCTGTTTTTGCCGTTTTTGTTTACTCTTGATTTTTTTTTTTTTTCTCCTTGGAATTTCTCCTTTCTCGGAGTTCTAATAAACAATATTTGTTTGTCCTTACCTCCTCATTTCTGGTGTTTAGACGCTGGCTTCCTATATCGGGTTACTTTTTGCACATTCGTTTTCGAAGATGCAACGTGTGGGAGCTTCAGTATTAACTGAGTGAGGAGCTATCAGAACACTTTACTGCTTCTTTCTTTCTTTCCATCGAACAGTTTAATCCTTGTTATTATAGTGGCCCTGGGTCCAAAAGTGCGAGGTACAATAGATCAGAGACAGCAGTAGCTATACGAAGGACAGAGTACCACTGGCCTTGCATTTTCATACGCTTGCTCTACCGCTTTATTCTTGATATTTTGCTCTGTGGGTCCCTCGAAAACCATGTTTGTCCTCAGGCTACCATCCGAGTTTAGTTTGGGAAGTTACTCAATTTTAACGTGGGAGCTGCCACAAAATGATCCAATATTACACCAGATCAAAACCCTATAATTATCATAACTTCGTGCTATGATGGGTTGCCTACGAGCTAGTTTTGAGCTATATATTCTTTCCTCTATTACGAGAGGTAAAGATATATCTATCATGCCCAACAGCTCGTAGCTTTTAATCCATACGCATCTTGGAGCCGAGTCGGGGCCTTACCAATGGCGCTAGTCCCAAGGCAGCAAGTGCTCGGGGTTCCCAGCTAATTCGGCTGCTCCCCGAGATTTTTACATCAGACCCTACGGTGCGCAGCAAGCTGCGCAGTATGGGCTGGGCACGAAACTACCCTCCCCCACTTTGTCCAGGAGCCATTCCACAAACGGTCCCGCACCGCTTTTTTTTTGTTTTGCTCATCGGAATGGCTCATCCACAATTGAATGTTAAACGTATCGGGATTATTGGAGCTGGGGTATCAGGTCTCGTTTGTGCAAGAGCACTTCTCGCTGAGAACTATTTTCATGAAATTGAAGTCCTAGAACAACGTGGAGAGCCTGGGGGGGTTTGGAATTATACGCCCGAAACAGATACCACTCCAGTGCCTTCGACAGATCCGCATATCATAGAGGAGCCCATCATAGGTGGGACGAGTCCTGTGTTTGTCTCCGCAATATATGATGAACTAGGTACTTCAAATCCTCCTGCCCCCTTCGTTGATCGGCGTTATCATCGAACACTTCGGCTAAGAATATAACTGACCAACATTATTTCGCATTGTTACATTTCCAGAGGTCAATATCCCGAAACATCTTATGTGCCTTGAAGGATTTCCATTCCCTAACGACTTACCATTATTCCCACAGCATCGTGCTGTGAGAGAATATCTCCAAGAATATAGCCAGGATATTCGACATCTCATCACGTTCAATGCCAAGGTAATCGACTGCCAAAAGCAAGGGAACCAGTGGGAAGTACTATTTCAAGACACGCGAACTAGATGCGTCGAAGAAAAGAGAATGTATGATGCTGTGGTTGTAGCTGCGGGACATTACAACATTCCTTACGTACCACCACTGCCAGGCCTCAAACAGTGGGATTTAGAATATCACGGATCAATTTCGCACTCGAAGTATTTCAGAAGACCTGAATTTTACACAGGAAAAGTAGGATGAGCTTTTCACATACCCCTTGAGGGCAATATCGTTCCCGAGGGATTATTGTTCTGATAACGAATGGATGGACAGAAAGTTATAGTTGTTGGTAATGCCGCCAGTGGCATTGACATAGCTGCGCAAGTTTGCCAGTTCAGCAAACATCCTCTTCTCCACTCCCAGCGCAGTAGATCTCCCATCCCGACCATGTCAGACCCTACTCGGATTTGCGAGGTTTCCGAGATCACTTCTTTTACAAATCTCCACAGATCAATTCATTTTTCTAATGGGAGGATCGAAGAAGATGTGGATTCTATAATATTCTGCACGTCAGTTAGCTTCCTAACTGTTGTATTTGGCTGACTCAAACGATGGAGTAGTGGATACCTCCATTCTCTTCCCTTCCTGTCGACTTTGAATGCTGGACCTGATGCATTGATAACGGATGGCATGCGCGTGAATCGTCTATATCAACACATCTTTTACATTCCTGACCCAACCTTGAGCATTATAGGGCTCCCGATGAAAGTTATTCCCTTCCGAACAAGTCAAGCTGCTGCAGTACTTATTGCCAGAGTCCTAGCAAATCGGGTCTCCCTCCCTTCGCCCGCTGCAATGCGTTTTTGGGAAAATCGAGAAATGGAAGAAAGGGGGAATGGGAAAGAATTCCACGTTCTGGGTTACCCCAGGGATGCAGATTATATTAATCTTTTAGCATCTCTTTGCGAAAAAGCTGCAACGGAAGGGAGTGGAACGCTGAAACCACCGGTTTTTGGGGACGAGGAACGGTGGACGAGAGCCAGGTGCGCAGCGATCAAAAAAGCGTATTTAGATATGAAAAAAAAAGGCGTGATCGTGACGAGGCCGGAAGAATTAGGGTTTGACTTTAAGTTGGAGGAGGATAAGCTTAGGATTACCGGCGCAGCTGCGGAAAAGCCCTAGCTTCCCCCAAAATTTGTGTGTACTTGAAATCGGAAAAGGTCTAGCCATACATGGTGAATTGAATCCACTCTAAAATATATACCACGGAGTACCTCCACAGTCGGTTAAAGGGCCTTAGAAAAATATTTAGAGTTTATGGTCACAATATAAAAGCTCTGTAGCTTTTGACAAAACCCATATCAAGTAATTATAGCAGACAGAATAAAACCTGACTTTTGCCTATAAAAAAGGCCATCTCAAAAATTCAAAAGAAAGAAAAAACCAAAAATACTATACCTTTTATGACGTAGGCAGCCTCCTCAGTTTGTCATCTCACTTCAAGAAGGGAATTAATGTACAGCCGCGTCCCAAAAGTCTTCGCGCCCCAACAACCAAGAAGATCACTACAATAAAATGATTCTGAAACAAGCTGGAGAACAGCAAACAGAAAGAGATAATGACATACTAAATGAAATCTTACAACCTTATATGGTCTTTTGCAGGAACTACAGCCCAATCCGTCGGCGGCCAAGCTTGGAAGTGATGGAAGGGCCCGGGTGCGAAGACTTTCGGGATGCAGCTGTACTAGTAGATAGTGCATATCCAAGCGGAAACATTTTTAGCATCGACAACAGTAGAGACGCGTCCCACCAAAGACGAGTTTCTTAACAAGACATAGATGTTTCATACTCGTATCTGAATGATACAATCTTGCACTTACCTGCCTCAACGACTGTACCTTTATAATCCGGGGGAGCTCGACGCCACAGCGTGGGACAAAAACCAGGCAGGATCTTGTGGTTAACAAATTGTCAATGTGCCATGTGCCAGTTCTCGATAATTTTTTGCAAATTCTGAATATGGCTGTATTATAAAATCTGGTAACGAAATTTTAATACGGTAAGTTGTATCGGGGCAGCCTGATTTAAGTAAATGATAAGAACAGCAAACCAGTGAGATAAATTACGCTTATCCTCTCTATCCGCAGCGGTGGTCATCCCTTTAGTGGACCTAGAGTACTAAGCTCCAGGCAATTAACAAGTAAACCAGATGTATCTTCATCAACGCAAGTAAGTCAAGTTCGTCCCAAGCCCATTTCCCTACGGCTCTCCCAACTTTGACAAGCCCGAACTTCTGATACAACTCGCCCGTTCCTTGATAATCCTCTATTTTTCTCAATGGTCACCCGAACATTTGAGCGGCCAAGAAGCTTATGTTCGGTTGATTGGTTAATCCAGAAACCTTTCTGAAAAATTGGACTTCGCTACCGTTAAGACTGCTTTGACGATGGCAGTCAATTGGTTAGAGATATATTGCCTGGGAGTCTGGGAAATCTGATATCATCCCGCATACAATTTGGTGCTGTCAGGGTTAGGGCTTGTTTATGGTTTTGTTTCAACAAGCGGGATTTCCAATCTCTGACGACCATGAGGATTCAAATCCAATTGATGCCTTGAAATGATGGCCACAACTACTCTAAGAAGACTTCCGATATCCGCTATTTTGTCTCAGGCAGTTCAGTCGCGAATAGTAGTCGTCCATTTATCTCGCTCTCGTTCCTCGTTATCGGCGCAAGATCACTCACGACCGTTTGTGCGATCTTTTGTTTCTTCCACAACCAATCTTCAATCATCTCCAGTGAAGACGTTTACACGACCAGGACTTTTGCTGCGCCAAGATCAGCTGAATTCTATCACAGTACTTCGGGAAAACATTCAGAAGAAAGTACTATATAAGAAGTCTCCACCTTCAGAAGCAGAGGTAATCCTGGCACTGCAAGCATGCCACAACTTTGCTGCTTTGCAAGTGAGAGCTGCATCAATTTTTTTGGCAGACGCCACTCCTACCTCCGCCTTGCTCTCTCTCGATGAAGACCAAATAAAACAAGCAAAAAAGAAGCCTCCTCATCCCCCCACTTGGCCCATTAAGAGTAGTGTTATTCCAACGGGACTACCAGCAAACCCGTTTAAAATAGCATCACCTACCGTCGAGAAAATCGCCAAACATAATTTCGAAGCCATCACGGAAATAGCATACAAGATTGTATCTCACCCATCGGTCTTTCTCACCATCCCGATCCTCGCTGCGTATGTTTCTCTCCAATCTCTGACCAGCGATCCGTCACCGATACCGGCAGTATTTTCACTCTACGCCAACAAACCATTCGCTCATCCAGGCTCTCCGAAAACCTTGCAACCAAATCCAAGACGAGCAAAATATGCGATTCCGAGCAATATTGCATCTGCTGCTCTCGACGTGGCGATTAGGGTCAAAGACATGTCACTGTGTCTAGACATTATCGATACTTCGTACGCTGCTCCCGCTTATAAACGCTCAAAACTCATTCGAAAAGCGGTTCCGGCAGCTGCAGCTACCCTCCTAGCCCCTGTTGCCGTTTTTGCGCTTGCAGATACGTTAGCCAGATATCAAGACGAGATTGACCATTCATTAGCGATGAAGTATGCATTTGCCGGAATATTAGCATATCTATGCTTCACGGGAAGCATTGGAATGGTAGCTTTGATGACAGCGAATGATCAGATGGTCAGGGTGACCTGGATCGTGGGAACACCGTTGAGGCAAAGATGGCTGAGAGAGGATGAAAGAGCAGCCTTGGATAAGGTTGCTCAAGCATGGGGATTTGAAGAACCAAACAAGCGAGGTTTTGAAGAAGGAGATGAGTGGGAATTGCTGAGGGAGGTAGTGAACAGAAAAGGGATGTATCTAGATAACCCAACACTATTGGAGGGTATGGAATAAGCATTTGTTGTATAGGTCCCGCTCCAGGTATACATGCAGGGCTTGCCCAGCAATATTTGAGTATGCATGTCGCTTTATTACAGCCGTTAGGATAACGAGTCATCAACAGTAACCACTGTGTCTCGAGGAGCTGTAATGAGACACGACAAAACCATAACTAACCTACCACCATTCGGTGGCGAATTATTCAAGCTTTTGCACCGTCTAGGCGTACATCCTCTGAGTACTGGAGAAAAAGTGTAGAATCTGTTCTTAGATGCCTGAACAAGTTTGGGACGCCTAAATAAAAGGCCCTTTTTAGTATATTCAAGTACTAATATTCAAAAAAAGACTGCATGCCACTTGCTGGAAATTAAAGTTAGTGACAGGTAGGTCTCAGCCGTAACCAGCCCACCTTTACCGAACCCAAACACAGCGAACTCAAAACTACATATTTATCTCTGCAAGCCCCCCCCCGAGGGCAACTGAGGTATGTAGTGGTGTCTTCTGAAGCATTTTGGGGCTAAAACCATGTCAATTCTGGAAGCCTAAGGTGAGGTAGCTGACACTAAGGTTTACCCATCTCACTCACTCAGTTTTTCGGCAAGTAGATATCGCTAGGATAATATAACGAATGCGGATTTATGGGGCGCCACATATTGTGGCGTACTATGCGCCACACTAACCCCTTTCTCTTAGAGTACGATGATTACCTATTTGTCCCACTACACCACAGCTCCCACGTTCCTGTTGCTCTCAACATCTATCGTGTCAGGTTGCGTTCCTGACTCCCACCTATCTTCTTCACTCCAGCTTCCCCTACTTGACCACCATCCCCAGCCGCTCATCCAACTACAGCTTAAATTAAATCTTGATCAATCCCTCCTAAGCTCACGCTGAAGCTATCCTACGCAACCCACTCTCAAATGTCCCAGTTCTTCGGCTCTCTCGGGTGTGCACCCCTCCCTAGCTGTTATTTCGTCCCCTGCCTTTCCTCTCTACAAAGCCCACATTTTGCCTCAGGATTATTTCTAACATACAGGCTATTGTTACTATTATCTCCAGTCGTGGTTTTCGCAACCCCCGTAAGCCAAAACCTGCCCCGCTCAACCAAGAACCTGGGAGTGGTAGCAACGCCGCAGGCGCTGGTGGTGGTGCCGGTGGTGGCAGCTTTGGCGGGTCACAGTCCACGGGACTAATTCCCGGTTCTCCATCTGCCCAAAGAGTAACTCAAAAACCGTTGTTTTTATGCAAGCCTTTCGTTACGAGCCAGCTTGTGAAGGGAAGCTTTTCAACAATTGTTGTCCTACCCAGATATGTTGACCAAGGGGAGTGGTTGGCATTAAATCGTACGTTTCTCTGGCTTTTGTAATCCCAGACCAGATCTTAGTCACCCAAATACAAATTCAACCGCAGACTAGGACTTGTTATATGCTGACCATTTTTTTGCGCATCCCAGTTTTCGAATTTTTCGACATGTTGAATAAGTTTTACGGCGTTGTTCAAGAGTTTTGTACTCCTCAAGCTTGTCCATCCATGTCTGCAGGCCCTGGGTATGATTATTTTCCGCTCCCAAATCTATTAGCCTGATTGCGGAATTATATTTAAGCTTTCTACCGCATTGGCAGTTGATGGCTTCAACACCAGTCACAATATAACCATCTAAGTTCCCGAGCTAATCTCCTGGATTCCACGAATGCAGGCTTGATTATTCTTGGCTTGATGCCAATAAAAAGCCTCTTCGTTTGCCAGCCCCGACTTATATTGAGTACGTTTTGCAATGGATCTCAAACCGCATTAACGATGAGTCAATATTCCCTTCAAAATCTAATCCGACTACCACTGCAACAATCAACACCCCCTCAGCCATCCTTCCTAGTGGATCTGCGATCAGCTCGCCAGCTAGCACTCCCGGAGTCAGCGGCCAATCTGGCTCCTGGATTGGGAAAGAGGGAGGGTTTCCGCCAAACTTTTACAACACTTGTAAGGCCATCTATAAGCAAATGTTTAGGGTATTTGCGCATATCTACCACACACATTTCGCAAAAATCGTGCACATGAGTCTTGAAGCCCATTTTAACAGCTTCTTCGCGCACTTTATTCACTTCGCTAGAGTATACACTCCTTCACGTTCATATAACTTTATAGTTCTAACGTGGATCTCTAGGCCTTCGACTTGTTGGAACGGCGTGATATCGAACCCCTCCGTCCCTTAATTGATGCCTTTGAAGAGCAAGGCCTCTTTAAAGATAATGATCGATCAAGAGAACAGTAGCCATGTCATCTACGTTTTTCCACTTTCCTATGACCCAAATGAAAATTCTTGAATGCTGTGTTTTGGTAGATTTTTTTCCCTTCTAACCTTAGGATCAATGCAGGTTCCTCCGGAGCTAGGGAACTAGGATAATAAGAATCAAGATTGGTGCTCTTTTCCGTCGTATTCGCCGTTTCTTTCCCTGAATTTCCCAATACCTATATCTCCTACTCTAATTTAAAAATCAAGGAGCATCCACAAATCCGCCCATATTATATTCATATCCCTTCGCTATTCATCAACGAAACGAGACCCGCCCCATAGGCACAGCTCTTACGATAAGCTTGCCCTTGTTGAAATTGCTTGTAAGGTAAGTATTAGGAATATCTCAGGGTGAGTGTGACTTTTCCTTAAACTACCACCAACCCCCCTTTAATTCCAATCGCCAGCAAATAATCAACTATCGTCTCCAATCTTTGAGCTTGGTACCGTTTTGGTCGAGTCCGTGAAAAATACTCTTTGTAGTGATATCTGCAATGCCCATCGCATAGGATCTTGCCTCTCTGCCTAACATCATTAGACTGACACTAGTAGTAGCCAACGTAAAAAAAATTTTCCAGCTAGAGCTACGGATACTTCGGTCATACCTTCTTAGTGTTTCTGTGTTTCTGAGGTATTATTCAATATAGTGTAATTCACCAATCTGTGAAACGAGAGGTCCTTTGACTCTTAAGGGTTATACAATCCACAGCAATAACTTCATTCAGGGCTGGATGTCTACCAAATAACTTTTAGATATTCCAAACGTACCCACAACCAACCTAGTCACCATACGGACCAACTTTAGAACCGAATTCAGCGCTTCTTTTTATGCTTTTATGCTTTTATGCTTGTTCTTATTGCATCAAGTTAGTGTGAACTTTACCATACAACATAACATGCGACTCTCCTATAAAGCCAGGGAGGGTATTCACCCTCCCCTCTAGTTATCCATTCGCCCTAAGCCATCCATCAACCTTTTCCCGCATTCCCAAACATCCTAAACGAGGGTAGAAGCCTCTACCGCTGGGTCTCGCTAGACGAATGCAATAAATTGAAAAGTAAAGATATCATTTTGTTCTCACACTAGAACTCCTGTGTCGCACGCGATATTTTTGTACCCAGGAATCAATGAAATTTGATCAAAATTTGAGTAGAAAAAACGTATCATTTTGTTCTTACGGCTACTTCTGCGATCATGAAAGGAGTCCTGCAGTATTCCTGGCTACATGATTGATACTGAATTGAGGTAGACGATACCTTCCCTTCATGCACATGGCGCATATATCACCAGACCTAGCTTTCAATCCGGCTTTCGCCCACTTATGAATGGTATGATGACCGGTCTATCTTGGGATACGTAGTAAGGTAATAACCCTGACCCTGACCCTGACTCGACCGCTCAAATATCCGTTAATTATCAAAGGTTTTATTAGTGTGTTCCTCGCCGCCGAGATACTGCGATAGAGAAATGACTGAAACTGGGGCGACAGAACATCCAACTCCAAATCAATTGTTATTCCGTTAGTCTAGTTGACAGCCCAACAAGCCTCTGCCAAGCTTGTTAACACCATCTCACCAAAGCCATCAAGATTGAGAACTGTCCAAGTACATGTGCGGACACATCCAAATGATCGCCTCACGAATACGGCCACACTTTGTATTTAGGTTTTTTTGTCTACCAGCAATATGCCAACGAAGCCTTTCATGTTCTCTTCTTGCTAAGGCCAAACAAATGCCCCCGAGGCCATCAGTGGATGAGGATGAAATTGTGGAAGTGTTTTTGAAGGGAAGGTACATAAAAGCCACTGCCAACCTGCATAGGACTCTGAAGACCCTTTGTTAATGGTATATCCACCTGCAGCGGTCCTGGTGGCCAAAAGAGTAAGTTTTTGTGTATGGACCAGCTCGCCCTTGCTCATATTTTCCACCCTGTCACACTAACACACTCCTCCAGTCGTGAGTTTCCAAATAGATGCTAATTCTTTCGACAAACCCTTGATTCACCCTCTTATAAAATATAGAATAAAACCGCCTCCGCCGTTCAGCTTAAGCATCTTCCGACAGGACTTGTTGTCAAATCTCAAGCGACAAGATCACGAGAGCAGAACCGCAAAATCGCCAGAAATATCCTAGCCCTAAAGCTGGAGGAACAACTGAAGGGAGACGACAGTAGGGCTGCGAAATTGAGGGAAAAATCTTCGAAGAAAAAAGCTAGCAAGACGAAAAAAGCTAAGAGAAAGTATGATCCAAGAACTTTTGGATTGAATTATAGGTTTCTTCGGTCAGCATACTAAAAAAGGCTGTAGATATGCTAAGCTAGAAGCCAAGAAAACTGCCATTGCTGATGAGCAGACCAAGCACGACTCTGAAGATGAGAACAGCGATATTTTAGGCCCTGGCGCCGGGTCTGACCTAGGGCACCTGGATCCGGTGAACGGAACTACCGAAGCCCCTAAAGACCTGAAGGCACCGTTACGCGAACACTCTTGTCCCTCATAGGCAATTGTCACTAATATCTCTTAATTTGAATTCAAATAATCTGTGAGATATTGTTCTTCAAGCAAATGATACCGCTCCCGCTAACTATTTAGCTAGCTTATACTCAGTAGTATGATAATTATGATTTAAATTAAGGAATACTATTATTAGATTAAGCCAACCCGCATTTGTGGGAATGTAGTGGTCTAATTGTTAAGATCCAGATTTTGTATCAAGATTGTTTGTTCTCAACGTATCATTGTGCATTTGCAGAGCTAATTGTAAAGAGGGATATATCCAAATTATAGACTTATAAACTTCATTAAGGCATGACCCTCCACCTCAATTACCACCACAGCCTTCCCGGGGCCTCATCTTGAGTGACGCTTTATGGGTAAACTTTCCCTACGTAAGTAGTTTTGGACCCAAGAACACTAGGAACTAGGATGAAAGCTAGCACTTTACAACTAGCTCACTACTGTACATGTATTTTTCCCTCCAGTGAACATACAGCGTTAGAGGATAGAAAAGAGAATTGCACTTCACCCTGTTTCTTCCTTGTTTATTTCACGTGTGTCCGGGCCTATTCGTATTCTCGTCGCCAGTCTATTGTTAAGAGTGCCACAAATACAATTATACCATACAAAACAAGGAGCGCCGCCTGACAAAACAAAGACAAGAACGGAAAAAATATGGCACGCCTAAATGCACACAAGAAAACCTTTTCTGCACGTTACCCCGTAACGATTGTCCACCTTGTGATTTGTGCAAGTTGACTACAAACCTTCCTCCCACCTCTGCCGACCTATGGTCGCAATAATCATATCATCGTCCAATCCATGATTCCCAAAGCTCCCTCCCACAATTTAGCCACCCTCTCTCCAACCGTTTATACTATTATCTCTTATAGAGAAGAACAATACCTATCGCCTGCGAACGATATCGCAAGAATTAATAAACCTTCTTCTTTTCATCTACACTGAATTGCCCAGGGCCCATGTTGACAAGAAGGACGAGACCACCACTATGACAATACATCTTGTTAGCCTCGATCTCAGCTGTATGTTATGTTCTTGCTCTACCGTAGGCAAACTTACACGATAGACAAAATCTGGAAGAAGTCGTACTTGGCGAAGTCTCTGTGGGGGTGGTGAGGGTGGAGCTGTAGAATTACTCGTCAGCAAAGGCCCAAAGTTTTTTCACAGAGCTAACGAAGGAAGCAATGTGAACCTACGGTCCAGAAATTGTTAATTAACAAGTTGAAAATGCTCAGAATCACCACCAACAAAACAGCACTCCATTTTGCTTTGAACCCTACAACAACCATGACACACGCAACGAAGCCTAGCATGCTGACTACAACTCTGGTAATACTCCATTCACCCGAGAAAACAAATCCAATAAACAAAAAGATGAGGAGAACCCTCCCAGCAAGCTGGAAATACATCTTGCGGTCCTTCTCGTCGATCTGGGGAAGACCAGCAAAAGCAAACCGCTTACGGTGCCAGGAGTCTGAGAGAACCATGAGCAGGCCCCCCATCACTGAAAGATTGCGGAGGAAGAAATTGAGATCAAAGATCAAGCCATAACCAAGAGCTTGGGTGACGACAACACCGAGCAGACCACCAACAGCATATTCCGAGTGGCGCCGGGCAATGACCAAGACAGAGCAAACTAACATGGCGACCACGTTGAGAGAAAGAAAAAGATGTGTAAGACCCCAAGGTACTACAGGATTTGCATCACGTGTCAGTTCTACCTCCCATTCTTTAAGACCAGGTGGCCTTTCGGAATTTAGAGTTAGGAGCGATGTTACGAACTGCGCCTGTAATCATGAAGATATTGAAGTTGATCACCCCATTGGGTCATTATTCTCAACGCATCCTCAAGGAAAGTCACAACAATTAGAAACCGACCAATTGCGGGGAGGTATCTGAAGGTTTTCCTCATTAGCACGTCCTAATTTTCTATCCTTGAACAAATTATATTCCTTCCTTCCTCCACCCTACACGCCGGTTGGGAAAAACTCACGGCTTGATAGGCTCTGCAACAGTATCAAGCATATCCTCGATTTTGCTCGTCTGTTCGCGGATTGCATCGAGGGGCGACGGGTCTGATGTAGCCGCGGAATGCGAGGGGCCCCCAAACGGTCTGTGGTCTGGTCCTAGGTGATAGTTCGCTGTCCCTCGGATTTGTGCCATAGTTTCCTTTGTTGGAACTATCGGATGTCGTACAGGTGGCTAGATTTGAGCGTAAAAACAGAAAGGAGTAAAGATGACTGAAGTTCAGGTTCCAGCCGGGCAAAATTCACAGACAGCTCAAGAGGAAGAATAGAGATCAGCACTAAAGCTTGAAGGAACGAACCCCGAGAGTAGCTCGAGCAAGCGAGAAAAATAAAAGTAGGAGTACGGTTGGGCGGAAAGCGGGAGAAGAGAATGGCTTTTGGATAGAAAGAAGGAGGGGGGGGAGAAGAGGCGTTGTGTGAGAGGAGAGTGGACCTTCTTAGACCGGAGGGGGTTGTTGAGATGTCTGCTAGGGCTCAGTGACGGAGAGGCAAGGTGGTCAGAACACAACTCATCCCTTTACAGCATCCTAATCAACCAAATTTGTTCAACACCGTCAGCTATCACCCCGCTTTAAACCGAATCATCTTCTGCCCAGTCTACCGAGAGAACGTTCACTCGAGCTCTGCATGAAAGTACATTACTGGATAGGTATATATGGAGGTTGTGTTTATCTGTTCGAAGCCTAAACCGTGGACGCCCCAACAAGTGCCACAACACCCAAATCCCATAGTCACTCAGCCTCATGTGACGTAGAGAGAGTTGATGGTGCTTGCTGCTCAATGGCAACACCTCGCATTTTAGAGGTTAAAACAAAGCTCGACATCCAGTATCTCTCTGCTGCAGCACCACGAACACGCTCCACAGCATAATAGGAATAGCAAACAGCGTTAAGGATAAGAATAACAACGAATACATCTACCCACCCAAAATAGTGCTCTACTTATTATCTATTTTTAAGGCATCTGGATGTAGGGTTGGGGTCGTCGGATCGATGCCTTTCGTCACAATCGATCCGCGAATAGCACTCGTGCTAACACCCAATCAAAACAAGCGATGGCACCTTTCGACCAGTTCCTGCAGATGTTCCTGCAGTTTTTCGAGGGAGAAACCCATAGCCAATTATGATCTTTGCGGAGCAACATGGCGCTCAAAAATCCAAAAACAGGAGAAATTCATTAGCTTTGCGCTTGTTCTCAAAGTTTTGCTTCTCATCATCTGTAGATATTCCTTTTCTACAAAACAATGCCGAGAGATTAAAGGAGGAAAAAGCCATAATCCTTCTGGAACCAGAAATACACAATAAAAGTTACTAGCTGCCAACAAGTAGTAGCAACATAAAAATTTGTTCCTGAATAGATCCCTGGTGATTCGAAACCCCACATTTTTGAAATTGAAAACCCCCATTCAACCATCGACTTTCTCTACCCTATTCACATCGGGGATACTATTAGACCACGCCATTAGTTTCCCCTAGGCAACCTTTCATAAAACAATAGCCAAAATTCTTAGGATCAAATGGCCTATGAAAATAAATGCTCAAGAACACATTGCCACAAGCTATCAATAATAACATACCCTGCAAGAGACAGTCACACTACATGAGTAGGAATCACCGGGGGGCTAACATCTGTGAAGACACACCCACCCTTCGGATGGTAGCTGATCTTCCGTTTCTGCATCATCAAGAGAAACCTCCCTCGCCTCTTCGCCATCTTCCATTTACCCCCAGGTTTTTGTGAAAATAAGAAAAGCATAAAAGAACAAAAAGTCGATAAGAAAATAGCAACAAAAGTACCAAGAACTATAATAAGAAAAAAAACAATAGAAATACCTAAATCCAAATGCTTTCTAGGTGAAAGAATAAATCTGCAGAGGCATTAAAAACATGAAACTCTTCACTCGAGAAGACAGCTGAAGCATATTCTACTCCTCTGGATGAACAGCCCAGTTGTCCAAATCGTCAACCTCAGCCCAGTCGGAACTGGAATTATTGGCGTTACTTGTAGCACTTCCAGTATCCAACAGTTGATATCCATTCCCACTGACTGAGGTTTCTCGCTTCGGTACTGGCTTCACCACCTTGCTCGCGGCTTTGCTAGGTACTTTGGTTGGTATCTTGCTCTGAAAGGTTTCCTTTGCGCTCCTTGCGTCTGTAGACTCGTCTTCGCTCTTGCTAGCTTGCACTTCGCCTGTAACTTTTTTTTGTTTCCGACCTTTCTTCTGGACCTCATTCCAACCCCCAATTAGATGCTCCGGGATCTCCTCCCAGTAAGAATCGCCTAGATGAGTACTTCTCATCTGCTGTTTATCCTCTTCGCTGTCGGTTGGGGTGTGCGGGGTGGCAACAGATACTCCTGTGGCCTCCGGGACTGTAAAGGTGTCGAGAAGCTCAACCGCTGCAGACTTATGCGCGGTGGAGGAAGCTTGATTATTATTGCCGGTCCAGACGGAGGCTGGGGGGAGAGCAGCTGCTTGAGGTTTGCCTTTCTGTTTGGCGGCCTCGGCGGCCTTCATGGTGGCATGATGCAACTCAAGTCTAGCTTTTTGGTCTGCTTTCTCTGCGTCCTTCTCAACTTTTTTCTTTTCTTTCTTCTTGGTATTCTTGCTTGAATGAACACCGGGCTGGCTGACGGTACTAGTAGTCTTTTGCTTTTGGATGCGCGGAAGCTGGGTGGACGAGGTGATTTTAAGAACACCAGGCCCGCCGGTAGAGGCCTCGAGCATATCGCTAGGGTCGGATGAAAGCGATTGCTGAGCAAGGGGGGAGAAATCAGATCCCGGAAGTTGAGTGGTCTCCTCTTCGTCAATATCGGCGTCTGCTCCAGCAGAAGAGGTCTGGGAAGCGGTAGCGAAGGGAGAAGCCGGAGCAGCGAGGGTAGATTTCTGGGGAACGAGCTGTCGGGTAGAAGAACTAGTAGAAGCAAACTTCTTATTACCAGTGCTGCTCCCCTCTTTCAAATTCTGAAGCCTGCGCAAAAGCTTAGCCTGATCCTCTTCTTGAACAACGTCCTCATCATCCGTTGACTCAGCGGCTTTAAATCCGTCATCGGTGGAGACGATATCTTTCGGAGCGGTGTTGCTGAGGGCGGACTTCTTCTTCTTTTTCTTCTTTTTCTCGTTGGTCCCCGCACCTTCCGCCCCACCGGCGCTGAGAAAGATGCTACCTGCCCCTTTATCTTCTACGACGGGTTTTGGGCGGAGCCTGGTAGCGGACTTAGGAGAAAAATATACCCAATAAATACCACCTGCAAGCGTCAGGAACAGACCCCACGAGATGACCGCGGAATTCATGATTGTGGGGAACTCGAGAAGTCAAGCTCTCTCCCCTCAGAACGTAGCGGATGGATAACAGGGAACTGAATTGAGTTGAGATGATAGTTCAGGAGGTTGGAGGAACGGTGGTAGTGCTTTTGAGGAAGGATGATGAAAGGGGGGAAAGGGTAGGGTGGCTGATGGTGATGAATTGCAGACTATTTCTTCTGGTGGTGAGAGCAAAGGAATGCGAGCGTGACAGCTATGCGAAGTAAATAGCCGGGTTATGGGAGTGTAGCGTCGTGTGATCAGTAAGGGAGGAAAGACGGAAGTAAGATCAGGTCGGCCGTTCTAAGAGAGAATAAGAGAGAAGATACGGAGTGCCTTGTTGGTACACAAACGATGACTGGAAAGCTAGAGAGAGAGACTGGGGAAGTGAGAGACGGCGTAGAAGCTACCAGAGAGCGATCAGCAAGAGGGAGCTGCTGGAGTGCTTGAAGGGGGAGAATGAGGAGAAGGGAAGACTCTGTTGGAGAAAACAAGAGGAGAAGGAAGTGAGAGCTGTCCGCACAAATTCATGAACAGGCGTGAGCACTTGCATCCAAAGCCTGGTTTGCGTACGTAAGGCCAGAAACGGAAAGGTCAAAGTCTTTCTCGTTCCCAATTGGTGTGCCAAGGCCAAATTTGACACCTTTACTTTTCGGAGACTGGAGTATGGCAAAAGACGAGACCACCTCGCGAGCCAGGACCACTTGCCTAACACAAAGCACGCACTGTCAGCGTAGCGAGGACGATACCTCTGCTGGCATCTCAAACCGAAAGCCCCCCTTCACAGCCTGCATGCATACCTATCTCTTTCTAGGGCACAGAGGTGCTTTCTTATAATTCCAAACCTATGGCAAATAAGTGAACCTATAAAATATAGGTAAATCATGCATGACAATATCGACCTTTACCATCATACTCTACTCTATACATTGCTATAGTCGCTCCTGGGGTCACGACGAAACTGGGACTTTGACGAAAGTAACCTGCAAAGCTGCATTTTGAATGTAGGGTAACGAGGAATGGGTTTGGAACTAGAAATCTCTATGGTTGTAACCTTCGTTCGTCAAAGCACCAGTTTCGTCGTGACCTCAGGAGCGACTGTATCTTTGACCAGCCAACGGCCTAAACCGCCCACCGGCCCAAAAAATCTTGCCCCATATCTGATTGGACGGGTGCTGGCATGATATTTGGATGACAGAGCAACAATGGTATCAGGTAGATTCAAACCGCCCAATCAAATATGGGTAAGATTTTTTGGGCCGATGGAGCTAATCAAAGATACTCGTGATACAATCGGTTATTTAACACTACAGGGATTCGAACCAATCAAGATATGGAACGAATATAGTGAGAAACAGCATCAACAGCCCGAAAACTCCCATAAATGGCTTGATCGACAAAGTGGCGGTGTCATACATCACTGCCTTGAGTCTTGTTTACCCTAGAGTAGAACGTCCCTCTTCGTTAGAATCCTTGTGTCATTGAATACCCGATTGTATCACGAATGGATACGGAAGGCTATAGGCAAAGTGGCATCGTGAGCAATAGTGGCGAAAGACACTAATATATTTAAACAGAGCAAAGGCTAGCTGTATCATCTTTACTAGAATTATACGTGTAGTTTTTTAGGAACGGGTGATACTGAGACTGATAGTATATATACTATAGCTACAAGGACTACATGCATATGCATATGCGCAGACATTATCAATCAGCATTGTATATGCAGTTATGTAACTTGCTTGTAGTATGTTTGATCACCCATCATCACTCGCTTGTATGTATAATTTTCTGCGATATCGCAAGCTATTCCTAGGTAACCTATAGGGGTTTCCGCGCGGCAGGTGCTTTGGACTAGTATCCCAAGCCTCTCAACATAATGTTCGTAAGGAAGCACTCCCAAGCCTAAAGGTCAGGCGTCTACTATAATTTACGATAAGATAGCCCTATAACATCTTTCTCCTTGGGTAGAAATAGCTACGGAGACTTTTCGATTGGTCATTTGAACCTAAAGATAAGCAATGCGCGAAAATCGGTTGGGACAGGTAGCTACATGTACTGATCCTAGTAATTTACTACATATAATCACTTTTTTTATCTCCCGGTCCCCCACTTGAGACGCCAACGCTTTTCTCTATAGTTACAGCCACGCCGCAACTACAGGGCCAAAACTGGAGGTAATTTAATGGCTGACTGGCTCATAGGTCCAGTTGGCTGCTATAACACTCGCTATAATGATGATGATGAATTCATTAAGCACATTCATATAACACTCGCTAGCTATAAGTACGTTATCAAGCGGTGATCTGCTAAGCTGCTAGCCAAAAAATAAAGTCGGTTCGGTTCGGTACAAGCAACGTGTAGGAAAGTCTCAAGAACAACAAACTTCTTTATTTCCTATGCATCCTGATTCACATGAATACGTCTTTCTGTAATCATATAGAGTTCTCCTATTCCATTTTATTGATTTCTATAGCCATAGCGAGATGTAGTTCAATAAGCGGAGGGTCGTTGCTTTGTACCGAACCGAACAGACTTTATTTTTTGGCTAGCAGCTGCTCAAGCGATAAATTACAATATGAACCCTTTTTATTCACCTGAAACACCCAAAAAGGGAGTTAATTAATAGATTAAAACTTAAAAACAGTTCCATGTTTATTTTGGGTACAGTTGCAGCAGCTGTTGTAGCTGACTCAAACTAAGTTAAAATTCCCCACAATTATAATTTGGCTTCTTTTGTTAGCCGCGTACATGAACATATAGCCTACTCCAGTTTAGAAGATTAGCCACACGAACTCGTGTCCAATTGCCTAACTATTCTTAGTCTTTCTGTCCTTTAATAGAGGAATTCTGGATCTATGGGCACTAGTACTGAGCGCACTGAACAAGAAATTTCCTAACCTGAACCAAGCTAGAAAGGTATCTTTGGTAGATGTAATCGTGCTAAATTAGCTATTTTTTTTGCGTCAATTGCGAGGTCTAGAAACCCGTCGAAAGCCATCTAGATCTTAGATTGGAGGTTTATCAATCGAAGTAACATTTAAATAAGGGAAATACCCACACATCTTTGAGTATAGGATAGGCTAGCATGTATATATTGGGAGGTCCTCGGTTATGGAGACAAAGCTTTTGTGTTAAATGTACTTTAAGTGTAACCGTCGGGAACTGGTATAAATATATGTGCGGAAACTAAGACCTGCAGCTGAATTTATATAGCATCAAACATCTCAAAGTACTTACATCTCTTAACCAATGAGGAACGAAAAGAAAAAAGAGAAGGAGATTTTTCACCATCCACATCGACCACAGAATTTTCGTAAACCTAATGCAATAGCGCTATCATTGTTAGATATAGCCCTGAAGGCCTAAACAATACTTGAGTTAGTTTACCTATACCCATAGCCCTCATATTCGATCTTGGCATATACCACAGCATTTTTACAACACAACTGTATATGGTTTCGCTCGTGCCAGAGGAGTACCGGTGCCCCGTCGTGCCAGAGCCGTGGAGAATATTAGGTCTAGCTAGGTATATAAGAGTTGAATTCGTGGCAATCGCGATGAAGATGGTTAACGGGTAGAGCAGACACGTATACCTATCTGAAGATTTTGTTACAAAAGAGGGAAGCTAAATTGGAGGGACGATTATGGGGTGTATTATTGTGCCTCGGGGACGAGTATCGATAAATACCAAGAGTTCGATTCTGTACCGTATGGTTCTCAAAAAGCTCTTCTCGAATTGAAGCTGCTTGGACCGGCAAACTCGTGAGCCCTCCCATATCTTTTAAAGTAGCATCGAGGAGCATACTGATGCTCAACTTCATTACTAGCATAGGTGCATATCGATAGTGTTTGTTGGCCCACACAGGTGATTGACTTAGCTGTACTTCTCTATGCATATACCAAGACGTAGCGACACCATACTTCTGAGCGCAAGAAACATGTAGGCCATTGAAGCCCGCTAAATAATTTTTCGCAAAAGTCTTAGAAAATGACATTATAATCAGGTCAGATTTGAGAGAAGAGAGGTCTTGAAGTAGGATTTCTTAACCTTGGGCCAATACCATGGTACGTAATGAAAGTGAAATCTCGTTCCCTCAGGCTCCGTGCTGTCTCATACGGATTTTTCACTGTTATCCTTTTCTTCTCACAAGAATTAATCTGCCGTCTTAGATAACTCGTATACTGAAACTTTTGCATATAAGGTACATAATGAGACGTGACTGTAGCAACGGAACAGAGTGTTAATGTTGGTATACCGGTAAGAATTGTGTTTGTGCGTTTGTGCCATTTCGTGGATCCAAGAAACAACGATAGGAAGCGTGCTTGTGGTGGGATCCGGAGATGTAGACGCTGCAGCTTGATCATGACAAGTCAGTATGGCCTTGGGGAGTGCACCAGCTATTTACAATCATATATCGTCACTCGTCCAATTTCATGGTTTGGGGAGGTTTGTTTCCGATAACGATTGATTGACACGTACGCAGTTATCCAACAAAAAAACTAGAGGAGCGATGATAGGAAGTAAGGCGTTATTGAAGGTAAAATGTCTACACCAGTAGGCTAAGCATGTTACCAGAATAAATGTGGAGAGCTATGTATATTAAGATTGATTATAATTCCGGTTTAATCTCAGTCTCCTGTACGCGATACACTTTGTATCTTGGCTCTCTGCCGAGTTGTTTATTTATTGCAAAATTTCTAATAATAGAGTCGTGGGGAGTTAGGAATCTTGTTGGGCGCTTAAGGCTGAGTTGCTGGTATTTTTGCCGCAAGCTAGAACACAACCAACGGGAATTGCGGAAGGGTCGTCGGTCACGGAGCGAATGGCATACCAAATTTACTAGCCTACGCACACCAAGCTTTCGCCAAAGTGGAACGAGTCGAATTAAACTGAGGGGAACAGGGGAGGTGACGAGTGCTTGGCGTGCAGTCACAAGGATTAACCTTAAGGTGTAGGGATTCATGCATCGGCTGGTGGGCGAGTGGGAAGGCTTCTCACCCACACAGGCATGCAGGTACGCCGCTCGGTACTGTCTAGTGCGCAAGCCGTCCTTGCAGGAAACTGGCATTTCGGTTGGATGAGGAGTTTGGCATGGCTGTAAGTGCACCAATGCCTGTTTGCCCTTTTGCCGAATTTCTGGGGCTCTAGAATGGGAAAGTTCTAGGCAGGCGCGCCGCGGTCTTGCTCTCGAGTATATATGCCCCGAATACCTCCACGACGAAGATCAGTTTCACCATACATTCGTCTGTTAAATCCACAGGAGATCTTCCTTGTTGCGCTTTCGTGTTTTCATCCCATCTCCTTTCTCTAAGATTTTCCTACCTCCCGTTTCAGACGTTGTTTCTGGCCTGTGTTGTCAATTTCTGATCTACTTTACTATTTCCCTCCTATAAACTTTAATCCGTGTATTATCTTGTATTACCATTCTTCCGTATATTTCTTTAACTGTTTTTATTATAGTTCTTTGATTCCCACGATGCAATTTCCCCAGTATCTCGCAGTGGTTGTTGGCGTGCTTGCCAGTACCATCGTGAACGCCTTGCCGATGGCAGGCGTAAGTCCTGAGATCTCCGAGCTCGCCTACCTGTCGCAGGGATACAGAGGTGAGCAAATCACTAATTGCGATATTTCGAAGGCAGTCTTGCCTACATCAGATGGTTTGTCTCCTACCACCCTGTTAGGCGTAAATGCTTAGTATTTCTAGAGCTACTGTTAACGAGTATCACAGGTCCTAACTATCTTTCGCCGCCGGATGCGGGCTTTACTCTCTCGCGAGTTGTTCTCGGTCGTGGCACCCAAAACTATACTTGTGCCGACTCGACCGCAAATTCGATTCCAGTTTCACAGGGGGCGGTTGCGGATCTTTATGATGCTTCCTGTCTCGCCGCGAAGCACCCGGAACTCCTCCATAGGCTTCCTGGTGCCTTAGTTAGTTTGAACAAAAATCTCATCGGGTCTGCAGTATCTATAATTAGCAAGATGAGCCGTGCCGACATTTTGGTTGGCCATCACTACTTTGCGCCGAATAATACCGTTCCTGTCTTCGATTTCCGCATGAAGAAGCCTCAACCTTGGATTCTTATGGGAAAGAGGGATCAAAGTGTACCTGCAGTTACGACAGCTTCCAAAGGCATTGCGACTGAGCCGAATGGTGCAGTTGACTGGTTGAGAATCAAGGCGATAGCTTCAATGTCCGTGGACTTCAAACTAGCATACAGAGTACAAACCGCTGGCGGAAAGCCCGCCACTACATGCCAAGGCCAACCCGAATCTTTCGAGATCCAGTACGCTTCTGAGTACTGTAAGTAATGGGACGATGCGGATTTTAGTTTTGTGCGAAGCACCTCTAACATTTATCGTATCAGGGATCTACTCTTAAGTCTCGAAATGCTTTCTCCGAAATCCTTATCTTGCGATGGATACGTATTGGAGGGCTTGTTAACAGCATGCATATTAAGCCAAAGAAATGGATTAAATCAGGGATTTTCCAAACAGCCTCTTCCTTCAACACACTCCTTTAATTATCACTAATCCAACGTACTTTTAAAAGTTGTTTGTTGTAGATACAAGCTATTGTTTTAAGCAGATCTATAGAATTCGTATGGGTGGTTTACTCCTTACCTGATTTTGGTTTTCGCTTTCCCCCCTCTTGTCTCAATATTCTATCCTTTTGTCTTCTATCACTTTGCGAAAAGCCGCTATGCTTATTCGCGTATTTCTTTTTTTTCCCCTGTCATAGCCCGCTGGGAGGCCCTTGTATATAAAATTAAGGTTTGGGGCTGGGAAAAACGATTGTATATATTTTGATAGTGGCCAACTCATTAAGAACATATGTCCTCTGTTCTCAACACCCTTTTCATTATAATGTTGACGCCCAAGTAATATTTTCATCTGTCGTGCGTTACCTTATTTTATCGATAAATATAGGAATCACCCATGCCTTGGCTGAGGCGCCGTAGGAGCCCTGAAGTTTGACCTATCTTGCTCTGTGCAATAGACATGTGTTTAAACCACGAAAGGCCAGGCTGCGGGTATAACAAGAATTCATGTATGTGCTAGTACTGTTATGATTTGAGCTTGTTATTGATACCGGGTCAAATTCTAAGGGATTCCGTAGTATTTGATAGGTTATTTCGTGTCCCTGAATGGTGGTCGGGAGAACCTGAGGGCCTATGAATTGGATCCAATGCTATCCTAGGACGGGGGGTTTCACCAAACGTTTGAGAACCGAGATTTCAAGTGCTATCCGATTGATCTTGAGTTCTCGAACAACCGGCATAACACTAGCTTGTCGCAAGGGTGAGAGGTAGCGTACAATGGTCATATCTCCAGAGCTTCTTGTTGGAGCGTCTCGCGACTAAATGTTAATATATCGTGTTTCCACGGCCTAGCAAAGCCTCAGGGAACCGTAGGGTTTGTCTGATTGTTGTCTAACGTTGTCAACGGGTTGGTGGAAGATAAAACCTGTAGGTTTCCCTAAAACATGGATTAATCAACGCTCTGTCTGGCTCTGCTAATACGTGTAGTTTTAAGGACTTTGTGTTCGTACTGTTTGTGGTAGAAATCTCAATTGGGTTTGCTTATATCTTTCTATTACTGATCAGAGCACGGAATTCAGGTTTGTCATCTCTGCAGTGCTAGAGATGGTGTTAAATTTCTTTTTCTTAGACTCTGGCCTGCAAAGGTTTTATGGAATATCAATCATTCACCGCTGACTATAGGTGGTGGTGGTTACCCTGCCTTTATTTCCCAGCCCACCATAAACAGTGCCCCGCTCTCCACTTGGGTACTCGCGCCATCTCTTCAACCTCCAGAGAGCAGCAGCTAAACAAGAAGAGAAAACCAGAGGGAATAGGTTGTGGCTTTTTGAGTAGAAAGAAATAATGGCTCAAAAGTGCACTCATAAAGGTTGTGAAAAGAACTTCACTGACCCTGAAGAGGATTGTAATTACCACCCAGGAGCTCCTATATTTCACGAAGGTCAAAAAGGTATGTTGTCAATTTGCATCCTTTGACTTTATTTACGACTAACTTTGATCGCGGGACAGGTTGGCAATGCTGCAAGCCCAGAGTACGACCTTCAGCATATCTGATCACACTTTGCATTATAAATATATACAGGAGTCAGGCTAATGAGTTATGTGTATCATCCAGGTTCTTACCTTCGACGAGTTTCTCACTATCCCCCCTTGTACCATCGGCAAGCACTCGACGACTGCTCCGACCCTTGCACCAGCCCAGACCTCTGGGCCAGGCTCGCAGAAACAGAAACATCCTGAAGTTGCCCCTCCTTTAGAAAAGGACTCTGATGGCACTGAGGTTTATGGATCGCAAAATAAACCTGCTCCACAAGCCGTAGCTCCAGCCACCCCACCTCCAGAAAAGAAGGACAAACCATTAGAGCAAGACGACACAAGCATTCCAGTGCTAGAAGGTGCTAGGTGCAAACGGCTAGGCTGTAATGCTTTGCATGACGGGGGTACTAGGAAGGGCGAGGAAGGAAAATGTGTTTTCCATCCTGGGACACCTATATTCCATGAAGGTGCATCTGCAACTACGGGCATTGACCACCATAACAAAATTTGAGGCGCTAGTAAAATGACGAGAATAAAAAGGATTAGCTAACAGAAAATTGTCACGGGAGAATAGGGTCAAAAGGTTATTCCTGTTGTAAGCGCCGAGTTCTGGAGTTCGATCAATTTCTCGGGATTCCCGGCTGTAGTTCGAATAAGCACCTCTTCATCGGTGCACCTAAATCCAAGGAGGAAGAAGAGTTGGTCACTTGTCGGTATGTATTTCCCTAAAATGCCCTCCGCGATGCCCGAAAGGCAGTGGCTCACCCGCGTTATGCAGTAACGATTTTTACCAAACATATACCCATGTGATTGTTTCTATTTTCGCGAAAAAGGTTGATAGTTCTCATGCAAAGATTGAGTTTTCGGAGCGGCAATTGGATGTAGACCTCCCCATGCCTGATAACAAAAGGTACAAAGTTAGCTTCCCGCTATATGCCGCCATACATCCTGCCGGCTGCGAGTACCAAATTCTCGGAACAAAGGTTCAGCTGAAGCTGAAGAAAGGTAATGTTTACTTTTTTGAATTTTGTGAAATCGATACTTACGATTCTAGCGGATGGGACCTCATGGCCGACATTGAGAAATGACGAGGCTTCGGGAGAGATCATTCAGATAGGAAAACCAGCGACCGCATAGATGCAAAAATAGGTCGTACAATTTAATAAAACAGAATTCTGGTAAGGCAATACCTAAGTTTCGAGGATCGCGGTATACGACATGGATATGAAAATGCCTGCAATTTTATTTATGTTGCTTTCTCCATGGTCTCAGATACGCAATACACTAAATAAGGTAGTCCTTTTAGCGAATGAGGTCGAGAAATGAAAATAGGAAAAAACTTAGAAATCACGATAAATATAAATTCCGGACTGCTCTTTAGTGAACCCCTCTAAAACTCTTGGAGGTCTTTCTTTTTGAGGGCCTTGGTTAAAATATCAGGTTCTTTTGGAAGGTGTGCCAAATGTTGGGAAAAAACTATTAGGTTACTCTGGGGTTCTTGAAAACTGGAGACCCAATTTGTGGAGTTGAATTAAATTCCTTAGGAAGGGAGGAAAATTCATGACCTTTAACTTCCACGCATAAAGATTCTACTAGTAGAAGGGGATTTATTGGGGACCTCCATTCGATTACGAGTGCCTTACCTACCAGTTAACCAAGAATAAGGATTAGGGTTGTGACAGTCCCAATTCTGGCTCATAGCCCTTGGAACATATATACCGTTTGCCAGACTGCTTCAGAGTGAAATTTCAGGAGAAAACCAGTTCGCCTATCGTTATCTTGATGATCTGACGGCCCTGTGCTTCAGGGCATCCCCTCCAACTTCAGGGCCCTCTCTTCCATAAAACTCTTTGTTTGCAAACTACGAGACGGACTCTTCTAGGCTCAGCTAATATGTCTCTCGGCCCAAGCTCAAGTGTCCACTCCACCGCCGTTCCAAGTTTAGCAGTTTTAGTAGAAACCGCAAACACGAAAGCCAAATTGCATGGCAGTCGTGAGTTGAAGCCTACAAACTGTTGGCGCAACTTGTACGTGTACGGGCATTTCAGGATAGTAATTCCTCAGCCACGAGGAAAAGAGGCACAAAATTGGTCTCGTTTGTCTGTACTTGTGGCCTTTCCCGGGGCTCTGTACTGTTTAAGTGATGATGGTGCGTGGGGTGTTACAGCTACATGTGCTATGCCGGGCACTAAGAGTCTGTAGTGATAATAAGGGATAGCAAGAAACTTGGGGTCGCAAATTGTTTTTGTCGGGGGGCTTTGTGCTACATAACAAGAAATTTAGTCTACGATAGTAAGAGATGGTAGGGTGTTACTGTAAGCTATAGCCTTGAGGTAAGTATGTAATTACATGGTGTTGGAAATTTTTTTTGAGTATAGTCTGTGGTCTATAGGTGAAATTTTTCGTATCTTGTGCTCTGCTGGGTTGGGTTTGGTAGTGCGACTGGACTAACGTGGAACTAGTATGCACCTAGTTCCCATCGCTAAGATGGCCTATCCACGTAGATGTGGAGACGAGTGGCTGTACTAGGCTTTAAAGAATAATCGATTTATGAAAACTCCCTCAGGCCTGCCTACTGTACCTAGACAAAAGCTGGCTCATGGCACAGATGATATTTGTTAAGACTATAGAATACACGTCACAGTATAAGGTGGTCCTGGCACAGTAGCCTCCACCACCCGTCTGGCGCGCCTGCCCAAGGGTTACCCGGCCACTGCACGGAGTATATAGAGGGGCAATCCCCCACTCCAGTTGATAGAAACCATCACGTTTGCGAACTACACGGCGCACAGCCCTCTGTATACAGACAACCATCGTGAGAATTCGCGACTCTAATTCAACCCGAATCCCCTACACGATACAGAAGGTGAGTCTCCCGCTATTCCCTACAGTTGGAATTATATGCTAATTCATGATTCATACGGTACAGCGACAGTCGATAGACGAGCCACCACATCCGTTTACTCCGACGGGTAATCACGATGTCTACTAATCTGCGCACCGCACGTCGCTTTGTCGCCGTCAGTTACTCCCGCCAAGGTCTCCGTCGCGGATTCACTACCACTATTTAGGTAAGTTTTAGCTGTTGGTGTTTGCGTAGTTATGCTAATCTAAGTGACTCAGAGAATGGTTGCCGATGACCATGACTCAGTCAATGATGAATCACCCAACCGTCTCGGCACATCGGACAGGTTTGTTCCGTGGAGTCAACATATGCAACTCATCAACCGTGTCTCCACGCACGACAACGACATTACGATGATTAGGATGCAGTATGAATTGTTGAACAAGAGATTCGACAGATTAGAGAAAGGCATCGAGGCGACGACGAACAAGTCTGACAGGAAGTTTGAGACAATGAGTAGCGAAATTAACAGGAGATTCGAAGCGATGGACAGGAAGTTGACTACATGGTTCCTAGGACTTATGGGCCTTATTATTGTCAAAGGAGGATTTGATTTCTTTTCTGATAAGAATCGTGCTGGGGATTCAAAGTAATTCGGTTAGAGGTTAGGGGGTGGTTGGCAAGTACTTGGAAGAGTGCCCGTTAGCAGTCAGTTGTGAGTACTCTTTCTTGACTGTTATCTCTAAGTGAGGGGGCGATGCGACTGATACTTCTTGTTATTCAGTCAGTTGTTAGCCCGTGTAAGCGAGGGGGCGCCACAGATACTCGACGGAAATTAAAGTATCCGGAGGCCTCCGAAACCCTAACCCACGTCCGAGCGCTCGCAGGAGCTCAAGCTCACGTTGGCTCGCGAGGTTTTGCCCCTGAGTAGGTTGAGCTTTAGAGATCAAGGACTCGGAGTGGAGTAGGTTGCCAGTGATCGAGGATCCAGAGTTGATATTCAATGGCACGAGGAATTGTTCTTAGAGGTATTGTCAGGTTGTGACTTGACAGTAGGATCGGGAAGTCTACCTGGATTTAGGGAAGGAGGTTATTCCACGGCGACGGGCTGTTATTGTCGCTTACAGAAAACTTGATCAGCCTTTCAGCTACAAGAATAATAAAGCAGTTGACGGGTGGTGCAAGATCCACAGCAAATGACATTTACCGGCATGCTGTGAAAAATGCAACAGCAAAATTGGAGAAGGAGGCCGATGACCTGCAGCGCCGAGCAGCAACATATGATGAAATAGCAATAAATGAACTTTTGGCGGGAGTTGAAACACAGCTGGGAGATCTTGATCTGTTCTCCATCTAGACCTGTGTGGTTGCTGAAGAAATACCAGTTCTCGAGTTGATTGATGCGGATGTTTTGGACTCAGATGAGAGAGGTAGATGACCACAATCAATAAAGAGAAGGAAAAAGATCGACTTATTGCTGTTGTCAACCGTAATTTCAAGACGCGACATATGAGATTGGTGGATCTATGACTTGAAGCTAGGTCAAGTCATGTCAGTGATTTTCCAGCACTTAAGGCCCTCATGGGAGGTGATTAAAGGCCTGCCGAAAAGAATTCTGGTTTATTCTTTCCATGGAAGACAAAGCAGTCCACTTGATATAATGTCAGGCCCGACAACATTGAGAGATTGATAAAAAAATGGGCAAATTGTGGATTTAACGCTGAAATGTTTATTGAAGTTGGTAGTACTTTTGGTATTATCCCCTAGACCGTATCCGATCCCTTTTGGGACCGGTGTTCACCAACTTTTCGAGTTTTTTGTGAATTGCTCAACAACCACCCCCCAATTACCCCTTCATTTTTGATCATAAAGGTAGGGCAAAAGCTAGTTAATCTTCAATAAACTTCGCATATTTTTAGTGGATTTGTAGAGCTAGAGACAGATCTGTGAAGATAGGGCTTTGATTGGGCCAAGTCAACGCTTTTTTGGTGTGATTTAACCCAACAACAACAGTACTTAAGGTTATCTTGAGACCAAATGATTTCACGGACAGAGTCAGGCCCAGAGAATGGAACAGGGTTACGTTATGGGCGGGGTTAAGGATTAGTAATTGTATTGTTTCGTTGTGTTTCGTTGCGGATCAGTTGGGTGAGTCAAGGATGAGTCATGGAAAGGGGAAGATTGGGTATATAAGCGATGGATTTCCGCGGTTGTGATTGTTCTTTTCTTTCTTTCTTTAAGCAATGTCTCTTCTTCTCCTTGCTACGCGACCTTCCCCATTAGGAAATAGCAACGCCAACATTTCTCCACTTTCTCACAATAGTTTTTTAACTTTGGCTTCACGCCTACCCCGCACAACGATATGTTGGACCTCGCTTTCCCAACGCAACTTCATTTCACCTAAAAGATATCTTCACAGAACCCTCATTCTCCTCTACCATCTTGCCAACTTTGACTCGGTCGGCATCAAAACTGGCTGATCAAAAACCCCAACAAAACATGCCTCGCAATAAGCGAGCACCCTCCTCACAATCTGGGAGATCCCAGACACCCAATCCCAACCAGCCCCAAGTCCAAACCACCCTTCCCATGTCCTTTGGATTCCATGGCCCACCCCCTTCTTCCAGCAGAAGCTCTACCCCTGGATTCCAAGTTCCTTCCACGCCCCAAAAGATACCCCAACACCCACCGGGACTTGTCCCTCAGATCAACTTCCCAGCAGGAAGATTTGTTCCCCGCCCACTACACATTGAGGAGCTCTTAGGACACTTCTCAGCTACCAACGATCCCGACTGGATACAGGCGGCTATTGACTGCCCTGCCCACCCACATCACCCAGATTTTAACGGGGTTATTTTTCCCTCGTTACCGCGCCCTAGTTCCCCACTTCCTGTTTGCGACACCCAGATGGAATCCGGAGTCCAAGAGACTCCTCTACCACCATCTGACCCCCTTCCATGGAGCCAGACTCCACTTCCTGAGTCTCAGGACACCAGCCTTCCCCCCCGCCTCCCAGTTGATTCCAACTTTGAAGTTGGCTTCAACATTAACGTCGATTACACAGGCTGTAAGGCCTCCTTTCCCAACCATGATCTTTGGCTCATGGCCAATTTCCAAGCCTGGTCCTCGCACCACGCCACTTTCCCCCTCCTGAAAACCATTCAGCAATTACAAGGAGAGGTAGCCCGACTCCATACGGAGTCATGCGACTTACGTTCGCAAGTTCTCAAACTTGCTAATCACCCTTCTCCCCCCCCACCTCCGCCAGTCGTACCCACCCCACTTGCTGCCTTGGCAACTACTGCCAATGCTCCTCTTCCACCACCAGTCAACTGGGCTGCAGTAGCTGCTGCTCCAGCTCCAGCTCCCAAACCCGCTCCCAAAACCAAACCTGCTCCGCTCATCAAACCTGACTACACCAGAGTTAACCGAGAACTGGTAGTTCAGGTTGAGGGCCCCATCCCCAACCCCCCCACAGACGACAGGATCAAATCGGTTGTCAACAAAGTCCTTGACAGCACTGGTACCAGTGTTATCATGGCCCGACGCACTCCCCGAAACAACATAATTTTGGAAACCCCACTTGATACTCCAGCCTCAGCGGTAGATGTCTACGCCAGGGAAATTGGAGAAGCCTTACAAGAAGAAGGGATCTCGGTCACTTCTATCCACATCAATCAAGTTTGGTCGAAGTTCATCGTCCATGGTATCCCTACCTCTGTTGGCAATGGATCCGACGCAGGCAACCTAGTAGCCTCGGAACTCAAGGTAGCCTACCCTTTTCTCACCCTTGCACAACTCCCTCGCTGGCTTTCTTCTCCCCAATCCCGTGAAGGAAAAACTCACTCCTCCATGGTCCTCTCCTTCAATGGCTCTTACAACATGTCCACCCTTGGTGTTAAGAGTTTCATCATGTTCAACCGGAACTGCAAAGTCCAACCATACGTTTCTTTTCAACCTGACACACAATGCAGGAAATGCTTCGCTTATGGTCATGCCACCACAATGTGTAAGCACAATACCGGTCGCTGCGCAGTTTGCGCCGAACCCCATCTCACTCGCAACCACAAGTGTACCTCCTGTAAAGGAGGTTCCACATGCATTCACCCACCCATCCGATGTGCCAACTGCCCTGGCAGACCTGGTCACAAAGCCGACGACCCAAATTGTTCATCGAGGGTCAAACACGCTATTACTAATAAAGGGAAAAGGAAGGAAGTCTCGATGGAGGTTTAGTTTTCTTCTTGTTTATGTTTTTGCTGAAGGTTTTCTTTTATTTTCCTTCTTTTTGCCTGATATTTTTGCTCTGAATTTGATCCATGTTGCACGGGAAAAAGGAATCCCATATATGTATTTATTTGATTATTTAGTTTGGCGGTTGGTAGGTGCGCGATAAGCCTTTGGGCTTCTATGCGAAATTAAATTCTTCTTCTTCTCTTACTTTACTTCTACCATACTGTTATAGAAATACTATCTCTGTTTCTACCTCAGAAACATCATTGTCGCTGTCGCTGTCACACCCCAGAATCACTTCGATTCTTACCCTACATGAGGCCTGTGGAAAACATTGTATTATCATTGTAGTAAAGTTTTGTTCAAGTAGCACTGCTCACCTTTGGGGATACCAAAGGGCTTGACAAGACCTCGCTCCCTGAGAAATGAAGTATTTTTTTCAATTTTTGGTTGTATGATACTTCAGTGGGTTAACTTCACAATATTGGAATCCCAACAACTATTTCTTGTTTTTGTATGTGTGGGAGGGAATGGCAGAAAGATGGTTGTTTTTGGTGTTGTGACAAAAAATACACATGCTAGAGTAGCATTAGGAATTAGAAATCTAGATCATTTTCTTAGGTACAACTACAGCTTTCTAGAGCCTACATCAGCAAAAGGTTTGGATTTCCGCCCAGTGCCATTTTATGTAATCCCCATTCGCCCAGAGGAGATATGAGAAATCCCGATATTGCATTGGAATCAGCTCATCAAACTGCATATTCCCACGCGGGGCTTGGCAGGATCGGATGATGTTTAACCTTTGGTCTTACATATTGAATATCACAATTTTAAGCCTGAAAACTTGATTTTCAACATGTAAGACCAAAGGTTAAACCTCATCCGATCCTGCCAAGCCCCGCGTGGGAATATGCAGTTTGATGAGCTGATTCCAATGCAATATCGGGATTTCTCATATCTCCTCTGGGCGAATGGGGATTACATAAAATGGCACTGGGCGGAAATCCAAACCTTTTGCTGATGCTATGAGAATCTCAGGGAATGAGGTCTCGTCAAGCCCTTTGGTATCCCCAAAGGTGAGCAGTGCTACTTGAAAGGGACTTTGCTACGATGATAATACAATGTTTTCCACAGGCCTCACGTAGGGTAAGAATCGAGGTGATTCTGGGGTGTGACAGCGACAGCAACAATGATGTTTCTGAGGTAGAAAGAGAGATGGTATTCTGATAACAGTACGGTAGAAGTAAGGTAAGAAATGAATGATAATTTATTTCGCATAGAAGCAACTAAATGCTTATCGCGCGCCAACCGTACCACCAAAATTAAAATACATGAATGGGTTACTTCAGACCCGCGCAACGTGAATCAAATTCAAACATAATAATCAAGTGACGAGAAAGGAAAATAAACTAAAACCTTAACTGATAAAATAATGAAAGGAAAAACTTTTTAAGCCTCCATCGGGACTACCTTTCCTTTGCCTTTACTAATTGCGTGTTTGACCCTTGATGGACAATTTGGGTCGTCAGCTTTGTGACCAGGTCTGCCAGGGCAGTTGGCACAGCGGATGGGTGGATGGGTGCATGATGAACCTCCCTTACAGGAGGAACATTTGTGATTGCAAGTGAGATGGGGTTCTGCGCAAACTGCGCAACGACCGGTATCGTGTTTGCACATGGTGGTAGCATGACCATAGGCAAAGCATTTCCTGCATTGAGTATCGGGTTGGAACGAGACGTAGGGCTGAACCTTGCAGTTCCTGTTGAACATGATGAAGCTCTTGACACCAAGGGTGGACATGTTGTAAGAGCCGTTGAAAGAAAGTACCATGGAGGAATGTGCTTTTCCTCCACGGGACTGGGGAGAGGAGAGCCAGCGTGGGAGTTGTGCGAGAGTGAGAAAGGGGTAAGCTACCTTGAGCTCAGAGGCCACAAGGTTGCCTGCATCGGAGCCGTCGCCAACGGAAGTGGAAATGCCGTGGACGATAAACTTTTGTAACGGGTACGCCGTTACAGTCTCTAGCATGTGTAGTAGAATAGGGCCGGACTGATGGGACAGTAGGAGCCTGCATCGGTGGGGTTGCTCCCACATGCAGAGAGCTACCGCGTCCCACTGATCTGGTTGATGCAGAGGAACCGCATGTGCGTCAGCTGACGAGCTGGCAGCGCATAGACGGCTGCATCTACCACTCCGAGGAAGTGGTAGAGTTCTGAATCAACCTGTGCAGTATGCATCAGCGGAAGCTGATAGGCAACGCACTGGCAGCGCTATCTACTAGTAAAACACATGCGGATTAGACTGAACTGCACCGTGCATGTAGGACTGCAGTGTGCAGGACTATGCCGGTGGTTCATAGAGTCTAGAGTGGTCAGATTGCTAATGGAGGTGCGGCAGCTCTTGAAGCATAGCCCCCGGAAGTACGGAAGGTCTTCCGGAGTAAAACACCAGTCCATTTGGCAATGGGACTCCGGGTCAAACCCAGTCCCCCACTAGAGCACGGCAGAGCGAGGACTGCGGAACGCAGGTGTTAAATACATCGCGAATGCTCCACCCTGCTGCTCTATTCTTCAGCGATAATTGAGCCCTTAAGATTCTTGAGTAGCTTGCACGAAAGAATCGGATTCTGAACTTGATCTATATCCATTCCGCAACGGCCGTACACCTAGCCTATCTATCTAGGCCTACCCCCGTTACAACTTTGACCAAACTTGATTGATGTGGATGGAAGTGACCAAGATCCCTTCTTCCTGGAGTGCTTCTCCAATTTCCCTGGAGTAGACATCTACTGCGGAGGCTGGAGTGTCAAGCGGGGTTTCGAGAATGATGTTGTTGCGGGGGGTGCGGCGTGCCATGATGACACTGGTACCAGTGCTGTCAAGGACTTTGTTGACAACCGATTTTATCCTGTCGTCTGTGGGGGGGTTGGGGATGGGGCCCTCAACCTGAACTACCAGTTCACGATTGACTCAGGTGTAGTCAGGTTTGATGAGTGGAGCAGGTTTGGGTTTGGGTGTGGGTTTGGGAGCTGGAGCTGGAGCAGCAGCTACTGCAGCCCAGTTGACTGGAGGGGGAGGGGGAGGGGGAGCGTTGACAGTAGTAGCCAAAGCAGCAAGTGGGGTGGGGACAACTGGCGGCGGGGGAGGAGGAGAAGGGCGGTTAGCAAGTTTAAGGACTTGCGAACGCAAATCGCGTGACTCCGTATGGAGGCAGGCTACCTCTCCTTGTAATTGTTGAATGGTTTTCAGGAGGGGGAAGGTGGCATGGTGGGAAGACCAGGCTTGGAAATTGGCCATGAGCCAAAGATCATGGTTGGGGAAGGAGGCCTTGCAGCCTGAGTAGTCGACATTGATGTTAAAGCCAACTTCAAAGTCAGAATCAACTGGTGGACGGGGAGGAAGGCTGGTGTCCTGGGACTCAGGGAGTGGAGTCGGGCTCCACGGGAGGGGGTCAGACGGTGGTAGGAGAGTCTCTGGGACTCCTGATTCCATCTGGGTGTCGCTAGCGGGGAGTGGGGTGCTGGGACGTGATAACGAGGGAAAAATAACCCCGTTAAAATCTGGGTGATGTGGGTGGGCAGGGCAGTCAATAGCCGCCTGTATCCAGTCAGGGTCGTTGGTAGCTGAGAAGTGTCCTAGGAGCTTCTCAATGTGCAGCGGGCGGGGGACAAATCTTCCTGCTGGGAAGTTGATCTGAGGGACGAGTCCCGGCGGGTGTTGAGGTATCTTTTGTGGTGTGGAAGGGACGTGAAATACTAGGGTGGTACTTCTGCTAGCAGAGGGAGGTGGGCCATGGAAGCCGAAGCTAATTGTAGATTGGACTTGCGGCTAGTTGGGGTTGGGAGTCTGGGATCTCCCAGATTGTGAGGAGGGTGCTCGCTTATTGCGAGGCATGTTTTGAAGGGGGTTTTGGTCAGCCAGTTTTGATGCCAACCGAGCCAAAAGTAGTCGGGAGGGAAGAGGAGAATGAGGGCTCTGTGAGGATACCCTTTAGGCGAAATGAAGTTGCGTTGAGGAAGCGAGGCTCAACGTGTCGTTGTGCGGGGTAGGCGTGAAGCTGAAGTTAAAGAACTATCGTGTGAAAGTGGAGAAATGTTGGCGTTGCTATTTCCTAATGGGGAAGGTCGCATAGCGAGGAGAAGAAGAGACGTTGCTTAAAGAAAGAAAGAAAAGAACAATCACAACCGCGGGAATCCATCGCTTATATACCCAATCTTCCCCTTTCTATGACTCAGCCCTGACTCAACCATTCAAGGCAACCTGACCGAACCACAACGAAACGCAACAAAATAATACAATAACTAATCCTCAACACCACACATGGTGCAACCCCATTCCATTCTCTACGCCTGTCTCCATCCATGAAAGAGAATACCCATAATCTATAGTACCCTAAAACAAGTTAGATCTATTATTCTAATATTAATAAACATGATTTATTTTTTTCACAGCTTATTCTATAGTACATGAAGGCCTAGAACCTTTTGTATTTTAGGCACCCTAGAAAAAAGTGCTGAGCCACTGCAACAGCCAACACTACAGGTCAACAATGTGCTCTTTTATAGTAAGAAAACAAGAGATTAATCATTTAGGTAGCATACTATCATCCTAAAAATCCTGATTTTTTTGGGCTGATATTGGTTGTAGGAATAGTATTGTATATGACCAAAATTATTGGTCCCAAACAGGACCGAAATGAGGGTATGGTCTAGGTGTAAGACCAGTACTTCGCACCACTATTGAATTCTAAGCAAAGCTTTAGATAGCTCTCTAGACTCTGTAACTCGACCAGCTACTATCCGTAGCACAATACCCAAGTGCACATCCTGACAACTTCTTATGAACCGCACAAAGGCAACAATAGTTTAAGCGATGTAAGGGTTGGGGCTGTTCTGTTGAAAGAACTTTCTCAATAGGAAGGACATGAGTGTTGAAGCGCAAAGCTATGCTAAACAACTCGATACGATGGAGAATTTATCACAGAACAAAGTATGTTGGTAAAAAAATAATATTGATAAGGCTCGTTCTTCCTCGATGATCGACTCAGAATTGACGTCTAATGCAAGAGTATTTATATCCCATCCTCTTTACTACTGTGTGTTCTTTGTAGCTTTGGTCGACCGACTAAACTATCTACTATTACAAATTGAACTAACTCGCTTATCCATTTATCCGACAACCTATCGGCGAAGCCAATATCTCCAACTTCCGACACTTACCCCTCGTTCAGTAATCCTCAGATTGCTTCGGTTTGACGTGGCGATGATACGGTTGCGACGGTTGCGTTCGCCCGATTGAGTAAATGGTTACATGATATCATTTTGTTGCAACAGCTGGTGTTTGGAGCCCCGTAGCGCAGGCAGGAGACCTTTGATGACTAATCTGAATAGCCCACGTGACTTGGCGCCCCAAGTTGCCCTATGAAGACCTCTCATACATACCCTCTGGGTCACGTTCCGCAGGAAGGGCGCCGTTGATGACTAAGGGGTTACTTTTAGTGTCCGGGACGCGGAAATTTTGCGGGTGTCCCCCCTTCTCGATCTGCGCGCTGCTGAAGGCAGGGTAACGGCCGGGTAACCGGGGAAGGCAGGGTAACTGCCTGGGAATAGGCTGGGAAGTCAATAGGCAGCCACAGAGGAGTCCAACGAAGACAGGAAAGTGACCAAATGGAAGGTAGGGTAACAGGAAGACCACTGCATGCCTATAGCCATAGGTATAACATAAACTATCGTTGCCTTTGTGCGGTTCATAAGAACATCAGCAAAAAAAAATTGCGGCCCTGACACTTTCCTGTCTTCTGGAAGGCCATATTCCGCCCGCTGCGTTTGTGGCCTTCCTGATTGCCTAGGTGAGCTGCTTCAAGCGCTAGCCTGTATGGGCGTGGGCTGCACAGCGCTCCGGCCTCCAGGCGCTCGGCTGCAGCTTAGCTGCAAACACCTGCACCTGGATGTGGCACTTAGCAAAATCCAGCAGGCTGCCCGATCGATTTTTTTTTTCTCTAAGTTCCTGAAACCTCGGGACTTAGCAAAATTCACCTCGCCTCCCCCAGGCACTAAGTGATTTTCAAAAATCTCCAGGTCGCTTAGTCATCGCTGAGTCGTTGCCAAAGCAACGCCTAATAAGACACCAATCTCCACCTCTCCTGTCCTTCCTACTATTGCTTCCCCCTATTCCTTCCCACCCATCCCCTATTCCTCCACCCATCCTCTATTCCGTCCCACCCATTCTCAACCTCGCTATACCGCTGACATCGTGACATTTAGGTGCGAAGCAACGAGCTTTGCTTGCAAAGAACCTCCCAGGTAACGTCTCGATTCCGTTTATTTGACTCCCGCTGATATGCCTCCTAGACTCGCTTTGATCCGCTGCTTCAGCTTCCTCTGCTTCCGCCTAAGCGAGCTCTATATGCTGATCGATTCGCTACCTCCGCCATATGGTCGATTCGGTGCCTGAGCTTCCTCCGCCTCCGCCAATTGGTCAATTTGCTGCCTGCGCCATATGGTCAATTCGCTGCCTGAGCTTCTGCGGCCTCAGTCAATTGATCGATCCGCTGCCTGAGCTTCCGCCGCCTCCGCCACATGGTCGATCCGCTGCTGCAGCCTCTGCAGCCTCCTGGAGGTCGTCGATCCGCTGCCTGAGCTTGCTCCGCCTCTGCCAATTGGTTGATTCGCTGCCTGAGCCCCTGCTGCCTCCGCCATATGGTTAATTCGCTGCCTGAGCTTCCGCCGTCTCTTTCACGGATAGGGTCAGGCACATGTGCGGTGTCAAGGATTAGTTATTGTATTATTTCGTTGTGTTTCTTTTCGGTTCGGTTGAGTTGCTTCGAATGGTTGAGTCATGGATGAGTCATAGAAAGGGGAAGATTGGGTATATAAGCGATAGATTTCTGTGGTTGAGATTGTTCTTTTCTTTCTTTCCTTAAGCAACGTTTCTTCTTCTCCTCGCTACGCGAACTTCCCCATTAGGAAATAGCAACGCCAACATTTCTCCACTTTCTCGCGATTGTTCTTTAACTTTGGCTTCACGCCTACCCCGCACAACGACACGTTGGACCTCGCTTCCCCAACGCAACTTCGTTTCGCCTAAAGGGTACTCGTACAGAGCCCTCGTTCTCCTCTTCCTTCCTGTTAGTTTTTGACTCGGTCGGCATCAAAACTGGCTGATCAAACCTCCCATCAAAACATGCCTCGCAATAAGCGAGCCCCCCCCTCACAGTCTGGGAGGTCCCAGCTCCAAGTCCAAACTACCCTTCCCACTATCTTCGGCTTTCATGGACCTCCTCCCGCTTCTAGCAGGAGCACCTCTCCCGTTTTCCACATTCCTTCCACGCCCCAAAAAATTCCCCAACACCTGCCGGGACTTGTCCCTCAGATCAGCTTCCCAGCAGGAAGATTTGTCCCCCGCCCGCTACATATCGAGAAGCTCTTAGGACACTTCTCAGCTACCAACAACCCAGATTGGATACAGGCGGCCATTGACTGCCCTGCCCACCCACATCACCCAGACTTTAACGGGGTCATTTTTCCCACGTTATCGCGTCCCAACACCCCACTCCCCGCCAGCGACACCCAGATGCATCAGCAAAAATAATTGATTTACTCCCCATGTCTCCTGGTGTCTCCCGGTTGCCTCCCTGAACCTCCCTGACCTCCCTGAACTAACTTTGGGATTTCCCATGAATGTGTGGATGATTCTAATTTTGCACTTTTCAGAATATTTTTTAGATTTTTCTTGCAAGTTCTAGGGGGTCTATTTTGAAACGACCTTTTTTGTGGCGTATGAGTTTTTAGAAACTTTGCTATGTAAATATGCCTCTTGAAAATGTACGAAATGTGACAAGAATCTGGAAAATAATTCATTTGTGTACAATTAAAACAAAGAAATAACGGCTTTTTCTCTTACTTAAAATTTTTTTTCAGGGAGTCACGGGGAGGAATGGGGAGTAGTTTAATTATTTTTCCTGATGTGGAATCAGGGGTCCCAGAGACTCTTCTGCCACCGTCTGACCCTCTTCCATGGAGCCCAACTCCACTTCCTGAATCTCAGGACACCAGTCTCCCCCATCGTCCCCCTGTTGACTCTGATTTTGAAGTCGGTTTCAACATCAACGTTGATTACACGGGCTGTAAAGCCTCCTTCCCCAACCATGATCTCTGGCTTATGGCCAACTTCCAAGCCTGGTCTTCGCACCACGCCACCTTCCCCCTCCTGAAAACCATTCAGCAATTACAAGGAGAGGTTGCTCGCCTCCATACGGAGTCACGCGACTTGCGGTCGCAAGTTCTCAAACTCGCCAACCGTCCTTCTCCTCCCCCTCCTCCACCAGTTGTCCCCGTCCCACTTGCTGCCTTGGCCACTACGACCAATGCTCCTCCCCCACCACCAGTCAACTGGGCTGCAGTAGCAGCTGCTCCAGCCATAGTCTCCAAACCCACCCCCAAACCCAAGCCTGCTCCCCTCATTAAACCAGACTACACCAGAGTCAATCGTGAATTGGTAGTCCAGGTCGAGGGCCCAATCCCCAACCCCCCCACAGACGACAGGATTAAATCGGTTGTCAACAAAGTCCTTGATAGCACCGGTACCAGTGTCATCATGGCCCGTCGCACCCCCCGCAACAACATTATTCTTGAAACTCCACTCGACACTCCAGCCTCTGCAGTAGATGTCTATTCCAGGGAAATTGGAGAAGCTCTACAGGAAGAAGGGATCTCGGTCTCCTCCATCCACATCAATCAAGTCTGGTTGAAGTTCATTGTCCACGGTATTCCCACGACTGTCGGCGATGGTACTGATGCAGGCAACCTTGTGGCTTCTGAGCTCAAGGTGGCCTACCCATTCCCCACCCTTGCACAATTACCACGCTGGCTCTCATCTCCTCAGTCCCGTGAAGGAAAAGCACATTCCTTCATGGTTCTCTCTTTCAATGGCTCTTACAACATGTCCACCTTGGGGGTAAAGAGCTTCATCATGTTTAACCGGAACTGCAAAGTTCAACCCTATGTTTCGTTCCAACCCGACACTCAATGCAGGAAATGCTTCGCTTATGTTCATGCCACCACAATGTGCAAGCACGATACTGGTCGTTGTGCGGTTTGCGCAGAACCACATCTCACTCGCAATCACAAATGTTCCTCTTGTAAAGGAGGTTCATCATGTATTCACCCACCCATCCGATGTGCCAACTGCCCTGGCAGACCTGGTCACAAAGCCGACGACCCAAATTGTCCATCAAGGGTCAAACACGCCATCAGCAACAAAGGCAAAGGGAAGGAAGTTCCGATGGAAGTTTAAGTTTTTCCTTTCGCTTATGTTTTAGTTAAGGTTTTATTTATGATATTTTTCCTTTATTTTTCGTTTGATACTTATCGTTTGAATTGTTCATGTTGTGTGGGTTGAATAAGTAACCCGTTTATGTATTTATTTTTGGCGGTTTGGTTGGAGCGCGATAAGCATTTAGTTGCTTCTATGCGAAATAAAAATTTATTATTATTTCTTCTTCTCTCCGCGACGCAAACCTTCGGGCGCGCGTTCGTGAGGAAGTTCACGCCTGAACTTCTCCTTCCTTGATGATAGTACCTTTACGCTAAAGGATTGCTTCGACTATCCCACCGTTTTCTCTGTCGTTTGAGCGTTCTGTCAACGTCGATATCACCTCTGGTCACTGTTGAAGTGTTGCCATCAAACTCACGATGTTTCTGTGTTAAGCGAGCACAACCCCGCCTCAACACCACTCACGAATCGTTTATTCGTTTCGCCAGAGTGGTACCATTACAACCGGATTCACTACGTGAATCCATCCTCGTTTGAACGGAGAATTTACCTATTCTCCATCCCCGTCTACACGAGAGAAACGTTCACGTTCTTTCTCTCACCCCATCCTCGATCCCCTCTCACCTTGGTGTTGAGGGAACCCGTTTGACCCTGACAAGTCACGGCATCTGCCGCATGACACGTCACCCCATCCCCGCTGAGTTAACCTTGGTTAACTCACCCCATCCACTGCGCCACACCAGTTTGTCTGTGTGGCTACCTTTCTTCGCTTCCCCCCTCACATTTTGTTTTCCATCATAGTACCTACGGGATCGTATTTGGACTCAATTTGCATCATCACCTCTTCGCTGAAACTACTATGACACCTCTATCATAGTACCTTTTGGATCGTATTTAGCGGTCTTAGTTAGTTTCATTCATCTTTTCAGCTGAGGTCACTCATGACCTACCCATCCCCAGTTGGGATACTTTAATCCCACTCTTCATTGATATGGTCGCAAGCACATCAGCAAAAAACGGAAATGCCGTAAAGTCCCTCTGGACGCCAAAATGCCATGGCGGAAACCTACCCTTCTAGACGCAGCGTGGTCCAACTACATGTCGTCCAGAAGACATGGGGTAGGAGCTCTAGCCGTCTGAAAGGCAGCGCTATAGGCTCTAATCGTCTGGATGAGCTCTAGTCGCCTAGGCGGGCTCTGGTCGTCTGGACGAAGCCTATCGACCTCTGTACGTCTGGGGGAACCTCTTGCGGGGCCAGCACATTTTGGTAGGTTTGGAATTGCACGCTTTGCTTGTATGGCTTGTATGGCTTGTATGGCTTGTATGGCTCGAATTCGTTCTATTGATTTATTTACTATTCTACGGATCTATCTATATATATGTACAAACATTTACTACCCACAGCGAATCGGCCAACTGGCGCAGGTGGCGGAAGCTGCAGTAGCGAATTGACCATATGGCGGAGGCAGTGGAGGCAGCGGAGGCTGCAGCAGCAAATCGACCATATGGCAGAGGCGGCGGAAGCTCAGGCAGCGGATCGACCATGTGGCGGAGGCGGAGGAAGCTCAGGCAGCAAATCGACCATGTGGCGCAGGCTGCAGAAGCGCAGGCAGCGAATTGACCATATGGCGCAGGCGCAGGCAGCGGAAGCTGCAGCAGCGAATGGACCATATGGCGGAGGCGGAGGAAGCTCAGGCAGCGGAAGCTGCAGCAGCGAATCGACCATATGGCGGAGGCGGAGGAAGCTCAGGCAGCGAATCGACCATATGGCGCAGGCGGAGGAAGCTCAGGCAGCGAATTGACCATATGGCGCAGGCAACGGAAGCTGCAGCAGCGAATTGACCATATGGCGGAAGCTGCAGCAGCGAATCGGCCATATGGCGGAAGCTCAGGCAGCGAATCGACCATATGGCGCAGGCACAGGCAGCGCAGGCAGCGAATCGACGACCTGCTAGAGGCTGGCAGCAAATTTAGTTGCCTCTTGAGCTCGCTTGGGCGGAAGCAGCGAGGCACATCAGCAAAAAAAGTAATTGTCTTCCAGTGAGATTATGTCTTCAGGGCCTTCAGTGTCTTCCAGAAGGCCATATTGCATCTGAAGGACTGGAAGACAATTTTTCACTTTTGATATGTTATTATTCAGCCAAATCCGGGAACATATTTTTTGTCTTCCAGTGAGATTTTGTCTTCAGGGTCTTCAGGGTCTTCCAGAAGGCCATATTGCACCTGAAGGTCCTGAAGACAAATATCTTTTTTTGCTGATGCAGGCAGGCAGGCAGGCAGGCAAGCAGTGTAAATCGAACCGAGTCTAGGAGGCATATCAGTGGGAGTCAAATAAACGGAAGCAAGACGTTACCCAGGAGGTTCTTCGGAAGCAGAGCTTATTGCTCGAGGCCTAAATCTCACGATGTTAGTAGAGAATGGGTGGGAGAGAATAGGGGGAAGCAGATGGGAAGGAATAGGGGGAGGTGTCTTAGTAGGCGTTGCTTAGGCGTTGCTTAGGCGACACCTAAGTGAAGCTTGAAGATTTTGAAAATCGCTAAGTGCCTAGGGTCAGGGTTTTGACTTAGCGAAATAAAAAAAAGTTCCGGCAGCTACACGCATCGGGAGGGTGTCAGACGCACACAGGTCGGTCGGGCTTCTGGAAGGGCGCTCTGGCATTAGCTGGTGGTAAGAGTTGGTCAGTGCGCATCTGGATGCAGCACAGGCGCAGGCAGGCCGTCAGGAGGGGTTCAAGAGGCAATGCCCGTCTTCTGGAGGGTCAAAATGCCATTATACAATGTTACCCTTCTGGATGCCTTTTTTTTTTTACTGATGCAGACCTTAAACCATTCCAGTCATTAGAGGACACGCTGGGACTTTAAACCAGAAGACCACCCGCTGTTACCGAGGGAGCTTGCTCCCTCACCCTACCGACCGACCAACCCTCGCTCTTGGTCAAAACCATCCTTGACAAACAGTCTAACACTTCGCCAGTGTTCCAGATTCTCCTATTTGACGTCGCTTCTCTTCTTTCGGCCTGCCCTGTAACGGGACATGCGGTTGGTACTCGGACCATAGGTACTGTAGTTAGTTGAGTTGTTTGTATTCCTTGGTGTAGGTTTTGGGTTTTCCGTGGCTGGATTTCTCTTTCTCCTACTTTATGTTTGATTTTTCTCTCGGAGGAGCTACGATAATGGCCTGCGCTGTAACGCGATGTGCGGTTGGTAGTGTACCATAATTACTGTAGTTAGTCATAGTGTGTTGGTGCGCCATAAGCATTTAGTTGCTTCAGTGCGAAATAAAATACCTTTACCTTTCTTCTTCTCTCCGCGACGCAAACCTTTGGGCGCGCGTTCGTGAGGAAGTTCACGCCTGAACTTCTCCCTTCTCAATGATAGTGCCTTTATCGCTAAAGGATTGCTTCCTCTATCGCACCGTTTCCCCCGTCGTTTGAGCGTTCTGTCGACGTCGATATCACCTATGGTCACTGTTGAAGTGTCGCCATCAAACTCACGATGTTTCTGTGTTAAGCAAGCACAACCCCGCCTCAACACCACTCACGAATCGTTTATTCGTTTCGCCAGAGTGGTACCATTACAACCGGATTCACTACGTGAATCCATTTCCGCTTGAACAGAGAATTTACCTATTCTCCATCCCTGTCTACACGAGAGAAACGTTCACGTCCTTTCTCTCACCCCATCCTCAACCCCCTCTCACTTTGATGTTGAGGGATCCTGTTTGACCATGACAAGTCACGGCATTTGCCGCCTGACACGTCACCCCATCTTCGCTGAGTTAACCTCGGTTAACTCACCCCGCTCACTGCGCCACACCAGTTCGTCTGTGTGTCTACCTTTCTCTGCTTCCTCTCTCGCATTTTGTTTTCCATCATAGTACCTATGGGATCGTATTTGGACTCAATCTGCTTCTTTACCTCTTCGCTGAGACTACTATGACACGTCTATCATAGTACCTTATGGATCGTATTTAGCGGTCTTAGTTAGTCTCATTCACTCCTACAGCCGTGGTCGCTTATGACCTACCCCTTCTTCAGTTGGGATACTTCAATCCCACCCTTTATCGATATGGTCGCAAGCAGACCTTAAACCATTCCAGTCATTAGAGGACACGCTGGGACTTTAAACCAGAAGACCACCCGTTGTTACCAAGGGAGCTTTCTCTCTCACCCCATCGACTGACCAACCTTCGCTCTTGGTCAAAACCATTCCCGACAAACAGTCTAACACTTCGCCGGTGTTCCAGACTTCCCTACTTGACGACGTCTCAGGGAGCGAGGTTTCGTCAAGCCCTTTGGTATCCCCAAAGGTGAGCAGTGCTACTTGAAAGAGACTTTTGCTACAATGATAATACAATGTTTTCCACAGGCCTCACGTAAGGTAAGAATCGCGGTGATTCTGGGGGGTCACAGCGACAGCGACGATGATGTTTCTGAGGTAGAAACAGAGATGATATTTCTATAACAGTATGGTAGAAGTAAAGTAAGAAACGTTGCTTAAGGAAAGAAAGAAAAGAACAATCACAACCGCGGAAATCCATCGCTTATATACCCAATCTTCCCCTTTCTATGACTCATCCATGACTCAACCATTCGAGGCAACCCGACCGAATCACAAAGAAACACAACGAAATAATACAATAACTAATCCTTAACACCGCACCTGTACCTGACCCCATCCGTGAAACGACGCTTCTCTTCTTTCGGCCTGCCCTGTAACGGGATGTGCAGTTGGTACTTGACCATAGGTACTGTAGTTAGTTGAGTTGTTTGAATTTCTTGGTGTAGGTTTTGGGTTTCCGTGGCTGGATTTCCTTTTCTCCTACGTTTATGATTGTTTATCCGCTGGGGTGCTACGATAATGGCCTGCGCTGTAACGCGATGTGCGGTTGGTAGTGTACCATAATTACTGTAGTTAGTCGTAGTGTGTTGGTGCGCCATAAGCATTTAGTTGCTTCAGTGCGAAATAAAAATACCTTTACCTTTTCTTACCTTACTTCTACCATACTGTTAGAGAAATATCATCTCTGTTTCTACCTCAGAAACATCATCGTCGCTGTCGCCGTCACCCCCCCAGAATCACCTTGATTCTTACCCTATGTGAGGCCTGTGGAAAACATTGTATTATCATTGTAGCGAAGTCTCTTTCAAGTAGCACTGCTCACCTTTGGGGATACCAAAGGGCTTGACAAAAACTCGCTCCCTGAGAGCCTCCTGGAGGTCATCGATCCGCTGCCTGAGCTTCCTCCGCCTCCGCCATATGGTCAATTCGCTGCCTGAGCTTCCTCCTCCTCCGCCAATTGGTCAATTTGCTGCTGCAGCCTCTGCTGCCTCCACCATATGGTCAATTCGCTGCAGCAGCCTCCATCAGCAAAAAAACGGATTGTCGCCCGGTCCGCCCAATGCATCAGGCGACCGGGGCGGTCGGGGCGGAATATAGCCCTTCCTAAGGTTGCACTTTTTGCCCTCTGCGCCCGGAGGCGGCCTTTGGGAGGTCGTCAGTCCTGACGACTCCTTTCGCAACTGTTGAAGTAGCCTAGCCTCTGGATGGCTTTGCTTCAACATCATTTCTCTAGAAGACCTTGACGACCTCCTACAGTCCGGACGCATCCTTCCTGGATTCAAATGTTTTGAAGATTATGGATGCTCATGATCGTGAGCTCGAGCTTTTGGGGGCATATTCAGATGTGTGGTAAATTGACTATTATTTATACGCTCTATTCTATCACTCTAAATACAAATCTTCGGCTGCCTCTCTCTGCTCCTTCCGCCCATCTATCCCTTCCCTTCCCTATCTTCCCTCCACTCACTTGACACCTCCCTTCCCCTTCTCCTTGTCGGCTCGTACGAGGTCGTCGGCAAGCTCTAATGGCAAACTCCTATTGTGTTTCCGCGCAGTTTTCCTCCGAGGCAGGGATTGCTGTTAGAATGGCAGCCACCTCTTCAACGTCATTTCTAGGGATTGAGCTGGAGCTTGACAGCCGAGCTCGCCAAGTCACCCACTGCTGGAGGGTCGTCGACGAGCTTCTTTTGCGTAGCTCTAATATTGCCTTTAGTCGTCCTTGATCCCCCCGGAAGGCAGCTTGCGACTCGATAGCTGGGCTGACATCCTCCCGCTAATACTGTTAGCCAGCGTCACGTTGTAACGAGGAAGGATCTTACTAGACTATCGATTTGGCGGCGGATATCATTTACTAGCATTTCCCGAACCTCGGCATCAAGGAACCTCAACGTATTGTACTGACGGTGCCAAGGATCTATCATCTTCTTGTTAGCGGAGGATACCGGCCTCCCAAAGGTCGTTCATAACTTACAGAGAGCGCTTTTGGTGTTGAAGTCCTTAGGGTCTGAATAGGCGCCTGTTTTCCAAGCATGCAGACAGTGATATATCATGGTTGCAGTCGTTGCAAGGAATATAATATTGATACTCCCGATAAAGCTTCTATCCGACCTCCCAAGAGCCTTCTTACCTTCGAAAAACTTGCCATATATCAAAGCAGGGATTTGGGGGGCTAGGAATCTACCCTCTCGGCTCTGCCGGCTTGTCAGCGGTCGTCATATACTAGTAGGAGTTTGTACTGACCTCATATGTATCAGGGTGACAGGTAAACCTATCATCATCTAGCAGATATTCGATCTCCCTCTGACGCTCTTCCTCCTTTAGGTTTGTGAGGTTGTAGGCGCTCATCACGTTCCTTTTGACGTGAGCGAGGAATTGGGACCGTGCGCTCGATTGCTTTGCCCTTAGCTGAGAGCTGTTAGAATACCCAATCAACCTCACGGAGGCCGGCAACGTACCAGGTCAACACACAATTTGTTGACAGGGCATACTACGCCTATATCCTTCTCAGCAGTTGCCCAGGCTTTTTTTGCCCATTTGGCCATCTCGATTGCGTCAGGGAATGGATGCTTGAAGTAGGTAAAAGAAGCAATATACAGCTTCGCGAGCTGAGCGACGGGCTGTAGGGAGCTTTCTGTGTAGGCTATGCTTCGGTCTCGATTGCGACTATGAACCTCATTGATTATGCTATTAAGGCTATCGTTAGGTCCATCTGCCGGCTGCAGAGGAGTCGGCATGATGCTGCTCGGTACCGGCTTCGAATTGGTATCCTTATTACACCCATTAGTAGGCTAAGTGACTGGAGGATTAATTGTACTTGCCAGTCTTTTGCGAATGAGGTTTGCCTGTATCATCTCTCGATGCCTTGCAGTAGACTTTTTGGGAGGGCCTGCCGGCTTCTGTGAGGTCGGGGGTAATTCATATTCGTCTGAATCGTCACTCTCATAGGGTCTACGAAAGAGCGCTATATTTTCTTCCTCTTCCTCTTCCTCTTCCTCTTCCTCTTCCCCTTCCCCTTCCCCTTCCTCTACTTCCTCCTCTTCATCTTCGTCTTCGCCTTCTTCTACCGCCCCCCTGTTTTCTTCCTCATTCCTCGCCGACCTCTCACGAGACAGCAGATGCCTGGAGGTGGAGGGTCGGAAGGAAGGTTTTGTTATCTGCATCGAACAGTGTTTTAAAGTGCTAGATTTCTTACCTGAATTTCTGATCATTCTTTCAGTAGAGTGACAAAGGAGTTTGTCGGGCTGTAAGGGATGGCAGCTCTTTGGGTGGGAGGTGAGGTAGTGGCAGTGAGGTAGTGACCGGCCTGAGAGAGGTCGGCGTCTGCTTGAGGGAGTAAGTAAAGGGGTATTGCACGGACTCCCAAAACATTGGTTGCCACGGGGCACGCTATGACTGTGGAAATGACCAGATCTTCAGCTCTGCTGCCACACCTAGCAACAGCGGCTAGTAGATATATTTGTGGATACATAAGAATGATTAATAATTAAGCGAATCCAACCAAATGACGGCATAAAGATAGTAAGACCCTTCACCAGCTCGCTGAAGGTCGGCAAATACTGTCTTAGACGTTAGCGTTTAGCTATAAAGGATGGATAGGGTAGTAGGGTACCTGCAACGGCCAGTGCCTTGCTGCCCCTAGGCCAATAATAGAAACGCCAAGATATCTAACATCTAATCGATCCCGCCATAATAATACAAATAATACAAATAATATAGATAATAGGAATGATACAGATAATAGGAATGATACAGATAATAGGAATGATACAGATAATAGGAATGATACAGATAATAGGATTATACAAAGACCCTGCCTTCCTCCTGAAGGTCGTCGGATACCACCTAAAAGTCAGCTTTGGATCTCAAACGATTGGTAGGAGGGAGCGTACCAGCACTCATCCACGCCTTGCTGCCCCCTTTACCCTCTAAAGCAACAGATAAAACAAAGGATATAAAACATATAAAGCATCCGGTATAATAATAATAAGAATAGGAAAGCCAGGACCGCCGACCTTTGGGAGGTCGGTAAACGCTATACATAAACCTTCACAAGCCAGTCAGTAATCAGGTAACCGCGCGGGAGGAAATTTGACCTACCAAAAAAATAATCATGCGTATCCATCATATATCAACCAAAGGAAAACAAAAAGAACTTGAAACGGATAAAGAAATTTGCCGGCCTCTAGGAGGCCGAGGGGGGGTTGCCACAACTACAAAACTGAAGGAAATAGGAAATCAAGGACGAAATGGCCGCAGAAGCTAAGCGGTAGCTCCAACATCCTCGTCAGCCCCACCCTTCCCATCCCCTCCGTCGTTCTCCTCCTCTTTATCCTCCTCCTCCTCCTCCTCCTCCTCCTCCAACTCCTCCTCCTCCTCCGCTTCAGCTGCTGCCTTAACCGCTTCCCTAGCTGCCCGCCTCTGAGCGGCCGACATATACCTGTTCTCAAACCCTTCCTCATCAGAAAATATGGCGTCTGGCGTTATCTCCTTGTGATGCTCTTTGATTGACTCCAGGAGCTCTTGCTGGCGCAAGATTCGTGCCCGAATCTTCCTTTCGCGAGCTTGGAAGCCCCTATCTGTACGCGGCAGCGGCTTAAACTTCTTCCGAAGCGGGCGGTCGTCCTCGTCAGAATCCTCGGCAGGGTCCTCGAGAAGAGAGGCGAAATAGCGCTTGGAGATATGTGCCCACTCGCCAGAGGGCGGCGGGGTTTGGCGCGATCGCATTCCTTTGGCAGTAACCCGATGAAGAAAAACGTTCACAACCGGGGGGTTAGCCGCTGTCAACCTCAGCCAGGCCGTCACCTCGTCATCCTCGCTGAGAATCATCTCATCGTTAGTAGATATCCGAAAGTCTTCAGGTATGGGGACAAGAGCTCCCCAAACTGCACGAGCGCGACGATTCTCAGCAACATGCTTTGCTGCGTATGTCAAGATATCACGGTGCGTGACCGGCTCTGGGAAGGTTGTCAGCTTCTGGAAAATGGTATTAGCTGGGTCCCAGCCATATCCGCTTGTCTGGCGTGGTAGAGGTGCATCGCTGTCGTAGGCACCAATTATGTCAGGATCGACGATGCGGACCTGAATGATGCGGGAAGGTGAAGGTGCAGCAGCGCCAGCAGCACCAGCGGCAGCGACGGCTCTAGTGAGGCCGGCAGCAGGCCCGTCAAAGTCACCATTATCTGCCATCTGCTTATCCGCTGCTGCTCTGGCAGCGTTCTTCTTCTTGATAGCGTCAAGGCAAAGGCATTTGATAGCCTTCTGAACGACTGCAGTATTCTCCTTTGGCCCTGCTCCTTCGTAGGCTTCCTTGAAGCGGCTCAGGTATTTGTGGCTGACTGCGTGCTCCTCACAAGCAGTCCAGGCAGCCTTTCCAGGGGTGTCGACGCCTGTGATACCATGCTGAATAGTGTAGGAAACAATATCATCACGAACAATCAAATAGGCTTGATTGTTGGTTGCGCTGAAGCCCAACACTATTTTGAGATCTGCTGCAGTCATTTCAGTCGCTCTGGCGCGGGGCGGCATCTTGGTAGGGGTGCTTGCCGGCTTGGGGGAGGTCGGTTGGGTTGATGATTGCCGGGGTGATCGATATACTGGAGTTTTTTGTCGGGGGGGGGTTAAGCTTGGGGATATTCGTCGTAAGGATGGATCTGTTTGCGACGGCTTGCGAGAGGTCGGTACACTGTTTGGTGGGGTTGTTTGATTGTTTAGATTGGGCGGGGGGGTTTTGTTTGCTCTGCTTGGTTCTGACTCGGTTAGAGGCGCCATATCTGCCATTTTATAGCCTTTGCTGGCTATTCAAGCTGGAAGGCAAGATTGCGAGAGCAGCAACTTGAAACGTTGAGCTGAATAGCAGCTGCAGCTTGAAACGCTGCGTTGAAGGAGGCTGCGAGGGAGGAGGTGGTGGTGTGAATAGTGCAAGGAGGTGGAGGTTGGAGGTTGGAGGTTGGAAGGTGAGGGGGTGGAGGGTTGACGTAAGAGTTAGCAAATCCAAAACTCTTAAAGAGCTCAGGGTTAGGGTTATAGGGCACTAGCGCTACTTCAATATGCGCAGATGTTGAGAAAGGAGCCTGCCGACCTCCTGTAGGCTGGTAGAGGATCCACATGCCAGAAAATCACTGAGCTTAGAGCAACTTTTTTTTTGAGGATCTTGCTGCTGTTGAGCTGCGATTGAGCTGGTCGCTGAGCTTCAAAGTAGGCTGCGTCGGCTGCAAAGGTCCAAGCTGTTGCGTTGCGGCTCTTATTCTGAATCAGGCGCCATATCAACCCCCAACGTCAGCTCAACCCCTGATCTCAACCCCCGAAGACACGGCTGAGAGTGCTATGAGCTCTTTCCCGGCTCTCCAGAGGTCGTCACTCCCGGACCATAAGTCCCCTATTATCCCACAACACCTCGCTACCCCTTTTACTACCAAATCTCCAAACATGCCAGACCGCTGCCCCTTTTGTCGATATTCCTACGACTACAGCTCAGCTTTGATGACCCATATCTTGACCAAGCACCCTGAACAAGCAGAAGTTTATCTTGACGACTCACTGACGGATCGAGAGGAGCCGGCAGAGGACTTACTGGACGAAAGGAGCGATAGATCATCAATTTACGATTCGGACAATAATTCAGACGAAGAACCAGCTACAGCCTCTGATGCCGAAGACAACGATAATGATGCGGTCGAAGTTCCAAATATCAGCCAAAGCTTCCTACCGGACGCAGGGAGGTCGGCAGGGAACGTGCCAGGCTTCCTAGAAACTCAGGAAAGCTTGCTCCAATTCCCTCTATTTCCTTTCCACACCGCTTATGACTTCCATTTAGCCAAATGGTTTATTGATACCAAAACGACGAAGACTGGCATCGAGGAATACTTCAAGAAAGGTCTTTACCTTGGTGCCAGCTCCTATCGGTCTGCCTACACCCTTTACAAGGTCATCAAAGACCTGCCTACGACCTTAGGAGAGCCTAGTTGGACCTTTATAGAGGAGGAGATTGATGGAGAGCCTTTTGTATTCTGCCATCGCGATCCTATGGTTTGTATACGATATTTGCTGGCCCAGACGGCATATTCAGGAGAAATGGTCTACGCTCCAGTGAAGGAATTCAACCCTGCCGGCGAAAGGATGTATTCAGAAATGCATACAGCTGATTGGTGGTGGGATCTCCAGGTTACTCTTCCGACCTTCCAGGAGTCGTCAAAGCTTGCTAACCAGTCGTAGGAAACCCTTCCCGCTGGCTCCACATTAATTCCAATTCTTTGCTCGTCGGATCAAACACATCTTACCAACTTCTCAGGCGATAAAAAGGCTTGGCCTATCTATTTGACGATAGGCAATATCAAATCCACACTTCGAAACAAACCTTCCGCAATGGCATCGCTGCTGCTGGCACTGCTTCCCGTCCCGCCAAAAGTTGGCAAGTTGAAGATCAAGGCTGCTGAAGCGCAAAGGTCAAGAAATCGCGCGGTTCTTGATCTCGCCATGGAAAAAACTATGTCGACCCTCCATGAGCCGGCAACAAATGGTGTTCAGCTTCCATGTGCTGATGGTCAGTTGCGATTCTGCTTTCCAGTAGTCTGCGGCTGGTTGGCAGACCATTTAGAGCACGTCACCCTCCAGCATCTGAAGAATAATGCATGCCCAGTCTGCGAGGTTGACGCCTCTAGCCTTGGTCAGCTTTGTACGCAGCCCTTCCCAGTACGCAATCACGATAGCTACAAAGCTCGAGTAAAACATTATCAAGAGACGGGCTCAATAGGGGATCTAGACTGGCTGCAGCAGAGAGGTATGAAAGCACTGATGAACAGCTTCTGGCGGCTTCCCAGAGTCCGGCCAGAAGCTCTCTGGAAACCCGACCTTTTACATACAGTCTATTTAGGTCTTTTGAAGCATATGATGGAATGGATTCAAGGCTTCCTTGGCAAATACAACCGACTCGACCAATTTGACAAAGTATGGAAGTCCATCCCCCCCTATACGGGCATCACAGTTCCCAAAAAGGCCTATCGAGAGGTGACCCAGTGGCAGGGCAAAGAGATGCGGAACCTTGGTCGATTCCTCCTGGTGGCGGTCACGATTGCTCTGCGGAAGCCGACGACCTCTGAAAGGCCGGCGTTCAAAAAAGCTCTTAACTGTATCCGAGCCTTGATAGATTTCCACCTAATGGCTCAATATCGCAGCCACACTGAACAGACTATTGCCTATATGGAAGGCTATTTGAAGGACTTCCACGAGCATAAGGATATCTTCCTCGAATTCCGCAAGTCGAAGGCGACGAATGCGAAAGCAAAGAAAGCTAACAAAGCCATGCGGCAAGCTCAGGAGGAATTGTTGACGGCCTCTCAGAGTACGGCGAAGAGGCGGAAGGTAGTGGTGGAAGAAAGAATTGAGAGGCCAGAACAGCGCCAGGATATCTACCGTCAGGAATCTCATTTCAACTTCATCAAGATGCACCTATTGACCCACTTCAGCACACATGTGAGGCAATTCGGTAATATCGTCGCCTACTCCACAGAGGTCGGTGAAGCCTCACATCGAGAACAGATCAAAGTCGGTTATCGCGCCTCGAATAAAATTAATGCAACCAAGCAGATCTTAGAACACTACTCTCGTCGGCACATGATGGCTATGCGTATCATATCTATTCGGGAGGCGACTCGTGAGAGGCCGGCAGGATCACTCCCAAAGGATGTGAGAGAACTCCTAGAGAAGGAAAAGGTTCCAGCCTGGTGCGAGCCGCATATTAGAGCGGAAAGAAAGCCCCCATCTTACCTCCGAGGACGTATAAGCGCCCGTTTGACCCAATCCCTGGAAGATGTGATGCTGGATATTGGTGATACCAAGGGTCTATTAGTGCAGAAGGTAGAGTCATATAACAGTACGTTGCCGGACTTCCAGAGGTTGCCAACCAACAACATCAAGCTAAGACTGTGCCCAGCGGAGCGCTTTACCCAGCTTCAGGTCCCTATGCTCAAATTCCAAGAGACCGATCTCTATACCATACACCACCTTCGATGCACAATTAATATGCCATTTTGAGGAGGGGCTGCAAGGAATGACTGGGTCTGGGTTATGGTAGGAAACGAGACTGAATATGGTGCCTTGCGTGGGCGCTTACCTGGCCGATTGAAATGCTTGTTTAAGCTTCGCGATCCGAGCTCGGGACGTACCCATCGGCTTGCGCTCGTCAAGATGCTTCAATTGGAAGGCACCGGCCTCCTGGAGGCCGACAACAGCTTGTTAAGAGTTCGTCTTCGTAATGTAAGGATTCCTAGTAACGACGAGTGGGTTGTGAGTGTTGCTTCGATTACAGGGATGGCGCATCTGGTGCCAGATCTAGAAGAGGGCTATTGGTATGTAAATAGTAGAGTGGATCTTGAGACGTTCAACGACATATACTAGAGAGGCTGGAATTCACAGCAGGAATCCAAGACCGACCTACCAGAGGTCGACATAAGGCCAACAACAAAAATCGATCCAAAGGGGTAGTCGCTGGCGGGTCGATGTGAAGGGCTCACACAACAGAAGTCAATCCAAAGGGTTAGTCGGACGGTGGACCTGTACAGAGAACGTGGCGACGACTTGACAGAGGTCGACATGAAAGGCTCACGCAGCAAAAATCGATCCAAAGGAGTAGTCGCTGGCGGGTTGACATGAAGGGCTCACACAACAGAAGTCAATCCAAAGGGGTAGTCGGACGGCGTGGCGACGACCTGAGAGAGGTCGACATGAATGGCTCACGCAACAAAAATCGATCCAAAGGGGTGGTCGATAGCGGGTTGACGTGAAGGGCTCACACAACAGAAGTCAATCCAAAGGGGTAGTCGGACGGTGGACCTGTACATAGAACGTGGCGACGACCTACTAGAGGTCGACATGAATGGCTCACGCAACAAAAATCGATCCAAAGGGGTGGTCGCTGGCAGGTCAACATGAAGGGCTCACACAACAGAAGTCAATCCAAAGGGGTAGTCGGATGGTGACCTGTACATAGAACGTGGCGACGACCTACTAGAGGTCGTCAATAAATAGTACTTCAAATAATCACACATGCAGCGAGAGCTCATCAGGGTCGGAAAGCATCTCCAGCACCAAGGACCAATGCCACCTGGCGACAGGCTGCAGCAGCAGAGATGTCCTGAAGACAACCAAGATACAAAGGGACCGTTCGGAAGGCACGACATGAATACAGCCACTGGAAGATGACGACCTGAGGAAGGCCGTCAGGAAGTTTGCTTAGCTCGCAGCTGTCTTCCAGGCGGTCAGGAAGACCAAAATCTCTGCAGGCGGAATATGGCCTTCTGGAAGACAAGAAAGCGTCTGGGCGACATTTTTTTTTTGCTGATGTCCACTGCCTGCGCCATATGGTCGATCTGCTGCCTGAGCTTCCGCCGCCTCAGTCAATTGATCGATTTGCTGCAGCAGCTTCCGCTGCCTGCCCCATATGGTCAATTCGCTGCAGGAGCCTCCGCTGCCTCCGCTCCGCTCCCCTCTACTCCTTGGATATGAAGAACAGATACATGTACATATAGAGCTATATAGAAATAATAGAACAATTGTAAACAAGCATATGGGCAAAAGCATTCAAACTAGACCACAGGGTGACCTGCTGAAAATGTGATTCTGTGGGCACACTGCTCTCCCCCTGCTGTCTTCCAGACGCTCGTCTACCCTCCGTGGCCGCCCAGAGAATAGCCTCCTGAACCTGGCGCGCCCCCATGCCGACCTCTAGTAAGCTGTCGCCCAGATGTGAAGGGCAAAATTTACAGCCTGAGGGAGGGCTATATTCCGCCCTGACCGCTCCGGTCGCCTGATGCATTGGGCGGACCGCATCAGCAAAAAATTGAAATGTCGCCCGGTGCGCCCAATGCATCAGACGCTTCGGGTGGTCGGGGCGGAATATAGCCCTCCCTCAGGTTGTAGACTCTGCTCTCTGCGCCCGGAGGCGACCTTTGGGAGGTCGTCAGTCCTGATGACCCCTTTCGCAACTATTGTGGTAGCCCAGCCTCTGGATGGCTCTGCTTCGACATCGTTCTTCTCAGAGACCTTGACGACCTCCTACAGTCCGGACGCATCAGCAAAAAAAAAAAGTGGCACCCAGTGCCTCTGAAGGAATGTGGCCTTCCAGAAGATCAGGATGCACTGGGTGCCAAAATGATACTGGGTGCCAAAAATATTGTTACCGGATTAGGCTGAATGATAACATACTAAAAGTGAAAAATTGCACCTGGTACTTCTGAAGGAATGTGGTCTTCCAGAAGATCGGGATGCACCTGAAGACCAAAATGCACTGGGTGACAATTAATTTTTTTGCTGATGCGCATTCTTTCTGGATCTGACGTTCTGAAGATCACGGATGCTCATGATCGTGTAGCCATATCTTTAGGAGGCTTATATTCAGGCGTGTTGTAAAATGGCTATATATTCCTTGAAACGCTCTAGTCTATTACTCTACTATTACATATATCCTTGGCTGCCTCTCCTCCTTCCGCTCACCTCACCTCTCTCTTCCCTTCTCTATCCTTCCTCTTACTCGACCCCCAAAGCCTTTCCTATTCTTCATGTCGGCTCGTGCGAGGTCGTCAGCAAGCTCCTAGGTGCCATTTCCCTCTGAGGCAGGGATTGCCGCCAGGATGGCAGCCACTTCTTCAATCGGGTCACTAGGGTTTGGGCCGGAGCTTGACTGCCGAGCCCGCTGTGGGCGAGTGCGTAGGAGACTCTGCCAGTTTGACGCAGAGATCTGATATTCGCTGCCTTCGCGCTGTGAAGAAGAGGCTGCGTTGACGCGGACTTCGATGTCCTATAGCGAGGCACATATATGCGGATTATTAGGCGTGGAATCGAGCGAATAGGAAGGATATATTCGATACGAATTAGGCAAGGCAAGAGCCCGCCGCAAAGGAATACGATACAAAATAGATAGATAGATAGGAAAGAATAGAGTAGTGAATAGGAATAGAATCGACAGGCAATGTTGAACAGTAATAGAAATCCTCCGCTGTCAATACCCCTAACCCTTATACACGTGACCGCGCACATGACTTATCCATCGCTTCCTTTCACCTCCCGCGCGCCCCACCACAATCCTCCCCTCCTACAATGGCCGTCCCCTGGCCATTAACCCCCTTCCAAAACCGAGGAAACAAAGGAATCATATGCTAATCTATACGTAGGAAACACGAGAAACAGAACGAAACGAGAAACAGACCAAACCAACCAAAGAAACCTCCCCTCCTAAGACTCCGCTCTCCTACCAATTCATTCGCTTCCTCCGTCGCTTCTTCTTCCCTTCCGACGACGAGGAAAGTTTCCGCTTAGCAGGAGACTGCGTCGACACAGGCTCTGCTAACTCGCAAGTCTCCGGAGGAGGCATATCCTCATTAGCAGCAGGCGGGGCAACGTCAGCAGCAGACGAATCCTTAGCAGCAACAGCAGCTGCAGCAGCGACATCAACAGGCGGATCCTCCAATTCGGGCTCTATTTCCTTCTCCACCTCCACTTCCGACTCCTTCCTAATAGGAGAGCCTAATTCCACCTCCGAATCCTCCACCTCCGACTCCACATCCGAACCAAATCCTGCCAGCCAATAGCCTCCACGCAGCAACGACTCCTTGCCTTCCTTGGTAATTCGCATTGGAAGCTCCCAAGTGCCCGTATCTCTGGCGTGGAAATAGGAATTCGGGCCGAAATCTCGCCTCTCCGCCCACTCCTGGACCTTATACCCCTCCCACATAGCCTCCATCAACTTCCTCCACACCTTTCTCACCAATTTCCACGCCTTCCGCTCATCTGCCCCCAGCAAGATCTCCAACTCCCAACGCACACGAGCGGACTCCCAATCCACCATTCCCAGCAGCGCATCTCGGATTCCCCACACACCTCGGACCTCTGGCGTACTCGCAAAGCATGCTTTAGGGCGGCTATGGGCGTTAATTTGCCCAGTAGGATTCCGTGGCAGCACGGTCAGCGAACGGTGCGCTTCAGCGATATCGGCGCGTGAGCCCATCTCCAGGAATTCCATGGCTTCTCCGTCTCCCTGGATGGCTGTGGGCCAATTATTCACCGTTCTCCACTGCAGAATTGCCTTATCTTTGGCGCCGGCAGTTGCTCCGTGAATTAGGTGTGGCAACGAGATTCGAAGGTCTCCAGGTGCGCAAACCACGTTCGTTTCCTTGCCAAATGACGCCTCATCCTCTTGCAAATACGTCTTAGTGGTCCGGAAAGAATTCCCATCCTTGGCATCTCCGCGCGCCTCCACACGAGCCCACCAATCCGCGAGGTGATTCTGGAAGCCCTCAACGACCGCAGTACAGCCTTCCGGAATCCCCTGATCCAGCGAGAGCGAGGTTTGGATGTGATTCACTCCTACGCCCGTATCTAACGCCTTCCGAGGATTCAGATCTGTATGGCGGAATTGCGTATAATCTCCAGGCAGCGAATACTTAGCGTAGTGAAGAAAGGCTAACATTCGATAGGCGCGGTCCGACCTCGCAGCCAACACCAAAACGTAATACACGGGATCTTGCCTAATTGCCTGCTGTAATACGGAATGATAGCAATTCCGCAGCCAGCCTGTTGAATCACTCCGTTGATGGTGGAGATATAGGTCGAATTCCTCCGAGATCTTAGCCCAAAGCTCCGTTTCCTCCGTCAACCACCTAAACGCCGGAACCACGCAATTGCCTTTCTCCAGAAACGCATCCCAAGCCTCCTGACTGCCAAAGCGCGCAAAGATTTCTCCTTTATCAAACTGCGGAAGTTCCCACAGAATTGGCTTCCACAGCAAAGATCCCAAATCATCCGCCTCCACTCTAGCCCTCGCTCCTTTCCTAAACCAGTCATAAGTCGCTGCGGCAGCGTGAAGATTCCCTATTGAATTCCACTGCCTGTGGATGTGCTGCAGGCGCAGCGTCATCTCCGCGCGGTTCAGGCGCTTGACATACAGGCCAACGTACGATGCCAGCCGCTGTAAGTGCTCCCAGCACAGATTATCAAGCCCTGCCTCCACGCCATCCAGCAGATATTTCCCTTGTGAGGCAAGCGGTACCACCTCTGCACTTCGATATTTGCGCAGATTAGATACCCATGCCTTGGAGAGATATTCTCCACAGCCACACGCTTCAGACTTATGGATTTCCTCCTCTTCCGCCTCTTCTTCCTCCACTTCCTTCCCTTTCCCTTTCCCTTTCTCTTGTTGGCGCTGCGCTTGCGCCTCCACGGCCCTACCAGCCACCTCATCCTCCTCTACCACAACACCAGGCACCTCCGTACTCCGCGACTGAGGAGTCTGCGTCGACGCAGAGTCCTGCTCTTCCGCCCCACTTTCCTCTTCCTCCACCACCTTCTCCAGCGACTTCCCCTTCCCTTTCTTAGCAGCCTTCGGCTTAGTCTGCTTCGGCCTAACCTCCACAGGCCACGCCAACACCAAATCCTCATCCCGAACCTCCTCTTTCGTCTCCTTCCCCTCTCCTGCCTTCGTCAACCATTCCTTGGCATATGCTACATCTTTAGGCATAAATACCAAGGCTTTCTGTTGGCCGGAGGTTCGATCTTGCAGACGCATTCGATAACCTGCATCCAGCGCCTTCCAGGCTTGGCTCATTGACCACCCATCTCTAGCAATTGCCGCTACTTGACGTAGGAAATGCTCTGAGAATTGGCGCAAGCGGTACTCCTGTGGATCGAACTCCTCCTCCCATTGGTCGCCCCACTTCTCACAGATCAACTTCCTCACCCTCTCCTTCCTGCCATCTGTGGCTCTATAACGCTCCTGCGCTGGCGCGATCACGTTATCATAATCCATCATGGCTCTAAACGCCTCTTCTCCACCAAACTGATCCCATAGCCCCTCTTTCTCCACATAATCGGCCCAAATCCGTGAGATTCCCTCATCTGAAACCTCCCGCGCCTCTGCAAATACCTCCAGGGCATCCTTAGCAACAGCGGCACGAGATACGGGATCTTTGTGCGCTGCCATGGTCTTCTTGATTAGACTGTGCAGGCCATGTTTGGCGCGCTGCTGCAGTACGCTTTCTCTCGTGATTTCGACGATTTCGTTGGTGCCCGTATGGCCTGAAATCTTCGGCGCTCTGTGTACCATTTTCTTGACTGTATTCGGCGACAACGACTCTGATCTGCTGCTGCTGCCTCTCGTTTTTCTGCCCTCTGGAGTGCTGGGGCCAGCCGAGTCATTTATGGGAGTGAACATGGCGCGCTGCTGTTTCATGTTGACGTAGTAAAGCAAACAAAGAAATGGCGCCCAACTTGAAAGCGCTGATATGGGTATAAGCTTTGGTGGCAGGCAGGCAACTTGATATCGAGGGTCAACTTGAAGGAGTCAAACTGATTGCAGAGATTTCGACAAGATCCTTCCTTAGGCGAGAGATGTAAGGGATTAGTCCTAGGAAGCAGGTTTGCTTCCCCCTCCCCTCCTAATAAAGAAGAGGTCATGGCGTTTCTGATACCTCTGCGTCATAGCCCTAAGCTCTATTCCGCCGGCGATTCCCGCAGAGCCCCAACTTTAATTCAACTTCGACCACTGCCAAACATAGGAAAATACAATAAATCCGCCAAATACAGGTACAAAAATAGGAAAAATACAGCTAATAGAAACATAGAACTCCGAAGGAATTAAACAGGAATTGACTGAGGAATATACGAAGGAATAGACGACTAGATAATACGAAGGAAATACAGGCAAATAGAGACGAATCAACTGACGAATTGACGAGGAGTATACAAAAGAAACGACGAATAGTAGATAAAGGAATACATGAAGGAAATATATGAAAGAAACGACGAGCTGACGAGGAATAGACGAAGGAATATAGCAAGAAACGAAGAAACAGCGAATAAGAATCCAAAGAAACGGTACAAAAGAAACTCGTAAGGGACCCCCCTTTAGTGGTATTAAGGCAACTGCACGTAGAAGCCCCAGTCTTTCTTAGGCTTCACACGCTTACCACCAACCACAGAAACATCTTCCTCTATTTCCACATCTTCAGCCTCCTCTGGCATTTCCTGCGTCGACGCGGACACCTCCGCGTCCTCCTCTCCTAACTCTTCAGCGGATTCCTCTGCGAGATCTTCTGCGATTTCCTCTGCGATTTCTCCTGCGCGTTGAAAGAAGCGCTTAACACGGTCTGGAGGCGTAGTACCGCCTAAAAGCGTGCCATCGAGCTCCTCCAAAACCACGGTGCCTACAGGAGATATTTCCCGGATTCGAAAGGGTCCACGCCACCTATTCGCCAGTTTATCACTCCATTGCTTTTCCAGCTTCGTATTATGGAGAAGTACGAGATCACCAACGCTTAAGGTCTGCGAATTAGGCCGTTTTCTCCTATGGGAGTCGAAATACCGCTTATTCTCCGACCTGCTTTCTTTTAGGCGAATCGCTGCTTCCTCAATATCCTCATCTCGCATCTCCAATTGCCTGGCCCGAGCTGCCAATAAATCCGCCCTAGAGTGGATATCCTGCCACTCAATACTGCCCCACGAACTCAAGGTTATTTCCACTGGAAGCACACACTGCCAACCAAAAACGAGCTCAAAAGGCGCCTTTCCTGTGGATCTTCTGACCGTAATTCGATCAGCCCAAAGGACGGAGTGGAGATGATTAGGCCAATCCTTCGGCTGTTTGGAGATCTTCTGCAAAGCATCCACTATTTGCTGATGCCCACGCTCGACCAGCCCATTTGCTCATGGATGATATGCAGAAACGACCTTTCTATTGATATTATACCGATTGCACAGGCGCTCCGTAAATGTCTTATTCTCTGGCCCTCCATCCACCACAATCTTCCTAGGGCATCCGAATCGTGAAATCACCTCCTGGAATAGGAAATCCGCCACCTTCTCCGAGCTCCCTCTAGTCAAAGCACGTCCTTCCACCCATCCTGAGAAATCATCTCTAGCGAGGACTAGATACCGATTTCGATCACTTCCAGCAGGCATATGCACGATATCTACACAGACCTTCTCGAATAGCGAAGTGCCAAATGTAGGGTGTAATTCGTCGGGATATCTGGCGGAGGCTCGAAGTTGGCATTGCTCGCAGGTTCGAACAAATTCCTCCACATCTTTGGCTAATCCACGCCACCAAAAGCGCTGAGATATCTTCTTAAACGTGCCTTCTCTGCCTCTATGCCCTGATTCGTCGTGGAGACCCTTCAGGATTTGCTGCTTTTCTGGTCCATGGCATATCACTCGCTTTGGCGGCTGATTCTCATGACCTCTCCGGAATAGGTGCCCGTCTCGAATTAGGAATTTAGTTGCTTCTCGTCTAAACGCCTTTCGCTGCTTTTCCGAGAGATCTTCCGGCATAGATAGAGACTCCAGGAATTCGCCAATCTGCTGCCAACGGCCACTATACTCTCCTTTGGCTAAGCATACAAAGGGGTTAATAGGACCTCGCGTCGACGCGGACTCTCCCGCGGTTACCCGGCTGGCGAATAGTTGATCATCGAGGAACTCCTCTAATTCCTCCACATCTTCCGCTTCTGCTTCCGCCACATCCTCTTCAGTCCCCTTACGCCTCGATAATCCATCTGCTGCAGTGTGCTGCTTTCCTGGAACGTGGACGACGTCAAAATCGAAGAGGCGAATCCACGCAATCCAACGAGTGACCATTGCACCTGGAAGATCATTGGCAGGAAGATTCAGTTGGTGAACCAGCGTATGAGCGTCGATTTCCACACGGAATCTAACTCCATAGAGCCAAAAGCGCATCTTCTTCAGGGCTTTAAGCAGCCCTTTGCACTCCTTCTTCCCCACATCATACTGCCTCTCCGCAGGCGCCCACAACCCGCTCTCATACCTGCAAGGATGCCTTATATCTCCCAGTAGTTGCATCAACACTGCGCCCCAGCCTTCTCCTCCGGCATCCACTCCCAAAATCAGCAATCCCGCCAGTGGTCCGTACTGTGGCGTAGCCAGCGCTGGTGCAGTAGTAAGAGCCTTTTTGATCGTTTCCATTGCTTCCTCCTGTTCTTCCACCCATACGAAAACCACACCTTTTCGCTGCAGGAAGAATAGTGGCGCTGCGATAATTGCAAATCCTTCGATCCAAATCCTATAATAGGTGGCAACTCTTAGAAAGGCTCGGACTTCCGTTACTGAGTCGCAGGCAGGCCAAAGTACGATCTTTTCCATCTTCTTTGCATCAGGAAACCGCCCTTCTTCCGTACAGACGAATCCCACGATTTTAATTCCAGGTTTGCACCAGGACGACTTAATTCCCGCCACTGTGGCACCTGCTCTCTCGTAGTCTGCTAGGACTCGGTCCAAATTGACGATATGCTCTTGTACGAATCTCCGAATTCCAGGGCTTATTTCCTCGTCATCATAGCGCGAGGTTGGTCCTTTTACACCTACGTCGTCGAGAAAGACTCTGCAGCGTTCTGGAATATTATCATGCTGCGCTTTGGAATTGATTCGCTGAAATGCCTGCACTGAATTCGTGCCTCCTTGCACCATTCGAGTATACCGAAGCAAGCCTAAAGGTGTCTGAATAGCAGTCATATCTCTGCTTTCCTCAGCTAAATCCACCTGATCATAGCCGGAGAATAGATCGATAATTGAAGCTATTGCCATTCCAGTGAATTCCCCACTGAATTCGTCAACCCTAGGAGGCAATGCCGCATCTAATATCGTATGGCTGTTGGCTTTAGTGAAAGAGGCAACTAATCGATGCCCACCCTGCTTTTTCTTTACTAGAAACCAAGGATTTCGATACGGCCCGCGGCAGCGCTCTAGAGTGCCTCCTGCCATCCGCGCCTTTAGGATTTCGATAACCTCCCCTTCCAGGGCTCTGGGTGTCTTGAAGGGAGCTTCCTGCCATGGCACGTGTGGAATCGTCCGAATCACGTGTGGAGGCTCAACTTCCGACTTGAATAAGCCAATTTCTGTGAATTCGAATGCCACGGCAGCTTCCCTATTGTATAGCATTTCCATCAAAAGCTCTCGCTCCTTCGGCTGAAGATGGCCTATATCCATTTCCGCTATTCTCTCTTTCGTGAGGCGAGACCCTCGTGGAACACTGCTGAATTTGGGCGTAAGGATATGATCGAAAGGGCCAACAGGCTTATCCAGCCCTTGCCTCCTTTCCTCCTTCAGGCAATCCTGCTTCCAATTCAGATTTCCTTCTGCAGCGCCGCCATCACCTTTGACGTTCTGCGGGCGCACCTTCTCCTTCTTATTCTTATACAGCCTCCTGCTGCTTACTCCACTTCCCGCTCGCTGAATTTCATTCCAAACTGCCATACACCGCCGCATCTGCACCTCTCTTTCCGCACCTCGCAAGACTCCGCGTCGATGCGGAGTCTCCTGCGCTCTTCTGACCACACCCTCCACTTCCGCCACTTCCTCTGGAGGTTTCCGCCGCCTCTTCTCAGTAAGCCCCTCCGCGCTTACTGAGATCTCCCGTTTCCCGAGCTCTGCTCACGCCTCCTTCGCATCCACTGCCCCTTTGCTTCCCGTACTGAAGTGCGCGCATATCCTTCAGGCGGAACTGCCATGAATTTGGCCTTCTTTAGGCGATCAGAGGACCAAATAGTGCCCCACATTGAGCCGTCGTCCTTATTCGTCCACTTTAGTAAGGCAGCTCGCTCGAATGGGCGCCCTAATACGAATTCGCCTTCCATTCCTGGAGATGCAAATATTGGTGTATAAACCACGGCACCTCCCACACTAACGGGCGCTTCGTGAATACAGCAAGTCAGAGGTGTGGAATCTCCAGTAATTCCAGTCATGGTCCAGTCCACTTGGTCGTCGTATGGCAAATTCAAACTTTCGAACTCCGACCAACCCATTCGATTGATTTCTGATCCATTATCTCCCGTTGGCTGCAGCAAAACGCCGTTGATACTGATGGGAATTAGGCCTGACTCAGCAGCGTATTCGACTTGATGCCTAATTCTCCGAGTCTGGGAATCGCGTGGAGATGCGTGTGCTTTGGAAACCTTCGCAGCTGGCGCTGGCGGCACGCCCCTGCCGTATAGATATTTCTTGAAGGGAGGAGAAATAGAGACTAATTCTGAAATACTGATATTGATCGACTTTTCCGTTGCCAGTCTGTGGAAAAGCTCTTCTTCGGAGGGGGCGCCTGTGGCATCATCTTTAAGGGCTCTTCGTGGCGCAACGGGCTTCTTTTCCGGCTTCTTCGTAGGCTTATCTTCCTGCATCTCCACTTCCACAGTTTCTACTGGAGGATATGCTCTAGGCCTGGGTGCCCGAGCATTTGGCAACCCTTCCTGCCTCTCAATTCTTTTCCTCAGATCTTCCACCTTCTCCTTCTTCACTGGCGCCCTGCGCTTCTCCACACGCGCAGGTTTGACTGCAGAAACGTACCAATTCGCCTCTTCCTCTGATTCCGAATCCGAATCCAATTCCGACTCCAACTCTTCCTCCACAACCTCCTCCTCGCTGCTTTCTTCATCTAATTCCCCTAAACGCGCCATTCTGACTTTGAAGCTCGGACCGCGGCTAGGACTGGGCGCAGCCTTAATTCGCCTCACGCCTGGCTGTTGTGGCGGCTGCGGAGGTTGCTGCTGCTCTCGGGCTTCCACTTGCTGCAGCATATTCCTTCCCGTACTTCTCTCCCATGGCTCAACCACCTCTCCTCCGGACCCTTCTCCTCCCCAGTGAATCCTCCCGCCTACAGCCCTGTGCACTAATCCAGCGCGTTCTTTGGCCATCAAAGCAGGGCATTGATTCTTCAAATGCGCAGGATCTGCACAGAAGATGCAACGTCTTGCCGGAGCGTACTGAAGATTTGACGCATACTGAGGATTCGGAGCGTACTGCTGAGCCGGCTGCGAATTCCGAAGCGGAATTGCATTTGCTCCTGAAGCAGGTCCTGGCACGTTATAGGCTTGCGGCGGAGGTGCACTGGCGCCGACGTTGGCTCTGCTAAAACTCTCCATAAATTGCGCCTGTTGGCGTAAAACCATGGCTTCCATACGCTTCAAAATGTCGTCGATTGCGCTCGTGACATCTATATTGTGGGCCTGGCGTTGAATTGGCTACACAACTTGCGCAGTCTGCTGCGGCTGCGAGCCTCCGAAACTGGCTGATACTGAAGGCTTCGGCTTCGTTTCCTGCGCTAAAAGCTGATCAATAAGTGCTTCTGAAGAAAACTCACCTTTCTTCATCAATTCTTCTGTGCGAAGTGTGCCTAAGCAGTAATCCTGAGCTTCTTTCTTAATTAGGGCATATTTGCCTTGGAAGGAGCTGGGCAAGTTGACGTCCAATTTGAACTTGATTATCAGCTTCCTGGCGAGGTCTAATTGCAGCCCTCCCAGAAACAGCTGAATCTCTTGATACTCCGAAAGCATGCCTGTGGCCTTTAGGCTGGTGGAAACTGCCGTAAAGGTGCGCACAAAAGGGCGTATATCACCTGTTTTCTTCTTCTGCGCATTAGTCAGCTCTTCCAGAAACCTTACCGTATACATCTGCTGCTTCGTATCCTGCGCTCTATACTCCTCCAAAATCTCCCTGCGCAACGCCTGCCAGTCTTCATCTGCATATCCTTGCAAATAACGAATCGTGGCGCCAATAGAGCTGACACAATAGAGAGGGAGCTTCTTCACAGCCGCCTTCTCCGACTCTCCGAATTCTTCATATAGAAGCTCATAATGCTCTAGGAAATCCGTGGCATCGTTTCCATCGAAATGCGGGGCGCCATGCATCAGCAAAAAAAGATATTTGTCTTCAGGACCTTCAGGTGCAATATGGCCTTCTGGAAGACCCTGAAGACCCTGAAGACAAAATCTCACTGGAAGACAAAAAATATGTTCCCGGATTTGGCTGAATGATAACATATCAAAAGTGAAAAATTGTCTTCCAGTCCTTCAGATGCAATATGGCCTTCTGGAAGACACTGAAGGCCCTGAAGACATTTCATGGATAAGGTCAGGCACATGTGGGGTGTTAAGGATTAGTTATTGTATTATTTCGTTGTGTTTCTTTGTGATTCGGTTGGGTTGCTTCGAATGGTTGAGTCACGGATGAGTCATAGAAAGAGGAAGATTGGGTATATAAGCGATGGATTTCCGCGGTTGTGATTGTTCCTTTCTTTCTTTCCTTAAGCAACGTTTCTTACTTTACTTCTACTGTACTGTTATCCAAATATCATCTCTGTTTCTACCTCAGAAACATCGTCGTCGCTGTCGCTGTCACCCCCCAGAATTACCTCGATTCTTACCCTACGTGAGGCCTGTGGAAAACACTGTATTATCATTGTAGCAAAGCCTCTTTCAAGTAGCACTGCTCACCTTTGGGGATACCAAAGGGCTTGACGAAACTTCGCTCCCTGAGAAGACATAATCTCACTGGAAGACAATTACTTTTTTTGCTGATGTGGGTTCCAGGAAAGGGCATATGCGTCAACTGCTTCCGAAGACCTTCGATAAGCAAATCTGCAGAGCCGGCAGTAAGTGGCGTGCCTGCTGTTGGCGTGGAATTAACTGTGGACCGTGGACATCAGCAAAAACAAACGACATTCCTCTGTGGCCTATTTGACCTCTGTGGCCTATTTGGCTCCTATTTGGCCTCTGTGGCCTCTGCAGAGGTTAACATTCCTCTGTGGAGGTTTCCGAGGAAATTTCGATATTTTCCTCTGCAGAGGCCACAGAGGCCACAGAGGTCCAAATAGGAGCCAAATAGGTCACAGAGGTAAGAACATGATCCTAATTTCAAATAGGTCATTTTTTGTTCTTGCTGATGGAGTCGACATGCTTATTGCGATTGATAGGGCGAATACGGTTAATACTGTGAGTGCTGCGAATTCTGCTGTGAATCGTACGAAGTCTGATTCTTTCTGCTCTTTTGGCGGGGCATTGGGGGGGTATACGTCTCCTGTGGCGTCTGCTGACTTCTTGCGAATTCGGCAGCTGAATCTCCGAGATCCCGTATTAAATGTACAGCCTAGCCCTTCCTCAGAAGACTTCCCTGCCACAAATTTTTCTTTGCGCAGTCCATCGCTCTTAGCAAGCCAACCTCTGCCGCAATAGGCACAGTCTAATCCGCTGCGGAATTTCTCTGCCGCCTCATTTGCTCTATATCCCGTAACTTTGCAGCCTATTCCGCACAGGGAATTCTCTGCCGAAGAAAACTCTTCTAGTGTCCTATAGCGTCTCCACAGTCTATTCCGCCGTGGGAATTCTCTGCTGAATAGCCTCTCTAAATCCCGTGCCTTCCGTGTGTGCGTGTTTGTGCGATTCGCTGCGTGACTGCTTTTCTTCGTGCCTAGGCCTAGCGTATCAATCTCTCTGGTCGAAGGGACCATTGTGGGCGAGTGCGTAGGAGACTCTGCCAGTTTGACGCAGAGATCTGATATTCGCTGCCTTCGCGCTGTGAAGAAGAGGCTGCGTTGACGCGGACTTCGATGTCCTATAGCGAGGCACATATATGCGGATTATTAGGCGTGGAATCGAGCGAATAGGAAGGATATATTCGATACGAATTAGGCAAGGCAAGAGCCCGCCGCAAAGGAATACGATACAAAATAGATAGATAGATAGGAAAGAATAGAGTAGTGAATAGGAATAGAATCGACAGGCAATGTTGAACAGTAATAGAAATCCTCCGCTGTCAATACCCCTAACCCTTATACACGTGACCGCGCACATGACTTATCCATCGCTTCCTTTCACCTCCCGCACGCCCCACCACACTGCCGAGCATACAGCTGCTGGAGGGTCGTCGACGAGCTTCTCTTCCGCAGCTCCAGTATTGCTTTTAGTCGTCCTTGATCTCCCCGGAAGGCATCCTGCGACTCGATATCTGGGCCAACGTGCCCTTTCGTTCGCTAATATCATGAGCTAGTATCACGTTGTAAGGGGGAAGATACCCTACAAGATCATTGATCTGGCGGCAGATATCATTTAGTAACATTTCCCGAATCTCGACATCTATGATCTGTATTGTGTTCAGCTGACAGTGCCAAGGATCTATCATCTTGTCAGCAGAGAATACCGGCCTCCCAGAGGTCGTCCATAACTTACAGAGAGCGTTTGTGGTGTTGAAGTCCTTGGGGTCTTCATAGGCGCCTGTTTTTCAAGCAGAAAGACAGTGATATATCATTGCTGCAGTCGTTGCAATGAATATGGTATTGATACTCCCAATGAAGGTTCTATCCAACCTTCCGAGAGCCTTCTTACCTTCATAAAACTTACTAAATATCAGGAAGGGAATTTGTGGGGCAAGGAATCTACCCTCTAGACTCTGCCAGCTCGTCAGCGGTCGTCATATACTAGTAGGAGTTTGTACTGACCTTATATGCATCAGGGTGACAGGTGAACCTGTCGTCATCCAGCAGATATTCGATCTTCTTCTGGCGCTCTTCCTCCTTCAGATCCGTAAGATTGTAGGCAGTCAACACGTTCTTTTTGATGTGAGCGAGAAATTGGGACCGTGTGCTCGATTGCTTTGCTTTTAGCTTAGAGCTGTTAGAATACTCAATCGGCTTCACAGAGGCCGGCAACATACCAAGTTGAAGCACAATTTGCTGATAGGGCATACTACGCCCATATCCTTCTCAGCAGTTGCCCAGGCTCTTTTTGTCCATTTGGCCATCTCGATTCCGTCAGGAAAGGGATGCCTGAAGTAGGTGAAAGAAGCAATATACAGCTTTGCAAGCCGAGCAACAGGCTGCAGGGAGTCTTCTGCGCAGAACACGCTTCGGTCTCGATTGCGACTATGAGTCGTGTTGATCATACTACTCAGGCTACCATGTGCCAGCTGCAGAGGAGTTGGCATGGTGCTGCTCGGTACCGGCTCCAAATTCATGCCCTATCACACTCATTAGTAGGCTATTAAAAATGACTTGCCAGTGAGAATTAATTGTACTTGCCAGTTTTTTGCGAATGAGGTTTGCCTGTATCATCTCTCGATGCCTTGCAGTAGGCTTTTTGGAAGGGCCTGCCGGCCTCTCCAAGGTCGGAGGTGATTCATAATCTGAATCGTCACTCTCGTAGGTTCTATGAAAAAGCCCTATATTCTCATCGTTATTGTCTTCTCCCCCTTCTCCTTCTTCCTTTTCCTCTTCATCTTCATCATCTTCGTCTTCGTCATCTTCGTCTTCATCTTCGTCTTCGTCTTCTGCTGTGTCTTCATAGCTTTGCGTCCCCCTATATTCTTCCACCGACCTCTCACGAGACGGCAGATTCCTGGTGGAGGGGGGGGGGTGGTAGGAAAGGCTTTGTTATCTGCATCGAATGGCGTTTTGAAGTGCTAGCTTTCTTACCTGAATTTCTGATCATTTTTTCTGTAGTGGTAAAGGAGTTTGTTCAGTAGGGAGTCGACAGCTTTTTGGATGAGAGGTAAGGTATTGACCGGCCTGAGAGTGGTCGGCGTCTGCTTGGGGGAATAAGTAAAGGGGCTTTGCACGGACTCGCAAAACATTGGTTACCACGGAAGCACGCTATGACTGGAAATGACCGGATCCTCAGCTCTGCTGCCACACCTAGCAGCAGCGGCTAGTAGATATATTTGTAGATACATTAAAATGATTAGTAATTAAGCGAATCCGGTCAAATGACGCCATAAAGATAGTAAGACCTTCTACCAGCCCGCTGAAGGTCGGCAAATACTGTCTCATAGACGTTAGCGTTTAGCTATAAAAGATTGATAGGGTAGTAGGGTACCTGCAACAGCCAATGTCTTGCTGCCCCAAGGCCAATAATAGAAATGCCAAGATATCTAACATCTAATCACTACCACCATAATAATACAAATAATACAAATAATAGGAATAATACAAATAGTAGGAATAGTAGGAATAATAGGAATAATACAGATAATACAGATAATAAGATAATACAAAGATCCTGCCGGCCTCCTGAAGGTCGTTGGGTGCTACCTAAGAGTCAGCTTTAGATCTCAAACGATTGGCAGGAAGGAACGTACCAGCACTCATCCATGCCTTGCTGCCCCCTCTACCCTCTACCCTCTAAATCGACATATAAAGAAAAGGATATAAAACATATAAAGAATCTGGTATAATAATAAGAATAGGAAACCCAAGACCGCCAACCTCTGGGAGGTCGGTAAGCGCTATACATAAACCTTGACAAGCCAGTCAGTATTTAGGTAACCGGATAGGAGAAGGTTTGACCTACCAAAAAATAATCATGCGTATCCATCATATATCAACCAAAAGAAAACAAAAAGAAACGGATAAAGAAACGGATAAAGAAATTTGCTGGCCTCTAGGAGGCCGAGGGGGGGTTGCCACAACTACAAAACTGAAGAAAATAGGAAATCGAGGACGAAATGGCCGCAGAAGCTAAGCGGTAGCTCCAACATCCTCGTCAGCCCCACCCTTCCCATCCCCTCCGTCGTTCTCCTCCTCTTTATCCTCCTCCTCCTCCCCCTTCTCCTCCTCCTGCTTCTCCTCCTCCTCCTCCAACTCCTCGTCCTCCTCCGCTTCAGCTGCTGCCTTAACCGCTTCCCTAGCTGCCTACCTCTGAGCGGCCAACATATACCTGTTCTCAAACCCTTCCTCGTCAGAAAATATGGCGTCTGGCGTTATCTCCTTGCGATGCTCTTTGACTGACTCCAGGAGCTCTTGCTGGCGCAAGATTCGTGCCCGAATCTTCCTTTCGCGAGCTTGGAAGCCCCTATCTGTACGCGGCAGCGGCTTAAACTTCTTCCGAAGCGGGCGGTCGTCCTCGTAAGAATCCTCGGCAGGGTCCTCGAGAAGAGAGACGAAATAGCGCTTGGAGATATGTGCCCGCTCGCCAGAGGGCAGCGGGGTTTGGCACGATCGCATTCCTTTGGCAGTAACCCGATGAAGAATAACGTTCACAACCGGGGGGTTAGCCGCTGTCAACCTCAGCCAGGCCATCACCTCGTCATCCTCGCTGAGAATCATCTCATCGTTAGTAGATATCCGAAAGTCTTCAGGTATGGGGACAAGAGCTCCCCAAACTGCGCGAGCGCGACGATTCTCAGCGACATGCTTTGCTGCGTATGTCAAGATATCACGGTGCGTGACCAGCTCTGGGAAGGTCGTCAGCTTCTGGAAAATGGTATTAGCTGGGTCCCAGCCATATCCGCTTGTCTGGCGTGGTAGAGGTGCATCGCTGTCGTAGGCACCAATTATGTCAGGATCGACGATGCGGACCTGAATGATGCGGGAAGGTGAAGGTGCAGCAGCGTCAGCAGCACCAGCGGCGGCGACGGCTCTAGTGAGGCCGGCAGCAGGCCCGTCAAAGTCACCATTATCTGCCATCTGCTTATCCGCTGCTGCTCTGGCAGCGTTCTTCTTCTTGATAGCGTCAAGGCAAAGGCATTTGATAGCCTTCTGAACGACTGCAGTATTCTCCTTTGGCCCTGCTCCTTCGTAGGCTTCCTTGAAGCGGCTCAGGTATTTGTGGCTGACTGCGTGCTCCTCACAAGCAGTCCAGGCAGCCTTTCCAGGGGTGTCGACGCCTGTGATACCATGCTGAATAGTGTAGGAAACAATATCATCACGAACAATCAAATAGGCTTGATTGTTGGTTGCGCTGAAGCCCAACACTATTTTGAGATCTGCTGCAGTCATTTCAGTCGCTCTGGCGCGGGGCGGCATCTTGGTAGGGGTGCTTGCCGGCTTGGGGGAGGTCGGTTGGGTTGATGATTGCCGGGGTGATCGATATACTGGAGTTTTTTGTCGCGGGGGGGGTTAAGCTTGGGGATATTCGTCCTAAGGATGGATCTGTTTGCGACGGCTTGCGAGAGGTCAGTACACTGTTTGGTGGGGTTGTTTGATTGTTTAGATTGGGCGGGGGGGTTTTGTTTGCTCTGCTTGGTTCTGACTCGGTTGGAGGCGCCATATCTGCCATTTTATAGCCTTTGCTGGCTATTCAAGCTGGAAGGCAAGATTGCGAGAGCAGCAACTTGAAACGTTGAGCTGAATAGCAGCTGCAGCTTGAAACGCTGCGTTGAAGGAGGCTGCGAGGGAGGAGGTGGTGGTGTGAATAGTGCGAGGAGGTGGAGGTTGGAGGTTGGAAGGTGAGGGGGTGGAGGGTTGACCTAAGAGTTAGCAAATCTGAAACTCTTAAAGGACTCAGGGTTAGGGTTATACAGCACTAGCGCTATTTCAATATGCGCAAAAGTTGTGAAAGGAACCTGCCGACCTCCTGTAGGCCGGTGGAGGATCCACATGCCAGAAAATCTCAGGATTTAGAGCAACTTTTTTTTTGAGGATCCTGCTGCTGTTGAGCTGCAATTGAGCTGGTCGTCAAGCTTCAAAAACAGGCTGCGTTGGCTGCAAAGGTCCGAGCTGTTGCGTTGCGGCTCTTATGCTGAATCAGGCGCCATATCAACCCCCAACGTCAGCTCAACCCCTGATCTCAACCCCCGAAAACACGGCTGGGAGTGCTATGAGCTCTTCTCCGGCTCTTCAGAGGTCGTCAATGCCGGACCATCAGTCCCCTATTATTCCACAACACCTCGCTACCCCTTTTACTACCAAACCTCCAAACATGCCAGACCACTGCCCCTTCTGTTGATATTCCTACGACTACAGCTCAGCTTTGATAACCCATATCTTGACCAAGCACCCTGAGCAAGCAGAAGTTTATCTTGACGATCCACTGACGGACCAAGAAGAGCCGGCAGAGGACTACCTTGATAGAAGGAGTGATAGATCATCAATTTACGATTCGGACAATAATTCAGATGAAGAACCAGCTACAGCCTCTGATGCTGAAGACAACGATAATGGTGCAGCCGAAGTCCCCAGCATCAGTCAAAGCTTCTTACCGGATGCAGGGAGGCCGGCAGGAAGCGTGCCAGGCTTCCTAGAAGCTCAGGAAAGCTTGCTCCAATTCCCTTTATTCCCCTTCCACACTGCTTATGACTTCCATTTAGCCAAATGGTTTATTGATACCAAAACGACGAAGACTGGCGTTGAGGGATACTTCAAGAAAGGTCTTTACCTTGGTGCTGGCTCCTATCGGTCCGCCTACACCCTCTACAAGGTGATTGAGAACCTGCCAACGACCTTAGGAGAGCCAAGCTGGACCTTCATCGAGGAGGAGATTGATGGGGAGCCTTTTGTATTCTATCATCGCGATCCTATGGTTTGTATACGATATTTGCTAGCCCAACCCGGGTGCTTGCCCAGACGCCCGGGTGCGAAACCCTTTTTGCTGATGAAGAGACAGGCTCGATCGGGGATCTAGACTGGCTGCAGCAGAGGGGTATAAAAGCACTCATGAACAGCTTTTGGCAGCTTCCCAGAGTCCGGCCAGAAGCTCTATGGAAGCCTGACCTTTTACATACAGTCTATTTAGGTCTTTTGAAGCATATGATAGAATGGATCCAAGGCTTCCTTGGCAAATACAACCGACTCGACCAATTCGACAAAGTATGGAAGTCCATTCCTCCCTATACGGGCATCACAGTTCCCAAAAGGGCCTATCGAGAGGTGACTCAGTGGCAGGGCAAAGAGATGCGGAACCTTGGTCGATTCCTCCTAGTAGCAGTGACAGTTGCTCTGCGGAAGCCGATGACCTCTGAAAGGCCGGCATTCAAGAGAGCTCTGGACTGTATCCAAGCTTTGATCAATTTCCACCTAATGGCTCAATATCGCAGCCACACCGAACAGACTATTGACTATATGGAAGGCTATTTGAAGGACTTCCACGAGCATAAGGATAACTTCCTCGAATTCTGCAAATCAAAGGCGACGAATGCGAAAGCAAAGAGAGCCAACAAAGCCATGCGGCAAGCTCAGGAGGAACTGTTGACGGCCTCTCAGGGTACGGCGAAGAGGCGAAAAGTGGTGGTAGAAGATAGATTGGAGAGGTCAGAGCAGCGCCAGGATATCTACCGCCAAGAATCTCACTTCAACTTCATCAAGATGCATCTATTGAGCCACTTCAGCGCACATGTCAGGCAGTTCGGTAATATTGTTGCCTACTCCACAGAGGTCGGTGAAGCCTCACATCGAGAACAGATCAAAGTCGGTTATCGCACCTCGAATAAGATCAATGCAACCAAGCAGATCTTAGAGCACTATTCTCGTCGACACTTGATGGCCATGCGTATCATATCCATTCGGGAGGCGACTCGTGAGAGGCCAGCGGGGTCACTCCCAGAAGATGTAAGAGATCTCCTAGAGAAGGAAAGGGTTCCAGCTTGGTGCGAGCCAGATATCAGAGCGGAAAGAAAGCCCCCATCTTACCTCCGAGGGCGTATAAGCGCCTGTTTGACTCAATCCCTCGAAGATGTGATGCTGGATATTGGTGATACCAAGGGTCTATTAGTGCAGAAGGTAGAGTCATATAACAGTACTTCGCCGGACTCCCAGAGGTTGCCAACCGACAACATCAAACTAAGGCTGTGCCCAGCGGAGCGTTTTACACAGCTTCAGGTCCCCATGCTCAAATTCCAAGAGACTGATATCTATACCATACACCGCCTTCGATGCACGATCAATATGCCATTTCGAGGAGGGGCTGCAAGGAATGACTGGGTTTGGGTTATGGTAGGAAACAAGACCGAATATGGTGCCTTGCGTGGGCACTTACCTGGCCGATTGAGATGCTTGTTTAAGCTCCGCGATCCGAGCTCGGGACGTACCCATCGGCTTGCGCTCGTCAAAATGCTTCGATTGGATGGTGCTGGCCTCTTGGAGGCCAACAGCAGCTTAATTAGAGTTGGCCTTTGTAATGTGCGGATTCCTGGTAATGACGAGTGGGTTGTGAGTGTAGCTTCGATTACAGGGATGGCGCATCTAGTGCAGGATCTAGAAGAGGGCTATTGGTATGTAAATAGCAGGGTGGATCTTGAGACATTCAATGACATATACTAGAGAGGCTGGAACTTACAGCAAGAATCCATTACCGACCTACCAGAGGTCGACCTGAAGGTTTACAAAACGAAAGTCGATTCAAAGGGGTAGTCGCAGGCAGGTCAAAATGAAGGGCTCACACAACAAAAGTCGATACAATTCACGTGGAGTCGGAAGGTGGACCTGTATATAGAACGTGGCGACGACCTACTAGAGGTCGTCAATGAATAGTAATTCGGGTCGGAAAGTGTCTCCAGCACCAAGGAACAATGCCACCTGGCGGCAGGCTGCAGCAGTGGTGGTGTCCTGAAGAAGGTCAAAAGGCAAGGGGACCGTTCAGAAGGCACGGCATGGATACAGCCACTGGAAGATGACGACCTGAGAGAGGTCGTCAGGAGGTTCTTTCAGCTTGCAACGGTCTTCCAAGCGCTTTGGAAGGCCCGAAACTAATCTGGCGGAATATGGCCTTCTGGAAGACAAGAAAGTGTCGGGGCGACATTTTTTTTTTGCTGATGCAGGCGACAATCCGTTTTTTTGCTGATGAAGTTGTCAGGACGTGCGCTCAGGTATTGTGCTACAGATAGTAGCTGGTCGAGTTACAGAGTCTAGAGAGCTATCTAAAGCTTCGCTTAGAATTCAGTAGTGGTGCGAAGTACCGGTCTTACAGCGGAGGCAGTGGAGGCTGCAGCAGCGAATCGATCAGCATATTGAGCTCGCTTAGGCGGAAGCAGAGGAAGCTGAAGCAGCAGATTGAAGTGAGTCTAGGAGGCATATCAGCGGGAGTCAAATAAACGGAATCAAGACGTTACCTGGGAGGTTCTTTGCAAGCAGAGCTTGGTACTTTGAGCCTAAAAGTCACGATGTTAGCAAAGTACTATGGTACAGCGAGGTAGGGAATGGGTGGGAGGGAATAGGGGATGGGTGAGAGTGAATAGGGGGAAGCAATAGTAGGAAGGATGGGAGAGGTGGAGATTGGTGTCTTATTAGGCGTTGCTTTGGCGACGGCATGGCAACTACTAAGCGATGACTAAGTGACCTGGAGATTTTTGAAAATCGCTAAGTGCCTGGGGGGAGGTGAGGTGAATTTTGCTAAGTCCCGAGGTTTCAGGGACTTAGAAAAAAATCGATCGGGCAGCCTGCTGGATTTTGCTAAATACTACATCTGGGTGTGGGTGGTCGCAGCTAAGCTGCAGCCGAGCGCCAGGAGGCCGGAGCGCTGTGCAGCCTGCGTCCACACAGGCCAGCGCTTGGAGCAGCTCGCCTAGGCGATTGGGAAGGCCACAAACGCAACGGGCGGAATATGGCCTTCCAGAAGACAGGAAAGTGTCGGGGCAACATTCTTTTTTTGCTGATGTCACTTATCTATTTATCCAACATTCTATTGGCAAAGCTAATATCTTCAACTTCTGATGTTTACCCCTCGTTCAGTAATCTTCAGATTGCTTTGACAATGATACAGTTGTGACAGTTGCGTTCGCCTGATTGAGTATGTGATTACATGATATTGTTTTGTTGTGACAGCTGGTGTTTGGAGCCCCATAGCGCAGGCAGGAGACCTCTGATGACTAATCTGAATAGCACACTTGACTCGGTGCCCCAAGGTGCCCCATAAAGACTTCTCATACATACCCTCCGGGTCACATTCTGTGGGAAGGGTGCCGTTGACGACCAAAGGGTTACTTTTAGTCTCCAGGACGCGGATATTTTGTGGGTGTCCCCCCTTCTCAATCCTGCACTGCCTGGCAGCGCAGCAGGCACAGCAGAAGGCCGGGTAACGGCCGGGTAACCGGGGAAGGCAGCGTAACTGCCTGAGAATAGGCTGGGAAGGCCTAATCGGGAGGTTCTATGCCAAGGGTTAGGTCTCTGTGCCAGGACCACCTTATGCTGTGACCCGCATTCTGCAGTCTTAACAAATGTCACTCGTACCTTGTGCCAGCTTTTGTCTAGGTGTAGCTCCCCGGGGAGCCCGAGAGTTCGTAGGAGCAGGAATTAACATATGAACCTATCCTAAAACCTTGAAACCTAGCTTCTCCTGACAACGGGAAAAAAGGAAGAAAAATAGAAACAAAAAACAACCACGTATATCTTGTGCACGCAAGCGTTTATCGCGACAATTCTCTCGACTCATCCCAACTCATCCCGATAATCTTCTTTCCCTGCTTCTCCCATTAGATTCACTTGCTGCCCTTTGCCTGACTCTCATCCTAGTTCTGCCACCTATGTCACTGCCCCCAATTTCCTCGCCAGTTCCTGGGGGTTTGCTCCTTATGTACTGAAACAATCTGTCCAGGGTAAACTCGATCTCGCACCGAGCCCGAATGAGTTCTCCAGCCGGCCAAATGCTTCGCTCACCCTTCAATATCCAATAGTCAACTGTTTCGGCAGTGGGATTCTCCAAGAGCTGTTCGAAATCGGTCAACTTGAGATGCGGGACAACGGTGATGCTGGCGCCAGGAATGGTCTCATCGACCAAAAAGCGCCTCAAGCTCAGCGGAAGAAAGCCGAGGAGGTCAAGTTGGTTTAGTCGATGTCGAAGTTCTAATCCCAATAGGCGGAGTAATTTCAGTGCGACGCCGTGGCGGCCGTGGCGGTGGAGATCAGATGTCAGAAATGGGGCAAGATAGGGGCGCGCCTGGGAAACGATGAAATGGTTCACATTGAACAGTTCGGCTATACGTGTATGTGGCGAGTCGCGGTCCGTGTAAGATGCTTGTGTCCAGGGCTGCCAGATGATCTCCTGGGCGGCCCAAGGAACTATCGCTCCATTTTCATCCTTGCACATCAACCTGACGTGATCGTAGAGGGTCGAAGTTGCGTTCGAGGCACAGGCAGCGGACCAAATAAGTACATTCGGAGCGGTAAGGTAATTAAGTAGTTTGGGCACTTCATTCCTTCCCGCCGTTGAAACGGTGATGTTCAAAATTCGCTTTGTTTTAGTGTAGGCTTCTTCAAATGTTAAATCTCCAACGTTTGCTCTTACACATTCCTCCAATACCTTGACATCCAAAAAGTATCCATATTGCCAGAATCGTCTCAGTTTCCTTTTCCAACTACCTTCTTTCTTCTTGGTATCGAAGGCGCTGAGGTCGATACCACCTCCTGTCAGGAATGCCGGCAATTCCTCCTCTGTATGTATTCCCACCAGTGCTGCTATCAAAGCTCCAACGCCAGTGCCTGTTATTATCCTGGGTAATAACCCTCGAAGATGGAGGGCTTTGACGACGCCAAGGTGATATAGGCCGAAGATTGCGCCGCCTTGAAGGACAAGTGTCGACCTTCCAAACGATTGCCGTGTGTCGTGAAGCAGGTCTAGTTTGGATTGAGATGTGAACTGGGGTGTTGGTTCAAGAGAGGCGATGTATTCCAGACAGCTGACCACCTCCGAGATGTAATCTTCGATTAGGAGCTTGCTACCAGCATAGGAGCGATTGAACAACGATATATGAGATATGTTGCCAAGGTTTCGGAGGAGGCCTAGGACCGAAGGATGAGGAAATCAAATCGCTTTAGAAACTACTAAGATAGAGGGAATTACCAGAGCGAAGTAAATTCACCAGTTTAACAGTATCACCTTCCTCCTTAGCTTCTACCAAGCCCTGGAGACATTCATAGATGAGCCTGTAGTCGTAATCTTTACTTGTAGGGTTCTGCCGCCTATCGAGAAGACCTAATTAATAAATATACGTCATTTGATACTCGGTGGCTGCACATATCATGGTACATACCACAGATCATTTCCCAGTACCTCATCCAGCTTAATTGCGATATTTTGCCACTCTCCAAAAGATTTTGCCTTCGCTAATTCCTCAACTAATTGCTCCCTTGGCTTCTTCCGTATATACCAGGTCCATAGCTTCTGCATCTCCCAAGAAGTGTCGTGTTAGCTTCCGAAGCTCGCGCCCGTGATCATGTGCAAAAGGTTTTCTCGGCTCACAGACATTTTTCCAGAATGAAAGAACTTCAATGAATAGATGGCATATCGACGTTAGTATGGTGATAATACTAGGCTGAATCGTATGTTAGCCGACATGGGCACACATCGAGAACGGCGCGGTGACGGAGTGATGACACTTACAGACATGGTATTGCATATTCGCCTAGCTGAGTAGTATATAAGCTGAAGAAAGAGCTAAATAGTTTTCATCGAGCTCTTGCCCAGGTTGTTGTCGATGAAGGTTGATTGATGGATTAGATTGTCGCGCAGAAAGGGGTGGCGTTTTGCCTTTGGTGCTTCACATGCCATCCCATGTAGTCCAGGAGCACATGACATCACCAACCTCCCGGCAGCTAACGCCAGATGTTGATATTCAAATTTTAATAGCTTTTATATCATTGCAATTGGCGTACATGTATTCCCCCTCTGCCGATAAGCACTTTCGCTTCACCAGCATGTTTCCACTGATGGGTTTTCTCGCTCTATTAGGTATATGCTCATCGGCGGATGTTCTTTCTTCGTCAACATACGCCTCCTCCGCCGCTAGCAAGTGCTCTTCGCCAGTATCGGGGTCTGTTTTTCTTCTGGGGTGGCCGCTTGGGTCACCCTTTTTTTTTACTCTACAGCTAGTAATACGAATGTGAACCCTTGGTTTCTAAGCTAAACCTCAAACGCGCTTAGTTCGCGCGAAAATTGGATGGCGAATAAGATGAGTAAACGAGGCAGATAGTGATCTCGAAGGCATCCAGCAACGAGAAACGAGAAATCGGTTCCTATGCCCGCGCACTTCAGTTGCCCTATCCCTTATGATGTTAATGTTGCCAACGTGAGACATGGCTATGTCACAGTGTGGCTTGCGTGTGAAACGAGTTCTTTTTAGTCCTTATCTAGTTTAGTGGCTCTAAAAAAAGTTGGCAGCATTTAAGTAAAAGCTTAAGGGATACCTTCAGATACACTAGATATAGGTATCAAATTAGAGAGCCAGCGAAGCATTTGCCCTATGTACCTGTTGGGGGTTATTTGTGTAATAGACACAGGCCTTGGCATCCATTTTTAGGATTTATGAGCGCTTAGGGGAAGAATAAATTTCTGCGGCAGTTTTGCAGCTTTCGCAACTATGTATGCCACATTGAGTAGCCAAAGTTTGTTTGTGCAGAGATGGTAGTATTTTTTTCCTACCCAGTTGCTATATGCACATCTAATTCTGTCGAAACTTGAGCCATATCAGTCTGCAATATGATGGTATTCTGGTGGGGGTTATTCTCGCAAGTACATGAATAACATGAGCGACATACGGGATGAGAGCTTCAAATAACCCCACAATAAACGCCAAGTCAAATGGTAAATTTAAAGATCCTAGATGGATACAAAGACTTAAGTAATCATAGATATCAGTATCTATCTCTTGGGGAAAATAAGCACACAGAGAAAAATGGGTCTTAAGGACTATGATTTATAGGTAGACTCCTTCTCCTTCCTCAGGGCCTTCGGGAATTTCACCCCTATGCTCTCCTGCCCCGCTCTCGTGCACAGCTGTGTCCGTTGCTGCTGGTTCGTTCCCGGTGATCCTTGCAGTCCTGGTTTCGTTCCCGTCATCCTCTCCAATACCCCCCATGGTCACCTCTCGCCCTAAACTTTCCTCCGATCTAAGGCTAATATTACCATTCACAAGCTTTTCTTTAGCTCCGGCCCCATGCTCCATCGAAAGCCCCCTCCTCTCTACTTCTAACCTGATCAAATCAATTCTGTCTACCTGGTTTCTGATGACAACTTCATTGTCCTCCATGGCAGATCTACAGACTTGATCGCCCCGGAACTCTTCCAAGGCAACCTGGGAGCGCCGCAGATGATATAATGAAAGTTGAAGGCGTGCCGTCTCAGTGTGGAGTTGCTCTAGTTCGAGATCACGGATCGCCCGGAGAAAGAGCTCCTGATTGAAGTCAAATCGATTAATTCATGGAAAGGGTGGTTAGCAAAGAGGAAATGGATACGCACCGGAGCTATCGGTTGTGATATAGCACTCATTACTTTTATTGTCTTCAATGATTTCCCCCTTGGTGAAGAAAAGAGGGCTTGGTTGCGGTCGTGATGCTCCCCACATGGGCAAAATGAGGCTCTTGTGTCTACTTCTTGGCGGTATCCACACTGGTTCTAAAAGATTTAATAGTAATAAAATTCCCTCTAGATACCGCATGTACTCTCGAAATACGACTTGAAAGTGCCCCGGGCTAGGCCTAATGAGGCACTGGATGACCTACTCAGAAGCTCGCTCTTTGCATGGGCTACATATCTTTTGATGGCATTCTCGGGTGACCTTCTGAGTGGTAGGATACTGACAATTTTGCCACATTTCATACCATATTAGGCCTAGCTTGGGGCACTTTCAGGTCGTATTTCGAGAGTACATACAGTACACATGTAGAGTAGATAGCCAGATAAAAAAAAAATTTCTTCCCCAAATAAATTAACTGGCAGTGATTTATTGAACAGTGGTAGCGCAACCCTGCTGCCTTGAGAACATGGGCGATCGGTGACAGCCCTCTTGAACACTTTAGAGGGCAACAGAGCGCATAAAATTCACAACACCAAACTTAATCTATCCATATACTATGATACAGTAAAAATCTAGGTCATCTAAGTTGACCTTGAAGGAGAAAAGGTGTATCTTTTTATTCCTTACCACGGGAGCCAACCAGAACTTTCACGGGACATCTTCCGCTTCTTGTATTCTTGGTCTTTCCAATAGGCGTATCCAACCCCCCACAGCATGCCTGATAAATGGGCCACATGGTCCACCACAGCCCACCCTCTGATAATTCCAAGGACTTCGACCAGCGCAAGGCCAGTCACGAACTGGTACGCCTTAAAGCCAATGAATGGTAGAAGGACGAAGTAGAGTTCACGTCTGGGTGGGGTGTAAGCTAGAGAATATGTTCGTGAGGAGGAGTAGGCTAGTGGTTATGTACTTACTCGGGATTAAAGTAAGTGTACGCGCCGATAACGCCACTGATAGCACCTGATGCACCAAGTGCGTATATGTGGAATCTAGCGCGCAAGACATTGCATGCGAGGGATGTGAAAGAGGATATTGCTCCTGCAGAAAAGTAGAGGCCTAAAAAGTTCCCACGGCCTATCTGGTCGCAGACTATAGTTCGGGCATACTTGTCAGATTATGTTCGCCTATGCTCAGATAGGGAAGAAACCTACGAGAAGTCCCGAAAATGAACAGAACCTATTACCGGTGCCAAAATTGTCAGTGGAGCTCCTTGTTCATCTTGATAGAAGCCAAAAGAGTTTCGGTGTTTATTACAAACATGTTCATCCCCAGATGAAACACTGTCTGATGAGAAAAAACATTCCCAATAATGCTGAAGCTATACGGCAACGCTGGTACTGAGATAAAGTACCTATTCAGCAGTCGCCAAGATATAGGAAGCGGAACTTTCCATGCAAGAAAAATTACGCAGTTAGCTGCGATGATAGCTGCAACGGTAGTAAATGACTGCGGAATGTCGGGGAATAGCCGGGATCTTAGTGGTGCTGGTTTCCAGTTTTGGGCGAAGTAGTAAGAACCGCCGCAGATAGCGATTGTGAATAATAAGGGAGAAAAAAGACGTTGAAACTGGACGAGTGCCAATTAGCTTGGGGTGTAATGTAGTGAGGCGAACTACTAGGAGTTATATACATGAGACAAACTTGGGGGAGCTTGGAGGCTAGAGACGGCACCTGCTGATTTCAGACGGTCGAGGAGTCGAGGCTGATTATCTACGCTTGGTAGGGGTTTGGGCGCAATTGCAGGCGTAATTTCGGATTTCCGGGTTGGTTTGGGCTTACTAGGTTTGGTAAAATAACGATACAAAACATTTGGATGGTAGGATTGAGGGTGGGTTCCGTGACGCCGAAGTGGCTTGAAGTTCAACGTTCGTGATGTTAAACGGGCACTATATTGGGTGTATATCGATCTTGCTGCGGTAGGAGCGACCGTAAAAGTATGTTTTGAGAAGAGTTGCAGCATGGTGAGATTTTCTGGCTACAGAAAGGACAGAGAGTAATAAGACGCCGCAGCGTAGAGCACATGCAACAGTTGGAGCCCACGCAATCCGCCATTCTCGCCCAGCCAAGCCGGGTAACCACCGCTTTTTGCAGCAGTCAAGCTTAAGAATGTGGGATTGTTTTTGTGTTCGCGAAATAAAAGTACATGCAAGTAAAACCAAGAGTTAGATGGCGCGGGGAACTTTGGCTATGTTTTTCTCTAACAAAAATTCCATGAATTCCCTAATATACAGAAAAGGCTTCTAGAAAGGCTAGAGAAAAGGAGTGATTAACGATAAAATTCAAATTTATCCGCTTCGTTGCTACCCTTGACCTGACTACTATACGCATCCTCCAGATCAACCTGAATTATGTTATACCTGTTCTTTCTTACAGCCCTCAAGCCAGCTTCTTGCATGATTGCAGCAATAATGGCGCCTGATAGCGGATCATTTCGGATAATGAGTGAGTCTAGGTCGACTTCGGGTGAGAGAGACATCTTCGATGCGATAGTCGAAAATATAAGTCGACGTTCGCGGCGGTCACGAAGAGAAGGGAACTCGATTTTTCGGTCCAAACGCCCGGGACGGAGAAGAGCAGGGTCAAGAGTGTCTGCACGGTTTGTAGCCATGATGACCTTCACTAGGTTAGAGAAGAGGCTGTAATGTGGCAAGCGGTAACCCGGACTTACTTTGACATTTGATGTCTGATCAAATCCATCCATTTGATTCAGCAGCTCTAGCAAGATGCGCTGCACTTCGCGATCCGCACCCGTCTGAGCGTCAAACCGTTTGGTTGCGATGGCATCGATTTCGTCTATAAAAATGATGGCAGGTGAATTCTCCCTGGCCATACGGAAAACGTCCCGGACCATTCGAGGCCCTTCACCAAGGTACTTTTGGACAAACTCCGAACCAACAACACGGATGAAGGATGCAGTTGTACTGTTGGCCACAGCTTTCACTAACATGGTTTTCCCGGTTCCGGGGGGTCCGTATAATAAAACCCCACGTGGGGGGTCAATGCCTGTCCCGGATCAGTAAAAGCAACTGGGATTGATTTAAGGTGGGGAGCTAACAAACCAATTTGTTTGTAGAGATCAAAATGGGTGAGAGGAAGTTCCACAGCTTCACGTATTTCTTGCTTTTGCATATCCAATCCACCCACATCGGCGTAAGTAACGTCGGGCTTTTCATGGGCTTGTAGCATAGCAATCGATGAATCTGCCTCTGGAGGGAGGATATCGACAAGTGCATTGGAATGCCTGTGCAAGGCTACTGACGAAGAAGGCTTAAGGAGTTCTCGATCGAGGGTAGACAGGATGCGAACAACGTAATTAGATCCTGTAGAGCTTTGTACGATACCGGTGCTGAACGATAGGCGGATCGTGAGCATATAAACTTTGAGCAGAGGCTGAGAAACATAGGATAAAGCATGCCACAACATACTTTTGATCGATGGCCTCCATAAACTGCCCGATTACCAACGGAACACTTTGAATACGTTTGATCTCTTCCTGTGCTCGCACAAGCTCCCTCTTTAAGCTCCTACAGTGAATTAAGTCAGCTGTGCCCAAGAATTATGGAGCATCAGCCCATACCTCTGCTCGTCCTTGATATACTCTTCCTGTAGACTTATATACCTATTTTACCACAGCTATCAGTCCATCTGCACCTTCGTTGACCATCAAAGCCGTCCTAAACCATCCATCTACTAACTCCCCATCAATCCCTAGATTAGGTAGCTTACTCAAGATGTCGCTGGAGCCTCTTAAGCTTCGCATAGTCGTTATTATCGGTAGCCGGGTTAGTATCGAGAGTAGAGGAGTAGGAAGGGTCAGCGAACGGCGAAGAAGTCGGACGCTTCTGAACAGCTATGTCTCCCATGATGGGTGGTAGATGTAGAGATGCAGGTTTGATGAAATCTGATGTTTCTGAGAAAGATGGTGATGGAGATGGAGAGGTAGCAATAGAAGATGGACACTGCTCCAGATAAAGAGTTCTAGATAGAACCGCCGAAAGTAATTCTTGTACCGATAGGGCGTAACTTTGAGACTAAGTGCGGTGACGCCAGCCATCCAATCAACACACGTACCGCCCCCTCCCCACAGAAACCGATCCATCATCCTACCAGTTTCGCCTCGTTCTCTCTTCGCCTTCTCACCTTCTCACCTTCTTGTCTTTCCTCGCTCTCAGAATATCACACATAGCCGCCTACCTATACCCATCATCGTGTACACCAGCGTCATTTTTAATACATTTGCTCCTTGAACGCGTTCCAACCCCCGGAAATCGCTAAGATGGGTGGTCAGGACACCCTGTTCCGCTCGTCGGAAATGTCCCTCGTACAATTGTATGTAGCGACAGAAATCGGGAGGGAGACGGTTAGTGAACTAGGAGAAGTGGGATTGCTCCAGTTTCGCGACGTAAGTGTCTCCACTCATGGCTGGCAGTTGCAGGAGAGGGGATTATCGTATGCATAGGGAAAACACGGTCATTACACAACCTCGAGAAAATACTGATTGCCTTGAGATAGTTGAATGCAGAGACTTCAGCCTTTCAACGCACGTTTACTAAAGAGATTCGTCGATTGGATAATGTGGAACGCCAACTCCGTGCGCCTTTCTGACTACCTTGTGAACCGCCGCAGTGAGTTAACGATGCTATAGGTTACTTCGCTGCTCAGATGGAAAAGAACTCTGTACCCGTTCGCCCAGTCCAGGACAATGCAACTCTCACTGCTGCTCCGAGCTCTTCTGAAATCGACTTTCTTGCCGAACGTGCGGAAGCCTTGGAAGCGAGGGTCAGCCAACTGAATGGCTCTTACGAAACGCTCCAGAAAAGATGGGTTGAACTCATTGAGTATAGATGGGTACTGAGGGAAGCCGGTGGGTTTTTTGATCGTGCCCACGGCCAGGCGGATGAAATTCGTCGTGGCTCTACGGATGAGCCCACCGCTCCTCTACTTGAAGATGTCGAGCAATCAACCCCCGTTCAGTATGGTAACCAAGGGGAGATGAGCTTTCAGACAATGAATATCGGTTTTGTCGCTGGCGTTATTAGGCGTGATCGAATTTCGGCTTTCGAGAGGATCTTATGGAGAACGCTGAGGGGTAATCTTTACATGAACCAATCGGAAATCGATGAGCCGATTACAGATCCTACCACTAACGAGAATGTTGACAAAAATGTTTTTGTCATTTTTGCCCATGGCAAAGAGATTCTATCCAAGATTCGCAAGATCTCTGAGTCTCTTGGTGCCGACCTTTACTCCGTCGATGAAGACAGTAATCTTCGTCGCGATCAGCTTCACGAAGTTAACAACCGTATCAATGATCTTCAATCAGTTTTGCAAAACACCAAGAATACCTTGAATGCGGAATTGAGGATGATTGCACAGAGTTTGGCCAGTTGGATGGTAGTCATCAAGAAGGAGAAGGCTATTTATCAGACATTGAACCTTTTTATATACGACTCTGCAAGGAAGTGCCTGATTGCAGAGGGCTGGTTGCCAACGAACGTGCTGCCTTTGATCCAAAAACGTCTGAGAGATGTTACCGATCGTGCTGGATTACAAGTCCCGAGCATTCTGAACGAACTCAAAACGACAAAGACGCCACCAACCTTTCACAAGACCAATAAATTTACTTCAGCATTTCAGACCATTGTCGATGCTTATGGTGTTGCGAAATACCGTGAAGTCAATCCAGGGTTGGCAACTATAGTCACTTTCCCATTTCTGTTTGCCGTTATGTTTGGTGATATCGGGCATGGTATTATCTTGGCTCTTGCTGCTACTGCCATGATTTGGAAAGAGAAGTCGCTACAGAATAAGAAAATCTTCGAGCTCTTTGACATGGCCTTCTTTGGAAGGTATATCATGTTGTTAATGGGTGTTTTCTCAATCTACACTGGCCTGATCTACAATGATATCTTCTCTAAACCTATTACCTTGTTTGAAAGCGCTTGGGAGTATCCTGACGGATTCAAGCTTCGAGAGAGCATTGAGGCAATAAAAAAGCCGGGGTATGCTTATCCATTTGGCCTGGATTGGCAATGGCACGGAGCAGAAAACAGTTTATTATTTACAAACAGTCTCAAGATGAAACTCAGTATTATCTTGGGATGGGCACATGTAAGTCAACCTATCCATTTAAGTACATTGTTCTCTTACTAAGGATTGTTCCTTTTCGACATAGATGACTTATTCACTTTGTTTGTCGCAATACAACCATCGCTACTTCAAATCAAGAATCGATACCTGGGGAAATTTCATTCCTGGCATGATCTTCTTCCAGTCGATTTTTGGCTACTTGGTCATGTGCATCATCTACAAATGGACTGTTGATTGGCCTGCTCGGGAACAACAGCCGCCGAGTTTGTTAAACATGCTCATCTACATGTTCCTTTCCCCGGGAAATGTTCCGGAACAGTTATACCCTGGGCAAGCTGTAGTTCAGACTATACTGCTCTTAATCGCGCTGATCTGTGTTCCATGGATGTTAATGCTCAAACCTTTGTACTTGAGATGGGAACACAACAAGCACCGAGCAGCTGGATACCAAGGATTGGGAGAGGTCTCGAGGGTTAGTGCGTTAGATGGTGATGATGAAGATGAAAACGAGCGAAGACGCGATAGTGTGGACAGTGACGGATCTGGACATGTGCTTATTGCCGAGGAGATGAAAGAAGAAGAAGAATTTGAATTTAGTGAGGTGGTGATTCACCAGGTTATTCATACCATCGGTAAGTCTCAGCCCTTTACACTACCTTTTCCTATGACAGTAAACTGATTTCATTACTTAAGAATTCTGTCTAAATTGCATTTCGCATACTGCTTCCTACCTCCGACTTTGGGCTCTTTCTCTTGCGCATGCCCAGCTCTCAATTGTTTTATGGTCGATGACGTTAGCTCTTGCATTCGGATTCTCTGGTACCGTTGGAGTCATTATGATAGTCATCCTCTTTGGATTCTGGTTCACTTGCACGATTGTAGTATTGGTAATTATGGAGGGGACAAGTGCTATGTTGCATAGTTTAAGATTACATTGGGTTGAGGCGATGGTAAGCTCCCCCCCGCGGCGTAATTTTTTTAGTAACAGGAATAGTTACTGATGTGCCTAAACAGAGTAAATTTTTTATCGGTGACGGCGTTCCGTTTGAGCCATTTAGCTTCAAGCTCCTGCTAGAGGATTCCGAGTAACCTCCTTAGCGCTTTTACTTTGTTAAGTATATCACTAGGCTTGAATACTGAGCGAAGAAGGGGATGTTGATTGTCACCGGTGATATGAGATTGATTTAATGTAATTCTAGAGATGGACGTGATTTTTGTGTGCTGCGCGTTTGATATCGCTGTATAAGTAGGGTACACATTGCAAGAAATAGCTGGAGTTTATTTTCGCCGACCTATTGGAGACTTACTGAGAAATAGCTCCAGAATTTCACCCTCTAAAGAGTAGGCGAGATGATGCACACGTACATACATGCAATCAGTATACGTAAATCCCGTTCTGTAGTAATGCTGGAATTTTCTGTCTTGGTAAGTCATGTATGTGTCACCGCAGCCATACAGACAAACAAGAATCCTCGAGATAGATCGAATAATAAGTAAAACGCACCCTACCAAATAGCAAGGTCTATAGCTATGTTACTTTCAGTAGAAATTGCCGCTCGCGCTGGTCAAATACAACCTGTAGTGCCAAAAGAACAGACAGAAACTCCCTCCTCTTTCCCTGCCCTTATTCTTACCCGCAATTGAGAGGAGCATCATTGTGTATGGACAAAAGTTTGTGTGTCTTTGGGTTAGAAACCAAATGGGGCTCCAAATTAGGAGTCCACTAATTCTAAAGGGAAAAAATCGAAGGGGGTACTAGGAGATATCTCTCAACTTACTAATCTAGACTCACATCTTATGAGTGCGATTAACCTTTCCTAGAGTCATGGAAGGCTGTGGGGAGACCTTGGGAAGACTTGCACACAGACCGCCAGAGCTGTAGTTCAGTTGCAACTATACACCTCAACTTTTAACCACACATTTTTTCCATCTATGTCACCTGAAAAGGGACCCCAGCAATTTCAAGAGTGTGACCACAATCAAAAAAGCATCGATGTTTTTTCCCCCAGGATTAGTGGGCTTTCAATTTAGGGCTCCATTGTTCATACACAATAAGTCTTTAGCTGTAGTATTGGTAAGAATCAAAACCCACACCACCCCCGGCGAAACCGCATCGCTATAGTCCATGGGATACGCCTACAGGCAGGTAGGTATCTGAGGTTTTATATAAACAAAAGACTTTCTAGGTTCTGATATAATATATTGGTTCTAATCCTTAAGGTCCCCTTAAGCTTCTCTACTGAATCGTTGCTTATACAAACTACAGTATTGACAAATATATAATGACAACTGCTAGTAGATTCTTTGAAGTCTTCTTGTTGAGTAGGAGATCTATCCCGAATCCCCCCCCTCTTTTAAAAAAGTTTTCGATTGCGAATAGTGATCTCAATTCTTCAACGCCATGGCCAAGGGAGGTAAAAAACGAGTGATATAGTTGCTAGTACTTGGGTGTCAGGGTACAAATTATTTCGGCCGCTCTACTTGAGAGATAAGTTTATGTATCCAGTGACGACGAACGAATTAATACATTCATTAAAGAAGCTAGATAGACATTTAGACGAAAGTTAGCAAGATTTTTGTGAATGGAAACCACACTGGAGATCGGTAGTACGGAAGAAAGTCATCGTCAGGGTTGTTATTCGTATTCAATATATTTCTGGCTTCTGATTTCTAGTATAATCAGTGGTTTAGCGTTCAAGCTGGACCCAATGATGTATTTGGCGTTGTAGGATTTTTTTCTTCTTAAAACATAACCCGGTCTGTTGGAAGGAAACTAAAACCAGAAAAATGAATACTGGATTATAAGAGCTTGGCCTTTTTGAGAATAAAGCTACAAATATTTCGAAGGAGCCACAATATAAAATCTCATCGTTTGCCTTCTGAATAATGATTTTGATGAGCACTAGACAATCGACATTGTAGCAGCCTAAAGTTGTTAGGAGGGGAGGTGTGGTTGATGCGAGGTGGATCAACCACGCCAAACCCGATTGGGTCTGATGTGAGACAACGATTGGCTACAGCGGTGCCTTTATGTATGTACATGTGCTATAGAGTTAATAGTTCAAAATTATCTAAACCACCCCCAGAAGTTAGTCGTTTAATCTATCACTAGCATGGCATGACTAATGAATTCGAATAGGTGAGCGGTCAGGTCCAATTCGCTTATAGATATTATTGTAAAGAGAGTATTTCCATTTATTGATCATAGTAACATTTCGTGCGTCGCTAGAAGTACCACTCGACTAGTTTCATTCCTCTGGCTATACTTTCCAAATACCAAAATCTGAACTCATAGGATCATATGTATGGTCAGATCCTCCAGGTGTATGATGTTCACGCCATAACTGTTTTGTTGCATGTGTATGACGAACGCAGGTGGCCGGGCAGTGTTCGCAACGGTCCGGGGCGGACGGTAGGGCCCCACGGACGGACTATAGAAGGCTAGGACCGGACCGGACTATGGTATGTAGTCCGTCTAGGAGCTCTGGCTAGGACGGGCCACAAGCTGTAGTCCGTTCAGTCCTAGGGTCAGAACCGGACGGACTGCCCCAATTAGCTAACCTGGTTGGCTAATTGGGGCCGCAGCGAATCCCCCAAAAGCCCAAAACCAAAGCTAGCAAGATCAAATTCCCATACCCTCTAGATATTAGGAGAATTCTTCCAATATTCTGTTGTTTTCATTAATTTCTCTAGCTTTCACTTGGTGTTAGGCTAAAGCTATTACACCCGATGGTTAACCCACCTCAAACCAGACTGTGGGACTCTGATGTTTATTATCCCCTTGATTTTTCCCCATGTTTTCGCGAATTCTTGGGGTTTTGAGAGTACTACTACTACTAATAGAGATATTTTTGCAAACTAGCCTAGTGTAGGACCGATAATAGTACCCTTGACTAGTACAACCGTGTAGCTTGGTGTGGGTTTGCTAATTTGCTACGTTATCGTGGAAAGCGCAAGCTTAAGCACCTGAATAGAGATGAAGAAATTGAAACTGTAAATTCTTATCACTGGTAGGTATTGTTAACGCTTTGGGATTTTTTTTCATTCAGCTTCTGTCAGCTTTGGATTATCTAGATTGCTGGCACAAGTTTTATTACATGCTTAGAAAGAATACTATGGTATGAGGGCATTGCGTAAATAGTAAAAACATAGGAACTGTGTAAGATAGCTCTATGGTAGTTATATAACTAAACTGAGTACTGGACATTAAAAATCTGATAAGGTAATACATCAAGTACTACACTGTTATAACGTTAGTGGAATGCTCACACCAAACATATGTCATTGATGCAGCAAACCTGTGTTTTCTACTTGACGAATGTGTGTGTGTGATTAGAAAGTTGTATACATGTATTTATTCCAATTTTTGAATACTACTCACAATAGGGAAATTATCGCCATGGAGGGTTGAACCTCCGATCATAAGTCAATGCGGAAACTACATGTATGCACTGGTATATATGGGAATATTGCTACGCGCGTCATATGGCAAGCAATGTGTTCTATACGCATCCTATTTTAATACTGTAAAACCATTATAGTTGTACCCGATCATACTTCTAGGTTTAGGTTCTCTAGAAAAATACCCTGTTTAGATGGAATTATGATAGATTATATATATATAGGAGGCTTTGAGATCTCAGCTAATTGACTTAACACATGTTAAAAGAGCTCCCACCTGCTACAACATGATTGTGACTCCTTATAAGCAACGGATCCAATTATGACAAGAGTTTTTTTCTAGATCCGCAAATACTTAAGCGTAGTGCTGCTTGTACGCCAGATATAGACGAAGACAAAACTTTGTAAATATAATTCCCGAGATTTTAGTGCGGGTGCGTATGTGCCGTAGTTATGTGAGTGGAAATTGAAGCTACGAACTGATTTTTTATGCCAAGATTAATTAAGACGGGTCATGTAGAGTATGAGTGCTAGCCACAAACATACTTTCTTACTCTACCTTCAAACTTATGCGTCCGGACGTTAAGCCTTTAGGGGTGTCGGTTCGCCTTTGTAGAGAGCATCGTGGAAGAGCACATGCGGATAATCACCTAAGCTCAACCTGTATTAAGATTTTTTTCTTTCTGTTGCTCTTAAGATGTGGATGTGATTCCTTTTTACCTAATACAATATCAACCACTATAGCCATCAATCCGACATTAAGGATGCGTTTCTTGGCTAGTATCTGAAAGCCCTAGGCTACTGCTTTGCCTACGATTCCACCTCCCGCCACTTGGTTTCACATCTGTACGGACCTCTTCCTGATAGCCCAGCAAAGGAGATAAGACTATTCCACAATAAGGTTTCACTTGAATTACTATCCATGTCTACCTCTGGACCCAAGGAAAGATCGAGGGGAAAAAAATCTACATAATCAACCGCGTAATCTGGAACCAAATAGATGTTGAATATCTCCCCGTAAAGGTGAATCTGCAACAGTGTTTTTGGGTCGTGTTTCTCGCCGCTAGAAATGACACTAAGATTACTGATCCTACTGTCGTTCCGCCTGAGGTGACGTTATTTCTTTTTGGAAATCGGGAGTTTTGTCCCTGCTGTCGAAAAAAAGTGATCTAAAGAACTAAATTCCATCATGGGATCGCCTAATACTTAAAAAAATTTTCTTTTCAAATATAGATCATATTTCGCCTTCTTTGTTTTCCCTTTTGCTCCTAACGAACTGTAATATACTCTGCGACGGTCTTGATGATTTTTAGAACCCGTATGCAAAGAGGTTCGTTGCCTGACTGATCAGCGAGGTTTCCAACTTTCGCCACCGGTACCCCATGATAAAGTGCGGTCATTCTCTCCAGTTCTGCCACCAGATCCAAAACCTTCAGTGCTTCTTTTCTTATTGTGGTCCTTGCCAGTACTTGCCAAGGCTCGACATCTAGCTGCATCTCCTGCCCGTCACTCATGACAACGGGCTGTGGGTCGGTAGTTGCATTTATGGATGACAGTACTCTGTAGAAAAACTGACAGAGAAGCGGTAACTGAATGCCCAAAAGCATATTTGTGATATAGGTTGATTGGACATTTGCATGACACAATTCGCAGGTAAAAGAATTCTGGGCGGCTTGTAACGCTGCATTTGAGGTCCGAAGGACAAACGATAGGGAAACTGAATGTGTAGGCGGTGGGATACGGAGGGTTGAAATCGTCGCGAAGAAAGAAGATAGGCAAGAACATGATACTGGCAATGGAGCCTGACTGCCCAGTCCTGGAAAGCAAGTTGCCACCCCATTGGTGGTGTATTCTAATGGTGTGTCCTTTACTTGAAGGCTGAGGGGGGGGAATGCCTCGAATTCCGTGCGGCGAGTTACGACTGAGGCTCGACGTGGCAGAGGTATCTGGGAGTAATTTCCTGTTATAGTTTCGAGTGATGGAGGAAGTCCGTCAAGATTTGATACGTTCGCGATCCCGTTGGTTGAGTCGAAGTGCTCACTACGAAGGCATCGGAGATTTTGTTATTATAGTCTAAATTTACCATTAAGGGATACTTACTTGTTCAACCATTCGAATTCGCTCATGAATAACCCTATCTCAGCACTATCCTGCTGCGTGACAATATGGTTGATAAAGGGGTGCGCTACGTTCGCGGTCGAGGGTTCCGCCGGTATGTTGGGCGGATGTCGGATCTCATCCTCGTCTGTAGGATCTGCATCTCTACGCCGTTTCCGAGGCCGCCCCATGGGCTTCTGAGTAGAGTACACACACGTTGTTTTGTCTCGACAGCAGCGTTGGCAGCCAGACGGGCAACCGGAACATTTGAGCTTTCGCGCACCTATGTGTTTTTTTTTCAGTTAGCGAGCCAAAATTTTTATCTTTGCGTTCAGTGATGAGGGCTAGGGAACGCGAACATACGGCATTCGTCACAGGCAGAATGTTTCTTTAGTTGGTGTTCCATGATCGGATTCAATTTTGCTAGCTAGCCTCTGGAAGCTGAATGGGCTTCTAATAGTCTGTTCCCTAATCCTTCCGTTATGTGTCCTCTCTGCCAGGAGTGGGCAGCGTTATGAGATTTCCGGGATAACCCTTCACTATTTTTATACTTTAGATAACGCTTTGTTTGTCGATCTAGATTGTTATCATAAGGATTTGTAACCGATGTGAATGATCCAAAGTCGAAAAATTGTTCATGGCACAGCGACATTATGCCAGACAGAAAACCCCTCAATCGCTATTGCTTAACCCACACACTAGTCGTTTTCTTGGCGATACATTTATAGGTCTTGACGTGGGGATGGAATGACAGGCTGCTATTCCACTACATTTGCTGGGTGATTTGTATCAACTTTACATCCAAACACAAATACGTTCTCGGCTTCAGGCTCCTCCAGCTTCGGGCCTAACCCCTTGGGGAGTGAAGTTGGAATGACAAGGGTACTGAAAAACTGTTTTTTGTAGCTTAATCGTTATAACTGAACATCTTGGTCGTTCCAGCTTTACCCCCCGTACTCTTGTATACCGAGGAGGGCTTCACGCCTTTTATGATTTCTCGTCCATTATTTGATTTACATTATCTAGGTAGAGCTATTGCGGAACATGCTATTATCAGGGTTCGAGATGTGGAACTAGCGAGTGATTACAAGTATCGAATAATGTGACCCCAAAGTTATTTACTAACTTGCTTGTAGTAAGGGAGCTCGCGACTTCTTTGCATACCAAATCCTTCGGCTTTTTCTGTAGGAGATTTACTTATTGAATAGCCTGCAGGTTGTATAATAAGCGTATTGAGCTGCAAATTCGGGTGCCTCGCCTGCAATTGATATATGCATGTACCCGGGTATAAAAGCTGTATCGCATGGTTTCTGTCTGGCTCTCAGCGGCCCATCAATAGGAGCGATGTCATTTGAGGTGATAGGTACAGCGTTATAAGGTATTCAAGATGCTTCATACCACATGACGCCAAGGTCGGCTAGGCCAGATGTAGTATTTCCAATGATGAGCATCACGCGATTGTGATAATGACAGAGTTTTCTAGAAGAACCTAGAATTCTCCATGAAACTTTTATAAGTACTTCACACAGATGCCAGCTTCTCGAGGTGTACCGATCCCACCTTCTCAAGGGGAATATACAGAGACCCTAATTTCAAGATGCTTTCACGATCGCGAACTGTAATTGGGATTCTTCGTCCGACTTTCACCTCAACTATTCGAAACAGTCCACAGCCTAGATTGCGGATTCCCTTGACAGCCACTGCAGCCCCCACGCTTAGGCTTGCACCAATTGTCGTTATCAGAGGGTATGTCACTGGACGGGGTGGTGGTCCGGGAAGACCTTTTCCACCGGGTGGGACACGCAGAATGGATCTCGGTGGTGGTGGTGGTAGGTACTACGGGCCTTTTAGAGAGTGTATAGCAAGTTTATAGATTACTAACCCAAATTTTAGAAGAGGAGCCTGCTTTAGAAAAGTTTGGAACAGATTTGACGGCCCGTGCCAGGGATGGAAAACTGGATCCTGTTATTGGTCGTGATGAAGAGATTCGACGGACTATTCAAGTTCTCTCTAGACGAACGAAAAACAACCCCGTCCTCATAGGATCTGCTGGTACTGGTAAGACTGCGATACTTGAAGGGCTTGCACAAAGGATAGTGCGTGGGGATGTACCGGAAAGTATGAAAGAAAAGAGAGTTATTAGCTTAGATTTAGGGCAGCTTATTGCCGGGGCAAAATTCAGAGGAGATTTCGAGGAGAGATTGAAGGTATATATTTCCTAAACTTAGAGATCATGAAGAATATCTAAAGGGTTTTAGGGTGTTTTAAAAGAGGTTTCGGAAGCTCAAGGAAATATTATCCTTTTCATTGATGAGCTCCATACCCTCTTGGGGCTGGGGAAAGCAGAAGGATCTGTCGATGCTTCAAATCTTCTCAAACCTCAATTAAGTCGTGGTGAGCTTCAATGTTGTGGTGCAACAACGTTGAACGAATATCGCCAGATTGAGAAGGATGTAGCACTAGCCAGGAGATTTCAGCCAATACTAGTTAATGAACCGACAGTCCAGGACACTATCAGCATTCTTCGAGGGTAAGCTACTACCTACCTAAGACTGAGAATGGATCCTAGCTCACATTTGAGGGTTGACTCATAGCATCAAAGATCGTTATGAGGTTCACCACGGCGTCCGAATCACCGATAATGCTCTGGTGGCTGCTGCAACTTTATCGAATAGATATATAACCGATCGTTTCCTACCAGACAAAGCTATTGACCTTGTTGACGAAGCCGCGTCTGCGCTCAGACTTCAGCAAGAATCGCGTCCAGACGAGATCCAGGAACTTGATCGTGCGATCTTGACTATTCGAATCGAATTAGAGTCACTCCGAAAGGAAGACGATGTGGTTTCTAAAGAACGAAAAGAAAAGCTTGAACTTTTGTTGAGGGAAAAGCAAGAAAAGGTTGCCCAGCTTATTCAAGTGTGGGAGAAAGAACGGGCAGAGCTTGAGGATATTAAAAAAACTAAAGAGGAACTCGAAAGAGCAAGGTCAGACCTTGAGAGGTACCAGAGAGAAGGAAATTTTGAAAAGGCAAGCGAATTGCAGTATGCAACGATTCCATACCTGGAGGGAAAGCTACCGAAGGATGGTGATGGGTCCTCTAAGGGGTCACTTATTCATGATGCGGTGGATTCGGAGGATATTTCTCGTGTTGTCTCGAAGGCTACGGGAATTCCTACGACGAAGCTCATGTCTGGGGACATTGAAAAGTTGATTCATATGGAGGAAGCTCTGCGTAAATCCGTTAAAGGTCAAGATGAAGCTCTCAAAGCTGTCGCCGACGCTGTGCGGCTTCAACGTGCGGGGCTGGCGAGCGATAACCGTCCGACAGCTAGTTTTATGTTCTTGGGGCCTACGGGCGTGGGTAAAACAGAATTGTGTAAAAGGATGGCCGGGTTCCTTTTTTCTACTGAGAATGCTGTTATACGGTTCGACATGAGTGAATTTCAAGAAAAACATACGGTTAGCAGGCTCATTGGGAGCCCAGCTGGGTACGTTGGGTATGAAGATGCTGGGCAGTTAACGGAAGCTGTAAGGAGGAAGCCGTACGCTGTTCTGTTGTTCGATGAATTTGAAAAGGTAATCATTTTTCTCCGCCACATTCGTTAAAGCTACCTACTAATAGTTTCAAAGGCCCATAAAGACATTTCTTCACTACTCCTTCAAGTACTCGATGAAGGCTTCTTGACTGATGCTTAAGGTCGCAAAGTTGACTTTCGTTCAACTATCATAGTTTTGACGTCCAACCTTGGTCAAGATATCCTCATCAGTGATGCAACACCAGATGGTCCTATATCCCCGGAGACAAAAGCGAAAGTTATAGAAGTAGTTCAACACGCCTATGTTCCTGAATTTCTAAACAGGATCGACGAGTTCATTATTTTCCAGCGGCTTTCCCGAGAAGCCATCAGGGATATTGTCAAAATTCGATTGAACGAGCTACAGGCAAGACTGGATGATCGGCGTATCGAATTAGACGTGGATGCAGAGGCAAAGGAATGGCTGAGCACGAACGGATACGATTACAGATATGGTGCTAGGCCGCTAAATAGGCTCATCAATAAGAAACTACTGAATCCCCTCGCGATAAGGCTAATTCGCGGTGAGATCCGAAGTAATGAGGTAGCACGAGTAAGGGTCAAGGAAGGTGGTGAGGAATTAGAGGTTATAGCGAATAGGGAGATCGAAGAGGCATCGGAGAAGAAAGCAAAGTCAAGCGAGTTCTTGGAAACAGAAGAGTGAATGCGTTGGGTAATACCTCAGATAGTTTAGTCCTAACGCTAACATCAGCCCACTTCTTTTGACTACAAACTCCCTTATGGTGCATGATATTTATTGGATGCCCCTCCTTTTTTATCCTGGTAACTTTGGATATGTAGGTTATCGTTGCTTAATCTCAAGATAGGTGTTCGTCTCATCACAATCGAGCTAAATGGGATAGTGGTTCCTACCCGAATGTTAATACTACCTGTGTCTGCATGCATGTGTGGAAGGTTTTATGTATGTATGTAGAGTAGGATGTAGGAAAGTGATGCACATTTCTACTAAGCAACACCCAAACGCCACCGAAACCCCTATATTTTTTCATGGCAAAACACCCAAAGTTAGCACACAGATTTCGATGCTCCATCCAGTCTATTAAGATAATGAGTGAATTATCTAGCTTTGCCTTGCGAAAAACATACATCACAAGCAAAACCTACCAAGGGGGTACCAATCACTAACTAGCTTGCACTAGTATGATCAGTAAAAGCGACCCCCTTTCAATTTTTTAAATTAGAATCAAAATCTACACATCCTAATTGACCTTCCTACCATTTTTCACGTCAATTGGTTTTGTGGTTGTTGGGAATGAATATCCTTTCTTCAGATGTGCATCACTTTCCTGTACCCTACGTACATACGTACGGGACGATACGGAGTACAAAGCAATGTTTTCTGAAGACACCTTTCAATGCAACAATTTGGGTCTATGAAACACTACCATCCAAAAAGTTCCGGCACCCCTCCTCTTACTAAGCCTGATGATGTCAGGTCGAGACCATAACTTCTACTGTAAGTACCTACTCTCTAGATTGTTTTTCGTAATTCTTAGTTGTGGCGCCCGATGGCAGGGATTCCAGGACTATTTGGATATCGATAGTAGTGTACTTCATTTTGTTTTCTATACGTATCCTCTCGCAAATGACAGAATGACCTGGCTTGTGACCACATGGTAGAATTTGTATTTTAACTAGCTAGATTGTCGTCAAGGCTTGGTATATAGCTCGATGAATAGACATTGCGTTGGTGATGGTATGGTGTGGCCTCGGGTGGGCCACGCTGAGTATGGGATTTCATTTAGATAGCATCATATATGCACCTAGTATAAACTGATGTCTATTTTCAAGCCCCAGGGCCGGTATCTGCAAGAGGAATATCGTTTGGATAGCACATGGGCGAAGAGTTGTGTTCCACCCTGGGTTCTAATTAGGGCATATTTCTAAAACTTACAAAGGAATCAACTTTAAACTAACTAGTTCCCCCGTAGGCCCTAGACAAGTGTCCGAAATATAAGAAATAGTAATTAAATTTTTGGAGGTCCCCACATGCACAAGCAACAGTGCCACATGATGGTGGACAGGCTCTAGAACCTACACCGGGATCCCACAAAAACGCGAAATGTCTTCAAAATTAGGGCAACCGAATAATACTAAATAAAAACCATAGAATGTACGTCTGAAGAAGCGCCTGTAGGCTATGGTTTTTTTTCCCTGAATACTCTCGATGGCTAGGGCTGAAGATGGAAAGCAGGTGGTATTTTTTTGGTGATCGAGGGTGAACGGTTGCCACCTTGCCTTATTTCATTCCTGTGTAAGTTCTAGAGTCCGTCCACCATATAACCATACAACTTTAGTAATCTAAAGAAATCTTATAAGGGTTGGGCTAGCTATGTTAACACAGTACCTAAGCTCTATTCAGATAGAATCTCTTTTTGCCTATCCCGCCAGACAAGGGCTCGTCAGCCTATAGCTACAATGCAAACCCCCCCCCCAGCAAGATCATGGGCCATCACTCGGAATGTTTACCAATACTCCCTTCACCCAAATAACGGCCCAAATAACGCTTGAAATTGAAATACAAAACCTAGGCCAAATTTCCATAAGGCTATGAACTTCAGCCGACGCTTCCATCAGTCTGGCTGAAAATTGTGCAGGCATATTTGCTAGTTACCACCTTATCAACCGACCGAGTACTCGATGACACATGCATTATCACATTCTTTGGGCAGTAGTACAGTAGGTATTAGAGCACTAGCGGCGGTTCGGGATATCTGATGCCGTGGAGAGATTTCGCTTCCAGAGAAAAAAGTGTACCGACCAATACATATAGGCTAGTATCGGGGAGGAGAAGTTAACCTCCGGTTATCGATATCCTTAAGTATATTCTACTCGACACATACTATATTTAAGGTATTAGAGGTATTCTCTGGTGATATGGGGGGGGGGATAATATGTTTTGAAGGGCTTTGTATTTTCTATAGTTTCTGACAAGTAATTAAGTTTGGAAGGTATAGAAAGCTTTTTGACACCAAAGAATTTTTTTAGGCTACGGCTCTATTTCGGCATCTGCGGGATTTTTCTTAGGATTCTTAATCTCATCGCCACGACAGCCTTGGGTACACTTCCCCCATGGGGCCAGTACATCCCCCCTACGTCGGAGACCCAACCTAAAACAAATAGCTACACCCAATATAACGTCGCAAGACCATGATATTTTTATCCTGATTAATCCCCCCAAAATAGTTTTTGATAGAAGTTTCAGTCATTTATATGGCAAGCCCACCCCGCAGGTAGTAGCATGGCATAACAGGGGGAGAGCTGGCTTAGGTTAGAAGGGCGCTAGCCTATGTTTAGATGCGGGGAGGAAATCCTTGGCACCCCGCAGTGCATTTACAAACGCAACATCACTTCCTTCTCTCATCAACCTTTCCCTCAACAAAGCTCCATATAGCTCCTCGAAACGACAGCAACCCTTTTATTATTTTACAAAAAAGGTAAAAAAAATATCTCGAAGCTCAGAATGTCGGCGCCAGAGCCCAGAAATTTTGAACCAAAGGAGCCAGTCAGCCTTGCGCCTCCTAGGGACGACCCTATCGCGGTTGACTACTTAACGAGGTGTGATGGTAAGTGCAATAGAATAATTTGTGTATTGTGATAATTGAGTACAAATCAGAGCCTGGGGCGGGGATTTGTCAATATGGTATTGTTATGTTACGTTCCGCTCGTTAATGACCATCGTAGGAACTAACCCGGATCATCCCACCTACGTCGCTATCAAGGTTTGTTTTGCAGGAAAAACTTTCTATCGATTGAGAACTAATGAGGAAACAGGGAGTTGTCTTTGATGTGACTGGAAACAAGAGCTATGCCCCTGGGGGTGCTTATCACGGTTTGTTACCATCAGTGATCTTAGTGCTGCATCTGGGGCTGATCTCTTATCACTATTGTAGTATTCGCTGGTAAAGATGCCTCTCGTGCGTTGGCCAAATCCTCTGTTAAGCCCGAGGATGCTCTTCCTGAATGGTCCGACCTATCGGGCAAGGAAAAAGGGGTTTTGGAAGATTGGTATGAATAATCCAGAGCTTTTGGGATACTACTCTATATATTTTCTGACGTTTTTCTACTACCCAGGTTCACGTTTTTCTCAAAACGTTATAGCATCGTTGGGAAGGTTTCCGGTGCCTCTAATCTCTAAGTCTTTTTGCAAGGCCTCAGCAGGCGAAAGTGCTGGGTTTAGTGTGGGAGAGGGGTAGAATACCCTCGGTTTCATTTCAGATAGCGGAAACATATTATCTTCAAGGCAGTTGATCCGCTGAAACTGTGTAATGGGTACACTAGTCACCAAGAAAGCACTCTGGGTGATTGATTGTAATCAATTACATGTGAAGGATGAGCTGCAGCGCTACCATAGCATGAAGGCCCTTGTACGTGTCGATTAGAAGCCATACATGCATGTATCAAACTATACGCCTATGTCGCTTTTAATGGGGACTGACGCCCAAATTCCAAGAAATTTAGCTCTCATGAGGCTGTTTGTACGCTGTTTCCGTTATATTGAACATGTACCATACCTTCACCTTCACTCCAGGTCTGCGTCAAATATTCGGCCCGGCAGATCTGCAGACACATGCATTATGGCCCCGGATTCCTGCTGCAACACTTGATCAGGAGCGCCGTATCATGTGAACTGCGGATCGTATACAAGCATTTTCAGCTCATTTTAAACGAACTTTCTAGCTTCTTTGAGTAGCCGGTCTCCTTGTGGCCATCCACCCAAAGAATTTGGTAGCTCTAGACGAATGAATTCTCAATTATGCTTCAGTGTACAAGCAAAACTTCCGAAACACAACAAAAGATACGAGAACGACAGGAAATCGAAATCCCTTAGCAAGCCCCCCACCGGCTCTACGAACGTTCTTCAACCTCATTTGTCAAGTTTCTCTTCGGCTGCTACCGCAACCCGTCAGATCTTGCCGCGGCGCATCGCCGTTGGTGATGTGATTACTGATTTCCCCTACCCACTCGATCGTCATGCCATGCAAGCACACAGGATTTCGCTCGAGGGGGGGAGGGAGCGAGAGAAAATAGAGAGAGAGAAAGAAATCAAAAACAGGCATGATATGATCCTTAAACTTGGCTTAACGGGCACACTAGAGGAAGAGAAAAAAGTACGAGCATAAAATGAGCACACAAATAATGAAATGAGATGAAGGTGAAGGGGACCTCAACGGAGTGGCATCGATACTAGTTTGTGAAGACAAGAGGAACTAAACACCAGTTTTATGTGCTTCGCACTATCCATCTCTGGATAATCTACATAACATCCGAATCCTCAACCCTTCAATTGAGATCTTGTAAATAAACTCCACCCCGCTAAAAATGAGAACATCATGGTCTAGCCTTCGTTACAGTCGGGGCATTTCTCTCCCTCGACCCTTTTCTCGCGTTTGATGGCTGCAACACCCCAGCATTGATGGAAAGGATCGTTTCGAGCAAAGTGGCAGTAAGAGATCAGGCGGAGTTGGCTGTGATTACACTCTTCGTAGATAATTTTCTCGTAATTACACATAGTTGAGGACGAAAATTGGAAGAAATTCGAGTAGACGCGCGATGGTAAGAGTTTCGAATTATAGCGGACGAGCTTGAAGACCTCGTTGTTGGATTTGGAAACCCCTCAAGTTTCTTCAAGGGGCTGTTTGTTATCGTATATTTTCGTAAACCGGAACTAGAGATACTCGAGTGATGGAATTCGGTACTGAATGTCGAGAGGAGTTTCTGTATAGCTGTGCATAGAAAAGGGGAGGATACCAGTGAAGACAGAGAGAGTTTATAAAACAATTCTGGTAGGCCTTGCTTGCAGAGACCAACAGATCACGGAACAAAACGACCTAAGATATTGATAAATCGAGGGGGGCCTGAAAACTTACAAAAGAGACACATGAAACCAAAGGGGTGAGAAGGTAAGAGGAAAAAGAAAGGGCCTATTCCCAATTCTTGGAAACTTGGGCCATAGAAAAGAACCAGTGTTAGATGGATTGCAAAAGCTCTGCATCATATAATACTCGTCGTTATTGAGCAGCATATTTCTTTCCTAGCGTTTCGTCCATGGCATGAGTAGTGGCGTAGGAGCCCTTAGCGCTTGGCCAGTTTTGGCCAGTTTTGGCCAATTGTCCTACTCAAAGATATTGTGGGCTACCGGCCAACATGAAACTGACCCCGCCCTCACATCTACGGCATATTTGAGTATAAGGGGTTGGTACCGCGGCTGTCATAGTGGAGACCAAATAGAAGAAGGCTTCTAGTAACAAGGTTTTAGTCGGCCATTCATAAGGGCCAATGTTTCCCAACTAAATTCCGAAAAAGAGAAGTTACGTCTATTATAATAGAAGAAAAGAAAGAAAGAAAGATTAATTTTTATGTCTTGGGTCGTACGCTCTAAGTTGATGCCCGTTTTCGTCTGGCAACCAGCCTTTAAAATAGTTGATATCCTACGTTCATACCTTCAGCTCGACGAGCCCTTAGCTGCAGACATGTCCTAAGGCCCAACCTTGGGTTGGGGTGTCAACTCTAGCTACAGCGGTAGCTGGGCCGATTATAACGCCCTAAGAGGTGGATCAGAGCGCACCAACGCAGCAGGATTCGTAGAAAAAGAACAGGTGAATATGAAATATGTGGGTTTAGGTATACAACCCACCACTTTCTGAAACCATTAATGGGGGGGTTTTATGGCGGTGAGAAAAGTTCTTCGCGAATTTAGTTGCCATAGTGTTCCGCAATAATCGAGCGGTTTCCAGACCACGTGTTGGCCTGGGTCTGAGTATTTCGTAGGATTTCTGTGTAGTATTAGAACTGGGCGAGTTCTCAAGTTCAGCTGCAGTTTGTTTCGTCGCAACCATCATCATCCTATCCAAATCAGGACCTTTCCCGTCTGAAACCCGAGCCCATGAGAGAAAAGAGGTTTAGGAATTTCTTCTTCTTAGGCATATTTCCAATTGCTCATATGTATAGTTTTCTCATTATGTCCGAAACGATTTAGTACAGCTAGTATTGGACAACTTTCGTGGGGATCTGCACCCAGTTTGAACGTAGGTATAAACTCGGCTTTAGTCTCGGGGGGCGCTGGACTAACTACATGTATACGGTAATTGCCGTCATACTTACAACCAAGAACAAGTTGCCTAACGATCGATAATGTCAGATTCGAGGTGCCGATTTACTTAGAGATCTGTATGAGAATCCGATAAGCAGGGCCAATATCGACATCACAATATAGTTTATCACAAACGACAGAAAAAAATTCTATGTTATTTCCAAGCGGGAATCTTACTGGCAAGGCAAGTTTAAAAGCATGGGCGAGGATGGCAGCCAGACTTACTAAGCAATTTTAATTGATGGAAGTACCGTATTAACTCGAGAGAGTGGACTTAACGCTAAGACGTTGGAATTGCCTATAGAGGTAAGGCTCTAACAAATTTCTGCTCAGCTCTGACCCCCTTAGCTGGTGCCTTACTTGTCAAGGCAATTCCAACGTCTTAGCGTCAAGTCCACTCTCTCGAGTTTATACGGTATGCTGGTGCCAATGATTTTGGTAGATTGAAGACGACCAAATATCATCTGTGCTTACTACTCTAAAAGCTTGCTTTTCTCTGCCCCTCACTATTTCCTTATAATTATCTCTTGGATTTAGAGTGCAGAAGACTGCACATATATGTGTTGATGATTTTGCAATCAAATATATTAATGCCTAGCCGGACAAACGAATTCACAATGATCCTTTCTAGAGCCGGCACAGTCTCACTAGGAAGATAAAAGAACCTCATAGAATCTGCTACACCCCACCTTTCCTTTGGTGAGTTGCAGGGAATTTCTAATTCTGTTTCTACTGGTGTTGAGATCGGTTGGACTAAAGGAGATCGATTGCGCCCTAGACGCGCCTAACGTTCATACAGGATGATCAAAGAAACACGATAGATTATGTTCAAGCAAGCTGGTCTGGGCATCCCCAGCAGCAAATCGCATAAGATCTTTAGTATTATCAGGAAATATCAAAAGAGCCCACGGAACATACAGCCCACTCCATGCTATATCCAACGTTTGTGGGCGGAATCCCATCCCCGGTCTTCATTAAAGATACAAAAGAACCAGACTTGGGATAAACTTAAAATAGGAAACCAAGAGTAGTAAAAGTGAATAAAACAGTACATCATTCAGCATACTTTTCCCTCAGCCATATCGGTAAAATGCTACGTTACCGAAGTCTGCCGTCGTAATGTGTGCTGAAGGGTTGTAATCTTGGGAGGTTTCTGTAATGGTGCTCTGCTCCGGCCACTCACTGGCTAATTCATGTCCCAGGGATTGTACTCCTCCCCTAGAAATAGGTAGTGCTGAAGGCGCTAATAGATAATCTAGCTTCTGTTGGAGTCGCTTCGACTCCTCCCGAAATCTATCCCTTAGAGTTTCGACCTCTTGCCACCGAACAATCATTGATGAAAGGACAAATGTAATGGCTTTGATTGCGTCAATAGCAGACTCAATATTGGACTCGTCTATAACAGCATCTTCATTGTGCCACACAGCATGGAGAAAATTGTTACCAATAAAGTAGGTCCGGAGAGCGTCATGATATGTATAAACAAATCGAGCGTTGGAATCTTGAAGTATACTTCGAAATCTCAGGGCATAATTGACACAATTGTTGAATATCTGGGCCATTGCTTTGTCGCTGGGACGTGGGATTTTCGGACAGGGTGCAGCGGCATATACATTAAGATAATACCACTCAAGGTAAAGCCAATCTTTAGTTGATTGGCTAATTGATTCAGGCATTGTATCCAACCACTCCTTGAGCATTTCTGTTCTTTTTTGATAGTAAGGTTTGGGGTTCTCCATAGGAACATTTCCAGAAAGGTGTAGGTGTTGATACCACTCCGATTGAAGTTTTCGAAGTTCGAAGAGTTTAATAGCGGCGATCATTGGTGTTAAGGTTCCTCTGACTGCAATTCTCTTCACAACATCTGGATTTGCTGCTTTGGGCAATTCAACCATCACAGAATCGTCCGAAAAGGTGAATGGTCGTTGGAGAACCATGCTTATCGATCTATACGAGCTTAGGACTTAGACCTCGGATGCGACATGTACAAAGTTTGCCAGCTTACCTATCCAGGGTATAAACACAATAGAATGTCCTTCTTCGTAAGTCAATGTCAGACTTCTTCTTCAAATTCTTTGATGGTTCTTGGTGAAGTCCAATATCAACCATTATCCGCGAGGCAATTCCTATCAAGTACCAACTATTGAAGTGCGCTGGCTCCAGCATTGAGTATTGAACTAAAAGTAGAGTAGCTTGAACTCCTGTGACACCACTAGGTGAAATGACAGAGTCCGCATGCTCCAGAGCGGATTTCACAAAGCAAGCAGCATTATGTGCTGCCAGTGAATCTCTACTTTTCGATAAGGACATTGTGCCTATAGCGAGAACCATGTATACTGTATAAATTTCGAAAGGAGAAGAAGCCGCTTCATCGCGATAGACTGAATCTACGGCTCCAAAGAAGCTTGACTCATTGAGACAAGGAAGTGTCGTAAATATCTTGTCAAAATAATGTTGTATCAGCTGGGTTGCGGTATGGCGTGGGGGCAGTCGGGCCTTGGGTTTGGACTCGAGTACTTTGGACGCGGTTGAAGCTTTCAACATGAGTTTTGCAAAGGTCATATCTCTAGTGAAACCATAGAAGTCTCGGGTTGTAGCATTGATAGCCCTGATGCGGTTAATGTCATGGTGAGCCATTTCCCACGCTTGTGCTGTAGTGGAGATAGATAACATACATGTAACCCAAGTCAGCTACTAATTCCTCAATTTCATTCTCCTCATCCCGTCTCTTTATCTTATTCACTGGCGAGCAGGCTGTTTTAGGCCGATCTCCAGAAGGGTTTAGCTAAATCTCTTTTGGAACGGGTGGAGGCTACATTCGTAAATACCTTCGCAACAACCATTAGGAGTTTGGGGCTCAAGCTGTGGTTCCAACATTGAAATTGAAGCTCTTCGACTATTTAAAGTCCCGAGCTTCTTCTCGAGTTTTTCTACCCTTGATTCCAGGGAAGCTATATAACTATCATATTTGTCAGGCTGTTTAAGGCTTAAATTCAACGATAGACAGGTAGTTACCTGCGCTCTTTCCCCCTCGCGAATTGGTCTCCCCCACCAGTGCACTCGTGGACTTTCCCCGACTTTTCACAAGCAGTGCAAGCGGGTAATTTTCCATCACACTAGTCCCCAGATTTAGTACTGCTCCAAACCCACGCTGGAGGATGTTAACATGTCAAACCTTCACTTTTGCACTCCTGCATCTAGAACACGCGCTTACGGGCCTGCTGACACGCAACAGTGGGGCATTTAAAGAATCCATTCGGGAGGGCCTGTTGACGATTCCTATGTAAAGGTATCAAGCTCAAGCCGGAGTTGTTCGTTCAGGAGAGTGTTCCCCGCACTTTCTTTGGGAATGGCTGTCAAATCAAGAAATAAGCTTAACAAATTCATCAGCAGGGGTGAGGTGATATAACGGCTACGCACAGATCAGTATACCGTGTCAAGCTGTGATCAGGCAATTAGGAAGCTCTGAAGACCTCCCAACTTCTGATTCTTTTTTTGGATCGCTGATATCGACAGAGTCTTCAGCTCAATCTATACATGTACATACTACTACATATGCATCATGAACCTCTGAAGAGTTGTAACTTCTGCCGTTGGTGATTTGAGGTTGGAAACGGCATTTGCCATGCAACCACTTCCACCAATAATCAGCAGAACAAATGGGTTCAAGCCAAGGACCGAAGCCCAATTCTTGAAGCTAGAAGTAGTGGCTCGACATTAAATCTAGACAGATACACTTGAACGTTGAGCCCTACCAACCACACGCACACGCATACACGCACCCAATATATACTTCAATCTATACTGACTACAAGTACAAGTTGAAATTTTGCCAGGAAGCTTGAGGCTGTAATGATACGTAGAGTATGACTGCCAGTATGCACGAAATACTGCTTAAATGTGCCTGAGTTTTTTGGGATGAAGCAAGGACCATGAGGCGTCGGTTAAAAGAACCCGGCGGCCACGGGCTGCATCCCGACGATAAACTCCGAAGTCATACCTACCAACACGAAACAAAGAACGGTTCGTGCAAGGGAACACGGGAGGAAACCATTCAGCCATCTGACAGGAAAGTTCTTTGGACCTTCTTCCAGCTTCTATCGAGGACGCAGACGACAATACAAAGCACCACCATCGGCCCCTACCTTCCCCACCTATTCGACTTTTGGGAATTGGCTCTGGAGGGGCACATTTACCAACGCAAAACCAAACTACCATCTGAGCAAGAAAAGGTGTCGGAAGATACCTTGGTAACAGCGGGCGAAAAAGGACTAAGCAAGCCCTTGTAACTCCACCAATAAAAATAAAAAAAGGTCAGTAAGAAAAGCAAACCATTCGTTCTTTGCCCGAAGATTTCTGTGTATCATCATTGCAGCACCCACGAAAAGACATTTCTGGGTTGCACGCTGAATTATCCGGAATATCCCTCTCCACCTGGTTCCGTTCTCCCTCCCTTCCTTCAGGCCGAGCCCCATGCGTTGTGGGTGTTACCCCAAAATAGCCACCTGCAAAGGACGCGGGGAATATAAGCAAGAAGAGGCTGACAGACAGCGAAACAGCCGCAGGGACGAAGAAGCTATCATAAATACACCAGGGTAGTTCTTCCGGTACTTTTTTCGGCGCATGTCCACTAGCCACTACAATTTATCGGCTGCTGAATTTGGCCGTTTTCCACTTTCGCGCCAGAAAGATCACCCCCATCACAACGATCACTATCGCGAAATCCAATCTCCATGAGTCCTCGATGGAAGCAAAGGAAATTAACAGGACACGAAAATCCCCAGGGGCGCGCGAGAGGGGGCATCGAAAGAGTTCTGCTGAAGCTCGGCAGGGGACAGGCGCAGACGGAAACGTCGGTGATAGCAGTCGGGGAGAAGACTCTAATACCCCGAAACTATATCATACTTTAACGGCTTGTACACGATGCAGAAGTGTAAGAAGCCTATCGTCCATTTTGGGACCCAAGTTCTTACTCGTTGTCGGCAGCGGAAAACCCGTTGTGATGCAGGGCTACCGAAGTGTGGGCCTTGCGAACGAAGTGGAGCGCATTGTGAGTTCTTCGATTCGACAAAACAAAAGACCATACCTAGAAGTTATGTTGTTCATCTGCAAGCCAAAGTTCGGGCGTTGGAGGAGGAGCTAAAGATGAGGGAAGCCTTAACACTTGAAGCCGAAACCCCCAATAGCGAAGAGCTGGTGAGGGCAGTTGGCCTAGTAAATTTTGCAGACTACGAGCATTATAAAGAACCGCGATATGTTGGGACCTCGAATGGTTTCACGGTAACTCGACTAGTACTGGAATCAGCAAGAAGAAATCTGGGAGCCCAAACGTTCAAGGATTTGACCACACAACATCGGAATACATTTAGACATGCGCTGCGATCCAGCCCAGACCCTGACAGTCATTATCCGGCACTTAGTTCTGCACCAGCCACCAAACTTCCCAGTCGTGAAATTACCGACAAGCTCGTTGACCGGTTCTGTCAGAAAGGTCCGTTCAAGATCTTCTCTAACCATCTACGGTACTGATTAATAGTTTTGCAGCACTTTACCAGCTCCCTGTTCTGCATGAGCCAACTTTCATCAACGATGTAGAAGAAGTATACGCCGGCTCTACGGATCCTTATAAAAAATTTCAGTTAAAAATGGTTTTGGCGATCAGCATGCAGAGACTCTCAAGACAGTATGCTGGTCTTGCCGACAGTTATTTCTTGGCTGGATTGGAACATCTTGAGCAGGTCTTGGAATCAATGGATCACAGGACACTTCAGTGCCTCCTTGTTATGGCACAATATGCACTTGTAACGCCTACTCGTATGGCAGTAAGTGACTGCGTTTGCTAGCCGTAAGCATCCAGAACCTGATCTCCAAAATTAGGTATATCATATAGTCGGTATTGCCGTTCGTCTTTGTATGCAGCTGGGCTATCATCAAGAACGGACAATAATGCTGAGCGAGACCCCTCTCGACGAAATTACTAAGGATATGCGGAGGAGGTTCTTTTGGAGTTTGGCATCTATGGAGTACGTAACGGGCTATCTCAGTTGTTTTAGTGGTGGCAATGGAACCCCAGAGATCATTGATCGAGTTCATCTTGCTGATATTAGAGCAGGTATGGCCTTTCGCATGTTCTGGGCCGGCCATCATCTTTCGCCACGGCAGACTCGTTCGTTGATGTTAAATTCTATGCGGCTGTTGACGATGCTTTGATTACGGCTGATGAAATATTGCCTGGGCCTATTTCCCCAAAAAAACTGATATCTATGCATTTTTTCCGAATGAGAAGATTGCAAGCCGAAATCCGACAGACGCTGTACCAGAATCCAAGAGATAGTCCAAAGAGCGACCAGGATCCTTGGTTCCAGCAAATGAGTAAAAAGCTCGACCATTGGAGAAAGACCTGCCCTCAAAGCGACCAAGGGAGTGGTATGAGTTATGATTGGTGAGTGCAGCCGAAGGAAGTCGTTTTTCTTGCCAGCACTAACAAATTCTTTAGGTTCGACCATAGGCAAGCTGTCCAGTTCTGAGAGACCCCCCGCATTGTGCTTATTAGGAGCGATTTAGGTACCACCTTATGCGCATCTTCCTTTTCCATCCGACACCTCAGTTACCGCAACCATCCCTTGACGCTACCATACGCTGTTATGATTCTTCGGTCAAAGGAATATATCTCCAAAAAAAAATGTACGACGAAAAGACCATTGAATTTACCTGGGTCTATTTGCATCAGATCTATACTGCTACCCTTACCCTTATCTGGACGTTATATAATGAAGGGATTCGAGAAACGCACCACAAAGAAGAGGCTGAGTCTAACTTCGAGATCAGCCTGTCATTGTTGACAGTCCTGGCAGAACGCTGGCCTGGAACCGAGGCTGCAGCAGACTTGTTTGCAAGGCTAGCTCAGGCAGCCTTACAAAATTACGCCACAGACCAAGAAAAATCACCCAGATCCACACACTCATCGATACCCCCACACTCAGCTGCAACGTCGCCAAGTCCTCAAAAGGAATCATCTTTGCATTCTCATTCTCATTCTCATTCCTCGCCATATCGCGATTCTCCCAGGGCCCAATCCGCAGAGGAAACAACACCTAGCCCTGGCACATCCGGAACAGCAGCCTCTTGGACAACAGGTTTCCCAGGTGCCGAGATCGAGGGTCCGGTGCAGATGGGTCCGAGTGAAAACCTGCTGGGGTCCGAGGTGTCTCAGACTCTGCAAGACTTAATGTTCAATCCTAATGCCATGTATGGATTACTCCCCGACAGAGCAAGTGCTGAAGTACGCCACGGTATCCCTGCATTTATGGCAGCTTGGGACCCTGCAAACACTTTCGCCCAAAATTCGATGGCAAGCCCAGGCACGAATACTTTAGTGACAGCTCCGGCGCCACGATCAATGGGAAGCCCGCAAGGGCCTAGTATGCTCAATTCACAGCAACAGCAAAGCGAATTAATGAGTATCCTTGAAAACGAGGCTATAGGGACGTTCGACAGTTCCCGGCCGTGGATCCCAGACTATGATAACCACCTGCACTTTTATTGATCAAGTACTCAGCGATCCTAGGTTATAGTGCAAGTAGGGTGCGTTTTTGGCTTCTGCTCGCAAAGTTGCCCTCTCCTCATTCAACGATAAAGTGGCCGAATTAGCTGGATGACGGTGGATGACGGAAGAACTGTATCGTACCTTAATTTCCTTTTTTGGGAGTATGAACAGTGCTGAGTGTATCAATTATCTTATACCTGCACCATACTTAGCATAAGTCAAGTAATTTCTGGCCCGCGCGGATAAAAATCTCATACCTTTCCATTTTTCACTCCCAGTCCAGTGGCCCAAGGATATCAACTGAGGAAGAGACACTCATGACAAAAGACAAATATGTGTGAAAGAATTTCTTTTTTGCCATTTCCCAACCACAACCTACCAAGTGGTGCAGCCCATTCCTGAGCTTTATATAAGTTTAGACTCGTCTCGCCCCAGCTTAGCATAACTGACCCCCCCAGTATGATGAACTGAGGGGTGGTTTCACAATTCAACCCAGGATATGAGCCGCAACTGCGGATCTGCTGTTGGGGTTCGGGAAACCCACAACATGCAGATTGTAAAAACGCCAACCCTCAACCCAAAGATTAGAGGAGAATTCCTTTCTTGGTGTGAACTCAAGCCGCTTTCCCGCGCGGGGTCCGCACATACAGCAAAATCTAGGCGTTCGGATATAGATTCTCCGGTGGTAATAGCACTTTGGGTAGGTACGTTATTATCGGCGATGCCGAAACCTTCGGCGTCGCCGAAGCGGGGATTTGCTATTTATTTTTCTCTCTTCCAATAGTTTGACTCCTTGACTGCTAGGTGCAGTACACGTTGGTAGGGTTCAGCCATCCGTACCTTACAGGTACTTACGTCTCACGATACAACTAGCAGTTATATTCGGTCTGAAGCACTAGTATGCATGATACCATGCTAAAGATCTGAAACTTTTGAATGTGTTGCAGTGATTGAAATTCGCATACTGCTAACCCCTAAACCCTCGATCGACGCGCTTGTAGATGTCGAATATATAGTTACCAGCTTTTAACTTGCTGGATCGATATCCCTTACATAGGTGTGTGAATTACCATATTTATTAGTACTTCAACTATAGCAACCATGTTTCGGTTTATTCTGAGGCGTGCTAAACGTCGCGTCAGATCTTTTACCGTTGCGATACCGAATGGCCACATAGGCAACCTCCTAATCTTGGTTCCTTTAACTTACCTTTATGAGCGGAGATTAGTATATTACTCTTTTTGGGGGGGCATGATGCAGCCTAATGCTGCAGGATGGCATGCCTAGGTTCTTGTGCTAATCGAACGAAACGAAATCTCTCAGACAGAGCCATCCGGGCCCCCTTAGTGAGTTATATGATTCTCGGTGACGGGTCAAAGGATTCGCTCGTTAATGATAGTAGTGCGATTATTAGAAGTAGCTGCAGTTGGTTGAAATTTTTTGACACTCAGATACATAGAAAACAGCTATATAATTTAGCTCCGCTCAGCTCCATAAAAAGCATTTTAGTAGATTTATGGATCATGGGAGCATGAAACTACATGTAGTCCCCAATCCGAAAGAAATGCACATAAGCTCCCTCATTTCTTGCCTCTTCCTTCGGCATGACCTAGCTAAGAACCAACCCAGCTACCTGATTCGGACCTCGAGCCTTGCGTTTGCAACTTATTCAGCCTGTAATCAAGTGTTCCAAAATTAACAACAGTTTGACACGAGATATTTTTTTGGCACCTAAGCTTATGAGGGAGTGGGATTAGTAGCGGAGAGTTAACTTGAACCTCTCAGAATCCATCAATCCCAAATTACACTTTGGTTCCAAAAACATGATGGGCATTTAGCTTATAACGCCAGTAGAAGTTGCTTTAGTTCCCTTTAGGCACTCGGGAAGATCCCTTGCTATGTCCCGCGTTTCACACACTTTTAGACAGGAAACTACTTGAGGGAGGGTGTCGAATTTGGAGGTAGCCAGTCCATAAAAGGTAGTGCAGAGCCTTTACAGGTGACTTCACTACTGTCACGGTGTGATGCTAACTGTTTGCCATTCTTTCTGAAAGCGAACGGAGGGATAACACGAGACCGCGCTACGATCATTTTGTTTCCTGTAGGGCACTAATAAGCCCACAAGATAGCTGACATAATTGAGTGCTCAGCCTGCAGCTAGTAAACTACAGTCTTATGGTAAACCTATCTACTAGCAGTAGCTAGAAAGAAAAAAACTAAAGGCATACTGGGTCATTCCTCTGTCATGGTCTCATTTTCGTTGTGCTTCACTGGCTGGGCCTTTGCGGCTTGGGGTTCCGAACTGAGGACTATAATCTAAGAATTAGGCCTTAAAAGGCGCTCTAATTTGGGTTGCGCTACGATCAGTTTATGTAGATTGTATGGTTTCAATCCTCGCCCACTCAACAGGCACTTGCACAAGAATAGTATCAGAAATGGCATAACCTCGAGCCCCAGCAACCAGATATCTGTTTCGCAATAGCAAACCGTGCTTATTACCTCCTAAATTAGCAATGGCAGTATAGGTCTTGATCCAGTTTGATATTTGACTCATACTGATGAGATGTAATAACTAAACGCTCAAGTACATGATCATTCCCTTTTAAAACCTTTAATAACATAAATCCCCGGATGAATTCGCGCTGTAAGCAAACAAATGACCTGTGCGCAATCAAATCGTTAATGAAAGTAAACATAACGGAAATTACAATATCAAAGGAAATGTGTAGCAAGGTACACCAACGAAATATATAATCCTAGACGCCCGGCTAATAAATTAACCTCGTTTCCTTGCCATATCCTGATTCCTGAACGTGAAGCGCTCATAGTGTCATCTAAAAAAAACCCCTTGGATCACTAATATACTTAGCGCTCTACCATCCAAGTTAACCGGACACCTGCTTTTCTAGTGCAGGAACTAGCAAAACCAAGCGAGTTGTCAGCAAACATGCTGTATAATCTACAGAATCAGAAAGAGAACGAAGGAATTTAAAACTTACTAGCAAACCCATACTTAAAGGTCTTCCCCTCAGGATCATGTTTATCTACCTCAACTCTGATTGCCACATTCAGTGCCCCCGGAATCGTTTCCACATCTTTCTCCGCGCTTGCAGCGAGGTGAGTTGCTCCTGCACCCATTTCACCTTCTCCGATTGCGTTTGTGTTTTTTCTCTTAGGGTTTTCGCCAACAGCAGTCCTTTTGTGGTTGGTAGATATAGAGAGATTGCTAGTGGAAGTAGTGATTCCATCAGAGGTACCCTGGGCTTGGTTGATAGGCGATTCTGTGATTACTGAGTAATTCCGTGAAGGCATGGTATTCATATTTCTCCTACGAGGTTTGCCATGAACATCTTTATCAAAGAAATCAAGGAGCTGCTCATCAGTTGAGGCATCAAGATGGTGAATTTTGTTCTACTTGCAACTCATCATATCAGTAAACCCCCATTGTCCCTTCTCCAATTTTTAGATGACATACCCTTCTAGCCAACAAATTACTCACAGCCTCTGGCGGTGGTTTATTCGTAATTGCACTCGAAATCACATTCACCATATACCGATGATCTCTCTCGATCGGCACTCCCAAACTGGTTTTTGTATAAAACCTCCCAATCGCCGCCAAATGTACATCCCCACTCAGCATTGTTACCCTCACTTGCTTCTCCAATGAAAACTGCTGCAGACGAAGCAAGAAGAGATTGCGCTCATGTTTATGTGGGCGAGCACAGTAATGGTCATCAAGATCATCTAGAATATCAACTTCTCCATCGAATTTGTTGAACAAACTTCCGGCCGCGCCAAAGCGTTTGTTCAAAAACCGAATAAAGCCAAGAAAGGGGCTTTGGAGGATGTTTTCAAGCCAGACAAGACGTGGATAGGCAATGGGTACGCCAAGAAGGATTATCATATGTCGAATCTCACCTCCTGCATCAACTTCTCGACTCATGCGGTCGAAGAGAAGGTCGTATGTTTCTGGCATGTTAATCATATGCCTTGTTCTCTCACTCCTTGCATCAACGCCTAGAAAGGCGACTCGTTTCCCAAGTCTTGCGTATATTGACCTCGAAGTTTCTTCAATATATCTTCCAGGAGTTCTCCCGATAATCCAACATGGGTCCTCCTGTGCTTCTCCTTGTGGTGGTGTATGGTGCTGAAATAGCATATAATACTTCCGCGCAATCCTCCCGATGCCTTTAAACACAGGACAGCTCATAAAACCGTCCGTATAGCTCCCATATCCATCAATAATATCATGATCGTCCCAGATACTCACACTCGGTATTTGCGAGTTCGCGTGTGAGAAAGGAGCAGTGCCATACCAGCCTACATAGTTGTTGTAATACCATTCATCGACATCAGCATCAAGTTTCGCGGTCCATTCATAATCGCGCTTTTTTGATGGGTTACCGATGCCAGCCCAGGGCTTGAGGGGACCTGTAACACGGATACCGTCATTGTATATTTGATCACCACCACCAATGGCAACGTGGAATGGGTGCTCAGAGTGGACACGAAGAACGTCGTTCCAGAGAGCAGGGCCGGAGAATTCGAATTCATCACTGCCAACAGAGAATCCTGTAGATTGATCAATCTATATAATTCCACAATATTCCAAGCTTTGATGCCAACTCACCATTGCAGGAGTGAAACTGGATTGCGCGTCAGTCGCTGGTCGAGGAAGAAATGATAGCCATTTCATCAATTTCACAACTCATCACTCACCATAATTCTCATACTATCCTCCTTTCCCGGCACCCAAAAAGCCCTCAACAACTCCCCCACAGCACCAAAACCAATTCTATACTGAACCCTCCGTTCCTCCGCTCCCAGCTCCACCTCAATTCCAAATCTCCAAAAGCATATCCCCCGTTCTTCCAGCAATTTTGATCTGACAACTCTATCAAGTCCTCTCCCATCTTGCTCGTCAGCCACACTTCCTATCCATAAGCTTAGCCTTGGATCGTGCTCTAACTCCGTTACAATGAGAATACTACCGCGCCACAAGGGGCGAGCGGTATTAGCAACATAGTTGGTGCCATGATAGCGAATTAGAGGACCACACTTCAAGATGGGTTTAAGTATGTTTGGAGTTTCCGGGGCTGAGGTGAAGAATGTGTTGTCGAGATGCTTAGGAGGAATTACAGATGGTCCTTCGGGAGCACTGGATTTAGTCGCCATTACCGTTTTTAGGTGTGTAGCCTCCGAGTGAATTTAGCAGATGGCTCGCGCAGAGTAGATAGACATAGAATCAACAAACTGAGCTCTAATGAAGGAGGATATGGAGCTCTGAGTAGAAGAGTTCTTACGGGCAAAGAATCTGGGAGGTTGGTCTGATATGAACATTTCAGCTCTGCCCAAGGCAAGATGGTGCCCACGGTTGGATGTCTGGAATCTGGGAGCTCTACTCGTATGCATGCAGGTGCAGCCGCCGCTCCCAAGACTTTAGCTGAGCCTACCAACATGAAAGCAACTGAAACTGATTACTCTATCGCAGGCGTCTCTGTCTCAAATCTTGATACCCAAGCAACATGCCGATCACCAGGGTATCCGCCATCCCTGGGCATCGACATGATGACTTCCTTCCGGCTGCCTTGGCATCCTAATCACATGTACCTGGGCTCGAGCCCGAGCTCGCCTTTGTTCGCTTCCAGCAAACACGCATGATATCAGCGTTGTATGACCATAGTTATTTCTGACCACTCCACAGACTAATCTTTGTTTCTTTTTATGAACCCATCATGAAACTTAGATTCCACAAATCCAAACAATTTACCACTCTTTCGAACACCATCGCTAACATCCAGATCGGATCTATCCCTATCCTCGTACCTCCAACCGTCCAAAAATTCCAAACTGCCTACTTTAACCACTCACTCCCCTGTCTTTTCCCCCCATCCCACTTCTCCTACTTCCCTGCCATCTCCAAATGGTTTACGCCACATGAGTCTCTCCCGAATGCACAGACAATCAATCCAGCAACCTTCCATTCAGCTATTGGAGGGCGTGTATATCTACCAGTATCCCTCGAGTCGACATCCGCAGACAAAAATACCTTTGCACAGGTTTCGTTGCCATTCACCATGTTCCTGAATTATCTCAACCTCAACGAAATCCCGCCCGAGACCCCATCACTGTACCTTGCGCAAGAACCACTGCTGCAGTCGTTTCCTGAATTGTCCGACTACTTGCCCGTGCCCGAATATGTGATGAAAGTTGGAAAAGGTGATATCTACGCCACGAATATCTGGATGGGTCGTGAGGGAGAGACAAATACCCCGCTGCACAAAGACCCAAATCCAAATCTATTTGTCCAATTAGCAGGGAGGAAACGGGTACGCCTTTTTTCTCCCACTTCTGGAAGGGAATTGATGGAATATACCGGGAGTAATGCAGAAAGGCGATTCCGGACGGGAGATGAAATGATGGTAGGGAAACAGAAGGAGTATTTGGATATGGCGGTTTGGAGTGAGAATGTGGAGGGTGGTGGTGGTGGTGGTGTTGAGGGGTTTGAAGTTGAGGTTCATGCAGGAGACGGGTTATTTATTCCGAAAAGATGGTGGCATGCTGTAAAAGGTGTTGGTGAAGGCGGTGTCAGTGCTTCGGTAAGTCCTTTCGACTCTACGCTAGTCGTAAGTCATAAACTAACATACCCAACAGGTAAACTGGTGGTTCCGATGATTTCCCGCAGCTAGAATCTGCAAACGCAGTTGATGATACACCATCTCTCAAGGAATTGAAAAGGCACCTAGCATTAAAGCACCAGAAAGCCCTGTCTCGTCGCCTAATCACTAGATGGGGAGCCTGAAATACATTATCTTTGCCATCCACGAGATACTTCAGTGGTCTCACTCATCGGGGTATAGCAACCAGAAATAGAAAGAGTTCTACATCTTCCTGACCCTGCCTAGGTGCATACACACCATCGCCTCTAGAGTAGAGTTTTTTCGCGAGTTTTTTCCATTACCCTTCACCATCAACTATTCGGCGTATAATATTAGCACATAATAACTTCTCTCAATGTGGATCTTGAGATCGAACCCACATGCATCTCCTTTCAATAAATCCCTTGGGTACGCCACAGTTGACCTATTCGAGTAAATTGAAGCTAAGGCCCTTGGAGAAGTCCTTACCTTTGTAAATACTCCATTTCTGATACGGATGAGTGCTGTGGGGAAGAAGCGCATGACTGACTTTCTTAATCTTACGCGCTAACTAACCACCGCCTTATTCTTAGGGAGTTCAACCCTATGTCTCATATTGCAAAACTCTGGAAGACTCGATCAAGTGGTCATTGAGATTTCCTCTTAGATAAGTTTTAATCATGGCTACAAAGCGGTAGCTATAAATTTAGTAATATTATTGGCATAAAAAATGGCGTGGATATATATTGGCTATCATGCCTAAGGGCCTTCATAAGAGAATAGAAGGCTGCCTTAAGAGTATTGAGAGCGCAAAATCGTTCTGTTACAATAATGTAACCCAGAATTAGGTTACACAGTGTCCTAGTTTTTTAATAGTAAATAGATGATATGGAGAGCTGAGGATATATACCGAAAGAGAGCTAGAAAATCTACGGCTTAAAAAATTAAACCAAAAAATTTGCGTACCTCGTTTTCCGCAACTAAATATCTAAACTTGCACGCATCTAGAAGCTTTAAAGGGCCGCGCTACGAGTTGCTAACGGAAAGTCAGTTGCTACCGATCACTTCCTGAATTAATACTGCAGCTTTAGTAGACCTGTGACAATAAGGTCGGTAGTTTAGCTGGTTGAATTCTTATTACTATACGAACACACTTGTTATCGCCATGGCTATATTTTGCCTTACAGAAGAACATCCATTCACTATGAATATAACCAACCCAGAATATATATAATTCCTAGAGCTCCAAACTTTTCGAAAACCGTTCGGCGTGGTATAAAAGGGGAAAGAACAAAGAAATCTTAACAGCCTATAAACTCACGCATGGCGGGAGAGCTCCATATACCTAGGTATCAATCTATACCACAACTTTAAATGGTACACTACCCTGTAACTCAGGAGGAAGGCCATTTAATAGGCTTCCATTCCTGACTCATCCACCTCACTCTTATTTTCCCACCACGTCAGAGATATTCCACCAAGAATATCCCTAAACCACTCCAAGGGCGGTTCAACCTTATTGCAGTAAACCTATATAGATGGAATTTTTGAGGTGCGCAATTTAGAGGCGGTCTGTTTTCCTAAAAGGCCATGCCAGTGACACGATACTAGTAGGGCTCTATAATACATCCTCGTCATGTAACATCACGCCTGCGGCTGGTTACACACAGCACAAGGCAGACTGGCGGCCATACACCCATAGCAAATAATAGCCTGCTATGTCAATCACCAGTTCTTATAGAAAAAAAGTGTCAAAAATGGTTGATGTAGGCGTACGGATACAACCATCCTTCAAGTTTATTTTATTTACAGTACGTACATACTTGCGTGTTTATCTCCAGGCATGTTTTTTTTTTTTGCAGGGGAATGTATTAAGTGCGTTGAAAATATACCAGAGTAAGAAAGTGCGGTTACAAGCTGTATGGAGTGAGTGTAGGAATATCGACACTCGAAGGGAAACGTGATAATATAATAGGTGTAGTAAAAGGTGATAGTAGCAAAACGTGAAGAAAGAAGTAACGGCAGGGCAAATGCAGGCATAAACAGGCCGGACAGTTGGCCCAAAAAACATAAAAAAATACAACTCAACCGATCGTCCAAGAGCGTAATTCAGGAAAGAGGAAGGAAAAAACTCCAGAGCAGGAAAACCAAAAGCCAATAAAAACCCAAGAACCCACTTTCGTGCAGAGTAAAGTAAATCAATCAATCAATCAATAGATAGATATATAAAATGGTTCTGCCCAGCTCAGAACCCCGCTTAACCCCCCCCCCCCCCCCGAGCCCGAGCCCCCCAAGCTCCCAAGCCACAAGGCAGACAGATCTATCAGGCAGATATGAAGCGGTACCAGTGGCCCTATTTCCTTTCAAGCTTCCCTGCCTAATACCTTTTCCCAACCCAGGCCAGCTCGATAATGGCAATGTTTTGTTGATCGATGATCGTCCCATCCCAACATTCAACCCCCAATGCCCCATTTTTCTCTATAATAATCCGTGTGAAAGCCCACCCAACCCGACACACAAGAAAAAAGACGAGAGCAAGAAAGGAGCGCACACGGATCAAGAAACTAAAAAAACGAAAAGAAAAAATTGGAAAACGCATCCCATGAACTAACTATCAAAGCAGATGATGAAAACCCCCGATACAGGAAAGCCAGAAGAAAAAAAAGACGGAGAATCGAGAAGAGTTAACCTTCAACCCCCCTCTATCTCCTAACAAAAACTCGCTTTTTCCCCTTCAAATATTTCTTTTACCGGTTAGGTAAATGTTTTTTCGTCGAGAAATCAGCGAAGAGGTTATGACAGATGCACCAATGAACTTAGTCATTGCCTTTACTCCACCCACGAATCGTCTAAATGTGTCACCGCCCGTACAAACTACCATGTATTGATATTCCGCCATGGTGTGCATGATGTGACATATTCATGCCGCCACTGACACTAACACTACCAGCGCTAGGTGAATTCATGTCAGGATTCTATGATGATTCGTGTCAGTTTACTCCTAAACTAAGATAAAGATCGCAAACGTTTCTTGCAGGGCTCCAATCATCATGAACAAAATAACAAGAACTGTTATCCAACCAGTTTTTTTCTTCCCCTCCACCTCGGCAGAAAACCGATCGCCTGACGCGGTGCACCAGCCCGCCAGTCCAAAGGAAAGGGCAAAGAGAAACATCGAGCGAGAGCTCTTTCTTACCTTCTTCCGCTTCTTCTTCTTCTTCTCCTCGTTCCAACCGCCGCCACCCATCATACCCCCGCCACCTGAACCATTACCTCCACTTCCATTATTTACCGGGGCATCCTCTTCCCCATCGAACTGTTCGTATCCCTCATAGCTCACCTCGTCATATCTTCTTCGCTTTTTCCGTCTAGGCCTCACATCATCTCCACCAGCACCACCAGATACAGTGGATGCGCCCCCAGGAGTCGATCCATTTACATGTGGCGTTCCAACTGCGGCAGGGGTTGTAGCCGCATGCGGAGTTTTCCGACGAAGCTCCTCTTCAAGGCCGAGGATGGAAGCATCAAACTGATTGGACGAACAAAAGTTAGTCACCGTTCTCACACTTGACCTGCCGTCTCAAAGTGCACATCTCGAAAAAAAGAAGTATAAAGAAATGGGGGTACGCACCCCAGGAATATCACCCTTCGACATGGTAAGCCCTTTTCGCAGCTTATTCATATCTAACCCTTTGCTCAGTTCCTTCCCATGTACATTCTGGTTAACCCATTCCTCCTCCGGCCACGAAATTAAAGCACCCAACAGATCCATCTTATTGCCACCTCCCGGTTCGTCGCTTGCATGCTGCTGTTCTGTTTGAGACGCCTTCGTTACCACTACGTTTTTTCCTGGCAAATCGTTGATAAAACCCTTGTAACTTTTCCGCAGCTTATTTTTGGCGCCTGTTATCGGGTTGAATCGAGCTACTGAGTCGGCAATCGATTTTAGACCATAGAGAACGGGAAGATTATCTGTGAGATCTGGGTGGGAAGGTAGATGCGCTGTTGCATGTTAACCCTCATACTTTTTCTGCCTTTACCAACTTACCGTATTACACACTGGGAGTAAAGGGAAAAAGAGGGTAACCAACGTTTTGGGCAGACCAAATAATACGTTGAAACATCTGGTTGCGAGAGAAGCTCCTGCTCAGTGGGTATTGGTGGGGAGGCATCAGGCATGTATCCAGACGCGGTATTTCGTTGTCGTAGGGCTGGAGGAGCTGTGGGGGCGCTCCGGTCATATGAGCTGCCACTCGTCCGTCGCCTTTTGTTTGGGGATAGCATGTTATCGTCATCTTCCATCATTAAATCACCGTCCGTGTCTTCGTGCGACGTCGTTGCTGGAACTGTGCCTGCTGCTGAGCTGGCCGGTGTAGGAATGGTATTTGTGGTGGTAGTTATAGGCAGTTGCCGTGAGTTGCTGGAGAACGACGAGGTCAACGGAGAGGTGTGTGGCGGTGAGACGCCTGTCGCTACCGATGAATGGAACTTCGAGGTAGTGGTGGTACTGGAAGCGGCATGGTTGGCGGACATGTAGAAAGGGGGGGATTGAGGGGTAGGTTGATCCAGAGGAGGCGGATGAGGATGGTGATTGTGAGAGTAGAGGGTTGTCATACGCGACGACGGGGTCGGGGGGGGAGTCTGTGATGGTGGTGTTGGACCGATTTTGACAGATTGTAGGGACGCTGGAAAGTTCAAGACTCCCAACGTCAATCAGCGACAAAGATTAGAGGGTTCTTTAGTTAGAGGAGGTTCGAAAGTCTGTCTAACAAAAGATATCCTTCTCGGTAGTTGATGTTGTAAGGTTACTTGGATAGCACTGTTGCCGATCGTGGATCGTTGCCAGGTGATGTTCGCGTCGATGGCGATGATGTCGAACCCTTTGATTCCGACCGTTTCGAAACCCAGGTAACCAAGAAACAAGCGAAAAAAGTAAGTTTTTTTTTCTTCCCTTCGTAGCCCTTTTTTTTTCGAAACGAGGGACAGACGGCGCCTTTTTTCAGTAACCACACTGCGCTTCGTTCACCTCTCTTGTATTCAGTATTCTAAACTGCGAGGGAAGATGGCGAACAACACTGCTTGAGGCTCTTCTCTGACCGTCCGACCGTCCCCACTTTTTCGTAATGGATCCTGTTCACAGGCCTCCTATTATGGATTCTGATATTTCGGATTCCGTCGTTTCAAAAGGGAGAACGTAGCCCGTCCTATCCTCCTGCTCCTTTACGAGCCCCTTCCCACTTTGTGCCTCTCTCTCTCTATCTTTCCTCCCTTTCAATCTTCCTTCACACAATTTATAATTCCCCACTCTCTGCCTGCCTTCTATTTCCGTAGCTTCTGCTTTTTAATTCCTTTTTCTTCTTCCTTTGTGTGGAACGTGTTGAGTGTTGAGCGGTTGAGGGGGAGAGGAGATGGGTCAGGACGTTCTTGTTTTTGGGCGGGTGGATGTTTTTAGGCGGCGGCGATGACCGTGGCGGCTGTAAGGTAAAGTTAGAACCCAAAAAAACGCCGGGCAACCGAGGCGTATAATGACAAGATGGGGCGTAATGGGACGGACAAGCGAGCGGACGGTGTCGCGTACGGCCAGCAATAGCAGGTGAACGGATTCACCTAGGAGAACAGTGCGGTCGGAGGAGTGAAGGTTGTTGAAGGGGAGGGGGCAGATGATGGGGGGGTTGTAGTGTGAGGTGTGTAAGTGAGAGTGAGTATGTAGGACCTAGGCAGGTAGCGTGGGTGGACTTGATGGGTAAGGGTCAGTGTGGATCGATGTGGTGTATGGCTAAGCACCTTCGGGCTGGGTCTGGCTGGGCGCCGAAAAGAGAAGTGAATGTGAGCGAGTGAGCAAGTGAGCGTTCTATGCGGCGGATGTGTGAGCACCGTGTGCGGTGTGCACACACTGAGCAAGCAAGCACCAGCGTGTTTAGGAGGAGAGGTGTGGGAGAGTTACGGGCAACGAACGGGAAACATCGATTATGGCTTACAGTTCCCCGTTTCTGTCGCACACCAGTGTTGGGATGGCGGGAGGAGGTGGCTCGGGGAATGAAAATTCTTCAGCTATTTTATTTTTTTGCTTCCTTCAAGATTCAATGAAACGAGTAAAACGGGCAAATGCATGTAGGCAACGCAAGGTCAGTTGTCCCTCAGCCACACAAGATTTTGCTGTGACGAGAGAGAAAGGAAGGGGAAAAAAAGGTATCACTTCCTATAGCTAGGTGGTTGGCAGCTCTGACACGTCTAAGTTACATGCTTCGATAGGTTACAGCCAGAATTGCCTTTCAGCGTGAATCAAAAAGGCGGCGAGTAAGAAATGCGAGGAAGATGGGGAAACCCTCCAAAATTTACAAGAGCAAGCTACGATATCATACGAGGAACGCCTAGGAGCGTGTATATGTACATGTAGGTATTCTGTGGGTACATGTATAGGCATGTAGATTCCGGCAGTTGGCAGAAACATCAGCAAGCAGGGAAAACGAAAGGAGGGTCTAGACAGGGTCCTGGGCAGGGAATCGGCGAAAGGGCAAAAGGGAAAGCAATGCGCGCGAAGGTGTCGAGCATTCCAAGCGGGCTCTCCATCTCTGTGCTGTCGTTGGGCCGTTTCGCGTGGTGTCTCTTCACACTAGTCTGTGTTTGGACTGGTGCTTTCAAAGTGACACGTCCGATTTAGATCTGTCGCAAGCAACTTCCGCCCGCGTGGGTCAGAATGGGTGCGGAAGGGGGCGAGCTTCCCTACATCGGGAGTAGGACGGCGAGGGTACATGCATCCCCCCTTCATCATACAGGATAACCAATTCATCCCTCAGTGTCTTACTGCTACATATATCACAGAGCAGGCGCAATCCCAAGGCTCCTGAGATTAGAGTATATACGAGTAGTTTTCAGGTATCATGGCATCTCTCCGTATTGCGTCTCTGCTTGTGCCAGGAGCAACTCCCTTCACTCCAACTGTCACCAGTCAGCCTCTTACACAACAGCAGCAGCAGCAGCAGCAGTCAATCAATATTTACTCGTGATCATACACAAGTACCCCACAAACAACTCGAAACGCAGGAACTACCCCACCCCCACCTTCCTCTCTTATGGATGACGATTACGGTGACCAAATCGAGAACGATGCGGCTCTTGCAGCTGCTCTAGAAGCTGCCGAACGAGCCCACGCAGCAAACCCAACTTCATCGTCACGCCTACTACCAAACGCTACATCAAATAACCCATCTGAATCCTCTACTGCTGCCGCTTTACCACACCAAGCCTCAAGCAAACCGGTCGTCAAACAACCGGTTCCGCAGAAAGTAGGACGTGGAAGCTCCTCTTCTATCATCGTCAACACGCGACAGGTATGTATGTCATCCCTTCTATGCTGCTCCGCGGGTGGCTGAATTTGGGTGCTTTCTCCGAGTCGCACAGAAGGGCAATCCCATCTTGACCTACGTCAAGAACATCCCGTGGGAATATGGGGATATCGTGCCTGACTACGTTGTTGGTCAGACCACCTGTGCCCTATTTCTCAGCCTCAAGTATCATCGTACGTAATTAATGCTGTCCATCCACGATACATACGCTAGTCCCTAACATTACCACAGGTCTCCATCCAGAATACATCTATAATCGGGTCAAAGCTCTTGGTAAAAATTATAACCTTCGTGTTCTCTTGGTCATGGTCGATATTGAAAACCACACCGACCCGCTCCGTGAACTCTCCAAGACCTCCCTGATCAACAACTTAACTCTTATCCTTGCATGGACCGCACCCGAAGCTGGCCGCTATCTTGAGAGCTATAGATCATTCGAACACACCCCGCCCACGTTAATCCAGGAAAAACAGTCAAATGATTACACATCCAGGATGGTCGAAGTGCTAACACAGATAAGATCTGTCAATAAGGTGGATGCAGTATCTCTAGTCTCAACATTTGGATCAGTCAGAGCTGCCATCAATGCTAGTCCCGACGAGATTCTTATGATATCAGGTTGGGGGCAGCGGAAAGTGGAACGGTTCGAAAAAGCAGTCCGAGAAGGGTTTCGCGTTAAGAAAGCTACGAAGGCTACGAGTTCCTCCGCCACTTCTGTTCGACGGCAGAAAACCACTAGCGCAAATGTAGCTGCGAAGCTAGGGATTGGGTCATCATCTTTTACCCCAGGGGATGTTACTGCAACCACGAATATTTATGTTCAACCCAGCTTGAGGGCGGCACCGAGTAGTTGGATTGTTGAAGATGATGAAGATGCTTTGATTGCTGTTGCAGAGATGGAGGCTGAAGAAGAACAGAAGCGGAACAAAGGGAAGGAAGTGAATAGACCACAGCTTGTCGATGCGAGTGGTAGTCGAAATGACCCTGATGCCGGCGTTAGTGCAAACATAATGGATGCTCTGGCAAAATTAAGAGAACGAGGAGGCTAAATTGATATACTAATCCAATCTTCTATAATTTATTATCGAAGGCGGTTTAACTATTCCATCACAATTCGTCACTCGCCAAATAGGACATGAGACATTGATTGTGTCAGAGATCAGACATTTGCCACACTCATCTCCCTTTCTTTTTCCCTTTAATTTTACATAGAAGCCGTCGGTGTCAGCAATATTATCCCAAAATTGGTATCACGACACAAGGCTAGAAGCATCCCTTTAGGGCACTCCCCTTGGCTTCGCACCCCTGGTCTACTCTACATCTACCATAAGCCTCTGGACGCCATCACACAGCTTTACGTATGCATCCAAATCAACCTGCGAATTCAAATTCATCTTCAATCCATCCACATGCCCATATAGCCTCAATTCCCGCAAATTCCAATGTGAACTTGCTTGCCTCATTAGTGTTTCGTGAGAGGAGTCAATGCTTGCGGGTCGAATCTCAACACCCTGATCCGCGGGTGACCTTTTGAAGACAAGCGCGAACATGCGTTTCTGAGGTTGTGGCGTTGGCAGTGGTTGTTCAAATAGCCCGTCTCTATCTCCATTCGTTGCTGACTGAGGTCGAGGATCCCGAGGAGTCGGCGACTCAAATTCGTCTCTTTCCCCATTTTCAGCCCTTAACGAATTCCGCGACCGTGGTCGAGAACCCCGGAGTTCTCGAGAGGGCAGCTGCTCAAATCCATTCCTTCCCCTGTCCACGCTCCCGTTCCGCACGTTCCGTGAGCCCCGCGCGAACTGACCTTCGTCTCTAACTCTATCCCCCATTGAATTCCGCAAGCCCCGCGGATCCCACGCAAATTGCTCCCCGTACTCATATTCCCGGAACTGCGAACCAAAGCTGCCAGCGCCGCCGCGAAGAGGCATATACGATTCCACCGGCGGTGGTTGCGGCACAGGCGGGGGCACAGGCGGGGGCGGATGATCCCGGAAACGAACTCTGGGGCCTTCTGTACTACCTACCGTTGATACACTAGGATATTGCTCCACCATTTCTAGTTCTGGATAGTAGCTATTGCGTCGGTATTGCGGTGGGGGTAGGTCACTGGGATTGCGGAAGTTGCAGCTGTTGGCTGGGATGCTGATACGAGGTTGAGGGTGTTGGTAGGTTGAATAGGCGGGGAAGTCAGTGCTGCGTTGGACGAGAGGAATATTTTGACGGCCTTGCTTAACCTGGGGATATAAGTCGTGAGTTAGTTTGGCTACTGCAACAGAACATTGAAAAGGTGGTTGACCAAGCGGTCCCGGGACTTACTCTTCGGACAAAATTTGCAGCGCTGGTTAGTGGGTCGCTACCGGTGATGTAGCAGAGCATGTGCAATTCCAGGTTCAGTTCATTTTTGTAGGCCTGTATGTGATCGCATACCCTTGGTGGGCTGCCTTCCAAAATATAGTACTACAATGCAAAGTTCGGGACTCTTTAGTGAACAGTAATCAAACCCTATGATTTGATACCAGTAACCTGGGCATCATAGTTTATTTCTTGAGTTATGATATGATGACATACTTTCCGCCTGAACTGTCTCCTAAAGAAAACGGATATTGTACCGTCAAGATTATCCTTTAGCAGCAGCTCCTCTAATGGGACAAGCATCCCGCGAGAATTTGGTCCTTCGAATGAAATGCATTCTGCCCTGCTCGCAATAATCGGCAACAAAAGCAACGGGGAGAGCGCACAAGAGTTAACCACACGGCACTAATAAAGAAATAGTAAAATAGGTAATAGATATCTGCGTGTGGTATAAATTCAAACAGTACTTGAAGAAAGCTTAAAAAGCGAGCTTACTGAGGGTAACTTACTCTGGTCTATATCTCAGCCGCGGATCATCCCCAACTCCAGAGTCAGGATTGGTGAATCCGATCTTGATCCCTGATAGCGTGACCTCGAACCCAGAAAGAAGTGTTGATGAAGGTGGGGCTCCATCCCAGGCTCTCCTGCTTCCGTCCCTGCTGTTATGATTAATCCGATTTGGCACACGGTTCGTTCCACGGGCTGTCATTATTACTATTTCTCTCTGGCCGGTTGAATCGATGGAACGATATAACGTATTGCGGCTCGATAAGATTAGTTTTTGGTATAATTATTTCTTTTTTGCCCGCACGAAACGAAGCAGGTCTTTTTAGATGGGGTGCGCGAGTGAGTGACAGAACAGTGCGGGACGGGACGAACGACGGGGATGGGAGAGGGATGGAGCGAATAAAGAAAGAGAGGAAATATGTAGAGTATCGTCTTATACCAAGGACAGGGTTGACCAGGCTCTGCCCTCTCTCGGAGAGCGGATAGCTACTAGTACTGAGTCTACTTTAGTTGATACTCGGCATTTGTGCTTTGGGAGATCGATGGTTTAATTTCGAATTTAGCTGTCTATATGTACTCTAGTGCGCGCCGTGAGCAGTATTGCGCGCTGGGCAAAGGATGTCACGAGTGAGAAGGCTCCAAAAATGGACCCGCATGGTCCAAAATACCATGATCGCTCATTGGCGGATTACAATGGGAAGGAAGGATAAGAAATTGAGATCTTTTGGGAATCAGGCCCGGGGAGCTGGAAAACTCAGGGAAGCCAAGAAAGGAAGCAAAAAAAGTGGACATGAAAGAGAAAAAGAAATTTCTGTGCATAATCCTCATGTTTCGGAAAGAACTTACTTGAAACCGTTATATATATAAGCCTTCATTATGGTTCATTGATGAAAGTATCTTTGGTACTTGCGATATCACAACTGGTACCTGCTCCAATCCAGGCTTTAGGGACTAGTACCCGCATTCAACATGCTCTGCGGTCATCATCCTGCAAGTGGTAATTCCTTGCAGCAAGAAAAAAATCTGGAAAGAGGGAGTACCGGTAAAACAACATGTCCACGTCTCCCACACCCATGGGCCTTGCATAGGATCACACTGCGCTGCTTTTACATGTGAGAAATTGAGCGGTTTTGTATTTTCGCTGCTTTGGCTGAAGCTGTCGGTCATAGCGAATAACTTATGGGCGAAAATTATACCGACAGCCCACCGTTACAACGCAAGGCCATCACGGGGCTCGAAAGTTGGTGGATGGAGCTAGGTTAAAATAGGTTTATTAGAGAATATCTTATTGCCGAGTGATGCTGTATGATGATGAGTAACTTAGGTACTCCCACTGGTAGCTTTAAGCCGCAGGTACTGTAGAACGATGATTAGGCTCGCTCATCTCTACTTACTATAGGCCTCTATAACGCAGAGACTTTTTGTAGCTGGCGTTGGGCACGAGACTATATGTACTGATCGCTGAGGTACAGACAAATCTACTTGGTAGGTTGATTCCCGTAGTGGAGGTTGGACGTTTTGGCCCCTTAAAACTGACCGGTAGTTGTGCTCCGTCTGTTAAGTGAAATGTGTTACCGTGTGATAAAATTTTCTGGGTGGGTCCGGCCCGTCTGACATTGACAGGTTTCTGCTTGGGGAATGACTTAAGATGTATAAATTGTGAGCTGTGTAATTTTCGGAGTTTTCTTGGGATATCAAACAAACCTTCCGCTTTGTCCCGAAGTGCTGACACGTAATCATAATAGGCCCTGACCTGCCTTGATAAGTCATTGTTCCACATCACGGTTGACTCCATTGATACATACACCTGCATGTTAATAAGCTTGGGTACATGTAGCTCGTTGTGTTTCTTTTCCCCTCCCCAAAGCCCTACAAGTCATCGAGACGGGACTATCCCGATTCCACGCCCATATAGAAATCTAAAGGGGTTGTTGACAGATGATATGTGTGTGATTTTGAGTCACAAAATCACCTCCGACACAAGGCTTTTGATTATGCACGCTAGAAAATTTGACGTATCATTCAAAATAGCCATTTTTTTTGCACAGATTTTCATTCATCTAACGTTTCATAAGATAAAATGATTTGAATCGAGCCGATTTTATTGCTGCTAGCCCTGAATAGAATTGATTCGTGGCACAAGTCACAGATACTCCCCCAACCTTTACCTGTAAACCAAAAACCGGACAGGAAAAAGAACAGTAGTAGCACTACAAAAAAAGAGGTGGAAAAAAGCAATTACTTTGCGAAAGCCCAACCTAACCCAGCCGACTTTAAGAAGAGAAAGAAAAAAAAGCGAAAAGCAATCAAAAACGCCATCTTCGGGTGTATCGAACTATGATCATGGGCTAAGCAAATCCATAACACTCATCCCCCTCCCCTTCTTCTCTGGATTTACACTACGTGCTGCTTCACTACTTCTTCTTCCATCCGCTAGCAACAATAGCGCGTGTGTCGCCTCTGTATCCACTTGATCGTGTCCGTGTTCTGAAGAAGGATACTGTTGTGGGTATAGACTTGGCGACGTTGTTGTGGACATTGGTTGCGGTGTGAGAAAGGTTGGGGAACACTGTGACTGTGTTGGGGAATATTGCGATTTTATAGAATGAGAAGATGGCGATGTGAGCCGAGAAGCGGCATGGAAGGTGGAGAATGTTGGTGTTAACTCTTCGGTTTGCATCGGCTTTGTATGACTTTCTTTGTTGCTCAACGAATTGTCGATGGCTTGTTCTTGAGGTTGCTCGTGATTTGCATGCTCGAGGTCTACCATTTCATCATCGTTTTCGTTTTCCTCATCCTCATCCTCCTCCTCCTCCTCCTCCTCCTCATTGTCGTAACCTCTAGGTGGTAGCATGGGAACTTCGTTTTGATGTGTTGCTGTAGAGTTTGCTTTTAAATCTGCTACACACTGTTCGAGGTATCTCAAATACTCGATGCTTGCCTGAGTACACGGCTGTCAGCGTCTGCCAAAACTTGATAAAAAAAGGTTTTACATATTTTGTTTTTTATGTCTCTAATTGCACTTTTAATTCCAGTCGAGTACAAACCTGAAGAATCGCAAGTTTATGCATTTCGACACCCGCACAGGCTGGTATCATTCCCTTCAACACTCCGAACTCCTCATTCATCTTAAACCTTCTCCGTCGCTCAATCAAACTATGAGCCGTCTTTCTTGCAATCTTCCTCCCGACGGCTGTTGTAGGTTTCCCATCTTCTGCTGGTTTATCTAGTTTTGATCCTGCTGCCTTTTTTGATTTTGATTTTGGTTCTGGGGCGGATGCTTGTTGTATGCTTGAAGTAGCGGAAGATGTCGAAGGTTGGCGAGGTTTCATTTGTATTATCTTTCGGTTCCTGGTCGGAGGAGGCGGAAGGGTTATTGCCTCTATTGATGGAGCAGGCTTCTGATTTGGTGAAGGGTGAGGTTTAAGCGTTTCTAGCGGCGATGCACGACGACGCTTTTTTGATTGCTGTGAATTTGCTTCATTGAGTGGCTTTTTCGTGATATCTCTTTGAGGGGTGGGTGAGAGTGGCGTGTAATTTGATGATGATGAAGATGGGGGCGAAGAGACATCATATGAAGGCTTTGGAGGTGCAGAAGTGGATGATGCTATTGATCCTAAAGCAGGGGGTGGCAGTGTGAATGAGAGTTCGAGCGAAGATAGACTTGGAGGAGGCTTTGGGGGAAGGTCAACCGAGGACTGGGGAGTTGGAGGGAGGATTGGACGAGGCATGATGAGAATGATTGCCGTAGGCCAAAATGATAGTAAACTCTAGTAGTAAAGTAGTAGCAGTAGTAGGTTGTCAAGGGACACTACCAAAACATGTAGGTGAGAAGCGGGCGAAGTGAGGAAAGAAGAAAAGGAAAGAAACTGCCTCAGGGAGATACGAGGGGGTTTATTAATATCATCTTTCACTCCATCCACATGTACAAGCTTTTTGGCTCCGATGTAGCCAGAGGTTGGCCAAACAGGCACGAGAGGCACGCACCCACTACTGCTGGCCGAAATCCCGCGCACCGAAATCGCGGGGAAAACCGTGACCATATGTTAACCTAGGCACTCAATCGCGCCAGAACACACGGCCTCGAGGCCGGAATCTCTGAAGTAAGGCGAGTTCGACCATCCAATTAGATCTTTTGCTTCCCTACAAGATGACAGAGACATGTATACGGTAACTGCGACAAGATGGACTGTTTCAACATCTTCAGCACAGTATTTGTGACCATTTCCATCCCCTCTCAAAGAGTTCATAATGTTAATAAACTGCGTATTACAGAAAATCCTAAACGTCCCGCACCGGTCGAACGGTTGAAAGGGGTGAGGCAAGTGTCGCGTGCCCGTGGGGAAACTGATAGGCTGCGATCGAGTCGCCATTTTGGACGTCTACCCTGCCCTGGAGAGCACGCCCTCAGATTCGCGTTGTGATTGGCTCCCCGAGCACTTGTCAAAGGTCGCGTGTGTTGGGTTGGGGTCTGAGTGGATGCTTAAATTCCCTCTCAGCATGACTCGGTTGGGGTGACGGCCGACGGGCGTTTCGCCTGCTCATCCGGTGTACGTTACCCGGACTTGGTCCGGGGTGGGGGGAAAACGTGCAAGCCTTCCAGAACCATGATAGGCATGAGAGCACGGAGCTCTTGGTGCGACTGGAATAAGGTCGCGAACTTGTCCGAACAGCGTCAAACGGTCTCAAAGTGATCGTAAGCATGTCGTATGTGTGATAATTAACCACATATATATTACCTGCCTTAGTGTGCTCTAATACAGCTGTCGTGCCACTCTTGCTCGTAATACCAACTCGCGATTCCGGGACTAAAGTATGTTACTTGCTTTCACTCCTGTGAATATCGTATGTCTCCTAAACCTCCAAAGCGAAAGAGAAATCTAAGGTTTGTAATCCAACTCTGATCTACATAGGTGTATTAAGCATTGCTAACAGGAGAAACAGGGGACTCCTCGCCTGCGAAAGCCTGACCAGATGCATTTATAACTATGCACGTGTAACTACAGTTCGGCTAATTTTGAACTGATAGTTCGTGCACCTAGCCTGACGAGTAGCGAGATGGTAAGAAGACTCTCCAAAAAAGTTCTTGTGCCAATAGGTAGGCAATCATTTAGTTATTGGCCTCTAAGAAGAAATTGAGATTTCTGTCTACAAAATGGCTTGCCAAGTACGGGAAGTACCGATGATGTGACAGAGTCGCTGGTGACTGCTTTTGCTCGATTTGACTTGAGTGCTTGATAAAAATTTGTTTCCGTATTGCTCTCGCTAAATGTTAATTCACTTTTAGAGGAGGAGCGCGTATAAATAGGTGGAACCAGTGGATTCTGAGAAGATAATTTTTTCCCCACATCCTTCTCGGGTATTTATTTGGCAACCAACCAAATTCTCAAGTCAAAGCTCCAAACAAGATACTCCTCAAGCTTCCAAGTATGAAGCTCCTCTACCTCCTCACCGTAAGCTTCCTACTTGCGCGGCCGGCGTTTTCACGCACGGGGCGCAAAGGAGCTGCCATTTGGATCGATTTTGACGGAACAATTGCGACAAGTGAAGCTTTCGAGAATCTCGCACTCGCTGCATATGACTCAATGACTGAGGAAGAAGCTGCGCAGTACCAGCCGTGGAGGTGAGTACCTTCCTTGCTCGCGTGAAGTGGGTTGGGGAGAAATGCGATGCTAAATTCGACGTTCAATCAGTTATTTTGAAGACACATATAACGCCGACTATCTTAGCTTCAGTACTTCTTACGGTCCTCGCAGTAACGTCTCCGCTGAGATTGCCTACCGTTCTTCCCCCGCTCGCCGCAAAGTTGAATCAGACTCTTTTGATCGTGTCGCGGATTCCGGCGTGTTCGACCACATCAAATTCTCTGTCCTGCAAGAGGCTGCAGCCAATGTTACAGTTCGTGATGGGTTTTGGAAACTTGTTGCAAGAGCTCAAGACTACAATATCACTCCTCGTATTGCATCTCTCAACTGGAGCGTCCGTTGGATCCGGCTAGTGCTTCGTGAAGACTTGAAGCAGCGTCGTGCGGCGGCTACAAGGGAGGAGAAGGTGTGGCTTAAGGGAGATCTGGCGGAGACTATCGCAATCTACTGCTCTGAAATCCTACCGGAAGGCGTGGTGAAAGCGAGTGAACTAGATTTCCCAACAAGCTTGTATACTGGCTGGGATAAGGTTGAGTTGATGCGGAGGCATACGAGTAATAAGGGCGAAGAAGTGGGAAGAGTGTTGTTTTTTGGAGACTCTGCGGATGATTTACCGCCACTTATGTTAGAGCCTACTACCGTCGGTGTTGTTGCTGGACGGGATTCAGGGATGAATGGAACCCTGACAAAGTTTGGAATTGATCTTGTGGATTTGGATCTAAGTACAAAGACGGTGCATAATACTGCTGGGGAAGGGTTTCTGTACCGGATTGACGAGTTTCCTTGGCTAATATTCCCTGACGGAGAAGATGGTGAGAATGAGGGTTATTAAATGTACACTACCAATATTTTTGTTTTTGGCTGTCTTTAAAGTGTCCTTTTTTTCCTTTCTTTATAGACAAGGTAATAGTAATCCTAGTATACATACCTAACTGTTCAGCATCAGAAAATTGAAGGTTGAGATATTCTGGGCCTAACACTCATACTGCAGACCTACATTTGGCTGTGATAGGTATGCTAACGCTTCACAGTATAACTTGCACTCCAATTCCTAATCACGTGCGTGAGGATTTGGAGCATTTCCTAGGTTTGGTTCAAAATTCGGGACTCTTCAGCCTGCAATAATCTCAGAATCTGCATCCACGTCTCCTCCAATAATTACGCCATGCTCGTAGCTGGTTTGAGATATGAAGTTAACCTACTCCACTCCTTCTCATCATGACAAACAGATAAGAAACTTCTCGAAACCTTATACAGTTCAATCTCTCTATAAGGGTTCGCTCCGGGCCAAAATTTATACCCTTATAGAGCAGTCACCCTTACAACTAGCTGTATGATACCCGTAAATAGACATCAGGGCCGCCAAGCATACCCTTATAGAGCGATTACCCTTATAGGGCGATTGAGCTGTAGACCCGAATCGGTCTGTAGGGAGGAAAAGGCGAAAAAAAACACGGATCAAAGCCCAGCCCTAGGTAAAACCTTAATTCAGATCCTCAGCCAAGCCCAACACGTCATCTAACTTCCATAAGCAAACGTCAAACTAAAATTTTCCTAGCCGCTGGCCTCCACGGTGGAATAATGGAGCTAATGGAGTTGCACTGTTTGGGGCTACAAACCATGTGATTTTATCCTATGGCCTTCGGGGGTGGCGGTACAGATTCTACAAAGCTTTTCGTAGTCATGGGCGTCGTTATCATAGCGGGATTCTAAGTAGGTGGAGGTCGAGTGATGTCTCATGTTCTAGAAGAAGAGCTCTTTTCTTCCCTTTTTACTTCGTTAGGCGCGTTCATCCTTGAAAGGAGAGAGCTCGCTGTAGATAGGTAGACTTATCGTTAGATAGGAAGCTTGCTGCGCTCGATGTGGCGAAATCCATTATGTATGTGTAAATCCAAGGCTTTTTAGCCCAAGTGAAGCGCTAAGATAAACCTGAGATTTAGTGGAGAAGGCATGTTCTTTAGCAAGAGAAAGCGTAACGGGCAACAAAGGATGCACGGGAGCTATAACGAACACTCCTGCACTCCTGCCAAACACATCGTACACTGTGTTGGGTTTCTCTCAGATCTACCCCACGCGGGCTATTTTCAGTTGGTTGATGAGATAATATAATCTCCATCCTCTCCATATACTATAGTTGGCATAGGAGTGGCTAAATATTCCATAACTCTGGAGGGCGGGTTCAAACACCTACGGAACGACAGCGCTAGAAGGTGATGCGTAGTATTCTCCTAATCCTAATCTCAGTGTCATTTGTGCTTGATACCATCACCGAGCAAGCACGTGTTGATTTGCTTGTTAGATACTCGGCGCACGGGACGCACAGTGATTATACCCTTTCTCGGCGTTAGAAGGCAACTAGGCTAATGGTTAGTGTGAGTATAAACCCCCCCCCTCCTTCTGGAGGGGATCTTCTCCCTTCCTCTTCTATGTTCGTAGGTAAAGCTAGAGAAATTGCTAGTTTAGCAACCATAGATAAATGTCTATATACAAAAAACCACGACTCAAAGATGCAAATTCCTGCGCCTCTCAAACAGGGTAACCTTCGTATCCACCAATCTCATATTACTAACTTCCAATGATTCGGAGACAGAATGTCAACTCATTCCCTGTATTCACCAACATCCAACATTAGGTATATTCTAAAGAAACTCAAACCGAAACTACTCACAATCTCACATGTTTTGCTCGAAAGCTTCCTTTCCCAGCAGCGCCATGACCTTTCCAACCAAAGCCCAACCTCTCCAGGGATATGGGGAGACCCCAACATCACGTTCAAACCCACTGTATCCCCAAGACCGCCATGAACCTCCTGGGATGTCCTCAACCCAACTCATATTTTGTGCGACTTCTTAGATGGGGCGAATGTTTCCCAGGGAGGTACTCGGGAGAAGCTTCGGTGTATTCGGTAGAGGGGTAATTATGGTATTGGGGAAGGAGATGGACTTGATCTCGACTGCAGGATGTGAAAATAATTGTGTTTTTCCCCACTAGCTGGAGGAAGAATCTTGGGTTAATGGATGTTGCGAGGAGTATGCTAGAGTTGGGTTTGTTTATATGCTCCCCAATCACTCGGGTTACAAGAGGGATATTGGCTAGGGAACCGAGTGAGGCAACGCTTGGGCTACCTCTCATGGAAATAAACGCAGGTGTCATTGAAAGCATCCAGGTATCAGAATTAAGGTTTCTAAGCGGGGATTGGTTGTCACCCCCTGTAGGACTAGATGTGTAGATATGTGCCGAGAACCGTTGTCATTTCACATGAACTAAGTAATGCTTCACAAACTCTCACTCGTGAATGTACACTCATTTCAAGAATGAAAATCCTAGGACTCTAGCCCTCTTCCATTTTATGATCTCCATGGTTGCAGCAACCATCTTCTTCCACCTCTTAACTTTCTCTGTTCTAGAACATGCAACCTTTCGAATATCCCTTCCCAGATACCCCTCCGTGAACAACTCGAACTGTGAATGCAAAAGGGTGAAAGAAAGAAAAAGAACACTACTCATACAACACTCACTCCCTCATCGTATTGCAGAAGTAGATTCCGGCTCAAACCTCCGCACATCCAACCGTAACAACCGGCAACGCTATCGGCACACCCGGGCCCTTTGCCGCTGCGATCTTCGGACTGGACTTCTTACGTCTTGGGGTGGTAGTGGCGGGCTCAGGAACAGAAGAAGGGTCACCCTTCTTCGCCTTCTCGCGCTTCGCAGCGTCCTTGACCCACTTGGCGATCATGCTGGCGCGCTCTGTGGAGATAGGGTATTCCTTCCCACCATCTTCCTGCGCCCAACGTTTCGGGGTGTTGATTTGTTGTTGCTGCTGCTTCTGCTTCTGCTGGAGTTTCCTACTTTCATCACTTTTGGACAGCACGAGCGCAGAAGATGGGGCAGAGGTGAGGAGTTTCTGCTCGCTGGATGGGAATGCTGGAGATGGTGGGGCTGTGGGATTTGGGAGCGGCGCGGGAGAGCAGAGTCCTTCCCAGGTAGACTCAAGCCCTACGTGGTTGTTGGTCTTGCGAAGCATCTCGATCCAGTCTGCGCGGGCTGGGGAACGCGCGGCGAGGAATATTGGGTAACCGTCGCAGACGCGGGCAAGCCGCGCAACCATGTATGCGTGACGGAGAAGTTCCTTCTGCGGGGTCTGGATAAGGACGTGACATAGAAGGACGCTATGAAGGGCATCTGTGAGCAGAGGGTGATAGGTAATCGCCTCATTAGACTCAGCAAGGAAAGCCGCAGCCGCAGCCGCAACGGCAGAGGACGTGGAAGATGAGGGGGTAGAAGCGGTGCTGCTTGAGGCTGTGGAAAGCGTAGTGCAGGGGTATGGCGGAAGAGAAGCCGGGGGTGACGTGAAAAGAATAGACACTGGATATACAGGTGGGGATGGAAGACCGTTTCCAGGCCTCCCGTTAGCACCATTTCCATTAAAGGCGGCACCTCTGTTTTCATCTCCATCGTGGTTATTGCTTTGGCGGTAAAAGATCTCCAGGAGCTTTTTCGCGTCTTTTTCCACGTTATTTGAATCATTGCCGTTCATCCCACGGCCATTGCTTGATTTATTCAACTCATCATTTACCTTCCTCAAGAAATCTTCAGTGGTCTCAGCTGGTAGGCCGGGAGTATAATCAAAGTTAGAAAGGAATTTGATAAAGTCTCTCAACGCTCTTTTAGCATTGGTCTTGACGATCTTCCTAGCAACTTCCCTTTTCGCACTGGCCTCCGCTTCCACAGCCTGCGCGCTCACATCTGAGGCGACTGCCTCACCCGCGACGGCAGAAACTTTTGGAGTCAAAGTCGCCTCGATATGTCCAGATGCAATGGTAAGATAGGTTGAAGCCCTGTGGAATAGCAATTGCGCCTCCAGACTACTTGGCTGGTTCTCCTCCTCAGTCCTGTTACTTTCTCCATGTCTTGTAGATCCATTGCTGCCAGTCCTCCCACCTAACACCATTGAACTGGTATCGTGTCCTTGCCTCGTCCTGCAAATACTCAATGCAGTCGTCAAATCTGCAGCCGCGCTGACATAGTCTTCCTTAAACCCCTTCGTAACGGCCCTAGTCCTCAATGGTGCGCCTTCACTTGGCCTTTCCGTGATAACATCGTCAAGTGGTTTCAAACTGGTGCATTTCGCGAGCATACGGCTAGGAATCTTCTCATGGAAGAAATGCACATATTTTGCATCCGGATCATCCGGGTTCCTCTGCAGAACCAAATTCGCCACCTCTTCCAACGAACTTGCAGACTGCATAGTCGCCACTGACGCCGCGATTTCATCTAACTTGTACGCTTTTGCTAATTTCTGAGTTGCCAATTCACGCATTCTATGTTTACGCTCTCTACTCAGTCGTGGCGCAGGACCCCCGCCTGCTATTCCGAGACCTAGCACACCGGCCGCATTACCGCCGAGGAGACCTCCGTCTTTCATAATTGCAGAAGACGCAATTCCGGAAGCGGCGCGCACTGCGAGGTTTGTCGCGTCATCGACGAGCTTTCGGATCTTAACAAGGTCGTAGAGGACAGCGGGGTCGATGGGACGTGGGCGGGGCGCGTGGTAGTTGGAGTGCGCGAGGGATTCAAGCACCTCCGGGGGTAACTGGAGCCATGGACCGTGGAACGATGAAATATATTTCCAATGCCTGTAGAAATTCGTAGAACAGTTAGCGGAGGAGTGTCTAAAGACATAGAAGGAGGCTCTGATATTTTATAGGCTGTTATCTGCGAGCGATGAAGGGGGGAATGATGGGTGTTAGAAAAAACACAGAAGCGCAAACTTACTTATTACGACAAATGATCAATGCCGATGATGACGGAGGCACGGTAGTTCCATTCCTCTCACCTGCAGCATCCTTGGCGGCCTTGTTCTTTTTGTTGCTCTTCGAATTGGTCATTATGGCGGGATCCAATGAAGTCTCTCTACCGCGTTGTGAAGCGGTGATGGGGAGAGAGATGATGTGGAAATCAACGATGATAATGGGTGTTGTGAGATCACGGGTGGGAAAAATAAATTGCCCACACACACCAGTACAGAAATAATAAATAAATCAAAAAACCCTCTTTCTGGTCGCTGTGGCCGGCAGCGGAGCGAAAGTGGAGCAATTACTGGGGGGGGGAGGGGGAACAAAGGAGGAAAGAGCCAGAAAGCAAGCAAAGAAAAAAAATATTCAGATGCCGCACACTAAAATCTACTCTGGGATGCGGAGAAACCGGGGGGAGGGTATTTCTTCTGGCTAGCAATCCATAAAAAACAACTAGAAGTACTAAAAAGGACTTCTAGGGGAAAAAAACTTGCACCTCATTCCTTTCCTCCCACCTTTAATTCTAACCCTGAGCTTTTCTTTTGGTTGGCGCTCACTGATTCGTTCCCGGGCGATCGATGATGTCGTAGGTTCCGGGATCCGCCCCCCGTGGGACCGTGTGTGGCCCGCCAACAGCGCCTCAGGGCTCGGAATTGCCAATTCCTATCAATAAAATAGTGAAAAGTCTCCAGAAAAAAATAGAGAGGGGGTTCCCTGATAGAGGAGAGGGTTACTCCAAAAAAAGAAAGTACATATAAACCTCGTGGGGAATAGAGTATTACATACATACAGGCGTCATGCGGCAGCCCGACATTGCATTTGCCCCTCCTTTCCGTTTCGAGGTGTTCTTTTCTTCTTCCCTTTCTTGGGTGGTTCCAGACCCAGCACTTCTAACCTCTAAAGGTGCTGTACAGACTTTACTCCCGCATCTGTACACATGAAACAGGAAACAGGAAATTAACCCGTAAACAAACAAGTGATTTGGAACCCGCGAACAGCTGCAGACAGAAATAGGTGATAGATAAATGCATAAGAATTTATCCGACAGTGGTACTTTTCGACTTTTTTTAAAACAGTGTCAGGGAAAGAAACGGAAAGAAAAAAAACCGCCGCCTCTTCAAACCATTCGATCTTTGGATACAAGAAATCAGAATCAGAATCAGAAAAATATATCTCTATCTGACATTACTTCTGGCGTTACTGCGTAGTAATTCAACCCCCACAGATCCCTCGAATTCTTTAATCACCGTCTACTTCTCCCTTGCAGTAGCTTCGACTTTGACTTTGAAGCAACTCTTTCTTCCTCTTCCTCATCTGTATCTAGAACCTCGGCATCGACATCATCGTAATCTACTTCGTCTTCTTCTTCCTCGTCATCACTCGCCTCGCTAGCCTCAATATCTAAGAAACCGTTGTCTCCCTCATCCTCATCATCATCCTCATCTTCCTCTTCACTGCTACCTTCAATGCCGTTAACCATATCCTCATCCTCATCCTCCGTATCGTCATCAGCACCACCCTTAATGAAACTAGCATCTTCAATCTGTAGCCCCTGCATTCCGACCTCCTCGGGCTCTTCATCAGACTCATCATCGCTGCTAGAATCCTGTTCCTGACCCTCAACATAGAGAACACCCTTGTCGCCAGAATCACCCTCTAGACCACCTTCAGCAGAACCTCTCAGCGCCTTTCTAAGATCAACTTGAGCATGCAACATATCAAGTCTTCCCTGAAGCGCTAGCAATCTCGGTAGTGCGCCGGCTCTGGTATTAAGTGTTGAATACAATCCCGAAAGCGTGCTCATCAAGTCTGGTAGCGAAACTAGGTACCCGCCGTGGGCAACAAGCGTCCATCTAACCCAGATCCCCAAGGACCCCGCACGCCCGGGTCTCCTTGCAATTCTCTCCGCAAGACGTTCCAGAAGGCTAACAGCCATGGTTGAGTTAAGGCGACGGACGGTAACTAGGATAGAGCTGGAGTCTGTAGTGTGAAGGCAGGATTCGAGAAGCGCAGTGTCGTTAGTTTTGAGAGCCTGTGTGAGGACTGTAGTCAGGGAGCCAGCGGAAGGAGGTTGAATTCCCTTTTTCTCGAGAGCGCCGGAGATGGTGGTGAGAGCGGTACTGGTGGCAGTCTTTGCGGCGGAGGAGACTTCGAGGGCCTGGAACTTTTCCGCGAATGAAGGCTCTTCGTGTTCTTTTTCTTCTTCCTCGTCTTCCTCGTCGTCTTCGTCGTCTTCGTCTACTTGTCCCTCATCTTCCTCGGCTTCTGAGGCATCTTCCATGCCTACGTCTTGGGTATCGACTCCACCAATGACAACTGCCTTTGACTGATCCACTGAGACCTTGCCCATATCTTTTGCACCGTTCATTACAACCCCACTACCACCTCCAATCCCAGCCGTCTTGCTTCTTGCAATCTCGACTAACCCGTTCAAGACCAGGCCCCCATCCTCCGGATTGCTCCACCTTATCTTCTCGAACTCCATATTGACACCACTCTCCACCCACGCAACGACAAGCTCGTCGCCCTGCAGCGAAGCATCCGCGATATTGACTCGGTCACGAGAGTCGGGTCTTACGATCTTAACTTTAGCGTCTCCTTTCCTCGTGATAGACTTGCGTTTCCTTGACGCGGTTGGCGAGTCTGTAATATTAGCAGAAACAGGCTCAAATGGCTTTTTGAAGAGTTCCACGATGCCGTCGGTTGTGACAGCGACCAAAATATCACTTCTGGTGAGTGAAATAGTCTTGACATCAGACTCGGCAACTAGAGCGCCAATACTCCTTTTCTCGGGGATGGAGAATACATTGATGAACCGGTCAGAATCCGCAGCTGAGAGGAAGAGTGTATTATCTTTAGATGAGAAAAGTGAGTGGACAGCTGTGGTGTTGGCGGTGAAGGTTGGAGGGGTGGACATGCCGGGGTTGGCGTAGTCCATAGCATAAATAGTGTGGGATGCGCATAGTACTACTGGAGGCGCGTAGGCGAGTCTTTGAATTGAAGAGTCGGGGAGGTTGATAGTCCTGGAAATAATGTTAGTGGTAAGGATTAGGACACTGGTAAAAACTCAATGACGCAGAGATCAACACCCCGCTATGGTATCACAAAGCTATGAGTTTGTAAGACCCCCGTTCGCGAGGCAGAATACCGCCAAGCAACCAAATAGAGCAAAGGAATTCTAGAGTCTCCTTGGGTAACAAAAAAACCTACCTTAGCGTAATTTTTCTTCGTAAATCCCATTCTACCAATTTTCCATCAATTCCACAACTCCAGCCTTTACTTTCCTCAGACTCCCCAGAAAACACAAACTGCTGCACTTCACCGATATGCCCTCCCTCAAGTGCTCCAATTAATGCGCCCTCACTTGGAGAGAATAGCAAAATTGAGCCCTTGCTAGTCGCAATAGCAACAATCGCAGTCGATCCAGCAGCATCTTCGCCATTAGTCGCCGAGATCCTCTTCCGCTTCTTCTTAGCACCTTTCCGATCATCAGGTGCAGGGATAGAGCCCCAAGCCAAGGAATTGACAGAGACGCCCTTCTCGAGTGTGTACTCGCAGCGGAGACGGCCAGTGGTCGTATCATGGATTCGAAGACGGTGTGCATCGAGTCCAAGAATGGTAGAGGCGAAAAGTGACAAATGCAGGTAAGGTGGGGAAAAAGCAGACGCCAAGAGAGTTGAAGACGTAGATGTTGCGAGTTTGGATGAGAGGTGAGCTGAATGGTTGGTGGTTGCCCGTGTAGGGACAGAAGGTTTCTTTTGGACCATTACGGTTGCTCGGGAGGAGGAATTAGTGGGGGAGGGGAATTAATTAGAACGGAGATTATTTATTTTGTTCTTTTGAATTCCGTCTTTGATTTTATTATTTTTGGGGGGAAGAAGAGGAAAGAGAGGCGTGGTGGTGGTGAACGCCGATTCCAAGGATGGAACTTTTTTCGTGGTTCGTTCCTGGACGTCGCGACGACTTTTTATTTTTTTCTTCGTGAAATTTTCCCCACGAAACTTTTTTTAGTGTATCGCAGCAGGACTAGATCTTCACTTGTAGGGCGTTGCTTGTGTCGTTGAGGCTGAAAAAGCAAGGCCGGGTAAGACTCTTGATTTCTTCGTGGAAACACAAAACAACACGTTACACCATTCCAACAGCTACGGTTCTGTCAGTTTGCTTTCCTGCGCTTTACTTCCAATTGCAAATGTCTGGAGATGGATAAGTTTCACCCTTCTCTTCGCGAGTGCGCTATCGCTGCCACCGCTTTCAAGCTTTTGCTATTCCCTACCTAGTCAGTATACCTTCCATTTCCTGGAGCTTGTCGCGGAAGCGCACTAACCTGTCCCCCTAGCAAATCCACAGACTTCGAGGTTCATCGGAATTGGCTGGCCATAACGCATTCGCTGCCTGTAAAACAGTGGTACTATGAGGTATGCATGCGATCGGTCCGGGAGGCTGCAGGTGTTGGCTAGTAATGTTTTGCTGAGAGGTGGGTTATTAAGAAAACTTCGGAATGGACACTCGACTATCCACCCTTCTTTGCGGCGTTCGAATGGTGCCTGAGCCATATTGCGAGATTTTTTGATCCACATATGCTCGAGGTTGGGAATCTGGGGTATTCGAGTATTCAGACGGTCTACTTCCAGCGTTTGTCGGTGATTGCGACAGAGTTATTGCTGGTTTATGCGCTTCAGAGGTATACTCTAGCCCCACATGCTCGTTGTATGCACAGTTCTGATAGCCGTCTGCAGGTACATAAATACCACTCCTGAAGCCTCCAAACGTTCTGCACACGCTGCTGCGCTATCCATTCTCCTCTCCCCTGCTTTGTTGATTATCGACCACATACACTTCCAATACAATGGCTTCATGTACGGTATTCTTCTCCTCTCGCTCGTACTCGCACGGTCTCCTTCGACACGTCTCGTCTCCGGCCTTTTGTTTGCTGCACTTTTATGCATGAAGCATATATACCTCTACCTCGCTCCAGCGTACTTTGTTTTCCTCCTCCGCGCATACTGCCTTGGTCCTAATTCGATCTTTGACATACGTTTCGGGAATGTTATAAAGCTGGGAACTGGTGTGTTGGGGATTTTTGGCGCGGCATTTGGGCCGTTTGTGTACTGGGGACAGATGCCGCAGATGTTGTCTAGGCTATTCCCGTTCAGTAGAGGGCTGTGTCATGCGTATTGGGCGCCCAATGTTTGGGCTATGTATTCGTTTACGGACCGAGTTTTGATATATGGTATGTCGCCAGTATCGGGCCTTTTGTCGGGACTAACAAGTATTCGCAGTTGCGCCCCGTCTGAGACTCACTGTTGATCAGTCCGCTGTAAACAGTGTAACCCGAGGCCTAATCGGCGACACTGCCTTCGCCGTCCTTCCTGAGATCTCACCAAGAACAACCTTCACCCTAACACTATTCTTCCAAATACTATGTCTGATCAAACTATTTCTTAAGCCCACATTCGACACCTTCATCGGCGCTGTAACTCTCTGCGGCTACGCCTCTTTCCTCTTCGGCTGGCACGTTCACGAAAAAGCGATCCTCCTTGTCATCATTCCCTTCAGTCTCCTCGCCCTAAAAGACCGCCGCTACCTCGGTGCCTTCCGGCCACTCGCCGTCGCCGGTCACGTTTCCCTCTTCCCCCTACTCTTCACCGCACCGGAATTCCCAATCAAGACAGTATACACTGTTGCCTGGCTCATCATCTTCCTCTCTGCATTTGATCAACTAGCTCCCGTGTCCCCCTCGCAACGCCGCTTCCTCCTAGATAGACCGGCAACGCTGTTTATCGTGATTAGCATACCGTTGATTATATACACAAGCATGGTGCACGGATTGGTGTTTGGTGATCGATATGAGTTCCTACCGTTGATGTTTACGAGTAGTTATTCTGCTATAGGGGTTGTAGGGAGTTGGGTTGGGTTTAGTTGGTTGTATTTTACGGGCTAGAGTTGAATTGTTTCTTTGGTTTGAATTTTGCTTTTTTTTGCTTGTAACGATAGCAAGTTTCTTTTTGTCTTCTTTCTTTCTTTTATGTTGTTTAAAATACCACGGGACTAGTTAGTTAATTGAGGAGTTGACACGGAAGGGAGATGGATGGTAGCTAGAACGGCGTCGGGTTGATCGTGGTGTTTTGCTATGTTAGGCTTTTGTAGTACAACTTTAGCTAAAATTGATTGCTCCGTTGCCCTTTATACGGCGGCCTATAGCGACCATCCCGCCATAATTCAGAAAGTCAAAATCCGAATTCAGCCCTCAAAAAAAAATCTCCAAATCAATAGCAGAGCTAGGGTGAGCTTTAGGCCCATCCAAGGAACCTCCCTGAGACTTGATAGCCCTTAGGAACCTGTCCTTTGCCCTAAATAGCGAGGGTAATAATCAGTATTTCGATAAAGAAACCCTAACCCTATAAACTTAGCGAACAGCCTCCGAATCAGCTGCCAAATGGCGCTTGACTCAATGTCCGAGCAGCCTGCCAAACACTAACTCTAACTCTAAAGCGACTGCTGAATGTACATATATAGGCAATAGATTAGACAATAGAAGGGTAGATATGCGAATTTCTTCATGCACTCTAGCGACAGCAACTTGTATATTTACGATTTTTACTATGCACTCCAAGACAGTGGATCTGCTGTAGGTCAATCCTCCCTGCTGTGGCTGATTTCTCGCGATTGCGTGAAATGGGTGACTTGGAACCAGCTCCTCTTCACACGACACGGCGCTGAATAAGCTCCAAATAAAGCTCCTAATTGGCAGCGAATAGGCCTCGAAATAAGCAGTGACTTTGACTGCAAATTGGCAAGTACTTGCACCTAGAAATGACACTATGAGTTTTATGACGACAGGACTTTGTACCTTTCCGATTATTGCAATGCTTCTTGATGACAGTGGGATGTATTTTGAAGATTTTTGCTATGCAAGGTTCGACATGGGACCTGCTGCCTGAAACAGTGAGTTTGGCTTACTTGCAGCTCTGTGAGCTCTGTGGCGACGGACCTTTGTACCTTTACGATTTTTGCAATGCAGAGTGACGACAACAGCACACACATTTCTGATTCTGTTGATGCAAGTATGGACATTTGTCCTGCTGTTTGGTCCCTTTCCTACTAGTATATCGGCCAATTTGGGTCAATTGACGGAAATCAACAATCAACTCCAGAGGTTTTAGCGTGCGGGCTTTAGCAGCGAATAGGTGCCTGAATTGGAGTCTAAATAGGCGTCTCCTAGGCAGCCAATAGGGCAGCCAATAGACAGGCAAGCAGGCAGGCAGGCAGGCAGGCAGGCAGGCAAGTAGGCAGGCAGGCAGGCAGGCAGGCACGCTTTAGTAGGTTCACAGGTTCTCACTCAGGTGCGCGAACCAAAGGTCAGAACAGCGAGTTCTGACATTTGTTGAGCTGTGAGTTTAGTGATGACGGGGCTTTGTACCTTTCCGATTTGTGCAATGATTTCTGATGACAGTGACATGTACCTTTCGCTAAGTTCATAGGGTTAGGGTTTCTTTCTCGAAATACCGATCACTACCCTCACTACTAGTATTTAGGGCAAAGAACAGGTTCCTAAGGGCCATCAAGTCTCAGGGAGGTTCCTTGTATGAGTTTAAAGCTCACCCTATCTCTGCTATTGATTTGGAGTTTTTTTTTTGAGGGCTGAGTTCGGATTTTGACTTTTTGAATTATGGCGGGATGGTCGCTATAGGCCGCCGTAAACTTAACCAAATAACCAACCACCAAAAACACAATAACTTTAACAAATGAAATAACAAAATAGATTACCAAATCAACCACACAATTCCTTCAACAAAACAAATATTCCTTCCACCCATTTGACATTCTTTTCCCTTTTCCTGCTTTACTCAGTCACCGACGTACCTTTAGAAAGGCGGTCTTAGTAATTTTTCCAGCCTCATTCCTTATTTTCAATTAGTAATCGTTACTCATCCCGCCCTGTTTTATCTAGGACCAGACTTCTCCCGTTCCATTCAAAAAGTAGTAAATTAAGAAACGAACATGACGGCAAAAAAAGTGGTGTGGTAGTTAACGCTTCGCCCTTCGCCCTGTCAGCCCCCAGCAAGATTCTAGAGATAGGTTTGGTTTTGGTGTTCAGATCCTCGCTAGTTTAGCCTTTCCTTCCTGCGCTTCGAACCGCGGCTTCCTAAATCCTAGAGAAATACCACGGCTGAAAGGATATAGCTTACCTGAAATCGTAGCATCGAGTGACCGCAATAGTCAGCGGACACAGCAAATACTACACAAAATTCACCACTAGGGGCTACCCGTGTGTTACCACTGGGAGGAAGCACTAGGAAGGTGGATTTGGCAGCAAAGGTATATTATATTAATTCATGATGATTTTTTCTCTCATCTATCCAACACATCTAGCCAGTTAAAGGTTTACTCTGTACCAATATCTTGTATGGCCTACCTTAGACCCAACAAATAAATCTTTGTAATGCTAATTCTTAAAACTGCTTGCCCTAGATTTGGTCTAAACCACATTGATGCCTAGTCCGAGTGACACCTTATGACTAAATTCAAATACAGCGTCTTTTTTTCTTTTCTTTTTTTAATAATGAGTTTATTATAACCAGAAAATACTAGCTAAAAAAGGATAGACCCTGAGAGGGTATTCATCCTACGAAACAGCGTCTCGGACCCTTCTAAGTACCGCTCCTAGAGATACTTCGTAGCCGCCACAATATTGCCCCATCCTCGCCCATCAAGCTTGCAATTCTAAAATCCCAAAATCCCGTAAAATCATTTTTATTTTTCTCTTTTCATTTATCAATATCCATTTTCCCGACGATGACGAACTCTCTCCGCCAACATGAGAGGATATGCAATCTCACAAACCATATCTCCATCACTTACCGTCCCTCCGTGTTCATATCCTCATATCCTCACATAAATATACTCAAACATTCCCGATCGACACATGCAATCATCGCTTTCCCCCCTTCACCCCCCTTCACACCCCAAGACAAAGAAAAGAATAAGAATAAGCTAAAAAAAATAGTTGCGTTAAGATAAAAACGGAATAATGGAAATAAATCAAAATATTGAAACAAGCCCAAAACAGACAGAAGTAAATAACGCAAAAAAGCCAGAGTCCAAAACAGATGATGCAATAAACCAAAAATCAACGCAAATATCGCCTTTATCTATGCTGCCATATGATACTCCCTTCCCTTTCCGTTTCCGTAAAAAGATACAGGTACTCCAGATAATCCCGAGAGATATAAAAACAAACCACAAAGTAAAGTCATAAATTCGTACAGATACTTACCAATTGTGATCTTACTCACCTGGCCCACACTAGATACCCAAACCCTCACAATTTCAATCTCCTTTCTTCACATCCAACACAAACCGGGATCTCGTTCCCTCCCCTACCTCTGATGAAGAATCGTCCGTCGTCGAAGGTTTTTCCACATTCCTATTCCAAATCAACCTCTGATACCACAGCAATAAGTGAAGGCAAACTTACAGTGCAACAGAAACATTCTTCATGCCACTCGCCACCAAGCGCCTTAACAACTGTCTCCGTTACTGGCCTCTTGCACTTCTTACACTTCCCGCTATACCGCTTCTGGTAGCATCCAACACACCATGCATATCCATCCTTCTCTACAAAGCGTGATTCGGCGTTAAACGGATCGCCACACTCTGCGCAGAAGAAATGGCCAGCATGCCAAGTTCCACCACAAGCCACAACAACCTCACCCTCGATAGGTGTCTTACAACTCCTACATCTTGGCGAGAATAGCTCATGAAAGTCCAGATGACAATAGAACCTAATCTTTCCACCCCTTTCGGCTTCTGCACCTCCGGCCTCAAGACGCTTCTTCCTGCTTTCCTCGGGCTCAGGGAAGAAGCCAACATGCTCAAGGCGCGTGTGACAGTGGTCACAGCGGAAACATTCAGGGTGGAAACGTATGGATGAAGCGGAAACAACACGACCTTCGATAGGTGTTCGGCAGTATGAACAAGATGCAGTAGGGCCACGGGAGTTGATGTAACCACCAGAGCTAGAACTGGAGCTGCCGGAAGAGTAGTTAGATGATGGAGGTTTGGCGTTTGCTCGTGGGGTTGGAAGTGGCCTCCTTGAAGAGTCCCCTCTCGGTATGTCTCTTGGTGTTTCCCTTGGTTTCGAAGACGATTCACCTGGAAACGATATTGACGGTATTGGTGAAGCTGGTTTCTTATCTTTGGAAAAATCATCATCTGGTAGATTGATAATCGGTACTGGAACCCTTGGCCCCTCATCTTCATCTGGGAGGGATATTGTAGGAATAATTGGCATCTTGCTTGCAGTTGTAGTACTGGAAGCAGTTGGGGGAGGTGTGGGCAAGGTGACAAGACCTATTACAGGTGGTGGAGGAGGCTGCACTTGAGCTCCATATTTTGCCCTGTTTCTTCTTAGGTTCTCTGCTTCTTGTGGAGTTCGCCCAATAGTGGGACTACCGCTACTACCGCTACCGCTGCCCGCCTTCGGCAATGGCCGCCTTCCAAGTTCCTTCAGTGCTTCCGCCTCTGCATCTTCTTCCTCTGAACCTGACATCGGTGGTGACGGCAACGGGACGGGGTTCGTCGTATAACGGACCTTGTTGTGCTGTGTTGGTTCCTTTTTGTGTGGGTCGATGTATGCGCGTCTTCCAGGTGATGAAAAAATTGGTGCTGTCCGTACTGAGGACTCTTTGCGTACAGGGTACGTAGGTGATGTCTCAGGGACAATTGGCAATTTATCTAAAGACTCCCTTGGAACTGACCTCGATACTGGTCGACCTGCAACTGGAGACTTGTTTATCCTCAGAGGAGCTACAACTGGTAACGGCGCTGGAGGCAGAGATCGAAAATGTGAAGTCAATTCTTCCTCAATCAGTGGCGTTGCAGATTTTGGCGGCGGATGAGTTGGCGGCATGACTACTGGGGGTGGGGAGTTGGGTCGAGAGAGTGAAGGCAAAGCCCATGATACAGTCTTTTTGGTAATAGCTGACGAAGTAGAAGATGACGTTGATGCAGACGACGAAGAGCCAGATCTCTCGTGACGGACAGCAAATTTTGAAAAATCTCGGAAACTAAATGACGTCTGCTTTTTCAACGAGTTACTCCTTTTAGGAGGAGTATCACCCTTTTCCAACGATTCACGCTTTTTTGGAGGTGTATCTCCCATACGACCTTCCTGTAAATCCTTCCCATCCCATCCCATCTCCTTCTCATCTGCTGTTGGTACTGGTGCCGGCACCGCTACTGGTGGCGTTGGTGTTGATGCTGATGGCGTTGGCGTTCCTGTCCGTGAAGAAGGTAATATTGACGAAGCAATGGACGGTGTAGAAAAAGTATTGCTGCGTTTATGTGAGTTCCTTCGGAGTAACCAGCTATCTCGTCGGTTGATGTCATCAGTTGTCTTTGCCAAAGGCGAGGAAGACGGTTTTAGCGGTGGTCCAGGACGAGGAGGAGATGGGTGTAATCTAGGTTCGATCACCGATGGGGCAGCATCCATAAGACTGACAGAGGTCTGGGGAGCCCATCGAGATTTAGTAGCAGTGGACAGAGGACGAGCCCCACTAGGCCGCTGAGGACGATTAGATCGTAAGTCAGACAAGTAGGTTTCTGCAGACACGGGCGTTAGCCGTTTCATTTCGTGGCTCCGATGCATCTTATGGACCTGATGAGACAAATAGGAAATTTGAACAACGGGAAGAAGGAGAATATATAGATGTACCTAGTTGCTCCTTCGTCATATATGAAATTCTCGCCTGGTCCGACATTCTGGCAGGATCAATCGATCACCGACAACAATATAAACAGCAACAAACAATCTACGCTAGCTAGGGTGGATGGAGTCCGGCTAAGTGGGAATGTAGAGGGAGTATGGGAATGTAGTGTGATGGAGGGTGGAATTGGCGTTGTTAAGTCAGATCCTTGAGGGGGATGCTGATTGATGGCTGGTGACGGCTGTGGGTCGCGGAGTCAGGTGCAGTGGGCGAACCAACGAACAAAACGGAATGGGATGGAATGAGTAATAACAGACGAGTATTTGCAGAGTGTTAACAGGCGGAGAGATGGGAGAGATGTCAATAGCAGAGGTAGGCTGAGAGGGAAGGGAGGGCGGGCAGCAACAGGGCAGAAGTCTTCAGAAGGGAGGAGGCAGGCAAGCAGGATAGGCGTCAGCGGAAAATACGCCAAAATAAACCTGCACTCAATGGACGGTGGAGGACGTGGAGCTGGCGGGGAAACGTCCAGTAAGCTCGGACGCTGGTTGGTCCAACGCAGCCTGCCTTGTTTTGTTTTCTCCTCCGAGATCGTGAAATCCTGGACGGTCCGTTGTCAAGAGTTACCATCCAGTTACAGTCGAGTAACAGAAGCCCTTGTAGCCGGATTTGGTTAGGGATATGCGGGAAGTTGCACGAGGGGACTAGGTTCCTCGGGACTTAATTGGCGTCTGGACTCAAAGCAGCCGCCAAGGGCGTGTATTTGATCCCCTTGCATCCGGGGATCTAATCTGATGAGATTACACCCATGACTGAGTTTGTCCGCCGCCGAAAGCTAGAGCCGCGTTGAATTCGCGGGTTCCTCTTCTACCTCATATCCTATCCATCCATTTCCCGATAGCCCACTTTTCCACTCGCGCCTCCGCTACTCTAAAATCTCAATGTCTTCACCAGGTAGCCAGGAATTCCTCATGTCACGTTACTTCAAACCCTTAGCTAATCATTGCCCATGATCACAGAATCTGCAACAGCCCCTTCCCCCGACGCGGAAGGGTCGCCAATCTCCCCCGAGAGACCTACGGGAAACAAGTATGACCAAATGTTCGGTTCAGACAATGAGTCGGCCCAAAACCGGGATGAAGATGGTGATGAGGACGACGACGAAGACGCCGGTGTTCGCAAGCGCTCTCGCAAGGTCGGGACCAACGGAGACGGAGCCGCAGATGAGGATGCAGAGGGTGAAGACGATGACGATGACGACAAGGGATTATTTGGAGATGACAGTGACGATGAAGCTCCGAAGCCGTAAGTTTTTAACATCACTGGCGTGTGAAATTGTGGTTAACGTGAGCTATTCGCTGTCGCAGTAAGGAACTTAGCGACCATGAACTCGAGGGCACCCCCGAGATTGATGAGGCAGATCACGAGCCTGAGAGGATTTACCGAAGTATTGATGTCTCTCTTCCCCGGCATCCTGTGCCAAATCCTGGAAATGATGACCTCTATCTTCTCCGTATTCCCTCTCTAATCGCTCTCCAACCCCAAATTTTCTACCCTGAAAACTTTACCCTCAAAAACCTTGTCACCCCCGACTCTATGACCTCTCCCTACACCGCTGCAACGACCACCATTCGCGTCCGAAAATCTCCCGTCGATCCCTCTGTCCTCCAATCCAACGCACGCGTAATACGCTGGTCTGATGGATCACTCTCACTTCAAATTGCTTCCTCCCCTAACCTCTACGACCTCACTTCCAAACCTCTCGCCCCATCCCACAAAACACCAGAGAAGTATGACTCGTCACAAGACTCTCATACCTATCTTCTCACCCCGCATGAGTCTGCAGGAATGCTCCGCTTTCTCGGTCACGCTACTCAATCGCTCAACGTTATCCCCACTGGCGCCTCTCAGGCCAATATGGAAGCCGTCAGCCGTCTCCATGAGCAACTGGCCGCTGCTCAAGCAGCTCGTGGTGGCAGAAGCCGCGGTCAACCGTCGATCGAGATGACAGACATGCGCGACCCTGAAGCAGAGCGTAAAGAGGCAGAGCGCGTCTCCCGCGAAAAAGAGCGAGCTGCTAAGAAACTTGAGAATCAACAGCGCCGTGCTCGTGGTGGCGCAGCTGGTGGAAACAATGAGCCCCGTGGACAAAAATACACACCTCGTGCTGGCGGAACCCGGTCAAAGCGTGAATCTCCTCCAATTACCGGAGGTCTTCGGAAGAGCAAGGAAGATGAGTATGACCTCGAGGATGATTTCGTGCAAGGGAGCGATGATGAAGAGGTCATGGAGAGCTCAGAGGAGGATGAAAGTGACGATAACAGAAGGAGGAGGAAGGCACCTTCACAAAAGAAACGGAGGGAGGAACCTGAAGAGGAAGACGAGGAAGACGAAGCTGAGTTTACAGATGATGAGAGGGGTGGAAGGAATAGGGGAGGCGGGAGAGCTGGAAAGAGAAGGAGGGTCGTGGATGATGATGATGATGAGGATGATGAGTAGCGGGAATCTATGGTGATAGTAAGAGAGATGACTGTAATTGTATTCTTAAGGAGTTTCTTTTTATGTGCTTTTGTTTCTTATCGTAGAGTTTCTACTTGAGAAGTGGAGAAGATAAATAGTTCAAAACTGAGGAATTATCTCTGGAACAATGGCTTTAAGACCATTTCTGGAGAAGGGCCCAAAATTTACAGCGTGACAGTCACGAGTGATATATCATGATAAAACTGATCGGACGTGGTCACGCCACTGAGCTCCAGATTGTCACAGAATCAGCACAGAAGCCGTATCGGCCCATACTGCACAGCTTGATGTGCGCCGTAGGGCAGCAGCCATAGGTAGTAGGGAGAGAGAGCCTAGCCCAGAAGCTGTGAGCTGATATCTTTATGCTGTATCTCTTAGCGCAAATTCAGCTCCTAGAATCGACTTTAAAAGCCCCTCCTTCTGCCCCTCCTTCTCTCCTTCATCTCTCCTCCAAGAAACTCCTCAGTTATGAAGAGTAGCCACCAATCATCACCATCACCATCATCAATGTCCTTTGTTACTTTTCTTCAATCCTCTCTAACATTCCTCTCCTACCTAGGAATGTCATCAAACAATTCATCAGACATCGAGGAGAAGACATCACTAACATTGATCGAAGCACTACTTGGATCTAGATTGCTGATTTTTCCCCTGCTTTTCAGATCTTGTTTCTTTTTGTCTCACATCTCAACAAGATACTTTAGCCTCTCTGGAGAGTAGTCTCTCGGGAATGCATATCACCGCAGCGGCGTTTCCTCTACGTCAGTCCCTTGGGGCTGGTGTAAGGAACTAAAATAAAAATAAACCTTGAAAAGAACAAAAAAAACCTATGCTCCTCCAAACCTCCTCCTATTCAAAAAGATTTTATGACTGTAGGCAACTTAAGTCTTCTATCCCGGTAAGATATCGTCTTTCTACTCGTTGTATGCTGTCTATTGATTGATTTTGTTTTGATCGATCAGCTCCGCTTCTCCTATCCCAGCCGTTCTGGAAGGTTTCCTTCTACTGCACCATAATCAAAACCAACCATCTCTCGCTCAAAAATTTCCCGCTACCTTGTCTCTTGGCCTACTAGGACCTGTATTCCTCTGCTTCCGTTATACCTGGCGAATTCGATCACTAGCCCTAACACCAACCAAATGATTTAATCTCTGGTGCTTCAACTTCCCAGAGAGCTGCGGCTTATACTTCACTCTAAGCTGATTGCCATTGGCTAATCGTGTTTCCCGCTCTAGGTTCCATCGGGCCGTGATTAGGAGTAAAAAAAAACCCCCCCACACGAATAACTAAGGGGAAATAAAAAAACTAGAAAACGAAAAAAAAAGAACCTTCACGCCCCCTCTCTAATCTCCTGGGTAGATCTCGTATATGTCATCTTGAACGGTAAGCTTCCTACCTCCAATACCTTGCTTATTCCTGTGTCATGGTGTCTTCTTCTCGATAGCTTGATGCAATTGATGGGTTGCTGTGGTGTGTAATTGGTATGTTCCCCTTCATCCTCCCTTCCAGCTTCGTATTTCAGGGAATATACTTTGCGTATCTAGATTTGGAGCCCCGGGTTGAATCTGAGCTCTTTTGGGGGGTTTGCTACCGGCTAGGGAGATAGTTCATGATTTTGAACTAGGAAACTAGTTGATTTTCTCGCCTACTTTTCGTTAAGACTCATATTCTTAAGCCTAAATTGTGTAATGTTTCCCAATGAATATACTACTTAACCTCCCTACTTCAAGGACTGAAAGCGGGTGTCAAGATCGAGTGATACAAGATCTGCGCTGTCCGCGGGATCTTCAATGTCGTGCGTTCCTTTAATTTATGATTTCTTTCTTTAACATCTGCCGTGCGACATTTATTAAATATAGCTAAGTTGGCACCCAGACCTCTCTTCTTACTATCCGATCTATCCCATAATGGAACATTACTTACCCCGCACCACATAAATCAAAAAAAGAAAAAAATAGCCCCAATGATGCACCAAGATAAATAACTAACCCATGCAACAAAAAACACCCGTACTGTGTCAGGACATACCAAAAGTACCCGGCCAATTCGCCTAGTCATCTCATCGTTTCTGTATCTACTCATCCAGGTATTGAAGGATGAGGAAAAATGGAGGAAATCGAATACCCCCAGCACTTGAGACTTATGGCGAGAACACAAGGTCAATGGGATGAGGGATGGGGGAACGATTAATGCTACCAAACTCTAGATGCACCTGATAAATGTTGTCCCTTAACAATGCCCAACTAGCTATTCCTACCAAAACCAAGCCAAAACCCAACTCCTACCCGCCAGCGCTTAACGCCAAACATGCATCAACAGCCAATCCAACCCTAAACCCCCCCAAAGATCTTTCTCAGCCTTCCTCTTCTTAAAGATATATACCTCTTTGAGACAAAATGAAATGGAACTAAACTCAATGCAAGGGAATAAGAAAGGGGGGAGACCGACCTCCCTTCCTTCATGCTAACAACATCTCCAATAATTTCTTTATCCAATGCTGGGAACATTGCCTTCAGAATCTCAACTACGCTTTCATGCTCTCTCCTCTGAATACGTCGTGCCTCTTCAACTTCAGCACTAGCTTGCCGTGCAGCAGCTTCCTCTGCAGTGAGTGACGAACCCCCACCGGGTCTTCGCCTACCACCATTCTGACCACGACCTCCGACAGCTGTCAGGAGGCTGTCTTCAGCGCCCGGGGAGCCGCGAGGCGTATTGCCGGGAGCAGGAGTTAGTGCTGGTCCGCCTCCCGTGGCGGTCGCAGCTGGTGTGGAACTTGACTCTCCATCGGAGAATATCCGACCGATGGTGGTTAATGGCCTTTGGATAGTCCTTAATAACCCAGCCACCGCCGCCTTCTCTTCCGATTCCCCGCCGGAGGACTCATTGCTTTCCCTGGAGCTTGTTGAGAAACGCCCTTCTTTGTCCATTGACGCCCTTGGAGTAGTTGAGGGGCCTCCTCGACCCTTCTCGGAGACAATCTCTATGTTGTCGTTTGGCCTTCTTGGGAGCGGGGGAGGGGGAGGGGGCGGCCTTTCTGCGATGGCTGCTACGGCGGCTTCGACATTCTTCTCAAATTCTTCGTCGGTAATCGTCAAGCTAGAGCGGTCAAGATTCTCTATAAACTGAATTGCACCCATCTTTATTCGAAAATAGAGATTAGATATGGCTTTTCCATAGAGTCAAAAGGGGAATTTGAAGCGTACCAAACTGCTTAGATAGTATCCTGCCTCGCCGTTGAGTTTATCCGGGTTTCTGAACCTCAGGATATACTGAACATTGCTAACCAAATGTTCCGGATTTGCTCTCAGAACCACATAAATCAATAGCGGAACGAACTTGTCTGCACTCTCATCGCTGTTTGAGTGCCGTAACAATCCTAAACATTAAATCAGCGTCTGCACACATTGGCTTGTCTTAACCTGCTGTTCTCACCGAAAATGACCTTGCAGCAATTAAGCACACAAATGACCTTATCTCTTGGCGCCCTATAGCTCTTTATTTTGATCATCTCATTTACCGCCAAGTCCAAAAATTTCCTTCCACTATCGCCAGTCACCGTATCTCCAATATCAAGATGCTCTTCCCTAATCCATCCATAAATTCTCACTTTCTGCGCCAACACTTCATCCCTCTCCACGTCTTCTTGATGCTGTCCTCTCCTTCCGGGGAATCTGTCGTCAATTTCCCTATTATTCCGTCTCGACCCAGAACTTGGTGGTAACGGGGGTGTGATAGCCGGGGAGAAAGCCTGCGTGTAGAGTCTATTCATGACAAGCTTCTCCATGCCTTCTCGGGCATTATCCATTTCTACATCTCCCACATCACGCCAGACTTCACAGCCTTCCATCTTACCGTATATAAAATTAAGAAAATCGTGGACGATCTTGACTTGCTCGTGGACCATCCATTGTTTCTTTGCGAACTCGCCAAGAAAGCTCTTGAGAAATTTGGCCACGGGGTCTGCGGACCTATGTCGAAGTTGAGAAAGGAATCGGTGGAAGTCGAAAGGAAGATCTTCATCTGGAGGAGGGGGTTGATGTGCTCCGGCTGGAGACTGTGGGGCTGTCTCCTTGACTGGTGAGGATACGAATGTCGGCTTTTCAGGAATATGTGGGGGTGTTGGGTGGGATGCTGGGTGTGGACTATTTGAGGTTACAGCTGAAGGAACGTGTGGGGACACAGCTGTATCTAAACCTTTTCCACTGGCACTGGAGAGTGAAGAGGTTCTTATAGGATGCCTAATCGAAGGTGAATTTAAGCCCGGGGAAGGCGCGAGTGACGTAGAGCTATGGTCGTTACTTTGCTCGAAGATATTGTGGATTTCAGATTTCGTGTTGTCACCAGGTTCATCGTCTTCCGATGATGACCCAGAGGATGGGGCCCTTGAGAACTTTTGATCCTTCTCTCGCGTCGGGGAAACAGAAGCAGATCTGCTCGGTCCTGGCGTTCTGGGAGCTGGGTCGAGGTAAATTCTATCTTTAGGAGGAACATCTTTCGGAGGAGGAGCTGGTGGAGGTTGGGGCAACGGTAGAGTCTGGAGCAATGCTGGAGTAACTGGAGTTACTGAGTCCTTAGTAATTGTATCATCCTTCATTGGTGTCGGTGGGCGATATTCTAGCTCAGCCAAATCCTCAGGAGATAGCGAGTTGGGGACGTCTGAGGGGATAAGATCAGGATTCACTGGGGAGGTAGGGGAAGCAGCAACCTCTGCCGAGAGCATCTTGACAGTGTTGTTAGTACCCGAGCCTAGGACTGGTGTGGAGACCAGATTGTCGGTATCGGAGGAGAGAAGATCATTATTCTCAAGCTTGAAATCTGAAGGATTTGACTCCATGGGTATCTCAGATAGCTGTCCTTGTATTTTTGAGTCTGAGGTTGTGGGTAGGTTTAAGGGTGTAGTGGTCGTGCCAGTAAGATTTGCAGCAGTAAGATCCTCCACCGAGCTCCGGATGGCGCCGTCTGCTTGGCCACTGTCAGAGGTTGAGGTGGAATGCCGCAGCTCGTCCCGATCGGCAGCTGTATTGACAACTGTCCCATTAGACCATATCCATTCATCATCATCCGTGCCTGATGCGCCGTTGGTCGACTCGTTAACTTGCACCTGACCAGTACCGACAGCTTCTTTAAGCCGTAAAGAAGTCTTTACAACAACGGGGTTCTTTTCGGCTTCGGCGACCGATGGGAGACTCTTCGTCCCTGCCCCGTCCTGGGTGAGGTGAATTTCAGGCTCCATATGATTAATCCTGGGCGGATAGATAACAAGACTTTATTTCCCCGCGGATCGGCGGTGGGTCTGTGCAGTTGCCAATGCTTAGTCTCTAGCCCAGCTCACAAGAGTACCAAGAACAGGACCGCTACAGCAGTCGTGAGCCTGAGTGAGAGCGAGAGGGGGGAGTCTCCAGATACAAAAGCGGGTGCGGAAGCAAGGAAAGAGTCTCAGGTTCGTCGTGATCGTAAGTTGGACAAGGTTTTGTTTCCTACCTCAGGCTCGGTAGCTGACAAGTCTAGTCGTTTCAAGCTAAGAACTTCTTAAACACTTGATTTCCAAGAAAAATATGTTACCGATTCAGCTTGGTTGCTGCCCCGTTCAGTGTTGCCTGCAGCAAGTTTTTCCAGATTCTTTCAAGCCTTCTTGGCGCATGCGTCAGAAGGGAGATCGGAGGAAATGTTTCCCGTGAGTCGCTCCGGCGCGGAATTCTGGTGCAATCTGAAACAGCTTCGACCGTTAATGGAACACGCCATAATAGAGTAGCTTTGCGTTGATAAACTTCATACCAGTTGCTCTATGGACTGGCTAGCTGTTGGGGTTTGAGCCATTTTCCTCATGAGGAATCTGTTGATGACCGCCACTCCTTCTCAGCCAAATCATGCACCCAGCTGAACCCCACGTGTTTGGGCGATCCTATTCCACTCCTTGAAGAATATATATCATGGATAGAAGATCGGGGTTTGGGTTTCTGGCTTTGAGCTACCTATTTAAAAAGAAATTTTATTCGGCTGCACAGAATCGACCCATCTAGTTGATCTAGTTGGTTTTGCTATCCCGTGCAACCGTAAATCACTCGTTATAGGTACGCCGATAGGAAGCCACTGACAACAATCAGTAGAGGCTAAATTATATCTTATATCACGACCTGGAGCCACTGTCGCACTGCACCCCACATCCCGCTATGATGTACCCTCCCTATAGTACCTTTGTGTGATACCGGGTATTATATATTACATACGGGAACGTGAGATGGCTGTTCCCCTGTGACATAAACGGGGGATGGTATCGGAAACGACACTGTTAACCGACCCTGACCATCTTGACCCTCGGCTTGTTGGGGGCGAACCGCAAAACAATGTTACGGAGCAATGCAAGACGGCCCGGGGTCGTGCCACGGGACCCATCTTTTCTGTCGGTGATCTTACTCGCGCTGTACAAGATCATATCTCGATGTCAATTGGCACATTTAGTCCTGGGGCAGATAAAAACACCGATAGAGCTAAAGAAAATCCCTGTGATGGATCCTTAATTCGTCATTATAATCGTGATTAGCGCGATTGCGTTGCGTCGCTTATGTGGGCGGTGCTTAACACTTTCTACCTTTTGGCGAGCGTACCTGGTTTCGTGGGATGCAAAAACGATCACCTGGTGCCAAAGAATACGAACTATCCTGCAGGTCCTGGCTTCGAAAAACTGCTGGAGGACCATAACCACACCTGTCCTTCACTGTGATTCACACACTCTAGCTTAGGTTGGGACGGTAGCTGCCCAATTTACCTTGCTGATTTATTTAACTGAGCCCCTCTTCTTCCACTCCAGATCTCTGATAGAGGTTTCCCACATTCTCTTCTCCATACATCCAATGGGTTGGGAAATGAAAGACCTACCGTCTCTTCACGCCTCTCCCATCCCCTATTTCTTACTGCGACCTCAGATGAATTTTTCCATTCGCTCAAGCTCTTATGTCTTATCGCTCATGTTTTGCATCTTCTCCCTGATATATACCCTCTTCCACCTTTACTCGTTTTCCCAGCCTACGTTCACACTTACCTCAACCCAAGTCACTCGCCTACATACAGACCTCCAAAAGTGCAATTCCTTTACCCATCAGCCGTATTGGGAGCGATCTCGGGCTCCTAGAAACGTTAATCCTCGCTTTAGGCACTCGGACTCGACACCTGACATCGTGGTATTGGAGAATGTAACACTTTATGACGGCGAGGCTTGGATCCCTGAGGCCGTAGATGTAGTTCTCCAGCAGGGTCTCGTAACGGGAGTTACCGAAACTGGCAGGCTTGCATGGGAAACGGAAGATGGCATAAGCATAGTCCACAACATGTGGGGTCTACATGTTACACCAGGTCTGATTGACATGCACTCCCATAGCACAGTCGACTCTTATCCGTACCTGAGGGGTGAGTGCCCTACATTCTCTCACGTGTTATCCAGATGCTTTATTTCTTAACATTATGCGCTCATAACCTCTCACTCGAGAGGCTTACATGTATCCCTCATGCCCATCTTGTCACCTTAATACTAAATGCCCAAAACGTTCTTTCCTACTACTTTCACCAAAACAAACACTAAATTTACTATTAAAAGCTACGGCCGATGTGAATGAAGTTGTCAATCCAATGACGCCTTGGGCTCGAACAATTGATGCTATTAATCCACATGATCCAGCGATCAACATTATTGCTTCTGGGGGGTATGCAGCCGCCCCCATTGATAAACCGCTTCAATTACTTTACATGGGCTAATATCGTTCTTAAATAACAGCGTTACAACATCACTCATTCTACCAGGATCAGCTAACATCATTGGTGGGGAAGCATACGCAATCAAGAACTCCCCTGCTCCTAAAAATGCCGTATCGGATCTTCTCATCGAGCCCGAGAACTTACCGAAGCGCATTCGATGGGCCAAAATGGTTGCTCCCCGCTTTCAATCTAATTTATACAATCTCATCTTGCTGATGAATTTGTTTCGTAAAGGCTTGTGGTGAGAACCCAAAAAGGGTTTATCCCTCGAAGGCGAATAGTCGCATGGGGTTAGGTCATGCCCTCCGTGCTCACCTAGCTTCCGCAAAACAGCTTCGCGAGCGACAGGATCAATGGTGCTCATTGGCTAGTAATCCCGCAACCGCTAACTCTGAACTGGTGATGCGTGGGCTACCAGAAGATGTAGATTATGATCTCACACTAGGGATCCTAAGGGGAGATGTAAGGGTTAATATTCACTGCTACGAGACGATGGATATGGAGAATATGCTTCGGTACGCGGATGAGTATGGGTGGAGGATCGAGGCATTTCATCATGCGTTGGATGCGTGGAGAATCCCGGAGATGCTGAAGAGGGAAGACCAGTGAGTAATCTTCGAAGATGAGTGATAGTTCGCGAGAACTAATAGATTGGTGGGGTTGGTTAGCAACGTCACCGTGGCAACGTTTGCGGAACTTGCCTACTACAGTGAGACACTAGTAGAAGTAGCTAATGTTAGTAGATTGCTGACAAGGATTAACTGACAGAAAAGGAAGCGTATCAGGCAAGCCTTTGGGCAGGAAAGATACTCTCGGAAGCTGGTCTCCCAATCGTTTACAAATCTGTATGTCCCCGGAAGGCCACAGGGTTTCGGCTAGCATCGTTTCTAATGTCTGATTTAGGATCACCCAGTGATTAATGCAAAATACCTTTTGTATGGAAACAGTCCTTCAATTAATTGCTCTAGATTCTGATAGGTTGGGAATAGGCCACAAGCTGCGACAGCCCATGGTTTTCAGTTATCCGCCGACCTTGCATTGGCTGCAGTTACTTCTACCCCAGCGAAAGCATTAGGACTTGATGATCGTATTGGATACATTCGAACGGGGTATGATGGTGATTTGGTACGTACCATTTTCTTCTCAAGGAAGCGCGAAGGAACTGACGTTCAACCTCGGAAGGTGGTTTGGGATTCCCACCCGCTTTCTGTCGGTGCGACACCTATCCAAGTTTATATCGATGGGAGACCTTTGTTCGACGTGAAGAGAGAAGAGGAGAGCAAAACTCTCATCGTAATGAAAGAGCGATCTGAAGCATCCAAGCCAAGGATGCGATCCAGCACAGACCAGGAGCTGAAACGTGAATTCTGTTCGTCTATCCAGAGGGAGGATGAGATAACAGTTATTAAAGGGATTGTGAAATCACTTCTCCCTCCAGGAATACTCCCATTCGAGATTCTCCCCCCTTCTAATGAAAGTTTGGTCCTTGTGCTGAAAAACAAGAAGCCTCTCTGCATCAATACTGAGTCTGTCTGCCTTGAGCTACACCCCACTACCGCCACTTCTAAAATACTAACGCTATCTGATGGTCATCTCCTTCCTGGACTAACCGTACTTTCAGTTGGAATCGGGTTATCTGAAATTGAAGCAGAAAAGGCAACACAAGATGGCGCTGTATCACCATTTTCCGACCCTCTTAATGAGGATTCTATCATATACGCCAAGTACGGGTTACATTTCGGGGGAAAGTTGATTACCAGAGCGAAATCTGGGGGTGTAACGAAAGTCGTTACACCACCATTGCATGCGGGAGGGCTCTTGCAGGGAGTGAGTGTAGGGTTTAGGACTACGGCTAGGAATATACTTGAGAATAACGCCATCTTCGAAGGCTTATAAGTGAATCCTTGTTTTGCCTTACCATCTTAGCGGCTAATCGGGCATGAATGTGATTTTAGAGAATGTTGCTCTACATTTTGTTGTCGGCCAGAGCGGGAAAAGTAATTATTATCTTTGACAAGGTTTAGGAGGTGCATTTTTTTAATGGGGGCTTTGGTACAGGCAGCTTGAACCCGACAATTTCGTCTCAGCTACAGGACCTACGAAAATTGTTTTTAGACAACAAAAGTGATTCAAAAGTGAATAATGCGCTTTTCAGTCAGGCTACGAGTGGCGATATTCCGGTTGTAGTTAAAGCAAATAACAAGGTAGCATCTTCCATGCCGTGATTGCAAGTCAAGGGCTCTGAGAAGGAATACCAATATTAACAGATTTTTTTTTCTTAGGATGATATCGCGCAAGTGATCAAAATCAAAAACGAGTTTCCCAGCGTCAAATTGGTTATTTATGGGGGCATCGAGTCTTGGGGGGTAATAATTCACCCATCCCTTATTGGCTGAAGAAGCCTGGATGCTGATGTTGGGATATGATAGGTTGCGGATGAGCTTGCAGCTGCCAATCTCCCAGTTATACTTGCGCCATGGAGATGTGAACCGGGTGAATGGGAGTATCGACACTGGTAATACTGCTTCTTCGTTAGTATAAGATATCAGGAAAGTGGATCTGCTCACACGTATTACGATGCAGCCTCACTGGACCTCCGGTTTCGAAGTCGATCGTTGAAGTCCTTTATAATGCTGGTGTAAAATTCGGTCTAGCTGCCACTGGTGAGCTTTATTCCTCTCCTACTGTCGCTGAGGTTCAGGTCTTGTTTTAACTAGCCATTCACCTATAGACGACGCTTTCGTTCGAGGCCTATTTCTCGAAGCCGCCTGGGCTGCAAAGTATATCGGTTTCCCAACGGTGCAAGATGAAGAAGCGTTTGCAGTGAAGCTCGCAACAGTGGAAGTACAGAAAATTTTAGGGCTAAATGAGGCCTCCGGAGCCGGAGACTTTGTTGTTTGGGAGGGAAATCCTTTACAGCATGGTGCGAGCGTGGTACTAATTGTTGATCAGGGGAATGTTGATTCTGGAGAGGAAGGATGTTGGCCAGAGGTAGAATAATAAATCTTCGGGCTTAGATGTGGTTTGATTTTTTAATTATTACTTTTGTGGAAGACAAAGTACGGAGTAGTGCGGGAGGTCTTAGTATTTGTATTCCCACTTATATTTTCATATCTTGTTCCTGGGAAGTGGGCGAATGGTAGTGTAAATTGGCTTAGGATTTGAGTCTTCGAACTATTGTACTATTAACAAGCACTGGTGAACTTGGATTTCCAAAGTAGTGGTTATTAATTGTCTCCTTTTTCCTTATTTTGGAGTGGGTTAATGTAAAGTTAGATTTTGTTATTTGGAATCGCATCACAAACCATCTGACTGGAGATCTTAGTCCCGTAAAATGCCCGTGTGACTTGCCTATAGAAAGCAAGACTCACATTACCGATATTAAAATTGACCACATAGCGGGGATTCTCACATTAGGTGGGCGGTTTTGGGATCGGCAATATCCACCTCAGTTTTGGGATAGCGCCGGTTCATAGCTCCTAGTGCTTTCTGCTCTGTGGCTCCGTGTTCCTTCAGTCTCTATCCCACCACCACTGAAACTTATACCTCGAAATAGATCATTACAGCCGATTAGTGTGGTCCACGAGGCAAGCTCGCTCGAGGCCTCGAGGCTGCCCGAGGCAGGGGGGCCGCGAGCACGAGGTGCCTCGAGGTCTCAGCCTATGGGGTTTCACAGCGGCGGTGATCGACCCCTGGATACCATCCAGGCCCATGGAACTGGTTTCATACGTATTCTCCACCTATCTCTCGCCGGTACCTTCGGGTTCAATGCCACTGGCAGTAACCCACATACCTACTAGCACTATGTATCCACGGTAGCATCCTCTGATAAGAATTTCCCAATGACTTAACACGATATAGAGGATTTGAATTTTGAAGACTTTATACAGTAAGCAACTATTGAGGGAATGATGGGATGATACAAGTAAACTTAACTAGGAAGAAGACGATATTAGTAGATAGCTACTTTATTAGATACCAGTGTATTGGATGATAATTCTTACTTAGAAGGTGCCTCTAATAGTACCTCTATGCCCCTATGACTCGAGGCAAGCCCTCCATTGCTCGAGCAGCCCGAAGCAGACCCACCCACGAGCACGAGGTGCCTCGAGGCATACCTCCTGGCTCGCCTCGAGCTGCCTCGTGGACCGCACTACAGCCGATAAACAGCTATGGCAAACATAATCAAAAGTTATAAGTCCATCCCGGTCTACATTTACCTCACTACTTGCTCAATCTCCCTAAAACAAGTTATAGATAATCTAACCACCAACGGTGAGCAATCCTCTAGGTCTAAGATTGTATAGGATTGCCTTTCAGATTGTCTACGGGGCGGTGATCGTGTGTTCTATCCAAGATATATGGCGGCCGACTTGACAAAACACAACGAATTGTAAAATCTATATAGAGGTAGTAGAAACTAGGATATTTATCAAGGTAAAACTAATCGAGATAAGTGAAGTAGGAAATTATTGAATAGAAAATTTTCTATTCGCAGGAATAGAAACTATGGATAGAATTCCAACTGTGACTTGCCACAATCAGCTAGACTATCAAGATTTTTAAGCGGCCAAGATTTATAGTTAGTGACTAGTGGAAACTTTTTTACCACGATCCCTAATTTATCCTAGGGACAGAATAGAAATCCTATAGCTTGTAGAATGGGTCTATTCGTAAATGAGTACAGTCGCACCTCGCTATGCCGGAACTTAGTATGCCAAATCCCTTGCTGTCCCGTACAAAATGCCCTGACCAAAACATTTTTCTACCGCGGAATAGATTTGTTGCCCCAGATTCTTTGGGAAAACTTGCTATCTCGTGCGAGATCCACTAGATTCTAGGTGTCCGGCATAACGAGGTGCGACTGTATCTATCTTCATAAATCTCGTTCTATCGCTTGCGGGAAGTCCTCCATTGATGTTAAGCAACCAGGCCGAGATCTAATCTAATTGATTACGCACAAGACAACATCCCTCACAACCATCATCCTCCCCCTTCAGCTATCCCTCCACTGTGCCCCCACTAAATTCGATGCCCCGTTCTCGTTCAACAGCCGCTTATCACGGAGGCCAGGCTGGTTTATTGCCAAACAAGTCAGCTTAAATGCCAACATGGGTGGGAATTCTGTAGTAAATTGCTTTTCACGCAAGGTTGACGTGTGAGTGCATCAAGTCACCTCAAGATGACGACAACGAGATCCTCTATAGTGAGGTCCCCTTCCCACTCGGAGCTTTCCAGCTGGCGGCCACTCTGAAATTTTCCTACTGTTGTGATGTGCTTCCGTGCACGTGGTGGCTTAGTTAGCCTAGACTAAAGAACACGCTACTAGCAGGGTAATTCTGTATTTATGTTGCTCTTGCTTCTTTAATAATTACAACCATCGTCAAACCAATTGCAAACGGCTATCTCAAAGTCTGCTACACGGAGCAAGTGGCGCTTTGAGAGACTGAGCGCAGAAACATCGTCCAGCAGTGGGTTTCGAGGTTATAGCCTGGGTTTTTGTCTGTCGGCAAAAAAGAGTGTAACATAGAACAGTTTATTGTCATACAGTCATTTCCTTCAAATCCCTTTCCAAAGGTGACAAGCCTCAGCAGCAGATGTACGCCTAGTAAACTCGCGGATCGCGGGTGGCCGCACAATGCCAGTTTTAGGGCGAAGACGACTTCAGTTCACCTCGGTGGTACCGACGCTCCTTTTGCATCAATGCCTACCATTACAGCCACAGTGGTAACTACAACGCCTATAATGACGGCCTCAAGCCCCTTATCAGTAATTGCTACCTCTGTAGCCTCTGCCATCATGGACGTCATACCCATCCATCAAGCCATCACTGAGACAGCTAGAGTCTCTTTGGGAGCTTTGCTTTTTTGATGGGAGTGTAGCAGGATAGTTGGAGAGGGCCTCTGAGGAAGAGAACGAGCGAAGCAGCGGGCAGATTGGTGCAAGCGATAACTTGTGATTAAGACCGAAGGTTAAAGTTAAGGTTGAAGGGCTCCATCTCCCCTGCTATTCTCTGTACCTGTCACTTGTACCAGTCGTAAGGATGCATAAGAGCAATACAACGCTGCCAATTCCTCAGTGAAAATGTAGGGTAGGTCTTTCATATCAATCGGGGTGTGGATTTTAAATTTTACAAGCCGATAAAGTCAGGAAGGTTTTACAACCACCCATTTTGTTAGTTTGTATGACCAAAGATCAAAACGAAAGTAAAGATCTATACTTACCTAGGGTACTGTGTTGTGAGGGAAATTAGGGTTTTGGGTGCTGCTAGGTCAGGCGCTGTGCCACTTTTGTGTATCTCTGAGTATAGCAGGGCTGTAGCTCAGCTTAGACACTCTCTGAATATCCTTGTAGTAATTCTTGCTTTTGTGCCCCTTAGTCCCAGCACTTAAATGAAGAATGGGCCTTATTGTAGGTACATGTAGATCAGAGTGTAGAGCTCAACTCCCGTTGTGAAATTCCCAATTTTTACGCGATTGCTTTCCGGGGCAAACAGTAGTCTGACATGGCGGCTTGCATAATATCTGGGTGAAAGGCTGCCGGAAGCGTCAAGAATTATAGTATATAAAATAGATGTTGGGCGTACAACGTGGCATGCGATAGAGAGACAAGCATTGTCGACCAAAACCTACCATACCGGCACCGAGCTAAGGTCATTGGTCGCTCCATTCGCGATTGGCTATAACTCCTAGCGAACTCAAAAAGTATCAAGCGAGCCGAAACCCTAACCCACGTTTGGTGCGTAGGCTATCCACACCCCAAAAAATTTGTGTCCTACTTTTAAGACAGCTAATTGTTCCTTTAGCCTCTTAAATTTGATTTGAAGTTTTTTGGACCACAATTGCTGAAGTTAGATGTATCTACGCTGCCCTGCGTGTGGGTTAGGGTTTTCGGTTACTTTTTGAATTCGCTAGCATACTACCTAGTAGATTCTAAATCTTGCGATCCAATAAGCGGGTCTTTTTTGCCTTTTCGGCACCACACGACTACCCCTTTTCGACGAAAGTTTTCAGATTTCTAACTTTAATCGGAACCCACACCTCGGGTGTTACAGGCCGCGTACGTCTTAGTTATGGCGTGGCAGAGTAGACCCCATAATAAAAAGCTCCTTCTTTGTCTGGAAAACTTCAAGTCAGCTTCGCTACTCCAATGCAATCCTACACGAAGATCGCTGGATCCTGGCTATACAAAATGGGTTATCGTCATCCCGTAGTCTTTGTATTCCCTGCGATCTTGTTGACCTGGTACCTGGCCGTGCAGTCATGGCCCCAAAACTCACTCGCAACGATCACCCCCGAAACACTGACGATAGTTCCAACATCCGTAACAACATCGGTAATGACACTAATTCAAACATCAACGCTGACCCTATATGCGACCCCAACTCCATCTGAAGTACCTCGTGAGAAACCTATCACAGATCGGGCCTACGTTTTCTATGCGACTTCCGATTCCTATGCTTGTTCAGCTCTTATCAACGCCCATCGACTCAAGACAGTATTCTACAGCAAAGTCCCCACAATTATACTTGCTAGCTCTCGCGTATCAAACGCTACGATATCGGTGCTGAAGAAAAACGGTCTTGAAGTCATCCGAGATGAGCCACCACCAATAGCAGAAGGAGGCGCTAGTTATTACAAAGGCGTCCTTCTGAAATTACGAGCGTTACGACTTCACCAAATCAAACCCAACCTAAAGCGCATTCAAGTATTGGATTCCGACCAATTAATTCTAAAGAATCTCGACCCGCTATTCGATCTCCCAGTGGTAGACATCGCTGCTCCCCTTGCATACTGGCTAGACGGTGTATCAGTAGCTACGACTCTCCTTGTCGCAAATCTATCTGACGAACTTTGGTGGATTATCGACGACGCGATGCAAAATATACATAAAGATGAGTACGACATGGACCTCGTCAATCGAGTTCTTAAAAAGCGATTGATGGTACTGCCAGGTCGATATTGCACGCTCAACAGCCACTGGGAGGCCTTGGATGTACCTGGATGGTTCGGAGGTAGTTCACAAGTGACTAATGCGACGGACGAGCAATTGGTGGAGTTGTTCAAGCAAGCAGAAGTACTGCATTACACTGCTAGTGGCAAACCATGGCTTGTTGATCTTGAAGAAGTTAGCCGACTTAGGCCTAATGCTCACCCATTGCTCATAGAGCAATTCAGACTCTGGAAAGAGGTAGCAAATGGTTTTTGCAGGTTTAATTATGATCATAGAATGACCATAAATCTCACTTTACCAAATTGATACCACTTGTAATTTTCTAGTTTTTCTGTACAAAAGTATTAATGTAATCATTTTTTGGGGGCTAGGTTTCTCTTAGCTAGAGGTAGCTCTAGTGCGAGTTTTGTGGGACGAAAGTGTTTAATGAATTGTCTGTTAGAATCAAGTAGCGAAAGGAAGAAACCGGCGCTGGTCTGAGAGGAGTTTTAATCGTACTGCATAATACACCGGGGAAAATCGACGTCCTTGATCTTTTCCCTAAGTTTTCTGCACTTACATCAGGTCGCCCTGCGACGTTTGAAGTTTACTAGTACGGCTCTCCTGTTTCTAGATAGTGTAGGTTCGCACGTTGAGCCCTAGGCGAGGTAGTAAGGTATTCTGGGAAAACCGAAAGGAAATCACCTGACTAGGATATATCCATATTACCCTTTGAGGAAATGATACCAAGCCTCTGCCCTAGATTGAAATTGATGTTTGAATACTCTAAGAGGGACATAGTTCTTAGATCTGGTAGGGATCCTATCATGGTTAGCCCATCTTTGATATCAATGTTCTTCAGTACCTTATGAGGAAAGCCAATGACGATCTCCACCTTCCATCCTCATATGGATAGTGGTACAGTCCCGGGGCTAGGTACCGCAGGGAACAGGGTAGGAATATGGGAGCTGAAGAAGATACCCAGAGAACCATTTTCTGAGACTTTATGGTTTGTATACACGAGTGATTTGTTGGTTGAGACGAGGTTGGTAGATAGGTTGAGGTATTTAACGACACCAAACCCACGGAAGCTTCTAACTCATGTGGCATCTAGAAGGTGTAAGGACTTGAAAATCGACAGGAACCAAATGCGGAAGAACCGCTATCCGAATAGTAGCTAGATAGATACGCTGGAATCGTTGAGGAAAACGCAAATGGATTCATCGCATCAGCTGGTAGAGGCTTCTTGTTAGCTATGATGAGACAACCTAGTTTCTTATCCTCGAAATAGAGCTAACCTTCAAATCCTACGGGTATTTATGGTATTTTCTTAATAGGGAGTTAGTGTAGACGTGGGTGCGCAAGAATAACGTCGATGAGTCTAGTGAGGAGTTCTATGTTGCAAGGTCGTTCGAAGAGAAAAAATCTGTGAGTATAACACATGTTTTTATAGGCTAGAATTGCGAGCGAAGATTGGCCATTTCTAGTCATCCTGGATCGAAACTCTGAACTCGACGGTGCCAACTTAGACACACGCAGTAGTGAATGACCAGGAATCCATAGAGGGCCAAAGAGCCCTTCCAAGATCTAGAGCTACAATAAAGAGCAAACCACCGGCCAGCAGTCCCTTAACCCAAGAATCATAAAGCCCCCAGCAAAGCTCAACATCTAAAAGTTGTTGGTTGGCTCCCAGCAACATGTGTAAGGACAAACCCAGCGTCAACGATGACTGGATGTCACAGCCAAGATATGCATTGCAGTTCATTCTGCAACTACGGGTACCTGCATTTGTAACACCATAAACCCTGCTCCTTCCTAAAAAGAACCTGGTTGCTACATCATGGCCTTTGTAAAAAAAAAAATGTCGATAAACAAATTCTTCGTTTGAGAGAAACTTAACGAACCATACTACACAGTTATAGATATCGTACAATACCGTAACCCCCCCCCCTACGATTTTTTCTCTCTTCTGCTGTAACCTGTCTGGCTCCCCGGTTCGATCTCCAAAGTTTCTTCCCTTTTGATTCACTCTTCTACAGTCTAAAATGTAGCCTTACCAACCAGCAGCACCAAGAATATAAAAAGATAAAATAAAAAACAAGTTAGAAGAATGTAGATCTGCCTTACTCGCCTACCATAACCCGAAGGAAAGGAAAAGGGAAAGGAAAAAAAACCGAATAAAGTAAAAGAATAAGAAGGTAACATTAGGACTTGATATAAAGTTTTTTTTACCGCATCACAACCTCCCGGGGCATGGCCTATGGCCGTGCGTGTAGTCCTTTTGACCACTCGGGAAGTAGCCCAGCCTCCGCGTATGCCATTCCACAGTTGAAACATAATGTCTGAATACCCGTTAGTCCATCTATACTAAAAACAAAGAATATAGAAAACCATACCTTCTGTCCTTCCGGCCCTTCCCTAACCCCCCATGTTCCAGTCCCCGGAACCCCACACCACGCACACCTCCAATTTTGTCTCTCCCACTCTGCTAACCCTCCGTTACTAACGCCATTACTCTGTGCCACAGTCCTACTCGGCGTTCCCCTTCCCCCTGTCGCCGATGGACCAGGGGACAAACTCCTCTGTCTTTTCCTCTTCACCCTACTTCCCCTCCCCATCTGCTCCTCTACATCACCCTGCACAGCGGCGCCCCACACCAATGGCATATTCATCGTCCCACTACCCCCAAGACGAGCCGTATCACGTCGTAGTCGGCGAATCTCCCTCTCCCGATCACCCTCCCGCTTCTCAATCTCCTCACGAGTGAGAGTCTCCACACGAGACTCCCACTCCGCACCTAACGACTCAAGATCAAGCCGCCAACCAGCCTCAACATCGGTGCGATGAGCGTCGTTTTCAAGATCGGGTGTCACGCCGGTTTCGCAGAGGTCCTTTTTCTTCTGTAAACAGAACTCGTGAATCGCGTGAGCAATCGCAGGGACAAACTCGCCTGATAGTCCCAGATCTGCTGCTACACCTCGGGCAAAGTATTCTGGCGTTAAGCTACCTGCTAGATCCCATTCGAATTTATCGGCGTATACGCGCTCTCCCAGGTTCACATTAAGGTTGCAGACGACGCGCATCTCACCAGAGCCTTCAGGGAGGGAGATAGTTGCCACGGGGGCGTATTCGGAGATTTGGTCGCGGATAGAGGTGGATATGTAGGATGCGTAGGGATTGATTGGGAGGTCGAGGTCGAGACATGTTGTGACGGCGAAGTTGTCAGGTGTAATGAGGGACTCGTGGAGGTTCCAGAGGAAGGTGTCGTGCAGTCGACCACGGGAGGGAGGGTCGAGGTCAATGTCTAGACGGATGGGAATGAGGACTGTAGGGAGGGTGGAAGCGGAATGGAGTTGGTGTTCCGTTCTAATTGTTTGTCAAAGTCAGACGAGGCCCACTCAATTGAAATGTGAAAAAAACATACCTGTAGGCTTCGCTGTGGTACCGTGGTTGAACTGGCTTCCCAACAAGTTGTATTGGCCTCTTTATCGCCTCCACGCCTGGGACATTCCCAACTGCCCCTGGAACACCGCCTGCTGATTGTGCGCCGGCAATCATGGCAGCCCGTGTTTCTGCGTCATGGTCGAAATCGTCGTCGCCATCCACTTCGGCATAGTTGATGACCTGACCTCCGCGCTTCGTCCTGCCACTGGATCGTTCCGCCGCTGAAGGCGCGCCAGCAGGGCCAGTAGGTGTTGGGCCAGCAGGTGTGATGAGCGCGGTGGAGAAAGTTTGGAGGCGCGCAGGGTAAGTTGTTGTTAGTGCCTGCGGGGGTTTCATGGCGGCGGTGATTGTGGGGGTGTTGATGGTGGTAGTGGTGTTGTGGAGGGAGAGGGAGAGGGAGAGGGAGAGGTTGTGGTGGGGGTTGGTGTCAGGAGGGTAGTGGTTAGGGTTGACACCAAGGGGGAGGACAGGAATGTTCAGGCGGTGCGCGTTTAGCTGGGCAACGGTAGAGGCAGAAGACTGCACAATTAATTCCTGGTAGCGGCGTTGGATGCGGCGGAGGGAATTAAGGTCGGATGGATGCGAGTGGTCCAGTGTGAACAGCGGGTAATGATGGGAGCCGCGTGTTGGCCGGGTTGCTGGGCGAAGACCGGAACAAAGAGCGCGGTCGTTGTGGTGGCAGCGGTGGGCGACGGGAAGACGATGCGAGGGCGCGCGTTGGCGAGGGGGGGCATGTGATTTGGCGTTTTATTATATGTGAGCGTGTGGGATTAGGGATTCGTCGATGGCTTTTCTGGGTGAAGACAACGGCAGGCAAGACGGATGGTCACTTCTGTGGAAACGTAGCATGTAGCAAGTATGTACCTATGTCAGGAACAGAACAGCGGAACGATCACGATCACGATCACGATGAAGGATTTTCAAGGTAGACGATGGTTGGGTGAGAGATATCGGTGGATTACTATGCTACGCCGCAGGGGAAATCTATTCGTTATTGCCGTCGATCATTCTCGAGTGGTGTTCTCTCTGGCCCCCAATGATGCGATGATGGAGTGCCTGTATCACCTGTGCTGGTGAAGTCGTGATGCTGCCAAGCCTGATGGACCACGATGAATGGTTGATCTCTTGTTCCTGGGCTTCACCTATCAAAAGTTGTTGGGCGAAGACTACTATTTTACTTTTCTCCTGGTAAAGAGACGAAACGGGATCAAAGTGTACTGTGCTGTAGCCTCTTGCAGCACCGCTCTCCAAATGATAAGATCCATCTGATAACCGTAATGTAAGCTTCCTCTTGGCGCGGGGTGACAGGGTAACCAGCGTCACTGCTTAACCACAGCTCCCCACTGACGCCTCAACCTCATCTCTACACTTACCCATCACAATCTTATCAAAATGGCTGCAGTACGACCCCTCATCGCAATCAAAGCTGGAAAATGCACCCAGTCGGTAAGTTCTGCTGTCATCTCCCATATCCTACTAGTCCTTACTAACAATTCTTAGGGTAACAGGGTTATCCCATCCCCCGAGCCTGGTCTTCTCTACCTTTACAACAATCCTGATGACGGTGAATACCATCCTTCTAGCTACACTAAATAATTTAGTGTCTAATCCTTTTCTCTAGATCTCCTTCACTTCTGCTGGAGACACCGTGCCTCCCAAGCACCGGAAGAGGACTTAATCATCTTCCCCGGAGAAGCAACCTTCACAGCCTACACCGGATGCACAAGTGGCAGAGTCTTCCTCCTCAAATTCTCCTCATCATCACAACGCCACTTTTTCTGGCTGCAGACTAGAGCTGAATCCGACAACCCAGGTCACTGGTCATCCCGTGACCGTCGATGGGGCGAGGCGATCGGCCGTCTTCTCCAAGGTTCGGGGGATGATGACGACGAGGAGATGGGAGATCCAGATGCAGAGCTGGGAAGCGAGGATATTGAGGAAGAGGGAAGTGCGAGTAGGAGAGGTGGGGAAGACGGGGGTAGGGCGTAGGTGTTCCCGGTTTCCGTAATCTGCGATTTCCACTGCGCTTACGATTGCCCGTTTTCTTTCTCGCTTTTGCGGTTGGCATTTTATGATTGTACTTTGGTTTTTTTCCTCTTTCTTTTTCCTCTCGCCTTGGGATTATTTTGATAAACGGGCAATTTGGGACAAAAAAGACATGGGTTACGGTCGTGTGATTTAATGGCGAATATACGGACTCATAGCTTCTGCATTTCCAAACTTCACAAATTTCCTTCTCATTCTTGAATTTTTACAGCAAGTCATGTTTGATGAAACCCTTCAACTGACCAACGTCCCACTGTAGAGATTCTCCAAGTCCATTCATCTCATCCGCCACCAAACCTCAAAACCAAAACGATTTCCTCAAATCTCTCATCTCATCCATCAATGTTGGTGGCCCATCTGGTGCTGGCCCCACCCGCTACGGGCAACAAACCCCCACCATCTCACTCCATGACCTTCTAGCTACCTCTACCACTGTACCTCTCGTTTCCTCACTTTCAGGCCCTGCCCTCGACAACATCGTTGCGAACCTACCACCCGCACTAATTCCGAAGAATGCGACGGAGTCGCAGAAAAAAGACATAGTGCGTAAAGTGCTACAAAGTCCACAGTTTATGCAGAGCAGCGTCAGCCTCAGCGTGGCACTGAGAGATGGTGGTCTCAGGGGGGTTGCTGATAGTCTAGGCGTGCCATTGAGACCTGGAGAAGAAGCAGCAGGAGATCAAGTGGAGGTTTTTGTGAGGGGAGTTAAGAGGGGAGTTGAGGACGAGGCGGAAAAGGAAAAAGAAAGTGGAATGGATGTCGACTGATTCGTAGATTATGAGCGCTCGGGGGGTAATGATAGAACTACTACTGTACTGGTTGGAACAACTTTTTAAAAAAGGATTTCAAACACAAAACCTCCAATGCTACAACAAAATGAACTCCGCTTCCCATGAAAAAAAAAGAATGCAACTCTATCATCGCGAGTGATTTGATGGACAATGAATTAGTCAACAAGCTCCCATATAGACACAACTCCGTCATCACCACAGCTTGCAATGATCTCTTCATCGTCGCTTTTACGGTCTTTATCCCAGCGTTTACTCCACGCTACGCAATTGACTTCGTAAACCCCATGTGCACCTTCTAATTCCGCGACAACCTTCCACTCTGATTTTGGGCTTGGAGGCTTAGATTCTGACTTCTCTTTCGGTTCCCCTAGCTCTGAAGAACCGTTCAAATCCTCTGGACTCGGATCTGTCATTGGTGTATCTGTACCTTCAACACCTGTAGAAGCCTCCGCTGGAGTAGTAGGCAATTCCTCGTAGATAACGATCTTCCCATCTCCTCCACAACTAACAATTCTCCCACTATTGGCACTCCATGATATTGAGTAAATAGCCCTAGTATGAACCTTTGGCAGTGTTGCTTCATGAACCCACTCCTCCTCCACAGGCGCTCCCCTCAAGATACTAGGCACTGCTTTCACTCCACCTGCACTGCCCGACCTCGACACTCTCGTCCACACCCTTACTGACAGATCGTCCGAACACGACGCAAGTCTCGACGAACGTGACTCGACATAACGTGGGGAACCCGGCTTTTCGAAATCAACACACCAAACCGTACTCCCATGTCCTTCCAACAACGCGCAACACACCCAATCATCCACATCCTCACAATACAGTCTCACCGTATCATCATACGAGCTCGACGCCAACAACTCCTCCTCTGGATGCCACGTAACACACTTAACATCCTGTGTATGATCCTGCAACACCGCAATTGTCTCGAAATTATCCTCCTCCATCTCCTCCCACACCCAGACCGTCTTATCCCTCGAGCATGTAGCAAGAAAGTTACCACCGGCAGACCACGCAACGGATTTAACCTCGTTCTCATGGCCGTCTAGTACGACGGCGAATCTCCATTCTTCTTCCTCTTCGTCGGCGTATTCGCCGTTGGTGGAGATACCTAGGTCGTCTTCATACCGCCGCCAGATGCCTGCTGTGGCGTCGAAGGAGCCAGTCGCGAGGACGGATTCGCCTTTGATGGCGGGCTTCCAGGCGACAGCGCGGATAGAGCGTTTGTGGCCCCCATCGATGGTGGAGAGGGTATGGTAGGTTAGGAGGGAGGAGACTCGGGATGTGCGGTCAGAGGAGGCGGTCGCGATGAGCGGGAGAGTTGGGTGAATTGCGATAGACCAGGTTCGGTCGGGGTGGGGAGGGAGGGAGGTGATTTTGTGGAGTTTCATTTTGGATTTGGTATTGGGGGGGGTTTGGTGGGGGTGGAGGGGCAAGTCGATAAGGATGGTATCGGAGACAATACCGTTGTCTTGGCTGGATGGAGATGATTTAGAGTCAGGATTACAGACTTTACGCACGACTCTTCGGGTGTAATAATGCCTTGAATAATACAATATTCCCACCGGAAACTACGATTCAAATATCCGCGATATGTGCGGTATCCTATTTACCATCTCCCCCACGGGGTCTCCTGTTCCCCCTCCATCAACACCCCTGTCAACTCTCATATCCCGCCGAGGCCCCGACTCAACATGTACCCATTCGGCTACCTTCGGCTCCTACGCCCTGACCTTCACATCTTCCGTTCTCTCCCTGCGCGGCACACACATCACCCCCCAGCCCCTCACTGATCCCTCTGGCTCTGTCCTCTGCTGGAACGGCGAAGCGTGGCGGATTGGAAACGACGCGTTACTGCCTGGTGTCAATGATGGGGAAGAGGTGTTTAAGCGTCTTCTTGCAGCAGGAGCAGGGAGAGGGTTGAAAGATGCGTTTGAGAGTATTGCTGGGCCGTACGCGTTGGTTTATTTCGATGCGACTGCGGGAAGAGTTTGGTTCGGACGGGACGTTTTAGGGCGACGGAGTCTGCTGTACAAACGGTATGGAAAAGGGTGGGAAGCGGGGTTTATGGTTGCTAGTGTTGGAGATGGAGATGGATGGGAAGAGGTCGAGGCGGATGGGCTGAGATTTTTGGATTTGGTGACAGGGCAGGAAGGATGGGTTCCGTTTATGTGGGATGAGGATGCAGAGGTTGAGGGACGGAGGGATTTCATGGTGGGTAGATCTACTTTTGCTGTGGGATGTAGCTAATGGGTGCTTGCAGAATATGCCTTTTCCGAAACTGAATACGGCTCTCGCGGATCCGTTGGGACCGCCAACACCTGACTCAGCTGCGGTGGCAGAATTGCGGGAGGTATTGCTTGATAGTATTAATACGCGTGTTAGGGATATACCCGGGCGCGGTGAGGATGTGAGGTTGGCGATTATGTTCTCGGGTGGGCTGGATTGCACGATAATCGCAAGATTGGTGCATGAGTGTTTACCGCTGCAAGAAGGAGTAGACCTGCTCAATGTTGCGTTCGAGAACAGGAGGGTTATCGATGCAAGGAACGGGACAGCAAAAGAAGGGAAGAAGGAAGTAAAGAAGAAATACGAGAAGCCAAAGAAGAAAGAAAAGGGACGAATAAGCAATAACACCGAGGCCAGCAGATCAGACAAGCCCACGATTACGGAGAAACTAGAACCACCTAAAGAGACAGACACCTACGAGATCTGTCCTGACCGCATTACCGGCCGCCAATCCCTCTCTGAACTCCGTCGGGTCTGTCCTGGCCGTGACTGGCGCTTCGTCGCCATCAATATTCCTTACGAGGAGCTTCTACAACATCGCCAGACTGTGATCGAGCTCATACATCCCCATAATACGGAAATGGACCTTTCTATCGCTGTAGCATTCTACTTTGCTTCCCGCGGAACTGGACTTCTATCTACCACATCCTCTCCCGAGCCTACACCGTACACCACCCCCGCCCGTATCCTCTTCTCTGGGCTCGGCGCCGACGAGCTCCTTGGTGGCTACGCACGGCATACAACGGCTTACCGTTTTCGGAGTAGTGCAGGTCTGCTCTCGGAGCTGCAGCTCGATGTGGCCCGTTTGGGAAAACGGAATCTAGGACGCGATGATAGAGTGCTTGCGCACTGGGGCCGGGAAGTACGGTATCTGTTTCTGGAGGAGAATGTTGTGGGGTGGTGTATGCGTGCTGGATGGGAGGGGAAGAGAGATAAAGGAATGTTACGGTGTCTTGCGACGAAACTGGGGATGAGTGTGGTTGCGGGGGAGGCGAAGAGGGCGGTGCAGTTTGGAAGTAGGAGCGCTAGGATGGAGGGTGGGGAGAAGGGGAAGGTTAAGGGGACGATGGTGTTGGGAGATACCAAGGCGAGTTCTAGGAGGTGAAGGTTCCGTGGAGAGTTTGGACTGGGTTTGAGTGAGGGAATGTTTATGGTAAGGTTCACATTTTTTCTTTAGTTATTTCTTCGTAGCCCTTGTGGCACTATCCAAGTGCGACGCACAAGGACTCCAAAACATGATGACAACCAGATACTCCTGAGCTCTAAAATTGGAGGACATAAGTCCCCGACCCTCTCTTCCCCATGCCCATCCTACTTCACCTATCGTTCCATCATTATCCTTATTCTCCCCTACTCACGGTCTGGATCTAAGCGTTTTCTACTCTTCGAGGAAGTGTAACCTGGCTAGATTGTGGGCAGGGTGCGGGTAAGGCTTTGTGGTGGGATTGTGGGTGCTGTGGTGTGTGCTGGGGATGAGGGGGGAGCACTGATCGCGTAAAGGCAAGTCTGATTTGGAGAAGAGGCGGTTGGATGTTTGGATATAATGGGGATATGTGGTGTGGGGAGGCTAATTCTTGGTGTTTGGCAGGAGTGATATACTGGGATAGATAAGGTGGGAAATTTTTAGAGGAAGTGAGTAAGGTATCGTGCTAGTATAAGTGGTATAGCCGGTTTTATCGAGCACCGGTAAACTTGTTCTTCTAGGGCTTCCTATAGAACTTATAATTGGGGGGGGACTATTAGAACACGAACCTTCAAAAAGGTCTGCGAATTTATTATCGAGTGAGAAGTCAAGGGTAGGGCGTAAATAGGAAAATAGATTTTACCAGGTTCACGAATGGTATATGCGATGTATGTTGTGCTAGGATTGCTTCACACTACACGTAGTTTTCTCACTGAAACCGTGCATCTAACGCGCAATAGATGTAACCTGAGATTACGCACCCATCCAGATATAAAATCTATTCAGTATCAAAAAAGTGCTTTGCTTCAAATAAACTTTCAAGTTACATATGTACTTTAGCTTGATTCCATCTTTGGGCATGACCGAGTGATGGGTTGTAGTGTTATTAGTAAGGGAGGACAGGTATGTGCTAATTGCCAGATTACAGTTTCTAACAGTTATCATGAATTTTCAAACGCCCTAGCCATCTTGATAATTGATTGTATATTGGTTACTGCGAATTTTTTAGATAAACTTCTGGTGGCTTGAGCTGGAGCCTAGGCTCTGACTGGGGATTTTTAAGAGCCGAGAACGCCAAGCTACGCGTACAAAATTGTACGACATTGCGTCACGGGCCCACGTGACCCCTGCTATCATCAGGCCTCAGTTGCGGAGAACAACGCTCCACAGAAATAGCAGCTTCAGCTTCACCAAAATGTCCACAGATATCAACTTACGCTCATCCTACGTGCGCTACAAGAAAAACACAGGCCAATTAGTTCGCTGGCTTGTTAGTACCGTTTCTAATGTAGCTCCTAAGCAGACAGCACCCCCCACCAATAACCAGCCAAGGTCGAAAAAAGGTGGAAAAGGTGGGAAAAAGGGTAATCAAAGTCAACCCCCGCCGCCGCCACCATCAGCTACTACGGCCGACCCAGTTATCTCTATCCGGAACTTTGTGGAGTATGCCAATCTTATTGCTTCTGCAACCCCAAAAGTCAATATACCCCCTGCGGTTTACTCGTTGTTCGATTCAGTTATCCATGCAAGACGTATGGTTGCATCTTTTTATCACCGGCTGGAGGTGGATGTGGAGGTAGAGGCCAAAAATGAAAGTCATATGGCATTCATCCAGGTTTTGGAGACCGCATTTGACATCTTGGGAGGCACAAATTGGAAAGAGGAAAGGAGAAAAGAAGAAAGAGAGAAAAGAGAGAAAGAGAAATCCGAAGGGGGTGAAGTAGAAGAAGAAGATCCACTAAAATTGAGTAATCGGTTTGCAGAGCTTGAGGTTGCTATCCCAATGCAGTTGATTTTTTCTTGCATTTTTGCACCCTTCTAACTAGTTTAGATTGAGGATATCGATCTCGGCTTGGATGAATCTGAGACTCCATCTGGGGCACCTGGGAAAAAGCAAAACGAATGGATTGCAGATATTGTCAATAAACCCAGCCCTGGAAAAGGTAAAAAGGCCAAGGTTTCACAACAAGCTGGCATCGCGGAAGACCTTAACGCTGCCGAAGAAGCAAGTTTTGCTGTTTGGTGCTTTTTCGTAGATGTGAACTCTATGAGGACATATTTGAAGGCTGTCTGGAGTAAGGTTGGGAAAGGAACCATTGATTTAGTTACCGCTAGTGTTGGTATGTTATTAGCTCCTAAGTCTCTTGCACGCAATACTAAACTGTGTGGTTCAGTCACTACGGTGGCATTGGAACAAATCGAGCAAATGGAGGCCACTCTCCATGTGTCTTTTCCGGGTATCAAAGACTACCCTGCTCTCGTGAAAACCTTGCTCCGAGATGTCCCCCTCCAGAAAGTCGCCGATGCCGGAGTTATGCGTCTTCTCGATTTTTCCTTATTCTTTCCTCTTTATACACTCTGCTCCTTCCGTTGGAAAATGTCTCAGCACGTGCCCAGTATGCAGGATGAAAATTTCCAGAACTTAGCTTCAATAAACACTCTTGACGGGTTGTCTTTCACAGCTAGTAGCGGGCTAATAGAGGCACTCGAGGAGGAGGCATATTTTCTGGATCAGTAAGCGCTAGCTAAAAAACTATTAACATCAGAGTGAAACTGATCGTCGCATAGATATTTGTTCAATATCCTCATGGCTACCGAATATGCCGATAGACAAAAGCACCCCATCGATCCAAGGTTTGGGGATGCTGCTTTTAATCGTGCTTTCTACAGCTATGTTCATAGCGGTAAAATTTATACCCGCTTGGTGCTCTCTTTACAACTTCTTCTCGACTGCCGTGTTCAGCTCGGGAAAAGGCTTGATAAGAGGAAATATCAATGTTCACATGCCATTGAATTTATCGAGGATCAACAATCGGTTATTAGCGAATCGATAGGTCGGCTGCAGCTCAGTAATCGGGGCGGTACCGATACCATTGCGAGAACACTGATGGTATTAGGGAAAGGTATGGACGATTGGACAAGATTTGCTACATTTAAACCCGGCGGAAGGTTCGAAGGCATAAGATTTCCCGACATCCGAGAAGATTTCCTGAGCGAAAATCCATGGCATCTTGGACTTGTTTATGCAGAAGGTTTGAATGAAGCTCTGCCCAACTTTAAGTAGAATGTTAAGCTCACAAGGGTGATTCGTTTTAGTCTCGGTACAAATGTTCAGAGTCGCATCCGGCACCGCCTCTTATTCTTTCATTACTTTTTTGCATCTCTACAATTTTCTTCTACATATTTCCAACGTTGTTGTCGGTGCAAAAAATCTCGAGGTCAACCCTCTAGTTGAATTGCTTTGTGATGCATTCGGCCAGCAAGTCTTCTCAGGCCAACGTCCTATTGCCAATTTCCGTAAACGCCTTGCTCTCTCGTCCTACCGCGATGTTTCGACCTTGGTCTCAGATCGAGATCACCGCAAGCCTACAGGTCCTAAACGTGTTCCAGTTGAGAAGCTTGCCTTGCCTTCCATCGTCTCAACATTGCATGCGGTCGTTGCGGATGGATACCAATTGAAAGGCCGTGCATATGATTGGATTGAAAAGTCCGCCTTAGGTCTCGAAAAAGACATACGGAATCTTGAGCGGAACTCTAAGAAGAAGCACAACATCCTACACTCATTATCACCTGCGCAGCTCCTAGATAAAGTTTGCGAGGCGTTATATTTCGATTTTAACGGAAAGGTCCCGATCGGTAGAGTCGATCTTTGGAAAGCCTGGAGTTTGGCTACTACAACTCATAAAGCCGTTTATTACGCTGTTAGGGATGAGTTTGAGCAACTTGCAACACGGAATGCGTCTGGGATACCTAGCGAAGTCGATGTTGACATTACGGGAAGCATCATAAACTTGGAAAACTTCAGTCATAATCCGACGATGCAAAGGAGGGTCTTGGAAAAAGTTAGGGTTGCGGTGGACGGGGTTTTGTCCGGCGTCACGGTTGATCAGTATTTACTTCCAATGCCACCGTCAAGGCTAAAAGGGTGGGAAAAGAAAGACGGCGATAAAAAGAAAGATTCTAAACCGAAAGGTGAAGGCGAAGACGACGAAAAAACGGAAGAGAATGAGGATAAGAAATCTAAGGAAAAGGGCAAAGAAAATGAAAATGAGAAACGGCCTCCCAAAAAGGTGACTGCGGAGCCAGAGCTTGAGGAGATAATGTAGCGGAATAGTGATCATGTGAAGGACATGAAGTCTTTTGTTTATTTTCACTTATTTTTGTGTATATAGATCACTGTCTTGGCGGCAGAAAATCCCAAAATCTAGCCCTTTCGTACAGCTTCTATGCGATTCTCGTCGAAGAACTCCGCAGACTTGAGGTGGGATTTGACTGGTCCAAAGCTCAATAACACGCTAGAATTCGGGTGTGAAGATAGAACAGCAGGTCAATCTGCTCTATCGAATCATCATATAGTGCAAATTGTGGGGTCTGTGCCGTTTTCGCCCCCGGCTTCTGACACATCTTGTAGGAATTGCGCGTTCCGTTGGAATCCCACAAAAAGCCTTGACTCTTTTGAATATCATCACAGTAAATTACCCCCCAACAACACGGTATCTAATTGATAGCTTGGGCTTCACTAGTAGAGTTTTGGTTTTGGTTTTCGTTTTAGTAATGTATATGTCCATGTGCTGTTAAATTCTTATTAAAATTTCGAGTTTAGGAGCAGGTCTAAATATAATATATTCTTTTTATTTCGTATAAACAGTCAAAAGTGCCGGAGGAACAGATATTAATTATTCCAGATTGCGGTAACCATACCCTCTGACTCGAAAGTGAGTATCTCCGTGCAGGGGTTTAACTCCGTTGCTAACTCCAAAGGGAAATTTCTGAGGTTCAAGGAACATGGTGAAGTTTATCTAAACCAATTCTGGGTAACTGCTAAACCAATCAGGGCTAGTTTAATAGACTTTAGATAAAAAAACACTACAATCAGATACCCAATTTTCCGGCAAGGACCCCTGAGAGGCTTGCCGTCTACCCGCGATTGACAATGCACGGGCGTTCTCGACGCGCGCCAAGGCAACGCTTCCGACCTAAATAAACAGGGCAAATACGGCTGCTGGATGCCGGATTTCCCCACTCGCGTCCTCCATTGAAATTTTCTAGACTATATATATGTTAGCATTCTCTAGAAGCTTAAGTACATGTGGTTTTGAGACCCAGTGGTCGCTGTGATGGCTAACGACACTTTACGAGATACCCAAGATCAATCTAATGCACTCTCGGAGAAACGTACCGTTATCATATTCATAGCTTTAGCTTTAACTCTGTTCATATCCACTCTTGACCAAACATCAGTCTCGACCTCTTTGCCCGTCATTGGGAAAGATCTCAATGCAGTCTCTACAATTTCATGGGTAGGTACCGTCGCCCTCAGAGAATTCTCGAGTTACTGAGAATGGTGTGTATATAGGTAGGAACATCGTTCCTCATTGCTAGCACCGCATTTCTCCTAATTAACGGTCGCATGTCTGATATTTTTGGACGTAAAACATGCCTGATCGCTTGTATGGGGCTACTAGCACTTGGTAATTTGCTTTGTGGTTTTTCCAAGACTAGTATTCAGCTCTTCGTCTTCCGCGCTTTGTCTGGTATTGGAGCTGGTGGTATAAACTCCTTAGCTATGGTCATTGTCAGTGATATCACGACCTTGAAGGAAAGGGGTAAATACCAAGGATATCTAGAAACTCTCATTGTTCTAGGAAATGGTCTTGGTCCCCTCATTGGTGGAGCGTTTTCGGAAAATGTGTCTTGGAGATGGACCTTTTGGTTCCCGGTTATCTTGACTGCCTTTGTCACAGTAATCATAATGATTATGTTACCCAAGCCCACTGTTGAGGGTGACTGGAAGCAGAAAATTGGACATATTGACTATTGGGGTATATTCTGCAGTTTAACTGCGGTTCTCTTTGTCTTGGTATGGGATTTCCAGACATCGACAGGAGTGGCTACAAGTGGGACGAAGTTGACTTTTCATTAGATCCCAATCAGCGGAGGGGGAAGTTTGTACAAGTGGAATTCGCCAATTGTTATATCTTTTCTTACCATCGGTGGGGTTTTTGCCGTTCTTTTTGTGGTAGTAGAATGGAAAGTTGCAAAAACCCCAGTTATGCCAAGTAAGTTCCCGTTCTGGCGTTTCCCCAGAATATACAGTCAGCTAAACGAAGAAAACCAACAGTTCGGCTTTTCGAGCGTAAAGCTGCCAAGATCCTTCTAACTCAAAATGTCATCATGGGGATAGTTTATTGGGGTGATATATATTATCTCCCACTGTACTACCAAAATGTACGAGGTTATTCCCCGGTAATGTCAGGAGTGATGATACTGCCTCTTATGTTAGCATTTTCCATCGGATCGATGTCTTCTGGGATTATAATTTCGAGGATTGGTAAATACAACGTTGTGCTGAGGACCGGCTATCTACTATGGACAGCTGGTGCTGGAGGGCGAATCTCATTGCATAGAACGAGTCACGTAGGTGTGATGGTCGTAATACAGATAATTGAGGGTATTGGTATCGGGTCTTGCTTTCAACCAGGTTTGCATCCTATCTTGGAGTACAAGAGAGAAAGTTACTTACAGTTGCTCAGCAATGATTGCATTATTAGCAAATTGTCGCAAGGAAGATCGTGCCGTAGCTGTTGGACTTCGAAATTTCATTAGAACCATTGGTGGTGCAGTTGGTTTGGCTGGTATATCTCATCTCGGTTTCAAGAGTAATATAACTTAAACTAACACTACTCAGCATTCGCCGCTATTTTAAATAATTTGTTGCTCTCCAACATCCCGGATACAGTGGCACCTGAGACAGCATTGCAATTCACAACCGCAAAGAATCTTTCGGAATCTGAACGGAGTGCCGTCATCGATGCTTACATGAAGGGGATCCATGTCATTATGTGTTTGGGATGTCCACTCGTCGGGTGTCTGTTTCTTAGTAGTTTCTTCATCAAGGATGTAGTTCTGGAAGGGCGTAAAAAAGAGGTAGTAGAAGATACGGAAGCTGGAAACGTTAATGATGAAGCAGCCCCTGTGGTAGATACTGAGAAGAGCTAGATGGTGAGTTATCAAAATTTGAATGCACTTAATTGCGTGGGGTGGTATCAGTAAAGCAGGTAAATATCTACTAGACATTAATTATAGCTGAAAACATTGGTTTTGTAAGGAATGTGGACTGTGCTTGAAAATATGTAATTAAGCATACGCTGTGAAAAAGCAAATACACCTACGGTACGCAGCAGGCTGCGAAGTGGGGCTGGGCACGGGGCTAGGCTTAAGTCATTTCAATGGCAAAGTTACTTCGACACATAAAGTGTGTGCTTGGAAATATTAGTGTGACTCAGTCACTGTGCACGCGTGTTATAGTTGCATAACATGGAGGGTTTTGTGAAAGGTACTTTGCGTAAAGGGAAATGATGGGTGCGCCTATGTATGAGGTCATATTGATTTCCTTGGCAATATCGAGTGATATTTCATGATTACGACAACAACAAGCATGCAGTACTTGTGGCTTGAAGGGATTGTGATTTGTCCACTGCCCAAAGACCGCAAAAGGTGGATAATTGGACAGAATGTGGGGTATCTGAAAGCGAAATATAGGCCAATAATTATCCAACTTAGGAAAGTGGGTGGCCTTAAAACGTGTTCATAGCGCTGTAGTTAGCAAGTCTAGCCCCACTGAACCACCAACCAACAGCACTTACGGATCCAAGGTAGACAGCAAACAAACGATGAGTGACTGTTCTAAAGTGGCACGCATTCAAATACCTACCTATCCCTTCAGGCAACCAACGCTTGGCGACACAGTCTGCGCGTTGTACAAGGGCAACCCCCTTTCCTGACTGTTTTTGCCCAACCGTGAAGTAGTTGTTGGTCAATCGAAAGTATTTGCTTCTGAGCGTGGCAATAAAGGCTCAGCCTTGTTGACCAAGCGATTCTAGTCTTGGTTATCTGCAGCTATATTGGACTATCTGGGAAATCGACCAGCGATCGATTTATGACAACACTCTCTGTTCTTTACTTAACCCCCATCCTTCTTTTTAGTCTTGTCTGTGTTTGCTATCCGAACAAACATCTATACTTGCACGTACTATCCAATATCACAGTTTTTCAATATTCGACCCACCACAACTATCTCCAAAATCTAATCGGTTAGATTGTTCTATTCACTTCATTAAGAAGGATGTCGTCTTCGACGAAGTACGTATTTGTTTGCTTGTTTATGTTTGTATGGCCGGCTGGGTGACTTCTCATTACTTACTCGTCGTGAAGCCATAAACCCTGCTTCGATTTCGCAAAAGGGTCATGCCGATTCGGCAATAGATGTAAATTCTCGCATGAAATATCCGCTTCTGGGCCTTCGGGTACACGAAATACATCTCCCAGCACGCCGAAGAAACGAGGAGGTTCGGCGGCCCATTCTGGTACTCCGCGGACAGGTGGTCGGGGAAATACACCCGGCACCCCAAACACTCCCGGCGGTGAATCTCAAGCATATCGAGAATGGCGCCGCGGCCTCGGCAGGGGAGGGACTTCGTCGAATCTAAGCCCAGCGCAATTAGTGAATTTCTGGCAAGATGCGATAAAGATCATGGAAAGCGGGTCGGCGGACGAGAAGCAATTTTTAATAAAGGATCTTGGGGATGAGAGAGGCCTTGTACGAGTCCGACAAATCGTCGAGTCAGAATTCGTTCTGTCATACAGTGTCCAAAGGCCGATGTTCCAACGTCATTGTGTTCCATTCCTTCAGCTCGTTTCCCATGAGGAAGTACAGTCATCACTTGTTCTCGAAGCAGCCGTTGGGACGATATTCAACGTTATTTACGGACACGACGGACGCCGTGGGATCAATTTCTTTAAAAACGCCAGCGGAAACCTTTTGCAGGCCAGAGCGAATCCCGAAGAATCCTACGGTTTGGCGGACGATAATGCACTTGAAGAAGCGCTCGCGGCCACATCAGCTACATTGCTCTATACTATCAAGCTTAATCAGGGGGCAGCGGTACAGACGGAATTCAAGGATATTATCAGGACTCTTCAGGCTTGCTACGACCAAGATGAGAATTCACATACGAGCTTCTCCCTCCGTTCGGCACACCAGAATATTGGAAGAATCAAGGAACGGCTACAGATGGGCGAACTAATTACCTCTATTCCGTCTGCAGGATCAAGGAATCCTCAATTTGCTTCGAATGTTATTCAATCGTTTCAATTAGCCGTAGATCTTCCGGGAGCTTATTCTCGGGAAGGGGTCAGACATGACAATGATTGTGAGCTCATCGACAACATCAAGATATTGCCGACTACAAGCGAGATTAAGTCAAAACGAGATGAATTTCTTCCGTTGAAAGGGGCAAATTCCCCGCATCATCTACAGGGCATTCGTCGTTTGCTTGATTCTCAGTTTCGGCTTCTGAGAGAAGATACCTCGGGGCAGTTACGAGATGGGGTTCGTCATCTGATCGACAATTGGAACATCTTAGTCGCAGGAAAAGATGGAAAGGCCAAGAAGAAGGTACAAAAGCAATGCCAGACACGAATCCGGATTTATGATGGGGCTCAGATGGAACGGCTCAGGTACGATAGGAGGAAAGGTTTATCAATTGATGTTTCCTTTGATCAACCCAAGAAAGTGGCTCAATTGAAGAAGAAAAAACGGATGGAATCGTGGAAAGACTCCAAGGAACTACAGATCGGGTCTCTGGTAGCCTTGATTAGCAGTGATATGGAAACTACTTTCTGTTTAGTTTCTCTACGAACTGTGGATGCTACGCGGACCATAGATCCTTTGCAGGGTGACAGACCTCAGGGCACTCTTGATGATCTCGCATCTAATGACAAAAGGGCGGTAATTACACTTTCTCTAACGGACCCTACTAGCGCGGTGGACCAATCTCGGATCATTTCTCTGGTTCAAAATCGATCTTCCGATGGTTTTATCATGGTTGAATTCCCCGGCATTCTCTTCGTGTCCTTCGAGCCAATTCTCAAATGTCTTCAGAATCTTCATCAGGACCCGACTTTGCCTTTCACTAAGTGGATTATTCCCCAACCAGAGAAAGTGAATCGGTTTGGACTTCATATACATCAAGATAGAGCCGCAAAAGTCCCTCCACCTCTTTATCTAGCCCGTAATAGAGCACCCCTCAATCTCAAATGTATCACTATAGGTGAACAGCCTCTATCTTTTTCCATCGACAACCCAGTGACCGTACGAGAACTCCAAGCAAAGACAACTTTAGATCGTGGTCAATGTGAAGCCCTGATCACTGGCCTACAGAACGAACTCGCTCTCATTCAGGGACCTCCAGGGACGGGAAAGTCTTATGTTGGGGTTCAATTGGCAAAGATTTTAGTGGCGAATCGGGATCAAACGAAGATCGGTCCGATAATCTGCGTGTAAGTGGTCCAAAATTTAAATTGTTAATATTTTACGAGTTTAATAAACCGTTCTGTTTCGAGGCTTACGATTTTCAAACGATATAGTTGCTATACCAATCATGCTCTCGACCAATTTCTCGAAGATCTCCTTAAAAACGGAGTTAAGCAAGTTGTACGCCTTGGAGGTCGGTCAAAAAGTATTCTATTGGAGAATCATACCTTGCAAGCGATTAGTAAAGGTGCGGGGCGAACGAAAGCAGAAAAACGAGGAGTCTATACATGCATGGAGGATTTGGACAGTATCCAAGAGGAAATGGTGGACATATGTGCGCAATTATCTAGATTGGATGGTTGGAAAGCTTTGAAGAGCTATCTGGAGGAAGTTCACCCGCACTACCACGATGCCTTGTGTGGCACAAGCGAAGAGGAGGGTTATACACGAGTTGTTAGAGTGCCTAGGACACTCGATAATTGGGTTCAAGGAAAGGGGTTTCGTGACGGTGGAATTAGGCTCCCGACGACAAATCGTCCTATTGGCCAGCTTCTTCGAGTGGATGAAAACACGGGAACTTCACTGAGTATCTGGGCTATGTCACGCACAGAACGTGCTCGTCTTAGAGATTATTGGAAAGAGGAGATGCTCGACTCTATCAAGCAGAAACTACAGAACTTAGTAGGCCGACACACGAGGATCAACAATAAACTCAAACAACAATACCGGGAGTCCGATAAGCGATGCCTTGAGCAGGCTTATGTCGTCGGGTGTACTACAACGGGGCTGGCTACCAACTCAGAACTGCTTAGAAGCCTCCCGTCGAAAGTTTTGATATGCGAAGAGGCTGCCGAAGTCTTAGAAGCGCATGTGCTAACGGCACTCTTACCTTCGGTTGAGCATGCCATTCTCATCGGGGATCACTTGCAGTTACGCCCGCAAGTAGCGAATTACCAATTATCAATGGAAGGTGGGCACGGTAAGAAGTATGGCTTGGATGAGTCGTTATTCGAAAGATTGGCCAATGAAAGATTCGATGGCGGTGAGAAGTTTCCGATTGCACAACTTGACACTCAACGTCGGATGCATCCCTCTATATCAGCTCTTGTTCGAGAGACCTTATACCCCGAGCTTCAAGATCATCCCAACACCAGAAAACACCCTGAGGTTCCCGGAATGCGAAACAAGTTGTTTTGGCTTGACCACCGCAACATGGAAGACGCTGTAGGGGATAGCGAATCTAATTCGAAGACACATGAATGGGAGGCAGACATGGTGGTTGCCCTTGTCAAACATTTGACTCGACAAGGGGTTTATGGCGCGGAAGATATCGCCGTCCTTACACCGTACCTCGGCCAGTTGCAGAAATTGAGAAAGAAGCTAGGGTCCATCTATGATTTGGTATTGGGAGATAAAGATCAAGAGCAACTGGATCTAGAAGATGATTCGGATGCAGAAGAGTCGCCAAAAACTTCGGTGAAAGAAGTACAGAGAGGAAAATTACTTGACGCTGTGAGAGTTTCGACGGTGGATAACTTTCAGGTACGTTAACCCACGTGTTAAGTCTCGAGAGTTTCTTGTTTCCAATAGTAACGCTATGAATTTCTGTAGGGGGACGAAGCAAAAGTCATCATTGTATCTCTAGTTCGAAGCAATGAACAAAGAATTTGCGGGTTTCTCAAAACTTCTAATCGGATCAACGTTCTCTTAAGGTATTATCATTCTTTTAAGCTCCCTAGAGAACAAGACTCTAATTTTTCTATCTAAGCCGAGCACGCAATGGGATGTATATAATCGGTAATGCCGAGACATCCGGCAAAGTGGAGATGTGGTCCAAGGTCATCGAATTGCTTGAGGATGGTAGGAACATAGGGACAGAAATTCCTCTTCTTTGCCCTCGTCACCCCGAGACCCGAATGTCCGTTTCGAGCCCGGAAGACTTTTTGGTAAAATCACCTGAAGGTGGATGCGCAGAGAAATGTGGGCTGCGACTTGATTGTGGCCACACCTGTGTCACGAAATGTCACTCGGAGCCTTTACATAGAGCAACACACTGTTTGGAACCGTGCACCAGGCAGTTTCCAGAGTGTGGACACTCATGTCCGAAACGCTGCTGGGATAAGTGCGGTATTTGTACCCTTAGGATCCCTTTGGTACCACTTCCGTGTGGACATACCGCGGTTTCACTCGAGTGTTATGAAACTCAAGATCTCGCTCGAGTCAAATGCCGGCAAACAGTCACAAAGACCGTACCGCTGTGCGGCCATACCGCCAGAGTTCCCTGCCATAGGGATATCAGCAAAGTCAGATGTACGGAGGTCTGTGGTGCAAATTTGCCTTGTGGACATCAATGCAATAGAGCCTGCAGCTATTGCAAAAAGGCGGACAGCAATGGACTCGTGATCGTAAACCACGATGTCTGTGACAACAAATGTGGGAGATCTTTCACGACCTGCAATCACGAATGCCAAAATACTTGCCACGGGGAAGAGCCATGCAGCCCTTGCAATCTGCCATGCGAAGTTCGTTGCAGCCATTCAAGATGCAGCAGGGGGTGCAACGAGCCATGCCCACCGTGCGCTGAGCAGTGTTCCTGGACATGTGTCCATCGTGAACCCTGCACAATGCCCTGTGCAGTACCATGCGACATAATTCCCTGTTCTAAACGCTGCGAAAAAGACCTGGATTGCGGGCACCGATGCCCAGGCGTCTGTGGTGAAGCCTGCCCTACAGTTCAATTCTGCAAAGAATGTGCAGATCCTGAGATTCTTGAAAAAACGGTTGATTTTATAATGTACGACACTTACGGCGATGTCAACGTTGACGAAGAACCCATCATATTCCTTACATGCGGTCACTTCTACACCGTATCAACTCTCGATGGGTTAATGGAGTTGAAGGAATCGTATATAATTGACCCGGAAGGAAAAATACTCGGGCCCAAACCTTCCTCTCGCGTTTCATCTGGTAAAGCACCGAAAGGCTGCCCTGAATGCCGAACACCTTTGCGTGACATTCACCGCTACAACAGAGTCGTTAAACTAGCCCTTCTGGATGAGGCGACCCGAAGATTTGTTGCGAACGCTCACAAGACACACATGGAATTGCTAGACGAAGTTTCAGCAAGAGAGAATGCACTCGAGGCCGAGCGAAATGCCTTTATCGAACAGAATTCCCCTATAAGTGAGATTACCGGGACTTCCCAAATTGTGCAAGTGTATAAGCGTAAAGGTCAGGCTTTACTTAATAAAGTCAATTATTTTACGGGCTCGATGGCACGGAGCGAGCAGCCATTTGGGAGAATAAATTCTCTGGTAATCGATGCAAAAAGGCGACGGGGTGTCACTGGCACTTTTATACTCGACGAAGCTATCATTGAGACAGGGTTTCAATATCGTGGGCAAGCGCTTTCTCTGCGTCTAAATTGGGCCATTCTCTGGGATTGGGACATCATATACCACAATCCATCGGTTGATCCATCTATCCGAGAAAAGTTGCACGCTGGTATTGTGACTCCGCTAAGCTGGCTCAAGGCTCGATGTTCCAACCTGAGGGAAAGTGCGAAAAACGCGAATAGGCCTCAACACGAGATCGAGGCTAGGGTTTATCATGCTCAGTTTGTGGCATTGGAATTAAGCCATCAATCGAAGGAATCGCTGCCACCAGACGAAGAAACAAAACGGGAGGCTGCTATTGCGACAGCTCGCCTTGCAGAAATAGAGAGCTTAAAGGAATGTGAACGTATCTGCGCCCAGTTCAAGGGAACAACAGCCTACCTCAAGGATGACATAGTGAAAGCGTTGAGACTGCTGGGGGGCGTTAGCTTCTACAGCTTTGTTTCGTCGAAGGAGAAAGAAGAAGTATACAGAGCGATGGCGGGCCAATTCTCCGGGACAGGTCATTGGTACTATTGTCAAAATAACCACCCTGTAAGAACTACCTTTCTCAGTTTTCAAGGGTTGAAGTAGGATACTAACTCAAATGAATAAGTTTACTGTTGGCGAGTGTGGGATGCCTATGGAGTTGGCGAGGTGCCCTGAATGTGGAGCACAGGTTGGAGGCCAGAACCATAGTCCCGCAGCAGGAGTGACGCGTGCTGAAGATTTCGAAAGACAATTTTTTGGTGGTGCTGAGGCAACAGGAGGACTGGGAGGGCTTGCAGATCATTTTGGTCGTTTTGGACTTTAATCGTGTTTAGCGTATAAGTTTCTTGGGCTGGGGTTTTTGTCAAGAACCGTATCACGGTTATTGTGTTGGAGCCTAAATTTTTGGACAAATTTTACTAGTTAAGAGAAGATGAGACGAGGTATTCTATGTAGGGAGGTTTCGAAATTCAGATGGAAATATCATGGCGGGCTTATCCCCAGTCTTCATCAACTGTCGGGGATTGCTATAGGGTATTCTCTCATTAGGTTAGCTTTTGTGAAGTAGTACCTGGTGCTTCCAGCTACATCTAGGTCTAATAGTACTTTGGATGACACGCCCTATTATTTCTATGCTAAAAGAAGGAGGCTCGTAATGGTCTACATAAGTGAGTGAAAACTAGTGTGCACGGAATTGGAAACGCTAGATCACCAAAGTGCTTCAGATGGCAAACTTGGCTATTTTTGCTCCGTGGAGAAAATATCGTCAACTAGGCCTTGGTTGGAGAAGGGTCTGAGAAAGTCCTACATGTATCTACCTGATGAGAAGGTCTGGAAGGCGGAGCTAGTTAGGGAGGCGCCCGAAAGTCAAAATTTTCGGTTATGAAAAGGCGGGGAGGAAGAAAAAAATAAGTGAGAGTGGGTCATGTTGAAGGTTGACGAAAAAAGGGGTGATTTTAAGCATAGAGTATCCCGTGGGTGTACATGTGGGTTTACAAAATTGATACTCTTCAAAAATTTTCTTTCAAATACACTTCCTTAAACCAAACGTTTATTCAGTCGCTAGAAGGGTTTCAATACCAAAAAACCCTCCGCATGTATACTCACTTCAATACCCCTACAAGACCCACAAAAACCGCTGACCTTATTTTGTGTTTGGCGGACCGGAAATTGATAACCCGCGCTAGGAATATCGTCTTGTTCGAGACTGATATCTTCATTTGACCCACTTGCCTATCAAGCGCATCGATCAAAATCTGATTCTCGTTTCTGAGAAAAATGATACCGAGTATCCCAGACCAGCCGAGAGATCTCCCAACTGACCACCCACATCATTATCATTCTTCGGGAAGGATAATGGTATGAATGGTCGATTGGGAGATCTACTTAGTGAGCTAGCATGCTCGGTAGTATTAACAAGAATACCAATCTTGAACAGCATGATATACGCCAACAGGCACTCAATCGCCACTCCGAGAAACGCAATTCATTGTCAGTCGCATTTGTAGCCTTTGGAAATAGCTGAGAGATATTGAATGCTACATCGAGAGAATCTGCTATTAAGCTTTAGTGCTCTGTTTCTGGGCAATTCCCAATTTGGTATTGGTTTCTGGAAACCTAGCGTAGACTTACGAATTGGTAAGGATAGAGGTTTTGCGTATGCTTCGCTTGAAAGCTTTTGGTGATTGGATTCTCGAATGCTGTTAGTTTGCACCTTATTCGAGCCTATCACTCGGGATATTGAGCGCTGGCTAGCGGAAACATAACTATCCGGCCGCTACTTAGGAGGCTGGTGTGCAACATGCGCACCTAATGTCTGGTTGGTCACGACAATCAGAGGCTTGTTCTAGATGATCTCCGGGACGAAAATACCTAATAGTGTGGTACCTAAACATAACTCAACTGGTTGAGAGCCGATTCCGTCACTATACTTAGCCTTCCTGGGTATTAGCAAAAGTGATCAGCTTTAATATGATGAAGGATTAAACCTAGGGTCAGTATGCCAAAGGGGTAAGACGAAACCTAGGACATACCAGAAAAGATTGGACAGAAAGGACAGGAAAATATTAATGGTCCTAAATAGGACCTCCCATTCATTAAGAGTGCCCGTTCTATGGGTGGTCGTCCGGAGTTTCTTCTCCGGCGGGGTTTGATTTTTAGATTGATATGCTCCACGTGCCAGTAGGAGAGCCCTCGAGATACGGGTGTCAGAATAAGGTGCGGCTCAAGGTGTGCAGGAACTCTAACAAACCCCAACCCTTAACGCAGATAAATTATATGTATTCGTGAAAGATGCACCTGCTGTTGTTTGTGAGGCCCTGGTGTGGACTATAGAAGTCAACATAGCTCGAGGAGGGGCTCCTCTAGTGAGTCAGGAGGAGCTCAGGGGTTATGATAGGCCAACCCTAACCCTAGAATTAATAACCCTTCCTATTTGCTGTATTTGGAACCAAAATAATTTAATATTCTCGTATCTTCGTATTTCTTAGCCAACAAGTTTCTGAAGAGTTCCCTCACTCGTACGCACAGTATGTGCATGTATCCTTTTGCTGCGACAGTCTTGGTATGTATACATATGGTGGCGTGGGCGAAGACTGGGCACGAGCTGAATATTTGTCGCACTATATAATGTGCTTCCACTTCTCTCTAGGTTGACCTCCTATTCCTAGCTATTCAAAAGCTTACCCGAGACTTTGGTGTGTATTCTTCAGGATGCCTCTCGAACCTCAAGCCCAGGCTCTATACGATATTCTGGAAGCAATCTTCGACTACGCCGATGCCAATATCGAACCAAGAGGCATAGGCCTATTCACCACCGAGAAGACGAAGGTTATTATTCAAAAAGCAAATATGCCTGAACTCGCAAGTCTGTACATCACTAAATTCACTATTAGTCCCAGTCCTAACGTGTACCTTATGATATATGATAGTGTACTCGGCCATTCCCGCCTCAGTCTTGACAGCCCAATACAAAGCCATGGAATGCCCAATGCACATGATCCCACCCTACATTCCCGGCGACTCGCCGTACCAGTATCGGGAAGCAGATCAACCAGCTCTAACGAAAGCTGGCTGGATAAAAGCTGAAACTGTAGGCTTGCTTACTGGTTCAGAGACGCAAACCGATGTTCGTATCCTTTTGTACTAGGTGCAATTTTAGCTCATGGTTCTCCACAGATAACGTACAGGCTCATCCAGGGTTCTATTGCCAATTGCGACTTACATATCAAGAACCCTACCGAAAGAGCCCGTTTCCCTGGTGGGAGATACATGCCTCTTCCGGATAAATCAACTGTGGAATGGTATGCGAGGTCACTTGCACCAGCGATTGGCATATACCAGATCGAGGGCATCGCCCAACGCACACAAGCTGCTTTAATGCGAAACTCCCAATCAGGGGGAATGAGCCAGGAGAAGTACTCTCCGGGAAAGAACAGTCCGATGGAGCAGGAACGACAGAATCAGCTATATGCTATGAACGCCAAGATGTCCCATGCAGCTATGCGTCGTTCTGAGGAGAGTAGGTTTTGAGGGATCTTTATCGCTAGGTTGTCGAAATATTAGCTGATTTTTTTAGGCATGGATATGATTAATGGGATTGGTGGGGGCAGCGTCAAGTACTCCTGGGAGGCCCTTTGAAAGGCTCTAACCTATTTATACTTCCTTCAAGAAAGAGTAATCAAGTCCAATTTCATATCCCTATTACATAATAGCACGAATTGTATCTTAGCCACCGCTATCAAGAGGCGTCCTCGAATCGTTCTGAATTAGAACCTTGGCTAAAACTTTGAGCTCGGGCTTGCTTCCGCCCGAGTCAACTATAACTGGTCCGAGTGATCCGAGTGATCCGACATAGCTACCGGGCAGTTGTCGATAACAACCCTTCTCCACTGGTGCTGTAGTTCCAGATCCTTTACAGAAATGTGGAGAAAGTGTGTGTAGGAGTAGAGATATTTAACGCTAAAGTGTTCTATGTGCCCTTAAAAATTAATGGAAAAAAGAAATCCTGAAGAAACGCATAGAGACAAATGAAAACAAAACCTTGAAAGTTATCCTACCATGAAGTACTTTACATTAGGGTCTAAGTAAACTAATGGAAGCGATATAAGTTTAATCGCCCAAGTTCAAGTTCCCCAGCCCCCTCATTGCCCTCCAGTAGTTTGTTGCTTGTATCACATCATCACATCCTTCGAACATCCATCGCCATTTCACCATAAAATGCTCTGCAACCTCCCAACCTGATATATCCCAAGGGTCTCCCCATATAATTAACCCGGATCCAAAAACACTAGGATTTCCGCCACAGACACCCATAATGTCAAAGCAGAGTTCCACCTCATCAAACAAACCATATACGCGGAGAAGGTTATCCCGTAGATTAGGGGACGGGAAGAGGTCAATGTAAGGGTGATGAAGGATTGTGAGCTGTAGCTGTGTAGGCTGGAGTGCTGGAGGGAGGTTTGGGGTCGGGTTAGGTATAGGTGCGATAGCCATGGCGTCTTCTAAATTTTCTAATATAGTGCCTCCAAGAGATACAGTGTTGAAAGGTGACAGTATATCTAGCTGGAGAAGTTTCGTTGTCAAGCCCAAGCTGCCAGTATTGACTTCAAAGGCCCGGAAGACGTTGTAATAGATTAGATCGATAAACTCATGGTCGTTGGGTACCCCACAGTCCTGGAAATCCGGAACTGGTTCCCACCGATGGCTAGACACCGCCCTATATTCATATCCTGTCATATCCAGAGCTCCTGGATACATTTCAAGTTCTGATGTGGCCATGGGCACCTCATCCGAGGCACTGCCTGAAAGGACACTTCCTGATAAGATAACGCCCGGTTCATCCGCTTCCGCAATCGGGGCTCCATTGGAGTTGTCTGCATTTGGCGGAGTATCTGCAGCAGCTTTAAGCCACAAAGTTAGAACCACTATATATCCTGGTTACCTCCGCTAATACTCACTAGGTGCTACAGGTGCCACAGGATAACTAAGAAAGGTTCTTTTCCTAGCTGGCGCCTCAGGGCATACTGCGTGGCTCTTATCACTGGGGTTGAAAAACTTGATCTTTAGGTTGCCTTTCCGTGAGTTCCGTTGTCCTATATCTCGCGGAATAAATTATGAGCGTGGGCCATAAGAGGGCGCTACCAAAATTCACGCAGGTGAGTTATCAACATCCAGACTTACGGTACGCTCGCTGTGCCAGTCTATTTTGGATTTTCTTTCGTTCTTTTGGGTTGCTGATTCCTGCCCATTCGTCTTCCCGAACTTTGGGAAATGAGAGCTCCACTAGTTGGTTTTCTTCCCCAGCCTCTTCAACGTTCGTTCCGTCCGACATAATGTCAAAAATCTCGTGCTATTTGGAGTGCTAATTGCCGGTAGTTGCTGGAATTATTTTTTTACAGTGACGTACAGATGAAATGCAGCTGACTCGAAAATTGCCCAAGTAGGAACGCCAACTCCGATAACTGGGGAGAGGCTGAACTTAAAGAACAGAAGTCGGAGCTTTCTATGACATTTCTAAAACAGGGCCAAGTTGCGTTCCCGTCACACAAGGGCTTCGTATCAACGTGTCTTAGCGTAATACCCCTGCAAATGCAACCTTCTTACTGCTTTTATTCCAAATGCGGTTAGGGTGAGGTCCGGTCAGTGATCTGCGGTAGTTAGTAATTCGTCTGCAGCCTTCTTACCACATCTTCCCGAAATCGAGTCTTCCCGTGCGGATAGGAATCCTGGGTCAAACTGATCTGACGTAGGAATGGCACCAAGCTTTGCTTGAGCCTCAGGAATTTCCTTTCCGAGCCGTAGCATTCCTGGCTGCGGGCTTGGTTATACAGGGAGTGTAGTACGAAAAGTGGATTAAAGATTCGAATCAGTAGTCCGTGTCGTCCGCGGAGGATGACTGTGGTGACGGAGATGCTCATTGGTCCAAACAGATATGATGCATCTTTTTCCGCATCTGGCGAGTTGGGCAAAGCGTTAATATTTCGCAAAGTTTCTATAACAACTTGCAGACCGGTCATCCTGATAATATATAAGTCGAGGGCTTTCTCCCGAGATTTTCCCTCATCACCCAAGGAGAGCACCATCACAATAACGATACCTATACAAGAATCTTTCTGAGTACCTCTAAGGTAGACTACAAGGCGAGAATTACCATCGAGCTACATCGTCCTCCGGTTTTTCAGTACATCTAACAAAATGGGATTTCAACCAAATCAACTGCCAGACTTGGCTGGAAAAATATACCTCGTGACTGGTGGAAATACTGGGATGTAAGTATCATAGGTTTCGTACTTCTGGAATCCTTAGATGGAATTAAACTCCTGGATGATATGGGAACCCTTTGCTCATTTCAACAGAGGAAAGGAGACAGTTAGACATCTAACAGAGCACCATGCTAAAGTTTACCTTGCGGCGAGGTCGGAACCGAAAGCTACTGCCGCCATTGAGGAAATTCGAGAGAATATACCAGGAGCGGATATTAGATTCTTGAAATTAGATATGATGGATTTGGCTGGTGTCGCAGCAGCGGCTAAGGAGATTCTAAGGTATTTCTCAAGCTATCACAACAATCTTATGACTAAATTCACTGGGATAACTAACAGCTGTTCTCGCTAATAGCAAAGAAACCGAACTCCATGGCTTGGTAAATAATGCCGGTATCATGGCTGTTGAGTTCGCCGAATCTGTTGACGGCTATGAATCACAATTTCAGGTAAGTTCTGAGGATCTCGCACCCACAGGTACGGTGGCAAGAATTGACTAACATAAATCATTCCGGTTTTAATGAAGACAAATTATCTGAGCCACTGGCTCCTCACAAACATGCTCCTCCCACTCTTACTCCGTACTGCCGCAACTGGAGTATCAGGTGTGGTTCGTATCGTTAACGTTACCTCAAACGGACACAATATGTTCTCACCAAAAATGGGTATCGATTTTTCAGATATGAATCAGATCTCAGGTTCGCCATTTTCGAGATACGGCATGTCGAAATTGGCGAACATTTTGCACGCGAAGGAGTTACATAGAAGGTACGGCCCGGGTTCAGACAGTGAGACCCGCCGGATCGCGGGGAATTTTTCATCAGATGCAGCATCAACGGCAACTGGTGAGATATGGACTGCTAGTGTGCATCCTGGATCTGTTGATACGTAAGTTTATTGCCCCCCTCACTGGTTAAGCTAGCTTATTGCGGCTTGCCTTACTCAAGACACTTTATCTAACCTTGATACTTTAAATTAGCAACTTGAACACTCAAACTAGTGGTATTTCGCTCAACATTCAGCCAGTTCTAAAGTGCCTTAAGGTTTACTCAAGCCCGGAGAAAGGCTCGTACGGGAGTTTGTTCGCTGTGGCAAGTGCAGATTTCAAGAGCAAGGATTCTGGGGAGTATTTTGTTCCGGTTGCTAAGAAATCGAAACCCAGTAAACATGCCACTGATGCGGAGATGGCAAAGAAGTTGTGGGATTGGACTGTGGCTGAATTGAGTGGCAAGGGGTTGATGTAAGGCTTTTTTTTGTTCTTCTTTTATTAGCGTAGTAGGGCAACTATGCTATATTAGTACATCTACTATCTACTAAATGTACTACTGTAGCGGTTGGGCGGCATGGTTGTGGTGCTGGGGGTATTCGTTTTGTAGTGGGTATATGGATTTTTTCACCTTTCTTTTCATTTCATCCCGAATTCTGGGCTATCCGCTACAAATACACTACATTTCATTAGATAGTGGATTCTCGACCTCGCTCTTGATTTGGTTTGCTAAAGCCTTTCTCAAAAGCTTAAAAATATAGTCAGCAGGTTTGAAAGTAGTCTCTTATGTGAAGCCGGGGCATTGGCATAATCGAAGTCTAAGTGACGTGCATGGTACTATCCATGGATCCGTAGGGCCAATTGATTAAGTTACCGTTGGCGTCTACCGAACCTTGTGTAGAATTTAGCCGACTGATTGCAGGTGGGTCCCGCATCCGTGCAGTTGCGCCTACGAGCTGTGGGACAACGGAGACTTTAGACGCAATTTAAGCGATGATTTTGGCTGTCAATGTACGGGGCCGGGGAACTATAATGGAATGTCTCCTAAAGTTAACATGCTTCCGTAATCTATAAAGTGCGGCAACTTAACAATATGGGGTGCATATATCAAACACACAATTCAAAGCCTTACCTATTTTCTGAGATGAATGTAGTCTTAAGATCTTGGAATCCAAGAGTTTCATCAAAAACACGTACATGAGAGCAACATCGCTACATCATGCAAATGCGCATATACGGGACTTAGATTCATAGGAGCTTATTTTTCATGTAGTAGATCGGAACTTTGGATACTGCCGACCACCAGCCCCAAAAGGTACACGTATATATTATATAAGACCGTTTTATAGTAAGGAGTCAATCCTTCATGACCATTAAGGGTAAACGGCGATGCTACCATAGGGTTGCGTGTACAGAAGCTTAAGGCTTTAGTTGCATGTATTACGACCACCACCCATGCTGGTCTAAGGCATACTAATAATTCTAACAGTTCATACGGGTATATAGAACGGTAAGAACGGCAACTATTCTACTACTAGCGCTTGAGTAGGGTTGAATTCCTCTTAGATAATCACCAGTATTTAAATTCACCCCCGCGCTAGAATTCACCCCCTCCACCTAGCGATCTTACCATACCCAATTCATAAAACGAAACACAATTCCCCCGGACTCAACCTCTTATCGCGGAGCCTGCTAGGCGAGACCTCGGAGATGGTATCTAATCTGGTATCAGCAACCCAAGATCTCCGCAGTTCCATGTACCATGTACTTAGTTTTTTTCCCGGTTCATGAATTCATCCCCTAGCTTTAGCCTCGAGTAATCCTTACCACGATGCCTATGCACATACACATTATAGAAAATTTCCATTTTCAATTGCTATTGGTCCGAACTATATCACCGTAAGAGAAGATGGAAGACCTAGTATAGTTTCTATATGGATGATCCCGAAGTTCCGACCGGACATATATGTATGGCTATAGTCCGGTTACACGAGGGGGTTTTCCATTTATACACATTTCTAGGGATATAAAGTCTGTAGCTCCAGTAGAGGTCTCTTCATTGCATCAACTTTTCGCGCGGATACTAAACCGCCGTTGTCACGATGGTGATCATGAGAGTATTCTTGGTATTGCCGTTGGCCATTGAGTTCGCGCAAGGGCTCGTCACCAAAGATGGGAAAACAGGGAGATTACCTGCAATGGGGTTCAACTCATGGAATGGTAAAACATAATACCATTTCCAAGGGGCTTAGCTGACAAAGCGTTCCAAAGCGTTCCAATGCAACATTAGCGAGAGTGTCTTCCTCACGGCAGCTGAAGAAATCGTCAGTCTGGGTCTCAAAGATGCAGGTTATGAATATGTCAATATCGACGGTATTTACGGATTGCTCTCGGGTCAAGGGAACTTTTATTAATGTTTTCCTTATCTAGATTGTTGGTCCGACAAGGTCCGTTGGAGAGATAATTCCACCGGCCGGATCATCCCAGACTACAAAAAGTTCCCAGATGGGATCGACGGCACAGCAACTAAAGTCCACGCAATGGGCTTGAAAATAGGGATCTACTCGGATGCGGGCACAGCGACCTGCGCGGGTTATCCAGGTTCTCTATACTATGAGGATATCGATGCAGCAACATTCTCCGACTGGGGAATTGATTGTAAGTTTCATCAGAGAATATTAATCACGGACCTTTTTGCTAACAGAATATTCAAAGATTTGAAATACGATAACTGGTTCGATTCACCATTCAATGTTTCCAGTTGGCAAACGTACTAACCTAAACTCACAGTAATGTTCCTGACAACTGGACTGATACCTACTACTGGGTAAACGACCACTCATTTAACTTTACACCCCTGCTAAACCACTAAATCTCTATAGGAATACCCATACTCCTCCGCGCCAACCGACTACGACTGGAGCGCAACCAACACCTCACTCAGATACCAGCGAATGAGAGACGCTCTCCACAAGCAAAAACGTGTAATAAACTACGGGCTATGCGACTGGGGCCAATCACTTGTGGAAACATGGGGTAATGAAACCGGCCAAAGTTGGAGATTGACCGGGTGAGTTTCCTTCTGAAAATAGCTGTAACACGAACGTAAACTAAGAGTTCTAATAGTGATATTGGACCGTACTGGGATATGCTTATGCCGATTGTAAGCTTCACGAGCTATAAATTGAATTATAGCAACTTCTTCGGTAGGGGGTTTCAACTTTGGTTATTGTATCTTACTAGACTAACTTTTTAGGGCATAATGATATGGATATGCTGGTACGGAATCTTCTACCAACCCGTCAAACACCTAAAGATGATAACCCTGAGTTAACCTAGTATATCATAGGAGGTGGGAAACGGAAACCTAACAGAAGCTGAGACAAGAGCACACTTCGGGATCTGGGCCGCTATGAAATCCCCTTTGCTGATCGGGACACCCGTAAGAGATCTTCCTCGCCCTCAAACCCGAGACAGATAGTTCAACCACTAAAATCCGTACAGCTCGACGTCATTGGTAAAAAAGACCTCGAAGTCTTAAAGAACTGGGAATTTATCAAATTCAATCAGGACCCAGTATTTGGTGCCCCTGCCCAGTTATTCAAATGGGGAAATGGACTGGACCGTGGCTGGAAATGGTCAGTGATATCCCCTTCTGTCCAAGGAATCACCAGCTTTTACTTACCACCATGTTGCTCCAGGAATGAGACACGTCCGGCCGAATACTACGCTGGGCCGTCAGTTCGGGGTCTTCATGTCTTCATTCTTAATGTTCTGGAGACGGCTGAGATAAAGAAATTTGATTTTAAGGAAGTCCCAGGGTTGGATCCGAAGAAGGAGTATAAAGTACATAACATGTGGACACATCAGGACCTTCCAGGCACTTACAAGAAGAAATTTGAGATACGGCTCGGAAGCCACGACCTTGCAGGGTTGCTGTTTACCGAAGTAAAGAAGGGGGGACACTGGAAGTGATTTGGAAGTTGGCATCAGCTTGCGGGGTGGCGGCAGTGGAAAAAAGTAAAACCGCAAGTCACAATAGTCTCCTTAGCAATCACGATATCGATAGTTTAATAAATCCCCGAATTTCTCGAATTATATACGCTATGGACTAGGACTGTACAAGGCCCTTTGCCTAAAGAATGCACTAGAATACAACTTAGGAGATCTTATCTTTACTCTATAGTGGTGTGGATATGTTGCTCAGCCTATCAAACAGTAATCAACCTCCGAGCAAGATAAACCGAAGCACGTGAATCGTCCTCGATAATTGGACCATGTCATGTATTTTCTTCCCGGAAAAGACTTCCCTAATCTAGGTTTAGCGGCGCCTTTTATACTTTCTCGGATAGAAGCTTTGACATTACGTTATACTCGCCTATTTAAGCTCAGATCTAGAGGCTTGTTCACCGGGAAACTCTAAATACAAGGGGTAAAGTATTTCGGAAATACATTATTCCGGCACATCATATCTAGGCCAAATTGGTGGTAAGTTCAGATGGGCTAAGCTGCGTTCCAAGGGTATGCTAGCATTTAGCTTGGTGAGACTTAGAATTAGAGGCTGGAAATGTCAAGAAAATTCGTATCTCTAGATGTAAACCCAAATCTATACGCCCAGACAAGTTTATCGCAAATTAAAAGAAGTATAGCGGCGAAAATATAGACATTTTAGAAAGAAAACCAGTCCGTGAGCCAGAAATGGCGTAGAGATAGATTCCCCCAACCTTTCCCGTCGCGCTATACATTTGTTCTCTGAGATTCACTCGAGCATCGACGACTTTCCTTCTCATCCTGTACTTGCAATTCCAACCCCAACACACCATGTGGAAGTTCTCCAAACTTCACCTTTAAATGTTGCAAGCTCGCTTCATCCGGATATTTCCCCGTACTTTGCGGAACCCCCATATTCCCCAGATTGAGCCCACCTTGGCTACTAGCGACCAATAAACTGCTCGCTCGAGTTGGATTAAACTCAAACATTTCGCCACCTACCCATAAACCCCATATTAGATAGCTTATCCCCATAATCACTACCAAAGCTAAAGGCCCCAAAGCGTAGAGAGCTTCTATAGGCCCGTTGTAGCCCATACGAAAGTGTGTGATAACTCCCATTATCTGTCGGGAACCTGGTGGGGAGTTTGCTGAATAGTAAAGTCGGAGGGACGTCATTTCGACTTCGTAAAATCCTTTGAGGATGTTCTCGAATGTCTGCGACATGGGTTGGTTGTTGTATTCTTCGTTTTGATGTCTCAAGGAGACAATGGCGTCGGCTACAATGTTCCCTTGTTTCGATATTCCATACCAAAAGACTTGGTATATAGCATCCATAGCCTCGAAATCCGTAGGCGCTAAATTTGGAGTTTCAATGACCTCGACGACTCGTGATGTAAAATCATTTGTAAGGCTGCTGTAGGTCACGTTATTGATTGTCATGAGGGGTTTAATTTTGCAGGTAACGTTCTGGAGTTGAAGTCCTCTGGCACCACTTTCGTAATCTCCAAAAGGGCGGAAGAATATATAGAACGGCAATACGGGTAGTCGTTGGTCGGGAGGGATTTGCGAAGGAGTTTCATCTTTTGTTCCACACATAAAAGTCATGAGATTACCTCCCTCTGGGACGATGAAGTCTTGGTTATAATCCCACTGACATCTTAATTTCCCGCCATGTCAGTATTCCTTCAGCTATAGGGATCAAAGACCAGAGGAAAGTAGAGCTTACCTTCCACCACTCCCGGCTGCGCTGAAATTATATCGAACATACATATTTGTCTTCTGCGGGGATTTCGTTGTCATTGAATCAAGTATATCCATTGTTATCGGCGAAGTGTCGGTTTCCTCACAGGTGACATCAATGGTAGACCCTTGTAGCAATGTCGAGTAATTATAAACCATCGGAAAATCTTTCTCCTCAATGGGTTGAGTCATAGTATCAAAGGCTTGAAACCCATTTCTCCCTATCGGAAGAGTACCGCCAGTAGTCCCTATATCTAGTAGTTAATACCCGAAATATAAAATGCTGTCGAGATCTCTTTACCATTGAAATTTACATCACTGATCTTGGTAATAGAGTTCAGTCCAAACCCGGTCTCAACTGCAGCACGCCCTGCCTGTAATACAAGCGAATTATCATCTTGCTAGTCACCACTGAGTCAGCAGATGGTACGAATTCCTTGGTATTGCAATACTTACAAATGGGCATGTAGGAAACGTGTACTTCCTGCCGTTCGATGGGCCCTCATAAGTATACCATAAACAGCCAGTGAAGGTTCTATTATCTTTGTCGGCGTACTAGTTTTCATTAGTTAGTCAACGGAAAAAAGGACTTTCCTCTCGCAAAATCCCAGCATAGAGGCTTAGATCGATCACGAACCCATTCCTTAAAATCACTTCTCGTGATGTCAATCTCTGCAGCAGTGACCGGATTGAACCTCACCATCGAAACGGGGGTTAGAAGTCCCGCAAAGCCAACCGTCAATGCCGCTGTGGTTATTGCTGCTAGGGCCGTATATAAAGACAGAAGAGGACGCTGTCGGTCAAACATTGCACCATTGTTTGATAACTTCACCCAAGCTTTTCTCACGCGAGAATTTAGCACTATATAGTAGGAGAAATAAAACGATAAAGTACTTACACTCAATAGTTGAAATCTTCGCTCCTCTGATAATGAGCTTCCTTGCCATCAAACTCACTGCACATGCATGTAACCACAATGTATACCATGCTAGCAATGCCGCAACTGATGTCCAAAGCATTGTTGTCGTTTTCGGGTTATCAGACATCCATTTCGATTTATCGTACGAAAAGAAAATTGGTCTACGTCTGCTCTGGATCCAGAACCCCAAACTCGCAAAAAAGACAGTCAATAAAGCAAGACCGTAGGCTGCAAAAGGTGTGACAATAGCCTGCCCACTCTTTGGCCGCGAAGAATCTCCGCTGTGTTGATAGACAATTCCATCGGTAGGGTATATGTCATTTTGCTGAATAGGAAGGTATTTTTTTCGTTCTTCTTGTGCGGGGACAGGCTTCCGCGCGATGGATTTTATCGGCCTGTAGTTACCCGAAGAAACGAGTGTGTCTTGAGAAAATGATCTGCTCGGTAGCTGAAAGGCCTCACTACGCTGATGAGCAGCCTCGAGGGGGTGTGTCTCGATTTGCTCAATAAATCGAGTTTGATCATGACTACGCTCCAGCCTAGGAGCGGGAATTTGCGTATCGTGTCTTATAGGCTCGTGATCATCAGGGACAAGCGTATGTTGAGAGGATGACCTCGTTGGTTGCGAAGAAGATTCATCGTGCTGAGGGCTACCTTGCTCCTCTACCTGTTGTATTCCAGTTTGCTCGATGGAAGTATACGGCCTTTGTTTCGTGTCACTCATGTCAAAAGTGTCTGGAGTAGAGAGAATTATGTTGGTTGCATGGCACTTGAAGTTTTAGACGTTTGGCATGAAACGAGCTTTTGGTTTGCGAAACTTTGTTGGTAGAGATTGAGGCCCAGTTCTTGAGAGTGGAATCAAGGGTATAAATGTACGTGCGCCTGCAAAACCCCGTGCTGGCATGGTCGTCATCCCGACGAATAAGGCCTCCTAGGCATAGTGGCGGGACAATAGAAATGAGATACATAAGGCTAGCATGCAGCTATCCCCCCGTCCCACTGCAGCACATCCCGAGCCACATTGACGTATAGAAGAAACCAGCAGAGAACAGCAGACTTGATATCAATCCGTATCCTGTTGGTGACTCTTCGGATGTGTCTGGCCGATCCCAGGCTTTACTGGCTATCAGACTTGGCATTAGTCTTCCCTGTCTTTGTACCGCCACGATGTGATGATCGATACGGTTCGAACAAGTTTTAGTGTTGCAAAGTTCTGCAAATAAGTCTTGGCAAACACCACAACAATTTATTCATGCTGCCTCGCCGCAATTGCACATGGCCTATAGCTAGGAAGCTTCAACTAAGAATTTTGGCCACACGCATATGCATGTAAGCATAGCTTCTATCTAATTTTATTTTAGAAAATTTAGTATTACCTAATCCGTCCGCCTCCGGGCTTCGGAGTCATTTTCAGAGCCCATCCAATAACTTGAAAACGAGTGAAAAGCTATGATCATCTCAACTCACTCGAGAAAATCTTTGGTGCGCTAAACGAGGCTGAGGATTAGAATACCTCGGCGGCGCGGATAAAAATCCTCGACTACCCCGTAGGTCAGCCGCACTCGCGGAAGCGGGAATTAGAGCCTCATCCGTAATTTACATGTAATCAAAGACACTTTACCCACAGCACAATCTATGCAGGTGCCCGAGTTTGGCATCCTCATAATAAATTTTGTTGCTCGTGATACTCCTGCAGCTGGCAACGATAACATTGAATGTAGTTGATTAAAACCATACATAAAAAAAATACGGCATCTCGAGCTCGAGCCGATATCCATTTGCGGAAAAAGCATAAACAGGAAGGAGATCTAGGGAGTGTTAACGGTTCGCAAAGCCCACCAAGAATCCAGTATCTGAATCGATCGCTGATCCGGCTGGGGAGAACTGCAGATCAAGCAGTGATTTTGACCTGGCCCACTATTCAAGTTCGGCACTCCTATCTGAGCTCATTTCCACATATGTACCTTTGAGGCTCGGCGCATGGCTTGGGCGGCAGACCGAGTACCGGTACATTTGGCGCGACAGTCGTCAAGTTCAGGTTCTGGTATTTTTAAGCGACTAGGCTGGCTGCGGCCGGGCGTCTGATTTAGGCTAGATGGAGGTTTCGCTCACCCGTAGATTGGTGGAGAATACTTCGCGTAAACAGCCCCAGCTCCTTCTTGTTGGCCCGAACTAGGACCGAAGTTTTGAGAGTTGGCTAGAGTGGGTGGATCTGGTTTAGCAACACGGTACTTAGTTTAGTGCTGAGGCTGAGCCCCTGTTTATCATCCAGTCTCGTCTGGGGCTGTAGCGATGGGTGAATGGCATGCATATGATGCACACTTAACATTTCTGCGGCATCTGTCTCTATGCTGGGCAACTAAAGCCGGAGTACGTCTTGGCCTCCGATTTATAGTACATACAACAGGAAGAGTTTTTCCCTTAACCGAAGACCCCACTTAGTCAAATGTTTCAAAGCATCTCTTTGCTGGTCTAGGACGATGAGAACCCTAACTTTATTGCCTTTCCTAAATCAACCTCTGGATTCTTGGGAGACTTACCAGAGACTAGGACACAGGATGAACAGTGTTCTTAGCAGCCCAGTTTGCAATACTTAAATTTGGGTTCATTATGGAGCCACAAAGTAGCCCATTCAATATGTCTCCAAACAGGCACTTTGTGTTGATTACCTAGAGTATGGTGCAGAGGTACGTACGTACCACATGATTTCTAGCTGTCGTGCGACTTGGGCTTCTCGGCGACTGGAAAGGGGTGTTTTATTGTCTTTCAAGGTTTGAAGAAAAAGCACAAAGGGCCTAGATCTAAGAAAAGGTGGCTAGAAAACTACATGTAGTTGGCACCTTAAGCGGCTCTTTTTCGGTTGTCGGCTACTATGTTTCTAAATACGAGAACTGCGTATTCAATAAGGCGTTATGGTGTCAAGAGAACCTCAGCATCTTGAGCGATATGTATGTGTACGCTATATATACATCTCGGGTCAATATAAAACTTAAGACCGATAATGTGGGGTACCTCAATCACGCTTCGAGACACACCAGTCACGATTGGCTGTAAGTCTGAGGGGTGCGGCGTGCGATTGTGAATTAAGCGCTACCTCGTTGCTATCAGATACAATAAAATCCCCCTCATATAAGAGTACAGTCAGTTCTGGAAATCATATTTCTATAGGCTACTGCTTTTGGTGCTCTCCTGGGAAGATTTTATGACTTGCGGCAATAGTTCTGGGGCTCTGGGTGATTTCGATACTGCCAGGTGCCCTGTGCTGTTTCATTGCTCGCTATTGCTATACTCTAGATATGCATAGAGCCGGCGGTGAGGGTATGCCAATTGCAATCTGAGGCATAGATCTAGAGCACCCGAGGTTCCTCCCGAGCTAAAAACTATAATATTCTGTCTACATGAATTATGTTACGATACGCCGGAAAAGCTGCACCTAAAACTCACAGTGGGATATAGTATGAACCGAAATTTTCCAACCACTGACTACAAGCGATCCAAAAGCATTCAACTGAGATTTCGTGTCATTTAGGGGCTTAGTACGTGTCTCAGATTATGAGGGAAAGGAGAGGGATAAACGACCATCATGGGATAGTCCCCTGGGGCAAAATGTGTCGGGGTGTTATCTCTAAAAAAGGATCGTCTCCGGGTGATGACTTGTGATAATATAGTCTAAAAATATTATATTACATTAATACACCCTGTGTTCTCACATGAGCCAACAATACCGAATCCCTTCACCCTTCGCCATATTATATGGTGGGTGCATTACGGCTTTTAATGTCGAGTATATTCGGCCCAGACGGCTCCATAGCTATCCGCATGTTTAGTAGTGAGAAAGGCATATTACTTGTTGGTAATCACTAGCTATTCAACTATTTATTTTTTCTTAAGGAAAGAAGTTTGGTGTTATTAGGTTATAAACTTGTCTACCGCGGGCAAACAGACGAGAAACTGACATCTCTCGATCTGCACAACCTTCATGTGGCATGATTAGAAACGTTCTTAAATGTAAGTAGTAAAGCTACTTGGTGTTGAAGGGGGCGAATGAAACAATATCATGTGATCGGGAAGAACGTTTGACCGACGGGAGAATAGTATGATCGGAACCGGGATAACCTTTGAAGGTGCCCGATATATGGGGATGATTATAATAAGGGAATGGGTAGTAGGAGCTCGAGCAAGGGAGTAAATAAGGGCAGGAACACACTGTGTAGTTAGTTTTTCATTCAGAATAATAAACACCTCTCTCCTCATATAACAATACTTGATACTGAAGAACAACGCATAGGGTTGACACAGGCCTCTCGCTCTTATTAGCATCCATATCTCATGGCTGCTGAAATGGACATACAGACGTGTCAACTTATGATCAGTTGGCAGACGGGGTTATTTTTCCCTAAAATAACCACCTTTCATGCTAATAGTTTGTGATAGGAAACCTCTACATAGTAATTATAAACCTCCTTCATTTGTGTGAGGCCTTGAGGTCAAATCTTATGTTGATAACCTACACCGCTGCAGTGCGGTGTATAATTCAAGTTTCATAAAGTGGTAAACCCGAGAGGCAAAAATACGTCAAAATTAACTTATTTGATCATACTGTTAGACTCACTGTATTAATAATGAAAATGAACAAAGCCAGGAAAAAAGAAGATTACATAGTCAAGCAGCATATTCCATCACATCAAGTTCCGAAGTGTTATTCTGAGTGTAGAAGGTTAAAGGTTCCCGCCTATAGCTACTAATGTTGCTGTCATACCGACAACTCGTAGTTCTACTAAAGCGAGTTTTTGGGACAACTATAAAGGCTAGGGACAGGAGAAAATCACTCCGTGGGCGAGCTCGAGTGCGTAAATAGCACTGTTTTGCACTTAAGCTTAGGGGTTTAAAACCCATCCCTATGCCTACCCACCTAGTCAAGGGCCCTGAAGATGTATATAGATATAGATATGAGATTCTGTGGATCATGCGTTCACGGTAGAAACTAACTCTACCCAAGGGATATACAGCAAAAACATGAAGAAAAAAGACTATCAGAAAATATCGAAACTACATGTAGTTCTTGCCCCAGCCACAGCGTATCAACATACAGGCAAATATCATCCACTACGATTATTATACCTCGAACCACTATACCCGGGCTTAGGGCGTGCAACTAGAATGATGGTTCCTGCGTACTTGATCCTATATTCACTCACAAGATCGGTACTACCAGAAGGCGCCTACTACCGTACCGGCGAGCTTATATCGGTCCAGTTGGTATAATATGCATTTCCCAGCGTTACGTATACGTATGACGGGTGATAGATAGATAAGTAGATTTCCGCTAGATAATATATACATCTAGCCCTAATATAATCTAGGCTCCAATTTTAATGTCCGGTACTCAGTTTAGTTGTGTATCTACTCTATAGAGTTAGTTTACACGATTTCTCTTTGTTTTATTATATCTGGCATTTACGAAATGCCTTCGTACCATAGTATTCTAGGCCCAGGAATGATTTTAATCTGTCATCCAGTTCAAAACATTCAGGCTACTAAATCGGCTACTATCCTGTGGCCACCTTTAACCCAACGAGGGGAGCCTGCCCGTCTAATAAACCCAGTCCCGTGTTTCGGGCATAGGATTCTTTTAGGCCTTTGACGACTAGGATCAAGTCTAAGAGTAGCACTTAAGTCCCTAGAGGAGCACTTGGTTTTGCGTTGGCCATGAGCGGATTTTGGCCATATATACATGCATATGTAGTTCTCTCTAGAGTTGAGTTTTAGTCCCTGTAAATTTTCAATCGGGGCATAAGAAACGTTCTCCTTGTATTATATTTATATTATTGTACACAAGTGGGCACTAATTTTAGAACATCCTAGATCATTAATCTTGGAATTTACTAAGAGATCATGTTGAAGGAGCTCCAGTTTATGCCCTCTCTGACTAGATCGACGAAATCGGCGGAGATTTCCTATGGAGCTAGTGGCCAGCTAAGAAATTTTTTGTGGCGAGGCATAGGATTCTCTAATTCCCTGTTCTATATACTAGATACCGGCAGTCTGGGCATATGCATGCTGATGTATCTAAGAATAAATTCAATTTAGGCACGTATCAAATAGTGAAGCGCCTTACATGGGTGTCTTGACACACCCCTAGGCACTTATTCTTAACAAAGTAGGAAGGTAGCTAGATTCACCATCGCGGCCGGAAAGATCCACCCAATGTTTCAGTAACAAACTCTTACACAATTTTAAGAATTAGATAGGAGTTTGGGTTGTGCGCCAGGATATTGAATGGTGATGCGACAGTAGTACTTGGATGCGCACCCATAACCAACCTGGAGCGATCTATACTTTAAAGTCTTAGATACTATTTCATTGTCGGCTCTTGGGTCTTCAAATTTTGCCCTCAATGGGGCTCACCCCTTGCCCACTAGACTACTAGTAGTAATGCTCTATATACATGAAATTAAGCATATTCATGAGACGTACCCATATGGGCCCATGCTTGCCAAAATTGCTTTAACGCAACCTAGGTCGGGTCAGCAGTACCGAGGATATAAGCTTAATATTGCCGTATGAACTAGTAGATCCTAGTAAGCGCTAACATTTGCATGGTTACATGTATCTACTTAAATATAAGGGTTATTATGCCTAGGTAACCGAGAGCCGATCTCACAGTCGCTGCCCACGTTTAAGGCTGAAAACCATGGTGATGAGTAATCAGGAAGCAACGAAGGAAATCACATGGGGAAACCTATGTGTGGATCACATGATGAGTTTAGCTTGTATTACCAGGAGTACCATTTAGTGTGTAGTTCTGAGAATTAAGGAGTGAAAGTATATATAGGAGGATAGGGATCAGACTTGGAGGAGCATGGAATGAATCTTGTTGCATACGAACAATCAAGATTTCCTTCCTTCTTTCTCATAGTTTGATCTACCATTTGAGATCATGTATGCTATAGTAAGTAATGGCGATCTGTGGCGATCTGTGGCGTTAAGAGGTGAAGAGTGTGAAAATCCGGCATAGCCCTGGTAAGGAACTCCTGTCGGAGATACGAATTCGAATCATCGCGCCAGAAAGCTAATTCAATGCAGATCCCTAAAGGTACCTGAACACTTTGTATTTATAATACACTAACCATTATGCATTCTGCTCTACGGTAGTAGATAGTTTAGAAGAATAATAGGGAAACAGGATAACCATAGGCGCGCCCAAGCTTATAATTAAGGACTAAATTTGGAAGATCAGCGCATAATAGGAATAAGGTACCCTACCTAAGCACAGCCTGCCGCATCCATCATGACAACTTAACAGCTTAAAGTATTAGATTAATTCGAAAGGCTTAGTCAAAGTAGGCGCCAAAATCCTCACGATTGTGCGGGGGGGGGGACCCTTGCTAAACTGTCCGGAATACTTTAACTTCACTTGTATTGGTCCCTGAAGATCTTGACACATAGGCTCAAGATGCAACACAAGCTTAAACCTAGTGTCTTGTCAGTGCCTTGACAAGGTCCAGGTTTAGGACTCAAATACCGTAATAATTGATTTAAAGATTGGTAATCTTACTAATCTCAAAATTAGTACCACTTCCATGAGAGTACTGTGGATTCTCGCAGGTCCTAACATTTCAGCTAGTCGTAGTAAGTTTTTGCATTAGCCTAGGCCTCCGATTAATCATGCAAAATTTGCTGTAGCGATAATCTAATCACTACCGAGTACACCTTCAGCATGCCTAACATGTCTAAAGAAGCCTTGGCTGTCATCCTTAAGGCGAGAGTACATGGAAGCTAGCAGTGGGTGGCTATCCTATAACTCTGGAATGCAGGTAGCTGGGAGTTTCCCGGTCATAATTGGTATTTTATATAGATTTCCATAATATAAAGGCCTCCTTTGGTCCCCAATGTTTCTACCATCATCAGCAATACTTTGAGCCATCTGCCAGCTGCTTTTCTATCGTTCCTTCGTTCCTTCGTTCCTTCGTTCCTTCTTCGACTCACTCTAGCTCGCTGGCCGTGCTGCCCGCCTATTATTATTTCCTAAAAATTCTTTCCCCATTTATTCAATCACGTGCACTCTTTTAAACAAAAATGTACATGAAGACTTTATTTCTTGCGCTACTTCCGGCGGCATTTGGCCATATAGGACTTTGGAATCCTTCAGTATTCGACTTCGATGGCGATGGCTATACCCTCGTGACACCGATGAGCGGGTTACCATTCAACGAGTGGTGGTTTCATGGTATGTCACTCTCTTTCTATTCCTATGGCGACATGGTCTTAGTTGAGATTAAAACTAACCATTATATAGGAAACCTGGATAAGAAACCTACTGGTAGCCCCATGGCGTTGCCTGCAGGAGGGTCAGTTACTGTTGAGCTCGCATGTAACAAAGCCTATACTTCGTAAGTCCCCACTCACAGCTTTCAAAAATACCCCCACAGATCGAATGGCATCCTTATAATTGTATACTTCTTCAGTTACGGAACAGAAGGTGACGGGAAAACCGCATGTCCTGTTGATAGTATGCCCCTACTTCCGCCACATTTGAAAAGATCCCTCAAAGCTAACGTAAATTTGCCAGTCGGCTCTTACCATGCTGGAGACCCTATTGATCCTTCCCAGATTCTTGGGTGCGGTCTGGCTATTGCTTATAAGGACAACGCCGACGATGTGAAGCCAGAAGATTTCACCATCTTTTCTGTCAACACCAACTGTGTCCGGGATCTAAAAACAACCTTTTCAGTCCCAGCCAAGATGCCAGCTTGTCCTAACGGGAAGTGTACATGTGCCTGGTTTTGGCAAGGACAAGCGTCGCAAAACGAAATGGTATCATCTCAACCCCGATCTTAAGTATAAAATGCTCTAGCTAATTCTCCGTAGTACATGACCGGATTTGAGTGCAACGTTACAGGAGCTACCTCAACTGCGGCTATTGGCAAGCCAACCCCCCCTAAATACTGCCCTAATGGCGGCTGCGTTTTGGGACCCAAGCAGCCGATGTATTGGGCCAACGACAATTCCAATATTGTCTTCAGTGGGGATTATTACCAGAAGCCATCTTATAATTCCAAGTGGGGATTCTCAAATGGAGCACAAGACGATATATTTACTGGAGAGACTGCTTCTACGACTTTCATTACCTCAATTCGTCCTGCTTCGTCTACTACTACAGCTACTACTCCATCTGCTACATGCGCATGGCCGGGCCATTGCGCGGGAAGTGCTTGTGTTGATGAAAATGATTGTTCGGATTCTTTGGTTTGTAAGAGTGGGATTTGCGGCTGAGTGGAGTTGGAGAGCGTTGGTTTAATTAGTTTTGAAATTTGGATACCCCAATACTCATACCTGCAGATAATTGAGTAGTCAAATTAAACTCCTAATTTCAAACCATGCTTTAGCTCTACGGTGGGAGCTTGATCTGATTGATTAATTCACTCATTCATTGAGTAACTACGACACCCGCCGTGCAGGGAGAAAAAATGAATGAAAATGAAAACCGAAAGTTGGGAAGGTACTCAGTACAACTGGCGGATGGTGATATCGGTGTGCTATTGCGAGGTATTACCCTTCAACTAAATATATATACCCTAATCTAGAATCCATAATAACGAAACTCAAAACAATATTCCAGCCCACCTATGCTTGACAGCCTTCGCTTAAAACCAAAAAACCATGTCCAGAATGACCACCTCCATATCATATAACTAGAATATCAGTATTTTCAACTTTGTGTTGGCACGGCCCTAGTCTTTCTATTCTTTTCTAGCTAAATGGTAACAAAAGAGACTTTGATCTACCTAACCCAAGCCACACAGTATAACCCCGAAAAAACAACCCCAGCTAGAAAGTGAAGCATAGGCCGTGAAGATCTAGCCTAAGCTACAGCAAGCAGAAACCCAATATAGCAACTGAACCCAAACCCCATAAACTGCATATACTCCACACAGACAACCTAATATATTAGCTGAAACTGGGGAACACTTACCGGCAGATGTGCTATGCGGGGAAGAAAGTATAATCCCACTCCAGGTGCTGCGATTGGTTGGACTTAGTTCTGGTCGGCCAAAAAGCGTTCGAGTAGGATCTACGGGTTAGATCATATGAGATGGATGGATCAGGGGACCCGGGAAGTAAAGTTTAGAGTACATGATCTCCTAACAACTTTAAGGTGATGTGTAAAAAAAGTTTCATGCAATCTATGAAATCCACAATCTAAAACAAGAGAAGCAAACAAATCTCAAAAACAATCATCACAAAACACACAACCCAATTGAAAACATACATCCAGCTATGCAAGAACCATCACCCCAAAACCAACAGAAACCATCCAACCACTCACCCCCTACTCCATATCATCCGCCATTCCCTTCCCCTTCCGATCCACCCCAAACAACGACTCCCCCCGTTGCGCCCTCCAAAAATTCGACACCCCCACCACATCACCATCAACCAACCACCCCCACTTCTCCAAAAACTCCAGTGCAAACTCATACGATCTCGCATCCCAAACCAACCTGCCCCAAATCCTAAGATACCTTTCAACATCCCCACACAGCTCCTCCTCATCCAACGCATCCGAATCAAGCGCTAAGAGTATATTATTCCGAAACTCACTAAACGGGATAACATCAATATACGGATGATGCTGAATCTCCAGCTGAAGCTGTGTAGGTGCAAGATCTGGCGCTCGCTGCTTAATCAACGATATATTCGCGCCACCACCTTCCGAGAATGGAGAGGCTGCATCATCGAGCGCGTAGTGCTCCGGTGTGACCCCGAGAATCGATAGATTTGTAAGGACGGCAGTTTTGATGGAGACTATGCCGATTGCTATAAACTTTAGATCAGACGGGACGTCGTCTGCTCCTGGGTGTAACCCGATAGCTCTCTGTCCAGCGTTGAGGGAGGTGAATGATTTAGACGGGGCGACAGGCTCGGGGAGGACCGTGTTGAAAGATTCTGTAGACTGGACTGGACTAATACGTTTGGCGACAGCGTTTGCGAATGGGTAGGTCATAGCCAGCGGGGTCCAGGATGCATACTCATCGGCTTGTTCATCTGTGAGGTTTGACGGGAGACGTTGATCAGAGCTTGGATCAGACTCGGACTGGGCGGCGCGTTTTTTGCTTAATGCTTGTTCCTCGAGATCTAGTAGTCGTCTCTTTTGTTTCTGGCCTGGAAATCACAATATGAAAACGTTAGCGAGTGCCAATCCATGAAGCGTGGCATCAAGTAACGCTAGCGTTACGCAGGGTTAGGGTTGTAGTGTCACGCCCCAACATCATGAATTAAAACCCGGATTTTGGAATAAAACGTACGGTAGACCCTCTGAGCTATGCGATTCTGAATCTGACGTCTTCTCTTCGGATCAGTAGTAGTCGCAAGCTCTCTTTCTTCGTCTTCGTAACGAGTAGGTGGCGCAGAACCTGAAGCTTCGTATTTCTCCATATTAAACGAATGATAAAGGCAATAATAAATGTATCCTGACTGTACTTCTAATACAACACTTCTAACTGATGAATATCCTCATCTCTACCGAAGCTTACCCTCTACTTATATCCCCAGCGTTGAGGTTTGGAACCTCACCCTGCTCGGGCCGACCTTTGTCACGCATGGTGGAGCAGTAGTCGGCCAAACATTTTTCCATCGGACTGGCCGTGGTCGGCATCGATGTCATCAAGGATTGTTCGGAACGTTGCCGGCTGGTTCTATGCGGGCCGGGAGTGGTGGATGCGTTACCGGATGTGGCGGAGTTGTGTTACCTTGGGATTCTTGCAAGAAGGGTTGGTTCCCCAGAGGATTTTCGCCTGGTGAGATGGTTTGACGTGACGGCCTCGGCAACGCTCTGGTGTTTTATGATTCGCTGGAAATAAAACACAAATTTAAGAATTGTTCTTTGAGACCATAGCTTATCTCATTATACAAGTTGTAGGCTGCAGCTGCAGCAGTGCTAAAGCGATTGTATACGTATACGTAGAGATAGAAATTTAACAGGTGCATACGTATTATTTGTCACAGCTTAATTTCACTACATCTTCCGAAATTAAAGTTCCAGTTCTGCGATCCAGTAAACAGAACACTTCATTGATCACTGGCCTAAGCCACTCAATGACAGAAAGCAATGTCATATCCAGAATACCCGATCAACACCCGCGAAGAAGCCCCAAATACAAATCCAACAACAGCCCCTAAAATCCTGTACAAACTCCACAACAGAAAAGATACCACAAAACCCAGAATGGAAATAAGGCTGCTCCCGCTTCCAGAAAAAACTCTTCCCTGTCTTAACTAAGTCTCTAGAGCCAGAGCCTCACCCATAACGTTTCCTTCCGTAGCCGAATGCGTTGTGATGCAAACATAGAGTGGTGGACTATGGTTAGTAATATTGAATCTTACCTCGGCACGTCCAACTCACTAAAGACGGAGCTATCCGGTCGAATCAAATATCGCCGGGTAATCTGGTAGGGCGGCATGGCCGATACGGTACGGTGTAATATTCTATCCAGTTTTTTTATTGATTTTGGATTCTTTTTTTTCTTTCAGCCTTGGTACCGAGGTATGAGGTTTTGGTGAGATCTAGACAAGTCTGCGATGGAGTTAACGTTCTCGGTAGGGCTGAATGCTTATGGATGTAAGTCTGGATGTAAGTCTGGACGTACTTTTGTTCGTAAGGTTTGGTTAGTGAGATTATGCAGGCGTCATTAAGGATATACGGGAGTTTGTGGTGACTGTTTGGGAAATGTTTTTACGAAGCAGCTAGTTCTGGTAACATTCAGCCTGGGGGTACCGGTGGAATAACATAATTTCTAAGGACTAGGTTTTATTTCTATTGTTGCTGACTGCAGCTTTCATTTAGGACCTCGGAATTTGTGGGAGCTTGCAGCATCGAATTAATTGTAATATTGCAGATTCGCTATGTTTTCACTATTGATTTGACATCTAGTTCTAAAGGGGTCGTGAGATAACTGCGTTGTGACGTCTCCTGCCCAGCTATTGAGACTACACTCTCCCTCTACCACCTCCTTAGATTTCATTGCATCACTTTGCACTGGTATGGCACTGCACGACAAACAAATCTCACTAATACGTCTCTAAACAACCCCTACAGGTATAGCAAACTGCAACCCGATAACATCCCACCGAATCCTCAATACTGTACTCCAGTATCATTCAGTAAGCATCTATAGATCAATCTCTTACGGTACATGCCACTTGCCGTGATCATAAGGCTAGAGGTAACTTTATTTCTCGCTTATCTGATTGTTATCACTTACGATCGTGATTATCTTTAAGCCGCAAAGCCATGTCTCAGGAAGGCCGGCGGCCGCTAATTAGTATGGCGATCAGATCTAAAGGAAATGAACACCGAGGTAGTCTATTCCCACCACTCTTCACGATGAACATGGAGTTTTTAAAAAGCTAAAGAGCAAGAGATCCCGCACGATGAAGTGTCGTGCATATATCTGTTGACCTGCAGAAATTGTCAGAACGTGGCCAACCTTATCAGATCGTTTCCAGATGACGTACAAATTCAATCACTCCTTTCCAGTTATCTTTTGGTGGAGATTTGTAAAACCACTTTTTCCCATAACGGGTCGCAGAGAGAGCCATCACGTGATTCGGCGGTTTCACCTCCACTCAATCCTCATTCCTGCATCAAGCTTTCTCGCTACCCATCCCCCTTTTCCTTTCGACCCCCGTTTCACCTTTCTACCATTTCTATTTCCCACCACCAACGCAATCCCATCAAGTACAGAATGTCATTCGGAGGGTTCAGCGATATCCAGCGGGACCGAGACAGGGCTCATTCCTCCCGACATCGGAACCGAGTAGAGGAGCTAGGCGATGAGAGTGAGAACAACAGCTACGGCAGGTCGGATTCCGAAGAACGCGGGTTCTCCTCCCGAGGCGATGAGAGAGCGAGCCGAAACGAAGGGGATGGGAGACGGGGCGGGACATACCGAGGGGAGGAGGAGGGGGAGGAGCAGCCGTATCGTGGGGGTGGGGGTGGCGGGAGAAGACCGTATGAGGAACAGCAACCATATCGGGGTGACGGCGACCGCGATCATCAAAGGACGGATAATTACGCTGGCAGCAATTCGGAATACGCTGAGAATCGTGGTCACACTGAGGGCTCGTATGGTGCTCGTCGTAACAATTCTGAGTTTCGAGAAAATAGTGAGGGTGCTGGCCAAGGCAATACAAATGGAGGAGGCGAAATCAATTGGGGGACTGTTGCTGGGACTGTTGCTGAGGCTGGGATCAGTCGGTTTGCCAAGGCCTACGATAAATCAGCTGAGGTGAATAAAGAGGAATCTGGAGCCAATGGACGGTACAACGGCGGACAGCCCAGTGCGTTTGGTCAGCGATTTGCAAATGGGGAGCAAGGTGAAGACACTGGGGATATAGTGCAGAAGGCTATTGGCGGTGGTGCGTATTCCGATTTCACGATTCTTCTGTTTCAGGAGCTCATCACTGACCCACGTGCAGTGAAAGCTGCGGTTGAGAAGTTGACCGGCGACAGGAAATAATTACAGAGAGCAAGGTCTAGTAGGGGGAACTTTTGTTTTAGTGCGGTCTTGGGCAAGCGAGCATGGAGTGAGCTGGTTCGTTTGGTACATACTGTCACTCAGTGTGACAAGGCAGCTATATCATGTCTGGAGTTGGGGTCACACATTTATCTGGAGGAAACCAAAATCAAGTTCTAAGGATATCGTACACCTATATAGACACATTCATGTCAATCATAGTATATCGCGCAATTTGAATGGACAAGAGTTTTGCATTTGGACATCCAGGGTTAGGGTAGGAAACCGGAGCTCAGGTAGATTTACTGTCTCCTCACCGGAAAGCCGCGATTAACTACAATGTGCAATATTGGCGTTTTGTTCCACTATCACAGGATCTTTTGTCCAACCTTGGATACATGTAGCTGTGGCAGTGATTGTACCTCCAACACTAATGTATCCAAATCGAGCCTTCTTGTGCTCTTGTACGACTGAGCCTTGCGAGATGCCTCCTTCTATAGTACAATTTTCATCGCCTTGCGTGCTAATCCGCTAAAATTCACACGATGCGTTATATCAATCTGCAGAATGATACGTCTCACCCTCTGTGCTTCTCCGTATTAAGCCTCCTCTCGAATCATGTCCCTCCCCCCGCCTACCTGTACAACCCTTCCTATTAGAACTGCCCTAGCACGGGCATGGTACTACCTACGATTCAAGATTAATGATCTAGAGCGTTGATGTCACCAACGGGTTTCTCCGCGCGGGGGCTCCGCCAAAGCTTGAATGTGACGTGCAGTGCTTCAAGGCAATTGCACGATGCTGGCTGGGAGCCCCGCTCTGGGGCCGCGGCTGTGTTTGGGATGGGGTTATAAAAGCTGGGTTCTAGTAATGTTACGTCTACTAATCAGCTAGCCGCAGCTTTGGATACGTGGGATTGACGATACTTGAGTTTTTAAGACTTATTGTTTAACGCTGGAGAGTTAGAGATGGTTTTTATATTTTCCCCATATCAGCGTTCAGCGTGAGTAAAACCCAAGTCCTGCCAGATAGGAAAAGCGTCCTAATATCTGACTACATACCAGGACCCACTCCCTCAAAGCGATTAAAGCAACCAGGGTAGCCGTCGCACCCGTCGCACCCAAAAACCCCTACACCCTCCCCAACCTCGCGGCCCTCCCCACCCTCGTGATCCAACTAATCCTCACCAACCTCACCACCCCAGACCTCATCCCCCTCCTCAACACCTCCCGCCTCCTCCGCACTCTCGCCCGCACCTGTATCTCTAAGCTTCGACAAAACCACCTCGAACACCTCCGTTCCCTCCAATATTTGAACCCCGCTGCAAACCTCCCCACCGAGCTACTACAGGAAATACTCTCCTACCTCGACCCACTCGACTTCTATAACACCACTCGAGTATGCTCTAGGTGGAGAGCTGTAGCTTCATGGTCAACACTGGTTAGAAAAAACGTATACGCTGTACAACCACCAAGGACTGTACCACCGTCTGGTAGTTCCGATAGAGATATAAAAACCCTAGCGTTCTACCTCCAGTGTAACAGACAGCTATGCGGTGGGATGGAAGTAGAAGAAATGAAGAAAGCAGTAACAACACTGTACCTCACAAACCCAGGTCCAGAGCATCTGCCCGGGGGGACGTTTTCGAATGATAGCGGGTACGGGCCTGGACTAGGATCAAAAATACAGCTGTACCCGGAGATACACTTGAGTGAAGACGGACACTACTTTCTCTCCGCAGAAACGGTATTTCCGTTTCGTGTTCATGTGTATTGTACCTACCGACCTATCCTCGTCGAAGATGTCGAGTCTACTTGGTCTAATCTTGGTCCGGAGGATTTCCATGATCGGGATACGACACCGACGCATCTTCTGACGCTCCCGGAGACGGGGAGGGTGGTTTCTGCGTCGTTTGGGAAGGCGGTGAAGGGTGCAGTTGAATTTGATAAAAAAGCAAGGGTTTATGCGCCGGGGGTGGATTTGTTGGTGTTGTTTGAGGGTCGGCAGGCTCAGCTTTATAAGATTCGGTCGACGGGGGGAAGGTTGAGAATTAATCAGCCTCCTAAGCGGACACTTGGTGGGCGTTTGTCTAGCTTGATGAAGCTTGATAAAACTGTGGTGGAGCAGAAACCAACGTACAGGTGGGCGATTTGGGATTCGATGGTGTTTAGAGATGTGTGTCCATTGAAACAAGGCCCGACTAAGGTTAAGTTGGGGAAGTGGTCGGAGAAGGCGTTTTTCGCAGGTCCAGGCGTGTTGGAGGTCTGGGAAGGGGTGAGTGATATGAAAAAATCGAAAAACCGGAAAGTAGTTGATGTTTGGGATAAAGGCGCGGCGAAAGGAAAGTTGATTCCTATTTTCAATATGCCTGGCAAGGTCTGCGGGATCTATACGGGGCGAATATGGGATAGTGGGGTTGGGGCAGATGTCGACTACATAGTGTGCTCGAATACTATCTACGACTCTCCAGGCGAGAATGGAGAGTCAGAGGATAGAAGACTTCCAATTTGGAAGAATTCTACCCTTAGCCCTGGTCGAGATACTATTAAAACGGGCTCGGAAATGGCTTGCACCACTATCATTACCCCAACTCAATCATTGGTCTTCAACTACACCAATTTTATGCAGATTCCTGGTACCGGAGTACCACAATTCGTATGCTTAGCGCCTCCATACTCAATATCCCGCTTGCTGCTTAGTCCGACACTCCACACACTAGGCTCATCGAATGGGAGCACCGATGCATCTGACAAAACTTCCCATAAACCATTTGCCCTACGCGAGAAACCTGGGCTAGGATATCCCTCTACGCCCCCATTTTCGAAAATTATCCACATCGCTGCTATCAATGTACCATTTTTATTACCTTCAGGCCCAGTTATAGTAGCCGCGACGGACTCCGGAATAATCTACATTACATCTCCTCCACCTTGTCGTTATTCTGGCACTGCCTATACTGATCCCCCCTCTTGCCCTTGCGCGAGCCGTCTAAACAGTTTCCGGAAGGTCGCTCGCATACCGCCAGAAACAGGCGGCCGGATAACAGATATAAAGATCTCGTATCGGATGCCAGGGCGGACTATTTCATTACAATTGCCTGAGGATTGTGGAATGCCTAAGCCAGATCCCAGCGCAATGCTAGTGGTAGTTGTAGCGACGGATAGAGGGAGGGTTGAGGTATGTTATTTTGATTTCCGCAATAAGAGGGACAGTGCGAATTCGGTGAAAAACAGGTTAGAATATGCAAAGACTGGAAGAAAGTGGGACTTGAGTGGAGAGCTAGTGAGACCCAGAGCCTAGCGGAAATTTTGTAGATAAAAATAGCAACTATCGAGTGATACCATATGTATAACGAACTGAATGAATGAATAAAGTTGTCTAAAAAATGAAAATGACCCAGCCCCACAAGTGATATTGGTTGCAATTCCATCGTGTTTCTTAGCATCCTCCTGGGTATTGGTTCCTAGATTCCACACCTTACTCAAATTCCCATTCCTTCGGATTACCGTTATTTTTTTTAGAATTTCCCAGCCTATGTGCATTTACCAACAAGAGATGCAGTTCACCACTCGTTACCCAATACTCAACCTTGTCTAGGAATAACTTCGCCTCCTCTCCGACAGCCTCGTCATCATGTCGCGTACTTCGCGATTGGCGTAGATTGTGCGTCCTGCATAATCCATAATAGAAGCATCAGCCCCCTTCCCAAGGAGCAACTGTATCATTTTCTCACGCCCCGCATATACGGCATCATGGAGTGGGGTCCTGCCCCACTGGTCCTGAGGGTTGACATTGCAGCCTCTGTCAAGCAGCAGCCTGACCACTGCCTCGCGATCGAGAGTTTTGTGCACCTCCACTGCACTGTGAAGAGGGGTGCAACGAGAGATGTTTATGGAGTTGATATTGGCACCGTGCTCTAGTAGAAGCTTGATGATTGCTATTGCTACTTCACTATTCGAATTTTTGCGAACTGTCCTATGCAGCGGGGTTTCTCCGTAGGGGTCTTTTGCATCGACCTCGAATCCTCTTTTGAGCAATAATCGAACCAACTCTTCGTCGTGGTAGACCGCCGCTAGGTGAAGTGGGCTAACCATTTTATCGTGGTAATCATGAATATCAGTTAAAAAGTTGAGTGGAGCCTTTTCCAACAAAAATCTGTGCGTTGCAAGCTTTGAGCTCCGAGATACCAAGAAACCGGCGAGTGGATTTGCGAGGGTGATAGGAGAACGCACATGCGGGTTTCGGGTCGATGCAGGCGCAGGGTCGACGTATAAATCAGTTCCTTTTTCGACTAGAAGCCTAACGATCTTCTCATTCCCTCGTCCTGCGGCAAGATGAAGTGCTGTTGACCCACTGTGGTCTCGATCGGTGATGCTCGCCCCTTTCTCTAGTAGTGAGTTGAGTTCTGTAACGTCGTCCTCGCTATAAGATGCTATGAGGTGAATTGGCTTCATTCCACCTTTGTACTCAAAATTGACATCTGTATCCGCTAGCAACAGCATAACTACCTTCCCCATCGATCTCCATGTTTCCGAATTAGATCCGTCGATTCTATCTTTGGCTTTATCAAGTGGGACATCTGAATTTTTGCCTCTGATAAATCTATCTGCATCCCTTTCCAATAAGAGCTTAACCATCCCTTCATGGAACATCGCTGCTGCATGATGGAGTGCTGTCCACCCGTGGGGATCCGTGGCATTGACTTCAGCCCCATTATCCAAGAGCAACACTGCCAATGCCTCATACCCTGCTCTGGCTGCCCAATGGAGTGCAGGCCCTTCCCAGGTTTTATGTCGGCCTCGTTTCTGACGGATAACAATATTGGCACCTTTCTCCATTACTTGGTTGATAGCAGCATCATCGCATTTCCCAGGCACTCGATGGAGCAATGCCCCCTCATTTCCTTTGATGGATATTCCTACTTCCTCTTTGATGGCCATACTGGTTCCATGTTCGAGGAGTACTCGGAGTAGAGGCTCGTTTTTGCTAGCTGCTGCCCAGCAGACTCCAATCAAGCAGAGCCCGCTCTTTGCAGCAACGCGATGCAATAATGGTGTCAGAACGGTGGAAAAACGTCGGTTGGTTCGGACAAGAGAGTAGAGGTTCGGTACGTCGAGATCCTTGGCAATGAGCAAAAGTAGTTCGTTTGGTAGCCTTAGCAGGTCGATCATCTTAAGTATTTGTACCGTTGACTGTCTTTAACATGGTTAGCTACATTTGAGCCCATTCAAAATTTAGTTTTGGTAGCCGAGTTGATGTGGGTAACCTACTTGGTGAGCTATAGGAAATGGGCTAGAATAGATGATATGCCCTGGCCGAAGAGCTTTACGCTTAACTTTCAAGCATAAAGAGAGGTTGTGGAGCTTAAGGTTGTGCCGTGCCTCGTTGTCGATCGGGATGCGGCTGTGGCAAGGATCATAGTGCCAAGCTTCGCTGTTGGGTTAGGTGCTGTCCATGAAATATCACTCGAGCTGATCATTGCCTATCTTTTATTAAGGACTCAAAAAGGAATAAGAGTATAATCCTCGCATAATTTCGCTACTAAGAAGTTATTGCCATTATTAATTCCTAGGCCTAAATACAGCAGCGGAGCTCGCGATTCGAATGATTGAGGGCGTGCTGTACCCCAATTCTTTAGGGACCAACTTGGTATCTATGAAGGTCAGTGGGGCGAAGAATACGTGTAAGCAGCACACAAGTACAAGCAATAGTGAACCTCCAATTGTTGATACACGCAGCCAACCACACCCTCCTAGCCAGTGCTTGATCTACTATTGTGGCAATCATATCAACGAGTTCTAGCAAGTGTATAAGTTAGGGTTTTCGATTACTACCTGATAGTAGTTTATGGATAGCCCAAAATGCTCGGGTCAGTGTGAAGATTTAATTTTAGATCTCTTGTGGAACTGCGCCGTTTTCACCCGGATGCACTTGGGGCGGGAATAACTTCCCGCTCGACAACCATCGAAATCGCCCCGTTAAATTTTAATGAAGTATTTCAGCTCGGCCTAGTCCAGGCCATTCCATATTTTGGAGAATCTACGGTATTTAGAAGATTAAGATTATCTACCGCTGTAAATAAGCAGGTCTTGGCGCCAAGCATTAATACCATTGGATGCGAGACTGCCAATCGTCTGCTGCCTGAGGCTGCTGCGCAGTATGGGCTGTGCATGAGGTTATGGCCAGATGGAAATCCACAGCCTGCCAGAACACTTTGTTGATGCGGGGCAACTTGTCTCTTACCTTCTTCGTGAGACCACTCTTGAGGTTAGCAACTAGGAAATATCAGCAATGTCGAAATCTAATCGTGAGGCCAAGGGATATTTGTCCGTACGCCTCAAGAATTCGAGGTTGTATAGGGCCATCAGTCCCGCTCGAAAGGGTGGCTCGGCCCAAACTGCTGCTAGGCCAAGTCAAAGCCCAACTAACTCTTCGCCAAATTCCGTACCCGTGGCAAGCGGTCAAGCTCCTCAAAGGCCCGTGACGCCAAACAAAAGGTACCCCTCCTCGCACCTACTGAAAATGAAAATAATATTGAGAAGCGGATAGCTTCACTCCTGATCCTGCGTTCAAGAATGCAATTGAAGCATATGTCGCAAAACTATCGGATGATGATAAGGCCGACTTTCAGTCTCCGTGGGACATCATGGGTAAGATGAAAGAGATAGACGAAAAAAACGCCAAAAAGAGCCTGTCGAGAACCTTTGGTGCCCGCATCGAAAAACTCCTACAACTTATGAGCAGTTTCATGAATTCTGTGGCAATTTGTATACAATCTAATCCGGAAGTATCCTCGCTTATCGTTGGTGGCATCAATTGCGCTCTATCAGTAAGCTTTAGCTCTGAGATCCTATCTTGGAGTGGTCTGAAATATGAAGGCTGACTGTTACTCGCTATAGCTTGTATTGGGTTACATCGAGTTCTTCGAAAGTCTTACAAGCATGATGGAACAAATTGGAGGACATTTGGACTATTTGTCCAAATTTAGTTCATCAACGTTTCGGAACTTGCCAGATGTTCAAAATGTATGAATCCCTAGACGCAGACCTCATCGCAAGATTGGCTAGGCGTGTCGAGCAATTTTTTTCCGGAATTAAATTCCTGACATGTGGGTATGACTAATAAGGTGTAGGCTCTGGTGAGAGCATATTGTGACTTGCTAGATTTTTTTGTGGCGGTTAGAGGTGTTTTTAAGAATGGGAATGCCACCTGTGAGTATCTAGTGTTCCAGAGAGTGACATAGCTAAACGGTTTGAAAAATACCAGATTTGAAATCATTCAGACTCTTCCTGAGGATTACTTGGGAACCATTCGAATCGAAGTTCAAACCTATACAAGATAGGTTCATGGATCACGCTCTTATTGTGGTTAGATCGGCTGGGGTACAGGATTTGATCATGAGGTATGAGAAAGGGACCCAAGAGGACTTAAAACAAAAAGGTGGTTATCCCATTCTATTGCGTTGTCTGCATCCGTTTATCGCATCCATTACCATTTCCCTCCTCCGCACCGTGGCTCGTATAGAATGGGGCCTGCGAGATCACCAATTCTATCTTCTATGTGCTTCATCTCGGTTAAAATCACAGTCATATCCTCCTCGGCTTTAGCCGGGTGTTGGAGGGGCAATTTTGCTGATGCCTAAAAAGTTGAGAAACGCCGTAAGGTATTGGGATGGCTGTCGCCAATCGACTATGAAGAGATACATCAGAAACACTTCAAGAAACACTTTGGAGATACGGGTCAATGGTTTTTGAATCACCCTAACTTCGGAACTTGGAAGGATGCACTTGGACAAAAGCTCCTATGGTGTCATGGCTTGCGTAAGTCACCCTAACATAAGCTCATCGCAAGTATCATCATTAACAAGTCTTAATAGCTGGTACAGGGAAGACTGTGTTAGCGTAAGGTAACCTGCGTTATAAAAATTGATATAAATTTTAACGTTTTGGTGATTAGTTCGCTAGTTGTGGAAAAACTCTCGGCACAATACGAATTGTCGAATAACGTCGGAATATCTTTCGTTTATTGTAACTATAAAGAGCCGCAAGAGGCTGCGATATACGTTAGACTTTTCATCAAACAACTATCCCGGAGGATGAACGAATTGCCAGTCGAGCTGGAGGCACTCTACGATAAACACTACTCTAACGCCAGCACACCGGGATATACTGAGCTACAAGGAGTATTGGTGCAGATATCGAAACACTTTGAGAAAGTATTTCTTGTTCTAGATGCTCTTGATGAGTGTACCGACGACCAAAGACGAGAACTTTTTGAGGTTCTTCACGGGATTGTTTCACCTGGGGCAACTAACCCTGGGAATATTAATCTTTTCATCACGAGCCGAAAAGAACAGGATATTCAACGCGCATTTCAAAGGTTTCCAATAATCGAAATCGAGGCAAGGAAGGTCAACGAAGACATCGAATCATACGTTACGGCTCAGTTGGACCAATATCTTCAAGATGGCACTTTAATGATAACGGATACATTAAAATGCAAGATACTGACAGCTCTTGTGGATCGAGCGGGAGGGATGTAAGTGATAACTTCACATCTCATTTCCTGGATTACGTCCTAAGCCCTAGGCTACTGTGGCTGATTCTTCCAGGTTTCTGTGGGTTGAGTATCAACTGAAGCACATACTCTCCCTAACTTCGTATCACGATATCGAGGGGGCTTTGGAGAGTTTACCTGAAGATATGGAGCAGACCTACGAAAGAATAATCCGCCTCATTCATGAGAAGCCAAAGCCACAGCGAAAGCTGGCAAGGAGGGTTCTTATGTGGGTAGCATACGCAAAAAGGCCACTTCAGCTGAGAGAACTAGCTTACGCTGTTGCGATGGAGAACGAGACGAGAGGTAGCGATGAGCTAAAATCTATGGCGCCTACGGCAGAGTCTCTCGTTGGGGTTTGCGCAAACTTGATCGTTCTCGATGGTCATTCGGACTACCCAGAGTCTTATACGGCGCGATTTGTGCACTTTTCAGTACAGGAATTTCTTCTCAAGGAGTCGCCTGGTCTGGGTAGTAATTTCTCTGTGGCTACCCTTAATATTGGACCGACGATCGCGCACACTGAGATTGCACGGCTATGCATTACTTTCTTGTTATTTTGCGGAAGTCCCACCAATTTTTACTTCCATCTGATTACTTACGCTCACTCTGCCTGGGTGGGCCATGTACGTGCTCTCACCGAAATCGACAAAGAGCTCATGTTGCTTGTACTTGAGCTTTTTGAGTCTGGCGCGTTTTTCAAAGAAAAGCTCGGCAATGGATTCGAATTCACGAATGGCGGTGTTTACAAATATATACGGCTGAGCCACACCAAGTTCTCGCCATCCATCCTTGCATTGGTTTTGGACTTGCCTCTTGTTTCCGAATACCTTGAAAAAAGGGGATGTGATCAACAAAACTACCCCGACGACTTGTATGCAATGCACTATGCTGCAAGGCACAATTCCTATAGCGCTATTGAACGACTTTGTGATCAAGGGTTTAGCGTTAGTCTATTAGATGACGGTGGCTGCGTGCCACTATATTACGCGACTAGCAAAGAAGTAGCCCAATTAATTCTGGATAAGGGAGCAGATGTAAACGCACAGGCGGGGTTGTGTGAGAATTTATTACAGGCTGCTATCCGTACAGGCAAAAAAGAGATTACACAGTTGTTGCTGGATAGAGGAGCAGATGTGAACGCACAGGGAGGGATTTGTGGAAATGCATTACAGGCTGCTGCTAGCACGGGCGAAAAAGAGACGGTACAACTGTTGCTGGACAGAGGAGCAGATGTGAACGCACAGGGAGGGCAATATGGAAATGCATTACAGGCTGCTGCTTATAAGGGCGAAAAAGGAATAGCACAACTATTGCTAGATAGAGGAGCAGATGTGAACGCCCAAGGAGGGATTTATGGAAGTGCATTACAGGCCGCTGTTGCTAGTGGGTTCGGGGAAGAGATAGTGGAGTTGTTGCTGGATAGAGGAGCAGATGCGAACGCCCAGGGAGGGGAGCATGGGAGTGCATTACAGGCTGCTGTTTGTGATTTCTGGAGCGGGAAGCGGATAGTGAAATTGTTGCTGGATAGAGGAGCAGATGTGAACGCACAGGGAGGGGTTTGTGGAAATGCATTACAGGCTGCTGCTTATAGGGGCGAGAAGGGAATGGTACAACTGTTGCTAGATAGAGGAGCAGATTTGAACGCACAGGGAGGGCTATATGGAAATGCATTACGGGCTGCTGCCGCTAGGGAGGGCGGGGAAGAGACGATACAATTGTTGCTGGATAGAGGAGCAGATGTGAACGCACAGGGAGGGCACATGGAAATGCATTACGGGCTGCTGCCATGATAGAGATAGCACAGCTGTTTCTGAATAGAGGAGCGGTTAAGTAGCGCTATACTGGTGCAGGCCATGTAGATTAGATCCACATATTCCCCTGCAAGTTCTTTTTGAATTCATAGTTAAAATCATCTGAGCTATCTTCGGTAAAGTGTCCTGGTGCAGACTTGCTAATAATTCGGGCGTGGTGATAGTCTGTTGGTGTCTACGGTATAACGTATTACATAGTAAGTAGTATGAAGATAGTTTTACATATATTACATGTAGTGATCGGGTGATCGGGTGCGTAGGGGACTACATCTAATATAGAATAATCAGTAAGGTGTGTATCGCTGTATCACTCACTAGGCTCGTTCCCATCCCCTACTACCTATGGCTGCTGCGCATCGTCAGCAAGCTGCGCAGTATGGGCTGGGCACGAGACTACTGTATCACTTACTTCTAGTTCTTCTATGTCATAGTCTTCTTATGTACATTTATTAGATCAAAAATAGGACTCGAGAGAATATCGCAGAGGGAGGTTATCCCTTATGCTGGTGCTCCGATGCTACCAACATTGATCCGAGAAACTAAACCGTATTAGGAAGAGAAAAAGCTGGCCTCGCACGCAAGTCACACATCTAAGACCCTCCGAGACACTATTCGGAAGACAGTTGGCAGCATCACTAGCATAAGGGATAGAAGCAAAGTATATGATATGTCGCCTCAAAGCTGTCTTGTCTCCTGTATATTTTCTATAATCATTGCACCCCACTCACAATTATGGCTAAGTACTCGGACCCCTCAGCGCCGAGTGTTCCCTACGAGTGCTGCTATCCAATCGCGCTATAAGCAGCGTATAAACAATAGAGCTTTGGTGCCCATCAGGGAAATCTGAAGTACATATACACCTAAAGCACTACCGTATCTTCGTGGGGATTTATATGGATTATAACCGACTACAGAAGAAGTGCCAAGATCATTCAATCTTTTAGTATTTCTAATCCCTTCCTTCTGGATTCTTCCTCATTCCTTTCTATCCATTCTCCCCCGTTTATGCACAACCAACGCCCAAACCACGTCGAGTCTATACCTTTCATTTTCAGGCTCTTTGCACCCGTCGTCATCCGACTTGCCGCAATCCCAAGCGCAAGAAAACGGACATGCTCGGCACGATGGTTATACTTGAGTTGGGTTTCATTTTCTTGTAAATTGGCAGATGTAGGACTAGTAATTTTGTAGTGCTTCGCCTGCACTAGCTATCCCGTCGAAAATTTCCTGTTGCCGGCCCTTTCCTGCCTCTTAGCCATTACCCAGGCTTCGGCGAGCTGGCTACTGAGGATCTGGGAAGCTCTGTAGCATTTATCAAAATTAAGATCGGTTAAGTCGCGGAAAATTTGAAATAGGTCGAGCGAGTTCGTAGTAGAGTTGGTGACTTTTTGGGTAACCAATATGTGTGTGTGTGTGTGTGTGTGAATATAAATAGTAGAGAGGGAGATGAGGGCTTTGCCACTACCTTTATAGTGCGTCCTGCCAGTTCTTGCAATATCATTGACGAGGCTGGGCTTTTAACTGCCCTCGTAGCTTTTACACAAAGAGTAACTTGTTTAAGGTACTAAGAAGGCATACTTAACATAACAAGCTGTATTGCCATCTCGTATGTGAGCTACCTTGGCACCATCCAATATATATATTTCTTATGACTGTAAACTTCGGTAGAGAGTGTAGGACTCTAGATAATACATGTCCTGAATTCACTCTTGCCGACCACTCTGAAATTTGGGAGCATCTACCACAAAGACTGACACATAAGTTTCTTCCATAGATAAAAACTCCCTGATTCATATTTACGAGTGGAAAGCCTAACTAGTAAGACATAAATTAATGCCCTAGAATTTTTCAACCCTCGGCCTTCCTCTTTCTTACTAGGTCCGAAACCTTCTGTCTATATTTGCTATCCATACTATTGAGCATCTCCGTCCCGGTTCTCTCGGATCTCATCGATGCAATATCTTCGATTTTAAAAAATTCTTGGGGTTGTTTCTACTAAACACCTCTTAGGCCTGAGGCGATTTAGCTAGCACCCATCTACACGGGTTACGAGTCTCGAAATAACTGCCGAAATATGATTCAAATACGTAAGCAGACGTTTCCACACCCAGCTTCGCTCTAATTCCTAATAGTACACACCATAATAGCATACAATATTATAAAACCTACCCCACCATGCTTAATCCACGTCTAATATATACTCCACATATGCATATTTACAGTGAGTTGAGAAACCACCTATTCACGCCTTATTCTTCCTATCCGCCTTCAACTCTCCATCCTTCAATTCCTCTACACCCTCCTCTCCCGACTTCCCACCTGTACTCGCCGACTCATCCAATATCCCCAAAGCCTCCATCAAAAACGCCGGCACCGGCTCCTCCCCCTTCCTCTCTTCAACTTCCACCTCCTCCTCTTCCACAGGCTTCACCTTACTCTCTACAGACTCCGCCTTACGTTCCACAACCGGCTCCTCAGAAGCAAAATACGGCTCAACACGACACCCAATCTTCGCCAACCTCACCGCTTCCTCCGCCCACGCACGTTTCTCCATAGCCGACCCATCATTCTTCAAGACGATAGTCTGAAACTCAGCATCCTCATTCTGCCTCCACTTCGGCATAAAAGTACTCCTTCCATCTGGTTCCTCCAATATCACACTAACGACCTTCCCAGTCCCCCTTCTATCCCTCCCATGGCTCTCAGGATCACGAATCTCCTCATCGTGAGTCGCGTACGGCCATTTAGCAACCCGACCAGCATAGGTAATGTATTCTCTCGCCCTATCCATACGATGTAGGATATAGACATGGCGGATCCCAGGCGCGTCTAGTCCTCTGCAGAAAAAGAAGTTACTCAGCCACACTGTGGTTTTCGACTTATCTCCAGTCTCCTCGGATGTGTTATCCAAGTTCCTGATGTGCTTATCAAGCAACATGTCGCTGCGCCCTAGGGGGAGGGTTCCGCTCTCTTGGTTATCGTTCCATTTTCTAGCAAGGAGAGGCTTCACGGTGATGCCTTGTGCTGCGGCTTTTTCTCGGAAGGACATCATGTTTGCCTCTGAGCCGATCATGGCGAGGACGTTACGTGGGTAGTTGTCTTGTTTGAGGAGTTTCTGGAGGATTTTGAGAGCGACTTCTTCTGGGTATCCGAGGAATTTATTGGGTTCTGCATCTTCGTGCCAGGAGTCTAGGCCGATTTCGGGATCGTTGGTTGAGCCCCTGTGGGATTCTTCGAGAGCGGCTACCTCTGCGGCGAGGGTCTCGCGATGGGTTGTGTTGAATCTAGGGACTGGAGCGTCGCGGAGGTCGCCGGTGACGATGTTGTAGGCGACGATGTGGTGGTGGAGGTTGTCGGGGACGAATTGGACGATTTTATCGTGAGAGAGGGGGGGCTCTTCTACAGCGAGGATGGAATTGCTGCGGACTCGTCGTTTCCATTCTTCTCCGGGTTGAGAGGAGGTGAAGAGGCGGGGTTGGTCGAGGTTACGGTCGGTTGAGTCAAGCCACTCGCGGTGCCATAGGAGGAGAAAGCGTTTGATCTGGGTGGTGGATAGCGTGGCTGTTGGGAATACAAGCTGGGGTTGCTCGGGTTGTTTTCCGGCTCTTAAGGCTTCGTTGTTGCGTACTTTGATGATGTAGTCGAGGAGGATTTGAACCGGGACTTGTCGGTTTTGCCAGGACTGACTGTATCCACCCTTCCCCTTCTTCATCTTTGAGAAGTATTGGAGTTTTGTGATCGCTGCATCGATCTCTTCAAGTACGATGGCCTTCAGATTAACGATATCGACGAGATTCCGCACCGCTTCGTCTTTATCAGCAAGAATATCGAGAATGATTGTTGGTGGAGCAATGATGAGATGCGGATGAGGAAACCGCTGCAATTTTATAAGCTGCTCAAGTTCCGCCTCATTGTTTTTCCGGTAAAGGACTTGAACGAACGAATCCGGCGAGGAGCGAACCGCATCAGAACCGCTCGCAGAGAGCATATTCATGATAGTGCAGTGGTACTGGATAGCCAGGTCCACATTAGGGACTATAACCAAAGCACTAGTAGTTGGTACTAATTTCTTGCTGTTATTCTCCCCCGCAACCTCACGCATCGCTCGTTCAAGTCCCAGTAGCCATGCGGCGATGGCGAAGGACTTTCCCGTCCCCGGAAGACCACGTGCGGCGACGGAGTACCCGTAGTTTAGTGCTGTCAACATCTTCTTCTGCACGTTTGTTGGCCGTCGGGCATTAGGGTAGGCTCGTAGCAATGTGTCTGCTACCACTGGCCGAAGTCCTATTTTAGTCCACGGGCGGAAAGTATTGTTGACCAGGTTGCTGACCATATCGTCGACATCCCGGTCGTTGAAGCCTGGGAAAGCTTCATTCTGAGATCTAGATGTAGAAGAGGTGAAGGTCCGATACCTGGATAGAGGAATGGGGCTTCGTAGGGTTGGGTTTCGAAGAATCGATTGTGGTAGTTTTGGGAGAGTGCTGCGAGAGAGGCGAGAACGGCATTGGGAGCAGATATAAGCCGAACGAGAGACGGAGGAGAGCATCGGTCGAGCTCGGAATTGGTAAACAGAGGGTGTAAACAGTCGAAGAGTCTGAGTTCGAGACCAAATGCCAATTTTTGTAGGAGGGGGTGCTCCAATTGCAATTTATTCGTGTTGGTGGGGGAGGCTCCGCGATTCTAATCTGAAAAATTTCATGGTGGGGTCTTGCTTCAGGTAGGGTAACTGTGGTTAAGGGTTACCCTATTGCAGCCTAATCACAGTTTATCACTCTGCTGCCCTTTTTGACAAAATATGGGCAGACTCGGACACATTGGAAGGAATGAGAACAGTAGACAGGACATGACAAGAAAACCGCACATAGAGAAGAATCCTAACAGACTTTTATTATAAAATACTGTACTCTATTCTCACCGCTAACCTATTCAACCCCACAACCCCCGCCAAGAACCATTACTCGTAAAAAAAGACAGTCTATGTCAGAAGGCAAAAAATTAAGGAAATTAGAAAGGGAATAACAAGTAAAGAACGACTACAACCACAACCACAACCACGCTGTACAGCAAACTACACAATCCCAACGCCCCCCTCCGACGCCTCATCATCAATCGCTTCCTCATACTCATCTATATCATCCTCATCATCCTCTTCCCCCTCTTCCTCCTCCTCTTCCTCCTCCTCGTCCTCCATTTCCATCTCAACCTGCTCCTCAATGATAGCATCCGGCATCGCCCCCTCTTTCTCCCCATTGATCCCATTCAAGATCGCACCCGGTCCGCCTCTCTTGAGACTCGCCTCTCCCAAGTTAATAGGGATAAACTTACTCGGCAACTTGACGCGGTGGAATTTATCCCTCAAGGTCTCAACGACATACTTCCAATCGAGATGTCTCGTCAAGCTCTTCCTGGGTGCACAACCAATACAATGCTTAGAATCCAGACTCATGTACAGCGGGTCGTTACTGTGGCACCCCGGGGAGATAGAAACACGAATGCTGTAAGAAGAGACATTCGGGTCTTCCGGATTGGCGCCAGGTTCGGTTTTAGTCTCAGACTCGTAGAGCTCAAAGCAGACCTGTGTCAAGTAGTCGAGCTCAGGAATAGTGTTCCGAGCCATCTTGGTGGGAATGCCGCCTTCAATTATACAATTAAGAAGGGTGTAGATGTGGGATTCTGGGAAACATTAGCCTGTACTACTTCAGAGAGAATACGGAAGGTATACCTTTAGTAAAGTAAATGAACGACTTCGCATTCTCCGCAGCCTGAACATTCTCCAAATCCTTGACAATCTGCTTCAACAGCGGCAAACTAGTCAAAAGCCCAATCTCCAACTTCTCCTCATCACCAATACCATATTCCTGCGGCGACACAAAGCTACACACAATCAGCAAACTCCTCTCCCTCCAACCAAGACAGAAAGAGCATACTCAAACAACGCCTTCGCAAGTCTATACAACTCCTTCAACTTCGCCAACCGTCCATCACTCTTCGCCTTCCCCTCCTCCCTCGTACTAGCATAATTCCTCCCCGCCTCCTCCTCCGGCAACGCCGAGAAGCTCGGTCTAAGCCCAGTACTCAACAAACTCCTCCTCCTCAACGCACCGCCTAGCCTCTCCCTCTTGCTCTGCGGGGCCGCCGCAACCTTCTGCGGGACTTCATCCCCAACCCTACCCTCCGTACTCAAACTCAAACTCTTCCGATTCTCCACCACATCCTCATCGATGATTGCAAATTCTGTCTCCGCCTCAAGCATAGAATCACTCGGCATAAAGATTGCCTCGAGGAATTGACGGTTATGCAGCGCATCATACTTCATCGTATCATACAACTCCGAGATCTTACTCGGGTCGACCTTCTCCGGTTCGCAGAACTCCGCAAAGAGTTTCTCCCAGCGCTCTTTGAAGAGCTCAGGGTCCTCGCCGCAGCACCAGCGCGACTGAATACTAGCCGATGCAGCAAGAGTATTACCATTAGTCATACTAACGGCAGGGGTCGAGCCGAAAAGACGAGCATAGTTCTGGAGCATGACACGGCGGTGGAACTTCATTAAAGAAACCACAGTCTCAAGGACAGCAGCAGGCTCAGGAAAGTTCTCCTTAGGCCAGGTGAACTGCGGTGGTGGCTTAGAGCCTTCCCGGAGAAGAGACTTCAACTTCTTCTTAACCTGCAGGAACCCGTCAGAGCTGTAAATATAAAAAACCACAAGAATAATAATCACCTTATCCATCTCATCCTTCGCCGCATTAGAATCATCAAGCAGATCCTTCCTAATCTTCACAAAATCATCCGGAACCTTCTTATCCAAAAAGCTCGCCGTCCAAATTTGCGCTACAAAAAATCAGCCTTCGACACGAAAAATCACTCGCAAGATTACGTCAATGCTTACCACTAGTGCTCACCCTCCTTTCCGAACTCGTAAACACACTAACATCATCCAAAGCCTCCCTATTCATGAGCAACAAATCCTTCCTATAACTCTCTCCCAGATCCTGACTCTGATAGCGCGCAGAATGTGTCGGTTCACCACCCCACTTAATAATAAGCTGCAGTTTCTCCACCACCGGGCGAGCCTTCTCCGGATCGCTACTCGCACTGCTAACCCTCGTGAGATGATCGACGTTGTCGCTACGGTCCGAGCCCGTCGGCGAAGTACCCAGACTACTCACACCCTCACCGTTGATCGCCTTCTCTACATTCGAAGTTATCAAGAGACCCTTCCCCTTGATATCTTCTTTAGCTTTCCGGAACAATGGTTTAATCTGCACCTTGGTCCCAGCAAACCCAACTTTCCGCTCCAACGCATTCTTCAACACAGCAAGCTTCTCCATATCTTCCGTCTGCCCTTCAATCGCAAGTCTAGTCGCCTCAATCACATCCTGTAGCCCCTCCTCGACTAGTATAACCTCCTCGATATGTCCTTTGAGTAGGTCTACGAACGGCTTCGAATGGAACGTAAACTTAAATTTCTGCTTCGGCGTGCGATCCGCATGTCTCAACACCGCAACCATACCCTTCAACTTCCAGGTATGCTGCGGCGCAACCGGCAACGCCTCTCTCGCCTCTTCGGTCATCGCCTCAAGCGCCGCAACAGCCGGAGCGGACGCAGCTGATGCAATAGCAGGAGTAGGGACCTGACCCGGCGTCGGGTTCGTAGTAGAGGCAGAAGCAAGAGGTTGGGGTTGATGATGATTCGATAAGCGGGATGCAGACGGAGAGCGTGAAAGCAGACTCTGCAGCGTTGACCGGCGACCACCCTCGCCACGTTTCGCACTACTAGTGCGACGACCGGGGCTCTTCTCGGTATTGCTACCAGCGATAGCGACTGCCATAGCGGTAGAATCCTTCAAACTCTCTTTCAAAGCTCGGTCTTGGGCTGCTTTGATGAACGTCGATCTAAGAATACTCGCAGCATGTTCGTAGTAATCGTTATTATCCTTAACGAAGCTCCATCCGTTGACATCAATGACGCAGCTCTTTCCATGCACTCTCAACAGGTCGAACCCGCATACTGCCTGTCCGAAAGACTCACAGATACGCCCTGCCATGCCCGCCTCCTCTTTACTCAGCTTCGTCACGAAACGTATCTCCTTCCCGTGAGTGTTCCTGCGAACAAGCCCATCAACAACTGGACTCTTCCTCGTCTCCGCATGACAATACTCCGGACCGACCGTATACGCTTTAACATCCTCGCTGTTATCAACATCCATGAACTGCTCATAGATGAAACTCCCCTTCATACGCGGTTGGGTCAAGCTTGGATCATACTCAGAGCTCTTATTCCCGACCTTCCTGAAAAGACGTCGTCCACCCTTGCCTTCAGCAAAGTAGATATGGATATTATGATCCTCTCCATTAACCGGCTTCTCAACGTACGGCTTACGCAGAGTCTTCCCGTCAACCGTGAGGGTCTCTCCGTCTTCGCTCAGCTCTACCTTCATTGGCATCTTCCACTCGCCCTGCGGGGGCACTTTGATTCCAGTTTTAGTCTCCATGTAGTGTGCAAGTTCAGGTGTAAGGTAGGGTCCACCATCTCGGGAGACTTCAAGGCGCTTCGGCGTGGGGACCTTTATGGAATCGAGGATGCGGAGCACGAGGCGGCGGTCCCAGAGGACCTTTTGCATACGCAGGTCATTGACGCAGAAGGGGCGCCGAAGACTTACGTATGAGATGGCCTTGTCGAGGGGGAACCCGGAGGAGAAAAATGATATTAGAAAATCGCTATTGGGTGAGAATGAATCCTAACCCCCCACGGTCATGGGGGAATGAGAGAAATGATTAGTGAATGTTTGCTTTCTGAATGCGTCAAACGCCCGACTGTGTGTAACCCGAAAGCGAAACCCCAATTAACAAGTAGATATGACAGAAAAGGCGAGAAAAAAGTAAATAAAACGGCTATGAGATGTTACGCGATGCCCCGCGATGCCCCACGAGAAATCGGAAAAGGAAATACAAAGTGAAGATCACCGAACAACCAGGAAGTCGGGATAGTTGATAGTGTCACCAAGAAAAGATTGTATGTCGTTCAATTCATTTGTTTGGACGCATTTTTGCTTTTCTTAAGGCAAAACTTTTCTTGCATGTGGCTCTACACAGTGACAGCGGGTGCATCTGATATACTACATGCTGACTCCTCCCGTTTATTCAAGAAAAAACCCGCAAACGAAAAATATGAAAAGGGATAATAAAAAGGGATAATGGGTGTAGGAAAGCTAAAAACATACCAAGTAGGCCAATTTTCCACAGCTGAATATGATTACTTCAACGTTAGCAACCAGCGTTTTCAACCTCGGTACACACGACAAAAGAACGGGCAAATAATTGCCCCGCATACGATGTTTCCAAAATTCGTGTGGAACACGTGGGGGAGTGAGCCAACCACGATAGCACGTGGGTTCATGCGGAGGATCTCGGTTCGGAGCCTCACACCGAGATGTGTATGTGTTACAGAAAAAAAAAATTCTTCCAGAAAAGAACCGTGCACAACAGGGGATGAATTGCGGGGGGAGGGGATGAGGATAACTGACCTTCATCAAGAATAACCTTATCTCCAAAGATGACGGTCTCGAATTCTCCATTCTCGATAAGTCTATTCAGAATTGTTCTGCATGGTTTACTCCTCGCCTTCGCATCCAGAGCACAGACGCCAATTCGCCCCACCTTCTTCTTCTCTGGAGCGCCCTCTGTGACATTAGTAGTGCTGCTCGACATTGACGATCGTTTAGTGTTCATCCCTGCGGATGTGGGTGAAGCGGACAGTAGTTTTCCTTGGGGTTGGTGTTGAACGACGACGGGCTGTGTGCCTTCAGGACGTGACATAGTAGACCGGGAGCGGGACCTATTATGCTGAGGTTGTTGCTGAGGTGGGAACTGAGCAGGAGCCACCTGGGACTGCACTTGCAGCCCCATCCCCTCTGCTGTTGATGTCTGGGCCGTGTTAGGGTGAGAACTCACGTGGACGGGTGAGGTGGCGGTAGTGGCAATTGACATCCCAGCGGTCGAGTCTCTTCTCTTCCGAATCTCACCGTTGGGCATCATTTCCGAGACGTTAGAGCTGGTTAGGGATAGCGTGTTTGGCGAGCTAATCAACGGGAGGTTAAGCATGGAGGACGACTGTGATACCATGGGAGTGCTCGTGTCACTCCCCGGACCGATGCTAAACATCCCCGTGATGCCGTAGCTGTTGTTGTTGTCTGAAGGGTGCAGGGATGACCGTCTAGTGGGGGGGTTGAAGGCCATTGACTTCTGCACAGCGGCTCCAGCAGCTTGGGTAGAGATGGTAGCAGATGCAGTAGACAAATCGGTAGTCGGCACAGAGGAGCCTAGGGCAATGGAGCGGGACGCAGGAGAGGGTCTGAGGAAGCCCGAAGAAAAAGTTCCTGTCGACGATGACAGGGGGAAGTAGGATGGATTTAGGAATGTGGAAGTTGAAGAGGACAAGAGACCGTCTTCTCCCCTGTAGTATTTGCGAGAGGTAGTTGGCGTGGGAATGGGGGGCGTTGGCATTGCCATTATGGGGATATTCTGGTTATTCATGGTCTAAACCCCTTCTTCTATTTTCTCTGTCTAGCCTTACGGGCCCGCAAGCCTGGAGTCACTCAAAGGGGAGAGGAGGGGAAGGTTGATGCGGAGGCTATCACGACCAGACCAAAACGTTAGCTACGGCTTGATAGTGCACCCGTCTTCGTCAGGATTACGGAGAAACACAAGACGAGAACTTGCGTTCGTTTCCTCTTTCTCCCAAGCACTGCGGAGTGCGCTTGGTATGTATGTAATAACGGCTTGGGCGATGTGAGAGACGGAACGAACGATCGTTGTTTTCCTTGTTTGCGAAATCAGGCCAAGCCTCCAGTTGTGGTGGAAATGGGGATCAAAAGATAATGAACAAAGCGGTGAACTTAGTCTAACTACGCAGTCACACTGAAAGATGTCTGAGGTAGAAAATTTTTCTTGTCTTGAGCTGTCAGAGGAGCTCCCAACACTCAATAGGATTTCGGCAAGTCATTGCGCTGTCATTGCTCAAGTATTTGCACTTTCTGGTTGGGTGCGGCTCCCAGCGCTGTATCCCTGCATCCTGTGCGTTGTTAATCGAATTGCCGGGACCATCAGATAAGATAAGCTCATTTGCTCCACTTTCATCATCGTGCATGGTGATTGTCACGGGACAAATTACTGCTTTAGTTCGTGGCTCGGAAAAACATCAGGTCACTACATGTATTTACGTACTGGCCCCATTATGATGCTGTCAAGGCTCAATCTTACGTTCTTTCGATGCATTGCTGATATGAATATCCCTCATCAGCCCAAGTATTCAGACTCAAAACAAGTTCACCAAGCACATAATCCTGTAGACAGAGATCTTCCAAGCCTGTGACACCATAGCCTAAGAAAAGGTCTCAAACGCTGAATCTTGCATGAGGTTATTCAATCATTACTACATGTAACAATCGCACATTATTGAAGTTTGCTTTCTAATTCATTTTCAAGTAAGTGAGAATTGTGTACTCGTCAGTGACATTATCTTTAAGTACCATTAATCAACACCCGAAACTCATTACTAACGCTAATAGCCCCTTATCCCTCATTATCATAACCGCTAGTGCCCAAACCGAATACCATACCATGACCCAAAAAACGAAAAATACGACTACTAACCCCAACTGCAGACCAACCACAAAGCATTATGCATCCAAGAATTCAACTTGACGTGTTCGTACACCTCTTCGATAGCATCCAATCGCAGTAATACAGTCGAGCCCTCTACAAGGGTGGTTTTCTAATGTTAGGCAGATGACGTGCTCGGATTCCTCGACTCTGCCTACATGGTATACTTAGCTCTCCCTTTCGCTAATTCTGCGGCCGTTTCGAATTCTGTGGGGAGATAGTTGTATCGTGTAGTAATGCTAGAAGTCCCTATAGTGTTTTCGTTTAAGGTGTGTGAATTTTTGTTTGAATAGATAGAGGTGTAGTGTATTCAGTTCTTGAATACTGTAACAGGGCTTTCTGAGCCGGCGCTCATGTCAGTGAGCTTCGGAGTTTGCTCACGGATCTCGGGGGCTACTCATGGATTTGTGGTCTTGGGTCCTGTAAGTGGAGGTAGATCCATTGCTGGAACCCTCGGATGTTAGACATATTCTCTCAGATAATAACACTTCTTCGTTCCGATTCTAGCCAAAGCCCATGCTGCATAGTTAACCCGTCTATCGCTCGTAGCGAGAGTGTGTCGAATATGCTTCCTTCGCTTTCGCCGTTTCTCAACAGGAGAGGCGAAAACCTGAAGGTGGCCTTGGTAGGGCCGCACATCCCGAGACTCGAGAAACCAACATGATGATCCAGATTCAATGTTCCAGATAGGTAAATAAGGGATCTTGTTTGTCTCCTGCCATTACCTTCTAATCCACGCTTTCGGCTGGTCTTGCTTGTTATACTAATCCTACTCAGCATCAGCGACACTCTCTAACGATATTTCCCTCTTCACTTGGCATCAACTCACCTTGACTTGTATAATAGCTCGTCTTTCTTGCAATTTTTTAGTGGTTGATTCGCATATGAAAATGTGGTAGCTGAAATGCTGAGATCCAAACCATACCGCCGCTCCCATCCTAACACTCGACCTCTGAAAATAGTTCTTAAGACAATGCTACTGCCAGGAAACCACTGATAGTCGCCTGACATAAGTCGATAAACTTAATGGCCGACGAAACAGCCAAACACGATGATAACAGTTGTAGGGAAAGCACAGATGGCAACATCCGTTAATATTTTCGAAATCTATGAGCTGGCTCTCGTAATAGGCCGTGAAGAAATTGTGGTTACTCGTCCCGTACCAGAATAAACTGTAACAGATGTGTCTTTGGAATCTGGAAATAACAACATAAGTTAGACCTATTATCAAATCATAAAGTGCCTCAAGCTTGGAACGGTACCTACATTGTACTCCCGTGTACTAGTATTCCTCCATGTGTCTTTCTACTACCTCTTGTCTCTAATAGCCAGTTCGGAGTTCCAACCCTGATATCCACCCTTCGCTGCTGCAGAATGCGTATCTTTACGTAACTATATAATTAAGGGGGCAGAATAGGTAGGCCATTGTTGCGATATAATAAATTCCGTCGAACTAGCCCCTTCAATGGCCACGAATAGTAGCGACATCGGGGACGGGTTTCAATTTCCCTCCTATTCTTGGCATCTAAATCCCATCTAGAAGCTCACCAGTGCTGGTATTTCCTCAGTGAACATATAATGCAAATAGCGCTGAGAGATTCAGCAAGATTGTCATCAATGAAACATCTATAATTGTGCATAGCTCGGAGTGCGGCGAACTCCCATGAGGAGCTATATCAAACGCTTCGACATTAATTGCAGAAGAATAAACGTATCCGCCAAAAATGGTTGATAATCCATTTAAGTTCCCCTCAAGGCCGTATCTGGATATTCCGGTCCTAAATCGTCTTTAAGTGGTGACGGTAACACCATCCGGTGATGACAGGAACAATTTCGCCCCAGGACCCGAAAACGACTTCATGAGTCCCAATCCGTTGTAGACTCTTAACTTATCGACACCAGCCAGTGTTTATGCATGACAAGACAAATCGTACTCCTAGGACCTTGAATAACTTTCATTCTTGTTTAACAATTATTAGTCTCCACGCAGTAACTAAGGAACTAGGTGTATCTTACCGATGCCTCCCTTGCTCCGTAATATTTGAGGCCAGTGTGCATTTAGATCTCAACCTTAATAAGTCCTGCTATAAGTCCTGGGATGATTGGTTAATAATCTGGAGCAGCTCGTCTTCTTCCACCATATAGTAGTCTCTAAGCATTCCGACTCTCATGATAATCTCGAATCTCATAGCAGCTCCCAACACAAAGCTCGTGGTAACGATTATAGCATGAGGTCTCCAGGGTTGAACTTCTTATCCCACCAGTTCATCATAAACAAAGTCCTCAAAGCTAGACGGTAGATGACCAATCCAACGGAAATGGCGTCAATCCACAATGGGCGTTCTCTGCACCCTTCAGGACTTGGCTAGTATATGTATTCGACGCGAGACGCGAAGCTAAAGACTCCGAATAGCCGTTGCTGGGGTTAGAATATCTTGATCAAACCCAACCGGGACAGAGTCTCGTCAAAAGCGAGCAACTAGGTGGATCTTACTCAATAGCGAACAAGATGCTATTGAGGTCCATAGATATCTCTAGTCCCTTTTAATCGCATTAGGGAGCATTGAGAGCATGTAGTGAAGAATTCTTAGTTTCTGTATCCGCATCCATGAAATAAGCTGAGTCTCAAATCGCAGGGGGCATCAATAAACCTGGCAAGTATCAAACCCCCGAAAATGCTTTGGGAGACCTATTATACCGTAGCTCCATAATACGTGACACCGCTAGCTCTGATTAATATTCTAGGTTCTGTGCGTTGTCCATATGGAGAATCCTAACGGACAAAGGCAGCATCCTGTTCATACTGTATCGATTAGGCGAAATGGAAATAATAATCATCTCTCAGCAACGAGTGGGTGGTCTGTATCCAGAACAAAATGATTCGCCTTGAGATAGAACAGTTGCAAACAAGCGGTCTCGTACAAGGTAGGAAACTCACCATCTCATCCAAATATCTCTTCCCCATTTCTATACTTAGTTCCATAACCAAGGCCCTTCTATCAGAAACATATTAACGACAAAGGAAATGGTTGAAGATTGTAGGGGGATTAAAAATAAAATTGACAAAGGAAACGTATCAATGGTGAATGATATTGTAGTATTGAGGAGGATCTTGATTTACCCTTTTCAGGGGTCTCAACCACAAGTTGACAATTCTCTCTCCATGGGGCCTCTTGTACGTTGAGACCACGGACCTACTCGTTGCTGGATGGATCTTGGATGTAACGATCATCGTACTGTTTTTGTCAGAAAAAAACCCGTTCCAGAGGCTAATATAGCAGAGTGCTCGTTCTGTATCAACAGCAACGATTTTTCCTCCATCTCCTTCAGTCACAAAGAGGTAATGCACCCATTGCGAGTGTTGCTGGAACGAACTGTTCATAACTCCTGTCATAACTCGGCAAGTAGTTTTCTTTGAACCGTTTCCGCGATGAAATGTACGAGATATTCCTCTTGAATACAGTGGATACGTCGTTGCCCGTCAGTAAACCAGCGGAATGTACTAAACCGCCGAGTGATATCATATGAAGTTGAAATGTATCCGCTTCACACCCTGTTGGAGCTTCGCTGGTACCCGTCTTCTGACTTCTATGACATCTCGCTAAATGATATAGTCTTCCACTGTGGGATGTTTGATGAATATGTTCTCATAGTTCTGTATGCTGTTTGGAATGGATGGGTGGAAAGATGTTGAGGATTGATGGAATATAATATGTTGTTGCTTGGAGAGAATTGTGAAATAAAAAACAAAAGAAAGGAAATAGGATGGAACGAGGGCAGAGGATATAGAATACATATTCAGGTCTATGTAGAGCTGGCTGCGAAGCTGAGGATAGTTGATTGAAATAGTTTCCTGCAATCGATCACCACTTGGTGGGATTTCGGGGCGTACATGTAGTTGCAAGAGTTTGTGGTGGTGGGTGGTGGGTGTGGCTTCCGTGGTTCTTGTAGAAAATAAAGAAAGAAGGAATCTTTGGGAAATTTGTCGCAAGATATATCTGCAGACAAACCATAGAAAAGCACCCCTACCAATCCTTATCAGATTGAATCAGATCAATCAGATAATCCAACCCAGCTGACATAATCACCAAACACCTCAACCACTTTTCCTCGCGCCTCGCGTTCCAACCAACACCAACAACCACCCCCGACAACCCCCTCCCCATCTCACCAACCCACCATCACCCACAACTACCAATGGACCATCCCCACACCCGTACCCCCTCCCGCGGACGCTCCCGTACACGTTCCGAATCCCCCCCCCGCGGCGGCCGCTCCTACTCCCCGCGCAGCCACACGCGGTCCCCGTCTCACAGTCGCACACGTACACGGAGCCCAACGCGCAGCCGGAGCCCAACGAGGAGCGTTAGGAGTAGGACTAGAAGCGCAAGTAGGGGAAGGAGCTACACGAAGAGTCCTAGTCCGGGATTTCAGAGCTCGAAGGTGTGTTATCCATGAAGACGTAGATATTAAGAATTGGAAGCTAATTGGTTGAACTACGGACAGATTGTCATTGAGAAATTGACAAAGAATGTCACAGAAGCCCACATCTCGGAGATATTCTCGGCCTACGGCGACATCAAAGTCGTCGACATGCCGCTGAACCGCCAATGTAAGCCTCCCTCCTTCCCCTTCCCCAACCTCACTAACCCCCACAGTCAACACCAATCGCGGACTCTGCTATCTCCTCTACCACTCCCCCTCCTCCGCACATGCAGCGATAGCCCACATGCACGAAGGCCAACTCGACGGTGCAACAATCAACGTCTCTATCGTGCTCCCCCGTCGGGTTCCAGGCGCCCCAGCAACCGACGCCGTACCACCCCGTGGCCCAGCCCGCGGATTCCGCAACACCACTAACCGTTTCCGCTCCCCACCACCTCCCCGTCGTGGCCCTCCATCTGCTGCTGCTGCTAGCGCTCGCCCATTCCCGCGCGGTGACAGCTATCGTGGTGCTGCTGCTGGCGATTCTTATCGCCCGCGTTCCCGCTCTAGGACCCCGCGCTCGCGTACAAGGAGTCCGACGTATAGCAGTCGTTCGAGGAGCCCGACGAGGAGCAGGAGTCGTAGTCCGTATAGGCGTCGTGGAGGTGATAGTGGGAGAACGAGGAGTAGAGGAGGTAGAGGAGGTGGTGGGGGTGGGGATTATTCTCCTCCTCCGAGGTCGGGACGCTATGCAGGTGGGGCTGGAGGAGCTAGGGGTGGGAGGAGGAGGAGCCCGAGTTATAGCTCTTATAGCTCTAGAAGTGATAGTCGGAGTAGGAGCCCACGGAGGAGAGGAGGGGGTAGGAGTCGGAGTCGGAGTCCGAAGGTTAGAGGTGGGAGGAGGAGATAAGGTAGAATGGGCGAGGAACAGTGATGGGGTGAAGCAATTTGTGGATGGAGAATAAACGATCCTTCGGACAAGGTGATACCCTTGACTTGAAAGGAAATGGAGGCACGAACTGTTTGAAGTACAAAATGGGTGGGATAATTTTACTCTGAGATGTTGCTTGCGACGTATTAATTAGCTTACTAGTAGTGCTTTCTTGTATAACTATGAATAAAAGTGTGGTTTTTCTTTGGTATGGGAAGATGAAAGTACTGGTGAGAATTGATATTTAATATCTTGATATGGTGTTGAGTTACTGGTTTCTATAAGCGTAGTTCGTATCCATCCTACCAACCTAATTGACCCCTCAACATCTGTTGTAAACCTTTACCATTTCTCTCCACTCAACCGTTATAATATAACCAAGACTCTCTTCTTTCCCCTAGTTCAGTTCTCTCGACAGGGAAAAAGAAATGCGACAAACCCGGATTGAACGGGTGACCTTCAGATTGCCCCGGATGTTTGACTTCAGTCTGACGCTCTCCCAACTGAGCTATTATCGCCGCTGGTGACGCTTAAATAGCGGTGTTTTTCTTGTTTTGTTTTTGTTGTATTGGGTGTTGAATCTTGGGGCAGAGGAGAACGTACCTACATACAACGTAGGGCTAGACCAAGTATATGCGTTAGAGTAAGAACCCAACTTCTCGCTAGTTAGCACTGCTGTGCCGGAGATAGCATATATGCGACCTCGCTTCTTTACCCACAGTCAGCTGAACAGGCCACGTAGGTACGGACTTTGGGAATGGCAGCTCCATCCACCATGGGGGACTACATTCCCAGACTCCAGACAGCAGTAAACATCAACAAAAAAGAACCACGTTTTCATTTCTTGCTACCAATTAAACCAATTAGACCACCCAATCCCCTGTACCAATCCCACGAGTGACATCCCATGAATCCTCCCGTCCGGGTAATACGCCATGTACGCGTTGTCTCAGTTACATCATAGACAAGCCTCGTCGCACAATCCGTATCGCCAGTTCCAGTTTCACGTTCCGTTCCCGTTCAGCTGTCCCAAGCAGGGAAATTCGGCACAGTAGATAAACTACGTAGTCCTTCCCGTTCCTTCCACCTCTTCCTCATCTCCCTCCCCATCTTTCTGCTGCTGCAGAAATTTAAAAAAATACACATCTCACAGAGGATTAAATCATGGCGGATACAGACGGTACCAAACTCTCGGATGGGGTTGCTGCGGTCGCGAATAATCTCGGAGTTGAATACGTCATTTCTTTCCGTTTCACTGGTTCAGGTGTGTTTTTCTCGAGTAAACCTAATTTTGTGGATGTGAGGCTGATTGAAGACGGTTGCAGAGAAAGCGGATGCTGAAGCTCAATTCGTAAAGCTTATTGGAGCTCTCGATGGTGTTGGGCTTCGAACCGAGGTTCGTGATGGTACGAATGGGAATGTTTTGGTGTTTGTTCGGGTCAGGTCTGAGCAGAAGTTGGTTGGGGAGGTTTACCGTTCTAGGTTTGTTCCTGGTTTGAGCCGCAATTGTGGGTTTGGGCTAACGAAGTGGGTGGTTTAGAGTGAAGGATTGGCTTCATGGTGTTAGAGCTGCTGCACCTGATAAGGAGACGCAGAGGAGCTTGGATAAGGAGCCATTGACAGAGGCTGAGAGGCTTAGGATTGTGTGGCAGCTTATTACCTTGCCGACGGGCGAAGGGGGTGCAGGAATTACGCCGAAGCAGGGAGAATGGAAGTTGGTGGAGAGTGTATTCCCACTACACGATCATGAGTTTAACAAGGTGAGCTTTACATGATTCTCATAGAGGACTAGAGCTAATCGTGGCTTTGTAGGCATGGATGAAGAAATGGTCAACAACCTGGACAGTTGGTCCTGAGGAGCTGGGCAAGCTTCGTGATCGTTTTGGTGAAAAGGTGAGCTTCTACGGCTGTTAGGTACTTCATATGATTGACTAACTTCGTCTTAGGTCGCATTCTACTTTGCCTTCCTCCAATCCTATCTCTCCTTCCTCGTCATTGCCGCTGCCATTGGCGCCTCCGCCTTTATTCTCCTCCCAGCCTACTCCCTCACCTTCGCAATCACCAATTGCCTCTGGTCTGTGATCTTCGTCGAGTACTGGAAACGACAAGAAGTCGACCTTGCCGTTCGCTGGGGTGTTCGTAACGTCTCCTCGCTCCAAAACCGACGCGCCCAATTCGCGCACGAAAAGGAAGTCGAAGACCCTGTCACTGGTGAAGTTGTCAAGTTTTTCCCAGCATGGAGGAGACTCGCTCGACAGAGCTTGCAAATCCCATTCGCCCTTGGTGCAAGTGCACTACTCAGCGCATTGTATGCGACTGTGTTTGCGATTGAGATCTTCTTGAGCGAGGTGTACAACGGACCGTTTAAGAGCGTACTTGTCTTCCTCCCTACTGCCCTCCTTAGCACGCTTGTACCAGTGTTTACTAGCATCCTCACCGGAATCGCTACGAAGCTCACCGAGTTCGAAAACTACGAGAATGAATCCAGCTATGACGCAGCCATGACGCAAAAAGTCTTCGTCTTCAACTTTATTTGCTCCTACGTCCCACTATTCCTCACAGCATTCATCTACGTGCCCTTCGGAAACTACATCGTCCCCCAACTCGACGTCTTCAACCTAACTGCCCGGGACTTCACCACCACCGACGAGAAAATCTTCGACCCTCCCGCTACATTCCAAGTAAACCCAGACCGTCTCAAAAAACAAGTAATCTACTTCACCGTCACCGCCCAAATCGTCAACCTCGCCCTCGAAACCATCGTCCCATTCCTCAAACGCAAAGTCTTCAACAAAGCCCGCGAATTCCAAAACAAACGCCACGGCATCGCCGCCGTCGTCCTCGACGACGACCCAGAAGAAAAAGACTTCCTACGACGCGTTCGAAATGAAGCCGAACTCGACCTCTACGATGTCCACACCGATCTCCGCGAGATGTGTATGCAATTCGGATACCTCACCCTATTCTCCCCCGTGTGGCCGCTAGCTGCTGTATCCTTCCTGATCAACAACTGGATCGAGCTCCGCTCTGATGCTGCTAAGATTTGTGTGGAGATGAAACGACCGGTTCCGCATCGTGCGGATTCGATCGGCCCATGGCTTAATAATCTTGGGTTCTTGTCGTGGATGGGGTCTATCTCTTCTGCTGCGCTGATCTATCTGTTTTCTGATTCGGCGCAGGGACCGAATGGGAGTCCGCATTCGCTGACGTTGTGGGGGGTCTTGATGGCAATTTTGTTTAGTGAACATGTGTATTTTGCTACTTCGTATTTGGTCCGTATGGCGATGAGTAAGCTTGAGTCTCCGGGGCTGCTGCAGGAGCGTCGGGAGAGGTTCTTAGTGAGGCGCAGGTTCTTGCAGGAGAGTTTGGGGGTGGATGAGGAGACGGAGTTGAGCGCGTTGGAGGAGAAGGCTAGTTTTAAGAGAGAGGAGGGGGAGGAGGGGAAGTTTTGGGGGAAACAGAAGGGACCGAGGGGAGCGGTAGAGGTAGGGAGGGAGATTATTGGGAAGAGTTTTGATAAGAAGGATCAGTAGGGGATGTTTATGGAGAGGGGGGTATATGTGGGGTTGTGGTGGGTTTCGGGTTTTCTTTTTGTTGGATAGTGGGTCGGCAAGGGTTGTGATTGGTTCGTTTTTTTTGTGTGGTTTGACTTGCGAGTGATCTTTTATGACCTGAATACATAGGATTGGTTCTGGATATTGTTATGGTATCAATGTTTTCTATATCTTTAAAAATAGTTTACTGATTTAAGACACCGGAATACATAAAAAGACGAAACAGGGTGTAAGAGCATGTGCACGCGTATGCTAAGAGAAGCCTCTGCAGAGTATATATGGTGGCCTGAAGAAGAGGATTTTAGGATGAGTATAGTTAGAGATAAAGATGAAGAGATTGAATATGTTGAGAAGGAAGGAGTCTTCTATGTCTATTTATTGCATCCTGGCGTTCTGGTATTCAGGTATTCTAGTGTGCTGTCGTTTATTACACTTCTTGGTATCGGAAATGTCCTATCATCGTGATGATTCTCCAGAATATCAGCAGTGATATTTTGCTCTCGGCTTACTGACTGCAACATCGAGAACGGAACATCATAAGCATCAGATCCCCATCATGATTAGATGTACCGTGACCGTAGATATACCGTAGATGTAGCACAGGTAGGAGCTGGGAGTTCATACCAGCAACAGCAACGAAGATAAAATATGTTCTGTTCGGTGAGAGAAGCGTGAAAGAATCTCAAGAACAATGAATTTTTTGTGTCTTATACATCCTCATTCACATGAACGCACTTTGTTATAGCTATATGGTATTTTGTAGGTAAGCTGGCTTCGCTGGTTATGATAAAACTCGTATCTTGATGGTTTCCCGAAGGGTGTTACCCGCCCTTTGGTTAGTGGTTGCCATGCTCTTTCTGCACTCTCATACAAATAACCCACCGCCACACCACCAGACAATCAGTTGTTTCGACTTCCTAACAGAGAATAAGTTCCACAACCCCGTGAACCAGTGTTATACAGTGCATCGCTCTGCGAGAATACCGTTGGGGTCAAGAACGGAGAAGAATATTCTTATAAGAAGGGTAGTCTAACCCAATGAAAAAGGTTTATAGAGAAGACTTTACGGACTAATGAGGTAGCTTCGAGGGGTGCTCTGCTAAGAATATTCTTATAAGAAATATTCTTATAGGGCGAGTGTACTCTTATAGGGCGAGTGTACTCTTATAGGGCGAGTGTACTGTAGTGCGATATCGGCACCGAGATATATAGCAGCTCCCTGCTGGTGATCTTGGTCTGCGGTGGCTGGGCCTCTTAATTTTCTGTGCGTGGAGGGCTCGATTAGCTGAGGGAGTAGAACTTCATCTCTTCCCTCTCACAGAACTCTCTGAGCCACAACTAGTCAGTGCAAGAACGCTAAGATGTCGAATTTCAATCGCCAACTTTTCAAGAAAGGAGTTTTCCAACGTTGGCTCGTTAACAGAATTGTGGGACCGCCTACGATACGCATCAACCCGTTTGTTCGTCAGCAGAGGTTTTACATTGGTGTGGACAAAAACCCGGGCAGCAAGTCAGAACTTGGCGATGGAAACAAGGGAACTCAAAACCAGAGAATGGCACGTATAATCCAGTTGTCTTTGGTAGCGAAACTGGGTGGCTAACGAATGGTTCGGTAGTTTATTGGCTCGACTGAGCCTGAGCTTCGTGTTTTCCAACTGGAAAACAAACACATCGATATCACAAAGGTTTGATCTTAGTATTCTTGTGCGGGGGGTTTGATCTGGCTGACAGTATCGTGTCCGCACTCTTCAAGCCTTTCAATAGCGTAAACTTCGGAATTCGCGTTCTAATTGCACTTTTTAGAACAGGTGAGGCTGCTCACGACGGTATGATCAACTCTTTTGGGTACGGTATTTCCCCAAGTGCTAATATATTTGGGCACGTACAGTATCTCTTTTCTTTGTGTCAGATGTCACACTTACTCTGTTGTACTTACATCGTTTATCGTTTATCGAGCCTACTGACCGAATACCTACAAACGTCTCGCTGTTTATCTAAAACTTGCGGCTGCACTACTGTACGAGTATCCTTGACTTAACTCGTACGAGTATTTGTACAAGTACGTGATGGATCCCGGTGGTATTCCTGAGCCACCCAGGGAGGCTACGGACCTTCCGAGGAACCGGGCTCTCTACCGGTGTGGCTACAGGAGTGCCACTGGAAGGAGGTGTGGCCGGCTTGGCCACACCTCGAAACGCCACCACGATTGGTGGTTGAGGAGGGTGACCTGGAGGGAGTTGTGGAGGATTGAGTGGGGGGTATTAGAGAGGCGGGTAGTGAGGGCTGCTAGGAAATCATCAGCCTGAGGGGCAACATGAACACGATGTTTGCTGACATGAACGCGAGGTTTGCTGAACAAAGTAGTAAGATGACGCTCATGCAATGGCAGCTAGGAGCAGTCATGGCTTTAATCACTGCCGTCGGTGGAGTAAGTATTTTCGCTGGAAATAAATTGCTATTTTTTGTGACGGCAGTTCTGACAGATTGTTCTAGTTCATCGGGTTTATGGTGAAGAAAGGCGTTGACGCATTCATCCAACAGAATGACTCGGCAATGAAGGTAATATCCAACTGAAAATTCTTGATGCTACTGTATATCCTTACTGAAATCTTGTGCGCAGATGGGTGATGCGGAGGGTCCTAGGCAGGAGGACGGTAAAACTCGATACTAGAGAGCTTGCGCTTCGAGGATCTGGATGGGAGATAGGTAGGTGTATGTGAGTGTGGGTGCCGGGCCCGGGGGGGCTGTAATAGTTGTGTGGCAAATGATAGTGGTCTCTCCTGTCGTGAAATATCTCCTTCAAATTCTGGCTTTACTCCGCGTATAAAGGAGATAATAGAAGCCTGAATAGTATAAAATACTATTTTGATAGGGTGCCTTAAAAATTATAAGGAATTGGGCTTCTAGGAGTTAAGTTGGTAGTGCTATGATGTTGTCTAGATGGAAAAAGTCGTTTCTTCCGGTTTGTTTACGTTCAGATGGTATGTGCGCGCAGCTACAATACCTACACCTATTTCCCATCTGGATCTTCGGAGCGCAAACTCTCTATTGACGTGTGAGATCACTTCGGAGATCGTTTTTGTACGGGTAAAAAGATTAATGGATCAATTGTCTAGATCCACTCCATTATATCTCAGCGGGGCCCCACCGAAGATGGGGGCGGAGAGAAAAGTTGCTCGAGGGCGAAGCAACGAAGTGAGCAGAAGTGAGTATTAGGCGTGGCGGGCGTGAAAGTAGTTTTGTCTTTGAATTGCTCCGTACGTTCAGGCTCTCTATCAGATGCACTAACTAACTAGGTAAAATCGCATAAGCTTTGGCTACAAGGGAAGCTTTCGTCCTGGTAGGCTAGCATACTATTTTAACCAATGTAATTTTTCTAGGCTCGGCCCTACACGCCTTTACCGCCGTTCCTTTTTTGCGTATGGTAAGAGTACATCAGATCTACCCAAAACACAGAAGTCATGGTATTAGGTAGTTTTACGGCTTAGCAGTCTGAACATCTGCCTTCGCAGCAGCATCCTCCTTTGGGGGCCTCGCACCAAAGATCGTGGTTCCAACTCTACAGCGCTTGATCAGCTACCAAAGTACCTCCCCAAAGTACCGATTGTCATCCCTTCTCTGTAGAAGAAACAGATGGAAAACATACCTGACATTAGTAGCCCCCAATTGAATGGCTTGTTCAAAATCCTCGCTCATACCCATACTCAGCTCCAGCTGCTCCGGATCAAGGCTGAGACCTTTCGCAACCTCATCACGAGTCTCTTTAAGACATATGAAATCCTCATTCGGGATTTCCGACTCCTTTGAGCGTGCAATATCACCTATGGTCATGAGACCCTTGAAAGTGAGGTGAGGACATGACTCGGAAATGTGTTTGGCCAGTGCCAAAGCCTCAGAGGGCTCGCAGCCAGATTTCGATTCCTCGCCTGGTTATTTCTTAGCTTCACGACGAAAAACATCACCCTAAGAAGGATGTAAGCTAACCGGAGGTATTGACTTGTATAAAAACTCTGAGCTTCTGGGCTTCAGGGTTCTTGGAGATGAGGTTTGCACGGCCTTTTTCGAGGGCGTCTGCTTTTTTGGCTACGTCGACGGATTCGACGGCCCAGAGGTTGGGGATGTTTTCAGCTAGTTGTTTGCATTTGTTGGTTTGGAGAGCGCCGATGAAGTGCCATTTGATTTCGGTGGGGAGGATGGGTGCTTTCTCGAAGAGCTCTGTTGGATATTAGTGGGGTATTAATTTGATATTGGGAGCTCTAGACAGGCAGGAACTAGGTACAGGGATGAAGGAGGAGAAAGGGAGGCTGTTTATAGTGGCTACTTAGGCTAATTGAATCAAATACGTGCCTTGAGAATAGTTTTCGCCCATGTGAAGGTGCTTCGTGAGCTTATAGAGACTCAAGATATCAGAAGCTGGTTTCTTTTTCGATACCGCAACCAGACGGACCTGTTGATCCGCTATAATTAGCAGCCATGATATCAACCCAATCTGCCGCATAGAAGAGCTGGGTACATACGGGTCGAGTCGCAGAAGCTACAGCATTGATGCGACTAACAACATGAACGAAGTTATCAACAATATGTGATGCCCGAGCCGCCATATCTGCTTCGGATACTTCAGCGGTCATTTGATGCACAGTCAACGATCGCAATTTCGGTTATAAGCTCGTTAAAGGCTCTCGTCTATCGACGTGATGCAATTATTAAATAGCCAGATCCCCTTACGTCTCCTTCGAATCGAGCTAGGTCACGAATATAGTTGTGATGGTCGGATCGCTGTTGGGTGTGACGTTATGAAGTCATGACTAACTAACCGGATACGTACTGGCTGGTTGCACCCTGGCTGTTAGTCCTTGGCTCTTGTGGAAAATTATCGGCTCCATCACGAGATTTCGCAATTGTCGAGAAGGGCCTCTTGTCCCGCCGTGAAGGTTTCACGTTTGGCAGAACCTGCAGCCACAATCACACCCGTCCCAGAAATCATTCTTCCGTTGAGCATCTCTCATTTGGTTCTTGTTTCCAATTTGCTAGCCAAGTTCGAACATGCCGGGGCAAACATCGGACTGAAGGTCCGGCAGTCTCGGAAGTGCAAATCTTGCTCCCGGTGGACTAGGATGGGATCCAACGATGGCAGAGCCTCTAAGGGGAACCTCATGCAAACATTTTGCGTGGCGACTGATACAATCCAAAATACCTTAAATTACAGAAGACTCGCAATATTATTGAAGAGACTACTGAAAAGAGTAGTCATTTTGGCAGGTGAAATCATCCATTCCCACTGGTTGATGCCTACGTAAATTGCGCATCTTGGAGCAGGGAAGAGAAGCCTTCTCTGAGCAAATAGCTGTTGGATGCGGTTTGGCTCCTGATCCTCTTTACCTTTCTTTGTTAGACTGGGTTTTGGTGTGATCGGATCCTTCGCAAGCTTTTTTCCTTCTTTCAAGTTTGTAAATAGTTTCTATTTAGGGCACACTTGACCGCCCCGATTTCTAATTACTTTTATCCAACTTGATTCCCCATTGAACCTTTACCTTTTTCATTTCTGTATCCTTTTCCTTAACTTTCTCCTCTCTCGTGTAAATTCTCTTATCTGGTGGGCTGGCGTCTCTCGTTCGTCGGTCTCCACTATCTTTTATTTTCATCTCTCGACCCTGAAACTCAATTGGATCACTGTTTGATCACTGCACTTCATCCATTTCTTTAAAGGTCAATTGCACAATTTCGCTCACTCTGCAACTCTACGGGCCAACGGTGTCAGCTTTCAATCTTATCAGCATAGACTTATTCCTTATTTTTTCGTCACTCGATTATCAGGCATCTACAGCTTATAGACAACTCGCCAACCTACAGTCATTTCCACGATTCAAGGCAGTGTCTCAGCCCTGGAATGACAAGACCTCCAATTTCTCCGAGAAACAGCGGATTCATTCCCTTGGAACCTATGAGCTCAATAGATGAAGCAACGAATCACCAAGCTGGCCTTTCCGCATCCAATTCCCATAACGGCAACAATGATCATGTCGTTAACATCCCCTTAACTCCCATAAGATCGAACGCAAGTGCAACTGGAGCTCGAAAAGAAGGACAGGTCATAGACCGCCCTGACCTCCCGAGACGAGATTCCGCAGATACCGAAAATGGCATATTCCATAAACATATGGGTCGTCGAAGAGGTCGGACAGCACAAACTGGTGGAGATGCTAGTTTGGTTGATGATGAAGGAGCTTTGACTACTATGGGAAAGCTGTATGAGAAGGTTTTAAACTTCTCAATTGTCACTCGCTATCTCCTCTATATCATCCCACTGTCTTCGTGTTTTGTGACTGTCATCCTTATTGGTCTTTTCGTCGCTCCGCATGCTACTATTGGTGCGGGGGATAATACCCATGGAGTTAGGATTGTTTGGTTTTTTGTCTGGGTATGTTTTCTTGCGTGATGTCAAGGTGTTTGGATATCGTCTGATAGTTGTATAGTTGAATGTTGTTTGGTGCTCCCTTTGGGTTTCAAAGCTTGTTGCCAAGGCACTCCCTATCGTATTCCAAACCCTGGTTGGTGTAGTGAGCAGCAGCGTGAAGAAATATGCACTCGTTATCAAAGCTTTGGAAGTTCCGATTTCCCTAGTTGGTTGGTCGATTGCCTCTCTTTGCTCTTACCTCCCTGTAAGTTATCAGTACCCCTAACATAGTAATACCCAAGAATTGCATATACTAACCTAGTGATAGTTGATGACCCGAAATCCAGACCAGCTCAGAGCAGGTGATACAAGTATCCACGAATGGGAAAGACGTATGAACCTCGTCCTAGTCGCCTGTCTTATCTCCTCCATCGTCTACCTCGGGGAAAAGCTCATCATCCAAATCGTATCCGTCGACTACCACCGTAAACAATTCGCCCAGCGTATCAAATCCAATAAGGAAAGCGTAAGGATGCTCAGTCGCCTTTACGAAGCCTCACGAGCTCTCTTCCCTATGTACACAGAGTTTGTCGAAGAGGACTACATAATCAACCAGTCTCTTGCATCCAACATCATCCCCCAAAAGAGTGGCTCCGCCACTCCTATGCGCGCGCTCCTTGGGAATATTAATGTCGTGCAAGATAAGGTCACTAGTGCCTTTGGTAATATTGCGCAGGAAGTTGTAGGGAATAAGAACGTTTTTAACCCTAACTCGGCGTACTCGGTCGTTATCAATGCGTTGCTGAGGAAGAAATCGTCTGAGGCATTGGCGAAGCGTATCTGGATGTCATTCGTGTGTGAGGGGAATGATTCTTTGGAGAAGGAGGATTTGGTAGAGGTTATGGGTTCGGAGAATGAAAAGGCTGCATTGGAGTCCTTTTCGTTGATTGACACTGATGGTAACGGAGACGTCAGTTTGGAAGAGATGGTGATGTATGTCATGCAAATCCGTAATGAACGCAAGGATGTTGGTAGGAGTATGCAGGATGTTGTAAGTGTATTCGTTGAACAAGCTGTTCGAATAGGTTTCTAATAACGTGTTTTAGGATAATGCTATTCGCGCTTTAGATAATGTCTTAGGTTTCATCGTCTTCATCATTGTCGTCCTTGTTTTTGTTGTCTCCCAGCAGTCGAGTGTGGGGACCACTCTTGCCGGGGCCGGAACTGTCCTCATTTCGATGTCTTTCGTCTTCGCCATCACCGCTCAAGAGGTTCTGGGATCCTGCATCTTCTTGTTTGTTAAGCATCCATTTGATGTTGGTGACCGCGTCGATATTGGAGACAAACGATACGTCGTTGAGCAGATCTCTTTGCTATATTCCATCTTCAAATGCGTCGACAACCAAAAAGTCACTCAGGTCCCTAACAACGTCTTAAACACCCTATGGGTTGAAAACGTCTCTCGCTCCAAACACATGGCCGAGATCATTAAGATCGGAGTGAGCTACAGCACTTCCCTCGAGGACATTCAGAAACTGAACGAAGAAATCTTAATCTTCATTGGGGAGAATAGCCGTGACTTCCAACCAGACTTGGATGTTGAAGTTGTTGGCATCAATGATCTGGACAGGATGATCATCAAACTGGAAATTAGACATAAGAGTAACTGGTCGAACGAACAACTCACACTCCAACGCCGCAATAAGTTCCTCTGCGCACTCGTCCTGATCATGAAGAAGATTCCGATCTATGGTGCTGGTGGCAGTGGTGATCCTGCTATCGGTGAAGAAAGCAAGCCTATGTACACCGTTGCCATCACCGACGATAAAGCCCAGGTCAATATGCAAAAGCAGGCTGAAGCTAAGCTCAGTCAGCGTTGGGACGCGAAGAAGGAGCGAGCGGAGGCGGAGGAGGCGGAGGAACTCGGGACACCGATGGATGGATCAACAAAGGGTAAAGAAGCGGGGGTGTTCTCGCCCACAAGCTCGGCCGCTACAACCATAAAGGAAAATGAAGTTCACACTGGTGCCTTCATGTCCTCGCCGTTCGATCACTCGAGGCCTAGCTTCGAAAGTCGTGGGACTGGTGCAGGGAGAGGTAGTGCTGGGAGTAGTAGGCGTGGAGATGTGGAGGAGGTTCGGAATTTGCTGAAGAGGGAATCGACAAAGGGCCGAAGAAAGCCTTCTCCAAGTCCCGCCAGCGTCCAAGGCTATCCGCAATATCAGCAGCAGCAGTATCCACAGCCACTAAATTTCAGCGGCAACCCATATCACCAGAACGATTCCTCCGCTGCTCCACCATACGATAGATAATCTATCGCAACGTGGTGGGGTTTCGATGGTGGCAAAGATCTTTGTTGAACAAGACTCTTCGCCCTGTGTCATTGGTGTTGGGTCATGAGTTGTATAGAAAAGAAGCATGGGCGTTTAGATTTTAGGGTTTGATTTCTGGGGAAACTCGTTAGAGGGATGGCAAAATGGGTCGAGGATGAGCTGTATGATAGAGATATGCATGCAGGCTGGACCGGCGGCGTTTATGTTTTTTGTACGAGCAAAAGTTTGATCTACCCTTGACGGTTAAGATCTGGTTTAATCTACATGTACCCTTTGGGTTTAATCTACCCCCATGAAACTGTATCCCTCCCCAACACAATTCATCCCCCATCATGGCTGCCATCCGTAGAAATCAGCAGTCCCTTTCCGATAAGATCTTGTATATAGGGGTATCTCCTAACAGCAGCCAAGCAAAAAGAGGCAGCCTGCTGTTGCGCTTAAGCAGAGGGTGCCAAGGGCCACAGGCAGGCATGTAAAATGTATGTACTTGCTCTAAATAGCCTGGCAGTCTTGCAAATAGTGTACCCTTGTCTGGAGCCTGGGAGGATGTTACAGTAGCCAGAAATGTGGGTGTAGGTCATGGTACATACATGTAAGAAAGAAAAGAGCGAGTCTTGGGGGAAGATTAAACCCGAAGGGTAGATTAAACCAGATCTTAATCGTCAAGGGTAGATCAAACTTTTGCTCTTTTTGTACATTGTTGTTTAACTTCAGCCCTCTTAGAATCGTGACAGGGCTTTGTATATATCGATATATATTCATATACTCCCTAGAATATTGTAAACAAGCATTCATCGTTCCTTCTGAACGCAACCAGGGATTAAATTGCAAAGAAAGAGAAAAAAGCTCGGCTAAAACTACTAAATTGTATTGTCATTTAAAACCTGGCGAGGTTCTTTCTTCCAACGTATCGCGAGGATGTTCGGGAGTAGTGAAGACCTTAGCGGTGCAGTACTGGCCCAGCACTCCCCTAATTACGTTAACACTAGCAGGAGATCAATAATATAATTTATTTGGCATAGAAAAAGGTTTCTATGAGGCACATAAAACCGCCGCATATCCTGCGAAAGTTCCGTATTCCAAACACCACTCCACCACAGATATCATCTCACCATGAACCTCTTTAATCTCCCCAACGAGCTCCTCTTGGAGATTGCCAAATCTCTTGACCCTGTCGACATTAAAAACTTCTTGGAGCTTCGCCCTGATTTCGCTCACCTTCTTATACCGATTCTCGAGAAAGCAGTCCAAAGAACGTTCTACTGTCCCACTGTCTGCTGGGCAGCAGAGAACGGACACGGGAATCTAATTAGATTGCTTATCGACAATCAAGTCAACCTCGAGGTTAAAGATGAAGACAGATCTACGGCACTCCACTACGCCGCTGGCGGAGCAGTGAATACTGAGGCTAATAACATATCCGTGATGAAGTTGTTATTAGATAATGTACCTTGCCCAGGGGATTACATTAATGGAGATGTGTTCGACGATTATGGGTACACAATATTTCATCGCGCTGTGGAGGATAGCCGCGATGATACGATTAGATTTCTCCTAGAAATCGGAGTTGATGTTAACCAGATAAACCACAAGAACGGCCAAGCAGCACTTCATATTGCAGCGCAATCGCCTGAGGCTTCGACGATAGGGATTCTACTGGAAAATGGTGCTAATATCGACACCCGTGACTACAATGAGCAAACACCGCTATTATACGCACTAAGATTCGGCAGTAACCCCATGCTAATGGTCCAGGAATTACTACAGAGAGGGGCAAACTCCCTCGCCCTAGATGATTTCGGACGGACGGCTCTCCACATTTTACTTGAAGCGACAGGTAGACCATCTGACGGTCTTGAATGGGTTTATCGAATAACGAAATTGCTATTGAGAGCAGGCATTACGATCAATGCCCAGGATATCTACGGCAGGACCATATTGCATACTGCTCTCGAAGGACTTCACGAACAACGTGTTATCGACTTGCTACTAGGATGTGGAGCTGATATGTCCATTCCAGATGGCTTTGGCACTACTGCACTTCAGTTTATGGTGAACCTAGGATACGCAACCATTGCTCCTGCAGTGATATAAGTTTCGCGAGACCTAGACCTTTATCGATCCTCTTCTTCTCTTTACCTAATGAGTTATGGTGGTTGGTGCCTTTGGTACTTTGGGTACGTTAGGAGGGTACATGTAATACTTCATACTTTGCAGTAATTTTCCCTGCTAAACGTCTTTGAGAGATAATATGTATACATATACCAAGCCTATTAATTCGATTTAATTTACAATATACCTAAGAGTCAATGATAGCTTCTATTAAATTACATTCTTGATTTTTCTTTAGTAGCATATATGACAAAGCAGAGTGGCGTTATACTCGGCCGGAATTCCCACTCACTTCCCCCACTCACTTCTTCTCAATCCATTCCCGGCATAAACAAAACCCAATCTCAAATCCCACAAATGTAATCAACTCCTATGGAAATAAACCTCTAGTTATTTCCCCTCAATGCTTTGGTAGCGCTCAGTCGATGAAAAGAAGAGGAAATTATGTTCCTGAAAGAGTTCTAAAACAGAGGAGCGAGAGCGAAGATCTATGTATAAACAAAACACATAGAGAAGGTCACATGTTTTGATGGACACATGAACTACCACTCTGAGAGTAACTACTCCCACCATCTCTCTAGATTCCTTGAACTATCTATAGATCACCAACTGGTTTGCGTTCCATGAATAGCTTCGTAGTAGTTCGGTTTGTAAAGGTGGGGATGGGTTCTTGAGGCCTCATTTATCATGGGCTTCACCATAGTAGTGCACCAGTAGAGTTCACTAGGTAACATAATTCATATCAAGAACTACATGCATCTATTATGCTAACAAGCAACTAAAAAAATTGAATGACTGAGGTTCTGGATGGCCATAGTAGATAGAATTTAACTCATGAGATCTCACTCGTTTCTCCACGAAAACCAAGGCCTCCTCAGCAAGCTAGGAAGGCGGCCGACATGTGGCTTGATACCTCTCATCCGTTTGATAATCTTCTAGCACCATACCCCCCGAATAGAAAGTTACTCTTCTAGCTCCACTGCAAGTACCTACATCACCAATCAAACACCAGACATTCAGCAGAGTGCCGCGGATGCTAAACGTCCGAAGTACGCCGTTATCCACGTGTAATCGCTGAAGGCCTGCTAGCTATTTACCGAGATTAGGGGTAGTAGATATGGCCGCTGATGTGCTAGGCAATGTATAGCAAAATTTAGCCTTGATCCGAGATATTAACCATTTCCACGTCCACGATGAAAAGACATGAATTTCTATATATGGGGTTTAGTTGAATATGTTTTCGCTACCGGAACAAAGTAACTCAGCTATTACGTGGAACGTGCCTGGCCCCATGCATACACGCAGTTTGTTGTGTACCGCAGGATCTAGAACAATAAAAAATCCGGAGTAAGACCGGAGGCTCTAAAATACCTAGAATACGCCAGAAGATCTCGAGAATTTTTCTGTGTTCAGTGAGGTTCCTTCCCCCTAGAGATATAAGTAATTCTATGGGACCTCTACAAACCTACGTATCTACCAAATTAATTACAACACCCCTTAAAGTTCAGAGGTTTCTTCTTGCGCGCCACAGCCCCCAGACGGTACAAACCATTTACGTAACTTACTAAAAAAAAAAGTACCAATCGCCCCCCCGAATCTTTAGAGGTCAGAAAAGGCCTAAGAATAGAATTGGTCTAGCTCACCCCTCCAGACCCTACAGTACGCAGCAACTTTTGATAATATAGGCTGGGAACAAGGCTACTACTCTACAGCCCATAACCTCCAGTGAACACCGTCGTCCTTCCTTTGTTGCTCAACTAACATCTCAACCACGAGTCTGTCTTCCATTCTTACTCAACGAATACCGAATGCCTCCACTCCCTCCACTTCTTCCTCCAGCATCAGGCAGATTCCAGCCTCCAATCCTTCATCCTCCAGGAAAGTCCCGACCTCTACCCCTCCTCCTTCTCCAGCTTTAAGACTCAAATCTTCGCTCCTCTTCCAGCACTAGGCAGACTCAGGCCTTCACTCCCTCTTCCTCCGACATCTGGCAGCACTAGAACTTCACTCCCTCCAACGTCAAATAGATCGAGGCCTTCACGTCATCCTCTTTTGGCACTTAGCAGTCCTAGATCCCTATCCCTTCCTCTTCCAACATCGGGAAGATTGAAGTCTTTACTCCGTCATCCTCCAGGGCTGAGCGGATCCAAATCTACGTTCTCTCCTCTTCCAGAGCCAGGAAGGTGCCACCCTTACACACAATTGCTAGTGGTGGTCCCCGCGACCGATCTTCCGTTGGCGAGGGTATCTTGGACGGTATCGATCAAAATCCCTGTGAGGAGGAGCACTCATCAAATTCAGACCATGGGGCTGGCGACGCTGCCACCAGCACATGTCTCACCCTTGAATTCCCCAAAGCCGTAGTGACGGCTAACCGTCTAGGGGATCTAGGGACTCTAGGGACTCGGGATCAAGTGACGTGAGTTGATGGAGGGGGCAGAGACATATCACTGCCATGCCTAGCAACGATAGGCATGCCATCAAAATCGCAGGAGTACTGAGAAAGGGAAGGTCAAAGGAGATGCTAAGAGCGCGCTCCGTAGATCTATGAGTGGCTGCTACCAAGGTGTAAAAGACTTGGTGGCTGGAGGTGTGAGTGTAGCTAAAGAGCTCACATAAGATCGCGAGTATCAACTCCACACGCGGAAAAGTCATTATAACCACTCCCCTCACTCGCAAACTCCGGGAGAGCCATGAATTGTAGGACTATCTTGAACGGCGACCAGGGATGGCTATTCTAATCAAGGAGGTCAACCAAAAGGCTAAAATAGGAGCGGGTTCCGCGATACCATTATAACTGCGTACGCCAAAAGTGGACTTGAGCCTTTATTACGCTAATGAAAACGCCTCCCTCTTTTTTTCCAGCTCCTCTTTATTTATTTCCTCCAGGTACCTCCTTCTTCTCATCCATTTCTTCTTTTCCTTTTCCTTTTCCACCTCCATTTCAGTATCTCCCCCTTCTCTCACCCTCTTTTTCCTTTTTCCTTTTTCCTCTACTTTCTTTTTCATTGAGATCACAGATCCCTCTTCCTCTGTTTTACTGTTAACGTCCAAATCAAATGCCACACCCAAATCTATGGTACTCAACATCACACTTAGTAGTTTCTTAACATGTGTGGTAAGACCGACTGTAGCTATATGTACCAGTGCAAGTATCGTACTGAAACCTGATCCTGCATCGATGTTGACCATATCCAAGCGGTGTAGGAGGTATCGTTATATACTTGTGGAACTGATTAGGTATACTGATGGCCATGTCCCTCCACATCTCAGTGCTAAGCATGTATTGTTCTGGTCCCCGCCAGTGCGTTCTCGAAGGTACATATCACCTTAGTCAACCCGCACCTTCGAACTAGGTAAATAAAAAATCAGTATTTCATACAACGATCGCATCGATGGCGCCCGACCTCCGTTGATGCCAATCATCAATCTTAAGATGAATCTACCCTATTCTCCCCTAAAACAGTAACTGAAGTAGCCCAATTACCAAGCGTGGGACATAAGGTATCAGTACTAATATTTAGCAAGTAGTAACAAGCCATCTCATTCACTACCATACCAGAACAGCAACCTTATTGCTTCACATGATATCACTCGGCCCTAGTGGGAACACTTCTCTTCTAGCTTCTGAGGGCCCAGCTATATTAACATCCCACGGAAAAATATTTTATTTTATAAGCGCTTGATAGGAAAGAAGATGAGGTAGCTAATTATAGTTAGCGCCCGTAGTATCAATAAACCTATTATTAATTATATCTCAATGTTCCAGCAAGTGAGAAGAACCGAAGCCCATAAACTAGAATCAAACACAAAAATACAAAATTTCACCGCTTAACTCCCCCACAGACCATTTAGAGCCCAAGTCCCTTAACATCTGCAGACGTCTCTTTTCCAGCCATCATCTCCGCCATAACCTTCCCAGTCCCCAACCCCAGCGTTATTCCCCAAGGACCATGTCCAGAAGCAAGATAAACACCTCCCAGCCCGCCAGTATCCTCCAAGCCAATATCAACCGAACGCACTTTCCCAAGTATCGGCATACCCGTATTTGTGACAGGCCTATGACACAACCCAGTCCTAATTACCTCCACATCATCACCAAGGAGCAATCTGGCCGTTTTAATCATAGCCTCGATATCATCATTTTGAACGACTACCTCAGACGCAAGTTCAGGGACTGGTATGCGTCTGGAGTTGAGACCACCAAGATAAAGCTCCCCACCCCGACGGCTGAATAGTTCCGGAGACCAGCCATCAGGACTTGTCATAAAAATTGCGTGGCAGTCATCAACATCCTCTGACTTCCACTGCGGTGAACGAAGAACCAGCGAATGCCCTGCAAGCGAGGTAATCGGAATCTCGATCGACGCTGACGGAAAAAGCTGCTTGAAAACACCAGGACTCCAGACACTGCAGGCAATGAGAATCTTTTGGCACGGAATGGACTTCTCGCTACCTGACTCCATTATATACAACCCCGTCAAGACGCTGTTCTTCGTTTCGACTCGTGTAGCTTTTGCAGGCTGATGCAACACCACTCCTCTCTTGACACATTGATCTAAAAGGAACTGACATAACCGCAATGGGTTCACTTGTGCAGTCGTGTCTGGTCTCGATATAACCTCTGCCTGTCCTGAACTCACCAGCCATGTCGGGTTTGAACTCGCAGCGCCTACTGCAGCACTGGCTACCTGGGCTCTACTAGCATTCTGCATCAGCCATTCTTCACCTCTGCCCCCAATTGGGGAGAGCGAAATTCCTGTGCTGCCACTGTAACCCCAATTCCTAAGGCCGTCATGCTCCTTGGCAAGTTCCCGGTGTAAGTCGAAAGAAAGTTCTCCCAGTTCCGCTACAGCAGGAGCGAACCAATCACGCGCGAGAAAGCCTGCTGCACGGCCTGACGCACTCTGGAAAAGCGTAGGATTGGGCTCGAGGATGTGGATTTCTTCAGATGAGGAGGAAAGAGAGGTGTAGTAGGCTGTGCTGAGAGCTATGATGCCACCTCCGAGGATTACAGTAGTAGGCATTTCAGAAAGGTTTAAAACGAGAGCTTGAATTATAGGAGATTAGTGAGACAATAAGGGGTATTTATAACCTGTACTTCGGACGAAACAAGTGATAAGCCATGATCCATGCAACGGCACCGGATCCCGGGAAGCGAAACCCGAAAGAACCGCTGACGTACAAAATCCGTGCCTCATCAAACAAACCCCACAGCGATACCCAACCAAAAAATGTCTACCAAACCTGTCATTATACTCACTGGGGCCTCTCGAGGTTAGTACTAATATCTTCATCTTACACCCCAAGGTCTAACGCTCTCAACACAGGAATTGGGCTCGCAATTGCCCACTATCTCCTCAAAGCCCCCGCCGGTGTGCGGGTCCTCGGCGTGGCACGTTCCTCGACTCCTCTCGAAAAGTTAAAGTCCGAGTACCCAGACCAATTCGAGTTTGTCACTGGTGATCTCGGAGATTTCGCCACAGCGAAAGCTGCAGTGGAGAGGGCTGTTACAGTATTTGGGAAAATTGACTCAGTAATTGTTAATCATGGAGTACTGGACCCTGTTTCGAAGATCGTGGATGCAGATCTGGAACGATGGAGGGAAGCTTTCGATATCGGGTTTCTTAGTGCTGTTGCCTTGGTTCGTTTCTCGACTTTCCTGGAGTTTATGATGCATTGGATTGCTAAAGAAGGGTTACTGGATTATACAGGTCAAAGAATCAATCGTTGAGTTGCGCAAGACTAAAGGACGTGTGATTTTTGTGTCCTCTGGTGCCGCCGTAACAGGGTATCAAGGATGGGGAGCCTATGGATCTTCTAAAGCTGCCATGAACCAACTTTCTAGGACCATAGCAACAGAAGAACCAGACATCACAAGTATTTCTATCAGGCCAGGCGTGATAGGTTCGTCTGGATCCACATATCTAGTATTATGGAGATTTGGGTACTAACTGGCAACAAACGAATGATAGACACACAAATGCAGCAAGATATTCGTGAAAAACATGGGGAAGCTATGGGAGACACCTACGCGATGTTCGCACAGCTGAAAGAGACTGGGAAGCTGTTGAAGCCAGAGCAGCCAGGCCATGTTATTGCAGAGTTGGCGCTGAGGGCTGGAAAGGAACTCTCAGGAGAGTTTTTGAGGTACGTATCATGGTTCCCGTTTAAGTAATTAGGCACTGACTGGAAAATAGTTGGAACGCTGAGCAATTGGCTGCCTTTCAAGAATGATTTAAATAGAAAATTTAAATTAGATACTATATATTCCCTGCTTTAATCTAATTAGTGCGTCTAGAGTGAACTCTCATAGCGAAATATTCAGGTGCCGGAAGGAATCTAAAAGTATATCTTTGTACCAGTTAGCTACAAATCAACCAAAGCTGATATTAAAGCATACTAGAAGTAGTAAGTATGGGGCTCAAAAATCAGTCGAAAGATGAAAAGTCGAAGTATTTCATTCATAGGCGTGAACCTCCGAATTAGCATGGAGTTTAGTTCATCACTTTGAGCCCCATACCCATACGATCCCAAAGGATTGGAGGGAAATAAAGAGAGAAAAAACTAACATACCAAAAGTTAGTCTGTGATCTCGTCACCGCTGCCTCCAGATCTAGTTATTCTTTGCATGAGACCAAATTTTAGAGAATCTATTCATATCTTGAAATAGGCAAAGTTGTTAGCGTTCTCTCCTAAAACAGAACACCCAAAAGAAGCAGAAAAGCAATATTCTAACAGGTTTTATCAGGTAATCGAACCAATTGACTCAGCATGGTGTAGCTAAGAGTTTGATAGTATATTTTAATACTAGCTCATCATTCAAACCAGGAAAGAAGTAGGAAAGAATGCGCTAAGAAAAAAAAATAATTGTGGATAACATACGATTTAAAAATTATAATACACATCGCCAAGAGATCAGATACTTGGAGGAGGCCCAAAAGTGAGACTTGTTGCTAACCGGTCGTTTTTAAAATTTCCAGAGAACCTTTTTTCAAGTTAGCAACCGATCTTTGCAAATGACTGCGAGAATTTCATAAATGAAGGAACCAGATAAAGAGATCAGATTGGTCCGTTTGGCTAGGACAGTGTATGTCACCATGAAAAGGGAGGAGTTAATTCCCAGATATGATAGGGGCGACACGAATAGTTCATCATATCGAGGCATTGCGAGTAGATTCAGGGAAGCAGACAAAACGCGAAATCACGAAGGGAGAGGATTCTTACAATTCAGTAGAGAATCCACCTGAGCAGCCTTTAACTCTACGATTGAGCAGGCTGGTCAGATGGATTCCGGCAACAGGAGTTGCTCATAGGAGCCATCGCTGCTCATTCTGCTGTTCCTGCTGATCACGAAAAAAACGTTGGTCGATAGAAGAAAGACCCAAAGAAATTTTCGAGCCTTTAAACAGTCCCGTGCCAAGGGTCTCACGCTAGAACCACAATCCAATTGTCGGCCAAATCCCACCTTCATGCGGCTCAACAGCATTCCAACGTCTCACCACCGCCATTTGAAACATTTCCAAAGATACCAAACAATATCAAAAATGCCCATCTTCACCTCCAAGAAATTCCTACCCTCCTCCGCCACCAACACCTTTGGTACACGATACCGTCCGTCCCCCTAACTCTTCCAGCTACCCCCCACCATTTACCAACCATACTAACCTCCGAAACAGGCAGCGGTCTAAACAACCATCCATTCCTCCTCTTCGGCCTCCCTTTCATCGCGACGATCCTTGCAGGCTCTTTCTTCCTTACTCCCGCTACTGCACTCCGATACGAGAAACATGATCGTAAAGTACAGCGCGTATCACAAGAAGAGGCAATGGGACTCGGGAAGGACCGGAGGAAGGTTGATATGAATGAGGAGTATTACGTCAGTATACCTTATGACGGTACTTTGAATGACTATAGGGATTTACACATAGCCGGTGGGGGTTCTCGGAGTCGTAGCCCTGAGGGGCTAATGAAACGTGGATCTTTGTAATCTAACCACGAGCACATTTACTGACGATCTTTGGGGAAATAACAGCGACTATCGATGAAGGATCTCGATAACTGGGAGCAAAAACGGGTAGACCGTCTTAAGGGCGAGCCGGACGGTAAGTTGTAAAGATGTTTCATTTACACTGTAGTTGTATAAATGGGTATATATCGGTCGGCGTTTTTTTTTGGCACATATTGGAACTCGGGAATAGGAATATCATTCTTTCACCACCTCGTTGTGCATTTTAGCGACATTTGGAGATCTGATTAATCGTATTATATGCTGCACGAAGCCATTTGGCTGAAGTAGTGATGCATAATCAATGTAACTTTGAAACGTTTTAATTGATCTCCCCCTTCCTCTCCCAACCTACAAATTTATGATATCTCCCCAAGAACAAATCATCTAAAAAACGCAAATGCGATCCTCGCTATAGCACATGTACGAATCCGAAAAATCACGCAAAAAGCAACAAGCCGAAAGAAGCAATTCCCAGGACGTTGGCGAAAGAAGCAAAACACACAACCTGCAGAAAAAACAAAAGAACAGTGAGGCAACAAACACAAAAGGCAGAAACAAAAAACAATATTTAGCACCGTTTGTGTATGCATACGCCACGTGTTGACATAGAAGAATATGCACCTATGTGTGTGAATGAATGAAGAGTTGAGAAGTGAAAAATACCTGTACAGCATGCTGTATTCAGAATGCGAAAGAGGAAAATTAGTTAAAGTTCGCAAACTGCGACGGAATCCAGACCCAAAGAAACAAATCAATATCCAACAAAACCGTTCCCTTAATCACAAGGGGCCCATCCCAGTGCCCATTTCAAACCCATACGCCTTATTCCCAAGACCAAAGGTCATTACGCCTCCTTCAGAATGCGGTTGCGCATAAGAACTGAAGTAAAAACCCATCATAACAGTAAGATAGCTCAACACCAAAATAGAACCCTATAGAAATTGATGTTAGTACTTAAACCCATCTCGAACCAAGATTCCAATTGAATTTACCTTGAAGTAGTTACTCTTTCCTTCGCCATACATGTATGACAACAAGAACACACAGAGGATCACAGTAACCAAATCCCACTGTGGGAAGATCAAGCTGAACGTATGCGACAAGAGCTCTTTTGGATCAAGAGACATAGCAAAGAAGGCGCTGAAAGCAACCAGAGCTGGGATTTGAAGAAGACACACTTGCAGAGCGTATGCAGAACCGATTTCCATAGACAATGCAATATTCCCGTTCATTGCAAATGAGATGGCATTCTGTATCAGCAAAGTTAGCAAGCTGTCTACTACTACCAGATTTGTAAGATATACCAGAAACTCAGTTGTATTTGGGACAAGCGCAAACAGAGTAATGCCCAAAAACTTCTCATCGATATCAATATTCTCCAACACAACATCGACTGTGTCCACCAGAATCTCCGCAATAATCGCGTACAATACAGTTGCCCCAAGTAGAATGATTGAACTCTTGGCTTTACTCCAATTAGGTGCATCATGTCCGCCTACAGCATCATGTGCGCCTGCAGCAACACCTTCCTCAACTGTTGGCATCGACGCCAAAGGCGGTCTAGTTATCGTATTCTTTCTCGTTACTCCATGTCGGGCAGCGTCCTGAACGGCGGCAGTAGCTGCAACAGCCGCCACCTCAACTACTCCGCGGAGGAAACGTGCGTTCTCTTCATGAGTCAATCCAGGAACGTCGACCGACGTTTGTTGCTGTTGCCTAGTGTTTGCTTCATTTACGGAGCCATAACTAGTCGAAAGAAGATCGTCGCCAACAGACCGGGGTGGTACTACGTGCGGTGTCCCACTTTGATAACCTAAGGCTCCAGCATCATTTCTCAAACCAGCGGTATTCAACGATTGCCCAAGAATATGTTTGTAAAGCCTTGAATCCCGTAAAGCGACAGGACTTCTGGAATCACCGGTGGCTGAGTTACCTTCTTGGCCACGTGACGAGCCACGAACAGTTTCTCCAGCCACAGTATTCGTAGGATTGGTCTGGGCCTGGACTGTAGGGGCTGCTTGCCAAATTACGGCGGCATGTGTCCTCAGAGTAAACCATAGTCCAATGATGTAAGAAATGAAGAGAAACACTGCGCAAAGATACGTATATGGTTGCACAACATCCCGGTAGAACGTATTGTTCGTGGTTGGTGGCGTCTGTGAGAAAAAGCAACGGCGGCATTCTGCATGATTTTGATTTGGCGAACAAGCACGGCAACTGAGTTCATACTGGTCCCAACGTCAATATTAAGGTTCGGGAAGAAGCTAAAGAAAGACATACCGTTCCGTAGATTTGATAGAATAGTGTGGGTGCAAAAGCTCCAATAACCGCAAAAAGCAACATCGTAGATGTTACACCAGCAGACTTTGCGTTGAACCGTTGAGTCTTCCTTTTGATAGCTCCAGAGCACATACTCAATCCAGGCATGAAAACAACACCCACCAAGATACTACCCACAACGCTGCCCTCCACCAATCTACCTTTGCCCTCAGTCAATGCCACACAATACAAGTAAACTTCAACTATAGTTGAGAAAAACGCGTTGATCGTTGCACCCATTCCCATACTTGATTGAGCAGAAATCGAAGCCACTGCTTGTCCGATAAAGTATGCCAGTGGGATGACTGAGAACAAAGACAACGTGAATACTGTTGCTGAAGAAGTTAAAGTGTTATCAATGCCCATGGCTCCGCGCAAGCCATAATGGTCGAAAATAACAAAGATCACCAGGGTCATTAGATTGATAAAGAAGATGTTGGTCCCGTCAATAGTATATTTGTAATATTTCCAGCCAACCGCACGGTAGGTGCATAGCAAAATTGATGTTGAAGGCGTCCCAGGTCTTCTACTATAGGTATGATCCGAGTGGAACGAAAGCGCCAAAGGATGCCGCCGGAGATGGTCAAATAGCAAGGCAGTAACTTTAGCCATCGGAATGGTAAATACCAACAACCAACAGATACCCGAAACCAAGATCAATAATGGTGCTATGAAATGTCAGTTTCTAATGTCCAAAAATTCAGATAAAAGAGGGGAGTACCAATAATAAAGTAGAACCAGACGAAGAACAGAACTCTGCCAACATTCCACTCCCCACGACCAAATAATCGCCTTTTCTTTCCCCTATCTGATGGCATCCCACTCAAGAGTCCTGTTCTCTCGCCTGTCCCCAACATCGAATCAACACTCACTGAATCCAAACTCTCCCTCCTCCTGCCGATTAGCGTCCTGGGTGTATGAGGCCCAAAAAAGGTCCTTCCTTCTTCGATGTCACCTGCCTGCCATTGTTCATACTCGCTGATACTTCTTCCTTCACCCTCATCTTCTTCCGCGTAAGCCTCCTCTTGCTTGAGTTCTACAAATCGCCCAAATGGATACAACAGGTAACTTGCGAGTCCAAGGAGAACGCGCCCATACTCCCTAGCGCTCAAGGTGAAAAAGAAAAAGTAGCAAGTTACAGCAGCGATGCAGGCAACCAAGGCGAGCCACCACCCAAATATCGCAACCCACAAAATGTTTACCAGAAACAAAGCGCCACCAACGCGTCCTCCAGGAGCCGAATGAATATCCCCCTCTGCTGTTCGTTGCACTGATCGGTTTTTCTTGTACAAAGCGGGTTTCCAAATCCTAATACCAAACGGATGAGTGACGTTGATAGCTTCTTGGCGATCCTGATAAACGTTAGCAACCGCTAAAAACGCATGTTCCCGTGTCATTACACACTTTCAACGTAAACGATTCCACGCTATCGGCTTCGCTCGGCTCGTACTCGTCCGCCTTGACAGTTCCTTCGTCCACATCTTCTCTATCTTCATCCTCTTCATCCTCCCCACTTTGCTCCTCGAGAGGAGCTTCAGGGTCAGGGCTTTCGGTATCGTCGTCGTCGTCGTCATCTGTGCTTTCCACATTTGACAGTATCGTCGGCTGCGTGTTCCTCCGTCTTAAAAGTTGAGAATGTCGTCTCATTGCGTAACCCGTGCTTCCTTGTCTCTGTCTTTGCTCCAAATCAACCTCTACCTCGTTGGTCTCATCATCCACACTAAACTCTTGCCTGTTGGCCCCCAGTGACGTCAGTTTTCTCTTGACCCCTTTCGCGGTGTAGAGAGGGGTGCTTGGAGATACCCACCCTTTGTGAGGTTGGAAGGCGGTGGATGTTCTTCGAGTGGTGGATGGTCGTCGGGGTCTTTTATCAGGAGATGAGAAACGTCCTCTGAGCGATGAAGTAGCAGAAGAGGTCCTTGATAATCTACCACTAACGGTAGTAAGATGATCCGTATTTTGTTGACTAGGGGTCAGCTGTTCCGAAGGATTAGATAGAGCGGAAGTGAAGGAATCTAAAGAGCCTGTAACCCACAACAAGCACCACACCCACAGGATTAGTATTTAAAAAAACAATTACATTAAAAAAAATTCACAAAAGCGGTAACTGATTTGAGAAGGGGGAAAAAATAAATAAAGGTGAAATATGCATACTTGGAACATCTCGGGCCCCATCGACAGCATCGTTGATGCGCCGTACGGTTCCAGCAGATTGGGCGCTCTCGGAGTATGGGCCCACAGACTCGTAGCCCGACATCTGTGACATCTGGGATGCCTGCCGTTGCGTGCTAGGCACAGCTCTAGGGTTCGTAGAAGAGGAAGCAGCCTCAGGATTTGTGGGACCGCCAGAGGTAGCAGAAGAAAAGGGATTATTCTGACTACTCATGGTGGACTATCTGGAGAGCAGAAGAAAGCTCACGCAAGATATGAAGATAGAGAGAACCTCCAGAGAGGCTAAGACTCTAGGTTGCTGATGTTTTGGTTCGCAAGCCTGTGGATGGTTATCGGACGGGCATGGCAGCAAGAGCGAGACAGGGATGACGCGATGCAACCAAACAGGCAGAAAAAGCAAATAAATTTCCCCCGGGAGCGAGCGCAATTTCAAGCAGATTTATTCCGGACCCCAACAGGCTGTGCTTTTTTTCTATTCTAGGTTGAGTGAACGCTGAACACTAAACAACTTTAGGCGTGCAAGAGAGGGAAAAAGATGAGGGGCTCCTACAGGACGGAGAAGAGGAAAAATGAAAAACAGAAAATAAACGAAAAAAGTAACTGAGAGAAAAATGGGAATCACAAATGACGAACCAGAGACCAGACACGAGGGTGAGTTTCTTGATTCCCCTCAAGCACAACAGATCCGAAGAAGATAGGTATGTCTCCACGGCAGGTCTAACTGCTTCGTGGAGAGGCAGTTGTAGCCCCGTGTGGGGCGGTCGTCGTCCAGCCTAGGGATCGCTCGCCGCGTGATGCGCAGATCCGCGGCTTGCTGCGTCCACAAGTGAAGTTTCATACCCTCTCGGTTACCTCTTTCTTGGCTGCGTCGAGTCACTCTCTCTCAACGTCCACCATTTTCTCAACCCCCCCTTCTACACCACGAATGTCTACAGTACCATGTGAGCCCAAGATCTGGAGGCACCACTACTCTTGACCCTAAATCAATCTCCTTATTTAGTTTTTCTTCCCTGCTGGGTTGTCTAATGTCCATCCATCCATGGATACCACGAGGCCAAATGAGCCGGATAAGCGGCCTCCGGATAACAATCATCATCATGCTGACCATGATAATATGATGCCTACTAGGCGACAGGTCAGAATATTAAATGTGAACGTCTATCGGTACTTTAAAGAGAACGGAAAAATGTGGTCACATTGCAGAAGAGCTACACCAGCAAAAATTCGTTTGAACCGAGTTGAGAACGCGAGCAGAGATGAAATTTTTTAAGGATCGAGCCCCGCAGGATAAAAATAACAGACTTTCCATATTCGTTACAGCCATGCATGGTGAAATGAGGACAATCTCGAGTCAAGCTACACAGAAAGAACGGAAAAATAAAACAAAATACAAAGCTATTGAAATAGAACCCTGCTAGGACATTAACAATGTCAAAGAAGACTGACTAAAAAGATTCCTGCTCCCACTTCCCCCAGGTGTCAGACGGGGCGGGCCGAGTGCGAACGTGTGAACGAGGTTTACCCGGCTCTGTGGATTGTCCTGCAGATTTTCTGCATGTCGAAGGTGATAACCGCGTCACTCCCGCACAACAAAGTCTCGTTGCCGATAGTTTTGAACGCGTACGGTTTCCGTTTGTATGACAAACGTAGAAGAGGGCTGCCGGGGAAAATTCTGGAATGAGGCTGCAAGGCACAGTATCTTGAGCAAGGCCCGTGGTGTGTAAGTCGGAGCCACCGACAAAACAAACCGAACTCTTCATCTGGTCGCGGGTCTGCAAGATCTGGAGATCACGTTTAGTGACGGGTAATATTTTAGCTGGCATTTTATCATTATTGTAGGTACCCGCGCTGTCAGCGGAAGTCTTAAACTGAGGATGGCTAGAATTAGGCTATGCAAAAAAATTAATTTGATATGCTGGGTGATGTATAGAACACTGTAGCGTGGTAAGGAACGCAGCAGGTGACAGGAGAAGTCTTTTCTAATACTCTCCGTGTCAAATTTGATCCTGGTGTATATATGAGCATGGCTAATCTCCTTTAGCATGATTATTAGAGTGGCAACAAAAACTACAGCTGACAAGAACTCCACCTAGGAAGAGAGTCATTCGAATCCTAGCCTTCAATATACATCTCATACCACATGATCTAGAGACGGATTTAATGACATTACTACTCAACTTTTAAAGGCTAGAGCCGTGATCGACAAGTGATACTAGGAGGAAAATTACACCGAGGCTAGCGTGAGCCACCAGAAGTGCGACAAGGCTGAATATATATATATATTCGATGTTACCACAAAAACTTGGCGAGTTCAGAGGGAAACCTTCGGAATATCTCGCTTCAGAATACTTTGAGGCAGCACCCATCGAACGCGTGGGAAGGCCCGAAAGCCTTGGGGCAGACAAAACGAAGCAGAAATAATCAGGTTTTTTTTACCCACTTTCAACCAAGAGCTAGAGATGAAAGAATTTTGGAGGTCTAGGTATGAGGCATTTCGCGTGAAAAGTTGGGAATGTAGGTGGGTTTTATAAAAATTTCTACGTCGTATGATATACGGAGTAGTGTGACTAAAGCAGAATGAAGGAATATGTATTCATGATATATCACTCGATTCTTAGTCGATTATTCGAAGAAGATATTCTATTGGGTGACTAGGGCTCAAGACATGGATAGCATCGCCACCACGTCAATCAAGCCAATCACGGGAGTGTTTGGGCTGTTGATACTATTTCTCACCACCTACGCTTTGATTGGTCAGAACCCTTGTAACGTCGAACAACCCAATAGAGTATAGTACACTACATGTATCATAGATTTCGCCTCAGCTATCTTTGCGCATTCCCTTTTTCCTTTTCATTCCGCGTTATCAGGAGCACCTGCTTTTAGATACGTGGTAGATCTGCCTTATCTATCTAGTCTTACCGGACACACGCATCCGCCAAGATCATGGTACTACATGGTAGTAGCAGTAGTAATTCATTTACGTATCCAACCCGTACTACATGGTAGGCCCGAGACGGCTGTCGGGCCTCTCCTCACGAGCAACTATAACTTACAGCTTATGAAAGCTACACTTAGTGACTTAATGATTGTTTCATCTTAGGGGGATCATAAGGTCTCTGGTTGAGTAGGTAAAGATGGCATTCGAAGTCACGGTTTATCACTCGATTTATCACTAGTTTGATGTGTTGTAATATTGGGAGCACGTAGGAAGGAATAGAAGACTTGATTGCTTGCTTGCTAGGTGGGCATACGGCCCCTATCTAAATACTCTCTCGGGTGCCCGAGTGCCCGTGTGCTCGGGTGCCTGTCTCTCAATCATTTCCGATCCCGAAGGCCAAGCCCCGTATTAGGAAGCATCTCCAACATGATGTTTCTTTACAATATTTCAATAGTAAACCGCGTAAGGCTGTTTGGCAGCCCTCAAGAGTTCATAGGGGAACTCGGGGCCGGAAGTGGGATTTTGGAACGCTATACGCAAACCTGGGATTTCCGGATAGAAGCTTAGTAACTTGAATAATGTCAATCAGCTATCGAGATTCTTACTGTTCTCTACGTGTACATACCATGTAGGAATTTATAAATTTTGAGTTCATTAGTAATGAAACAATAGAATTCCTCTATGTCCACCTTTAGCTATAATTTGGGGGTTATTAGTATTCCCTTCGGGGTTAAAGTGTAGGGCAGTGCGTAAGTCACCGAATTAGCGCTTTCCTTTTGGCCATAGTATTTCAGTTGCCACGAAACCAGTGAATTACGTATTATCATAAACTATATAGAGTAACGCCTAATGATATCCCTAGCTGGAGTATAAACCCCCACATCAGCCCAAATTTTTGTCTCCGTGCATGCGCCTAACCCCTTCCTAGAATTTACAGTCATAAACTCCTTCATAAACTCCATTTTCGTCTATGCGACAACGATCCATAAGCCAGTGAGTCTACTCATGGAGCCTTTACGGCAGCCGATAGACTGGGTCTGGTCGAATAACTGAGCAAGGAGAAGATTCTACTTCAATAAGATAGCAACCGCCATACGCTGCGGTTTCCCGCAATAGCTCATCATCACTATCTACTGAATTTTTGCGAAGACGTGTTATGTTTGGGACGTTATCGGCTGGATAACTCTTTTCTGGGTCGTTTGCTTGCTTGTGTCGGGTGAAGCCGTATATTATCGGCGCGTTTGCTACGAGACATGCGACGACGCACTCTATTGATGTCCACTGTGTGTCAGAGATTGGTGTGGTTAGTATGGGATCTTGGCTAGGGGGTTACATGAGACTTGCCATCGTTCGACTTGACTGCTGAGATTTCGTACGGTAGAGGATTGGCATGCGGGTGATCGTGATGATCACGACGAAGATCCCGAGGGAAAAAAGGACGGTGAGTTGGGCTTTTCTATTCAGGGTGAGAATCGGTATTTTTTATATTGTATAATAGAAGGTGCGTACTACCGTATATTTGGAAGTCGTGAGGTGCATATTAATGGTAGGGGGACTATGACCAATGCGATATCGGTGACGGCATTGCAAACTCCTATTAGAAGTTAGGAGTTGAAATATACGAGATAGAATAGCGTAATTTCTGATGATATGCTACGCACCCATTACCAAGAGCTGGATATTGGCATCTGTGCAGTGGTCTGTTTTACGTTAGAAAGATTATCATCGCGTACGGATAGGTTTGCTGAACCTCCTCGATCAAGTGTTATTTCCCCTTGAAGCCCTCGAAATTAGCAAAGGCCATTTGAAGGTAGGTTCTGGGTTGACATCATACAATAGCTGTTAAGAATATAGTTAGTAAATTTTCCAGCGAGACTAGATGTGGGTTTTTCTCAACGTACGTGTGGAATGGTCTGCACTCTAAGAATGTAGATAACACCACAGCAATAAACGTCAGCCCAACAGCCCAACGACAAGCCTTAATCGTATAATGATACAGGCTTCTACCGGATGCAAGTTTTTCATAAAAGCCGAACAAACAGAGCTTCAGAGTCCATAGACTAGACATAATCCTAGGTTAGTTTATATTGTACCACTTATGATTTAAAAATCCATATAGTTATGTATACTCACAAACAAACAGTTGAAACTCTACAAACCAAAACCAATTTACTCCCAATAATCCTTCGTTCAATCTCACGTTGATTCAGGTTCGCTGGGTCGGTGAATAAATTCGTACCAAAGTCAAGAATAACATGTTCGCCCCCAAGCCGTATGAGCAACGGGATTGCAGCTGCTCCCATCCATATGTCTTCTTTTTGTAACTTCCCATCTCGTATATGTCGACATATAAGTCGGGTGACGATAATTATGAGAGCTAGAATAGTAGAGACATATGTTGTCGCAAAGGCCTCAATATCAAGGGTCATTCTGATCCACAAGTATTGATTTTCGATCTGAATTAAGAGGAGGTAGTATTGGGATCGATCTTCTGCGATGGGGATCTCATTTGATGGGATCTTGTGAGGTTTTGTTTAGGGCCTGCCGTCCTCCATATTTAAGGTGAGCAGAACCAGTATCAAGTAACTTCCAACGAAAGATAGCCCTCGGGTAAATCTCGGAGTGGCTATCGATGACAAGCGACTTCTTTTCCTTTCGGATAGATGGATGGGGGTTTGGTTGGTCACGTGGGCTCCCGTTTTCTCCGCGTGGTTGACGCAACTTCGTAAACGAGATTTTAAGCTGAGGTGGGGTAGGCAAGCTTTGATAGTTTATTTGCTCCTTAAATGCATTCAAATAAGAGGGGTTTTTAATGCTCGGTAGTATCGTTTGTTGAGGTTTGATGTTGCCCAATTAAATCCTGTTGTATTATTTTGCACCTTCCCGATTCCTAGACATACTCATCTATAGATCTGTCATTCAACGCCTGAAGCAGGAGGTTCAATTACCTCCAAGAATATCCTGAGAGTATGAGAGATAACTGCTAGGCAGATATAAGCTCATCATGGTGGTTTCTCGAAGAAATTTCCGCTTGATGTCCTTGATCCGAATTAGTTCTCGATACGATTCTACGACGACATTCTGGCGAAATACGTCTTCGTGTATCTCGACAACCGGAGAAATTCAATGTTGACCGCCACAGGGCTTAAACTTATCTTTTGGGGACGGGTTCTAGAGAAGGGGTGGATCTCGCGGGGGTCTCGGAACCTAAAGTGGGTTGCGTTAACCAGGGAAAGGTACCCACCGATCTAGGCTGCCGGTAGATCACGAAGGTGGAGCTTAGTTTCGCGCCACCCAGATCATGACGAAAATATATGTCACCTCTGTAGTCTAGGATAATTGATCCTAATTTGCCTCATAAATAAATGCGGTTGGCTGTTGGAGGTAAGCTTTGGACTTTCCGCGGGTCGTATCTCACCAGTGCATACGGTAGATGATGTACTTAGTTAAGCATAATAGGGGGGCAGTCGGCGTTCTAGGGCTTAAAACATGGTGGAGGAACTCCGTAGGACAGCCTTCAAGCCAGTGGGCACCATTTTAAATATTGTAGCATGCCTGAACGTGAGGTCTAGGTGTCTGAGATAGCTGAGAACGAGTTTTCACACCACAACAACTCTGTTCTATTTCTTTAAAATTGAACCTATCATAGATGCCCCGGATGCATAAAAACCCTCAAGATACATTAGAAACTCAAATTTTCCCATATCTACTCCACAGGCCCTTGCAGAAGATGGTGATCCTTATCAACCCAAGTCCCCGGCACAACCTGCGTCGTCTGTAACCTCACCTCAGACTTACTTTCCAAACCAATATATCCATCAGACATCACAATCAAGGTGGCGTCAACACCTTCCAAGCCAGGTGGTGGCAGGTTAAGTGTAAATCTTGCTGTTGGTCTACGATTATCGCCACCACCACTATTGTTCTTGGCAGAGAAGCCAACACGTTTCAAAGCGTAAATTTCGTCTTTGATCACGTCTCCGAGGACAATGAAATAGCCTTCCGTCTGTGGTTTAGGGAACTTTGGAGCTTGTATGCGGAAATCTCTGTTGATGGAGGGGTTTTTGCGTGATATGGAAGCCTCCACTACATCGGCGGTAATCTTCGAAATTTTGATCTCGATCTGGGGGAGTGCGGTGACAGTGCGGAAGAACTAAGGTTTCCGGTAAGTGACTAATTGCAGCACGCAGGACAAAAGTGGGGTTCTCACGCTATTCTGTGAAGTATTCGGCACTCCGACCAAACGCATTACACGTTCCACATCACGCCTTGACATGGTGGTGAGTTCGGCAGGGTCCCTCGGTGAGGCATTCTGGCTGTTTTCTCTAGATATACGCTTCCTTTCTAGTTCGACATCAACACCTGGCAGCGCTGCTAGCGGTCCATCCTCTGGCCAGCGGGCTTGTTTGATGCATTGCATCAGAGTCATCATCATCATGCAACTCGAAAGATATCCTAATTCTGCAAGGACGTCGATCGAAGCCTGGAGAATACGAATACTTTGGTCAAGTACCTAAATTTTGTTACCCAATTAGCGAAGATAGTTGGATTTCCACAGCCAGTGATAACTTACCGAATTCTGATCTGTCACGTAATCCGAAATTGGAAGCTCAATCCTTGACATGAACGCTTGAATTAACAAGTAAGCTTTGACGTGAGGGTCCCACATTGGAAGCCCTAGAGTCTCCGCTTGGAGTGGAAGAGCCTTGGAGAGCTCGATATTGATTAAGTCCTCGTTGTGTCTCACAGGTAGTTCTGGAATCTCATTAGCATCACTTGGGGTCATTTTTGAGTTGAGACTTACCGTCATATTCAGTAGCAGTGCACATCCATGCCAAACAGTTCTCCAGCGTAGCATTCCGCTTTGCATGCTTAACTAGATTCCTAATGGTTTTATGCGACTAAACCCAGGCCGTTAGTCCCTATCAACATATCAGGCTCCCTCATACTTACCAGATAATAATAACTCGCAATCTTTCCTAGCGCCGTGCTTTCTACATCTCCATTCGAATACGCCACGACACACCCGGAATCCGCCAACTCATTCACAGACTTGTCCACAATTTCCACCAAGAAATTGTTCGCCGCTTCCATAGCCGTTATGCTATCCTGATCTTCGATAGAGATTTCAAGGCCGTAGTACGTTGGGTTTTTGTGCAATCGACGGAAAAAGAACGTCCATGTAAGATAGTCTAGAGCATCCTGCTTCGCCGTGATAGTGCCTGCTGAGATCTCAGCGCCAAGATGGTCATCCACAACTTTGTGGAGCGAGGATTCAACCGGGAAGCCAGTGTGAAGGAAGTATTTGTAGAATGATTTTTTCGCATCCTGGGTGAAGATGCGAGCAATACCAGCTGTTTTAGGCTGCTGTTAGATATTAGTCTTCAACAAAAGGAGTAATACTTACAAGAGTCAAACTGCGGCCGGCCAGCTCTCCCTAACATCTGCAAAACATCCGTTAAATCCATATCTTTATACCCCTCGATCTTCGCATCGAAATACTGCGTCCCCTTCACAACCACTAAATGCGCTGGAAGATTGACACCCCAAGCTAGTGTAGAAGTGGCTACCAAGATCTGGATCTTATTGAATGTGAACAACTCCTCAACAATCTGCCTATCCGCCTCAACCAGACCTGCATGATGAAGCCCAATCCCGAATTGTAATGCTTCCTTCAAGCTTTCATCCTTCACCCTCGTTAGTAGTGCCTGCAGTTCATCCTCATCAACCCCAAGGAACTGCCGCGGATTATCCTCCATTCCACAGAATGCGATTAGATCCTTCGCTGTGAGTCTGGTCTGTCTTCTAGAGGCAACGAAGATGATTACCGGCTTCTTCGGAGAATGGGTCTTGATAGCTAGGTACGCAGGCCGGTTCATTGACTGCATCAATGGGCAGAACCCTTGCTGCTCTGGAAACCCATCGATATAGATCTCTAATGGGACAGGTCGCACCGAGTGCCTGAAATTGTAAAGCCCCTCTTTTACACCTAACCAATTCCCCAAATCCGATGCATTCGCACAAGCAGTCGACATCCCCATCAATCGCACTGATCCCTCCGTTTGACTCGCAATATAGTTCATCCGACTCACGATGATCTCCAGAATCGGGCCTCGGTCTCCACCCAGTAAATGGATCTCGTCGATAATCACCAGTGATACCTGACGCACATAACTCCTCGTCTGCCAAGATCTCGAGATACCATCCCACTTCTCGGGCGTGGTGATGATGATATCAGCGTCCCTAATCGTTCGAGTGTCTGGCGTATTATCACCCGTCAATTCGACCAACTTCAACCCCATCGGCCCCGAAAGACGAGCACCCCAGTCTTTGACACGCTCGCGGACAAGCGCTTTCATTGGCGCGATGTAGACTACCTTCGATCCAGGCTTTTCGCGGAACGCCCACCACATTGCTAGCTCACAGGCAATAGTCTTTCCCGACCCCGTCGGAGATCCAAGTAGCACATTGGCATTTGTATGATAGAGAGTATGAAAAATTTGTGTTTGCATCGGATTGAAATACTGGAACCTCGTACCATAAATCTGCTGCAGCTTCTCGTTCTTCAACGCAGTGATCGGCAGAGGTTGTAGATTCAGCAATGGGGTGTAGACAGCCTCTGTATCTGGCCTGATTAAATGTTGGAACGACACCGGCGTCACGTCCTCCGCCCCGAGCCATTTATCTGATACAGCTCTAATATAGATCTGCGACGGCAACGGATCCGATAGCGGGATGGTGAAGTTGAGTTCATGTTCATCGAACAACTTCCGTTTATTTAGGATGAAGTACTCCGAGTGATAGATCTCTGCAGTTTCCGAGTTCTCAACCCAAATATAATATGGCTCCGAGTTCTGATGATATTTGTCATTCCAACGGAACTGTGGCGTGATGGAGAGCTTGATCCTTAACACGTCTCTATTCAACGGTGCAATCTCGGCCTCAATATTGAGAGTAGGAAAGTAGAGGAGCAGCTTAGCAATTATTGGTCCATAGCGCTGATTGTGTACCAGCTGACCAATCTCTGCAGGTTCCATATCCCGCAAACTCTCAATAGAACCCGTCGACTCCTTCTCTTCCAGCTTCTGGACTATAAGAGGCGGTAAACCAAACTGCATAAGCGGGTGTTGATATGACCACATCCTACCCCTGTTAGCCTTACTCACAAATTATCACTCGCCACGCATACCTTTTTTCTATACTTTTACACAACGACAACAAAACCTGACAGAGTATCCCCCATCGGCGATTCAAAGCGATCTTGAATAGCGCCCTACATATTCTCGCCGCATTCTGCGCAACATACGCCGAGTCCGACACCAATGCAAAGTCCTCAAAATTCGCCTTTGAGATCCACGACTGTAGGAGGATATTCGTCTTCGCGTGTACAGTGCTAGTTTCACCTTTTATAGCACACGGACAACACTCATCACGCAGTCTCTGCAATTCCTTCGTTTCGGTATCTCGTGCTGTGATGTTATCAAATTCAGCGCTGAGGCTCAACACACCAAATACATCCGCCTCTGTCGCCCGCGGACTGATCAGATTGTTAAAAATCTCGATGCTGTTGTTCAGGATGTAGAAGTTACTCGCGATCCGACCAACATCCTTGGCTGTGAGGCTCTCCGTGCGCTCATCGAAAATGATCATTCCCGTCGTTTGTAGCCTTCGTCCTGCCTTAATTATCAATTCCCGCCGTTTTCCTTGCAGCGTTGGATCATCAATCATCTCGTCCCAGTCGATGCCATAGTGAAGAGGGTTCTTCTTCCAGCGCACAAAAAGGTACGAGTAACCAAGCCACTGGACACCCTCATGGACAGTGGTCACAGTGCCGAGTGCGATTTCAGCATTGAGGTTATCGACGATCTTTTCAGCAAGGCGAGACTCGATCGGGTGTTGTTGGGTCACAGCAGAGAGATAATGAGCGAGCTTGTCGTGCGTGGTGCAGATGAAACCGATACCAACATCCTGGAATTGTGGACGACCAGCACGACCGAAAATCTGGAGCACATCGAGAATACCGAGGTCGACGAAACCACCTTTGGCTTGGTTGTAGACTTGAGTACCTTTGATGACGACTGCTGCAGCGGGAAGATTTACACCCCATGCTAGCGTTGCAGTACAGCAGAGTACCTTAATGAGTCCGTCGCCGAACATTCTCTCAATTAGATTCCGATCCGATCTTAGCATGCCGGCGTGGTGCACGCCGAATCCTTTCTTGAATAGTTCTCGTAGCTCTCGGCCTTTACTTCTTTCCATCTCTCTACACGCTTGATCGTAGCGTGGATGTCCCGTGTTATCAAATAGTTCTGCACACATTTCGTCAAGCGCCATCTGATAGAAGAGCCTTGCCGTCTTCACCGTGTCTTTCCTCGAATGCACAAATACCATTACTTGATGTTCTTCCTTCAGCATCTCTTTCACCTTCTCCCACGACGACTTATCCAGATTCTCATTGCTCTGCCGAGTCCCCGGCTTCCCCTTCACACCTAAGAAATGCTGCTCGAGCGGAACAGGACGGAACGACGCATCAAAGTAGAACAACCCTGCCATAAGATTCACTTTCAGAAAGGATGCAACATCGACATAATTTGGTAGTGTTGCAGACAATCCGACAATCCGAATCATAGACTGTGTTGCCTCAACTTGACGTTGAGTCCGCGCCACAAGCGACTCGATGACAGCACCACGCTCGTCATGAAGCATATGCACCTCGTCGATAATTAGTAGTCGGACTTTCTGAACGAGTTCAGTGTCACCGGTGGCCTTACGTGTGACAACGTCCCATTTCTCGGGCGTTGTTACAATGATTTGTGTCCTCATAATCTCGGCCTTCGTCAGTTGCATGTCCCCGGTAAGCTCACGCACGGAGATCCCAAGCCAGGAGAGGTGCTGCGCAAATTTCTCGACGATCTCGGCAGCGAGCGCTTTCATGGGTGCTACGTAGACAATTTTGAAGTCATCCTTCTCGCAGTAGTAGTTTGCGGCAGTGGGGTCCTCACGGGGGGAGGGAGTACAATTCATGCCGATTGTATGGAGGACTGTGAGCATTGCGACATTGGTTTTACCCTGGTGGATGTTAAAATGTGTTGATCATTGACATGATATGGGGATACGCACGGCACCGGTTGGGGCACAGATGAGCATGTTTTCATTTGTTTTGTAGGCTACTGGGTAGACCAGACTTTGCATTCTGTTGAGTTGTTTGTAACCTTTGAAGGTGTTTTGACAGAGCATGTCCATTTCGTTAATCTTGACTAGCTTCTCACCACTTTGTACTGTACCAACTTTAACCGCGGGGATAGTGATCTCCTCGTAGTCTCTCTCGTCCGTCCTTCTTGATCCTAATGGAAGACTGTACTTCTTCCCAAATGCATTCAACGTATTCCCTGCATCGTGAGCTCGGTATACATGTGGGTAATTTATCGACGGATCTGCAAGCTTAGGCCCAAGCGGCCGTGACTTATGCTCTAAATCTGCCTGCTGTAAGGCTTTCTCTCGCTGCTCCGGCGTCATAAGTCGCAGCAAGGCATCTTCGCCACCTCCTTCCTGAACTGCAGAGGCTCTAGTAGACCATGCAACGATTTCCGAACGACGCTGGATCAGCTCTCCGACCAGATCGAGGTCGTCGTAGCCTAGCATATCTGCCAGTGAAGATTGGAGCTGATCATCTACACACGGAAGGACAAGAGGGAGAGATAAGCATATATTCAGAATTTATTGTAGCTGTGGCTATCATTGACACGAGTAGACTATCAAACATACTATTATTCCCACCTCCTAACAGAGCCACAAGGTTGGTCTCCAGCTCCTCGGGGCGAAGACCATATGCGCTATGGCGAGAACAATAGGCTGTACATTTCCTTCGAAGCCAATCTTGGTTGATTTCACCTGTATCGTCGTCTAGGTTGTCGCTAGAGTAATAGAGCTCGCCATCGTCAAGGTCGTCAAAGAGGTCTTCGGAATCGGCGAGATCGTCGTCATCAAGAGGGAGATCTTTACCGTATTCTTCAGGAGGATGAGTAGAGGGTTTGATAGCTGCAAGAGCTTCTTGCATGGTGGAGAGTTGAGCAAGCCATATTGATTCCTCGGGGGTAGCACCGTTCATTTCGGACATTTCGATGGTGAAATAGTAGTTGTATCACAAGAAACCGCAGAATTAGAGAACACAAAGATCTGTTACTCTCTTCCTTTACAGTTCTATTTAAATTGAAGTTGGTGGTGATGTTGAATTTCCCCTACCGTAGATATATTCCAAAGTCACAACGGAGGGGTTTATATTGAAGGCCTGAAGAGTCACCTGCCAAGATATATGCACAGACCACTCTGCGGTCAATTTCGTCACACGTGAGACTTTTCCCAGCACAGAGCCTCAATCACTCATCTGAACCTCTTCTCTACAACCTCACCTCTCTATTCACCTTCAACAAACTGTTTCTAAATCCTCTATTTACACGGGCGCTGGACCCTACTCGCCTATTTCAGCTTCCCTTCCTCTCCAGCTTTGCCCGCTTCCGTCGCTATATATTAGTCTCCAGAGACTTTCATGCTTCTGCGACGATGGGTAAACGAAACAGAACCACCTCTCATGATCCAATTCCAGCACGTCCTGTGCCACAGAATTCAAAGAAGATCACCATAGAAGATAGGAAGGAGTACACTGCTGTTACCGAAGGTCTAGCGACTGTTCTGTTCCCAAAAGTCACGATCAAAAAGGATAAATCTGGGAAAGAGGTTGAGGTGGAGGGCCATGTCTTCTATAATCCGATTCAGCAGTTCAACCGAGATTTGAGCGTTTTGGCGATTAAAGCATTTGGGGATATTTATTTAGAAGAGAAGAAAGCGAGGAAAGAAGAGAAACAGAGGAAAATGAAGGGTAAGGGTAATGGCGAGGCTAAACCAACGGAAGACACTCCACAGGTGGAGATTAAGCTCGAAGCTTCTGATGAAAGCCAGGGATTCAAGCAAGAGACAGAGACCGAGGAAAACGTTCAACCACAGCAACTTGAACCGGGCCCAGGTTCAGCAGCCAAATCAGAGGATCCTATGGACGTCACCCTTCAAGTGCCCCCAAAAACCTCCTCCAATACTCGTACTTGGCGCCCTCAATCCCCCAAATTCACCATTCTCGATGCTCTCTCTGCTACAGGTCTCCGCGCTCTCCGCTATGCCCTCGAAATTCCTTCCGCAACTTCTATCACCGCCAATGATCTCGATCCTTCCGCAACAGCCTCCATTTCCCGTAACATAACTTACAACACAACCCACTCTACAACTATCACCCCTGAAACCTTCTCCCCTTCTGCCGCAATGTCTAAAATCCGCGTTAGCCTAGCCAACGCATCCCACCACATGTATTCAGTTCTCTCCCCTCCCCACCTCGACCCTGACACTCCCGTACACCTCCGTGGTGTCATTGCCAAATATGAAGTCATTGACCTCGACCCTTTTGGCTCTGCGGCACCATTCCTCGACGCCGCTGTTCAGGCTGTCAGTGATGGTGGTCTTCTCTGTATTACCTGCACTGACGCCGGCGTCTGGGCATCCACGGGCTATTCTGAGAAATGCTTCGCCCTCTACGGCGGGATTCCCGTTAAGGGTGAATGGTCTCACGAAGCTGGTATTCGCATGATCCTCAATGCGACAGCGATGAGCGCTGCTAGATATGGCTGTTGGATTGAGCCCCTGCTGAGCCTTAGCATCGACTTTTACGCCCGCATTTTTGTGCGCGTGCGGCGCGGACCCGAGAAGGTGAAGAGACTAGCAAGCACCACTATGCTCGTATACAATTGCGACGAAGGGTGTGGTAGCTGGGTTCCGCAGAAGCTCGGCAGAATGAAAGAGGAGAAGAATAAATCTGGCACTGGCACATTTTGCAAATTCGGTCTCTCCCGCGCTCCCACCACCGACGCGAATTGCAAAGAATGTGGATTCCCAATGCATCTCGCGGGGCCAATGTGGGCAGGTCCTCTTCACTCCCCGGAATTCATAACACGCTTCCTCGCCACTCTTCCCCCAGCAGCAAATGGCACCTACGCTACCATCCCACGCATAACTGGCATGCTACAGACCGCGCTGCAGGAGTCCGCGCTGGACGACGCACCGTTCTTTTTCGCAACTACCCGTCTTGCGAAAACTCTTCACTGCGAGTCGCCACCTCTTGCAGAGTTCCGTGGGGCCCTAAAGGGGCTAGGCTATAATGTAGCTCGTTCACATTGTAAGCCGACTAGTATCAAGACTAATGCACCATGGGACGTGATATGGGAGGTGATGAGGCGGTGGGTGGAGAATAAACCTGTTAAGGAAGGAGCTGTAGGGGCGAAGCAGGCAGGGTATGAGATACTGAGGATTGGACGGAAGAAAAAGGCATTGAAGGGGGGACGGGAATTGGAGTTAACGAAAGAGGAGGAGGAGTTGGCGAAGTTAGAGATTAAGTTCGACGAGGTGCTTGGGAGAGATGAGGATAAGGTAGGTGGGGTTGTGCGGTATCAGATTAATCCGACGGCGAATTGGGGGCCGATGGCGAGGAAGAAAGAGGGAGTTGCAGTAATGAAGGAAGAAGAAACGGCGGCGGGGAAGAACAAGAGGGGGAGCGATGAAGGGGATGAAGGGGAGGGGCCGGTGGAGAAGAAGGTGAAGTAGGTTCTTCGTATGGGGATTAGAGGGAGGTGCGGATACTGACAATGATGTAGGGCTGAGGAGACATGAGTCTTGGATGGTAATATCTTGTGCGAGAAAACTTAAAGTCGAATGTGTATCTGTAGCCAAAATACCGAAGTTTGAGAACGTGAATCGAAAAAGCCATGCCAAATAATCTCTCAAAGCCAGATCACCAGAGATCACTCGACCTCACTACAATAGCATTGCCAGTGCCTTAGCAAACACCACCTATTCCCTGTTAGATAGCCTAGCCGTAACGCGAGATAAAAACGAACCATTACTTAGACAATCATTGACAACCCGTGCTTACCAACAAAAGGCTGAGGCGGGAAGCCAACGAGCCAATCACAACAGCCCAGTTTCAAAGCAAATGTCAGCTGCTTTGCAACGCCTAGCTTCGCATTTGTCCCACACCACAAATGCACAGTGACGTCGAGTTCGCCGTGAGCTCTCCTACTAGTATATAAACCTCCAACACCGCTATATTTCTTTACAACAATCAATTGAACCAAACCACAATCACCATCGAAACCTCCTACCCACAGTAAACCCACGATAAACACGATAATTCGATCGCAATGGCCCACCCAACAACTTGCTGCAAGAAAACCGGCGAATGCACCTGTGCTGCACAGGCCACTTGCTCGTGTGGACAGAAAGAGGCATTGAACTGTACGTGTGAGAAATCATCACATGAGAATAACTTAAGTGGGGCACGATGCTCTTGCAGTAAGTTTCCCTTCTCTCTTCCCTCTTCCCTACCTACGTAGTGGATAGAGCTAATCGGTGAGCAGGAATGAGGCCAGCGAAAGAATGCACATGTGAACGCTCGGCGGTGGAGAATGTAGTCGAGGGGGACACATGTGAGTGTGGATTGAGGAAGTCGGATCAATGTGAGTTTTTCTCCTTTAAGTTTAGGAGGTGATGGGTGCTGATGGTGGTAGGTACTTGTGAGAAGAATCCGACGGCGGGGTTGAGGGATGGGGAGATTGATTTTACGACAAGGAAGTAGGGTGGATATTCTTCTACTTGGTGTAAAGTTTGTGGGGTAATTGGGGTGGGGTTTCTTTTTCTCCTTCTAGGAGGGGTATTAGGCTTGGTATTTGGTAATGTGGGATACTCTTGTCTATAGTTTCTCGTTTAGCATACGGGGATAATAGAGCTTCGGTCGGGTGGATTGAGTTTGTTTCTCATCTCTACAGGTTCCAGCGACGGTTCTCGTTATCTGTATTGTCAATCACGGATAGAGCGTAATAGCTTTGAAAGTACTAAAAGATTGCAGATGCAAATTGTGATAAAATATTTAATTCGTGAATAAATCCATACACGGAAGTAGCCGAAAGCTGTGATCCTCGACTGATCGAATTGTCGAATCCCATAACCAACACTGTACCTACATGTGCCCACCAATACATCTCCCGACCGTACTCAACAACACAATAAATATCCCCAATTATCTCGACCAGCTCTTACTGCATCTCCAACTGTCCACCAGGATTCAGAAGAGCTTCCATCCCAGACGTCGAATCTGCAGGGATTCCATTCTCGGTTACCCTCCTCCTCTCTCGTTGCTGGGTGTCTTGCCCATCACGGCACTCGCTCCACCTCTTCCGTCTGCCGATATCGTCAAAGGTCGAGTCCGGTCGACATCCTCCACACCACCCATCAGGAACGAAACGACGCAATCAGATCAGCCACACGTGCACCGCGGCCAAAAAAAGAGTCTGAGAGAGAGGAATTTGGAGAATATACGGAAAATCGCCAACACCATTTATTAAATTATCCACCGGGGTTTGTCAAAGCTAGCTCTTTCTCTCTCTCTGGTCGTAGTTTTGGTATGCGCATTGTCTCCTCCCTTTTTTTTACTCCCTCTGTCGCCGAGACAATCAATTACAGAAACTAATCGCCGTCTCTCAAGTCCTGACACCTCCGGAAAGGGCGCGCAGTTTTTTTTCCTTCCCCTCGACTCTGTAGTCGCCTTCAGAAAAACCCCTCCACAACCCCTATCAAGGAGCCTCAACGAATCTATTTAAGCTCGGGTCCGGTCATCCGAGAAACGTCGATTCAAGATGTCGTCTATGCGCGGTAGGTGCCCTTAAGACCGCCTCTAGTCGGATTAGTACTGAGGGGTGGGGTGGGAATAGGTTTGGTGCAGTTTATTGCGGATCTAAGGAATGCCCGAGCGAGAGAATTGGAGGAGAAGAGGATAAATAAGGAGCTTGCAAATATACGGTCGGTCCCGTCTATACTATCTTTCCCCTCACCCCATCACTATCGTTACAGTTTTTGGAGGAAACAATACTCTTTTCGTCGCATACTCGTGCTGATCCTATTCAAGACAAAAGTTCAAAGGCAGGCATTTGGCATACTGAGTTTATTCAATCACGATAAAAACTAACCTTTTTTTTACTCCGGAAAGATGGCAGTTTGAACGGGTATCATAAGAAGAAGTATGTTTGTAAGGTATGTATGGGTGGTTTTTTTGTCTTGGTGTTTTCGTTAGCTGAGTGTAGTAGCTTCTCTATATCTACATCCTTGGATGGAACGTCGATTTTGGCCACCTCGAAGCCGTCAACCTTATCTCTGCGACAAAGTACTCGGAAAAACAGATTGGATATCTAGCTGTCACGCTCTTCCTCAACGAAAAGCACGACTTTCTACACCTAGTAGTGAACAGCATCAAGAAAGATCTTCTAGACCATAATGAACTAAATAACTGTCTTGCACTACACGCAATTGCGAATGTCGGAGGACGAGAGATGGGTGAAGCTCTAAGTCCCGATGTACACAGACTACTAATTTCGCCGTGAGTGGGTTTCTCCAGCACACCGTGAGCTACTGCTAAATCTTCATTTACAGGACTTCTAAGTCGTTCGTTAAGAAGAAGGCAGCATTAACGCTCCTCCGGCTATACCGGAAATACCCGGGCATCATCCAGAATGAATGGGCGGAGAGAATAATATCGCTAATGGACGACCCTGATCTCGGTGTTGCGCTCTCAGTGACCTCACTAGTGATGGCACTCGTGCAGGACAACCCAGATGCCTATAAAGGGAGCTATATCAAAGCAGCCCATAGGCTGAAGAGGGTAGTCGTTGATAACGAGTACACCCAGGATTATATCTACTACAAAGTTCCCTGTCCCTGGATACAAGTGAAGCTCCTACGGCTACTACAATACTACCCACCATCAGGTATGCACACCATATCCACTATATTACCCTCCTAACACTTCCCAGAGGACGTAAACGTGCAGAACATGATCCGTGAATCCCTCCAACGCATCCTCGATTCAGCCTCCGACGCCCCCAAAAACGTTCAACAGAACAACGCCCAAAACGCCGTCCTCTTCGAGGCCATCAACCTCGCCATCCACCTCGACTCCGAAACCGGCCTCATGACGCAAATCGCCGTGCGTCTCGGCCGCTTCATCGTCTCGAAAGAAACCAACGTGCGTTACCTCGGTCTCGAAGCAATGACACATCTTGCAGCGCGCTCTGAAACCCTTGAGCCTATTAAAAAACACCAAGCAACCATCATCGCGTCTCTCCGTGACCGCGACATCAGCGTACGCAGGAAAGCACTTGATCTACTCTACTCAATGTGCGATCCGACCAACGCCCAGCCGATCGTGTCGGAGCTACTAAAGTACCTGCAGAGCGCGGACTTTGCCATTCGCGAGGAGATGGTGCTGAAGATTGCGATCTTAACGGAGAAGTATGCGACTGAGTTCCAGTGGTACGTTGATATCTCACTGCGACTCATCAGTATGGCGGGTGACCACGTGAGTGATGAGGTCTGGCAGAGGGTTATACAGATTGTTACGAATAATGAGGAGCTGCAGGTGTATGCTGCGCAGAATATATTGCAGCATGTCAAGGGGATGCAGTGTCATGAGACGTTGGTTAAAATTGGGGGTTATTTGTTGGGCGAGTTTGGACATCTTATTGCAGATAATCCAGGGTGTAGCCCGATTGAGCAGTTTATGGCACTGCAGTCGAAGTTTAATGGGTGCTCGTCTGCTACGAGGGCGATCTTGCTTTCGAGTTATATCAAGTTTGTTAATCTGTTCCCGGAGATTAAACCCCAGCTCCTGCAGGTGTTCCATGTCTATAGCCACACCCTTGATCCGGAACTCCAGCAGCGCGCATGTGAGTATCTTGCGCTAGCTTCTCTGAATACCGATGACCTCCTTCGAACGGTGTGTGATGAGATGCCGCCGTTCCCCGAACGCACGTCCGCGTTGCTATCCCGACTACACCAGAAGCACGCAGGTACATCCGACAAACGGACATGGGTGATTGGAGGCAAAGATGCCAACACCGACAAAGAATTTCAGTTAACCCTTAACACGGGCTTAAAACGCTCCTTCACCAATGGTGGCGGCGGCACCAGCACTCCCACAATCGCCAGTAACGGCAACCTCGCATCCATCGCCGCCCTAACACCAACCCAAGAGCTCGCTGGCCTCGACCTCAACGGCGACGCAGCGCCCAAGAAAGAAGCCCTCAACCTCGCCTCCCCGACCCATCTCTCCCCCGACTGGAGCCTTGGCTACAACCGTCTCGTGATCCGCTCTGAGGGCGTCCTCTACGAAGATGTCCAGATCCAAGTCGGTCTCCGCTCCGAGTACCGCGGCCACATGGGTTGTATCATCCTCTACTACACCAACAAATCCTCAATCGGAATCGGCTCCTTCACCACAACCGTCAATAACAACGCCATGGGCCAGCTTTCCGTCAAGTGCCAGAATATCCCCGACACGACTGTCCAGCCTGACTCGCAAACACAGCAGACCCTTATGCTAGAAGCTACTACTTTGTTTTCTGAGGCCCCTACTATCAGGATATCGTATCTGGCGGGTGCTCTCCAGGCACTCACCCTCAAGTTGCCAGTCGTGCCGACGAAGTTTATGGAGCCTGCAGCACTGAGCGGGGAGGATTTCTTCAAGCGGTGGAAGCAGATTGGGGGCGCACCAAGAGAAGCACAGAAGGTGTTTGGAATCAGCGTTAAGGGAAATGTGATTGATATCGCGAGAACGAGGAAGGTGTGTGAGGGGTTTAAATGGGGAGTAATGAACGGCGTCGACCCGAATGCGAAGAATGTAGTCGGTGCGAGCTTATTGCATACTGCTGGGGGGAAGTTTGGATGTTTATTGAGGCTAGAGCCGAATTTAGAGACTAAGGTATGTAATCTTGTTTGGCTTGTTGGGCTTTGGCTAATGGGGATAGATGTATCGTATTACTATTCGAGCAACAGATGAGAAGGTTCCGCCGATGCTGTTGAAGATAATGGAGGACAGGCTGGCGTTGGCTTCTCCCCCGCCGGATTTTGGAAATTAAGCTAGGAGGGAAGGAGGGGGGTTCTAGGTTGTGGGGAGGTTGCATATTGTAGGGGCGTATATAATACCATTTTATTTCATGTAGTGCGCAGACATTAAAGTAATATTGGTCGTGGAAGTTGGATGTGGAATGCAGTGATATGGATTTGCGTCATGAGGTCTCACTCAGGTGGAATTATTACGTCTAGGCCAGTTGTTTGGGATGGGATAGTTCTAGCAGTCATCTGAAAATGCTTGTGTTAGCCTACAGCGTTGTAGCTCAGAAAACTGATACTACGGCGAGATTCGGGGTAGACAGCTGTCGGGGGCATCCTCTCTCCGCATCAGGATCACAGACAATCATTGACTCCAAAGGCTGACAACACCAATCCAGCCCCACAGACCAGGCAGCCCTAACAGCCCAACATGAAACCCAAAGGATCCACTACAAGGTTCCATGTAGTAAAAACGCCAGCACCACAACAAGGTACCACCCAGATCCCAGCCAACACCCCACAAGGTTCCACGATCCAACGTTTATGCGAACTATACGAACCTAAAGACAAGGATACGAACCTAACGAAGATATAGTGGAACAAAGCCAATCAAAATCATCACCAGCAAAAGGTACATTCCGGTTCTTAAAGTCAACACCAGCTATAATCCAGGCTCCTACCCTATCGTTGACACCCCAGCTTCCATATACCCGGACAGGTAACCCTAGGGTTTCCCAGACTAGGGTTGCTTGATGGGCTAGGCTGAGATTTTCGTATAAAGGTAGTCTATGGATGAAGCGGCTGATAGGAGGTTGCAGGTGTTTACTTGCATGTGTCTAGTTAAATAATAAACGTAAGTATTGTTGGCTAGTGAGTAATTTCGGAGTCAGCCGGTGTCCATCTTACTCAAAATAGAAGATTAGAAATTTTACAGTAAGATGCTCGTACCTATTAGTTCGTACCACGGAACAACGTATGCAGGCCGGGTGATGGTTCGTGATCGCCAGATCTACATGGGAGATGAAGCTTAGCTACTAAGTATTACATATCTCTATAAATCTACTACTGATGGTGTAGGGCTTGCGCAACCCATCACTCGCATTTGTAATTGCCATTTGAAAAGATTATCCAGCCGCCCGTGGAGAAAAAAACTAGAGAGATTCATCGTGATCTGGTATATTGATCTACCATCAAATGCTCCACCGATTAGAGCTTCTCAAAAGCAAAAACAATAATAATACAAAACAACCCGCCCAACCCCTGCTCCCTAAAAGCAAACAAGTAGGAAAAAAAAATCAAGCATATTCATGACCTCATTAATACCCCCACATTCCAAACCAAATTACGACTCACACCAACCTACTCACTCTCACCATCACCATCTTGATCTTCACTCACCCTCCCCGGCCTACTCCCCTGCACCATCATCACATTCTTTCCCCGTCCCGCAGAACGTATACCATTAGGTGTACTGTTACCCGAGCTCTGCCGTTTCCCTCCAGTCCCTGGCAACCTTTTCCTCGCCGCGGCCTTCTCACCTACTGGGTCGTTCCCAGTCCACGCAGCTCCACACGTCGGACACTCCTTAAGTCCGCGCTGCGCCCGGAAGTACTGCGTCGCACATGGATTGTGCAGACGGAAATTACACGTCTTTGTCTGGCAGCGCAACCCTACGGTAATGATCTCTTTACACCCATGGCAATTCTTGATCCGCTCAACAATAGCACCACTCCTCGTCCCATCTTCGTCGTCGTCGTCATCGTCTGCAGGGGTATTGTATGTTTGTACTAGGTACGTTCCGAGCTCCATCAGTGCGCGGGGAGTCAGCGAGTACCAATTATGGTTCGAGTTGGACTCGCTGGATTTCTCTAGCCAGCCTTCGGATACGAATGCGTCGAGACAGTCTTCGGCGCCTTTGATAGTGAGACCTGCAGAAGCGACGGTTTGGGTTCCTTCTACCTGGGTTGCGGGGTCGGGCCGAATAGTAGGGTTCTTGTTTAGCTTGAGTGCTTGGAAGGATGTTATGGCCATTATCTCAGCGGATTGGGTGTTATTCGTGTCGAACATTTCGTCAAGAACTCGTTTGAAGAAGGCGATTTCGTCGGGGGTGTGGGTAGTTGCGATTTGGACGAGTTCGTCGGAGGCTGTGTTTATCTATGGTTCTTGGGGAGTTGGTTTTAGCAAGGTTCTGTTCGTTCCTAGGGTTGGTTTGGAGATGGGGATGCGAACCAGCGCGAATACACGGGTTCGATTCTTCTGGTCCATTGTGCTTCGTATTTCAAGGTCAAAGTCGTGGATTTCGCCGTTGGCTGTGGCGATGTAGGATTGGATTACACGATCGTTGATTTCTTCTATGGCGACTTCATCCTCACCACCTTATAGCTGTCAGTGTACGAACAAAATGTAAATTCTTAAAGATGGAAGAGCTACCATCTGCACTCAATATAGCAGCCAATATAGGCCGAATCTCATCCATCTTCAGCACCCGTCTAGACATAAAAGCCTGCAAAAAAGCCCTATTAACATCCGTGTATCCCCCCCGTAGCAAACTCATCTCGAAGTAAAACCCCGTGTACTGCGTGGATAACCAAAAACTCGCGATGATGTCAAACCAGCCCAGCTGCAGTCAGTCCGCACAATTGGGACGACGCGACTTTTCGTCCAACAAAGAGTTATTACAACGTTACCCGGACCATCATCACGTGTTCAGCTGCCATCCACTCTCGTTAAAAAAAAGCCGTCAAAGGAGAAAAAGAAGCCATTAAAAAGCACCAGGATCGCTCGATCCGAAACACATTTAGCATTTCTCCGTTACACTGGCGTTCTTCGCTTATTTCGTTTTTTCCCCCGAAAGGAAACTCGGAGCGCGGAGTGGCGTTGCAAGCGTGCTGAGATATACCATCATAGGCGTATCTCAGGGTTGAAGGAAAAGTATTCTGCCGCAGAAACCACCAGGGGAAAAAAAGGTTTACGACGAACGGGGGAGAGATTTATTTATTTTTCCTTCTCCTTGTTTCCTGGTTACTAACTCCACCCCTTTTTTTTTTTGTTTACCTTCCTTTGAACTATTGTCCTTCCAAACTCTTTTGAAACTATTATTATCTTTAAGCTTTGTTGCTTGCAGCTCTTTAACTTTAATTCTTTTTTTTCGCTTTTTTGTTGAGCAATCGTCGAGATGTGGTTATCAGATACTCAGAGTATGAAGCCCCCCTCTCCAACTCTCTAGGTCAGGTAAATAGATGAGCCTACGACAACATGCTAACACTTCCACCCTCCAGAGTTCGGAGTAGGATTCTGCGCTGGAGGTACGATGTCCGGAGGGGGGGAATCACGAACCTCACCTCCACAAACCCCCCATAACCATACCCTAACTCAATACCAGGCGTATTCTTCTTCCTCTTCGGCATAATGATGTTCTTCGACCGCGCCATGTACCCCCCCCTCTCCCTCCTCCAACCTTCCACAACTAACACCCCACAGGCTAGCAATGGGCAGCATCCTCTTCGTAGTCGGCATAGCCCTCGTCCTGGGCTACCAAAAAACCCTCTCCTTCTTCGCACGAAGAGAGAAATTCAAAGGCACAGCATGCTTCCTTCTCGGCGTCGGGTTGATCCTCGCGCGGTACCCGTTGATTGGGTTCGTTATCGAGCTCTATGGGATCTTGTGTTTGTTTGGTGATTTTTTCGGTGTGATTGTTGGTTTCGTGGCGGCGGTGCCGGTGGTGAGTTTCATGTCCTTTGAGGTGGTGGTGGGTTACTAATGAGTTGTAGATTGGTCCGTATTTGGAGAGGCCGTTGAGGAGGATCACGGGTGCTACTCAGCAGTTGCCTGTTTAGGTGTTGGAGGTGGAGCTCCGGGGAAATGTATTATTACCTGTGACTGAATGGGTATGGTTATAGAATGGCATGGGGATGGGATGGGGGCAGTGACGATTTAGATATGGCCAGCATTCATACGTGGCAATGACGAGAAATATAATGTTTAATACCCTGGGATGAGAATTCGTCTAGATATCAAAACCGGGATATCATCAAAACACATCTTGACAATCTCCCCCCACGAACACGCTTAGCCTGACAGTGACAGACAGGGGACAAGGAAGGGGGAGCCGAGTTTATATTGCTAGCAGAGAACCACTAATATTTATTGATAGAGTATAGAGTAGTATGATAAAATCCCAGAGATGTTACAGAACTTGATTTCCTTCAAAGCCCTCCACCTCACTCCCTCCCCTCCCCCAGTATCAACCAGCCCTCTCTATTTATTCCGCAAGACAAAAAACATCCAACAAAAAGCCCTAGTGCTCCGTTCTTACTCCATGCAATGCTAAATCTAGTACCCAACACCAATGAGATAATCGGCAAGCTGCTCAACCACCTTGGCTGCCTCGCCAGGCTGTGTTGTTTCTGGATAGTGGGCAACTAGAATCGCTTGTTTTGTCTTGACTATAATGGTACCCTCTTTGCCCTGTAGTAATAGCAAAACCGTCAGCGGGATGACACCTTGCAAAGGCCCACCTCTAGATGGCTCGCAGGGAAGTGAGCACGAACTTTCTTGCCGTAGATGCTTCGATCATCGGCTTTGATGCAGAAGTATTTTTCCCCGGAAATGTGAATTCCATCTCGGTAGAGACAGGCACTATCTTTATATCCCGTGATTAAGTGCTGAATCTCCGCAGGTTGAGCCTATTGGTCCGAAAAAAACAATCCCTTTGCCTTAGCAAAAATTTCCTCCAGAACATGAACAAATACTAGACAAAGAAAAAAGTATTCAAATTTAGTAGATATCAGGAATAGGGCTAAAACTAACTGTGAAACCGGAAGATGCAGCCCACACGCTGTCACCACCAGCACTAAATATGGCTGCTTTATCGACCTTCCCAGTGCCGATCATACTAGATGTAAGGAATACCAGTCAGCGTTGTGGATGGCATATTACATCCTTCGAATCTCCTCCAAAATTTCACTCGCTTATTTGCAGCTATAGATGTTGATAGTGGGTGGGGGGGTTTACCTCTGGTCAACGTAGCCTGCGGGGTTTCGTATCGAACATCAGCAACAAAGCTTTCTCCCCTGTATCTCAACGAAAGACCGTACCTTGCCAACTCATGTTGTATTGTCTATGGAAAGAAATAAAATAACGAAAATATTAAGAGGTGATGAAGGGACTTGTGAGTCGAAGAGCTAGATTATGGGAGAGGGATGAGAGAGGAGAAAGAGATGGCAGGGGGAGGTTGGTTGCTTACGGCAAGAGGGGTCTGTTTGTTAGTGGGGAACGGTAAGGCGAGGCTGAGGGGCGGCAGTAAATTCAATTGCGTTGGTTGGTTGGTTGGTGGGGTTTTTCTTGAACGAGGATGATGACTTCACAGGAACCTTTTCTCCTCACCAGGGACTCTCTCGAAGAGGTAAAAATATATATAAATAAATAAATAAAATCTCTAGATGTGTTCCACGGAATGTCCCGCCACGGCGAAGACAACTGGCGCAGTTCTTTTCATTCTAGATCAACCAGTTCTGCAACAAAAAGGGGGAAATCCTAAGACAGCCCCGTTGTTGCTTGGTTCTCGCTCTGTTGTCAACTCCACCCGCAGACGAGCTTGACGCTTCGATAACACGACACGAACCGCGCGATAATTATTAACATTCGCAATCCAACTCACCCCCAGAATCTAAGGTTACCTAAGGTTCCAAGAAGTTCTACATACACAGCTGAGCTTTTAATGACCAATTTCCGGGGGTGTTGTGCTGTCCCTTGACGGTGCTATCGACGATGACAGAGACCGCCGAGGGTTCAGCCGAAGCCGCGTTGTGTCACCCCGAGCGTGCACCTCATCGGGCTCCGCGGCTCTCCGTGGCTGACAGCTTACATACTGAGCACTGCAGCCGTTGAGGTTCAGGCCACGTCTTTTCGTCCAATTATTACGTGCCCTGCCTTACTTGTACAACTCTATCAACACCATACCAAACTCAAGTGTGTAAAATAAACATCGCTTTTGTCATTTCCCACATCCGAGATTTCGAGGGAAGGACTTTCTCCCCTTCGTCTCAAGAACTGCACGCTGCGTCCTAAGATGAAACCAGGACTCCAGGAGACATGGATCCCTGGTTCCGAGGAATAATGGTTTTTTTCACACGCTGCATCATGCCTCGCGGAAGCAGACCCCTAACCGCATTTTCATGTCGGACAAGTATTTATTAGTACTACTCTGTGTGTACTTGCTGTATGAGTCCGTATACCTTTTCTGTTCCCCGCCTGGGGGCTCCTCAACGGCCACTGTATTCTCCGGCAAATTCACCTCCCCCGGATTGCTAGCGGGGCATTACTCAATTCCAAAGGCGCATGCATCAGTCTCATTTATATAAGAACAGCCGTTGAAGCGTTTCGGCTGTTCCCTGCGAAGCCTCCCTTCAACGTTCTTGCAGGTATTAGTTGCATGTACTGACTCGCGTGGATTTCCCGTAGATCACTTCTCACTCTACTTCTCTTCCCTTCCCTTCACTTCCAGTCACTCTTTTGAAGAAACCTTTCGTTTTTCTTAGTTATCCTGCTTGCACATACTGCAGTTTATCCCAACAATCTTTAATTTATTCTGCCAACTTTTTCCCCACCCCACTTTTTTTTTTAATAATTAATATCACCTGTGACCACTGGTTGGCCGATCCTATCAATTTGAACCCGGTTTTTTTTATTCCCTAGAGTTCATCCCGTTTGCCGTTTGAGTTTTTTTCTTTCTTTCCTCGCGGTGAACTTGGGATACCCTTGGATCCAAACCCTACGTTTTGTCCATACAACCTAAAGTTACATAGCCCTCCCTCGTCGCCCACCCACCCCTCCACATTGGTGCCGCCCAAACAATCGATTATTCTCTTACAGCCCTCACATATATACCCTTGGATCGCCGTAACCCACGCACCACTCGGGGGTTGACATCAAAACAACAACAAATCATGTCTGGGCTACTACGACGTTCAAAATCGACTCGCGACGCACGAGCAAAAGTAACTCGCGACCAGCTTGACTTTAACTTTGCGACAGAGATAGGACCGGTGGCAGCAGCGGCAGTAGCAGCAAGGGCTGAAGCGCCGGAACAAACAGCTACGAAATTGTTGAAGCTTGCGAGACGCAAGAGTGTGAGCAGTATTCAATCTACGCTGAAGATTGCACACGTTACGAATAATCTGCCGAAGACGGCGGATCCGAGGAATCGACAGTCGGTGTTGTATAGAGAGGAGGAAAACAGTCTGGTGCCACCTTTGCCGGTTGAGTTCCCTATGAGGAGCTCTTCGAAGATGTCGAGCTATGGGATGGAGCAGGATGTGGGGGTGGATGAGTGTTGTGTTATTGGGATGGCTATTGGGAGTCCGACGGAAATTATGAAGCAGCAGAGCTTGAAGTCGGAGAAGTCGGATACTCTGGTGTTTCCTACGGGCAACATTTACTCGAACGATGCGGGAACATCATCAACCTCAAAGCTCCCCAATAAGCGCTTTGAAGTTCAAGTTAGGGGACCTGTTGCAAGTGGCGCTAGAAGGGGCGCCCTTCACAAGGAGAGGGAGAGAGAAAAGGACAAAGAAAAAGGAAACGACCAAAAGGGTAATTCCCAGAAGGAAGAGCCTCTAAGAACTGGCTGGAGGAAGATGTTTGGCAAGAGCTTCTTCGGAAGCAAGAAAAACACCCCAAGGCTACAACTACCTGAGCCGGCTACTAAAAAATTGGAATTGATCACCAGAGATAAATTATCGCCTCATGTGGTGCCCAAAGTGCACAAACCGAGGTTCCTGAAGAAGAGCGAGCCTTCTCCCGCGCCTTGCTTGAATGTCGACATACCTGAGGTCGAGATGGAGCGCTACAGTGTCATGTTTGGCACCTTGTTACACCCGAGTGAAAAATCGACTATTTTCGCTCGCCGAAAATCACGAGAAACCGCGAATAAGAAGCAAACACCAACCGAGACTCAGGTGAGACATGATGAATCACAAAAATGGGCGAGAAAAAAAAATTAATCAAAACTAACTCGAGATGACCTGCTTTAGAAACAGGAGCTTTCTCAAATCTATCTGACCCCCCTCAAACGCAACGCGACAACTGGTCAAGTCTGTCGTTCTCCTGCACCTATGCTTGAGACTTCTCCTCTCCCAAGCGCCGCCAGCGGAAGCACCCGTACTCCAAGCCCCAGCTGTCTCAACCGCTCTAAAACAACCACTGAAGGATCGCCTTCTCTATCACCACAAACAGTATACATGGTCCGTGCGCACTCACGGAGAGAAGCAATGAATGATCCCATTGACACACCTGGTTTGCTATTACGACCAAGATCGTCCAGTAAGATTTCGAAAATCTCGGAGGAATCGTCGATTGATACGCCAAGGGGCAGCTTCGATGAAGGTGATGACGAGTGGTTGACGAAGGAAGATGATGGTGAGCCGCAGTGGGAGATGGTGACGCCAGGTGGAAAATCTCCAAATGAACCGATGAGCGAAGGTTCGTTTTGTTCTTGAGCTTCTATCATTTCCAACCTGGTCTTCATGCATTCTCACTCACACCCCCACTATTCAACTCCGACGCTTAGCTAACGTTTTTTCGTGTCAATAGCACAAATAGAAACTGCTGCGCAGATCAGTATTGCGCGTCAGATATCCATTTCCCAACGTCAGCTTCTTATCCCGATTGTTCCTAAATCGCAACGTCTTGTCAGTCGCGGTCCCATCCGGAAGGCTATGATTAATCCGAAATTCCCCATACTGCCTCTCTCACAACCCCAACCACAACAGCAACCAGAACCAGCGCAAAAACCAGAACAACCAGAGCAGCAACCAAAGCAACCAGAACGGCGGAAGCAAGAGCACCAAGAAAATCAGGAGCAGGAGGAACAAGAACAGAATTTAGAGCCTGGGCTAGCCCGCTAATGACGAAATTTACGGTATGACGTTGGAGAGAAGCAACAAGGAGTTCTGGATTTTTTTGATTTTTTTCCTCAAGATCAACGAATGTTATGGCCGTTATCCCCCACCTCCCTTTTCTGCATTTTAGTTCCCTTTGTTTCATCGCCTATACCTTCTTCTTGTACGTTTACCCATTAACCACGATTCGCCGGGCAGCAAATCAAGCTTTTTTGTGTTTTTTTTATAGCGGGGGGGTTTCGGGAGTTTTGTCTTTTTTTCTGGTGGTCTTTTTGCATTTTCTTCTCAAGACCCTTTCAACCAACCAGTTTGGGGGGTTTTTTTTTCTTTGAAAGGCGGCAGGGCTGTGCTTGATTGTTTTATTTTGTACCTACTTGGATCAGTGTGGTATTTATAATAGAACATTATTCGACTTAGTTGGGGGTACAGTCATACATGTGTCACTTCATGTGTAGGACGAGGACGGTTGTTGCACAGGTGCGTAATATTACGTGATTGAATTTTCGCTGGCACTCATTCTAAATAAGCCACCTGAATGTCATGCCGCCAGAAGCAAGAAATGATATTCCCGTTGCGAGTGATGATCTATGCAAGCCGAGCAGCTCTACATAGCATCACCGAAACAGCCCACCCAAAACATTACCGTCCATAGTTCCCCACAGTCGTCCCGTCTACATCCTACTTCACCGTTATCGATAAGTACCCCACCATACCAAATGCAGACGACTCGTATCATCACATATCACTCGACACCCCACATGCATCTGCACCAACACTGAGTTTCTGAAGACGCCGGCACTATAGTCTCACTCCTACTGTCGGAGCCTGACAGACTAGAGAAAATGTCTTCCCGCCCTCATGCAGATTCCCATGGTTCGGGCGGGAGTGTCTATCCTGGCTGGGATTTGAATCTAGTATGCAGTTATCGTGTAAGACGGGAAGGTATCGCGGATAGGGAATGGGTTCCGGTTCCTGAGGTATGTAGGTGGCTAGTAGGACTACAGGTGGTGGGTTTGAAACTGGTGTTGGGGTAGATGAAAAAGAAACTTAGAGACTGACGGTAGACTCAGTACAGAATCCTGTAGTCTTAGAACCCCCACATGAATCGCTACTATCCTATTGAAATTTTTCAAAACTCCTGTTCCTGAGCTTCTACGTTGACGTCGAGAAGAAAAAAAAAAAGATTCCGGTAAAATGGATGCAAGGTACGACAGGTATTATTCTAGGGAGATGATTCGCGGGTAAAGGACCATGGACAAGATATCCATGTAAATCGAACCATGGAACGACGGAATATCAATTGCCCGTTCTCACGAGAGAAGCCCTGTTGTCGCGTTAGATCCTGTTACGAGTACCTGATTATTTGCTTTTCTCCACCGCCACACTCCACTACCCGATTCAGAGAAATGATAGAGGAAACCGAAATCGTCACCCTATGTTCTCAGTTCTACGAGCGCTCGTCTGAGGATACATATGTAACACCTCCCTACTTTACATGCAAACTAAGTGCGGGAAAATCACGGTCCTACATAGCACAATCGCACACCCAAAGATCTAGCCGAATAGCATACGTAGCAATGCGCAGCACCTAGCGTACCATCTTATTCCCCCCCAACTTCCAGCAGGCTGGATGGGGACTATTTTAAATTCTTAAGGCAGCTGCTAGTTCCCATCTGATGAGGCTAAGTCAGCTTGACAGTTGGCACCGTAGATTGAGGCGTTACACCGAAAAAAAACACCCAGAGAAAAAATACTACAGGTGAGAATATTTTCACTTATTTATTTCCGATGCGTGGACCCGTTGCGATGAACTGCACATGGTGTCGCCGGTTATTGGGTCCTCGGATGTTTGCCCGGTTGGATGGTGAGAGGGTGTTTGAGCCAGTGGTTGTTTGTTGCGGTAGAAATGGGTGTATTCATCGCAGGGAACAACGTGATAATAGCCCTATGTATATTTCTCTATCTCTTCCTTTATTCAGGGCTTTTTCTTTTCTGCCTTCCTTCTTTCCAGGGCTTTGGGAAAAAGGAAACAATGTAGACGTTTTTTTTTTTTTTGTGCGTTCAGAGGCGGATCTTCAAACATTCTTCTTTGGGGCTGATCAGCGCTGTCTGGCTAAAAAGGCGAACATACCAAGGTGGCCGGCAAGTGATGCTGCGACGGTGGTGGGAAATTCTGACGCCGCTGATATCCGTCGGCTGGATTGGCCACCAGAGGTTTTCTATGCAAGGAAATTTCATTGGCGACGCGGCTCTTTGGCGGATGTGCTTGTAGGTGGGTAAGATGATCGATGAGATCATCTGCGTGTGGGCTTTGATTGTTCTCCCCTGAGTGAAGGAGTTCTTTAACGGGGGTTGTTTTTAGGGTGGAGGGTTTTTTATTTTATTTATTTTTCTCACTGGGGGGAGGGGGGTTTTTTTTCTCAGGTTTGCGAGCACGTTTAGAGTTCCAACTGGACTGCACGATTAGTGAACACTGTCTCGATCGGAGAATTGACAGCCAGGGCTCTCGGCAGGAGATGCTCGAGAATTCTCTTTGAAAACAACTCTGATTGCCTCACACCATTTCTGAAAAGAGCTCTGTTTCCCCCACAGCGGGAGCCTTGAGCCGCATGCCGAACAGTGCAAACTCAAGCTCAGCTATTCAGATCTGGACCTGGTGTTTTATTTCGTGCCCTATCAAACCAGCTCTCGGGGAAGAACGTTGAAGCTGGATGTCAACACGACAGCTATTTGATATTCGCTCCTAGGAGAGACCCTCAGGGAGATATCATTGGCTACGTTATCAGCTCTGTATATCCCTGCAGGACCGAAACTGACATATCATCGAGCATACATGAGCGCACCACACATGAGTCACCTTACATATTTTTTTTCTCAGAGTGACAGGTGTCTTGTGGGTACGTTGGCTGTGGGAAGGGATTGTGGGATTTTTTCTCTTCAGGTTTTGGAACGTAGGAACTCATCTTTTTCTATGGGGGTAATTGGAGGTTCTTGGAACTAAGCATTGCAATCTAATGATGGTGTGAAGATGGGCATCGCTGTTGGAGGGGGGGGGGTTAAAGATGAATCGAAATTGGGGGAGGTCTGGAGGTGTCAAAACAGGATGGAGGCGTGAGATTGAGTTGGCACACAGAGAGCTGCGAGGCTAGTGGACGGACCGGGAGGTTGAGAGGCCAAAAATACATGTAGAGTAGAGTACATGTACATATGGGGAGAGGCGAAGATTCGAGGTTTAGATAAGATTCGTAGATTAGTTAGTGTGCAGAGAATGTTAGTGGCAGTCACGATGCTGCTTGCACGCCCTAGTCCCAGTTTGCTGGCGGGACTCGTTCGTTCGGGCTGGAACTGGTTTGTGCGGCTGTTGCGACATGCCGTTTCGTTTTGTGCGTAGAGCAGAGAAATGCAGTCATTTGCACATGTCTGGGGGCGCTAGAGCTCAATTTGCTGTTGCTCTTCCCGAGCCAGAGAGTTAGCCCAGGTCTGGCTGCCAACTGCTTTTCTCGCCTGGGACCCTTCTCGTCCAGTACTGAACCCCCCCCCCCTGCCCACTTCCCTCCCAGCCTTGGCTCTCCTCCCCTTCTTATTCTTTTCTTTTCCCCTCCTCCTTCTCCCCTCCTCATCCCCCCCCCAACTCCACTCAATCAATCTCCATCTTCTCTTCTCACAGCGGACCCTCCGGTTTATCAGAGGGTGATCGCGTTCCTACACAGCTGCAAGAGCGCGCGACTAATTTTCTTCATCAGTTCGAGAAGTTTCGTCACCTTTTTCCCCGTTGCCAGCTTGCCTGGCTGTCCTGGCAACAGCAGTCGTCTACGACGGTCTTTTGAGCTCGCCACTCTAAAAATAAAAGAGTCCCTACGTAGAAAGGAGAAAATTTCCTTCAATAACAAGTAAAAACAGGTATGTAGGCTTTGGTGCTTTTCTGAGCCCATCTTGCTTCCCTGGTGCTCGGGACTGTTTTTTTTAGAGCTTCCCTAGAATGCCCCGCGCCCATTGCTTCTACCCACAAAAAAACCCCACTCCTCGCTCCCACCTCTCTCCGCGCTGCACTGACCACCCCGAACTGACATCTTTTCTCTTGAAGGCGATCGTCGGAACCTGCTTTGAAGAAATAAAAAAAAAAGGTAATTTTTTTTTTCTACTGGTTAGAATCAATCAACAACAACACATCACACACACCCCCAAAATCAACCCCCCCCCAAATCTATCACCCGCCACAAAAAAAAAAAACAATCCAACAAAAATATATTCAACTCCTCCCGCTTTCTCCTCCCATCAATCTCAAGTGCGACTCCCCGAACAAACCTTATCAAACAAAAAATCCCACAAAATTTCGAATGACAAGCATCACATCAAACGTTACTTCCATCCCTCAAGCTTCTCCATCGACCAACTCGAGCGCCCCTTCGTCTTCATCCCACGCACGGACGCCCTCAGTTAGCGGTCAGACATCGTCTTCTGCCGCTGTGCAGGCTAGCGCCCCCGCCCAGCGACAACTGTCGTACGCAACAGCTGCCTCGAAGAAGCCTACTCCCGTCATCGCCGCGAGCCCCTCCTCCCCCCACGTCCCCGTTGGAGCTTCTGCGCAAAATGCACGGCCCACTTCGACAGCTTCTCCGGCGGTGAATGGGAAAATTCCTCCTACTGTAGCTAATAGTGGTCCTGCCGCTGCTAATGGGACTCCCAATCCCTTTCCTGGCGGACACCACAGTCGAAAATCATCTGTTGCATCTGGTGCCGGGGGGTCCATGATGCCTAACGGCCCTCCAAGAGGCACTCCGGCTATCACGTTCGGTACCCTTCATGAGGCCACTGGACCTGCTTCATCGGGTTCTGCCGCCGCAGCGAGTAATCCATCTTTGACTGCACCACTGGCATCTAACCAGAAAGCGAGTTCACCACAGTCTTCTCCGTCTCCTGTAGTTCGTCCTATGGCGACCGGAGGCGTTCCGCCGGGCCAAGCGACTGCGGCCAGTGGTCGCATCCAGTTTGGTGAAGCTACCCATCATGTAAGTTTGCAATCCTGAATATCAAGGCTCAACCGTACCTGACATTATGTTTAATAGCATCAGAGGCCTATGTCCATGCCTCCAGTGCCAAGTGGCCCAGTGAGTATGCAAAGTCATCAAAGACGTGAGTCTACCCAATCTAATCATACTGAGACCGGCCCTTCCCATCTTGGTCAGAGCCAGCGCAGTGGAATGCGGAACCCTGTTCGGGGTGGACATCAAAACTATGGGCCGAGCCACCACCAGAATTACCAGCAGAGCCATCAGTATAACAACAATGGGTATAACGGGAGAGGTGGCTATGGCGGCCCCAATCAGAATCGTGGACAGCCTCCAAATATGGGCCAACAGCCATATGGAGGACCTGCGGTTCAGGGTTATCCCAATTCCCCACGTAATATTCACAGGAGCCCAGCGATGTCTCATGCTTCGCCATCTCTTGCAACTGTACAGCCGATGGTAACCCCTCAGCTCTACCCTCCTCAGCAGCAGCAGTATATGCCTCCTCAAGCTGTAAGTTATATTTTATCTCCCCGATCCGAATCCAGTTTACTTTCTGTCGTTATTGCTACTGTTGCAGGGAGCCCTCTTTTTCGGAAACTAGAGGGTCATCGTTTGATATTTGAGTATTTTCTGACTATTTTTGCAGTACGGTGGTCTGCAAGCCTCGATGCATTATGATCCAAACCAGTATCAGGCTCAAGGTTATTATCAACAGGCATATTTGGGCTATCCCCAAATGACTGGACAAATGGGTGCGCCTTACCCAATGTCACAAACCAGTCCTCGAGCACCATATCAGCAAATGGCACCACCAGTTAGTGGATACAACCTATATCAGACACAGCCCATGTCACGACAAGGAAGCACCAATATGCCTCATATGGAAGTTCCAGGCAGGCCCACTTCTGGCATAGGACAAATGCCAGCCCCGACTCACACACCTCAGTCGATTTCAGTGCCACCTAACAACCCACCTACTCCTGGCCCTGGCGTTCCCGGTAGTCCATTCCAAAAGCCAAAGCCAAGCAAGGCGATTAAAATCGTCAACCCGACTACTGGTGCTAAGGTCAATATTGAGAAGTCACAGGCTTCCCCTGTGGTTGTTACTAGTGCCCCTGTTATTGTTTCTTCTCCAAGCCCTGCTCCTGTTCGCAGTGTGTCCCGTAATGCATTGCACTCAAGATCAGCTAGCGCGAGTGCTAAGACTGAGCAGGAGAAGAAGGAGGAGTTGAAGAAGAGGGAGGAAATGAAGGCGGCCGTTGCGAAGAGTCTTGAAGAGGATAGGAAGAAGGAAGAAGAGGCTCGCGAGAAGGAACGACTCGAGGCTGAAAAGAAAGAGGCCGAGAAGAAGGAGGCTGAGGAGCGTCTTCGTAAAGAGAGAGAAGAAGAGGAGCGTAGGATTAAGGAAGAAGAGGACCGTAAACTCAAGGAGGAGGAAGAGCGGAAAATTAGGGAGGCGGAGGAGAAGGCTCGCAAGGAAGCCGAAGAAGAGGCTGCAAGGAAGGCTGAGGAAGAGAGAATTAGGAAGGAGGCCGAAGAGGCTGAGGCCGAGGCCGCTCGTGTAGCTGCAGAGAAGGCAGCTGAAGAGGCTAGAATCGCCAAGGAGAAGGAAGAGGAAGAAGCACGCATCGAAGCCGAGAAAGCCCGAAAGCTTAAGGAAGAGGAGGAGGCAAAGGCAAAGGCTCAGGCTGAAGCTGAAGCTGAGGCGAAGGCCGCGGAAGAAGCTGCACAAAAGGCTCTAGCATCCCCTCCATCAACACCGGCGATCGCTAAGCCTACTACTCCGGATAGTGAATCTATGCCTCCTCCAACTCTTAGGGGTGCCGAGAAATCTCGTTCCAAACCGAGCCCTCTGAACCTTCAGATTAAGACGAACGAGCCTGGTCCTCCTTCGGCAGCTCTCACCGCATTGAAGTCTGCACGATTCATTGATAACATCAACAGTGTCAATTATCCCGCCAACATTCTCTCGCCGAATCCTGCTCTCAATCCTGCCGCTAGTGGCAAGTTCAAGTATGAAAAGGATTTCTTGTTGCAGTTTCAGACTGTATTTACTGAGAAGCCCACCGTCGATTGGGATAAGACGATGCGCGATACCGTTGGAGAGCCTGACTCTGCTCGTCCCCAGACTGCCCGCACTCCTGGTCTAGGCCCTCGTGGCTCTTCTAGATCTGGTGCATCTGTACCGCAGCCTATGGGTACTTTTGGTTCCTTCAAGCCCAGTCTTCCGGCGAATATGTTGACTTCCGAGCAGCGATTCCAGCAGTCGCGGCCTACTTCTTTGCCTGTCAATCCGTTGGCTAGTATGGTTAGCGGCTTCCCCCAACGATCTGGAGGTGTTGGTATTATGCGAACAAACTCTAGCAGCTCGTTGGCGAACAACGGCTTGCCTCAGAGCCCTAGAATGGGAGGTGATCGCCGTTCGCAACGTGGCTCCAGCAGGAAGGGTGGTGTTCCTATGGAGAAGACTGAGTCTAGACAAGGGGATAAGAACAACCAGCCCACCATCCCGATATCTGATGTCAAGCCTCTGCCGGTTTCTGAGAACAGATGGAAGCCTCGTGTCGGACTTGCTAAGGGGCCTGAAACGGCACCTACTCCTTCTGAGGAGGTTAGGCTGTCGCCTGAACTTGTGCAACGTAAGGTTAAGGCCGCCTTGAACAAGATGACTCCCGAGAAGTTCGATAAGATTTCCGATCAGATCCTCGATATTACTAGTCAATCTAAGTTCGAGACGGATGGTCGTACTCTTCGACAAGTTATCCAGCTTACCTTCGAGAAAGCTACTGACGAGGCTGCCTGGTCTTCTATGTATGCTAAGTTCTGCAAGCGCATGTTGGAGTCAATGGACCCGAACATCAAGGACGAAGGCATCCGCGACAAAAACGATCAGGTCGTTATGGGTGGTAACTTGTTCAGGAAATACCTCCTCAACAGGTGTCAAGAGGAATTCGAGCGCGGCTGGAAGATCAATTTGCCACCCAAGCCTGAGGGTGTCTCTGACGAGGCCGTCATGTTGTCTGATGAGTACTATATTGCTGCGGCTGCGAAGCGTCGTGGTCTTGGTCTTGTTCAGTTCATTGGAGAACTCTTCAAGTTGGGCATGTTGACGGAGCGTATCATGAATGAGTGTATCCGGAAACTCCTGGACTTTGAAGGTATTGCTGAGGATGAGACGGTGGAGAGTTTGTGCAAGCTGCTCAAGACTATTGGTCTTCAGTTGGATACGTCTGAGAAGAGTAAGGGTATGATGGATATGTACTTCCACCGTATCGGCCAGCTGTCGGAGAACAAGGACCTCAACAGCCGTATGAGGTTCATGCTTATGGTGGGTTCTATATTAATTTTCTGGGTTTGCGACAATATGTTAACGTTTTATAGGATATTATCGATCTTCGTCGTAAGAAGTGGGAGACTAAGGAGGCCGACAAGGGACCTAAGACCATCCAAGAAGTTAGGGAGGATGCGCTTAAGGCCCAGCAAGAGAAAGAAGCTGCTTCGCGCGCTAACCAACGCAGACCTGGCGGTGGTGGAGGACGTGGTGGCGACAATCGATCCTTCTCTCAGGGCTTTGGTGGACAAATGCATCCTCCTAATTGGCAAGACCAGAGCAAGGGGGGAACACTCAACGCCGATGATCTCCGCAAGTTGACCAACAAGTCAAGACAAGCTAGCTCTAGTGCTACTCAGGGCTTTGGGCCTGGTGGCTTGCTTGGGTCTCGCAGCTCTAGCAATGGTAGCAGGAGAGGGTTCGGACCGGCCGGTACCCCAGGTCGTATGGATGATTCGAACCCGTCCTCGCGGACATCTACCCCGATTGGAAAGGGCTCGACGTCGCATGCAAATCCATTTAGGTAAGTGTTTTTAATTGGTCTTCTGGAATAGCTTTTGACTAACAGTTTTTTTAGCTTGCTCCAAGAATCTACCTCAGCACACCATGAAACCGGAGAGCAGAATGATACTACATCTCCTCCGGCTTCGTCTCCACCAACAGCTGCTAGCCTTCCGGTTGGAGACTTGAAATAAATCATCGTCGTATAAAAACAAAACAAAAAACTGGGTGTGCGGGCGCAGGCTATAGAGCGTTTAGATTGGCGTCTATCTAGTGGGCTTGCTTTATGGTATTTTTCTCTGTAAATTGACACCTTTCTGTGTTGACGTTTCGCTTGCTCCTTTTTCTTTTGCTTTCCTTTTTGGATTTTACAAAATGATTTTTTCTTTTTTCTTAATGCTTTCTATGACTTTTCATGTCAGGGGGTTATTTCTTCTTGTATGGGGATTCGTGGGGCACTTAGGACGAAGAAACGGTTTTGCTGCTGATAGAGAGGACGGAAAAATGAAGGGAACGAAAAGGGGTTTAGACTTCTATACAACCATTGTAGAAGATGGGCGGCTTGGTTGTTTAGGGGTCATTGATGGTACAAAAGTTTTTTTCTGTTTCTTTTCTTTACGGTTACTGAATAGTTTAATGGGCCACTTCTATGTTCTTTTTACTGCTGGCTGGGTTGGGATGTCTTAATGTCTGGGAGGTAGGGGATCGGTTTCTTATGGTAAAAATGTTTTTTCCTCTTCTGTTTAAAAATTATCGTTGAGGCTTGCTCGAACTTTCTTCTTTCTCTTGTTTGTTTTTGCTTTGAGGGACTCTTTTGGGTCGGTGGAGGTTCTATTCTTGTTCATATTTTAATTCACTTCGAGCTAAGTCAATCTTTGGGGGGTTCAGGCTTCGTGTGGGATTTCGTAGATCATGGGAGGTCGCTCGCCCTCGCCATTTCGATGGATTTATATGGGCTCTTATCGGAGCTACTATAGTTGGTAACTTATTGTGTGTTTTAACCCCTCGATCTTTTGGGTTTGGTGCGTAAACCGGGTTTGAAGACTTGTCGAGTGGTGGTTTAGTTTCGAATACTGTCAGAAAGCCCCTTCTGCGTCACTCCCCCTGGGACGTCTGCCGCAGTTATAAACGACTATATAGCTAAACTATAAGATAAACCCTTGGTATATCATAATGTTTCATATACCATCTCCTATCTTAATGATTAGCAGGACCTTTTCTACCACGGACTATCAAAGCCACAAAACCCTAGATTTTAAAATCCCTTAACCGCTCCGTATCCTTGATACTATCTGAGGGGTAGGACGTAGCTTAAGAGTGCTTTTGGGTAGATTAGTCACGCGCGTGGTGTTCTCTAGAGACTAAGTTGACATTATGCTTAGAGATCTTGGTAGCGTATTTTATATCCCGTAAGCGTACTTTAGAAACCGCTCTCCCGACTAGAATGTGGCGGGTTAGCGGTAAGGAGTATCGGCGTTTTTAGAACTGGGCCACAAATTCAATTAGCTTCAGTGTCTTATCTTGGATTATCTATAGGGACCGAGCATAGTACGACTGATAGGTTTGGAGAGTCCATGGCAAGGGCGTGAGCAAGCTGGGGTACCGTCGTCCATAGCAGACAGATATTTATAGGGATATTTAGGGTCTATAGTTTTGATGAAGAATTTTTGTAATCTTTGTAGGGTATACGATTAAGGGTTGTGGCTTTATTAAACTTCATTTTTGGCTGTAAGGACCAGAGTGGGAAATTCCTCAAAATACGCAGTCGTGATCAGATTTACATATGCAGTTGAATACTGATTTCTACATAGTAGGTAGATTCAGGCTTGTAGGATATTTGGGAGCCTAGATAAGAGGGGACTTTCCTCGGGATGGTGGAGATGTAGGGAGGTCGACCTTGCGGAAAACACTTGTGCATCTACTGGGTTTTGGGATTTATGGTCTCACCTGTCGAGGTTGAACGTTAACCAACAAATATGCGAAGTATGATGAATGAGAGTAAACCAATTTCCTACTCTATGTACCCAATAGAGCTGGTACTAAGGACGAGTGACACATTCAAATATGCTCAAATATCGTATTATCTCATGGCCTCAATACATTTAGCTAGCCATAACATCATTTCCTATTCATACAGATCGTATCTAGATATCTAAAGCAACCACGAACACCTTAAAACCAGAAAAACAGCAACCCGCTCATTTCTCAATCGTAGGTCCAATAGCATCACACTTATCCACATACTGGCCCTCGATCTTCAAATTCTCCCCTCTCCTCAACCCCCTCAACATGCTCACCTCCGCTTTCTCCCTCACCATCTGACGCAACGCACTCAACAGGAAACCCGACAACATCTCGACGCTCCAATTCTCCGGTATTACCTCCAACACATGGACTAAATCCAACCACCCGCCGAACCTCTCTAGCAATAACGTAGTCTGCTCTAACCGCTCTCCATACTCCTCCAGCTTCAGAAACTCCCCTAGTAGTATCGCGAATAACGCTTTCTGCTCCTCGCGGTCTGTGATGACCTTGCGCGTCTGGAAAATGCTAAGCCCGCCGAAAAGGCAGTAATTGATAGCTGTATCAAAGTCTTTGAGTCCATGGGTAAGTAGTCTAAGAGCATCCTCATGTCTTGCTTCTTTGCCATACAAGATCACCATCTCAGGCACCAGGACATCGCGGAATCTACTTAATCGTGTGAGGGCCTTCGGAATGTCGTAACTGCCTTCACCCCCGAGAAGCTCAAGAAAACGGAGTCTATTCCTCCACCAGTCGCTCTGTCCATCGGTTTCGAACGACGGCGGGGAGTTATCGACGATGAATTCACGGTATGTAGGTTTTGGTGAGGTGAGAGCTCGATAGGACTCGTATGAGTCCTTGAGACGCTCACATGCGGAGGGTGAGGTGTCGAGAACGTCGGTTAGGTCTTTGAGGTATAGGAATATTAGATCATCTGCGTACTCTTTGTTTCCCTTCTCGACGAGATGCTCGACGTAGCCCCTGACTGCAGTTGGTGCGTATTCTTTGAGTATTTCGAGGACCTTTGCGGGTTCGAATTTAACTCTTGCTTTTTCGTCGGCGAATACTTGGACTCCTAATCTAGGGTTTCTGGCTGCAAGCCATTTACCGTATTCTTCGACGAGCGCTTGGTCTTTCATGCCGAGGAGGTACTTTTTGACTCTTTCTTCCCCGTCGTCGAATTCGCTGGCGGCGTCTCCTTCCTCTAGTAGCCGCTTCCAGGTGCTGAGGACTTCACGGTATAGTTTTCTGCTCTGGAGGAGGATACTGAGTACGTATAGACGTCCAAAATCATTCAGTAGCTTCGAGGTCCCGTCGAAGTCCTCAACGTCCTTCTCGACGAGGGTGTAGAGTTCTGCTCTTATGTTTCCTTCTGGAACTAGGGTAGATCCTTTCTGGGGAAGGTATTGTGGGGAATCAAGAAGCAGCAGCACACGGATAAGGGCGATATCCACAGTTGCGAATATCTCCTTTTCGTCCGCTATACTGCCGAAACCTTTCTTCCGTTTCCAGACAGCTAGATATCGTTTTAGTAGTAGGAGCGTATCTCGTCGGAATTCACCCTCTTGACGGGCGCTACGGATGTCGTTGAATACCTGCTTGACACCACCGTATACCCAGATGCCGGATTTCCCGACGACGACATCGTCTGTGAAGTTGCCGCCGAATAGTGCTAGGATTAGTCGTGGGTCCGTCGCGCTCTCGATTAGTGCTTCTTCGGCGATGATGACTTCTTGTTGCTCGATATTGGTGTTTTCGAATGTATCGAGGCGGAGGAACTCCCCGAGGAGGAGGAGTCCGCATTTTTGTCGTATATATGCGACTTCGTGGAATCCCCTTTCGGTACTTGGTTCAATGGCGTCTACCTTGTGTAGAGTCTTTAATATATGTAGAATCCTCGACTTTGGTGTCTCCTCAGGTAGATTCGCAGTGACCATTGGCAGACGTGAATCTAATCGTAGAGCCAATGGTGTCTGTACCAATGCCCATATACGTTTCCCTTTAAAAACCACAACCCTACTATCCACAGTAGAAACCCTCTCAGCAATAACCTTCTCCTCCAGCTCCCTCCTCTCTAGCTCCCTCCCACCTTCCTCCTCTTCCCCCTTCAACGATACCCGCTCGAGTCGTAGTCTCGCGACTACCCCACCGATCACTCTCCCGTCGAGCGTTATCACCTCTTTCATACCCAGTCTCTCACCCTCCCAGTCTAGCTCTATTACCCCGTGTCTATCCTCCTCATCTGTTTCCCCGTCTTCTAGATCCCACTGCTGCACCTCGATCCCGCGGTGGGGGATAAGCGCAGCTACCCAGTTGTCCTGTACTAGTATATCCTCCGGATACTTCTCGAAGCTGATAGTTCCACGGGTGACATCACCCTCGACGTTCACAAACAACCCCACTCCAGGATCCTCCCACCGTGTTCCGGTGGTCAACAAGAACTCCATCGAGTTCGGCGACGCAATATGTGGTTGCAACGGCCTAACCGGGGGCACGGGGGTGGGAGTTCTAGCCCTCAGCGCAGCCAGGATCCCACCAGGTGCGGTTTGTGAGCCGCCGGAAGCACGACGACTGCCGCCAGAGGGGCCGGGGATGTGGGTTGGCGATGAAGCAGGGGGGGAGCCTGGGGATCCAGAGGCGGGGGAGGCGGGACGGGAGGTGGATGCGTCGGGGACTGAGAGGCGGGAGGGGGTTCGACGACCTGTTCGTGTGGTTTGGCGGGGACGGCCGATGTTGCTTGTGCTGCTGGAGCGGGTGTGCGGGGGGTTGCTGTTCTCGCGGGACATGGCGGCGGAGCTGTTGCGGCGTTCTCGAGGGGTGAGGGAGGAGGTGCGAGGGGGGTGGGAGGCGGAGGATGTGCGCGACATGGGGGTGGAGCTGGAGGGGGAACGTTCCATTGGCGGCGGGTCTGGCGGCGGGACAGGCGGGGGGATGGTCGGGGGCTCGTCTCCGGAGCTGGTGGAGATCGGGAAGAGCGGGATTTGGCGGATATGTTCGGTGTCGATTAAGGCGTAGTTCTCGGCGTTTGCGATACAGGCGATAACGCTCCGCCGCACGGAGGTGATAGCTGCGGCGGGGAGCTCGATGGGCTTGATCTGGCGGACGGCACTCCCGACGCGGATTATTCGGATTAGTTTCTTGGTAAGGACTATTACTTGTTTTCCGCGCTCATCGGATGAGGCGGCGCCTTCGCGGCGCTCGTATTCTTCTTCATCGAGGTCGAGGCCGCCGATGAATGCGACATCTTTCAGTTTGGTGCCGGAGACGGGGGAGAACTCCGGGAGGGTGAAGAAGGAGAGGAAGCCGGTGGAGGAGAGCACCAGCGCGCGGGAGACGGTCGGGAGGAGGAGGATCTGCTTGATGTATGCAGCGGCGACCGAGCCAGTCGCGGGGGGCTGCAGACGTGAGGCAAGGATATAGACCGGCTTTGCGGGCTCGGTGGAGGAGACCGGGGCCGGTGTCGGCGGTATCGATACGAAGTGGAGGATCTCGTGCGCGGAGGTGCCGACGTAGAGGTTCTGGTCCCAGGCCTCGAGGGTAGTGATCTCGACGTGGGGGTGCTCGGGGGTGTCCAGCGGGAGGTCGGAGACGAGTTCCTGCAGCATGTACGGGCCCACGGCGGGGACTATGGGCGGGGGGTCCATAGCTGCGGGCGGCGGAGGGGGAGGGTCAAGCATTGAGATGCATGTTATGAGCTGTGGTTGTTTTTGGTGGAGCTCTCTTGGTTACCCGGTCATAGCTATCGCGACATCTCCGGGACCGACCGCGACAGCTCTCCCCATCTCACACCCGACACTCCAAACCACCCCGCCTCGCTATGGAGAAGGAACGATCCAAGGGGCTCTCGCTCCGGAAGAAGCGGGGCGCCGGGAAGTCTACGAGACCCATCATTGGGGCTCCAAGGTACTGAAGCTCTCCCCTGCGTGAGCTACAGCTGACGCGGACTACAGACAGGTCCCGATGCCCCCGATGCCTGGAGCAAAGCTTGATACTCCTCCTGCCCCGCTGCAGGTCCGGTCGAGGGATAAGGAGAAGGTGGGATCTGGAACTCTGGCGCAAATGCGTAGGTACTGACTGTTTAGGTCGCGGACTTGGTCAAACGACGGATGTCTACACGGTTCCCAATGGCCGTGGAGGGGATCGGAGAAGCCCCCCCGATGCCCGCAGTCCCGTCTATGCCTTCTATAAATGCTGGTGCTGGAGCCAAGCTGCCTGTTAAATCTACAGTGCGGAACGATGTAGACCTCAATCTGGATATGTTTCGAGACCCAGCTTTCAATCCAGAAACATGTATGAAATATCACCCCCCCCTCTCCCACATATCTAACACCCCCCAGTCGTCATGACCGTCCTCGCCAATGCCTCCGACGAAGAAATCAAAGACTACCAAAAACGCCTCAAAGAAATCCGCAACCGCACCTCCTCCGACCTCCAAAAGAACGTCTTCGTAAACCGCACCCAATTCATCCTAATCTCCAAAGAAATCGACAAGCTCAAAACCGAGATGCGCGCACTCCGCAGCCTCCTCAACGACCTGCACAACACCACCAGCTCCCTCAAATCCGACTCTGAAAACTCCATGTCCAACTCCGACCTCACCTCACGTAAACGCGCGAACCGTAGCAGCGTCGCAGACTTAACCGCCCTACACATGAGCCACCTCCAAGCCCTCTGGAAAGCCGTCGAGGGGGCTCAGAAATTCCTCCCGTCGGTCCCAGGCCGCCATATCATCCTTGAATCCCGACACTGGATTGAGCTCAACGCGGCAACGTGGAAGCCCCGACGCATCGTACATATGGTTCTCCTCAACGACCACCTCCTCATCGCTACGGTCAAAAAGAAACGCACGGAAAACGGCAACACCGCCGCCCCACAAATCAAAAACGTAGCAGAGCGATGCTGGCCCCTCGCCGAAATCGAAATGGTAGATCTCTCCCCCTCCGACTCTAGAAAAGGCCAAGTCCTCAACGCCGTCAACCTCCGCGTCGGTAAAGAATCCTTCGTATACCAGAACGACGACGTCGTTAAAAAGGTCGAACTCCTCCGCCAGTTTAAAAAGTCCGCGGACGAGCTCCGGAAAGCTCTCCGCGCGGAATCAGAAGACAACCTGCGTCGTCGCGATAGCATGACATTCCTCGCAGGACGAGACCCGAAGCTGCTCGAGAAAGGAGACCTCCTAAACTCCCTCAGCGCTCATGGGTCCACCTCCGCCCTCTTCACCGTCGAAGGGCAGACCCGGAATCTCCGCTGGGTCGAGTCCCAAATGGACGAGCTGGACGAAAAGATCGCACATCGCGAGTTCGAAGAGGCGGTGGGTAGTGTGGAGAAACTACGACAGCTCGCACAGTCACTGGCGAAGAATAACGCGTTGGTCGCCGAACTAATCAACTACAAACTCGACGAACGGGCGTCCCGGTTGGCTGGGATCGTGACTACGGATTTGACGGAGAACCCCGCGAAGAAGAGTTCCGTGAAGGCGAATGTACAGTGGCTTATTCGTCTAGATTTTGAGGACCGCGCTAGAGAGGCGTTTCTGGAAGCCAAGTCGGCGGTTATTCAGAAGAGGACTAGGTATGTCCCCTTTACTCTTTTTATTGAAGGTTGCTGATGCGTTGTAGACAAGTTCGTTTTGAGGGGGATGTGCCACTGTATATTTCCCAGGTGGCGCTGGTTCAGTTCACGCTTATTAAGAATACGGTTGAGATCTATAATAGCTGTTTTGAGTATCGTCTTGCGAGTGCGTTGGTTCGCTGGGCGAAAGATCGGGTGGAGGAGTATATGGAGTTGTTTGATCGCCAGCTTGAGGCGATTGGAGAGGAGACGAAGGTGTTTGAGGATTGTATGGAGATTACGAGGCTCCATAGTACCATGCTGGTAGACTGTGGATTGGATTTCAAGGAGTTGAAGGATCCGACGTTGAGGGCGGGGAGGGTGGAGAAGGCGGCAGTGGCAGCAGGGAATTAATGGAGGTATATATGATGTGTATTTGAAGGAGTTTGGAGTGTAATATGAACGATGTAGCAAAGCAAACTTTTATTCCAACTAAACCCAAGACAAAAGAAACTATTCATAAACTTCATAAAGAACTATTCATCACCGCTTCCCCCTCACCTTATTCGGATTCTGTCTACCGTATCCAATCGTCGGTTTCCCCGACGTGTCCCTCCTCTCACCCGTTAAGATCCCAGGTAGATAATCCGGATCCAACAAGTCCCTTTCTTTCCGTCTCTCATTCTGTCTAACCTCCCTCTGATACTCCACCTGATCCTCCCTCAATATCAAATTCTTCTTAACCCCCTTCCCACTCGCGCTGCCGTGCTGCGTTTTTGGAATCGAGTACACATTCCCGCGGTTGTTCCACTGCATATTGCGTTTGAGATGGACCGTGAAGGTGCCAGCGGAGTCGGTGCTGCAGGATGTACGCATGAGGGTGGCGCCGCCGCAGGAGGGACAGAATTGTTTATTCATGTCACGACAGATTTTGAAGCAGGCGTGGCAGCGGAGGACCCAGGTTTTGGCTGTACGGATGCGGTGGAGGCCGGTGGGGGAGACGAGGTGGAGGTTCATTTGGAGGAGGACGTTTTGCATGGCGAAGTCGGTGGTGGCGAGGGCGGCGGCCATGGGCCAGGCTGGGGTGGAGGAGTGGGTGGGGGTGGTGTCGCGGGCTTTGTGGAGGTGGATGTTGGAGGGGGTTATCCAGCCGGAGTCGGAGTCGGAGTCGGAGTCTGAGGGGTCGGGGGTGGGTTCTGAGGGTTGAGGGGAGAGGTGGGTTGTTTGGAGGGTTGAGGTGATTTCTTCTGGGGTTGAAGTGGTGTCTTTTCCTGTGAATTCTTCTGAGGCAGCTTTAGGAGTCTCTACCTCTGTCTTCTCTCCAGCTTCCACATCTTCCTCCCCTCCTTCCCCCTCCTTCCCCTTCTTCCCCTTCGGCACCGGTCCATTAACCCCCTTCTGCCCCGGAACTCTCCTCAGCCTCCAATCCCCCCCATTCCCCTCCACCTCCAACTCATACGTCAACGCCAACAACTGCAAATCCGTCACAGACAACACCGAATAATCTCCCGTCTTCTTCGCAAACTCCGAAACAACCTTAACACTCTCCGCCTTCGGCGATCGTTGCTGAATAAACGGAAGCCATGTCGTCTCGAGACGAGACCGAGTTGCAGCGTCGCGGATCTCAGCAATCACAGAGGGGGTTGTGTAGACTTGTTTAGCGCGCGAGAGGAGCGCAGTGGTGGAGGTGCTGCTGATTAGTGGGCCGGCGTCAATTATGAGGGCGGCTATGGGTGTTGGGTTGGCCATTGTAGGTGAGGTGTGGTGGGTTGTGGAGGTGGGGTTGGAGATAAGAGTTTTTTGATAAAGTTTTAAGCCGCAGGGGGGTGGCTTGGCGATGAGCGAGTGAGAGTTTGTGATTGTAGTAGATTGCAGTGAGCTGGGAGAGACATCTGGACCCTATTTTAGTTCTCGTGAAGCTCGAGGTTAAGAAAACTGAGCATATATTAAGGGTTGTATATGGGTATCAAAGGGAGTTCTTAAAGAGCTGTGTGATATTGCTACGGATTGTAAGTCCTAGACTTGACAAATAAAGAGGGAACGCTCTGTGATGTACGACTCCCCATCATAAATATGTTTAGCTTGCTCTTCTCCGCTAACTTTGAGTGTATAGTAAAGCTCCTGATTTTCTTTCTTGAGGGCTTCTATAGATGTAATATGTGATTCTGCTCTGCTGAAGTATGTTCATCCCTCCCGCTGACCTTAAATCTGTCAATTTCGTTCAGAGGGGAACACGAGTATGGCAGTCAACAACCCGAGACTGGCGGGCTATGGGTAGCTGGCTTGTTTCTTCTGTTTCTTCTGTTTCTCTCTCTTTCGTTATGGATAGCTAGATCATTTTCCTTTTTTCTTTCACTCTTTTTTCGTTATGGATGGCTGGTTTGTTTTCTTTTTTACTCTTTTTTTATGAACAACTGGCTTGTTTTTCTTGCTTTTCACTTTCTGTTATGATAGCTGGATCGTTTTTCTTTTTCCTTTTACTCTTTTCCCTTGTTATTAGTAGTTGGCTTGTTTCGTTTTACTCTTTTTCGTTATGTAACTAGCTTGTTTTTCTTTATTCTTACTCTTTCTCCCGCTATGGATAGCTACATGTAGGTAACAACCCACTAAACCATCCCACGACTATCGCATACACCAATAAATAAGTGATTTTCATCTACAGGACAAGATCTAAGAGCGGAAGTGAGGAAGCTTCTCGATTTTTTCGTGTTTTTCGTTTCTCGCTTTTCGTTGTTGACTGTTACTCTCGTAGACCAAGCTCGTTGGTATCCTGTGCTTACCCTGAAGTTTACGCACGACGACGAGTATAAAGTGACCAAGCTAAATAGCCAAGCACGTACTGAGCTTTAGAACTAGACGCGCATACCGTTTGTTGCAGTGCAAAGCCAGTTAGTACTGCAGTGGGCGAGAGAAGCAAATAGTTTCTTCCCTCGTTCCCATGATATACTACTTAGAATTAATTTCATGCAGGTCACTGCTGGCGCCTTGGGTTTCCCTTACATAATTTTCTTAATTGGGTTCTACTATGAGTATAGTATTTTTAGCAGAGTAGCACCTAGAACCTGCTCTTTTCCTTATCTTATATATAGACTAGATGCGAAGTCGCAGAGATAGTAGACGATGGGAGCGAGAGATTGAGCGGGGAAAAATTATTTTCATCAGATCAGATCAGACTGATATAGTAGAACGAAAGTATTCCATATGCAGCCCCAGTGATACAAATTACGCCTACTACGCGCTCCAACGGCTCAAGACCAAGCTGAGGGGACATAGAATCAAGGTCTTGTAGCCCAAGTGGAGTAGGGATGGTAATGCTGATCCGAAGTATTCGGTGAAATAACGAACTCAGCCAACGCAGGTTCGAATCCTGCCTCGACCAAATTTTTTCTCTTACTACAGAGGGTAGGAGGGTGATTTTAGCAGTCAAGCCATAATTTACTTAGTACTAGGGGCTGCCATGTGTTACAGCATGGGCGTTGGTAAGGGGAAGTAGTAGGAGAGTGAATTTGACAGCAAAGGTATGTTGATTCGTGGTGGCTCTCTCTCATCTATTCAACACACCAAGCCAGTTAAGAGTCCACTCAACCTTGTCCCATGATATACATGTATTACCTAGAATCAATTACATTACATACATGTAAGAAAAGCCTCGACACCCCAGTAGCTGTTTCGCTAGTAAGGTGTGGTGTCAAGACTTTCCTTACACGGCTGTAGTTTGTGAGGGTAACCCCAAGTTTCTGCCCTTTTCCCTATTTTATATATACTAGGGACTGCCCATGTGTTACTGCATGGGTGTTGGGAGGGGGAAGCAGTAGGAGGGTGGATTGTATATAGCTCATGGCGAATCCCTCTCATCTATTCGGCACACCAAGCCAGTTAAGAGTCCACTCGGTTGAGAAGTAAAATACAAAATATTTCTCATTTCTCACTTCACCCACCTCGCTCGTTACATTCAAAGCTCGTCATATTTTGGCTTCTCGACCTCATCCCGTGATATACATGTAATTTTCTTAATTACATGTATGAGTGTAGTTCAGCAAGGTAACCCCAAGTTTCTACCCCCGTCCTATTTTATGTATATAGAATATAGATAGATATAGATTTCTAGGCTAGAGATTATTCCCCTATTCCTGCATACGCAGTCTCAGTGATACAAATTACGTTGGAGCAAGCTAGGGGAACGCAGAACCAAAGTCTTGTAGCCCAAGTGAAGTAGAGACAGTAATGCTGATCCGAAGTATTCAGTGAAATAACGGATCCTGTTTTTCTCTTACTATTGGGCAGCAGCGATTGATGCCGAGGTTGAAACTTCGGTTTCTTCTAACCGCAGAAATAAATAAGTAGTGCAACAGATGAAGGGGAATCCACCTAAACCTCAGTTACTATGAGGCGATTTCCTCTCATATGCTGTTCCTATCATTCCCGGTGTGCATGCACATATACTGGGAGCATCAACCACCCAACCCGTGCCTCGGCCATATTACTTCAGTCTAATCCCTGCTACTAACTCTAGACCCGTGGAACCAAGTCTCATACATGGTCCGCCCACCGTTCGATTAATATAAAGAAGCTTAGGTTAAACATCGTCCCACTACCAGGGTAATCCCCGTCTCATAGAATTTTCCTTAACGAATCTAAAGTGGCCGCCACTATGAACGGAGAATTATCTAAAAACTTCCTCAGTAATTAACCCCACATTCCCTCCGCAAAATCTACCATAGGATCCCCCTGAAAGAATATATACCCTTGATCCACACACAACTCTAAAAGGGAGGAGGGAAAGGGGGGGGAAATGTGTAGTCAACCTTGAGGATATATTGCACGGAAATCTCCGCGGCTGTTTTAGCTATGTTCAGGCATCTCCCTAATAGGCTGTTACTACATGTAGAATCCCCACAATGAGCTCGCGTGGAAAAAAACAAAACTCCCCGTAGTGGAGATCTCCGGTGCTTTAATACTCCGGTGCGCAATTGTCCGAACCTACATCGTTACTAGGGGGTTTTCTTATTTCCCCGCTTTATATAATAGATGTTGTTATTATTCGTTATTTTGGAGATATTGGTACTAGGAAAGAAGGTTATGATGTTCTAGGTGTAGATCGGGCCGCCAGGAACGAAGGCACGGAGTCCCGTATTCATTGAGTAGGTTAAGCTGGGGGTTTTTCTTCCGTCCGTATTCGAAACCTATGAGATCCCACAATCGTATAGCGCAGAATAGGAACCATGGCACACACGGACGCCTCTGCCGATCAATTAAGTTGCCGTCGATGACACTCAGGAACAGTATATAAAACCGCACAAACCCCCTCAACAGCCTCTCTCACTATCAGTCTTCCTCACAGGCAACTGGATTCTATAGCTCAAAATGAAGTTCACCACCATCCTCTTTGCCGCCGTCCTCCCAGTCCTTTCTCTCGCTGCTCCAGCTGAGAAACCGGAGATTCTTCAAAGCAGACAGACTTTAACCTGTCCTGGAAACTCCGGTAAAGGATGTGGCTCCTACACCGTTTCTGGTCTCGGCACCAGGAAGAAGGCTGTCGCTAGCGCTGGTGGGAGCAGTCTTGACATCGCTATTGCTATGTTAGAGACTGAGGGGATAAATACGAACTATAACTACGGTGATGGTAAAACCGGTGATTCAGCAAACTTTGGTATCTTCAAACAGGTATGGTTCCACTCTCCCTGTGAGGGCTATGCTGATTAAGTAGAACTGGTACATGATTCGATTGACGTCTTCGACGTTTAGTGGACAGACTGCTGCGCAGTATAACAACGGTGCGCAGTTGAATAGTAATCTCAACCTTGATGTTACGACACGTAAGAATGCGCAGAACTATTACGGGTGGGATAAGTGGGCTGCGGGGCATAGGAATGGTCAGACTGGACTGGGTAATCCGTATACGAATGATATTAATCTTTACAAGACGGCGGTGTTGTGGATTCAGTCGCAGCTTAATAGTAACTCGAAGTATTTGACTGATGATACAAGGTATGTGCATATGCTCTTGTTTGGTTGGGGGAGGGGGAGCTAACAGTGGTAGGTTCTGGGTGGATGTTGTGGCTATTTAAAATGAGATTGGGTCTACTTGGTGGATAGGGTCTTTGGAGACCTTGGATATGCTGGTTTTGTACAAAGGTTGAGCCTGTTGTATGTAGAAATCAGAGAAAAAAGTACTCGAATTTAAGTAATTCGTTAAGTAAACGTAGTGAGATTAAAGTGTGGGAGTGAGTTCTTACTTGTTTCAACACTATTACCCCACATTTCTGCAATCAGAACACCATCTTACCCTAAGCACCAACAAATCCCGAGATCCAAAAGGAAGGTACATATTACGCGAGTGATAGCTCATGACTACGCAGCCTAAAGTCCCTACAGCAACTAGCCGAAAAAACGAGCCTTCTCTCTCATACCCCCGATAGACTGTATAACCTATAGACAAAAACTGGGTTGTAGTTATAGGGTGGACATTCAGGGGTGTTGCATTCAGCATGGTGACTTATTTCCACGAACTATAGTTTGTATACAGACCCAGGTTTTGAGGTTTAAGAAGTACATGTAGCTATTTCCTTCCCGCCTCAGCCGTAGATATTCTTTCCATCGAGATACGCCGATTATCAGACCCTTAATCTAGAGAATATTTGATTCTAAGAAATAGGCATTCTTTAAAATACCACATCAATACTAGATTCATTAGGTATTCACTGAAGTGCTGTACTACTCCAGGGTGTATTATTTAGTTGTACCTCCCCCCCTCTGTGTACATGATGCTTTCCCTCAAAATTCTCATGATGTCTACCCTAATTCAAGGATGAGAATCTCATAAATTCGATTCATCCACAGCACCATCAATTCTCTACCTGTATCTATGGGCATTTCAAAGTTGGGGAATAGTTTTGAAAAATAAATTTTCATCTTGCTGTACCTACCTATACTAAGTGGGCTGATAGTTCACTCACATTAGTGATATTTGATTCTGTAAGCTTTGAGCTCATCTCATTGTCGTGAAAGATGCTGGGCTCGTGCCTAGGCCCTGGTAGCGTGCTGGTGTGACTGTTGACCATGTGCCCTGGGTAACAGGTCAAAGGCTAGGCAGCAGAGTGACAGACCCAGCCTAGGTCCGAGCCTATTTTATGACCAGAATTTGCTGCGGTATTGGTATAGTATTGCTACCATATCCCCTAGAAAATAGTATTCACAGACAGCTCGATTTAAGTCGGAATTATTGAAAATATTGAATTCAGGATAAAATGCAGCAGCGCTATTAGAGCAAATTTACCCCCCTTTTTGGTACTGTATGTCTATAAAATTCTGCCCAGGAGACAACAGCCAGGCTTCAGACTCGACTCCAAGCCCAACCTGGGCCAACAGATAACATAATCTCCATTGTAAATTCCGATACATCATCCACGATCAGAATCCCCAAATAGCCCATAAGAAAGAACGCCCAACAAATGGAAAGAGAATATACAACCAAAGCACAACCACTAAACAGAGAAGAGATTACCCACACATCCATCTACCCCGAATCCCACCCTCCAACCCTACAGCTTGATATCAAAACTCGTCCCACACCCACACGAACTTGTAGCCTTAGGATTATCAACAATCTTAAACTGACTCCCTATCAACTCCATCGTATAGTCGATCTTACTCCCCTTCAGCAGTTCCAGCGAGGGTTCATCCATCACTACCTTAGCGCCATCTTCCACGAAAACCCTAATCCAGTCAGTACTTCACCTCACTCAAGAGGACGGGTACAAACGTGTCTTCATCAGCATCAACCCTATCGGATAGCGACAACATGTACTGAAATCCATGGCAGCCCCCAGATTCTACAGTGACACGGAGGGCGATGTTCGGATTTGCTTCTTTCGCTTGTATTTCTTGTAGACGCTATAGATAGCTCGTTAGTTTCTTGCGTCGAGTTGGGGAGTGGGTTTCGCACCTTTGCCGCTCTTGGAGTCACCTCGATGGTCATGTCATTCCCATTTTCATCTTTCCTCGGGTTCATCAAGATAGCAGCCCTTCTGGTACTCGATGTTGAGAACGCAAAATCCCGCGGTCGTTTCTGCGATAACCGGTCAAGACGGACTCTGGTGGCAGGCGCTGGGGAAGCGAAGCCGGATAGACATCGCCGTGATATACTGGATCTGAACATGCGTAGACACGGATAAGACATACTGGAGCGACGAACAGGAAGAAGTAGCAGAAGCGAGTGACGGTTGACGTGAGCAGAGCCGCTTCTTACGATGGGAGACTCGTGATTGGGCCGTTTGTAACCGTTCTTCTCTTCCGGCGGGGCACAGCGTCACCCCACATTTTGTATCAGGAACTGTGATAAATACTTGGTGGGTTCTGCTGGATTGTAAATTGGGGATCTTCAAGAAGTTTGCTTAGAATGGATTCTACACAGCTTGATGGTTTCATCCACGGGGAGAGAATCACATTCGAGGAATCAAAGTCGAGCAGCAAGGAATACGCCGCTCGTCTAGATGCGCAGGATAAGCTCGCGCACTTCCGGAATGAGTTTTTGATCCCTTCGAAGGCGGATCTTAAAGACCCGCATCCAGAAACTAAACCTATAGACCAGCAGAACGGTACAGTTTTCAATTCCTCTTCAGAGACGAGATTTACTAATGTTCTGTAGACCCCAAGGATTCATGTATCTACCTCTGTGGGAACTCTCTTGGTCTCCAGCCGAAACGAACTCGTCAACTCATCGCCGATGAATTAACAGTATGGGCTACACGTGGTGTTCAAGGCCACTTCAACCACCCGCTCTCAAGGCCGTGGGTGTTGGCGGATGAAGAGGTGACCAGACATATGGCCGGTGTGGTTGGCGCACTCCCGACTGAAGTCGCTGTAATGGGGACGCTCACGAATAATATCCATAATCTATTTGCGAGTTTTTACAAACCGGATAGAAGTGGGAAGGGACGATATAGAATTATTATCGAGGGGAAGGCATTCCCGAGTGATCATGTATACCCTTAGCTTCCTAGCATACCTGAGAAGCACATCTAACAAGAAATAGTATGCAATCGAATCACAAATCCAATGGCATGGCCTCGACCCTAAAGACACTCTCGTGACTATCTTCCCTGAGGGATCTCGGTCTGTTCTCACAACTGAACAAATCTTCAAAGTCATTGACGAAAACGCCTCCACAGCCTCCATCCTATTCCTCTCCGGTGTCCAATACTACACCGGACAAGCATTCGACATCAAAGCAATCACCAGACACGCCCAGAGTAAGGGCATTATCGTAGGCTGGGACTTTGCACATGGCGTAGGGAATATCATCCTCGACCTCCACGAATGGGGCGTCGATTTCGTATGTTCCCTCCCCAAGACTGAAAAGACAAGAACTAACACACAACAGGCGGCATGGTGCTCCTACAAATACCTCTGCAGCGGCCCTGGGGGCATCGCCGGAATATTCGTCCACGAAAAACACGCCTCCCCCGACCGACACCGTCTTGCAGGTTGGTGGGGTCACGACAGAGTCTCCAGATTTAAAATGAGCAACGGTTCGTCCCCATCCCAAAAACCCCCGGGTACTACACTAACACCCCTCCTCCAGTCTTCCGTGCAATCCCCGGTGCTGCAGGTTACCAACTCTCGAACCCCTCCATCCTCGACCTAACCGCGCTTCTCTCCTCCTTAACTCTCTTCAGCGAAGCAACTATGCCCGCGCTACGCACCAAGTCTGTTCTGTTGACAGGGTACCTCGAGCACCTGCTCACCAGCCAATTTTCGGAGTTTGAGCCAAAGCCATTTACGGTGTTAACGCCATTTGATCCGAATGCGAGGGGCGCGCAGTTGTCGTTGTTGTTTACCAGCGGATTGATGATGCCGGTGTTTGAGGCGTTATTAGAGAAGGGGGTGGTTGTGGATGAGAGGAAACCGGATGTTATTAGGGTGGCGCCGTGTCCGCTTTATAATACTTTTACGGATGTGTGGGTGTTTGTACAGGAGTTGAGGAAAGCGGTGGAGGGAGTGCAGAAAAGCGGGGTGGAGGTTGAGTTGGATGTTAGGGAGGAGATTTAATGTTTTTAATTGTGATAGTGGTACTTTTATGGCTGTATTTGCTGTATTGTATAGACGTGGAAAGCCATATATTCGTCCCATAGCATGTAGTAATATTCTCGGAATACAAGTAGCCCCAGCACAGCCAATCATAGAAAAACAGTTTCCAGCTCTCCAACCCAAACTCTTGGCGTTCTCAAAGCTGCACAACCCACATGACGCAACGCGAAACATCCTTCAGCCTTATCGATTCCCCACAACCGAACAAACCCCCCCCACCAACCAGCCATGATCCCCACACGGAGACTTCTCTCACCAGTGTAACTCCCCTATTCAACGTCCCACAAAAACCCCAAGCTCACAATCATCCAGGACTCCACGCTCCTCATACTACCAGCCCGACTACTCGCAGGGTCCTGCGCTGGTTCGTGCCCGTAGGCCGTTTCTGGTCAAGAATGTTTTGACGGGTGCGGCGATCGTCGCGTTGACTGCCTCAATTTGTTTGTCCCCCCGCCCCGAGCGCCACAGAGCGGGTTGCTGATGGGTGGTAGATATATACACTATTAAGGCTGTCTCGCAGGACGACTTTGAGGATGTTACGATACCGGATGCGCCTATTCAACAGCCGAAGACGCCGAATGTGGGGACAAGTACCATCAAAAGTGGACCGCTGGCGAAATGAGTTTGGGCAGATGGGTGGTGTTGGGATAGGGAATGCATAATTGTATATTTGGATCATGGGTTGAGAAGGGAAGGTTTAATTCTCCGCTCTCTGTAAATTTATCTGTCGAGTACTCGCTAGGCTGTTTCTCCGGTCTCTAGGTAAATAGTACAAGATATTCTCAGAAACAATACTTAAGAGTATAAATGGTAGTATCCAGTCTGACATAACGATATTCCATTCCCACAGCGTATAACAATTATATTCCTAAAAGTAAATGCAAACCAATAAATTTAATAGCTCGAGAAAAAACCGATATTAGGAAAAAAAGACCTCATACCAACATAGAGATGTGGCAAACCCGAGACTAGGAAAACGGCAGCTAAAAGAAACTATTGTACAAAGTCGAAAATGGTGAGAAGCAACCCAGCTTGAAGTAGATTAGGGCATACACTCGTACATTCATCCCACACGGATAATATAAGATAAGCCAGACAGGGCTTCCCATCCTATGCATGCCCGACTACTCTGCGCCGGGAAACCAAAACCGGTTTATTTGCAAACCCACCCCGTAAACCCCGATAGGGAAAATCGAGCCAAAATAAATTTAAGAAAAAAATTCAGTCCATCACAGGATATCGGGACACTTCCTTTATCGATTACCGCCATTGAAACCTCGTCCTCTCTGAACCAAGGCATCAGAGTATAGTGGTGGTGGTCTAACACCAAAGCTTCCGTCCTGGAAACTAACATTTGCAAGTCTGCGTTGACGATCCGCCTCTTCACGCTGCGCGTTGGGGTCGGTTGGTCTTGGGGGTGCTCTGGGTCCAAGACCACCTTGATGCATGAGCCTACTGACTGGGGGCCCAGGTTTGAGCGAGAGATGGAGAACGCGGCCTTCTTTTCGTGTTAATACTTTGTACATGCCAATGACTTGGGATAACAAATATATAAAAAGAGGGGAAATGAAAAAAACCGGGTAAATTACCATCTGCAAGTTGGTTGTTGTATTGTGAGATGCACTGATCTGCAGCTTCCTTCTTTTCAAAAACGATCTCACAGATAACGGTGGGATTCGCAGCAAGAATAATACAGCTTAGTATCTTCCCCAACGGTAGCATGGCCATTTTGATATCCTCGGCCGTCGTCCCTGGTGCAAAATTCGATGCCTGAACTACAAAAGGGCCAGCAGATCCCCTAATCGAGAAACCAGAAGCCCCACCACGGATATTGGTACTACGAAATTTAGGGCCATTTCTAGGGCCACTAGGGATCAAATCTGAGGCGGGGCCGGTTGGTGTGCCATGCAGGGCAGCGAAAAGTCGGTTGTTTTGTAGGGAGCGAGCGATAGCGGGAGAGAGAGTTGTGGGGAGTTTAGAGACTCGAGAAGGATTACTTTGCTGGTGAAGGTCATGGGTCCATTTCCCATTCAGCCCAGTGGCGGGGGCTGAATTACCGATACCGCTGCCGGAAGCGATACGCTATGAATCAAAAGTTTTTGCCGTTAGGTTCAGACTTTTTTTATTTTAATTTCCGGTGACGATAAAGATAATCAAATAGCGCTGAACCCATTCATGCGTGGGATGGAGGCAGGAGGCAGGAGGAGATGGAGGATGATAACGTGGTTTCTGGTTGTTGATGGGCGTACCTTGCTAATACCCCCTCGTCCGTTCAGTTTTGCGGGTCCTGTTGGTACGTTCTGGTTACGATGCTTTCCCATAGTTGCACTAGCGATTTCAGAAGCTTTTGCCTTTCGACCTAGAGAAAAGTTAAGGTAAGCAACTGATAGAGACGCGTGAAGTGGATACAAAACAGCTTACTTTCGGCGATCATTTCGTCGAGGGAGAGAGTTTTCGCGTCCGACATGATTGCACACAGAATCTATAGTAAGGAAGGGAAAGAGTTGGAAGGTTCAGTGGATGGTGGATATGCGCGTAAAGCTATGGAGGCGATGTTATTGGGGATGGTGACTTTCGAGAAATCCGCAAGCGTCGTCCGCAAGCAACAGAGCCGCCGCCACTGCCTGAGCCTGGCTGAGCGTCGTTTATTACCCGGCTCTTCATTTCCCCCCTGCATTCCTCAGCACAGGAGAGTGATATGGTATGAAGATAACGCTCTCTTGATCTCCATCCCAAGCTCTCTTCATATAGCTTGGTCTCCACCCCAATTTGCCATCCCATATTCATTCCCCTTTCATCCCCTTTGCCATTCCCTTTTTATCTATTCTTTTTGCAATTGCCTCACCAGGAACTCGCTACAATGGCGAGCCTGCTGGAAGCCCAACTAGGAGCTTTCTGTCTGGAGTCTCCGTGGCGAGTTGCTATGTTTTTAGCTCTCTTTCCAATCCTGTTTATTGCTTGCATCTCATTTCTACTAGTGTCTGGGTGAGCTCTTCTTCCTAATTATCACCTTAAAATATCACCATCTGAATGTTATGTGAAGAATTCTAGCGTTTCCCGTGTGTCTGGCGTGGCTCATTCACGTTGCTGCTCAAGAAGAGCTGGACCTTTTCTCTTTTCCAGTAGTCCTACAGTCTGTGTCTGAAGACATCGCTGTCATTGTTGGACTAAAACAGGAGTCAACCCTTATTGTTATTGATCAGTCGGTTCCCCATCCAGTATAGACAATATCAGAACCTAGATCATTAATAGCAGGTATAGAGAGGATAATAATCGAGAGTACAATAACTATTGCTGTGTTTCGCTTCGAACGAAGCTCATCCATCCACGCAGAGAAAGCTTCATATCTGATTTCAATGAATCTGAAGATGGCTTGAGTCGTGGCGACCTAAGGAAGCAGGGTTATCTACCCTCGTCCAGAACCAAACTCACTGTTTCTGGGATCACTGCAGGTGTTCCATACCAATCCAGAAGTTATTCCATTTTGTCTGTTGGGATTGACAACCTCTCAACGCCCTCTAGTATTAGCCAATCACCGTCCCCAAGTTACCATTCAATTACAAGTATTATGTCCACTGAAGACTCAATAAAGACACCGGAGCAAAAGCTCTTTGACTTCTCTCGACGAGCCATCTCCCCCCATTGGTCTGTTGGAAGACCTATAACTAAAAGTGGTACCCCAAGTCCATTCGAGCTTTCCCCTGGTGAACTTGAATACCCTGATTCATACATGCCATCCCCCAAGCGTTGGCCTTCTCCTATATCCGATGAGGGATATTTTGCATACAGAGAGGAATCCCTGAGAATAAGACTTCAGAAAGCTAATTTTTCGGAATATGTCGAAGCCAACGACAGGATGTTCTTTGCGGACAATATCGGGAATACTCATCTCTACGAGGTAGAATCGTTGGCTCACCTAGATACAAAAAGTGACCAACCTATTAGTTCTCTATCCCAGGACTACAATCTTTCAGCTGTCTCGCCGAAGCTCGAGAGGAAGCTTTTCCCTGCAAACTCAGAAGACAAGAATTTAGCTAATTCAGATGCATCCTCCCCGAAGGATCCTGCTTGTGAAACGATGTATACTGTCCCGTTAAGTGGATATAATAATGAAACCGCATTAACGATCGGGTGGAGCCATAGATACAGAGATCTAATTACTGAACTGAAAGGGTCCCTGGGGAAGCAAGAAGTTGAAGACGAGGATCAACCAAAGACAGAAAACTCCAACCCAATTATAGATATTGATCCGCACTGGATGGATTTCCCACGCCTCGAACCACTCGAGCGACCACATCTCAACAAGCTCCAACGGTGGGGATTGACACGTACTAACTCAGAGGCTAATCTCAGGGGTAGAGCAACAGGGGAAATTCATCAAAATCCAGCATCCAAGCATAGTGATTTCCCATCTCTCGAAGTTTCACCCTTTACCCTAAAGGAGGATCATAACTTTGGTAATTTGGGAATGTCTCCTGAGGGGCGGGGGACTCGGTCTAGCTGTGAAAACAGTGAGTGTTATAAATCTTATTGGGAGGGATTCGACGAGACCTATACCATCCACGAATCAAGATCTCCTGCAGATAATAGTGACGATGGGGAGAAGTGGAGACGTCCGATGGCGAAATGGGCGGAGAAGGGTGTAGAGGTCATGAAGTCAGTGGACGAGGAGAGCAGAGATAATTTTGATGGAAGTATTTTACCGTCGCCGAGTTCAAGAAAGGCAGTACATTGGGTAGATCCATCACCCTACCGGTAACTCTATAGGGTCTGGCTAACTGTATCTCACAAAGTCATCCCCTTTATCTGACTCGAGCGAACGAGAACCCCTTCTCCTCCATCATGAGTCTCTTGTAATTGACGATGAAAACATCAATGGTAGTTACCGTATCACATACATCGAGGATTGCATACCGAGGACTCCGTCACCACTACTTCTACTCCTAGAAGGAAAAGATGAGCTCCACGAAGAGGAAGAGAAGGAAATTATACCACTTGAAGAGACTTCCAATCGCCTTTTCGGTCGTCGTCTAGCGAGAGCCTCCAGGTTTCCTGTCGCCCCACCCAATACGCTCACAACGCCGCCACGTCCTCTACCTGAAAAACTTATCCGGATGTTCGAAGATTTGAGCAAGCCCCAACCCACTAGTCCTCGACCAAGCTCTATTAACTCTTCTCCAGGGAGGATTAACTGTTCTCCGGAGAGAAATAGTTCTTCTCCAGAAAGAACTGAAGGACTTCATGGAAAGGTCAGAGGGCTCGGCCTTGATCTTGGAGACGCTACTCAAGCCATATCCCCTCATAAAATCAGAGGAAGACTTGCTTTTAGTCCCAGAAGCAATGATGATGGGCTTAATGAATGTTTTTAGTGGGGAACATTTAACTCGGACAACTATACGAACCATCAGTCCTAATCATTTACGAAACTGGAGGAAAACGTACTTGTTCTGGCCTGACAAGCATATAGTGCTTGAAAGTGAAGGATCGTCGTGCTTTTCTATTTTCTCTTTCGTTTGATCCTCGTTGATTGACACCCGGATATTCATGATTGTAGCATGATTAGTTAGGACTCAAAGCAGAAGAACAAGGCTAATAGACGAAAGGGAGTCATGGCTTCCTATCTCAGGGCTTTAGTACTACAGTCAGCTTAAAGAATAAAATCTGCATTGCCGAACTTTTGGGTGGCAGTTAGCAGAGATCTTTGATACTTATGCAATGAAGTTCTTATCCTTATGTGACATAATATTTGCAAAGATACTCCTGCCCACGAAAGGGCGTACTAAACAGTGGTCCCCCAGTAGATATATTACCTGTAGGTTGGCACCACAGACAGTTAGAACTTTAATATACCAATTAAACTCCAATTCACGGATAAATTTGCCTTTCTTTCCTTGAAAGGCCATCTGCAGCAAGTGTTTTTCGCGTTCATAATACATCACTCTTTCTTGGCACCCCCTGGCCTATCCGTCTGCAAACCCCTCCAGCTCACACTGCTATCGCTCATTTTGCGCTACTAAATAGGGTCAGGTCTCGTCTTCAGGCCTGTTTAGTGCATACCCGCCTTGCAGGGAAAACAAGAGCTCTCAGCCCTGCCCTAAATCTGCTTCCCCAAACGAAAGAACAACCAAGCACAGTTCAGCAGCCGTAGGGGATGGTTATTTGCCAAAAAATTGAGCCTAAAAATCACACTCCCAATCCCAATTTACCCCTGTCCCTTTTCTCCCAAAACACCGGCGATCTATAGCGACAGTGGTACAGAAATAGCCAAGGATCAACAGAACGAACTATTGACAAGGACGAGCTAATATCACAACCAAAACACGGTAATTGGTCCAATACAGCAGCCATTTGCATTCAACTTCCCTAAAAATTTTACACGAGAAACTATGGAGAAAGGAAAGAAAGAAGAAAGAAGAAACCCCGAGCACTAAAAAAAAACGAGATGCTCTAAAATTTTATTTCCATTGGCATTATGTACCAATGCCTGCCCCCAAAAAAGCCAGAGACACCTTTAAGCCCACCCCTACCCCATTTTTTATTCGCTCCACATACTTACCTTCTCATATGCCTATTAGCAACATCCAAGTTTCGTGAAGCATAACACCATATCTTGACTTCAAGCATCCAACTCCCTCAACCTCCCATCCCTTCTCCACCCCAAGAATCCCTCCCTACCCTCTAGTGATTCGTCATCCTCAATTGAACACCTAATAAGTCCTTGCGAGATTCCTCAGATACCAGTCGACAAGCTTCCTTCCAGTCTTAGCTTCCGAAATATGGATTAGATCCTAGCAGCAATCCACGTTAGTTTGAAGCCAAAGACGTAAAGAAGTCAAAAACTTACCCCTTCAAGAGCAAAGTCCAAATCTGAAGTATTCACGATATCACCCTCCAACAGCCCACCCTCGCTCCACCTCGTCTGCCTACTCCTCTGCTTGTAAACCAACAACTGAGTCCTCAGCGTCTCCGGGTCAAGATCGATAAGACCAGCAAGCTTGTGCAGATCCTGAGTAGTGTAGAGCTTCAAGAAACTCTTCAGGGTAGGCCCAAGCATAGCGTTCTTAACATCAGACATAAACACCTGGAGATGGTGCTGGGCCGGATCAATGTTGTTCTCTGGCTTATCAAAATCTGGGGGAATCGGGGAGATGAATTTCGGGCAAGCAGAGTTGAAGAGCTGTTCGAAGATGGGGAGGGTATCAAGACCACCGCGCTGCATACGTTGGAATTGGTCGCCGTATTTCTCGCGGAGGGTTGCGTGGATGGTGTCGTCGAGACGAGTAGGGCAGAGGGCGACGCAGATGGCGATCAAAGCGTACATTTGGTCGTTCTTCTTAGTGATCGAGTCGAATTGGGCGTTCTTCTGGAAGTTCTTTGTTCGTGAGACGTAGACAAGGATGTGAGAGAAGGCCTTGATGGCGTCGGCGTAACGGCGCATCATCATGTAGCTGAAACCAACATAGTAGTACCTGTTTACATTCGTCAGTTTATCAACCCACATATTTCACCTAGGCTTCCAGAACTCACGTGGTGAAGTGAGCAGCCATTACTCGGGCAAAAACCGCCTTCTTGTTCAACTCGATGTCGTCAAGGGTCTTCAAGGCCAGTGTGAAGTCCCCAAGAAGACAGTGTACACGGAGAAGTCCAATGATACTGAAGTAACCCAGCATTCTATATAGCGGACGAGAACCATATTCACCAGCAACTTCGTTCGGATCATCCCCCCTCTTGATGGCAGCGAGCTGCTCGTTCATCTGAGAGCGCTGGATCAGCGAATAGAGGACGTTAAGAACGCTGTAGCAACCCCATGTCTGCGGGTTTTCACGGAGCAACTGCTTCTCCTCCTCGTTCTGTCCCTTCCTCGCTACATTGTTACGGTGGATGCAGAAACTGTTGAACTGGTAGATGAATTCGTCGATGACATCCCAAGCCCAATAATACTAGCCTCACCAATCCGTTAGTTTCACTTTCTTCCCACAATCAACCAATTTCCCCCACCAAACCCCAGCCCTAACCCACAAAAGTGCCGTAACAAGGTGCCACAATCACTCACAGTCGGCAGCTCCAAATCCACCGGTCCATCCGAATTCAAAATAAAATGGAACAGACTGCAGTAATTATCGTAGCTCGCGAATCTCGCACCCAGTGTCGCTTGAAATTCCAACGGCTGAGCAGCAGTTGCTAACCGCTGCTGGATATCATCCCCAGAAATCGTGGCGGTTCCAGCCCTTGACTCCAAATCATCGTATACCTCATCGTCTTGAAGGGCTCCAGCAAGAGCTGAGGCGAGAGCTTCATCTTCGCTATCGTCATCGTCGTGGATAGGACGGGAGTTACCGCCGTTGATTCTCTGGCTCGGCAACATTTTAGGCGAGCAGAAGGTGGTGAGCGGGTGGGGGTCGTGAAATGGAGGGGAATGTGAAGTCCGATATCGATTTTTTTTTTCTCGCTATCACAAGGCCCTCGTTGGTGTTGAGCCCCTCGCCAAGCTGTGGGGCAATTAGGGTTTACCCTCTCCAGCTTCCTTCCAGACCCTGCCAGAGTTGCGTACATTGCATCATAGGCTGAAGCAGCCAACTCTTGAATTCAGTACTACAGCCAGTCCATAGATAATTCAATAAATTTTATCTACAGCTCTCTCTGAAAAAAATGCCTGCCGACAAGTTCAAATGCGCCGTGATCCAGCTGCACCCAAAACCTATGCAGATGGAATCAAACTTTCAGCGCGCAAAAGCCTTCATTCAAAAAGCTGCATTAGATGGAGCAAAACTCGCCGTGCTTCCCGAATACTGCATGACGAGTTGGGTTCCAAATGATCCCCATTTTGCAGATGCTGCTGATGATAGGACATACCTGACGAAATTCTGCGTGAGGAAATAAACTCCCCCGCCCCTGTCTCTCCGTCTCTTCGCCTACTAAATTATTAGCGACGAGCAACAGGAAATGGCAAAGGAATATAATATAAATATCGTTCCCGGCACTTTCGTGGAGAAACACGTCTCTCCAGACGAAGAAGATGGGCAAGAAATGCTCTACAATGTTGCCTATTTCATCTCCAATGAGGGTGAGGTGTTGGGCTCTTATATTAAGAAAAACTTATGGTGAATATTCATCATGAACACACTGGCTCCTTCCTCCCCCTGATAGCTGAAAAAACTCGAGGCACCCGGAGAGAGAGCATCTCGAAGCTGGAGCACACAATCCCCACTCCGTCATAGACACCCCACTAGGAAAGGTTGGGCTTTTGATATGTTGGGACCTTGCCTGTAGACCCTCCCACAACATCCAAGGAAAAACCAGTTTTGGGCTGATACGTCGCTTTAGGGCCTGAAGCTTTCAGGGCACTCATCGTCCAGGGCGCGAAAATCATCATAATCCCAACATTCTGTAAAGCCTCCCAAGAGAATCCCTTTCACAGCCCATCACTCGACAAGAGGCCCCCATACTGACCCTTCTATTCAAGGGACTTTGAACGACCTTACTCCCGCCGGCCTTCGCCGGAACCCAAAATCGGAAGCAGTATTCCTCGACTCAATCGTAGTCTCGAGGGCCTTCGAGAATACCGCCGCCATTATCTTTTCTAATGCTGGTGGTCGGGAAGGAAGTGGCTTTGCTGGGCTATCACAAATTACTATGCCTTTCATAGGAGCCATCGCGAAGGCTGAAGGGACACATGAACAAATTGTCATTGGTGAGGTCGATATGGAGATTCTGGAGGAAGCTGAGCATGCCTACAAGATTAGAGCTGATCTTGCCAAACCAAACTTTCATTATGCTGTGAAGCCAAAGATATGAATGTACGTGTTGAGGTATACAGTACACCCAAGTGTAGATTACAACATAGAACCAGATGTTACAGATATCAGTGAGGGGTGTTTTAAATTCTACAAATTCCTCTAATCCACGTCCGAAACAACACCTACCATGATTAAAACGTAGTTGCCTTGTAAGGATACTCTAATGAATCCCCCTTCTTCAGCCAAATTTTCTTCTTCTTCTTCGTAAGTTGATGTTCTCCGAATTTCTCATCGCAGTGCTTTTTCTTAAACATCCTAATCCAACGTGGATCCCAGAGTTCACTCGCGATACCAAGATCTTTGCAGCACCTCATCAACGCATTAGATTTGCAACCTTCCGTCGCCGTAGGAATACCACTGGGGTCGAAGTAGTCCTGTTCACCTCGAGCAACAGAGACAAGCCTATTGGTTAGGGCAACGAAATTAGTTGCTAGGTCCTAAATTTTCGGGGTAAAATTGGAAAGCATACCGGCCATGACAGATGAGTGCGTATTCACGGGTGACGGCCTTCTCAGTAACGATAGTCTCGCCACGCGGTGCCAGACCCCAACCTCCAGGGCCGAAGGCCCTGTTGAGAATCCTACGGTACTTAATTTCAGGAAGATATATGATGCCATCTAAAGCGTTGTGCAACCCTTAATTAACGACCTTGGCTAATTCCCCGTGGGATTGATTAGACATACCAGGTTTGACTTCTACATCCTCTGGATCTAGCGGTGCGAGCAACACATCTGCCGTCTCTTTCTTAAATGGCTCCACCGACAACCCATGAAAGGATTTCGACCAATCAACCTTATTTTCTGAGCCATCTTCAGGGTTCACAGGAGGAGTATCATTGAGACCTGTGCTCTGGATCCTCTCAGGTTTTGAGTTCGAAGCTGGGCCAGAAGTAGCACTAGCAGTGACGAATCGTGGGAACGAAAAGGCAACGGAAGTGCGGGGTTGAAGAGCTGCTCCAGCCGAATTGAGCGAGGAAAGGCGGCACCGCAGAGTTCTACGGATGATAAAACTCATGATCGCAAACGTGTGGGGTATTTCGTAATCTCGAGCAGGTTGCGGATGAGATGAGTGAAATCAGGTTAGTTGGAAGAAAAGTTAATGTTGAGCCTCACGCTTAAAATAGTCACGTGATAGGAATATCCACTCTTCATACAGGTCATACGAGATCACTCGAATATGGGCTTCCCCGCGCCACTCTCCCTTCCTCTTTTATGGTAGGTATCTACATGTACTTACCCCATCTAAATTACACCCGATCAAATTCCGTACCAAAAGCCCACAAGCTTACACAACCCATTCCAAAACCTACAAACCCAGCACAGTTCAAAAGTTCATGCGGCTTCAGAAAGAGCTCAAGTCATGGCTCACGGACGAGAGCCTTTCGAGACCCAATAAAAGTAACCACATGGCTCAGGACTATTTGCCCACACCCCTTCTATACAGCGCTTCCTATGACATATTGTCGCAGCTGAGGACAGACCTGGTCATTAATTCAATCCTTGGTACTTCCCGAACGGTTCCGTTCCGTTATGTTGAACTTGAGTTAGAGTGTTTCTTTCAAGGTCATACCACGGAGCTTCTCCGCCATACCCTGAGGATCGCAAGGGATGGTGGAGTCACAGTAGAAGCGACTAATTTTGCGAGATTCATTATGGCTTGGATCGTAGCTGGTAGGTGTTTTTGGCCACTATCAGGTGCTTCCAATCGCTAACGTCATTTAGGAAATACGAGTAGCGAAGCTAGAAATACGCTAAAGCAAAGCTGTTTAGAGAGTACGCACTTGAGACCATGAGCGGAAATACAGAGCAGTTCGACAGGCTGAATGTCAACAAGAACATGCAACAGAAGTACAATAACTGCCGAAACGATAAATTAAACAAAGATTGTGAGATTCTACTACTCTGCTATTATGAGGAGAACAAGACGGTGGTACCGCTACTTGGATATACCACTTTATCGAAATCATCGTGCTCTGCTGCGACTACATCATCGAGCACCTCCAAGCACCGTCTTCAGAGGAGAACCCCGCCCCCCCCCCCCCGCGAATACTCTACCCAAGGGACATATGGGAAGCTGTACTCTAAGTGGCACGCACTACTTGAAATTAGGATACGGTCTTGACTACGCACCTTAAGTCATGCATCACCAGTCTTATCAAGGAACTCCGTAGCCGAAGTGAAGAAACCCTGCAGAAGCTAATGATACCAAGAGTGGCCGGCTCGAACTCTCCTGGCGGTCTTCAGAGGAGAAAAACCAAGATCATAATCACTTTGGATCACTAGGGGAACTGATCAGGACCCGGAAAAAATCGCGACAGAAGGTAGACTAATTTTAACCTCAAACTAGTCAAGGAAAAGAAGGTCTATAGCACGGGGCAGGAGAGATTCTATGGGTAACTAGACAGGTTGGGAGAGATTTTCCGAGGGCTTAATTCCTCAATAACAATAGTAAGTTCAGCAGGTTTCAGGAATCTTTGATCTTGGTATAGTTTCCATAAGTACGCTTATCAGAGAATAGACTTATATGCTATCATGCATCTTTCTAGGTAGCGCGGTTTCTACACTAGTTATATCTGAAAATGAATGAAGGGTATCCGAGTTCTTGTATCCTTCGTCTGTCATATAACTTCAAAATAAGAGCCTGGGCCTATTCCAAAAACCCATGTATGTAGTCTTTGGTCGAGAAAAGTATCCCTCGAAAACCATCTATTTTTTCCCTGACGTTCGTGCTCACGCGCATATATATCAGTTACCGCTTCATCCAGTACAGGCCAGTTACCCAAAGTTCGACCAGATGTATCGCAAGATTTTGAGGGTTAGGGCGAAGGAAAAGGGTTTCTTTGCTTTGCTACTTAGTGCTAAGGTAGTATCTGCAGGTGCGAGAAGGGGTTTTTTTTTGTTTTAGCATGGCGCAAGCGCGAGCTGTCACCCTTCTCGAGGATAGTTCGATCTCCCCAACCTCAGAGCGCTACAGCATTCCCTTTAATCTAGGCTCGTTCCCATCAAGCTGCGCAGTGGGGCTGGGCACGAGAGTACCTTTAAGCACCCTTTAGTGTTTTTGGGATTTTTTTGGGGGGGTAATTATCTCCTTTTTTTTGGTTTTGTATGATGCGAGCTAATTTAACCATATTCTTAGATGTTTAGGTTGTTCGAGCCAGTTCAATCTCCAGGATGAATATCCTTAATTGAATCCCATCCTTTTCTCATCCCTTCCATGAGAAACAAATCCCCGAAGATATAAACGAGCTCATTATAAAAAACCTACTTCCAAGTAGAAAGGATCCGAGAAAGGGCTCGCCGTGCCTATTCTAAGATAAGACCGACCCCGACAACACTATTACTCAAGCATCGTATCGCCTAGTTAGCGCTGCAGTAGGTGACCATGTGAGAACCCCAGGTACCGAACCCATATTTCCGCCAAGTATCGAGGATAGCCGAACCTTAATGGTCTTATCCTCCTAAGACCTAACATGATTTCCCTAACCAAAATAATTCAAACCAGTCCATCCCACCAGGGTCGACCAATGGCTTTGCTTCAAGAGTACAATACATATGCAACGACAGGGATTTTGTAATTTCACACCCACCAGAATTGGTTCTCGGTGCCCCGGAAGAAGGGATTCTAACTAAGTACGATGAAAGTCTCCAGATCTAGCTGATATTACCTTGCTATAAAGTTGAAGCCTGGGGAAACGTTCACTCTCTTGCTTATCTCCTGGCACCATTGTAGCAAATAACTACTACAGCTCCATAAGAAATGAACAATACCTCGCATAATACTAAAAGATTCCCTAATAATCCTAAACTTCTAAGTCAACTCAAAATCCGAGTGATATCTTGTGAATACCCGCGTAGCCAAATTGCAATTACGTTTAGAGGAGACTCACGTCCTAACTTCAACAGCGTAGATTGCAGAAACCAGCTAGAAACAGCTCAAACCCATAATTAAAAAGAAAAGTGATATATTGCTAAGTTGCACACGTCGTAACTCATACAAAAGTCCAGTCCAACTTAATCCATACATCCCAGTGACTCTAGCCCAGCTCAGGCACAAACGATATAACTCCACCCTAAGCCCAAGCAAATTCCTTAATTATACTACACCAAAAGTCCAAAATATAACTCCAATGTCTCCAGATATTCACTAAACCGACGTTCAGCAATCCAACCAATCAAGGCGGGCTTCTGATCCTTCCATTTACTTTCCCTCCCAATCCTACGGCTTTTCCCCCACTCTTGCCTCCATCTCCCTTCTTCCCTCTTCCGGGCGGGCTCACTGGTGTCCCCGGGTGTCGAGGTGTGTCGGCTCCCTGTGTATGATGCCTTCTGCTACTTTTGTGCTCGTGTATCACTGGCACTGGAACTGGTGGAGGGCTCTGCGTACATCGCCGCTGCCGTGTAGCGCTATGTAGGGTATTAGCACCATGCCCTGATCGTCGTCTTCCCCCACCCCCGGACGCGACATTTTCCTCGTCAGTCGCAGAGATCGTCGAGTCACGGGATCGACGCCGTTTTAGACCGCGAGATGCGCTAGCGGCTATAAATGCGACGGGTGACATCAGTGTGCGACGGATAGTGGGCGGTGCGGTTGTAGTAGTGGTGGAAGAAGAGGGGAGCTTGCGATGCTTAGGTTTTGGCGTGGTTGCACGTCGGGAATCCGAATGATGGGACTCGTCCATCTCTTGGGAGAGGACCTGAGATGCCAGAAAACGAAGTGCTGCGAGACCGTCCTCGTTGGCATCGGCTTCGCCGTTGCTCCGCCTACCCACCATATGTCGTTCGGAAGAAGCATGTCCACCCCCGCCGTGGCGACCATCATCCGGCGACCGTGACGCATCTAATTGATGCTGCCGATTGTCGCGAATCCTCTTCTTTAGCTTTTCGTTCTCCTCCTTCATGTCGCCAATCTCCTCACGATATTCCCTTATCGACCGCTTTGCTCTCCGCAAGCGACGCTTATAACCCTCATTCTCTTCCGCAAGCGCGAGCTGCTGAGTTGTACTAAAGGTGCTCTGGTCCAGCCGCAGCACCTCAACCTCACGGCGAGTGATCTCAGATTCAACTTGATGGCGCGCAGCAGCTTCAGTCGTTTCCATCTCGAGAATTTTGTGCTGCAGAAGATAGTGTGCTGCATTTGTGCGCATTGCAGAGAGCGAAGACGAGAGAGTTTTGATGAGCTGATTTGCTAACTGAAGCTTGGAACGCAAGGTAGTAAGATCGTAGGAATCGATGATCGAAGAGGAGAGATCTTCCCAGCCATGGGCAGAGAGACTGGAGAGAGAAATGGCGGATGTGGGGTCTATTGGTGTAGGCATTGTGGAAGCTGAAGCCGAAGAGGATGATGTGATGAAAGAGTTGGCAACGACCGTAGAAGAGAAGGGGGGAGGAGGGATTAGACGAATGGACGGACGATCGCGGCGGGGGTGAGTGGAAGGAGTTATGTTTTGCGACTGCAACGGGGAGGAGACTGGAGTGGGAGTGCCAAGGATGACGGATTGCTGGGAGTCATCCTGAGAAGCCATCACGGCTGAAGACAGCGAATGGGAATGGAGGGATTGAGTGATGAATGTATTAGGTGAGTGGACTGATGGAAGGATGAAGATGGATGGACGGATGGATAAGGATCGTGATGCAATGGTGATGGGAGATGAATGGTTGAGTTTTAGGGGAGGGATTAAGGTTGAGGAGCCGCGCAGAGATCATGACGCGGACATCTCAGCAGAGGAACGAACGAGCAAAGAGGATCAGTTGTAAGGTGTGGGTGAGGTAAGTGAGTAAACAACAGGAGAGAAGAGAGAAGCTGGTCCACAACGCCCCAGCTGAGCATTACAAGGTCTTTGTTGTTCCACCCCGCAGCGTTGAGAACAGCACCAGTCATCAAATGGCCCATCCAGCCACGCCTTCCCGTCCGAGACCCACACTCGCTGCAAAGAAAACAACGCTTGGGCCCCACATTCTGCCCTTGGTGTTCGCTTATCCAATGCCGTTCGCTGCTACAGCAACGGCTTGCCACTAACCTGGTTCTAGGGGCCAAATCTTGCCACCCCCTGTCCCTGGCCCCCCTTTCAATCCGTTCTGCCAAGCCTGCGGGTTAGGGCTCGCTACTAGACCCTGCATGCAGTAGCCTTTAAACTTTCTGTACCCGTTCCTGTGGCTTCTCTGACTCTCCTATACTTACATGTGCTTACTTGCTTACTTACTTATATATCTCCTGACCCCGTGAGCTCTTCTGCAGTAGAAAGGCTACTGCTTCAATGGAAGACGAGTACCACCACACGATGGTCGACTCGAGCGATACTAATATGGATAGTAGCACTATGGATAGTAGTGCTCCATCCAGTGTTCACGGTGAAGAATCACGGGAACAATCTATATCACAAGAGCAGTCTCCTCCTGTCCAAACAGCTCCTTCACCCCCTGGCCATCTACCTCTTGGCCCTCTCCAACTCAGGAGGAAAGCATCTTCCAGGCTCCCTGTCCCGAAGAAATTCTATGCTCCCATTCCAACTCCTATTTCCGTTCCTCCATACGGCTCTTTGAGACCAGCTCCCTCGAAGGATTTGATAAATTCTCCTGGGCCTAAATCCGCTTCTCCACGGATTCCCTCAGTTACAAAAAGGCAGTCAAGAATTGGTGGCCTGAAAAGTCCCGTTGAAAATGCACGTAAGTATTCATTCCGCGATAAATTTTGGTATTCGTGCATCTGAAAATCTCAAATCGAGCAGTTACTCCCCCTGAAACCCCTTCTAGTGCTGGGATACCCAGAGGCCCCCAAAGCGCAGATATTGTTGTTAGGGACCATACATCCCATACAGCTACCTCGCTAGCAAAGAGAGCTTCTGTTCCCTCTCTCACCAAAAAGGCATCAGCTTCTGGATTAACTAGAAAAGTTTCAGCTTCTCAACTCCAAGCTGTAGTGTCTACTCCGCCACGGCGTGTACCGTCCAATGGGCCTGCTACTGTTGCCCCACCCTTAACACGGAAACCTTCAAATTCGAGTCTCACGCTGAACAAGAGAGCCTCAAACTCTCACCTTCTCCGCAAGACCTCAGCGTCCCACCTTCCTAACCCCAATGCTATCTCTTCAAGCCCAACACCGATGCGTCGGAGCGTTTCTTCCGGCCTACCCTGTTCGCCCATCACCCCGATAATCCCCAAGATTGCCCCACGCGTGGGCCAGTCCGGGCTTCGCCAACCATCCCTCAGGGCGAAACAGCAAAAGACTCCCGAACCTCTGCGTACGGAGACCCCGGAATCTCCTACGTCCAAGAAAGCTGCCGCAAACAAAGCAGCCTCTCAGTCACTCCGTGATACTATTGCAAAAGCTCGAGCTGCAAACCGTGCACGTGCCGACTCGATTGCCTTTGCGACCGCTGGACACGCTCCTTCCGCCAGCAATGACCTTAAAGGGTTCAACTTCACAACTGATGACCCATTTAATCAAGCTATCCTCGGCGAGGGTGGATCCACTAAAGTCCTTAAGCAGCGGATCAAAGCAGCACGAGTGGAAGGTCGCCTTAACATCTCTAATCTGCAGTTGAAGGAGATTCCCGATGACGTCTATAGAATGTACGAAACCACTCCCGAGGAACTCGAAGCCGCTGCAGCTGGTGACGGCCCAAAGTGGTATGAGAGTGTTGACTTGGTTCGATTTGTTGGGGCCGACAACGAAATCGAGGATATTAGTGAGGAAATGGTGAAGCAGTTCGGGGGACTGTCTAGCATCGATGTATGTCCGCCTGCCATCATCTCCGGTTCCTGACGCTCCTTGGCTTCTATTATGCAAATAGCAAGATGAACAGGATGGATTTAGCTGACCAGTGTGAAACGCAGATACACAATAACCTTTTGACAGCACTGCCAAGGAATTTTGGAGAATTAACTGAGTTGACAGTTCTGAACTTGGTGGGTATATCCTGTCTCTGCATATCCTAGGATTGCAAATTTAGCATCTTATAATCGCGCTCTTGGCTGACAAGCGGACCGAAGACCAACAACGATCTCAACCATGCTGCCCTAGAAATCATCTTTCAGATCTCAACTCTGGTTGATCTAAAACTTGCCAAGAATGGCCTGGAGGGGGAGCTGCCTTCATCAATCTCTCAACTCGAGAACCTAGAGATTCTCGAGCTCCAGGAGAACAATCTGCGGTCTCTACCAACCTCCCTAGGAAGGGTCTCAAGACTCCACATCCTCAACGTAGCTTCGAATCAGTTGTCAGAACTACCATTTCAAGCCCTCAAGAATTGCCAACTTCACGAGTTGATAGCTTCACACAATAAGCTGAGGGGGACCCTGTTCTCTTCCGATGTCGATTGTCTTGATTCTCTGCATTTGCTTGATATCAGGAGCAATCATCTTTCAGCTTTCAGTGAGGGAGCCATCCTCCTTCCCACTCTACAACAGTTGTTTGCCAGCAACAACGGAATTTCCTCGATTCCTTCTGTGGAGGGTTGGGAAGAACTTTTAGTCTTTACGGTCGATCATAATCGTTTAGTGGCGCTGCCCGAGGGATTAGTGAACCTTCACAGGCTGAGAACTATTGATTTCTCTGCAAACAATATCAAAGGGCTAGATCCGCACCTCGGCATGATGGAAGGACTTGAAATTCTTAAGTTCGATGGAAATCCGTTTAGAGAAAGGAATCTCTTAAATATGGGTATCGTCGACTTGAAGCGGACCCTCAAAGCACGTCTAGCGCCACCAGAGATTGTGATCGCTGAAGTAGAAGAGGGCAACGATGCTACCGATATCTTCCACACCGGCGAAGCGGTTGACAGAGAAGATGGAATGCCATCACAATCTAAGAAAACCCTGGAGATCGGTCGTGGAGGAGTTCTAGAACTCTCCTCAAAAGGCTACGAGGAAATCCCCAAAACCCTTTTTGAGACCGTCGTCGGAAGCCCCAGTAGTGTCGTCCTCCTCCACAACAAACTCACAACCATCCCAGCAAGCGTAGAGACATTCTGTGCCTCTCTCACAATCCTCAACATCGGTCACAACAAGCTCTCGGGCGACTCCTATCTCCCTACGAAAATCTCCCTTCGTTCCCTTACAACCCTCATCCTCCAAGCTAACAACATCACCTCTCTCAAACCACTCCTCGAAAATCTCGACGCACCGAAACTAGAGACACTCGACGTGTCAGCGAATAGGCTTGTATCAATCGATGGAATTAGGCAGACATTCACTAGCTTAACTGCCTTGTACGCAAGGGACAACCAAGTTGAGGAGATTCCGGTAGACGCAGTAGATGGAATGAGAGTATTGGATTTAAGCAGCAATTCCATTGGGCATCTTCCGCCGAAGTTGGGGACTGTGACTAGCCTGAGGGAGTTGAGAGTCGGTGGTAACTTATTCAGGGTACCGAGATGGCAGGTTTTAGAAAAGGGGACCGAAGGGGTGTTAGAGTGGCTAAGAGATCGATTGCCAGTGGATGAAGAGTAAGCAGTTGGAGGGCGGATGGCAAGGTAAGTTGGTGGTGGAGATTATTATTATTTTTCTTTCAATATTTTGCATATTCGATTCAGACTTGAAAGTGGCTAGGAGGGTGTTTTTGTTTTGTGCTTTCATTTTGGCATAGGGAAAAGCGAGTAGACGTTGCTTTAGATGTAATAACTAGTACACGTCATATACGTAGTAGTGTTAATTGATAATGGTGTCGATGGAAATGGAAAGGGGTTTTGCTCTCTGGTTTAGAGTTAAGATTGGACAGTGATTGGAGGAGAAGAGAAGAGGGGCATCAATCGTTGAACATTGTCGCTTAGTAATTTCGAGTGATTTCAAGTGATACAAAATTTAAGGAGGCACGGTTCTATTAAGCTTTAAGCGATTCTTTTATGTACAGATACCATGCAACATCAAGCTCACCGCAAACAGCCATTCTGGAGAAGTGGGGAAGTGGGATCCCAGCAAGCTAGGTGGGATACCCCCAATGAGATCTAAAGCTCCAGCCTTCCCAGCCAAGCAGGCTTCGCCCCAGACTCGTGTAATGTCCATCCTTGAAACAGTTGGAGTAGCTTCATCCCTTGCGGCAACATTCCAGATTATGCTGCAGTAATAGTTCCAGCGAATCTACTGCAAATCACAAATCTACGGATGTGGATGAAACCGATAACGAGGGGTGAATCCATGGTACCTTTCCCCCTACCCTAAACGCACTCCTGTTGACTCGCTTTGTAGAATGGCGGGGTTGATACCAATACCAGGTTGATGATTAACTACCAGTGATCTTTTGGGGAACCTTGATGTCAAGCTTCAGGGTTTTGTAGATCCGAAGATCCCCCGATCCAGTTTTGGGCTTTTGTATAAACCATCATCGATGCTGGACTGTAGGATTTAGAGAGTTAGGAATGGGCCAGGGGTGAGATTCCCAGGATACCTTTTCTTGCCAAGTGACTATGTATGATTTTGGGGACCTAAACAAGGGGAGAATGTGGTCACTGTGACCTTGGAGACGGTGGGCAAGGTTGTGGTAGATGCATGTAATTGTGCAACAAAACCACGGTTGTAGGTATTGAGCATCTCACGAAGTTCGAGATCTAGTCGGGTGTTGGAAGGAGCCGAGACACGATTAACCAGATCTGACTGGCACATTGGCGTTGGAGATGCGATGCGGATTCGTGAATCATGATGCTGACATGTGCAAGGTTTCGGTGCAGTTTCCAGGAACCAAGAATGTCCATGCGACATCATTTCCTGTCGGGGTTTTCCGCGTGATGGAATTTCCGTTTCCCATGGCCGTGCGTTTCTCGTCTTCAACCTATCCGTCTTTAGAAGAATAGTCCCCTTTTTGTTTTCTCCTGTTTACATCTTCTGGCGCTTCTTCGCCTACCATGAGGACAGCCGCTCTTCTCGGTCGGCGGTTGCCTGCGTCTACTGTTCGATCAGGAACTTTTTGGTCCACGATACGTCATAGTTGTGCGAGACAGCCTCCGAAATCGCATTTCAGCATCTTTTCAAATAGACCCTCATCGTCGAATAGTCGCAGCAAATGGACACGATTCGGTGGAAACAACGTGCTGTATCTTGGGTCTGCCACACTTGCGGTTGTCGCCCCGCTTGGACTCTCGGCAAGTCGAGGAGAAGAAGAAAAGAAAGATGAGGAAGATGGCCAAGAGAAAACGATTGAGCAGTTGATGCTCGAAGAGTCAGATCTAGAGCGGGAGGAGTTACGAAGAGTCTCGAAGGATCAGCCATTTATATTCCGGGTTGTGCAGACTGCGCAGGTCTTTATTGTCAACTGGATCATTGAGCCCATCGCGACGGGTTTTCGCTTCATCACGCTAGTGACGATATTCGTGCCGCTTATTCTCGCGATACCATTATGTTGCGTGGGTGCGCGGATACCCGAGAAGAGTAACGAACGGGAGGGGACTATGCTGTGGTATGCGTTTTTGATAAAGTCGATGGAGAATGCTGGCCCGACGTTTATCAAGGTGGGAGTTCTGTTTTCAATACATAGGCACACCCACGCGTTCGCGCTTGGGGCATCACAGTCACTGATGGGAGTAGTTAGGACAATGGGCTGCATCGAGGACGGATATTTTCCCTACAGAGATGTGCGAGATGATGTCAAGGTTACACTCCAATGCCCGACCTCATTCGCTCCATAATACGAAGAAAATCATATCTGCGGCGTTTGGTGGCAGGCCCTTCGATGATATATTTGAAGAGTTTGATGAGACGCCTTTGGGGATAGGAGCGATTGCTCAGGTCTACAAAGCGAAGTTAAAGCCAGACTTTATTCCTAGGTTGGATGAGGAAGATCAGAAGTTAGGGAGTATTCGGCGTAAGAAGGTGGATATTCTTGTTAGGTCGCCATCACCGCAAGAGGTTCCTTCCTCGTATGTAGCAATTAAGGTGCTTCATCCGCGAGTAGAAAAAACCGTCCTTAGAGATCTAAGGATCATGGGTTTCTTTGCAGCTCTATTAAACGCCGTTCCTACGCTCGAGTGGTTTTCGTTCCCGGATGAGGTTGATCAGTTTAGTGGTATGATGCGGTTGCAATTGGATCTACGGATCGAAGCCGCCAATCTGAAGCGGTTTCGGTCAAACTTTAGGGACAGGACTACTGTTGCGTTCCCAATGCCTTATATTAACTACACTACTCGAGAGGTTCTGATAGAAGAGTTTGCACATGGAATACCCCTTCGTGCATTCTTAGATAATGGAGCTGGGGTTTTTGAGAGGGATATTGCAGATATGGGCTTAGATGCTTTCCTGGTTCGTATCTTACAGATGGTTTCGACTGCTAGCAAAGCCCAATAACTGACAGGCAGCACTTTCTAGCATATGTTAATAATGGATAACTTCATCCACGCCGATCTCCACCCTGGTAATATAATGGTCCGTTTTCACAAGCCTCTACCCCCTCATATCCTTTCTCGTATCTCTCTCCTTGTACCCACATCCGGTTCCGAAAAGTACGTCGACAACTACGCCGAAATAACTACCGAGGTTCTCTCCCGCTTATCTCCCTATCGCCATAACCCTAAAGCTTGGAATGAAGAACTAGGGCGTCTAGATTCCGAAGGCTATCGTCCACAACTCATCTTCATAGACACCGGCCTCGTTACAGAACTCAACACCAAGAACCGCAAAAACTTCCTCGACCTCTTCCGTGCTATAGCAGAATTCGACGGGTATCGAGCAGGCCACCTTATGATCGAACGCTCCCGGTCCCCCACCTCTGTCATCGACGGCGAAATCTTTGCACTCAAGATGCAGCACCTAATCCTGGCTGTCAAGTCCCGTACGTTGGCTCTCGGCAACATCAAGATCGGTGACCTCCTCACCGACGTACTCCACATGGTGCGAATGCACCACGTCCGCATGGCAGGGGACTTTATTAACGTAGTGCTTTCCATCTTACTGCTTGAGGGAATCGGGAGGAGTCTGGACCCTGACATGGACTTGCTGAAAAGGTACGCCGCCTCCGATACGTTTTATGACTTTGTGGCTGAGGTCTATTATGAAGTTCTTTACCCATGTTGAGGGCGATTGGTGCTGGGGGCAGTACAAATATGCTGGGTGGGAAGGACGGTGGAAAGGAGGCCAGCCTGAGTTTTTTGAAGGTTTGGCTTGGGCTTGAGATGAGGCAATTTTTGACGAGCAGTATGGAGGATGTGGAGAATTTGGTGAAGTATGATTTGCTGAGTCCGAATGTATAGAGGATGGGTGGTAGAGGGTGCATCATTGGCGTTTTCGTTTTCGTTTCTTCTTTCTCCTCTCTTTGGGTTATTGGTGGAGGCCTTGTATATTATTGTAGGGTTGGTTAGAGCATAGAAGGGTAAGTATATCAACTAGAGTGATGACACTTTGTATACGAGTAGCGTCGCTATACAGTTTCCTCGTCTGGCTAAGTTTACGAGTAACGAATCACACGCTGCTCTTCTAGAGTTCGGGAGGAACCAAGTAGTTTTCCCGGATTGACCGCTGGATTTGCAAACAGGGAGTTAAAGTCCGAGTATCTTGATAGTCGATTGGTAAGACGAGTGGACCACTCTCAGCACGTTAGTAGATCGCTTTCAGGTTAGGCCGCCATAATCCGAGCGGTTCGGCACTTGGAAGCCGATATATATGGGTGATATCTTATGACTGGGTTCCCCCGTCAGGCTTCCCACCAAAAAAACGAAGTCGTGATGGAAATTTCGAATAGGGCTGAGGTTGGAAGACGCGTTTCACTGGGATCAATCAAACGACCCTGGAAGGGATGAGGAAGTTTGTACCACGCACACCACAGAGGTTCAGGCAGTTATCTGGTTGCTCGAAGCAAAAAGCAAGACCCCTAGTGCAACGATTTCAAGCAGCTACCACGAACGGCAGGCTTTAGTCGATTACTTTTAAATTGCTTCAGCTAGGGAACTGACTATCAAGAGCCTGGCCAGGATCTAAAGAGTCATCCAGCTGAACGGCACATGCATACTGTAGGCGTGGTTTCTCACGGTTCGCGATCTGTTTCGAGGAACGTGTAAAGTGACCACTCTATGGAACTCGAGTAGCACGCCCAGGCCGGCAACATCCCGTTCTAACGCGCCTCACCCCTGCATTGCGCCTTGACAAACTACGCCTGAATTGCGCAACCCTAAACCTGTGTTTGCCAAGCCAATTTACGCGTTGAGAGAAAAACTCACGGACAACGCGCCCCCCTCGTTCCAGTCCCTTTTCTTCTCATTCTCCCCCGCATCTTGACTGCAAAGATCTATCCTCACTCCTACTTCTTCAATTGAATTCATCGGTTTTGCATTGTCAGGTTTCTTCTTTTTGAATCAGCAAGCGTATAAGGAATTGGAGCACTGCACTGTTGGATACCCATTTCTCAGTAACCCCCCTCGATACTAAAAACTACTATCTCTCCTCCGCACAGACTACGGGTAGTATAATTCTTTTTTTATAACACCAAAGCACCGCAGATATGTATGTCTGGAAAAGAGGTACGTTCAATATCTTTTCTGCATAATTCACACTTGCACCTGTGAACCCTACTTGCCAGCTTGTTACTGCAGTAATTATAAGTATTTTAAGGCGTCTAACATGGACAATCAATAGATGGCCGCAAGGAACGTGTTCAGTTCGATAAGATCACTGCCCGTGTTTCTCGTCTTTGTTACGGGCTGGACAGCGAGCATGTAGATGCTGCAACCATCACTCAAAAGGTTATTTCGGGGGTGTACCAGGGGGTTACTACTGTTGAGCTGGATAACTTGGTTAGTACCTAACGGTCTGAGTATGTGTTTGTTACGGAATTGGGCTGATAAACAAATCGAATAAACGAATAGGCAGCTGAAACTGCCGCTTACATGACCGTCACCCATCCCGACTATGCCATTCTTGCTGCCCGTATTGCCGTGAGCAACCTGCACAAACAAACCAAGAAGCAATTCTCCCAAGTCATAAGTGATCTGTATCACTATGTTAATCCCGTATGTTTTGAGTTTCCCTGGGTTCGATTCTAGTATCGGTCAATTAACTTTTGTCTAGAAAAATGGACGTCCTTCTCCTATGATTTCCACGCAAACTTACGAAACCGTCATGCGTCATGCTTCGGAATTGAACTCTGCTATCGTCTACGACAAAGACTTCAATTACAACTACTTCGGTTTCAAGACCCTAGAACGTTCGTACCTTCTCCGCATAGATGGTCAAGTTGCCGAGCGTCCGCAGCACATGCTCATGCGAGTGGCTGTTGGAATCCACGGTGAGGATGTTGAGAAGGTTATTGAGACCTACAATCTCATGTCTGCCAAGCATTTCACCCATGCTTCCCCTACACTTTTCAATGCTGGAACTCCTCAGCCACAGTTGTCATCATGCTTCTTGGTTGCAATGAAGGACGATTCAATTGAAGGCATCTATGATACTCTTAAGATCTGTGCCATGATTTCCAAGACTGCTGGAGGCATTGGGTTGAATATCCATAACATTCGTGCTACTGGTTCATATATTGCCGGAACAAACGGTAGCTCTAATGGTATTGTACCTATGTTGAGGGTTTTCAACAATACCGCGAGGTATGTTGATCAAGGAGGAAACAAGAGACCTGGTGCCTTTGCTATCTACCTTGAACCATGGCATGCAGATATCTTCGAGTTTATTGATCTGAGGAAGAACCATGGAAAAGAAGAGGTCAGAAAATTCCAATTCACCTTTTGTTTTATATTTTACTAATAGAGACGTAATTTAGATCCGTGCTAGGGATCTGTTCTATGCTCTTTGGGTTCCTGACTTGTTCATGAAGAGAGTTGAGAAGAACGGCGAGTGGAGCCTGTTCTGTCCCAACGAGGCACCTGGCCTCGCCGATGTCTGGGGTGATGAATTTGAAGCTCTTTACAACAAATACGAAAAGACTCCCGGGCTTCCCCGTCAAACAATGAAGGCTCAGAAACTCTGGTATGCCATCCTAGAGACACAAACTGAGACCGGTAATCCTTTCATCCTGTACAAAGATGCTTGCAACCGTAAGTCAAATCAGCAGAACCTGGGAACTATTAAATCTTCCAATCTCTGCACAGAGATTGTGGAGTACAGCTCTTCTGATGAGGTCGCTGTTTGTAACTTGGCTTCCCTCGCCCTGCCAACTTTTGTGGATGTCCAAGGTGGTCAGTATGATTTTGCGAGGCTACATGACGTTACTAAGGTTGTGGTCAAGAATTTGAATAAGATTATTGATGTGAACTACTACCCCGTTGAGGAGGCGAGAAGGAGTAACATGAATCACCGACCTATCGCAGTAGGCGTGCAAGGTTTGTTTCCTACTTCATCAGCTTAGTTTGATGTGTTTGGCTGACTTGATGCTTCAGGTCTTGCCGACGCTTTCCTTGCTCTTCGCTTGCCTTTCGAGTCTCCAGAGGCAAAGCAACTCAATATTCAGATTTTTGAGACAATCTACCACGCTGCTGTCGAGGCCTCCACCGAGCTAGCTGAGATTAATGGTGCATACTCAAGCTACGAAGGCTCACCAGCTTCTAAAGGCTTACTTCAATATGACCTGTGGAACGTCACCCCAACCGACCTGTGGGACTGGGATGAAGTGAAGGCAAGGGTTAAGAAGCATGGTCTCCGTAACTCTCTTCTTGTCGCGCCTATGCCCACTGCATCTACTTCCCAAATTCTCGGCTTCAACGAGTGCTTTGAGCCCTACACATCTAACATCTACTCCCGCCGTGTCTTGGCTGGAGAATTCCAAATCGTCAACCCCTGGTTGTTGAAAGATCTGGTTGATATGGGCTTGTGGAGTGATAACATGAAGAACCGTATCATTGCCAGCAATGGCTCCATTCAGGGTATTCCAAATATCCCAGACGATATCAAAGCGCTCTACAAGACCGTGTGGGAAATCTCGCAGAAGAAGATCCTTGAGATGGCGGCCGACCGTGGCGCTTTCATCGATCAATCCCAGTCACTCAATATCCACATCCAGAATCCTACTATGGGTAAATTGACATCTATGCACTTCTATGGATGGAAATTAGGCTTGAAGACGGGCATGTACTACCTTCGTACTCAAGCTGCTGCAGCTGCTATTGTAAGTTTACTCCTTCGTTTTTTTCCCCCCTAGTTTCTAGTTTGCATGATGAGAATTATTTTGGTCCGTGTTTATGAGGTGGATTAAGACCCCGCCGCATGAAATATCCAAAATCATATAGCTCTGATTACCCTTTTATCACATTCTTGCCTATTATCTCTCAGGTGATTGTCTCAAGAAATTATTCTGACGTTTTATTCAGCAATTCACCGTCGACCAAGAAGCTCTCAAGGTGGAGGATACAGCAGTCGCCCGCACTCTTCCTGGCAAGAAGCGTATCCCCAACGCTGGCTATTCTGCTCAAACAGCTATCCCCCGCCCTATGATGGCCACGAAACCTGCCCCCCGTGTTGTTTCCGTCGGCGGCGGCCCCCCTCCCCCTCCCCCTCGCTCAGTCTCCACTTCTGTTCCCAATTCTGCAGCGGCACCTGCGTCTCCTGATGCTGAGTCAGAGGAGTCAGAACCATCCCCCACACTGCTAGCGACGGAGCCACCCGCTGACCCTACTTCTGTTGACGGGCTGGAGGAGTTGGAGGATAAGAGGAACCAGGAGGAGGACTCAAAGAGCTTAAGTGAAGAGAGGGAGGTGGATATTTATGCGGATGCTGTATTGGCTTGTAGCATCGAAAATAAGGAGGAGTGTATGATGTGTTCTGCTTAAGTTTAAGTTTGTTATTTTGTGAATCGGGTTGGGTTGGGTAAATCGGTTGGATGAGGAAGGGTTAATAGGTTAGGGATGGTGTTTTTTGTTGTTTTGCTGGGCCTTTACGAATAACTATTTCCTTTATTTTGTTTTATTCTGTCAGTTCGATATGGGCCCCAGCGGGGGATGGGTTTCTGGAATGTGAAAAACTGGATGATAAGAAATGTCAATGAATTGTGCTAATTCTCCTTGCCCTAACTATTTACTGTGTATGTGAGAGTGAATTCCCGCGGAACTTCAGCGACTGGAAACACTACTCTTCAGTTTTCCCTAGTGCCTTGGGGACCATATTCATCTAAACGTGGATGAAAAACTATCGTCATTAACAGGAGCATGAACTTGGAGGTAGGGAATGATTTGTCTACCATGGAAGAGTCATCGGATATCACCCAGCCCGAGCAGCTACTAGTAAGAAGCTTGCGTATGCGTATGCGTTTCACCGCCTAGCTGTGAGAACGGCAAAACTGAAGTTTGAGCGGCTAGGCAAGATAAGGAGTTTTTGGAGGGTATGCCGCAAGTAAGACAGTATAGTATATTGATGGGGGGTCTATCCAAAATACCTTCTTTATCAGAACGTGACCCTGAGTCGTCAACGATCTATTTTTAGACGCCTGGGCCCTATAACGATGATGTTGAGCAACCTTAATCTTCCTCCAGATACGTGATCTGCTTCAGCATAAATATAAGCTGCTTGCATTCCACCTCAGAAACTATCGGTAAGCAGAACTGGATCGGGCTTATTTCGCTAGGATACGACGATCAAACATTTACGCTGTCTGATCTTAGGGGGAAATGATGCTTAAGAGAACGTGTGTAGGACTACTACCTGTGCAAAGCTGCGTGACTAGGGAAGCATGTTTTGGGGGGGAGGGTGTAGAGGAAGGAAGCTTGCCATAGATGAGACAAACTTCGGCGAACGGGTTTCTTTCCCTAGGGAGCTGCCTGCTCAATGCATCATTATGTACCTGGTTTTGCATACAACTTCACGAGGTTGTCTACATGTAGGTGAGCCACGTGATTTATTTGGACGAGGCTAGTGCCGGTACCTGCATATTTAACGCGAGTTTAGTAGAGTAACAGCCGGAGAATAATCGTTTAGACTACTCCGTCTGACTGCAGTTCGGATACCAGTATTGCTCATGCCATTTGCCTTGAACTCGGGAACTTGTCCTCGCTTATGTGTGCCACAGAAACGTGGCCCATGTTTGTTTATGCGCACAACATTTTATCGCTCCAGAACATGACCTCTCGGAAACAGGCGAGAAGTAGACGATCTGTCGATTCCAATCTATCCGAACCAAAGTTTGAGTTCTGTGACAAAGACTTATCGCCAGATAAATTAGCAGGAGGGCTCATGCGTGTAGTCATCACGTTGAGGCAACGCTGCTGGGTTTCACGTCGTATTCTGCCCCTAACCTAGCCATTTTAACTTCTATCCGACTTCGACGTGTATCAGGTGAGAGTTGTTACTTTTCTCCACTTTGACCCTGCTACTTCTCCAATTTGATCCTCTCCGTGCTCATTTTCTGCTCCCTGATGTGTTTTGAACCACGTAGGTGGAGGGGAATCCGGTGGAATCAATATAGTTGAATGTATTCTCATTATTTTCTGGGTTTTCTTCTTTCCTCCAATTCCTATTCACGATAGTGCGTTCGTTGAGCTGCCTATGAAGACCCTGGTGGGGCATTGTGTTTGTTTCTAACGGCTAGGCCGTCTATTTTTTACTCACCGCAAGTCGGTTCTTTTCTCGCTTTTTATTTACCTATTTGTTTCCTATTTTACCCATTTTATTTTACGAGAATCAACAGGTGGGATTTTCTCTTTTCAATACTTTCTACATTCCCTTTTCTCTTGGACGGGCTCCTTGAGAGGGGACCGTTTCTGCACGATGCCCGCCATGGATTCTGATTCTGCAAATGCTATCATGGATTTAATACAACCCCCGAATTACGGGCACTTGCGACTAGACGGTATTGGCAAGATATACATCACAGTGTTTGTTCTCTGGACGACAGTCTTTGCTATTGGACTGGTCATATTTCTTACACATCGACGCCTTCCCTTCATACGCTTGAAGAATGTTCCTTTGGTGTGTTCAGCATTGCTTATGCTGCACTTGCAATTAAGCTTCGACATTCTTGTTTATCCTTTGAACGGAGTGCTGCCCTGTAGTTTTGAGTTCTGGGCTATGAACATTTGTCTTCCGTAAGGCACGCCCTTAAATCCCTGTCAAATATCGTTTATTTACTGATTTGTATTGTTCGTTAACCGTTGCGTTAGACTTGGTATCGCCCTTTTTCAGGCACAGAACATGCAGCTATTCAGTCTATTCTGGGGGCAGAAGCATCTTGTCTGGTTGCGCTCCAAGGATCCCGAATCAGCAAACGCCCCGAAGGAAACGCATGCTTCGAAAAATTTCATCCTCCGATGCTGGTATGTGTGGCGGGACATCTGCATTTTGAAGAAAACATACATCCTTATTGCCGTCGGCACTGGTCTGCAGGTACAAACATCAGAAACAGGAAACCCCTCTAACTATTGAGGCGTTCCGCCGTGCGTTTAGGTACGGCTGCGCTATATCTTACGTCTTTTGCTGACTGTATCGCGACGAAGATTTTGGTAGCGTTGGTTATTTTCCTCGCATCTCGACGATTCCATCCGGGTTTTGGGTTGGTTGGAAGGATTGCGACTCGCTTTGAATGCCGGGCTGGGTGGGAATGGTATGTGTCACCCACACTCAATCAACGCCTCTAAGGCTGTATCCGAGCCACAGTGCATGCATGATTTACACATAATAATGCCCGAGCCCGGCACTTACTGAAGATATTTTTAACGTTCATTTAGGTTTCACTCCGGTGTCTGGCAAGCAGTTTGGACTTACGGCTACGGTCCCTTTATTCTGTTCAAGATCAGAAAAATCCAGGATACGCATAGATGGCGGGTGCAAACAACGCTTGCTATTCTCTTTAGGTTCGTTGCTACCGAGTTCTTCTCTTCAAAAGGAAGAAGAAATCCGAGACCATATCAGTCCTTTTTTTCCTTTTTCTTCCCATTAACCTTTTTGTCTTAAACCTTCCCCTTCTTTGGGAACAGTAATCCTTAATAATATTTCTTTTGGTTCTACAGTTTACCTGCCTTGCCGTTGTGGCTTTCTACCTTGTTTACCCCGAATTTTTATGTGATGAACTCGTACTGGCCTCCTAATCTATGGTGAGTTCCATCGAGATCCTATCAATGATCAATAGCACACGATCCTAATAAAAAAATCCTAGGTTTGTGCCCGGTTTGGGAGCAATGGAATTTATAATACTTTTTTTTCCGATCATTGAGATATGGGAGTTTAAGAAACGTCAACGTAAAGCCCGGGAAGAACCCGGCCATACAATGTTTCACAAATACAGCATCGCAGCATTGGAAATAGCACTACGAGACGACATCGATCGGCTAGAAGAGTTCGCAGCAACTAAGGACTTCACCGGCGAGAACATACTTTTTCTAAAGCGAGTCGAAAGCTGGAAGGAGAAGTGGAAACTATCAGAAATCAAAGCTCGTAACGGAGAAATACCACCCCCGGTCATGCGTTCACTCTACGACACAGCAGAGCAGATATTTAACACGCTTATTCGCCGAGAATCATCGGATTTTCCATTAAACCTTGAAGAGGATGTCTACCTCCCACTAGACAGGGTTTTCGGTAATACCAACCCGGGAACACAGAAATGTCCACCAGTGCATCTGTTTCCAAGTGGAACAAAAGCAATGATCGCACCATTCGCGGATGACTTTCTTGCCAATTCGAAACGAATGCCAGACAAGAAGGGTTTCAGAGAAATCCCAGGGTCGCGAGGTGGAGGACGTGAGTACAACGACGAAAGGCCACCGACGCCGCCACGAAAGAACTCGGTCATTATGTCCACCCCGCCATGCAAACTCCCGATGGGCTTCGGGGCTTGCGTGTTTGATAGGGCTGAGGTGGCGGTCAAACAGATGGTTTTGACAAACACTTGGATTCGGTATGTCTACGACGCAGAGCCCCCTTAGTTAATATAGCACTAATTCTGGATGTATATTTAGCTATGTCGATTCTTTACCTGCATCCGAACGCTCTTTGATAGGCGTAGGGTCTACAATATCTCCGCCAATAAGCTGGCGATGGAGGAGATATTTCTGGAAAAAGGATTCAGGAGGATAGCTATCGGGTAGGGGTAGGAAAAAAATGTTGACGTTTTAAATTAATGTTTCTAACTTCCGGAGTTGTTTGCGTTATTTCGACCTTCTACCTCGACTGCATGATCGCACGCTCCCATGAAAACTTCTACGTAAGCATTTGTATTTATTGGTTTTATTTGTCGATTACTTGGTCAGAAATTATTTCCGCGGCCGATGAGGCGTAAGATGGCAATAAAATAATCACAACTTATCACTCGCTGTGCACTGGGAAAGATGTGTTTCGATTCTGCATGCTTGAAGTAATTCCATTGGCTAGAGTCTGTTTTTTATTCCCGAAAACATACTAAATTGATGAGGGTCCTACAACGTCTCGGTCTAGACGATTTAGATACTACGTGTGAGCACTTCTGGGAGTGAACCCTCTGAACCTATCCTTCGAGAACCTTCCACCAGTCATTTATCACAACCCAGTAGCTAAGATCGATTAGCCGCTGAGATCCATAAACCCCTAAATTGTCTTGGCCCCTCCTTCTAAGGCGCATATGACATAGCCTCGTAGCTTCATAACGCGTCTTAATAGCTAGGAGAGATTCGCTAAAAGCTCACCAACATGTCAAAAGGTTAGATGCGTGTATGAATTATCGCTTAATCAAAAGTGCCAACCCACCAATTGCAGCTGGAGGGGGCCTGGTTCCCTATCGCTATATATCCTCGTACTAGCAGTAGCAGAAAATTAAGACCGTGTGACTAAAGGCTCTGATTGCGATTGCTGAGCTTGACTTCAATTCTTACCAGATCGTGCTTCATCAACTCCCGCTCTAAAGTTACTTTTACCATCACTTCATGTTCTATCACTCGAATACTCTTTGGCCTGGTGTTCATGTTTCTAACGACATCCCACGGCATTTTCCAACCGATCGCCTTCAATCTCTATATTAATTGAGACCAGAAACTCGCTGCTGAACCACAAATATTCGCCTTATGAATCATCACAAGGCACGAAAAGACGCGTAAAATAGATCACCCACGTGACGCAAGCCAAGACATTACCAGACCACCCTTTGGCTCCATACATGTATGCTTGAGCGACACCAGAGACATAACATACCTATCCGCAATGACTATCTCACTGCCAGACGGTTTGTGGTCTATTCATGGTAATCATAGCTTCAAACGAGCGCTAACCTATTTTTTTAGATATCTTAAATCAAATATCCATTCAGCTATGGCACGCGCGCGACTTTGACACGCTTTTCAAATTCGCTCTCTGCAGCAAGCAATTTGCGGCGCTCGGTTTGGCAAATCTTTACAGGTAAGTTGATAATGCTTCTGCGGGGAGAAATTCTGAATCTAAATGGTTCGATTGTCTCGATCGGTAGAATGCAAGATCTAGCACCAGTAAAGAGAGCCAATGAAATGGAAGCGCAAGGCAAGAAGCCAGATGAGCAGACTCGTAGATGGGCTATACTCTGGCGGTCCATTATTTTGTCTACTATGGAGGGAAAGACTATTTTCCCGTACTGTAGATACATTCGTGTGCTGGATCTCCAAGATTTTACGGGGCTTTTGGAGGAGCTCAATGGGAGTTTTGCAAAGCACCAGAAGTATGGCTTTTGTTATTTCCCAGATCTGGCTTCAGTGCTGACATCAAATTTTGAATGTTTGAAGAACTTTGTTTACCGAAGACCTGAAGAAATTTCAGATATTGACAACTACCTCAAATTCACGGCGAAAATTCTCCAGGCTAGCTTCAGAAAAAATATCTATTGCAGTCGGCGAAGGTATTTATCTTGTAATAGATATTTTTACACAAGTTGCTGACCATGATTTGGGTTAGAAATCACCAAGCACACACCATTCCTGGAAGAACTCGGCGGCGAACGTACGCACACTTCATACTACTATACAAAAATGTGCCGGTTTGCTAATTACTACTTTACCCAGTCACTAAACCCGAACTGGAAAAGTGGATAAGTCGACTTCCTAAATTGAAAGCCTTGAGATTGTATGATGGGGGAGCTCTGGAAGGATGCCACACGGTTCTAAAGCAGAGCTGTCCAGATTTTAAACAGCTCTATCTCTACAACTGGTATCTAGATCACCTTCCTTTCCTTAAGTTTTGTCTAAATTAGCTTTTAACGCCAAGCAGGATAAGCCAAACCCCCGACAATGATTGTGCCGAGTTCTTTAATGGACTCCGCCATAACACCCTGGAATCCGTCGAGGTCATCGGTAATTTCATGGAAGAGGGGTCTCTTAAAGCTCTAGCGGATCACTCTTCGTCCCTGCGTGTACTCAAGCTGCATGGTCTCAAAACCGAGTCGCTTGCTGCTCTCCCTCACCTGAAAGAGGCTACGCATCTTGAAGTCGTTTTGTTAAAGAACGAGATGGGTAGACACAATGAGCGTCCGGAGCTGTTTACGGCCCTCGAAGAGATAGCACAATGGCTACGTTCCTGCAAGGGTCTACAAGATTTGGTGTTGCAGAATATAGAGTCGGGGCCGAAAATTGCAACGGCTGTTCTACGGGATCAGACTACTAAACTCCAGCACCTTGAGGTGTCGGAATATGACACGAGTCCCAATAGGGAATTCGAAGAAGTTCTCAAGAATCATTTGAGCCTTCAATCATTATCACTTTGCGGCGATTCAAGGGGCTTTATTCACGATCACGATGAGGCCCTGGTCGAATCATTGTGTAATTTACGGAATCTTCGGAAATTACGCCTCGTTGATATATCCAACTACTTCACAGATAACCATATTTGCATGATTTCAAAGGCCCTGCCGTTGCTCGAGGAATTCTGGGTTAGCGGGTATGACATTACAGATGGAGTTTGGGATGATTTAGCCAGGCTTAAGAATTTAAAGTTGCTTAGTTTCCAAGCTATGAGCAGGTTTACATCAGAAGGTATCATGGGTTTCGTAAAGTCATTAGATGATAAGAGTGGGATGCAATTGGAAATAATGTACAGTCAAGACCCCATGTCGAACGACGATAAAGATGCCATTGAAAAGGAGATCATCAGTAAGGGTGGGTCGTTTGTTTTTACGACGTGGAGAGGTATGTTTGAGTCCCAGGGCCAGAACACATGATAAAAGCTAACACAATCGGTTACAGAGGATGATGATAGTTCAGACGATTTAGAGGATGACTATATGTAGACAGAAGTTTTAATACAAATTCCCCGACACCAATTTATCGGCCGTGGTTGGTTCAATGATGTTGGGCGAAAATAATATATTAATAGGCAATGGATTATAATTAAAATGGGAATAAAACGGCCTGAACTTCAAATAAGAATCCATGCCAATATTAACGTAATATGCCGGGCTACTATTCTGAAAGAGTACCATTTTCTCCATGGAACAATTCCTCTGCCAGCAGTGCAATGCCAAGCCTGAGGCTCAATAGCTTCGCAACGTCGGGTTCAAGATTCCCAAGCTCAACAGCATCAACAATCATTAATCCGACCATCTAAAGCTTATCCGATGGCACTGACTTCGGTATATATATCATACTCACCCCTCAGAGTTAGTATACTTGCTAATTGTGTCTTCAAAGTGGAAATCTTTTAACTTCTTCACCGTCACTCCAGTCAAAGCACCCGATGAAGCTGATAATGCACCTCCGCGACCACTCTTCGAGGTCTGGGCCCCCTATAAAGCTCAGGATGACTGAGCCGAACTTGCTTACACTTTGTAGGGCGCAGATATAACTGCCATAGCCTCTGGCTCTGATAACATCTTTCTCGGCACCTCTACCGGCCATGTCCACATCTGCAACTCTTCCTTCAAGATTGTTCGTTCTTTTCCTACCCATGAGCAGGATTACGATCATTCAGGCAGTATCAGACACATCAAACAAGTGGATGGAACAGCTCTTCTCGTGACTGTAAGCGAGGACCTGAGCAACGAGCCAGTTCTGAAGGTGTGGACATTGGATAAACCGGAAAAGAAGACTGGTCTTCCGAGATGTCAGACAACCGTGACTATCAATAATGGGAGGAGACAGTTTCCCGTTAGTCCCTGTGGCAGTTCCTAGGCTCATATTAGGTTCTTTTGGCAGTTTTGCTAACCAAGTGCATGGTTAGATCTCTGCATTTGCTACCACTCCTTCATTGTCACTTGTCGCGGTTGGGTTTGCCAATGGCTCGATTACTCTAATCCGTGGAGATTTGATCCATGACCGCGGGACGAAACAAAGGATTATCTTTGAATCCGAGGAGCCTATAACCAACCTTTGTTTTTCGCCTCCGGCTACTTCTCCCACGTCCCATACTGCTGGGTACAATCCATATAATAGGCATCAGCCCGCGGCCGACGGCGGGGACACTCTCTATGTGTCTACCATAGGACGTGTATTGACACTTGTCACTATCGGGAAAGTTACGGGCCAACCTAGGGTTTTGGAATCTCAAGGGTGTGGCCCCGGATGCATGACACCCGCCATCGATTTTTCATCTGCGGATAGAGGGCTCGCTGGCGAAGGAAGTGATATAGTGATCGCCAGAGATGACGCTATTTACTTTTATGGCCCCAACGGACGTGGCGCCTGTTATGCGTATGAAGGTCCCAAAGAGATGGTGAATGTATTCAAAAACTATATATCTCTTGTTTCTCCCCCCGCCTCACAGCCATCGACGGCAGCTCGAACAGGAGTTTCTGGCGCTCTGAAACGACTTGTGGGAAGAGGCGCAGCCCCAGCAGCGGCAGAAGACCCGTTCGATGTAACGAAATTTACATTGTTGGATACTGAGCTGAAATTTGTAGCACACTCAGAAAGGCTAATTTCAAGTGTTCGGAATGTATTCAGTTCTTGGGGCGACTTGTTCGTGTTGACTTTTGACGGAAAGCTGTATCGGTATCATGAGGTTAGCCTACAGGACAAGTTGGATATTCTTTACGCCAGGAATCTCTATATCCTTGCTATAAACCTCGCGCAAAAGGCTGGAGTTGGGGAGTCGAAGTTGCGAGCAATCTACAGGAAATATGCAGATTATCTCTATGGCAAAGGAGATTGGGATGGGTCGATGCAATGGTACATCAAAGCTCTTGGCCCAGTAAACGAGGAAGGTGTAAGCACAGTTATCCGAAAATTCCTCGATACACAAAGGATACACAACTTGATCGAATATCTTGAAGAGCTTCATATGCACAAAATTGCAACATCCGACCATACGACACTCTTACTGAACTGCTATGCCAAATTAAAGGATATAGAAAAACTAGAGAGATTCATCAAGCAGACTTCAGGTGAAGGGCTAATGTTTGATGTGGATACTGCCATTGCAATGTGCAGACAGGCGGGCTATCACGAGCAAGCTGTGTATCTAGCGCAGAAGCAAGGCGACCACGAAGTCGTCGTCGGTGTTATGGTGGAGAACTTAAATCAAGTCTCCGCAGCTTTGACATATATTAGGGGTTTGGAGCCCGATATGGTATGTTAGTGTTTTAGCATCGAACACGAGTGAATGCTAATCACTTTCACAGGCCTATGCAAGTTTAATGAAGTACGCACGAACATTCTTGAAGGAGGTTCCTGTCCCGACAACAGACCTCTTCGTAGAATACTACACTGGGCGCTATTTCCCAGGAGTCAAAGATACACCCGAAAGCCAAGCACACCATAAGAATGAAACGGGATTGCAGAGCTATCTCAATGCCGCCTTGCTACAACAGCTACCGTATATGGGGGGAGGTGGAGGGACTACTGCAACTAATACACCAACAAATCCCACTGCTGGTCCAACCCCCAAGACTGGCCCAGAGTCGGCCTCTGGCGAGGCAACGACAGTACCGCTAGCTTTACCTACGCCTTATAGACCACCCAGACCACGGACGGCGTTTTCATCGTTTGTAGAACATCCGAAAGAGTTTATTATATTCCTAGAGAGGGTGCTTGAGAGCGCGGAGGGCGGGTCAGGAACACTGAACGAGAGTGACAGAATAGATATCTATACCACACTATTCGAGATATATTTACAGAGGGCAAATGAAGAGGAGAAGAAGGAAGAAAAGGAGAAGTGGGAAGCCAAGGCAAAGAAAATCATTGAAAATAAAGAAGTAAGATATTTTGCCAATTATGTCACTCAAACCATTCACTATATAATTGCTAACAATAATGCAAAAGGCACTGATCGATACATCGAATGTTCTCCTAATCTCCCATCTCTCTGACTTCCGAGACGGCACCGTCCTCGTCCGTGAAAAACAGGGCCTCCGTTTCGATATCTTCCGCTCTTGTTGTTCAGCAGGCGATACAGCCGGAGCCGTCCGAGCACTCAAAAAGTATGGGGCTGAAGAGCCGCAGTTGTATCTGGCCGCGTTATCATACTTCACCAGCAGCCCGAAGGTACTAGAAGAAGTCGGCGAAGCAGAACTACAGAGAGTGTTGAAGGTCATCGATGAACAGGGCTTGATGAAACCTCTAGAAGTTGTTCAAACGTTGAGTACAAACGCTGTTGCGACAGTAGGAATGGTGAAGCGGTACCTAGGTGACACCATTGAACGCGAACGACGGGAAATCCAGAGCGTAAGTTGATCAGTACCAGGAATGACCGGAAGCACACTCTGCTAATAAACATTAACAGAATCGGAAGACGATCGAGATGTATAAGATAGATACGGAGAAGAAAAAGGCAGAGATTGAAGACCTTGGAACAAAGCCGAGTGTTTTCCAAGCACAGAGGTGCCAGGCGTGTGGACTGCAGCTGGATTTGCCCACCGTACATTTCTTATGCAAGCACTCGTTCCATCAAAGGTTCACTTTACTCATACATCAGAATTTTGTGCAACTGCAAGCTGACAAAACGGTCGCAGGTGCCTTAACCAGGTTGATGACAACGTGGAGTGCCTAACGTGCTCTTCGTCAAATCAAACTATTAGAACGCTTCGAAAAGGTAAGTCCACCCTACAAGATACGTCCTTGGCTTCTCCTAACTCTATATACAGCTCAAGATGAAACTGCAGACCGACATGACTATTTCAAAATGTCCCTGCAGGATTCCCGCGACAAGTTCGGCACCATCAGCGACTTTTTCGGAAAAGGTGTTATGGCAACACCACCAGTCCTTCCCCAGTAACATACAACCGGATGTTGAACATGTGCTGGATACATTTTAGTTTTCTTTTTTAATTGCTCATATGATTGTACGAGTGCATTAGTGGCACCATTTTACTGTGATACGAACGATATATCTTTTTCTTTTCCTCCGTTTGCAACGTGTGATAGCTCCTTTCATGTATTCCTCAAGTGATTTTTGACACACCAGTTCCCGCCGGTGCCACCCAAATAACTATTATCGATTACTTCTTTCCCAAGCCTCAACGTCTCGTTTCGTGTTAAAACATGACCCACAACTTCTTTTGTCCCTAAACAAATATATAACAAAACGCCATAACTCTGTGCCCCTAGCAAGCAAGTAAAAAAATAGAAGGAAAGCAAAAAGAAGAACGGTGGTGGGAAAAAAGATCATATGAACCAGTCCCAGACAAAAACGACGCCCGAGAATACGACAGCTCCCCAGAAAGCTGATCGAGCGATTGTAATCCTCTCACCGGCTTTCTTGAGCTCCTTGTTGCCACGCTGCACGTTTTCGGTGGTCTGCATGGCATCTTGGACCAGGTTGTCAATATAAGCATTTTGGGTTGCGAGGTTAGCAGCCAGTTGGGTTTGGAGTGAAGAGATCTCGATGAGTGATTTTTCAGCGGTTCTGAGGATATGTCAGCATGTGTTGAACCAGCAGCATTTCGACATATGTGATTGAAATTTTACATACCGAACTTGATCCAAGGCATCTTCATAATGCTTCATCAACTCTCCGTTTTCCTTCTCGAACAGCTGTAGCTGCTCAGGTGTAAGTTGCTCCTCAATGCTCTTCTTCTCTTCCTCCATCAAAGCCACATTCCTCACACTACCCCCATTTATACTTGCACTCGAGCTTGCTAGCTGTGGGGGTGCTTTATTCAGCATACTCTTCCCCTTCTCAACCTGCCTTTGCAGCCGTATCTCTTGCTGCCCCCGCTGCACCTCACTCGCTTTCTCCAACTTCGTCTTCAGGAACCATAACACTCCTTCCCTATGCTGTTTCAGCATCGATAGCTTTCCCTCTTCATATTCCCGTTCAGCACTCTCATCCCGGAACAACCCACGAAGACCAGTCGTGAATCGGCGCCGCAGAAGTGCATCTGCAGTTTGTGCACGGACTTTCTCGGTTGATTCAAGGCGTGATATAACAGCGAGCAGCTCGCGGATCACACCCTTGGTTTCAGCGTCGATTGCATCACGTTGAGCATCGGTTAGGGTTTCTATATTGCGACCGGTGAGGGATGTAGAGGATGTGGTGCGTTGGAGGTGCTGTGGCCGAGCCGAGGCAGTAGTGGTAGAGAGGTATGATTGCCGAATTGAGAGAAGATAAGTTGTGAGTGAGGCGATGTGCGATTCCTATGTCGTCAGCGTGAAGCTTCAGCTGGGCTGTGTGCAGGTGGGAATTACTATTCGAAAGGCTTCCTTGAGAAACTCATCGGTTGGTGGCGGTGGCTTGCGGGATTCTGAAATGAGAGCTACCGCGGGATGCTTAGAGAGGAAGTCGTTGAAGAGGGGGGTTATGTTGGCCATGGTTGTTTGGTGATCGTGGGAATGGAAGATGGTGTTGAGGAAAGTTGGCTACGTTGCATAAACTGCGTCAGTGTCACTTTGAGGCTCAACGAGAAGCTTGGCTGGCGTTCTGTGTAACGATGATTTCAACTTTCAAGGTCAATCGTAAAATCACCGCCAGGACGGAACCCTTGCTCCAATGTCTGGAGATTATGAATACAGGATTGGAAGAGCGATTCCATAAGTCTATATGGGCAACGCCCGGGAAATTCGCGTAAAATAGACATCACACCACCATTTTCGCCAACTTATCGACCAAGATCATTGACATTGAACCTTTGGCTCCCCCAACCGTAGGGTCCTAGCATAAGGACTGACGACCCCATATAGCCATCGAATAGACTGACCCCAGGTGTTTGTTGTCATGTCTTGAAATGGTATCTCACCTTCCATTTGCCCTTCTCCGGTTGATTGTGGATATTTCGAGTGATAATCTGTGATTATAATATCATAACGAAAGATGATTAGACCCACTGAGATTTCCAAGCCGGGATTTTCGTTGTAGCAACAAGAGTAAAACAATGCAGGATCTATGACAGCTGCGAGGATCGGAGAATAAAACACGAATAATAGGCTGAGGTTTCAAGAAAAGAGACGTCCTGGTTGCGTGTTGGTTTGGTATGCCCAATCATGGTGCAAAAAGCCCGAATATCATATTTGGTATCCTGCGATACCTCGTGTCAATTGATTCTATACAGACTCCCAATAGCAGATCGATGAGCGTAAAAATGACAACGGCTCTTCTCGAATATGATGGAGCCACACCTCATCAAAATGCATATCTCGGTGAATCGATGTCCTTCGTTATACCCACAGATGCAACGGTTCATATCATTTTCGGGGGTACAAGATGAGGGCTGGTGGCGGTCTTTTTCCTGCAGTGGCGAGGTCCACCATATCTTTCTGGATCAAGGCGATGTCACCAACGTGACCGATCAACAGTTTTTTCTTCTAGATTTTCTTCCCTGCATTTTCTGCAATCGCTATCCTCGAAAATTTCTCCGATTTCGGAGTCTAGGCGCCTTGGCGAAGGTCAGGGCCAACGCGCCGTGTTGTGACTTTGCCTCTCAAGGAAAAAAAACACGGTGACTCAGCAAGATCTGGGGCTTGGCGCAGAGATTTTCCTACAACAAGTCCTCGCTCGCCTCACCGCGCTTCCTTTCTCTTCCTCGTCCACAACCTCCTTTCTCTCCCTCCTCTCCCACCCAACCCCCCCATCACTTCTCTCTTTCATCGAACGACAACGCGTCGCCCGAGCAGATACCTTACTTCACTCTTCGAGTGCCCTATCTTTCTCTTTATACGGAGATCTTAACGAATTACCCTTATCATCGACTCTTCACGGTCGGTTAGGATTTACTTCTCGAATAAACAAACTTCAGACGCTTAGACACAGCAAATTATGTCCGGATACGACGCTTATCGCGGTAGCGCAGGCTATGGAGGCGGGGGTGGACACGGTGGATCGAATGGGTATAATAATTCTTACTCCTCATACTCCTCACACTCCAACGGGTGAGTTTTGCCCTTGATGCAGGCCTCTATCATGAAGTTTCTTGTTTAAGTTTCTTTGGAGGCCGTTTGCTGTTGGCTTCAAGAAAAAAACTCTAGTTGTATGTTTGCAGGTGATTCTGGATCTGTTGCTAACATCGTGATAGTGGTGGATATGGCGGATCTCGTGGAGGTGGTTACAGCGGCGGTGGTGGCGGAGGCGGTGGTTACTCCGGTGGTGGTGGATATGGTGGTGGAGGTGGTGGTGGTGGAGATCGTATGAGCAATCTTGGAGCTGGGCTTAAGACTCAGTCGTGGGGTATGTCTTATCTTATCGTTGGGGGGGACTAAGAAAAAGTGAGACTAATTATTTTGATTTATAGATCCTGCTACTATGCCTAAGTTCGAAAAATCTTTCTATAAGGAAGATCCCGCCGTCTCTGCGCGTTCTTCTGCAGAGATCGAAGCTTTCAGACTTGAGAAACAGATGCGCGTCCAAGGACGTGACGTTCCCAAACCCGTCGTTACTTTCGACGAGGCTGGGTTTCCTAGTATGTATTATCAAACATGTCTCCCAACAAAAACAAAACTAATAACTGTGTTTAGGTTATGTCATGAACGAAGTCAAAGCTCAAGGTTTCTCAGCACCCACCGCCATTCAGTCACAAGGTTGGCCTATGGCTCTTTCTGGACGTGATGTCGTCGGTATCGCCGAAACCGGTTCCGGAAAAACCTTGACATATTGTCTGCCCGCTATTGTCCATATTAACGCACAGCCACTTCTTGCCCCCGGGGATGGTCCTATCGTCCTCGTTTTGGCTCCTACCCGTGAGTTGGCTGTTCAGATTCAGCAAGAGGTTGCCAAATTTGGGAAATCGTCACGTATTCGCAATACTTGTGTGTATGGTGGTGTTCCCAAAGGTCCTCAAACCCGTGATCTTGCTCGTGGTGTCGAGGTCCTGATTGCTACCCCCGGTCGTCTGATCGATATGTTGGAGTCTGGCAAGACCAACCTTCGCCGTGTCACTTACTTGGTTCTCGATGAGGCCGATCGTATGCTTGATATGGGTTTTGAGCCTCAAATTCGCAAAATTCTTAGCCAGATCCGCCCTGACCGTCAGACATGCATGTGGTCTGCTACTTGGCCCAAGGAAGTCCGACAACTTGCATCTGACTTTTTGAACGACTTCATCCAAGTCAATATTGGTTCTCTTGAGTTGTCCGCCAATCATAACATTCAACAGATCGTTGAAATCATGAACGACTATGACAAACGCGATAGGTAAGATTTCGCCACCGTTCTTTAGTAACTAACCATGCTAATATTTGATAGACTCATCAAACATCTTGAGAAAGTAATGGACGATAAAAACAGCAAATGTCTTATCTTCACCGGTACTAAGCGTACTGCTGATGATATCACTAGGGTTCGCTGCAACCTTATGCCCTCAATGTAGAATTTTTTTGCTAACAAAAAATAGTTCCTCCGCCAAGATGGATGGCCTTGTTTGGCTATTCACGGTGATAAACAGCAGAATGAGCGTGATTGGGTATTAAACGAATTCAAGACGGGCAAAAGCCCCATAATGGTTGCTACCGACGTGGCCAGTCGTGGCATTGGTATGATCATTGAAAACTTCCCTCCCCCCTTTCTGCCTCCCCTCTTGTGTGTGCTCGCGAACAGATGCTCTTCTCTCAACGCTTCGCCGGACCTGATCGTATATCTTGCCTATATTATGGTGTCTGTTGGTTTTCACCTATGAGAACTTTGATCTCGGGGTGCAGCAATATTGTTGAAGTCTCATGAAGTTCTTCATTGCCTCTCATTGGTCTGAGTGGAGGTGATGTCGTCTGGGCTATTCGTTTTTGTGCTGCACTTCCCGAGGTTTAGACAGCACGCCACAGGAGCTTGCAGTGATGCAATGATGAATAAGATATCGAAGGCCGTGATAGTGAGTGAGACGCAGAATGGCGCGTCACGCAAACAGCATAGGGTTCTGGTAAAGTGTAGCGATTGAAGTGTGTTGGATGCTAACTTTTTGGAAAAAGATGTTCGAAACATCACACACGTTATTAACTTTGAGTGAGTTTGACTATCCCGTTATTCTAATCTAGAGTATTTGCTGACAAATTTTCTAGTTACCCAAATAACTCAGAGGACTATGTCCACCGTATTGGCAGAACTGGTCGTGGGGGGTAAGCATTATTCTATTCCATGTTGTATTAATACCGGACGCTAATTCGTAAACAGTGCTAAGGGAACTGCTATCACTTTTTTCACTACCAATGATGCCAAGCAGGCTAGAGATCTTTTAACTGTGCTTCGTGAGGCTAAGCAGCAGATTCCCCCAGAGCTCGCTGATATGGGCCGTGGTTCTGGCTTCGGCGGCGGCGGGCGTTATGGTGCTCCCAGAGGTCGTGGCGGCCCCGGCGGCCGTGGCGGGGGTAGAAATGATGGTAAGCATTGACACAGAATTGCCCTTTGCTCCTTCTAGCTTAGTACCTAATTCGGCCGATGATTATACAGGGATCACATCATCTAACAGCGCCCCTCTAGGTCGTAGCCGTTTTTAATTATCCTTTTCCTGCATAGTATAATCTTTTTGCGCAGGCCTAGATTTCTTCGCTTGGGGGTCTTTTCGTTTTTTTTCATAGATTGGTTTGCTCACACATAAAAGGGTTTTCGTTTCATGACCTCTCACTCGTTTTTTTCTTGGTTCATTTCTTTCCCCACCCTCCATATGGATTATCTTCCTTACTAAAGCTTTGTCTGATGAAACCGTCATCTTTCAGAGCAGATACTAGGTGGGATTGATATGGGGGCAAATGTGTGAGGAGAGCATTCAAAAATTTCAAGTTCTTATCTTATTGCGTTCCATAGTAATAAATTAGACACATGTCTTTCAAACTGGGTTTATATGTGCAACACTTGTCGTCTTGAGATGGGAAATCGGTGTCACAAGGGGGCGCACTGGGAGCCGTTTAATATTCCTCCATTATGCCGTATGTTGATGTCGATTGGTATGTCGTTACGGGCCACGTTTTTTCTTCTTTCCAGACTTTGCGTCCCAAACATAACGGCCGACCTTCCATATATGGAGCAAGGTAGTTGAGCCGATACGATCAAATTTGTCTCGGCAATCGAGGGTCAAAAGTGGATTGCTCTCTCAGGCCGGTATTCGCCGAAACGTCCATGAGGAATATCCCTTTGTTTCAGAGAGCGGAACGGAACAACTTGAAGCTGAGTCGTCCTGACATGGCAAACGGGGACGGCCAAAGTGGGTCTGGTTTCGAATCTGGAGCGAGGAAGAAAAAGCGAATTTCGCTCGGAACGCCGGTATGTTGTGGGAATCCCGAGGTAGAGGCTACGATGAGGTCACTTTTTGTGCATTACCACGTCGACCTGATACATGGCCGCAGGAGACCAGCATCGCACACACATCGTACACCACCCCCACCCCTGGTACTAGAAGACGAGACGAACACCCTTCAGACCTCGCAGAATATCACTTTTTTATTTCTCTTAAATCTTTATTTTATTTTATTTAAAATTTCTATTGTATAAATCGAGACGAAGCCGATTGATAGTCAGGAGGGAATGAAGAACAGGGAAGGTGATGTTACAGAATTTATCGAATTGGTATTAGGAGAGGTTCAATTGGTGTTCGACACCGAAATGATAGGGATTGGGGTCTATACTTACCTAATATCTTGAACGTGCCTGGGCGGGGCGCACAACTGCACGCAAGAACCACGAGGTCTTGATCTTGGTTTTTTTTTTTCTCTTTCCTTTCTGGAGGAGTAGGTAGGAGGTGCTGCAAGCAGCAGTGCCGCCAAGAGACGTCCGAGGCAATCGATCGAGGACGGGTTTACATAGCAATTCCTTGTGTTTGGGCCAATGGATCAATGAATTATTGTTGGCGGGGTGCTTTAAGTAGCCCGGGACATGAGTTCCGACTAAAAAACCATTGAAACTTTATTTTGCCGGTATGATAGAGTACTTGCGGATTGGCTTAAATGGGAAAGCCGCCATAATAATGAAAGGCTCCAATGTCGATTGCTGGGAGACCCTGGGGATATATGATTCAGAACCACGATGTTCTTTCTGGGGGGGGGGGAGGTGAAGGTTGGCTGCCGAATTGACGTGATGGCATGACAGTCTAGATTAAGACACTCTTTTCTGGCTGCCTACTACACGTGCACAAATACACACCTTGTTCATCATACAGCAATTGCGCCCCGTGCGAATGCTTGTATCTCGTCCTCCCTCCCATGACACCACCGTCATACTCGGCCCAGGTAATCGGCAATCAGACCGGACATGCCGGTCCTGAGCTTCCTTTGGGTGTTTTCCCTGAAAAAGCGTCACGGCTCTTCCGACCCGCGTGGATGGCTGGGTAATTTCTACAGATGCAGATGTACGGACGAAAGTGTGGCTTGACTCTGTCTGTCTGTCACTTTTTTCATTTCTTTTTTCTCACTCCTCTTTCTTTTCTTCTTCGTCCCCACTTTTCATGGTACCTCTAGCCGCCCATCAGAACAGGTGTGGTTAGCAGGAGGAACAGCCAATGGATCGAACAGAGACTCCTGCAAATCGGGCCATCGCCGCGTAACGCAATCAATCAAACCCAGCATCCCAGCCACCCTTTCTCATCCTCGGCGCTGCCCCCCTCCACCCCCCCCCCGCTTTCGTTGAAACGAACAATGCTATCCTCCCAGGGACTACGACCACAGAGAACCCTCCCCAATCGTAAATTTGTGTCCGCCCAGGAAATGGGATACCAGATGCAAGCAAGCAGGCAACGCCTTGTGGAATGTTCAATGGAATGTTTCGAGTCAAAGTTGCCATCGTCCAAAGCCACGGCTCTGGGACGTTTGTTCACGTTTCCCACAGATATTCCGGTCACACCCTCCTTTCGATCGCTTCGGTTACCGCTTCTGTTAACGGTACCGCACCTTTTGTTTCGTGCATAGAACTCTCTGTCATGTCTTTCGAGGGTTTTCCTTTTTTTACCCCAATTATTCTTGTCCATTTTAATGTACATATTTATCCTGCTCGCACTCAGGCTCCACGATCCCTCTTCGAACGTTTGGTGGGGTTTTTGTGCGCCACACCCCTCCCCGTGTTCACGTGAGTGGATGGGATCCATTGGCCCGCCACCACTCTGCCCGTCAGCGGGGGTTTCTTTCTCGCATTTTCCAAGGCAGAAAACCTCGATCTTGGCGCAATTTGAAATCCGGATATTATTAATTCCGTGCGTTCCCTTTTGTCTGTCGTCCGTTGACCGACAAACGATTTGCCTCGAAAAATTACATGGCAAATCGAATTATTCGGCTCTGTAGCCTCACGCGATAGGTAGAGGAAGAAGTGGAAGAGTTACTGTTCCCGGGGACCACTCAATAAAATCTCCGAAGTAGTGTTCTCGTTTTGGCACTTTGATCCCTTGAGATCTAAATACTTGTCCATGCAGCGTATCCCCCTGCGTGGTGGTGGTGGGTAGCCTAGCCACCTTCCTTCCAGTTGCGAATTTCAGAACAAGCGACAGAGGGCAGTGATGAGGCAGGAAAGCGTAACCAGCGCGCTGGTTCTCTCGGTTCCACGGCACCACGCCCTCTCAAATCTTCTGTTACATTTTTCCACAGCATCACGCAGGAAGCAGCAGCAGAAGCAGAAGCAGAAGCAGAAGCAGGCAGCGTTAACCCTGCCTAACCTGGATGTGCATCTTGAAGCAGCAATCAATCAATAGTCTTCCCCCTACCATTTTAGTTTCTACCAATTTTTCATCTTCTTTTATTTTACTTGGTAGTTTTGTAATAATCCGTATTCATTTGACTTGTATTGGAGCCCAGTTTGCCATCGTCGTCATCTCACAATTTTTTGAGGGTTAACGGCACACACGACACACATCACATCAAAGCGTTCACCCTTGCGTATGATGCGCCGTATTGAATTGACCTCATCCAGTGGACTGACGAGCATGTCGCATCTGCTCCCCTCACTGCGGACAAACATACACAAGGTAATGGGCATTGGGCAACGATGAGCATTTTCGTAGGTTGCTTGCGACGGATCAATTGGCTGAGTTGCTTTCCTGACTCCCTTTTGACAAGATTCAAAAAACATCCTTCCACATTTCCCTTTGAAGTACCTTTTTTTTTTTTTTTTTCTTTCTTTTTTTCCTTCAAAAATGGACAAGAGAATTTGTGCAGGCCGTTGCTTTTAGTGGCACACCAGTGAAGTGGAAATCACCGAGCCAATGAGAGCGGGCGTCAGCCCCCCCTTCCACATCCCTCCCCACCCAGCGGTCGCAAAGCAAGCCCGGCTGCATCCCCGTCTAGCAGAATACCCTGGCAACCACACCACGCTACACCTGAACGAAATCACTCCCATAACCCGCTGCTTGTCACGCAGTTGATTTCTTGTGAGCTTCTCTTCTTCCTGGAGAAAGAACGAACACTGGCAGCCTTCGCTGGAGACTCGTAGAGACGACGAGGGGCATCTCTGTCTCTTCACCTCTTCCCTCCTCTCCCTCCTCTCCTCCTCCTCCTCTCCTCCTCCTCCTCCTCCTCTCCTCTCCTCCCTTCTCCTACCCCCCCTCCTCTTCTCCTCTCCCCTCCTCCGTCTCTTCCGCCCGCCGTTTACCAACCGGGCTATCTCCCCACCACGACCGAGGCCTCCACTTAGTAGAACTCCGTCACCACTACCGCTAGACCACCGAGTCGGTCACTAGAGCCCCAGGCTGTGCGTGTCGTAGTGTGCGTGTGTGTCGGGAAGTTAAAGGCACTACCAGCCTTTGGGTAGCGCTACCTTTTTTAAGTTCGGACGCGAAACAAAATTCTCAACCGTTCTTTCCAACCCAACTCACCCCATCCCACATCCTCGCGCCGGCTGCTGTCACCTAAACTCCTCTACCATACATCCATCCCAACGAAGCGTCGGTCTATTCGTCCTCGTTGAATACTCAATACTGTCCGTTATCTACAAACCCCCCCCCCCCCCCAAAAAAAAATAATTATCCCCCCCCCAACCCAGCTGCTTACCTCCATACTTCAGTAGTGTCCTTCCTTGTGCTCCCCCCAAACCCAATTTTATCCCCCCCATCTATAGCCTCAGTAGTTTTACAGCTACTACCGTTGCACGAACCTTACCCAGACGTCAGTCGGTTGTCTCCGCTGAACCCGGTCGTTAAGCATCAAAGGATCTCTGCTGTTTCGAGATCATCATTCAGTCAACCCTACCAAGAGGAACCCTTCCTGCAATAGCATGTCCCTTGCTTTCCCTGTGGCTCCGGTTAACCATCACAACGGCACTCACGCTCACTCCCAGAATTACGGCTACAATCACCCTATGGACAGAGGGCCATCCGAATACCAACAATCTGGTTTGCCATCATCTGCTGCATATTCATCCTATAACAACCAACAACAGTCAGAGCCTCAACCTACAGAACAGCCTCCATCTAGCTACCAAACAGCCTCTCAGGAAGTGAGGTCAACTTCGTCTACTTATTCGTCATCCGCCACTCCATCGTCAGAGTACGGAGGCACCGTCAGTTCCACCTCGAGAACCCCCACGTTCCCTCCTGATTACAATCTGGGAGCACATCGATACACCGAAGCTACACGTTACCATCCATCAAGTACTGCCACCGGAGGTATGGCTCACGTTCCTTCTCCTAATTCCTCTTCTTTACCTCCAATGGCCCGTTCTTCTCAGTACCACATTAAGACGGAACCTGATCCGTGTAAAGATCCTAGCGTCCCTGCTCCGAGTCCGCAGTACGCTCAACCATCAAGTCAACAGTACGCACACTATTCACCCCATCCAACTCATCAGATGTCGGAAGCCTATCCTACCCCCTCCCATCCTGGCTGGCGCCCCGAATGGGGGAGCCCCGCCGGTTATGCACCTCACTTGAACGCTCCATATAGTCCTCATGGTTCGCCTACTACAAGTGTGACGGCATTATCCCCTGGCGGTACACCAGTCAATCGCAATGTAAAGCAGGCTGGTAATCGTAAACGTCACCCAGACCAAACACCACAGCATCCGTTATCGCAAGTTTACTCGTTTGTGCCAATCCCTGGAGCACAGCAGCACAAGCGGCCTCGCAGGAGGTACGAAGAGATTGAGAGGATGTACAAGTGTGGGTGGAATGGATGCGAAAAAGCATATGGGACGTTAAATCATCTGAACGCGCATGTGACAATGCAAAGCCATGGCATTAAGCGGACTCCTGAAGGTGGGCTTTTTTTTTCTTTTTTCTTTCACCATGTGTGGGCGTATGTTTTGGTTTTCGCGTTTTTATTGCATGCTTTACTTTCTTGCCTTGTAGGAATGTGAGGGAGTTGGTTGATTCGCACTAACCAATTTTGTGTGACCCACAACTATGGGAACGCCTTTTGACGCGTTCCGTTTGAAATTCTTAGCAGTCACTAACGTGATCACGTGAACAGAATTCAAGGAGATTCGCAAAGAGTGGAAGGCGCGTAAGAAGGAAGAGGAGGCTGCAAGGAAAGCCGCCGAGGAGCAGGATCGTCAGAGGGCTACTGAAGGAGGGGCGGGATCAGAAGTTGCTCAGGTGCCTTCGGGAACCACTGCCGCGGCATCAAGTGCGCAGTACGCCACCGGAATGGTCCCTCGTCAGCTTCCCCCAATCGGCGGACCAATTGGATTCCAACCTAGCACTACCCCTGGTGTCCATTATCCCGCCGCCCCAACAGCGACTATGGACTCAATGCAATACCAGCAACAGACACCTCAGATGTATGCCGGCTATCCCCCTCAAGCGCCATACGCGCAAACCCCACAGCAGATGTTCCAATCCCAGCAGCGCCAGGCGCCAATCCCTCCCACGAATGATGAACCAGATGCGGACGCAGATGCCGATCCAGATGTTGCTTCTGGCCAACCATCTTACAACCAATAAATCACACAGCACAGGGGGTTGTTATACCCTGCCAGCATCGCCTTTATAAATACTATACCTTTCAATAAAGAAAAACTCACGACATCATGTGCGACGACTGTCTCCTTACTCCAGGGTCACGGTTTCCTTTTTGCTTTTAACCTTGTCAATTTGGGGGTGCCTTTGCGTGTGGGGTATTAGGGAAATAAATGCCTTCCCCCCACGTATTTGTCAACAGAATCACAATCAACGTTTGCTTTTTTTCTCTATTTCTTGTTATTTTTTTTTTGCTGGCAAGATCAATCACCCTACTACAAATTGTCTATTATCCTGTGATTAGCTCTCCCATTTTCGATGTTTATCTTTTTTGACCCTGCGTGTTCTGGTTTTTCTCGCTTGAAAATGAAAACAATCCACGGGGGTCTGGGGAACATAGATCTCACCTGTATGTTGCTGTATTTTTTTCTTTAGGGGGCGGGGTTTATTTTTTTCTCTTTAGATTGGGGGTCCGGTTACATATTTTTCCTTTTATCGTTTTTTTTTTGTTCCGGCGAACCTAACTTTAGGTGAAGGCTGCTGGCGATATAACCAGGGAGAGAAACAACACGAAAGAGGGGGAATTGTACCAAAAACCCAGTCTCTTTATTGTTTCATTTTTTTAATCCTTCTCTGCACATGTTTTTTTTTACAGGGTGGCTGTCTATTGTTTTTAACTTTTCTCATTCCTGGTTGATAAGTCCCCAATTTTTTTCTTTCTCTTGGGGGCTGTTTGTTAATAATTACTTCCTGTGAGATTTGTAAAATAATGAGTAAATAAACCGCAACCGACCCTTCTGCTTGCTTTGTGTGAGCTGTCGTTATGTACATTTTGACTGTAATATTCTTTTTCGCGGATACATTTAATAAGCGCAGCTGCAGAGAGCATTTCTTTTTTTTTGCTTTTTTGGCCACGAATGTTCTGCGCAGTTACATTGCTGTTTTCGCTTCGAGATGGATGCGAGAAAGAAGCTTCTTTACGCCATCCGTTTTGCCTTGTCTGTCCGAAAACCAGGTTTGCGGTATCGTCTATCTAACGCCTCGCGCTAGAATCTAGCTCGCGAAAAGTTTAGCACATGCTTTTTTTTGGAAGACCCTATGTTCTCTGCGCACTTACTATTTCTTTTCCTTTCTTTTTTTCTGGGGTTCTTGCAGTTGTTGGTGTTTCTAGTGCGCTTCTATCTTACGTTCCATGAAGTGGGGGCTCTGATGCTACGACCACAGTGCAGCAGCGTTGTTGCGCCGCGTTGCTGCTCGTTGTTCAACTAGCTTGTTATCATTATTTTTTTTTTGGTTAATCTATATTTCTTTTTTGAACGTTGGGGTTTATTAATCAACAAAATAGCAGGTCCATGAGCAATATTACCGGTCCCTTGATTTGGGTAATCTCTTAGCACGGTTCCAATTTATATAAATGAGATATGGAAAAAGAGTGGTACCGAGATTAAGCATGGTAATTTACCGGTGTGCTGTGTTTGGGGTATTGGTTGGCGGGTGGGGTGGGGGTGGAAGAAAATATCAAAGTGGGCTTAGAGCTCTTCATCCGGAAAGTCCGGTACTCGGTACTACACGGTAAGTCTTTGGTGGAAAGGGAAAAAAAACCCCTCGAGTGCGCAATGGGAGGATAAAAAATAGGTTTCTTTAGATTAGGGATGAGTGGTTGTTGGTTGTTATAAAACCTTCCCCCACACTCAGTTTTCAAATGTACTGCGAGCAAGGGTATACTGATAAGCGTATAGGGTCACTGTATCCCCGGTTCTCCGGCGGCGACGGGGCGGGGGGTGGGAAAGTTGCGGTCATTGTGCAGTATCGGTAAATTGGATTTCTGTGCCCCCCCCATAAATAAAAAAATGTACCCCTCATCACTGTTTCGCAGCGTGCAGATGCCCAAACCAGACCCTCTACAAGGCTTTCGGATTTGTTGCTCATGTGCCATCGCTTATGGCCGAAGGAGTCACAGAAAAAGTAATTAGGGCAAACTCGGCAAGTAGCGAAATTTGGGGAAAGCCCAACGCTGGTTATTACGCACACACCAAACCCAGGCACCGTTCTTGATCACTACGCTTTGATGCTTAATAGAGGTCGCGGTAGGGTATTTTGGGTGCCTTGTACACAGGCCTTTACCGTTGAGCTCATGGATCGAGTATTGAATTGAGGTTTCTAAAACACCAGAAGCAATCGGTAACATTTTTTGTTGTCCATAATTGCAATTGAACGGAGTATGATACTGACCTCCTTATTTCTAATGATAGAATCAGAGTTTTTATTCTGTCCTGCCTTTTCTTCCTCTTGCTGGCATATACGAGGCGTAAGTCAACTTCTGAATGCGTCCAAAATATGAGACGTTATTCGTGTTCCCTGAGGTAGGACACATAAGCCACCTTTTCTTCAAGATTATTTTTTTCCTTTTTTCTCTCTTTCGGATCCAAAAATATCTATGCAGCTCATGGCCAATGTTACAGTGATTACTGCATCGAACAACAATTCCGATCGCATCGGGCCATTTCTTTGAACGGAATCCCTCAACGGTTTCAGCAACCGACCCTGATACGTCGTAGGGAGGTGGATCGCACTCTGAATTAACTCATAAATCTTACTTTGATGATTTGTTTTTTTTTCAACCCACACCTTCGTTAGTACACTGCAGGCACCACATTCTCTCCGCAAATGCTACAGTCCAGTCTCCACGTGGTGAGCCACACCTTCACACCTCTAGACACGTAGATATGGTTATCCCCGCCTTTCACTAAAATAGTGTTGACTGTGGCGGCCCGCTCCCGTATCTAGCGTCTTTTCAGCTCTATGGGAGTTCACAGATACTCGCTAAGAATTAGGATTTCGGACCATAAGTGTTTCAGTTTTTATGTCTGCTGTTCGAGGAGCATTTTGTAATTATTCCTCGGCAAGCCTAGGCGGGACAAATTGAATGATATTTTTGGTTTATTACGGGCCATCTAGTGGGGTTTCTGATAGCGAGACGCGTCTGGAGTTCGGCGTCGCAGCCCTGGAGAGAGACCACCCCTCTTGATAATATAGTAGCATACAAACGGACTTCTTTTGAATTTCCGTAGAAAGCCAGCGCCGAGTGATACTATATGACTGTGTATTTGCCAGTCCGTCCTGCTAGACCACCTATCAACTCGTAACGGTAGGTGATGAATCTTGGGTGACGGGCGATCACCTAGTCCATAAATAGCCTGCTTGAACCTTAAGTAATTGTATCTGAAGATGTGACGAGCTTGTGGTACTTAATCGGTAAGTATCGATAAGAAGATATGGCCGAGATCGGGTCTCCGGCGGTGATGGCAAGTGGTGAAGTCTCGGTGATTGCGTAGATGTGTATCGCGTAGATGTGCATCACTTGATGTCTCACTTTCGTCTTTGTTTAGATGCCGAAGAGAGGCAGAAAAAAAACAAATAACTAGGGTAAGCTCGGAACGGAGCGAGGCTGGTTAGTTATGCAGTCTAGGCCCGCGTTGCTCTAGACTGTCGACTCACATTTGGTACCATATCCATGGCACGGACCCATACATGTGCTGTTTACTTTATGTGCGCACCCTTTTGGGGTCGGATCATTCACCCCAACTGCGTTTGCTCGGGGCATATCTTTGTTTATTTTTCTTTTTGGGGCCACTTAGTACGAGTTCCCATCCAGCTGGCCATGCGTTCGTCCGATGATTTAGTTTGTGATTTACGAAGATCTTTCCAGATTTTCCCTCACCTTTCATGCAGGAGCACAAGAGTACCATGAAGATAAGCACCTATGCCGCTGGGGTACGTCGAGTGCCTCCGTTTATTTCCCGGATACGTATATCCCCCCTCTCTGCGCAACCAAATTGCAACAAAACCCTGGAAAACTGGATTTGAGTAAGCTGGATAAGAGCCTCAGCCTTACTGTAGCGGCGCAGTTACGTTTTGTTTGCGCCATTTCCCCGCCTCCCTGCGTCTCCTAGCTGAACGTGGGGCTTACTCTATTAATTTAACCCCCTATATCGAGAATGATCATATAAACCGGATACGTTTCCGAGTGAGGAAGTATCTTTTCCATTCGCAAGAAGTTTCCGACATCACCGTTCGCTGGAAACGAATTGAAACGATGTGTTCGATAATCCCCCGCGTCAGACGCGTGTATAATTATACCGTACGTAATGTAATCCATAATCTATGCGATACGGTTCGGAAACATCAACGACAAAACTGAAATAGAAAGCGCAGCCGGAAGGGGTATCGAATCTCGAAGGGAATCCGATGACAGTCGATGAAGGAAGGGATCCCAAGAAGGGAGCCGAGACGAAACACAGTGTTAAGCAGGGACAGGGAAGAGGGTGGGGAGCGGAGTCTTTTCCTACCGAAATCCATGGTGTGGTAGGAGAATACCCAGGTGGTAGGGATTTTTGGAAGTGGGGAGGTAGGGAAACCCTTGCCGCCCCCTTCGCCCGATAGCCTCGGATCCCAACACTACTGTTCCCAGTCGACGATCATTAATTGCCATGTGTTCACCCACTTGGCGTCTGGGAAACCCCAAACACTGAAAGGGGTGATAACACGCGGAGGGCAGCGGCGTGATATGAGACGTGACGTGACAGGAACGGGGGAGACCGCGGAGTGAGTGATGATTCATGATACATGAGGCCTGAATCTCACGCGTTTGGAAGGTGGAAGGAATAGTTGAGAAATCCCGCTTCACCAGATTCGAAATGAACCGAGTATGGATGTCCGTCACGGACGAAGGTGCTCCCGGTTGTATGTGCTCTACTGTAACTCGAGCCTGCCTGCCTTCCTGTGCCCTGTGCGACCTGGCCTGCATCAATTTCGACAATTTCCCACCAACAACACACCGATAGATGCCGCCATATGCGGGGTGAAAAGCCCATGACTTTTGATTTTCGACGTGGATGTACGATGGATACGGGGCTGCCACACAGGTGTTTGGAGGTGTATCGGTACTTGGCTTCCACAGCAGCCATGTCTCTGGATTTGTAAAGGTGGGAGGTACAGTTCAGGTACACACAGGTAGAATACGCACTTTTCGGTGTAGAGGGCTGTGGCTGCTGTGCCAAAAGCCCCGTGTCTTGAAATAAGAGCCTGGGTGGTACAGTCCCATACATGTAGGTACATGCATATACATGAGCTGTATATTGTACGTGCAGCCTTAGAAAATGAGGCTCTCCTCGACAACGAGAGACGCATATTCCCTCTGCGGAAGTGCGCACATCTCGGGGTCATACCGCGTCCTATGCCAATAATAAATCGAAGATGGCGGTCACGAGTACTCTACTTTTCTGGGGCAAAAATCCCGTTTATCCTACGGCCCGCATATCGCACGAATATGAACGAGACTGCCTTGCACAGCAAAATCCAAAGATATCGTCGTACTTTACCGTCGCGGTATCTCGGCAACAGCCTTGGATTGGAGTTGAATGGAATTTGTTTCATTCATCCGTGAGCCTTCAAACGGCACAGACGGAAACTCCGGATCCAAATCATTCCGTGAAAGGAACCCCGTTTCCATTTTTCCTTATACGCATGTCCCAAGGAGTGCCTGCCTAAGTACATGATTGATTTGAACTTTTTTTAGAGATTCCCAGAAAAAAAATTTATCCCCAGAGGTTACAACAGAAAAAAGAAAAAGAAAGGGGAGGAGTCGTAAACCGTGCACTACAAAAAAAATAGCTAGGAAATAAAATAACAAACTACGTCCTCATCGCTCCCCCATGGAAGCCAGATTGTTGGTTAAATTGAACGTTTTTGTTACCTCGGCCCCTACCCTGCCCGCCGCCTCTACCGCCTCTTCCACCCTCATGATCTCCGCGTCTACCGCCCCTTCCGCCTCTGCCACCACCTCCGCGCTGGCCGCCCTCTGGGAAGCCGCCCTGGCTTTGGGTCTTCTGTTCCAGGACCCGCTCGTTCATTTCCATCAAACCGCTAGCCTTGTCGCTCAAGGTCAAAGCCAATGTCTGGAGACGTGAGAGCTCAACGCCCTTCCTGAAGATGATAGCATTATTGACTTGGTCTAGAGCAGCAGCGATCTCCTCATGGGCAATCATCTTGCTGACTAAGGCCGAGACCTTGCGTTCTGAGAGGTCAAACATCTCTACTAGTCGGGAAATTGATAGAGTGTCATAGAATGGTGCGTAAGTGAAGAGGTACGTCCGCAATCCCTCCTCCTGAATCTTCTCCGAGAGCATGTCCTTGATCTTTTGGGGTTCTGGCAGAAGATCCCAAATCTTAATTGCATGGATGAGCTCACTTGATCTTTTCCATTCCCCGGCAGCGAGGGCCTTGGCAGACTGCATGACGTGGTCTCGAGTGTTCTCTGCGGGCCCAGTGAAGATTTGTCTCTCATGGTATTCGAGCATCCTTCGGAAGGTCTTACTGATGACGCGTTTCTTCAAATCGGGAGAAGAGCCGGTAGCGGCCAAAGCTGGGATTTCCAACAGCATGGAGCAAGTAAGATAAGCGCATTCTAGAAGCTCCAAGTTGATGTGTTGATGGAAAGGGAGTTGTCTCTGACGCTCTAGGCGTTCCTGTTCGGGACTGACTTGCGAGTACCTCTGGATTTGGACGCCTTGAGCCAACATCTCCTTCAATCTGCCGGTACCACAAATCTCCTGCAGGCAGGTCTGGGCTTCATAAATCAAACCTGCACGGAAAGCACAGAGCCCAACTTGTACGAGAGTCCTGTTGTAGAGAATTTGGGTGCCGACATCAGCGACGTGGATATTCTCCTGCAGATGTGACATGAGCATTAAATCGCGGGCCTTGTAAAATTGGTTGTGTAGAGCGTAATGATAGATATGGCAAAGCATGGCACGTGTGCGGAGCACGGTGGCATCATGCTTGTAGAGATAGGTGCAAAGGGTATACAGGAGGTCGCTGGCGGTAGTGGAAGCTTTCTTAGGTGAAATTGCAGAATCAAGGCCTTCAGGGATCGACTTCCATGCATTTTCTTCAACAGTGACGATGACTAGTTCAGGCTATCCATTGTTAGGTCTTGGCGCTCCAGAAATAGTGCATATGGGATCATTACCTTAAAGTATAGATGCTCTAACCTACGCATGATGACACGGTTGATGGCCTCGTCAGTGGCGATGTTCTGGTTCCTGTGTAATCTCTCCAGGTAGAGCTGATTTCGCAGAATAGTAGTGTAGAGAGCACCTTCATCACTAAGTCTATCGATGTACTCAGTGGTGTGGGGGTCAATATGTTGCAGGGAACGGGTAAGTTCATCGTCTAGTCTGTCCACAAAGGAAACTACACTTCCAGGAATCTTGAGGACTTCGCCGGGAGCTGGAACAGGCTGTTTATCATCATCATCCCATTCCTCGGCATTCTCGATTACGACATAGTCTGGATTGGCTTCGAGAACTTGCAACAAAGTGTTGAACTCCTTCTCAGCACTGCGAAACAATTATTAGCCTCACGCTTAACGGCGCCAACAAACATTCACCTAGACACTTACGATTTCCATTGTTCAGAGGACATATAAGAAAGAGCACCATATGTAAGGTCAAAGCGAGTGGAAATGAGAGCCAAGAGGACCTTGATCTTTTGGTATGGTGTTTGAGCAACCTCATAGAGTTTCTCCATGATCTTGATTTGCTCGCCCTTATCGGTATTCTTCTTTCCCCTCGCCTCGATGATCCCACTCAGATGTTTAAAGATGCTCTCCGGAGTAAACACCAAGGCTTTACCACCTCTCCCCATGGTCGAGAACCCCTTATCATCATCCTCGTCCTCAGGAGCGGCACCTTCATCGTACGTCGGCGTTTGCCTCCTCGCTACTGGCGCAGCCTCAGGCTCCTTGTCCTCCACCATGAAAGCACTTTTGTCTTTTTTATACTCCTCAATCTCTTTCTCATATCCACGGTTGTTGCGCTTGAGGCGTTGCTTGATAGCGTTTAAGGCACGAGCATTGGCAGCGTTCATCTTCTTGGCCGCGACCTTGTCCTTGAGGGTATCATTCATGAAATCCTCTAGGTCCGCCACGATTCTAACATAGATTTTCGGTACAGGAGAGCCCTGGGGCCCTTTCGCAACGAGCTTGTTGAGTTTTTCGAATTCTGTATCATTGGTGTTAGTGCTGTCTTATCACGATAGTTGCCCCACCATACCCCGCCCCCGCACTCAAAGATTTTGAGAATTCGTATACACACCTGCAGAAATAACAACCCAGTCATTGATCTTCTGCCCATTCTCGATAAGCTTGATAGAGGCCTCGATATCCTCTATCCTCTTATCCTTTGCGCTCTTGACGATCCTCTTCCCTTCGTCCTCATCACTCTCATCGTCACTTACACCTCGTCCACCCTTCAAGAACCGCGAACCACCTTCATCATCGTCGGTTTCATCGGCCTCCGCGGACCCATCTTCGGAACTGGAATCTTCGGAGCTATCTTTCTCGGCCTCTGACTCCTCTTCTTCGGAGTAGAGCTCTTCGTCGGAGGAGCTAGTGTCGCTGTCGCTAAGACCGCCGTGGAAAAATCGAGACATGATTGCGAGTTTTTTTTTGTAGATCGAGATTTAGGGAACTGCTGGGAGCGTTTCACGCAGCTGTATTTTATGGGGGGCTCGATGCCGGCGCTCGTCAGTCGTCGATAATGTGGGGTGTGATGAGTAGCGAAGTTGAAGCTTGAACACGAAAAAAAAAAAATCCATGTGTGTGGCCAGGGCTATCCCCGCTCCCAACCCTAAGAGCCTCGGGTCACAATGGGTCACGGATTTCTGTATCAACAAATTCTATCATTTCTTTCTCGTAGATCTAAATACTTCTACTCATCTAAAGTGGAGTTATAATAGGCCTGATACACCTATGCTTTACTAAAGTTTGAAAATGCGAAAGGTGTCATGGTAGAAACTATAGTCATCGAAATCGAGGCTACTATGAAGCCTCACACTAGTCTCAAGTTTGAAATCGGTAACTGACATTCCTCGGATCTCCGATCAACCTGGCAAGAAGGAAAAAAAGTAACCCCATGTAAATGTACTTGGTTCCTTACCTAAATAACCTACAAAGAAGATAAAATAGAAAAAGAATATCATTTTCGTTACCAATAGAGAAGAAAGAAAAACTAAACTTACAGAACCAACCAAAGATCATCCTTCGACCCTATGCAAAGAATAGATCTACCAATAGCTACCATTCTCGACTCATGACTCGTCACTCGCAGCATCAACAAGATCTGGGCCACCTTCCGAAAAAGAAAACCCGCCTTCACCCATCGAAAAAGGTTAGCCCTTTCCACTCAACCCTACATATGACGTGCATAATGTAGGTGAGGGAAGGGTGCTAGGAAAAATAAAAACAGGAATTTGTGATAATGAATTAAGGTGTACAAAAGAAAAGGAGCCTCCACCCCCCCTGGTTTCCATATAAGAATCATTTTCCCACACCCACTATGATCATGACTCAGACCTTTCAGCAGCGCTGAAACATGTATTCATCCACTTATGCAAACACTCTCCCGACGCCGCCGTGCGTATATCAACTCTGACCCCCACGACTCAGCCAACATCTTCGATTCATCGGACAATTTTATCATCTCGGCGTGGAGCTGGGTTGTAAGGTAGACATCCGTTCTTCCGCTCACATCATAAGATCATACACAATCATAACCGAGCCCAACGAAAAAAGAACACTGCTCGTATTTCCATGCAACAAAAAACAAATTGCCCCCCCCTCCACCGCTCCGTCTCCACCCTTCAAGGAAAAATTAAAGATCTCCTTACCTCTTTACCCCCAATGCTGGTTAAAAAGCCCATCCTCTAGTGTCTGGTCCTCCAATGCCCTCGCCACGTTCTGCGACCTATATTGGGTCCCTCCCCTGCTCTGTCTCCGCCCACGCCCTTGTCCCGGCTGATCGTCCGGGATGCCACCGGGAGGCGGCGGGAAGTAGGCCGGGCTTGGTTGGAGTCGGATGGGTTGTGTGGGGTCCATCATCGAAGCGGCGCGCTGGATTTGAGGGGGGACGCCGTCGACCATGGTTGCTGAGCGCTGACGCGCTGACCGTTGGCTGTTTTGCGCATAGAGTTGCTGTGCGGGGTTGTACTGGTTTGATGGGGGAATATGTGCGGGCTGTTGTGCGTGCTGCTGCATCATGTTGAGTTGGTTGTTGTATTGGCCGCCACCAGTGGTATATGCAGGGGGTGCTGTCTGTTGCTGGGGCTGTTGCTGGGGTTGTGAGGCATACATATTGTTGTACATTGCCGCTGCGGCAGCAGTGGCGGGTGCGGGGGGTTGTGTGTGACTAGATGATTGGTAACTTGCTCCCAAAGGAACACCGGTTGGGTAGCCCGTTTGTGCTTGGGCGGCATGAGCAGCCTGTTGTGCTTGCTGCTGGGCTTGCTGTTGGGCCTGCTGTTTCTGCCTCGCAGCCTGTTCCGCTCTTTGCTGGGCTTCCATTGAAGACATGGGTGACTTCTGTGGTTGAGGCGTTTTTAAGTTCATAGGTGGAATGAAAGGTCCGGTATATTTCTGCTGAGTGATGAAAGGGTGCATCTTTGCTTGTTGAGGGGACCACCTCTCCATGGGATTGATGTTAAGGAGACCACGGACAAAATCGATGAACGCTATTCGGTTGTTCATTTCTGTAACATTTAATCAGCATAATTCAGCCAAGCTGAAAACTCGGGGGGGAGCTAACCCCTCTCCTGTTCAATCGGCTTCATGCTCTTCCGGGGCATTGAGTACTGGCGGATAATCTCTGGCAGGGTAGTGGCCTGGAAGTACTTCTTGCTCGGCTGTTCCTTTGTTCCATGCTCCCTTGAATATTTCTCCATACTCTTAAGTTGATACGTTTTCCTTCCAAACTCATCATGAACCTTCTCGAAGAACTCTCCAGCTTGTTTACCCATCTCGATCATCCATACTGGTGGCATACCAAGCATCTCGACAATTCTAGAAACTTGGTTGTACTCCGAGCTACCCGGGAATAACGGGAGCCCCAAGAAAAGTTCCACCACAATGCATCCGAGCGACCACATGTCAATAGATGACGAGTATCTACATCTCATTAATAGACGAAAGGATATTCAAAGGACTAGTACTTACGGTAATCCCAACAGAACCTCAGGAGATCGATAAAATCTCGATTGGATGTAGGTATAGACCGTCTGCCTTTCATCACATGCAGACCCAAAGTCGATAACCTTGATGATCGGGCTCTCCAGACTACGGCAATCAGATTCCACCCTTCCTTTGAAAAAGTTCAGCACACTCACTTCTTCAATAGAATATTTTCTGGCTTCAGGTCGCAGTGAATAAGCCTCGCTTTGTTCAGCAGGCAAAGTGCATTCAATAACTGTTGCGCGAAAACCCTAACCAGTGTTGTACTCAACCCTCGGAATTGATTCTGTTTGATCAACTCATACAAGTTAACACTAAGTAGCTCAAACACCAGGCAAAGATGTTGACGGTGGATAAAGGTGTCCTTCAGCCGTAATATGTGATGGTCGTCGTTCTTGTCTAGTTTGCTATTGAGCTAATTTTTGTAGCATCTCATCAGCCAAACCAAAGTGTGTACTAGTGTGGTGATGACGACACTAACCAAATCTAGAACAGAGACTTCCATCATACTCTGATTGAAATAAGCTGTCCTATTTTTTACGACCTTTACGGCAACGACCTCCTGGGTCTTAAGATTTTGACATTTTACGACCTGTCCGAATGTGCCCTGTCCTAGAACGTCCAAGATCAAGTATCGATTCCTGTAGCACAGATTTTGGTTAGGATCGGTGGTACCTATACCAAAGTAAAAGTAATCTAGTCCTGATTTGGACATACTTCGTTTCTTCAGATCCTAAGATATCATTCACGTAGAGGATGTAATCACTGTCTTCATTATCATAACCATCATTCTTCACCCCCTTGCTTGGCTTCGTCAAAACTCGTCTCGGGTTCCGTGATGACTCGTACTTAAAGTTAGGATTACATATACGATATGTCGCCGGTAGGTAGCTAGTGAGAGCTTGCAAAGGCTGTTTCGTCTGGCAATCAGGAAAACCGAAACAGCTATCCAACCACATGAAACACGAGGGACATACGCTGATAAAACCACCTTCTGGATTCGCCCTCCTGAACGCTGGCTGTGAATTGTTCTGTGGGTTTAGATCATTGAGGGTTGTTACCCGTGAGAACCTTGGTGGGGGATCTCTAGGTGGTGATTGATGGCGAGCAGAGAGTTGATCGAACATGGAACTCTGAGGTAGCGTAGTAGCAGTTTGAGGATAATAACCTCCCCTACCACTATTGGGATCAGAACCTAGAATCTAGATGTCAACATAATTCACTCAGCTAAGAACCAAAGTTCGGGCGCAAAAACCTGAAGCAGACTGCTGCTGCTGTAATGGGTGTTGGTATGACTGCATCGACGGCGGGGCGCTCGTTCGCGGGGACCCAGCTGCAGTCTGGGAATAATACGATTGTGAGCCGCTGGAATAATTTGGTCGTGAGGGAGACTGTCTTGATTGGTAAGCCGGTATCTGTGAGTAGCTCGCTTGCTGCGCGGTAGGGGGAGCAGCAGTATACGGCGTTTGTGAGCTCACGCTGGTGTTCATGGGTGAGTATCTTTGACTGGCGGAAGATTCCTCAGCGCCCAAGTAAGGTTGGCGGGAACTCTGGGTCTGCTGGTATTTGGCACGATTGTACGGGTCGGCATCCTGCATTTGCACGTCCATGTTATAATCCGAGTTACTATCCAGACGAGTGGTTGGCGACGTTACTGGCAGAGTCCCTGTAGAGGACGTTCCATGGTATGCTTGGTACGGCTGTTGAGCTGATGCTCCTCCCGTAGGGCCTGTAGGCCCTCCAGCCATGGGCGTCAGTTGTGGGGGTTGCTGAGGGTTGAGATCTCGGGGGTGTTGAGTGGAGGAGCTGCCCTGTTGGAGGACATTGGTTGCGTAGCGTTGTTGACGGTTGGCAGAAGGTTCTCCGGGGAAGGCAGTCCACGAGGAATCCATGGTATCAAGAACTCCGTTCTGTGGTGGTGGGGGGAATGAGCAGTGGGAGCGGGACTGCCCGGAGGTCTCTTGAGCGCTGTTAGATGCGCCTAAAGTTGTTTTGATACCAAGACAGCGACGCCAAACCTCGAGACTGGCTACACTTCGTTAGATACGAAGTTAGCAGACAAGACGAGCTGGCGAAGGTCTCCAAATTGTTCGATGACGGTGGCGATGACGAGATATGGGGGGTGTTGAGGGCGAGGCCCGTTTTTTTTCCTAACAAGCTTACAGTTGGAGGGGTGATGTTGCTTTGGGGGTGGTTAACCTACGGGCTGAGTACGTTGGCTGGTCGTCGTTGGCGGGGAAAGCAAAGACGTGCAAACGCGGCGGTCGCAACGTGCAGGGGAGTGTCTTGCCAAAAGAGGGGAGAGAGAGCTTTGAGAGGAGAAGAAGGAAAAAAAATATTATGTATGAACGTCGCAATACTCAACAAGAAAGCGGGAGACAGGAAGGCAGAGGGAATAAAAATAAGAAAAAATAACATGAATGACCAACCCAAGTGGCAGATATGATTATTGGCGGACATTGCAGCACATTTACGAGCGGGCGCCGCAACAGGCTGGAAGAATTACATGTACTATCCGCCGATGCACCTGCAGCAGCATTGACGCTTGCGAATTGGAGTAATTGGAGGACCGACAATGGTTTGAATCAAGATATCTGATGTTATTAACGCTTAGTCTTGCCTATAGTCAAGCTGTTGGCCTTTCTTTGGCCGTTATACACGTTATACAATGATGGTTGGAAATCTTGAAAACGGTCAATTAGGGCTGCTTCCCCTACTTTTCTGCTCCATTCGGCCATTTACTTCTCGAGGTCTGCATGCAGCGGCTAAAGCAAGTTGTGCAATTGAGATACAGAAGAACGAATGCTTTCAAGAGACCCAACATGAGGTTTGAAGATTTGTAGGGTTCTTGAGAACAGTTCTTTATGCTGATATTCTGAAGCTTCAAGTTCGTGAAACTGGATCTCCAGAGAATCACGTGACTTAGTTATCCCGTGACTCAACATACTAATGCTCCCCAGATCATATTAACACCACTGACTGACAAAACTGTCACTTTTCTTGTATCAGAGTATTCAATCTTTGGTGAAAGCACTGTCTGGGCTTGGGAAACAGTGTTCGAGCTACTTACAACTTAGTCAATTGTTGCGACGAATTCTCACTATGTCGTGGCCAGAAGCAAACAAAGTTCCTAGTTCGATCACCAGATTAGTGCTGCTATGCGTGGCATTCCTCCACAAAACCGCATGTGTGCTGTTGTTTCTACATCACAAAAAAAAAGGATCAGAAGCCCCATTGTGTTAATTACATATAAGTGTTACCAGTGTCCCTTAGAATACTACGAGCCTGAAGATGCCTACTCTATTCGAGTGACGTCGCATGGTTGTGCTGCCAAGGCACCCATTGACTCAACATCACGTGACATTCCACTTCGCCGCGTCTCCCAGACTTGACACGCTCTTAGTTAAAATCCGCGACGTTGATCCCCCACAGCCAGCTAGAATATCCATTTCGCATACATACCGTACCTGCAGTCATGGATGTCCCTACTGCTAGCCTGGTGGAAGAGCTTCCGAGCCCACAAAGGTTCTTTCCTAACCCTGCGATTCTCGTTTCCCGCCCAAGCTCGTCGGGTTCTTCGCTATCTTCGCTGTCGGATATACCTAGTGAGTCCTTTACCGAGAAGACTGCCATGGCGCAGGGGTTTGGAGATGTTGGGGAATTGGAGGCAGCGGGGTTGGTGGCGCAAGCTGTGGACCAGGAGGTCCTTGAGCAGGAGATTGCAGTAAAAGTACTTTTTTTGCTTGGGGACGGGAAAAATAAATAGGTTTAAACTAATAGTTTCGTATAGGCCGAGAAAGCAATCATAGAAAAAGAAGATGAGCGCGACCAAAAGCGTCTCAACAAAACAAATGCTGAGAAGGAGCACGTATTTCCTAGCATATATGTTTATATACTTAAGCTAACATAGCTACAGGAAACTTGTTTACTCTCTTGAACGTTTCCAAGAACAGCTTTGCAACCCTCGCACAACCATTTCCAAAAAGCAGGAGCTTCGAACTGCGATCAAAGAGCTGCAGCCGCTAATCGATGGATTCGATAAAGATATTGAGCAGATCACCGCTCGTATTGCATCTCGGAGCAGAGTAGCGGCGGATCTTAGTACTCAAGAACCTTTGGCTCCTGGTGGAAGGAGATCTGATGAGACGGAGAGGAACTATCTGATCCGTGGGTTGCCTTGAAATACAGAAGGCTTCTCATGGGGGTTTCGCTGACCAGTGTTCGTTATTAGGCACTGGCAAGATCACTCCATTCTCCCAAATCCCTGGCGCGGAGAGGAGCAACCTGAATATCTATGCCGATGCTACCTCCGGACCACCCCTAGGGTCTGGTGTGATGTCCCATCAGAACCTTCGCAGACCAGGATTTCAGCAGGCTGAAACTCCTGCTGGAGAGAGTTCTGAAGAGGGGGGAGGAGTGAAGCCGCAGAAGCGCTCTCGGGATCCTAGGAAATCATCAACCGCTGTTGGGACTATCGAGTTTACTACCGATGAGGAGGGGGATGAGATGCCGCCGTTGAAGCGTCGCCGTGTGAGGGGCACCGAGGCGGAGCCGGTTGATCTTGTTTCTGATTCTGAACCAGTTTCTGAACTAGTTTCTGAACCTGCTATTCCATCGAAGAAACGAACCCGAGTGAAGACAGAGTCGGCTAGCGATGATGAGGACTACGAACCTGAGCGGAAGAAAAAGCCACCGCGGAAAGGGAAAGGGAAGGCGGTAAAGGTGGAGGATGATTTCGTGCCTGTCGATGCGAGCGAGGGAACGGACGACGACGATGAATTCTTTGGTGGGAAAGATGAAGCCACGGTGAAGTCTAGGAAGCGTAAGGGGAGAGGGGCAGCGAAACCCATAGAGGCTGTGGACACCCGTAAATTCGACGATGGCAACGAGAAATCCTATTTAGCAAGGTTGAAGGAGTGGGCTCAGGAACGGAAGAAAGCCAGAGAGCAACACAAGTCTCGTGGGGACAACCTCGGAGAAGACGAAGAGGAAGATGAAGAGGAGCTGGACGAATGGCTCATGCCACACCCTACCGAATCCGATACTGTCTTCAATGGTGGACTTAAAATCCCCGGCGACATATTCCCCTCTCTGTTCGACTACCAAAAAGTTGGGGTCCAGTGGCTGTGGGAATTGCACTCGCAGAATGCTGGAGGCATCATCGGTGATGAGATGGGGCTTGGGAAAACCATCCAGATAATTTCTTTCGTTGCCGGCTTGCACCACAGCGGTCTCCTAACTAAACCTGTCCTTATTGTCGCTCCTGCCACTGTATTGAAACAGTGGGCTAATGAGTTCCATCTCTGGTGGCCACCGCTGCGAGTTTCCATCCTGCACAGCAGCGGTAGCGGCATGCTCAATGTCCAGGAAGAAGAAGAAGATGACGATCTGTTGGAGAACGGGAAGAATATTAAGCGCAGTAAGAACCAGACAGCAGCAAGGAAGGTAGTAAAGAAAGTTTTCGAGAAAGGTTTGTTCTCGTTGATTCTTATGACTAAGATTTGTTTGTTGATGTAACTCTAGGACATGTTCTCGTTACGAGTTATTCCGGGCTAAAATCTTATGATGAGCTGCTCCTCGATAAGGAATGGGATTACGCTATTCTGGACGAGGGGCATAAAATCCGTAACCCGGATGCGGATATCTCTATTACATGCAAGAAACTTAAGGTAACCGCCTAGCCATAAATACCTACTACCTGCTAATCACATTAAACAGACTCGCCATAGAATAATCCTCTCTGGAACCCCCCTCCAAAATAACCTCATCGAACTATGGAGTCTCTTCGACTTTGTGTTCCCAGGCCGCCTCGGCATCCTCCCCATCTTCAAAGCGCAGATTGAAGTACCTATCCGTATCGGCGGCTACGCCGGCGCCACCAATGTCCAAGTCATGACCGCGCAGCGCTGCTCTGAAATTCTCAAGGAATTAATGGGCCCGTATCTGATTCGTCGAGTCAAGGTTGATGTGGCAGCGGATCTACCGAAGAAGTCGGAGCAGGTGCTGTTCTGTAAGCTGACGATCCCGCAAAGTGAGGCGTATCGGGCGTTCTTGAATAGTCCTGAGATGAAAGAGATATTTGGTGGGAAGGGGAATAGGCTTTTTGCGATTGATGTGTTGAGGAAGATTTGCAATCATCCGGATCTAGCGGATAGGGTACATTTAAAGAGTGTGAGTTTATCCTTTCCTCATATCTAGTTTTTTTCGCATTTCTTGGTTCTTTTTTATCTTAACAGACTACAGATGCGTGACTACAATTACGGCTCTGGCGCCCTCAGTGGGAAAATGCAAATCACAAAATCGCTGTTACAGATGTGGAAGTCGCAAGGCCATAAAACCCTTTTATTCGCACAGACAAGGCAGATGCTTGATATCCTCGAGCGCTATGTTAAGTCTCTCCCAGAAGGGTTCCAGTACAGACGTATGGACGGCAACACGGCAATCCAACGAAGACAGGAGATGGTAGACGAGTTCAACAACGATGATAGTATCGATATTTTCTTATTAACCACAAAGGTCGGTGGACTAGGCGTGAACTTAACTGGTGCAGATCGGGTGATTATATATGATCCAGACTGGTATGTTTCCATTTCCCTAGGATCGTGAAGCTGAGAGTGGGGACGAACTAGAGGAGGCGTAGATGAACGTGTTGGCTAACTGAATGCCATGCAGGAACCCATCAACGGATATGCAAGCCCGGGAACGTGCCTGGCGGCTCGGCCAGAAGCGACCTGTGACCATCTACCGTCTCCTAACAGCCGGGACTATCGAAGAGAAGATCTACCATCGACAGATTTTCAAACAACATCTGGCGTTGAAAGTGCTTACTGATGCCAACCAGAGAGTTTTCTTTAGAGTCAGCACCTAACCCGTTTTACACCTGTCCATCTCGAGCGAGTGCCAACTGATGACCGTGATATTCTAGAGTGATGACCTCCACGACCTCTTCTCACTTGGAGGCTCCGCCTTTGCCGGCACAGAAACCGGCACTATGTTTGCTGGCGCTGAAAAAGTTTACACTCCCACCGGCTCCGACTCGCCAGAAACCCGGAATGAAGATGATCCGCACGCATTGCGCTCCATTGCGGGTGTTGCAGGTCTCGAGCATCTCACTGATGCTGAGACCGCAGCTGATAATAAATCCGACGAACAGCGTCTTATGGCTGATCTCTTCGCGGGAACTGGCGTCGTCTCTGCACTTGAACATGATACGGTCATAAACGCCGCGTCATCCAAGAATCCGCTTGAGAAGCAGGCGATTAAGGTTGCGCAGGCGGCGGCGAAGGCGTTGAAGGAGAGTATTAAGACGACTCAAGGGGCGAAGATTGGAACAGTGACGTGGACGGGGAGGAAGGGAGATGTGGGGAGGGAAGAGGAGGATAGACCGGTTGTGAAGACGGCTGCGGGGCTGTTGGCGACGCTGAGGAGAGCGAATAGAAGGCCTGGTACACCGGCGAGTGAAGGTGGGAGGACTGGTAGTGGGAGGAGCACACCTGGAGATGAGTCAGTATCGAGGACTACGAGCGGGAGTGGGGGTTGGAATGGTATTGGGGGGAGTAGGGTTAATCTTCTTGGGGGGAACGGCCTTGTAGACCCAAGAGCTGGGAGCAGAGGTGCTATCGTGAAGCCTGCTGCCACAAGGCGCTCACCGATGCTAGAACCGAAGGTTCCTGGGCTGGTCTCGAGTTTGAGAGAGTTTATGAAGGAAAAGGGTGGGAAGGCTTTATCGACAGAAATATCGGCGTTTGGGAGGACCATTGTCGATGAGAAAGATGAAGCGCAGATGGCGGAGTTTAAGCATTCTATTAAAGAAATTGCAGTGTTTAGGAAGGAGGATAGGATGTGGGAACTTAGAAAGGAATTTCTCTAGGGGAGTTGGTATATGGCACTGTTATAGGAGATACGTAGGGAAGCTAGGAAGGTATATATGATATGCTTTAGCAGTTATGGTTTTTTTTCTTTTCTTGGGTTTGCGTGAATGGAGCTTTCGGTTTTTGAAAAATGGGATCGGGAATATTTTATTCGTTTTGGGAAATCTATTTTTTTTGTGGGATGGATTTGAGTTTTTTTGTTGTTGGAGCCTACTTTTTCCTTCCGGTGTACGCAGTTGTGGTTTTGGTTTTGGGTTGGGTGTCATTCACCAGAGTATGACTCGGAAGCAGCCCAGTATTTGTGCTCTTCTAAGAGATCGGAGAATAAATAGAAATACCCGTTAAATCAATCATTGGCGAAGCGTGGTTATGGGTTATTGTGCACTTCGGGATCATTGGCCGGCAACGACTAAAATAACTGTCGACCTGCTTGTTGTGTTCCCCCAAAGTGGTGTTGTGTGTCGTGGGTGTCAGCATTGTTTTTGTTTTTGTGTGGATCACGGATGCACGCTGGCTATTAATAGCAGGCAGCAGAACAGGAACCCCTGGCCGCAAAAAATTGGCTCAAAGCGATCGCTAAATGCGTCGTCCCGCTCGCTCGCTCCCTCCCAGAGCGAGCAGCAAGTCTTTTCTATTCGCTGTCTCTACCTGTCGCTTCCTCCAGCCGTCGTTCGTTCGTTAAATCGGTTTTCTTCCCTTTCCCTTATTGATCGATTGTTGTTGTGTTTTCGTTCACTCGTTTTTTGTTGTTTCTCGAAGGGGCTTGACTTCCCGTGCTGCCACTCGACATCTATCCGTGCATCCCGGTTTGGCTCGTTGGGGAAACTTCACTTCCTGAAACGCAGGGGAGAAAACGGCTACTCGTCCCTCAACCACCTTTCTCTCCCTTTCCCTCTCCCTCGTTGATCTCGTCACTCGTTAATTTCCCCTGATACTCATTTCGTGGGCAAGGGCATCTCGACTCCTTCGCCTTCAACGCACACAACGCTAGAATATTCTTGTGACATCTTCAACATGCGGAATTTCAATTTACTCTTTACCTTTGCCCTCTCGCTCGCTGCATCTGCATCGGCCCACGCAAACCCCGAAGTGGCTCCCGGATTGGTAGCGCGGCAAACAAACACGCAGGCAACACAAACATCCCAAACATCGCAAGCAACCCAAGGTGAGCAACCTTTTACCTCTATCGTTGATGTTGTTATTGTCGGGTGTTGTGGCAACGACAACTGTTTGCTGATACATTTGTTTTGCACGACCCACAGGTTCCAAGACCATCGTAGACGACACCGCTAGCCCAACAGGCGGTCAAGGAGATGCAGTCCAGGGCGACGTCGACACAACTCTCTCTACCGATACCCCAGAGTCTACCGCACAGCCTGTGACAACTACCGACAAGAATGGCTCAACTATCACTGAAATGCCTCCAAGTCAGACTGGCAGCAAGACCACGACATCTAAAAAGATCAAGATTTCGGCAGATGCGCAGCCGGGTGGTGTGCAGATGATGACACCGAGTGTTTTGGATGGTTATCAGATTTATAAGATTGGCGACCCGATCACATTTGCGTGGAACTTTACGAGTTTGCAGGTTACGCCCACGGCACTCAATGTACAGGCATTTTGCACGGATGGCGCACAGTTTTTCCCTATTGCAGTGAACATCAGTGCGGCCACAACGGAGGTGGTATGGGATACGGGAGCATATCAGAGTTCTGCTTTGTCGAAATTGCCTATGTGAGTGTTCTACTGCGTACAACTAGTTTTTGGTGAGGGGTAGCTGATGTTTGGTGGGGTGCAGGGCAACATATACACTCTATATCTACGACGAAACCCGAGGTGCTACCTCGTTCCCGTCTCCAGGATACCTTTACCCGTTTTCTGGATTGACCTTTGGAATGTACACTCCTCAGGCTCCTACGCCTCTTGCAAGTATGCACACTTCCCTCCATGTCTTCAACCATCCTGATAGCGATACTGACATTGTCAATTAGGTTTCCAATGTGCCACCTGTGACCCCAGTGCTGCCTCCTTGATCGACCCTAAAGCTCTCCGCTTTCTCCTCGGGATGGGCTTGGTTACAGCCCTATCGTTTATGTGGTTCGTTGCAGGAGTGTTGTAAATCTCCAACGCTATGACAATGTTTGTGGGTTATAATAGGGCATCATCATCATCAAAAAAGGCATCCTTGCTTTTCGTTCTGGATAGGATGACGGGTCTTGGGAGTCGTAGGGCGGTTTCTTTTTTTCCTTATGGGGTTTTCTTTTTTTCTTATTTCCTGCATCGGCATCGCATCGCATCGGCATTGGGCACCAATGAAATACCTTTTTTTTATATCTATTTTCGCTTCTTGTTTTATTGACGTTGGGTCAGGTGGCTCACGATGTGGAAGGGTGAATGATTAAGGGAGGAATTGATGGAGGAAAGTGTGTAGAATGTCGGAAGGATTGAGAAGGAGTAGGTCAATGACGAAGAGAGTGCAAAATGCGCAAAAACGGAAAGAGGGGGAGATTATGTTACTTTTTTCTTTCTCTTCTTTGCTACCATAGGTATCGCTATTACTGTAATGTTGGGATTTTTTTCTGTCTTTCATTCGTATATCAGGAGATGCCCTTTTTATTTTATCATACTTGATCTTCCGTGGCTATGTCTTATTGTTTAGTTTAGGAGCGTTAGGTGTTCGTAAATAGACTTTTTTTTTTTTTCGTCTGGTGAAGTGTGATCATTGGCTTTTTGGAATTGTGGTTCGCACAGTCCCGTCCAGGTGCATATGTACTAAAGCACTTGGTTGCTGTAAGGGTTTTAGGTTACTTCTGTGATTGGTTGCTGGTGGAATGGTTCTTGCCCTGTGCACGTGGGCTTTCTGGACTATGTTTCATTTAGTGCAAAAGATCTGCCACGGAAGGTTTTTGTTCTCGGGCCAATTAGGTTGTTGGATCTTGAACTCTTACATGTGTAGCAACCATTTCTTGGGTGGTCCTACACACCATGATCGGCTAGCCTTGGAGGGCAAATTTCAAAGGTTTGGAGATTGTCTGTTGCAGCCACAGCTGTAGCTATGATTTAGGGTGGCAAGTGGATGATAGGTAGGTAGATTACAATACTGTGAGTAAAATGGCGGATAGTAGAGAGTAGTACCTTTTATTACGGAGGCGGAGAAGTTGCCTCCGTATTTTTATCTTAGCGGCGCTTCTGGCATACGTGAGCAGAAGTTCCCTTCTGTTGCTTATGACGGGAAAGTTGATGACTAGACTAATATTATTACTACATATGAGCACTTTGGTTGTGCTAGACCTAGTGACAGTTTTACTTGGCATCTCGAGTGTTCCCCCATATTTATCTTGTCCCTTCTTTCTTCTTAGACTACTGTCCACATGCCTTAGTTTCCCGTGGCAGATATCTCCCAGCCGAGGATTGTGTGTGCAATCATAAGCTTTGTATACCATCACAAGAAGTCACTCGATCTATACCCCTTCCTGTAGGTATTTTCTTTCCCCCACAGCTCACAAGAATTGACTACTTCTCACCTTGGTTAATCTATAGATCTGAATCAACTCTAACTTCTCCTTTATTCACTTTTGCAGCCTAAATTTCTCCCGGTTGGGATTCATTCTCCTGTTGGTTTCTCTACGATTTTGCTAGCTGTAGGAAAGTAATGGACATATTGGTAGTTTTGCAGTTAATGCTTTTAGAGCTTCAGTGCGTTTTTCAATATCTTTCTTTATATCCAAACCCTCTGATCTGAGTATTAGAGCCTGGTTTATAGAACCTGATAAATACTGTAACATTTCGTTCCGCTGATCACTGTTGTGATGGGGTACATGAGGGCGCGATGTGCCTATTGCCGCAATATCAGCTAGGCTTGTGGTATGATCAAGGATTCCGAGCCATTTGACTAGGAGCCGTAGATCAATGACTAATTTCCACCTAGTTTGCGGTTCGCCAGTGTATTGGCAAATGTAAGTTCAGGAAAGAATGGCCATATGGTGGAGTTCAGTGGGGAGTTGTTATCGGTTCTTATTTTTCGTGTACCCCAGGCTCACTAATCCACTTCGACTCTATAAATACACGCCATCGGTTTGTTATGACCTCAGGTACTACGTTCCCGGCTTTTGTCGAAATTGATTTTACAGAGAGTCGGTTGGGGAGGAAATGCGAATCATATACGTACATAATGTACCCACCCGCAAACTTAATTCATGATTCTTCTGAGGATTTTTCGTGCTGGTCGTGATATCGATGACTCGTGTTGATCTTGGATTTTAACTATGTCGATTGACGGGTTAACATGAAAGAGGCAAGCTGTGCTTTCTGCTCGGAACCTGAGTCGGATGTTCTGTTGGTTCTTTGGCCCACGCACGGAATTTCCCTAGAAGGTTGCTATCCCTAGAATTAAATGATCATACCCTGATGTCCCGTTTTGAATTAGTTTCTCGCGATTCATGACGGAAGGCAGGATCTAGTCCTAATTTGTTGCTTGTGGGTAGTTTACTGTAGATACATATATAAATGCACGAGAACTTCACGTGAGTAGAATTTTCATGGGGCTTTCAGCGGTTGTGAAACGACGGTGAATTGCGGTTTTCTGTGACTGGGTAACTAGATCTCAGGATAAAATTCCAGATGTATTCCATAGCTCCCATGTTAAGCTCACGTTGACAGCCAGATTTCAGCTGAATGTAGAGTTGAATTGTGTGGTAAATACGATCCTATAACGTGGCACCATACTAACGGGTCGTTGGGTGGTTTTACTAGTTGCTTTCAGGATGTCAGGATATCACACGATGCTTGTCATGAGGCCTGCTGGGGTCCTGGGGTGGGGCCATGGATGAAGTGGTCTTACTCAGATTCCCCGAGTGCTAGGTAGCTCTTTTCGGAACCGAGAGCATGACTGGATTTTGCCTCTAAACCTTTCTCGGTCAAGGCTTATGGTTTTCTTATGTCAGTATTATTTTCTTAGGATAATAGGCCTTTTTTTATTTTATTTATAGCAATGTAAGCTAAAAAAGATCTTAGCCATGGATGGACTACAGACCTAGAGATAGGCTTAGGATGTATAGACTACAATGTAACTTCTGTATAATAGGCGGATAGTTATAATGGACTAAGTATTTTGTATATATACTTGTAATTTTTCCTAGATCCCGCCGGGTTTCCTTTTTTGGTAATAACTGGGAGAGGAGTAGCAGAAGAGAGGTTGTTGGTACCCATCTAAAGCGCTGAATGACTTGTCAGTAGGATCATTACAAATATCATATTTTGACCCCTTAGGCGCAACGGTGGAAGAAAAGTCTGGATTTAATGATCGGCCTGCATTAGAGTATCAAGCGATGGTAACATAATTATATCGTTCATATGATCTATGCCCACCCGAAGTAAGTGCGAAAGATATCCTCTCCTCCCTCGGCCCGGTTTGTATTGGCCATGTTTAAGTAAAATATTCTCGTGGTGGCTAACTTTGTGCTGGAAAAGCTGTTAACTATGAGACGCAATACTTTAGTTATCAAGTACTTCAGGTGTATTTACCAGTACGCGTCGAAAACTGATCTGTAATCTTATTTTCTCGTGTAGCGCTATCTATATTTTCAAAGGCCCGATGGAGTAAAGGGTATCGACACGGACAGAAATGGCTCTTGCTCTAGACCTTAAGTTTATAGATGTAGTGGAAGTGATCTGTGGATGCATCCTAATTTTGGTTGACTTAGGTGTCTAAGATTTGGTGTGAGAATGGATGAATTCAATGAGTCAAATCAGCTCATCGTTTTAACCCGGTATGAGCTATAAGAGGGGTAATGATGAATTCAACTTACAGTCTTAAATATTATCGTACCTCTGGATAGTGACGGAATGCCAGCTCTTAAATGTTAGCATATGGCTATGTAGTGAATAGTTCTGTGAATATGAAAGTTACTGGAACGTTTCTAAACTTTAGCGGTTCGAAGATTCGATAGGTAAATATCCTATAGTGGGGCGAATCCCTTTAGAATAGATGATTTTGGAACGCCATTGGATCTTGGAGATTGGTGCTACCTAGAGTATTAGGCGATTTTGGGTGGTTTTTGGCTTAATAAATTTAGCTTATGAAGAGAGATGGGGATTTAGTGAGTAGTAGTTTTGACTCGTGGATCGATGAGATGACAGGGTCGAATTTTAATGATGTGAAGCCGTCTGGAGGTCGTGGAACCGCTTGGCAGGGACCGTTATTATCCGATCTTAGATTATCTCATTGATCTAATCTAAATGGCTAACTCCTGTCTTGGCACGGGACGTGTTTCTTTGAGGCTTTTGCGTTGAAACGCGTCAACTGAAAATCCAAGTTGGACGCGAACCAGGCACCACGAGCTGCAAGTCACCCCTACATCACAGCACTCGAAATAAACCCGATTTTAGTTCCGACATTGTACGTGTACCAACGAAATTTTGGAACCTTTGGCTTTTAGGAATTACAATTGCAATTGTGTCTATACTCGGATATCCGCACTGTAGCCCCTGAGAACGCGTCGAACCCAACCCCGACTTAGCAACAATGGAGCGCTCACGCCGCACGGGTACGAAACGTACCCCGCATGCAAAATTTGCTGAGCTCCGGGAACTTAAAAAATCTGGCAAAACGCGATTGTCGACGTATCAAGTCGAGGAAGAAGTGGACCTATACGAAGAGGTAGACGAGGAGGACTACAAAAAAGTTGTGCGTGAACGGTTGGAGCAGGATGACTTCGTTGTAGATGACAATGGAGAGGGATATGCGGATAATGGAATGGACGATTGGGGTGATGAAGGAAGAAGGCAGGAGCAGAATTGGGATGAGAGTGATGAAGATGACAAAAAGAAGGGCAAAGGAATGTCAATGAAGAGGAAGAGAGAGGAGGAGGAGAGGAGGAAAAAGGAACAAGATGGGGATATTAGCAAGTATTTCAACTCTGCGAATGTTGTGCCAATCATTAAGGCGAAGAAGGTAGCAAATTTCTTTTACAGCTATGATATATGAATCTTGCTAATGTGGACATATATTCGTAGACGGTGGCCACGGAAGAGGACCAAGACTTCATGGACACTATTCTGGGAGAATTTGATAGTGGAATACCTACAGCAGCCTCCAGCCTTAATAAACGCACCCGCGAAGAACCCACTAGGAAAACTCGCCGTCTCTCTCCACCCATCAAGGACAAAAAAAGGATATCTCATCGTATCCAGGAGGATGTTAAGCCAAATATCCCAAGTTCGCCGCCTACAATGGGTGTATTTGATGCGGATGATGATGATGATGAATATGGCGCTCCAATTAATGACGACGACATCCAAATGAGCGATGCACCAATCCCACCCTCCTCACCCGCAGCCGCTGCTAGTCAGCGGAAGCAAGTTGTCTTTAAAAAAGAAGAGGACTCGGATGATGATGAACTTGCTGTCGCGGAAATTAAAGGAAGTAAGGGCGTTCGATCTGAAGCTATCAATATCTCCGCCTCAAGATCATCACTCGCGTCTGTGCCCGAACATAAACCTGTGCCCAGCACCCCTCGCAAAACTGTCGATGTTGATTCCTCATCATGGACAAAATTGGCGGGGTCTCTTAATGTCATGAGTTCTCCGCAGGTTGAGAATATTAGCTATGGTAATTTAACGGCAAGTGACGTTATTGAGGAAGATGGGAGTTTTAATATGTATTGGTTTGACTATAGTGAAATCAACGGGACTCTCTATCTTTTTGGAAAAGTCAAAGATAAGAGGTCCAGTAAATACATCAGTGCATTCCTGAAAGTAGATGGAATCATGAGAAACTTATTCTTCCTGCCGAGGGAAACAAGGAGAAGTGAGTACACTATAGACAAATCTCGGTGGGTCCTGCTGACTTTCGTAAAGGGTATGGTAGAGAAACGAATGAAGGGGTCAGCATGACTGACGTCCACGAAGAAGTCGGCCAAATAATGGAAAACAATCGCATCGAGGAGCACAAAGCCAAGTCCTCTTTCCGCAAATACGCCTTCGAGCTCCCCGGTGTCCCTCGGGAAGGTGACTACCTCAAGGTCCTTTACCCGTACACCAAACCTGCACTCCCATTGGACCTTCGGGGTGAAACATTCTCCCAGGTCTTCGGTACGAATACAGCACTCTTTGAGCAATTTGTTCTCTGCCGTAACATCATGGGCCCGTGCTGGCTCAAGGTCGAGGGTGGAAACTTTAACGCTATTCGAGGTGCTTCGTGGTGTAAACTCGAGGTCGAAGTGGAAAAACCTACCCAAATATCGACGCTGGGTGATGATTCGTCGGAGCCGCCACCATTTACGCTAATGAGTATGGCGTTAAGAACTCATATGAATGTTAAGGAGAATAAACAGGAGATTATTGCAATTTCTTGCAGAATCTACGAGAATGTGAGCCTCACCGATGCGGCATCACCAGAGACGTTACCGTGTCAGACATTTTCTATCGTGCGGCCAGTCAATCAGATCTTCCCGGTAGGGTTCGAGAAGGCTGCCGAGCGTCATAGAGGAACTATTAGGCAGGAGAAGTCGGAGAACATGCTACTTAGCTCCTTTCTAGCAAAGCTGCAGCAGGTGGACCCAGATGTGCTTATCGGGCACCAACTCGAGAGTGTGGACTATAGTATTCTGTTGCATCGCATGAAAGAACGAAAGACGCCAAACTGGCACCGAATCGGGCGAATGAAGCGGGCAACCTGGCCTCAGTACATGGGCCGCATGGCAGGGAGCTTTTTTGCAGAACGGCAGCTGGTGAGCGGACGGCTTATGTGTGATCTCGCAAACGACCTCGGGAAGTCGTTGATGCTTAAGTGCCAATCGTGGAGCTTGACAGAGATTTGCGAGTTGATATTGGGAGATAAACGACAGGAGCTGGATAATGAAGAGGCATTGAGGACTTGGGCAAACAATGGGAAGGGACTACTCGACTATGTACTGCATTGTGAAGCCGATACGTACTTCATTGCCGCAGTAGCTCTCAAAATCCAGATGCTGCCACTCACGAAGCAACTTACGAACTTGGCTGGTAACTCGTGGGCAAGGACACTAAGTGGCACAAGAGCAGAACGAAATGAGTACATTCTGCTTCACGAGTTTCACAAGAACAAGTTTCTCTGCCCTGATAAAATCTCTGGCAAAGGAAATACGGCCGCCAAGGCTGAAGATGAAGATGAAAATGCAGGAGGAGAGGAGGTAGTAGTGGCAAAAAAGAAGGACAAATATAAGGGAGGTCTTGTGTTCGAGCCTGAGAAGGGGCTATATGATAAGTTTATCCTTGTCATGGACTTTAACTCGCTATACCCGAGTATCATCCAGGAATGGAACATCTGCTTTACTACGGTAGACAGGAGCGACACGGATGAAGATAAAGTGCCAGACGTGCCAGAGGAGCAAACGTTAGGTATATTGCCAAAACTTATTAGTACGCTGGTGCAGAGGAGACGGCAAGTTAAGAGCTTGATGAAGAATAAGAATGCTACGGCTGTGCAAATGTCTCAGGTTCGTGCCCACTCCGAGCACCTCGAATATGGGGGGCGTTATGCTGACAGAAATAGTGGGATATCAAACAACAAGCTCTTAAACTGACGGCCAACTCTATGTACGGTTGTCTCGGGTACAACCGCTCCCGCTTCTACGCGCGTCCTCTCGCCATGCTTGTTACCTTTAAAGGACGAGAGATTCTCCGGGCTACCAAGGAACTCGCAGAATCCATACAGCTGCGTGTTATTTATGGTGATACTGACTCCGTCATGATCAACACCAACGTTGACAACTACGCGGACGCTATTAAGATCGGAAACGAGTTCAAGAAGAAGGTCAATGAACGGTATAAGCTACTAGAAATTGATATCGATAATATCTTCCAACGGCTATTGCTACACGCAAAGAAAAAGTATGCCGCGATTAATTTCATCGAGATTAATGGAAAGTTGGACACAAAGATGGAGGTGAAGGGGCTGGATATGAGGAGGAGAGAGTATTGTCAGCTGAGCAAAGAGGCATCATCGCACATACTGAATGAGATTTTCTCGGGAGATGATACCGAGGTTGTGGTGGAGAGGATTCATGACTATCTACGCGATCTATCGGAGAAGATTAGGGAGGATAAATTTCCTGTGATGAAGTATGTCATCTACACAAGGCTAGGGAAGGATCCGAAGGACTATCCACACGGGGCGACAATGCCACAGGTGCAAGTTGCACTGCGAAAAAGGGAAAAGGGAGATCCGGTTAAAATTGGTGATGTTATCTCGTATGTCATCACTGGCGATGGAGAAGGAACGGATAAAAATCCTGCCCAGAGGGCGTATTCACTACAAGACATACAAAAGGCCGACTCCGGGTTGAAGCCTGATCCGGAGTGGTATCTTATCAAGCAGATCTTTCCACCAATTGAACGTCTTTGTGGTCCTATTGAAGGGACGGATGCTATAAGATTGGCCGAATGCCTTGGACTGGACACTCGGAAATACCAGATCGTTAGTTCCACCGGCCAGGACACCCACGCAATTCACCCACTAGAGTCTACAATCCCAGATGAAGAACGATTTAAGGACGCTGCAAGGCTCAGCATTCGGTGCCGTTTGTGCAAGAAGTCATTCGAATTCCAGGGTCTTTTTCTCTCAGAGGAGCTGTGTTCTAAGGATGGCATTACCTGCGCAAACACATCATGTCGCAAGACCGTCGGGGTCCCGACCATCATCGCACAGCTTGAAGACCAGATTCGACAACTAGTATCGAAATACTACGATGCGTGGTTAGTGTGTAATGATGCCCAGTGCGGGAACCGGACGAGGCAGATGAATGTGTATGGGAAGCGATGTCTAGGGCCGAAGGGGCATGCGAACGGGTGTAGGGGAGTTATGAGTTATGAATATACGGATAAGATGCTGTATAACCAATTGTTGTACTTTTCGAGCGTGTTTGACGTGGAAAAGGCAAAGGCGAAAGTGATGGGTAGTAAGAAAGGTTTGTTTCCCATTTCATGATTGACTAGCGAATGACAGCTAACGATAACAATATCTAGACGATGCAGAGATGATTAGAGGGCTTGCTGAGCATAATAGGATGCGGTTTGGGGCTATATCGGAAGTAGTGCAAAAATACTTGGAAAAGTGTGGAAGGCAGTGGGTCTCGATGGAGACCATTTTCAGTTTCAGCATTCCTGCATAGAATGTTGGGTTTATTATTATTTGTATAATTATTTGTTAAGCTATGGTATAGTGGTATGAGGGACGAACCGGCATTAGATATTCTAGTATGGGCGATAATAGAATACGGGACGAGTGAAAATCGGTAAATCAAGCTGTTGCCATGGGTTAAGGGTTAGGGTTGAGCAGAGAGTTTCTCGAAATCGGAAAAGTGGTCTGGTTGCCAAGCCCGTCCCTGATAAGGGCTAGGGCGGGGCGATGCCTGAAAGCCGTTTCCCATGAGAAAAAAAAATTGGGCTTTAAGCTAAACACCACGATAAATAACCAGAGAAGATTTTCCAAAAGCCACCCTCACAATCGCTTCATTACCGTGTTCAGACGGTCCTCCAATTTACGAAACCAGACATCAATTTCGTGCATTGCGGAACCCTGTTACTCTCGATAAGGCGGCCCAAGTGTTCTCAAGTAGACTTTTTTTGGGGGGATCCTATTTTATCGCGACATGAGGCGTCTGTCGGTAGGTCTTCGCCCCCTGTGCCCTGGATTTCTTATTTCTGAAATCCTCTGCTTACCCTTCTTCCTTTACTTCTCTCCTTCTCCTATCTTTTTCACTTTCGTACTACAAACGAATCCTTCTTTGATTTTTATTTCTAAAACATTTAATATACTCCTGTACCATTTATATCAGTGGCGTTATCTAACTTTCAACCCAACGATTACACAGAGCTTTAATTTGCGGTACATCATGCAACAACAACAAAATGCTTCGAGGTTCGCCACCCAGACTCCTATTAGTTCCTGGCGCGTAAGCTCAAGGCCTGCTGCTGTTCTTGCTCCAGCTCGGCCTGCAAGCAGTTTCCACGCTCCTGGGAGCGAGGAGGCCTGGACGCAATACGATGGGCTTGGTCCTGTCAGCGGTGGGAGAGACCTCAACAGGAACTGGAAAACAAGTAGTCCAGCAACAGGTAACGGTAATAGCAACGGCAGGCCTGCTCATAATGGCGCTCAAACTTCAGTATTCATGCCCCAGGGACCGAAGGCCGGTAATCGAACCAGGAACCAGGGACCGAAGAGGGATGGCAAGGGAGGAACTACGAAGGCATCGGGGGTCCGGGAAAGATCACCCCAGAGAGGGTCTAGCAGGGGATTTGAGAAGCAACGCGAACGGTCGCCTGCTAAATTTGGTTCGTCAAAGGCAAGCAAGAGCCGGGAGTTCGTGGACGAGGAATACCTAAAACAGAATTTCAAACCTTTGAGTGAAGAAGAATACAAAGGGGCACCCAAAAATCTCTTCATAGACGCGAAGGGGTTTCTACGGGAATTCAGAGGGATCGAAGCGAAATCCTCGTTTCTGTCACACAGGGAAGGCAATTTTAGGTGTACGGTCATTGTCACACTTCCGAACAGGCAAAGGGTTGAAGCTATTGGAGATGCCACCAATAAGGTATGTCTACCTTGAACTCTCATAACGTTTGTCTTTGCTGACATTCATGTGGTGTAGAAAACTTCAGAGCGGGTCGCTTGCCAGCATATACTTTACAAATTCCATCAGTTTGGCCTGCTTAAGGAACTCATTTTTCAGGGAGCCCACGAGGCAGCATTCGATCAGGAGCTGCTTACCGAGGAATCGGATGCTAAATTGGATATCTACGACTACTGTGCCCGTTTCGACTGTACCCCGACGTTCATATTTCGGGAGATCACAAGGATAAGTTCCCGGAAACCGTTGATCGAAGCTACGGTAGAGTTGCCGGAGCAAGGTATCCAAGCTTCAGCTCGTGCTTCTGAAAAAAGAACTGCAGAGATTCTGGCTTGCGTCGAGTTCAAGAAGCAGGCTGAAGAATACCATGCCACGCACGGTGAATCAACAATCATCGTCAAGGATCTATTGACTCTTAACAACCGCAACGCAAAAAAGTTCTTCGAGTACTACAAAATGCACAATCGAAATGCACAATACGACCTGGACGTAAGCCAGGCGGCTGGACTAAGCAAGAAGTTAAGAGGCTATTTCTCCGGACAAATAATACTTGATGGCGCACCCATCGGGGAGCCGGTGGAAATGCACAATAAGAAATCCGTGGAGGCTGTAGCCTATCTGGCGGGTGCTGTGGCGCTGAAAAAGGCCAACCCCCACCTATTCCCAAAGTTCTTAGAGGCCCTGAGGATTGGAAATGGTGAGCTTCTGAGGCCAGTTGTTCCTTCATGGGCCAACATTGAGCAGGATTGTGTGCTTGCTATGATGGATACCCTGTTAAGTGTTAGGCGAGTTGGACTTCCTCCAAGTGAAAAGGAAGGAGATATAGTGGATGCGCGAGAGGAGAGAAGCAGGAGGATGCACCCATGGAGGAGGTTGGATGAGACCGCGCTTACTTTGAAGAACGCGAAATTGAGAGAAGCCTACGACCAGTACATGACTGACCCTGAGCTGGCTACGCTGAGACAGAAGCGCGAAGAGTTGCCAATGAATCAGTATCGGGAGAAGGTTTTAAACATTGTGGAGAACCACCCTGTAAGCATCATTGTGGGAGCTACTGGTTCGGGAAAGACAAGTAAGCATCAATTTTGTACCGTTTTTAGACTTTGTGCTGATTGATATACAGCCCAGGTACCTCAGATCCTGCTAGAGAAGGCAATCAAGGAAGGAAATGGCGCCAAATGCAACATCATTTGCACACAGCCCAGACGTATTGCTGCTACCTCGGTGGCACAACGTGTTGCAGTGGAGCGAAATGAACCCCTCCAGAACTCCGTCGGTTACCATGTCCGGTTTGACTCTAAGTTGCCTTCAGCCGGTGGTAGCATCACCTACTGCACTACCGGTATCCTGCTACAACAACTTCGGAATTCCGCCGATGAAGCTTTGGAAGGCGTGACCCATCTCGTTATCGATGAAGTCCACGAACGTGATATCCTCATTGACTTTTTGTTGATTATCCTGAAGCGAGCATTGAAGGAGAGGAAAATCCTTGGAAAGCCGGATGTGAAGGTTGTGCTCATGAGTGCGACGATGGATACTGAGCTTTTCTCGAATTATTTCCAACAAAGGGATAAAAACGGGCGACTTATCCCATGTCCTAACCTTAGTGTTCCCGGGCGTACTTTCCCGGTCAAAGAAGTTTATCTAGAAGATATCAAGGAGATTCTTCAGCAATCGCATTCTCATCAAGAGCTTCATTTGCTGAGGGATCGGGAAACCAATGAATACCTTAGAGTCGAGCAGGGCATCCTGCCCGCTTCAAATGCTGCTTCAAATGCTGCTTCAAGAGTCGCTTCACGGGCTCCTTCGAGGGTTCCTTCGAGGGCTACCTCCACCAGAGACGATCTGGGAGATGATGGTGCGGACGCTACTATCAACTGGAAACAGGAGATCAAGATCGGCTCGGACGGTCAGGTGATCCTTTCCAACGACAAACAGGATGCCATTGTCCCTACTGGCCTTATTTCTACGGTTGTGGCCCACATCGCAAAGACTACGGATGACGGTGCCATGTTGGTATTTTTGCCTGGTCTCGAGGAAATTCAAGTGGTTGAGAAAATCCTTCGTAGGGGGCTATTGGGAGTCGATTTCAATGATGAAAGCAAATTCAAGCTTTGTTTGCTCCATTCTTCGATCCCAAATCAGAATGAAGTCTTTGACGACGTTCCCCAGGGCTGTCGCAAGATCATCCTTTCTACCAACATTGCCGAAACTTCCGTTACGATTCCAGATGTCAAGTATGTTGTTGATAGCGGAAAGATGAGGGAGAAGCAATATGAACAAGCCCGAAGAATTACCCAGTTAGTATGTACCTGGATTAGCAAATCGAATTCAAAGCAACGAGCCGGAAGAGCTGGTCGTGTTCAAAACGGGAACTACTGGGCCTTGTTTTCTCAGGGGAGATTCGACTCCCTCCGTTCGGCGAGTTTACCAGAGATGTTGAGGTCCGATTTACAGGAGATTTGTTTGGATATTAAGGCGCAGGGCTTCAAGGATCCGGTTGCGCAGTTCTTATCGGAGGCCATCGAGCCACCTACGCCGCACGTTATCAATTCCTCGCTACTTCAGCTAACGACACTTGGTGCTCTTAATAAAAATGAAGAGTTAACACCGCTTGGGCGGGTACTAGCTACCATGCCTGTCGAACCAGCTCTTGGAAAAATGATCCTTCTTGCTGTTATCTTCCGTTGTCTAGATCCGATCATCATCCTGGGCGCTTCCACAGCCGCTCGAGATCTCTTCGTTAGCCCTCCCGAAAAGAGGAGGGAAGCCGATCGCGCAAAGCACGCTTTCGTCCGCGAGACAGGTAGTGACCATATGGCTATAGTCAATGCTTTCCGTGAATGGAGATGGATTCGTGACCAAGAAGGAATGATGGCAGCAACCGGGTTCGCAGACCGGAACTTCCTTCACAGGGGCGCACTGAGGACGCTCGATCAGACTGCAGAGCAGATCGAAGAAATCTTGGTCTCGGCGGGCATCGTCCCCCCCACCAGGAAGTCTAACCGATATCGGTCTGAAATCGGTCACCCACGTCTGAACGATAATGCCAACTGCGTACCCCTTATTAAGGCGCTTACATTGGCTGGTATGTATCCAAACCTTGGGGTCAACACCGGTGGAAGGGGGTTCCGTACCGCCAGCGAGAAGTTCACTATGATTCATCCAACATCTGTACATTACGGGAACAGAAGCGAGGACCTAATGTCTTACGGGACCTTGGTCACATATTCAACAAAGGCCAGGAGTAGTGATGGGACAACGCTTCTCCTTCGTACTGTCACTGAAAATACCCCATTGACTGCTATTTTGTTCGGAGGGGAATTGAAGACGTCACCTGAGCATAAGAATCAGCTAGAAATTGATTCCTGGTTGCCAATTTTGGTGCCAACACAGGCTGCGAAGATTACGGTTGACTTCAAGGGGTGTTTGGAAAGAGTACGATTCCCTCCTTTGATTACCCCGATCGAAATGTATTTTCACTAACCCTGGTGATTGTAGTTGCTTTTACATGCTTTCCGCAGTCTGTCTAAGAGAGGGTCAGACAGAAATGGATTTTTGGCAGATGATCCAGCCCGTGAGACTTTCGCGAAGGGGCTGGTTGAGGTAAGCTCACTACTTCTTAACCCTCAATTTTCTCGATATTACAAATCTTTTTAACATCACGAACTAGGTTCTTGACTGCGACGTTCCGAACAAGACTCAACACCGCCAATGGGGTCCAGGCAGACAAAATGATAGAAGTTTCGCTCGTAGATACTAAAAAAAGGGGGGTTTCTGGTTTTTATCCTCCAGGCGTTTTTTTCGTTTGTTTTCATTAATTGTTAGTTTTTGTGCATCTTGATAGAGGATCTCCTTATCTGTTCTGTAGTATATTTTTACGATTATGGATTTAGAAAGTGTTCGATATGGTGCACATGCTGCATTAAAATCAAAAGAGGATATGAAGGGAAGAGCTATGAAAAGGGGCCTATGATTGGATTAAAGCTGCAGGCCCTTTGTAAAATTATAATAGAAAACATCTCCATTTGACCACCGTTTTGCCCCTAGGGCGGTGTCCAATCTTAGCGTTTTAGATGGATCTACTTTTTAACATATTCCGATTATTCTAAGGGGCATGAATTTTTAGTGTGCGAGTGATCAACCGTGATTTTGCGGAGCTACAGATGACTACCTACCCCGGCAGAAATTATACTCGATGCGAAGGGGTGTTCCAATTGAGGTTCGAAAATTTAAGAGTAGACTCAATATCTAAGAAGTTAAAGTGTAGATTAACGACAAGTAAGTTTCGTCATTCCCAATCACCGTCGATAGGACAGAAATCATAACTATTCACCCATTTTTTTTAATTTTTTGTAATGAGTTTAAGGATATCCCTACTCCTAAAAGGATAGACCCTTAACGGGTATTCATCCTACGGCCATTCACCCATTATGTTTATCAAAAAACACAATTCTTTTCTCGAATAAGATTCCTATTATAGATATCTAATCCAGAAATCCATAAACAATGCGATTGAGCACCATAACCCCGATCCAAGAGGAAGGTGTAAATAAGACCGGTTGCGCATGACGACCATGAACTTACGAAAACTGTTAATTTGGCGATGAGTATCCTGTTTTGAGGCCTTTGTGGCCGGGGTGGGCCACCCTTCACGATGTTAGAATGGTAATTTTACAACCTGTTAAGTACTACAAGTGACCCGCTATGACGTAGACCACCCATCTTTGATTATAGAACAGTACACGAGAGCCACACCACCTCCACACTAAAAACTGGACCCAAACCTTCACCCCCCCCACGAGTAAGCCCCCATAAACCAAATATACCGCTTCACCAGCCCCACGACTCAACACTACAGTTCAAGTCCCAGGACTAATCCCCGTCACCGGACAATCGCGTACTTCAATCTCAGCACATCTTCGGCACAACCACCAGCAACAGTAATGCAAGAGTTGTAATTTGACATCCGTGCTTAGTTCTCTCCAATGCACACTATGAAGTCGAGTAGAGAAAGAAAACGAGACCGTAAAGGATTAAAGTATTATCATAAAACGTCTAGCTACCATCCCACATCGCACCACATCACATCACACTCAAAAGATGACCCCCCAAATCCCTCTACGATGAAAAAAAGGGGGGGAAAGGAGAAGAGACGGAAAGAAAAAAAACCAATACCAAGTCTCCCATCCTAGACTCCCCCACCTCATTTCCTTTCTTTTTTTTCAACCGACAGATCGTTATCATTTCCCCGCCACCAAAGTTTTTCTTAGTATATGCTGTGCAAAGTATTATCCAAAGTGATACAACCCAAACCAGACCCATTCGGGTCAAAGAGAAGAGAAGAGAAAAAATACACAATTCCGAAATTCAAAAAAACTCCTCTATAACTCGATATGTTCTACGGGAGTAGTCGATGGTCCGGTGTTACCCTTCATGAGCTCGTTAATGGCAATATCGAATCGTGCGCCCATAAGCCATGCAACAAAGATCTATAAAAATTAGTAAGTAATGCGGGAATGTGGGATAGGAAGGCAATACGAACCATGAGAAGAGAAATGACAGTCAGAGTAGCAACGATGGCACCGATCAAGAGGAATACCTCCTTCTTTGCCATCGCCGCCTCTTCCGGTGTTTCGCCGCTGGCATCGAGTTGTTGGCGATTTGCTATTTCGGCGGAGGTCTTGGGGGTGGGGAATATAGATTCGATGAATTGTTCAACCTGTGGTGTTTTAGCCAGCGCCTTCACTGATAGTTAAAGTAGAACAAACCTTTCCGCAAGCAGCACTGATTTTGAGGAAGTTGGGATCTTTGGGTGTGTTCTTCTTGTGGATGATCTTCAGATATTTTCTGAACACCGCCGCAACACTCCTCAAGTTCCCAACCTCTAGCATCAACTCACAAGCTTCTCCCTTCGCAATCTTGACATTCTTGTGGTAAACGTCCTTATTCCGGAACACCAGAGCCAAAGTTGCGATAGCCATGACTTGCGGGATAGCCGCGAAGTTGAACACGCTCTGCTCTTTAATCCCGGCAAGGTAGAACAAGCACTCGTCGGCATGGCTGAGCGCATTCAGACACATCTCGGAAATACAGTTCAACGCCGCTTCCTCGTTTTCCGGTTTCGGAAATTCCGAGTAGTTGGTAATATACTTGCTCCAGATCTCCTTCGGCCAGAATCGACGTCCATCAGCAAGATCCTCAGCGTAATCACGAATGATGTTTGTCTTCTGGAGGAACAGACCCATCGCATTAGAGAGATGGGGACGGTCAAGCAGAGCCTTGTTGGCCTTCTCCGAAGCAACGAAGAGGCGCGTCAGACCCTCTCCTACCAGACCAGCGACGTAGTGGCAGTAGAGATCGTAGTCGGCAACGGTATTTACGCCATTGACATTGTGTTCGGCGTTATTGGCGTAATCAGCCATACCGTTACCCATCTTCTTGGTGATATCCTTAATAATGACCCTGTGGTTTTCGGGGATAAGAGCAAACTCCTTGATCACGACGTCAAACTCCACACAGAGTTGTCTGTCCTTCTCATTTGGCCCGTTGCCATTGTAGGTCCATCCTTGCTGGTCAAGGATCTCGTCAAATGTTCGGAGAAGCGGCTCCTTCTCAGCGAGAGCAATAGTCATGTCATCCTCAATGGTGTCGAGGCCTCGGAGGATGAGATAGAAGAGAGCGACAGAGACGCAGAGTTCTGGACATAGCTCCTGAATGACAGCGCTGAAGGAACGGGAGGTGAGGTCGAGGAACTGGAAACAGCGTTTCAAATTGGGGGATTCCTTTTCCTCGTTCCGCTCGTGGAGAGGGTTATGCCAGACTTTCCTGGAGGTTAAGAATTCGAGGTCAGAGGAGGGTCTTGGATAAATGCAAGGGGAAGCTGCAAGCTATGAGCGAAAAGGGGGGAGTCGTACCATTGAATGACTGCTCTCAGCTGATTGGGATGGCAGGCATAGTGGAGGATAGTGGATGGCTTCACCATTGTGGAGGTTGAGGTTTGGATGGGTGATTGAGAAGCAGCTGGAGACGGTACAGAGGAAGCGAAGGGAGAGAAGTCTGCGGACGGGAGAGTTTTCATAATATCGAGGGAAAGGGGAGAGGCTGACTGATTCTGGTTAGATTGGACGGACGGAACAGGACACGACAGGGCAGACGACCGGGGATCGAGACACGATGCCAGTTAAATACTCGCATCCGACGGGTCAAGCTCGGGGTAAATAACCTCTGGGTACAATCCTGCCAGCAAAACTGCAGTCCCGTACAAAATGCCCTGACCAAAACAATTTTTCTACTACAAAATAAGTTTGCCGTCCCGGATTCTTTGGGAAAACTTGCTATCTCGTACGAGATCCACCGGATTCTCGGTGTCCGGCATGACGAGGTACGACTGTAACCCAACGAGCCAAGACCGTTAATCCAGTGCAAAACACCTCCTTCCGTTAGCCTAGTCACGTGCCTGCCCCCAATACCGGGTAAACCGTCCACTTCTCCGCACTTCAGTCAGGATACATATCCCAGATCACGGCTATCACTCGGAGGGGAGCCGGTTGTTAATTCCACTGATTGGAATTCTCTTAATATATCCATCTGTTTTCTCTGGAAATCTAGCCGTGTAGAGGCTTTTTCTTTTCTTTTTCTTCTGTGCCGAAGACCGGCATCGTGCCTGAGATCGATCAGCAAAGTTATTCCGAAGCCTAACCCACGAGGGCAGATGCAAATCCGACCGAATGTAAAATATCAGATTTGGGTCGGAGGACCGAATATCGATTAGGACTCTTGGTCTGCAGCCAAGCAACCTCATGCATAGTTGCAACTATTATTATATCCTCAAACTGTATGCTTGGCAAGTTTGTACTGCAGATACCACAGCACAACCTATAGTTCAAGGCTATTAAACAACTGAAACGAAACATTGCAATTGTCTAAAATAACTGGATTGTTAGTCTCATATATAGCCACCAGTCTCACCTATTTCATGAGCGATCACTCACCCTACCCCTGACCCTCCCGAGGAAATCACAGGCATAAATATATCAAGTAAGACATCTGCTATTTTCTTTAACAGCCAACAAACCTTAAATGCAAAAGCTATCATTTCACGTTTGAGGTTGACCCGACAAAGAAATTTCCCAACCCTACTTAATTTACTCATTTTTGAGATCTCTCCCCTCCGCGGCCTTTGTTCCCGCGTGCGTGCGACTCTCAAATCATTACCTGTATATATATATATAACTATCCACGACACCTATTGTAAATACCCCGTAAATGATAACCCCATAATCTCTTCGTAGCACCTATACCACTTCTCCACTCCTCTCAAATCCTACTCCAAAACTCAAGTCACAATATCCTCGCCAATGCCACTCCGAGCACGCGACAAACGCTGGCAGAACTTCGACCCTCTCCCAGTCACAGCACTCCTATTCTTCTTCTCAACACTAACCATCGGCCTATCCGCCAGCGAGCTATTCCTCGGATTTTCAATCTTCCCGTAGGTCCTACCACTACCACCTTAGCATAAAACCCCCTAGAAATCCCGCCCAACCCAACCCCTCTATACACAACCCCCACTAAAACCCCACAGTCTAGTAATCCTCCTAACATCCTGCGTAACCTTCACCCACACCCTCCTCGACACCCTCCTCTACTTCTCCGGCCACCTCCGCCCTGTCTACGTCTTGAGCATGAGCGTCATAATGATGTTACTCTGGCTCACAGCGATAGGATTCGGTGCAGCAGATATCACCAAAGCGACGGCGGAGAGTAATTACCAGTACTGCGTTGGGATATTCACGAGGGTGTATTTTCGACAGTTGGGGTGTTTAGTACCGAAAGCGAGGTTGGCGGTGGAGGTTGCGGTGTTGTATGTACCAAAGTCTATGAGTAGGCGCTGGGCTAATAACTGATAGAATCCTGTATATTGTTTCTACTACTATGGCTTCTCTCGCGCATGAACGACATGCGGCTTTCATTCACTCGGAGCTGCTTGCGCAGCTTTCGCATCGGAATAATGTTTCTGGGTGGCAGAGTGGGGCTGCGCCTGTGGTGGTGGCTGTTGCTGGGGATGCGGTGGATGAGATTGCGCCGGTGGTTCCGCAGAAGGCGGCGGGTAGGGTTGCGTCTTGGATTGTTGACGAGGGGGAGAAGATGCCGGTGTTTGCGGAGGCGAGGGAGGAAGGGGCGAAGAGGGTGTTGAGTGTGAGGAATGCATGATGTTAGGGAGAAAGAGTTGTTTATTAGCGGCTGGGTGTTTTTGTGGGTTGTTTTGTATAGAATTGGTGTTTTCTGGGGTTTGGGCTTAGGAGTGGTCCGAGTGATGGGTTATGATGTTGGATGTTACACGGCTGGGACTATGGGATCGCTGTGTTAGGGCCTCTTAGCTTGCCTATTTAACTTTTAAGAAATTATTTTCCCGACAACCTCTCTTTAAGAGTGAGGGACACTAGCTTAAGAGGGTTCATTCGCTGACATGTATCTAGGCGGGAGACTGACTTTAGGCTCGCTCCATTGAAATTTAGGAATACTAAGCGTGGGATTTAGTTAATGCATGGGACTTCTAAGTGGAACGGGGAAAGGATGGTGTTTGTGTAGAGATTCAATCACATATCATCACTCGCCATTCTCAACAGAGAGTAAAGCCACTTCTTTTGTTCCACTCTCCAGCAGTAGAGAGCGAAAGCCCACTAGACTTTTAAACCCCTCTAGCCACCCCATCGCAAAGAAATCCGCATCAGAACAAGCAGGACCCACAACCTCTAACTAATACCCATGTTTCCCCACCTCCTCCTCGCTCCAAGCCCTCAACTTCTCCGCCAACTCCTTATCCTTCGCATACGCACTAACCCCCCACAACATCCCTTCTCCCTTCACCGCAACCGGAATATAATAACTCCCCGTATCCTCTATCGTCACCTTCTCACTCGCAGCGCAGTAAATCTGCGTATATGCCCCCTTCTCCACACTCGTGAATACCCGCCGCGCCACAGCCCACGCGGCCCACGTTAGTATATTCCAGCCTACGGCGGTATTCCAGATATCGGTCGTGACGAGGCCTGGGTGGACGGTCACGACGATTATGCCGTGGGGTAGTAGACGTGGTGCGAGGGACGCGGCGTGGAGGATGTTGGCTAATTTTGACTGTATAAGGGGTTTAGTTTTGCACGATATCACGTAGTTTAGAAAAAGTATATAGAAGGGAACATACAACGCCGTAACGAACCCACGTACCACCTGGATTCCTCTCATGGTGGAAATCCTCGAGATCTATCCCGTATCCAAGAGCGAGGTTATGTCCAATACTACTGATATTAACCACCCGTACGCTATTTGGTGGGGCCGTCTCTGCGGTCTTAATCAACACCGGTGTCAACAGCTTCGTTAGTAGGAAATGACCCATATAGTTCGTCCCGAACTGCACCTCGTAGCCATCTTCAGTGAGCGTGTACGGCTGTGTTAGAATACCAGCGTTATTTAGGAGGACGTGGAGCTGTGATTCTTTCGTAAGGAAAGTATCGGCGGCAGCTTTAATCGAAGCGAAGGATTGAAGATCTAGGTGTATGAATTCCACTTCCGCTCCGGGGACTTGTGTCTTTAGCGTATCGATTGCAGCTATCTATTCGAACCCATGTCAATGAAAAACATCAGTATCTGTTTCGGGTTAATCCTAGCTTAGCTTATGTAAGAGTATATAAACATTTGCCTGAAACGGTAAAATCTCAACATCTGCACGGGGACGCGTACTGCTTTGCTTTCCGTCCTGGACGCCATGTATACTTTTGCGCCCTTCTTTATGAACGCGAGGATACTCTGATAGCCTAAACCGGTGTTTCCCCCTGTGACTAGGATGACGCGGCCCTTGAGGCCGGGGAGGTCGGCTGGTGTGAAAGCGGGGGTCGAGAAGCCGAACATCGTTGGGTGTGAGTGTCAATGATTGATTAGTAGGAATTAACTGGGGGTTGCGGTTTACGGGTAGATGGGTTGGTTGTGAGGGGGAAGTGGTAGGGGGTGTTTAAATGGCTGAGTTGGTGGTTTTTTTCGGTGCAGAGATGCCAATACTACTTTTGATACGGTTTCTATGGGTGTAGGGTAGAAAGAACCTGGAAGTGATGTAAAAACTCTTATGTAATTCCCGAGCCCGCATGTAATCAGTCCGTCTTGATGTCTTACTTTTCGGAGAATAATCCCCGAGTGAGATTTGTAATCTGCGTGATACCCTGGTACCAATATTCTGTGGTCTAGGGCTATAAGCGCTGGGTAAAACGGAGTGGGTTAGGGTAAGAGCTGCAAGGGGTCGTAGGCAGTATGCAGGATCAATGTCCGGATCTCCGATAGAAATCGGCGATATTTTTCCGCGAGAAATTGGGGGCGATGGCTTCTGTATCCGCTTTTTCGTCTTCAGAGATGGATGCTGCGGGTGTTGGCTATTGCGGTGGAATTAATAGGGATACATGCAGTTACGTTTTAATACTTTCTCTATCCTAGGCCCTAATGGAATCCTAGTATCAAACACAATAAAGTACATGCCAGCGCAATAAAACAGCAAACATTATATAGGTCTTGAATATCAACGCCCAAGCCCTAAACCCCCGGCTGACCCTAATCTCGCGTTACCAAAGCTCCCAATGTACCACCCGGTTAAGCTCAACTAATTTCCTTGCTGTTACTCCTTCCACCCCTCAATAGTCCACTCCTCCGCCACATCCCTCTCCTCCTCCCTCACTGGTCTTGCATGTTCATCGTACAGTGTTCTTTCCACATACTTCACCCTCCCATCCTTGTCCACCAGTACTACCGTCTGCTTCTGCGTCCCATACTTCCGATCTCGCCACCACTGGGATTGCATCGAAGCCGCTTCCCCGTTTGCCGTCCCATTAACTCCATTTGCATACGCTGATTCCTCCTTACCATGCTCCTCTAACAGCGACGGACTTCCCTTACTTTCTGGGGATGTCTTCTGCGACACCGACGCTTCATCCGGCTCTTCCGGTGGATTCTCCGTCGCTGCGTTAAACGTAGGTATGAACACCGAATGCCGCAGCGCCTCCAATTGCGCATGATACGAGGCTCCACCATCTAACGCAGGTAATGTATCATGACTCAATATCCCCAAAAGCCGCTCTACCAGCTCTCCCTCTCCCACATTTTCCTTCACAGCTTTCTCCACTGCGTCCTCGAGCAGCGCCTTCCCGAGCTTCACCTTCGGCCATGGGTTATCGAATAGCGAGTTCGACAGTCCATGAGTCTCGCCTTTAGTACCAGCTATCCAGTGCGCGCCGTCTTCAACGCCTTTTTCACCAGCAGCGGTACGGTTCGAGATAACGGCGAGCTCTTCGAGACAGTTTTTGTCGCTGTGGTTAGGACGTAGGATACCGCATAGGAGCGAGAAACCGCCTACGCCTGTTAGCTCACCGCTGGATAGCAAGCTGTGTAGCCACTCCTTCGTTGACGGTTCAGGAGTGGAAGTGGTAGTTGCAGAAGTGGAGATTGAGGCGCTGGCTGGAAAAGACGAGGTCAGAAACGAGGTTACCATAGCGCCGCGAGACTTCTCGCCGATGGCTGCGGCTGAAGAGGATTCGCGGAAATTCGTAAGGACGGCTAGACGTCCGGTGCGAGTGAGACCGAGCCATGTGCCTGTGTGCGGGTGGAGGTTAGTTACAGGGGGGGGCGAACGAAAGAGGGGGGGAAACGTTGTACCTCGTTCGGGTCGGGCTAGATCTCGCCCGCTGAAGATGTGGGTGTGGGGCGGTGACCAGAAGGATGCACGTGCGGTGGGGCGGTGGAGGAATTCCTGTGGAGGGGTTAGCGTAGATCAGCATATGCACTGCGCTGCACGATTTTGATCTGCGAGTAACTCTAATGCTAGGAGGGGGGGAATAGGCGGGGACTGGAGAGAGAGAGAGGAATGGCATACATCTCTGTTCGAGAGCAGTATTAGAGGATAGTTGGGATGGGCGGTGGTGACGAGCAGTATACACATGTTTGGATCAGATTAGACGCAGGATTGAGTTGTTCCTGTAGGCTGTAGTCGGTATCCAAAGGCGTTTATTCGCAGTTGTTTATTCGTATGTTAGGCGAGGTGTCAGTAACGACAATTGCACGAAGAGGCGTCTGGTATGATGAGAGTGACAAGAAACGAACAACAGGACGGTGCATTGTGGGGGATTGGAGGTTTATCAACGTCTCTCTGGTAGACAGGGAACCTCCTGCCAGCGCAACAGCCCACCCAGCCTATGGGGACGTAAATGCCGGTTGTAACTTCCTGTAAACGTCGGACATAGGAGATCTCGGTGGGAGAGTGGCTTGGGGGAGCTCATGATGTGGTGTGGACGTGATGAGTGTTGGCAAACAAAACACCTGGAGTACCAATTGGCATCCCAATTAGTAGAGAGAGTAGGGTGAGGTGGGCAGATGTCTACTGTGCTCTGCTCTCTACTGTTTACTTTTGCTGCAGTACACTTCATGAACCTCGGGAACGTGTGGAAGTTAGATTGTGGTTTCAACTGCCTGGCATGGCATGTCCAAGGCACGAGTAGACGAGGGTTAGGGCTACTCCAGTAATAGCAGCAGATCCTCTATCACTTTTCACCGTAGGAATGGTAGCTGTTCTACATGCAAGTACATGTACTTTACATATGCGTGCAATACAAACACCTTGGCAGAGGCGACATTAGTAGAGCAGAAACATACGAACCCAAACGCCTGCTATGCCCCTTCTGGACCGTTGCACACTCCTCCGCCTCCGCAAAGCTCGGTCTAGGCGGTTCGCTCCAGATCTACCCTAGACCCAATACGGCAACAACCCTACCCCCGCTGACGCGATCACGGGGTATGCATGGACTGTAATATGCACGAGGCCGCGAGAAGGTGTGGAGGGGCTTCTTCTCGCAACTGCTGATTGCCCCTCTCTGCCCCCATCCCTACCTCCTTCAGGCACACACACCACTAGAAGTGTAGCTACTGACTGACTGACTGACTGCGTTACCACAACGACTGCTACTCAGACAACAACTCATACCGGCTTGTACTCCACCCCCCCCAGCCAGCTTATTCTCCGTCCCCTCTTTTGAAGGACTAGTTCCCCTCCTCTAGATACTTTGCTTCCGTGCTCCCCCTTCTCTCCGTATTTCAATCCTTCCTTTCATCCATCCATCCGTCTATCATCATCCACCCATCCACCCATCAAACGTTTCCTTCTGTCTCCTCACAGGTTGAGCAGTACACTAAAGTCGAAACAAAGCAAACACAACAAACATTTCGTTTACACCTCAACTTGAACTTCTACACATCATAGAACACCATGTTTGATCTCCTAGCAAAACTTCTTTGGTGAGCACACCAACCCCGCATTCCGAAATACCTTATCCCCGCATTTTCTCGTGGAAAAAGAAAAGATCACAAGATCAAGTTTCCTCGATGCATATACCTCAAAAAACGACAACGATGACTGATACCTAACATCCACAGCTCTGTGGCAACATTCCTCTTCCCCGTATTCGCCTCCTACAAAGCCCTGAAGGCAAACGACCCTTCGCAACTCACCCCATGGCTGATGTACTGGGTCGTTATCGGGTGCATCACCGTTGTTGAATCATGGACTGGGTGGCTTCTCTGCTGGTAACCACCCTACCCCCTATGTAATAGCTCATACATAGCTAACCCTTACGTCACCCAGGCTTCCATTTTACCAAGAGGTTCGCGCTGGGTTCATGCTCTGGCTTGTTCTTCCCCAATTCCAAGGTGCAACCCGTCTCTACGTGGAATACGTACATCCTACACTAGAAAACCATGAAAAAGAAATCGAAGACTTCATCACCCGCACCCATGACCAAGCTAAAGCTGCCGGAATCGAATACATCCGGAAGCTCCTGCACATGGCGCGGGAGCAAATCTTCGGCCCACAGGCCACGTCTGCAAGCTCCCCACAGCAGCCGCTATCCCAAGATGCGGCGAGCTTCATTACAAATCTGTTTAGCAGGTGGAATGTGCCCCCAATCGCTCCATACGCGCCGCAGATGGCGACTGATTTCTATCACTTCTTGTCCTCCGCGCTGCAACAGCAGGCCCCGGAGACGAGTAGAGATGGTATGCCGAATGCGGCTACTTTGATCCCCGCCGGGATTGAAGGGAAGGTGGAGAAGACAAGGTTTATTGAGCTGCAGCGTGAGAGGCTGCGGATGGTGATGGCCGCGCTAGAGCAAGAGATGGATACGATCCGAGGGACTGGTGATACTGGTGGAACGAGTGTGGCGGCGGTGCTGGATAATGCGGCGGATCAAGGCGCGTTTAGCAGGAGCCAAAGCAGTGGAAATATGGTTGGTGATTTCGATCATGTGACCATGAGTGATGCGGAGAATGAGATTCCGGTGTTTGTTGGTACTCCCAAGTCGGGCGGTTGGTTCGGTTGGGGAGGAAAACCACTACCAACACCTACTACAGAGAAGAAGCAACACGAGGAGTAAGGTGAAGGCTTCTGAATTCTCATGGGGTACATAGTCAAATTTCGGGATATTATTTCTTGGGTCTTGTGGATTGGATTTCTAAGATAAAACGGACGGTGGAGTACATATGTGGAATCGACTTTCCCTTAGGTTAGGCGGCCTTGTGGATCGATGTTTTTGTGTTTCTCGCCCGACTATCTTTCCAACTTACGTTTGTTTTGTTACGATATTTTTGATTTCTACTGGTGGACTTCTGGTGTTTGGAAATTTATGGAGGGTTGGGGTTTGTGTCTTGGGAACAATTTTACGATATACTTCATACTTCACAGGGCTTGTCTTTCGGCCTGGGTTCACAGTTCAATGGTTGTTTCATCACTTGGATATTTTGTGATAGAGGATCACTCTAGAAAGTTCGACGGGTTGGTTCGGGAGTGAGGTGAGGGAGACGTAAGTGTGATGCGTGGTACGTGTTACGTGGTACGTACGGCAATGCGGATGCCTAAGGCGCGGAAAATATAAAGACACATATTTGGCATTTACAACTTTCTATCGTGGCCTCTCCAGTTAAGGTTATCGTGTTCTTTTCCCTTTGCGCCTTTGCTTGCGTGGATATGACTCCTCGCGATTTAGTTTACGAGGCAACATGGGATGGATGAACCTAAAACGCGTCATAGCTTTGCGGCTCTTCGGGATCTTTGCAGGGGTGTCACGCCGCGCGGAGTGTGCCGCGGTAGGGACCGTTGACGTGCAGGGGTGGGGCAACGTAGGGCTTTCTCTTGCAGGATAGTCGTCCGTCCACATAACCAACGACTAGGCTGAGAACTGACAACCACCACAACTAGCAGCGAGCATGCCTCATCTCCACAACTATTTTCATTAAGACCATTTCACATTCACATCCTCTGCTATATGATTCATCGTATTCGGAGAGGCACATTGCTATGGCATTGGCCATTGGGTGTGATAAAGGGCTGAAGGTTTCGATACTAACTAACGTGGCCCTACATACGATGTCATTCGAGTGCTCGGAGAGGATGTATTGGTTAATAGGTGGTCGCCGCTGGATAATAGCTATCTCAGATTTCATTTCGGATACATACGGTCGTCCTGAAAGGCGGCTTCGACATTTTTGCACCTTTTCATCATCCGGTGCTGGTCACTCATTGGTTCTTGGACCTTTGAGGGTGCAGTGCTGACCAGAGGGATGCTATCTCCGATGGATATTTCGATGGAACTGACTCGCGTCAATGTCTGTCGTTTGATCTCCTTTGGGTATGGGTATTTGTGACTGCTCATCATCCTATCTGGCGAATCTTGCATTTTCTTGGTGCCGGATTCACCCTGACGCTTTGCTTGTGGGTGACAGCGGGGTATTGACGGAAAGACGGATAGCTCTGGGGCAAGGACGATGCGGGTGCGGGCGCGGTATTGGTAGGTTGTTGGTGAGTGTGGACTACGGGGGATAGTCTGCATTTCTCGCCTTGTAGCCTCGTTGTAGTTGTTCGGGAAAACCGGACTGTCTACCTACCGCCATTGTTCGGGCTACGCTGGGGATGTTTAGGTTTGTTTAGGTTTGTTTTCGCGGTGTTGGGTTCCGTCGAAATGATCGTTGTTTAATCTTGATATCGTTCATGATTACTCTCGTCGACTGGGTATGTTAGCTTCTATGATGGAAGGGGTGGGTCGCTTGTTTCATGAAGGTTTATTCGGTTCCTCTGACGGATTTATACCTGGTGCATCATCTGGTAATGAGTTTGAAAAAATAATTCAGTAACTGATCTTATGATCAACACCAACTCACTCCTTCATCATTCACTATTCCAGCGGAAACTTTGACTCATGGTCTTAGTTCGAGGATTTACCGGCGGCTGGTTATCACCTATCTCGTTGTATTATTCTTTCACTTCAGCCTCTTTCAATGGGCTTAGGAACGCCGAGTTCAGTAACGGGTTTGGTGGTGTTATTCGACAGCCAACTCTATCGACATGACTTTTTAGGGCGGGTATAAACAAAGGTGGAATTGATGGTGTTGTTAGCCGTTACCAAGACATTTAGTCATTCACTACAGTATGGGACAGTTTAAATGAGATCACTGTGGTAGAATATTTCTACTTCTCGAACTATTTGGGTTTCTGTATAGAGACTATTCTATTTCATTACTACATCTCACGGCCGGTCACCAACTCCGAATACAAGGCCTCATTTTTCCGTGCCAAAGGCTTGTTTCACGAGGGTATTTCTTTAGCGGTTTTCTAGGTTGTGTCTCGTGTGAGTATTTCCTATCTTTTGGTGGTTTTTTGAGCTCGAACTAATGTTTAGGAAGGATAGTTGGTGTTTCGGTCACGAAAGCTAATTACACCAGCATCGCCATAGCGACGATTATTTCATTGAGAAGAAATCGACTTTATATCAAGTTGAGAATAAGGAGACCGTAACGTTCACGGACGCAACACTGGAGATATGGACATTCAAGATAGGTAGGTTTGGAGATTATGCTACTGAGTATTTTGCTGATAGAGGGTTAGGAGGTGTTAGTAGAGGCATATGTGTCTTGTGGAAGGTTTAGATGGACTAGTGAAGGCTATGCAGCATTCTGTTTCCTAGGCTTCTGGTTATTTCACCCACTTCTGCTTCTGTGAAGCCTTTATGGGTTACTTCGAAAGGTCATGTCTAGAATCTTGCGACATTGATGAGCGGACATTGATGAGCAGACATTGATGAGCAAGTCACGCCGAGGAGGGGAATTTCGCACACTTTGTCAAGGGAGCATTCTTATGGGAACATCAACCGACACAGAACAAATTGTGGGATTTGACTCGTGGGTGGGGAGGCCCCTCCGATGTGTAAAGTCTAAGGCGTTATGGGTAGAACACAGTTCAGATGGTAGAAAATATTTGGGATACGAAATTTAGTCATATTCTCGCTTTTACTAGTCTGTTTACTGCCGCGGTCGAGTCTCTTGGTTGCTTGGACTTCTCTTGATTGGTTTTATCCCTCTTTAATTTTGTATCAATCTTAGATTTGGAGGGTCTGAATGGTAGTAGGGGGTGGCTTTCAGAAAACTTGCTATGGTGTTAGGTATAAGATCAATATCCCAGGGGGTGATGGAGGATAAAGTTTGCAAAATGGAAATCATTGGGTTATTAATGGGATTTGACTTAGGGCTAGTTGGCGAAGATAAAGGTAGGTCTGATTTCAAAATTGGAAGTGCTAGGAGAGGACAGCCTGGTGGGCCTAGAGGAGGAGGAAGCTTTCGGGTTGGAATCCATTTGGGAACTGCTCGTGATGTTAACACGTTTCTGTGCGGCGAGGTGTTACCGACTACGATGGTGAGGTTGAATGAATAATGCCTTGCATTGAGTGAGAGCTTATGCCGCAAACTTGATTGTAAATCTGGATATAATACATAGGCTTTCGGGCGTGGGCACGCAGGTACTTGGATGCTCGGAGTTATGTGCTAATCGATCAAGGCCTTTACTAAATTGAAGTCCCAATAGTTCCGGAGAAGTATAGTCTACTGTCTGTCTTGAGCGGATTCTGATCAATTGCTTCCCAGCATGCATGATTATGTAGGCAATAGGCAGCCATTAGTGGTCGAGTGGCTGAATGTGATAGGAGGAGAGGGACCGTTAACCATCAAAAAACCCGCATGGGATTTGGAATTTTATCTACTGCTGCTTTCGCGATGCTCGCGGCTAGTTTGGGAGCTGAGAGTGCACGAATTCTAGCTGGGTCGGCACCGGATGTATCACAGTCAGCTTTGCAGTTCCGAGACCTAAAGTACCATTCTATATAACTAAAGAATATAATTATACATGCCAAGATTCTATAAAAAACACGCTAATAGAGTACGAAGGAAGGTAATGAGGGATGATCCTGGATCTATACTACTCCGAGTCGCTATCAACAATTACTGGGCCTCTTCTCCCCCTACCAGGTCTAGGTGCAACGGCCTCCTCTTCGTCATCCTCTTCCGCATCATTCATTGTCACATCATTGCTTGCAGATCCCAATAATCCTGAACCTCCTGCCTCCCCAAAAGATGACTTGATAGGGCCCATGGTGTACGGCCCATCGCTGTCATCATCGCCATCTGACGTCCTAATAGGACCCATCGTGTATGGGCCCTCGCTCTCATCATCATCGCCATCTGACGTCCTAATAGGACCCATCGTGTATGGACCCTCACTCTCATCGCCATCCGACGTCAAGTCCACCGCATCCAGAACTACTGGGGTAACCTCCCGTGAGATGACAGCTTCATCGTCATCACCACTCTCTTGAATGGCCCTCCTCCTCTTTCCCTTTCTCCCTTTCTCCTTCTCTGCCCCCTTCTTTCTTTTCTTCGTAACCTGAAGCCGTTCAAAATCCGTGCCAATAGCCGGTGGCGCACTGGCACCTTCCTCGATTAGAACCTTTGGCCCTGCCTCCCTCTGTGCTTTCTCCTTTAGGAAAAACTCCATTTCTTTCTCCGGATCACTTTCATCGTCCGAATCTCGCACATATAGATTACTCTTGATCGCCAGCCTCTTTAACCTCTCTTTCTCTCGCCGCTTCCTTCGTCTCTCCATAGCAGCTTCATCGAGATCGTCATCCGCATCCGCATCCGCACGGACTCGCCTTTTTTTGCCTGGTTTCTTCGGTTTCGGTTCTAGTGGTTTCATTGCTGTGGGGCCGCCAGGCTCAAAGAGGTATTCTTCCTGGTTATCTTCTTCATCTTCGTCAGAGTCAAACACTTTACGAGGGTTCTGCTTGCGTTTGATGAGATCTTCGGGAAGTTTGCCATCTTCGAGCGATATAGGTTCATCGGTGTACTTCTTGAGAAGGTCAAGAGACTCTTGTAGCTGGTCAGAGGTGAGGGTTGAGGGGATGATCCAGTCGGTGTCGGACAATTCATCGTGATCTAGCTTTTCAAGACCAAGGATAGTCATGAGTAATCGTAGCTTGCCATCTTTAAACATCGCCTTCTTCCGTTCCTCTGAATCGGGAGTGATCGCTAGTAACCGTCAGTTTATAACTTCCTCTAGATTGGAGAAAGTGAACTTACTGATATGTGGAGCTCGATTTGATTCGTTCGGAATCAATTCAGCACCAGCATCCGCTGCGGCCTCTTCCTCAAGAGTCCTCCTTGCAGCAGCTTCCGCCTCCCAAGACTTTCGTTCGCTCACAGCCTTTGCGAGTTGGCCCTTAAGCCAGTCTACCGCGTCACCCTTATTTTCATCTAGCAGCGCACCGACAGCCACACCAACTTGTTCATCGTGTGGTAGTCCTGGAATATGTAACTCGGCAGCCGGCCTAAGAAGCGTTAGGTAAAAATCTTCAAAAGAAACAATTCCGGAAGATACATACCTTGCCTGTCGAACTGTAACCTTTTTATCATACCCGTGTGTGAGATAGTGCATCGAACTATTCATCTTCGTGAACAAAAGCTCCACAAACATTTCCGGCCTCGTCTCGAGCTTCTTAATCAACTTTCGCAAGTAATACTTTACGAATTGATCCATCTCCTTCCTCGCTGGATGACTCGCCGGAATTCCATCTGGGTCCTGCATGATGCGATAAAATTGCTCCACTATGTCTAACCTAAACAGCAGCACTTCCTCCTGCCTCTTCACAAAGATGCGGTGGAAAAAGGTGATTGCCCTCTTCGCCTGGCTATATGAGAGTTCTTTGTAGTTATCCAGGAAAGCCAGGAAAGTGTTGATGCAGTTCTGATTCAAAAGTTTCATCTCGAATCTGCCAAAATCGAAAGCACGCTCTCTCATTGTACTACGAGTCTCTTCCTCTTCAGATTCGTTTCCATCTGGCACCCCCTCTCCTTCAATCCCACTTTGCTTCTTTTTTGACTTCTGTCGACGGCGGGATCGGACAAACATATTTTCATGCTGCTTCGAGTATCTCTCCAGCATCTTAAGATGGACGTGCACCATCTCTGTACAGTCATCAAGCCAACCAAACGGCTGTTTTGTGTAAGATCGTAATATCCCAACCACGAGGTCCAACGTGGTCTCTTCGTAGAATAATCGATGTTGGATATTCTCAGCGATTTCTTGATCGTCCTCCAGTGGCGATGCTGTCATGTCTTGTACAGTCAAGAGAATCTGAGTAAAGCATCGCATACCGGCTTGCAGTTCAATCCATGACTTCATATCAAACCAATTTGTCATCCTCCGATTCAGCGTGATAAGCATCTCCTGGTTCAACACCGAAGCGACAAGACTGAAAGAATCATCCTCGTTATCCGTTGGTTTACTACCGGATGTCTTTCTGCGTACTCGTTCAGCTTTAAGGAACCAGGCGACTAAGTAGAAGAACTGACGCTGATTGGTATCGAGGAGTCTTTCAGCATCACGATCGATAGCACGACGGATATGGGTGAAAAGAGGGTTGAAACCAGCGTCGAGGAAATCAGCAACGAAGGTTTGCAGTTTTGGTTTTGAAGTTCTTCCCAAGGATATTATCAGATCAAATTCGGTCTTTCGCCTGAGTCCTTTGGGGTCTGCTCCCTTCGGCTTTTTCCACTTTTTAGTTAAGTCCATCTTCTTCTGAGCAGTGCCCCTGCCAAGTAGTGCGTCTTGTCCAGAAACGAAAGCTCGTCGCCCGTCATCCTTCTCCATCCACACTGTTGTTCCGAATCGATTATGTCGAGTGCTGGCGCTCCTCACACTGGCCCTCTTCATGTCGTCTTCTATCTTCAAAAGTGTCATTAAACTTTGGGAAGTTTTCTTCTTCTCCTCTACTTCTGTCATGAAAAGATGGTCAATGTCCACACTCTTCACCAGGTGATATATCACCTCCATAACCACCGCATCCTGCGTATTAAACTCGTTTCCCATCTCACTTGACATGACTAGTAATAAGTGCAATATGTTCTGCTTGTCGTATGCTTCAATTGTGGCGCTTCGGTTTATGTCTTCCCCGGTATCCGTTTCATTGGGCATCGGATGCTCTATAATTGCCAAGTTACGGAAGAAGTAAAGGACGAGCCTGATGATCCCTTCGTCACGTTCTGTCCTTTCAGCAACTGGGACCGCCATAGATGGGAGGGCAACACGGGCGATGTTGGTTAAGATTTTCCCAGAGTGATGGCGCAGGATGGCGGATTTGTAGGCTGCTTGGGCATGCTGGAGGACTGGTAGATGTCGATGATGGTTCACAGTCATTGCGTCCATTCCCTTCTCGAATGGCCAGGTGAGAGGGACGAGGAGTTCGACACAGGCAAGAGCTAACCGATGCTCTGATTGACTTTCTACTTCTAAATCTTCCCAGGACCCAAGAATCTCGAGTAAGTCGCCTCTCACTAGGTTTGCTTCAGCTATACACCGTGCCACCTACGATGGGGTCAGTATCTCCAGAAACTGCAATCTCTCTCGTAGTGTGGGAGTCTCACATCATAACGGTTTAATTTCTCATCGTAAAGCCTTAACCACTTCCTCAGGTCCTTTAAACACGCCAATGCTTCATCTCCAAGCTCGTATTTCCCACTGGCCGAAGATCCACCAAGCTATTTTCGTTAGGTTTTGCATATTGTATTGCCGTGTAGGGACGGTGGTGAGTTACCGCTGAGACTAGTGATAGTATGTGCGCTCTCTAAGAGCTTGGTTAGCAGAGGCTCAGAGTATTAGGATTATAATTGACTAACTATCATAGGATCCACGGTCTCAGGGGCGCCCCAAAGGCTCGGACCCTGATCGCTCTCACTGTCACTCTCCATTGCGATTGTTTGGGAACCGGAGGTGCGGTCTCAAGATGCTGAACGGCCAGGAGGCAGTCGGAACACTATTTCAGGTGGATAGACAGCAAAATGTTGTATTTTCTCGCCGTTCCCGTAGCCGACTGAAGAAATGATGAAAATTATCTAGGCTGTCGCGTTGTGCGGAATTTTGACCCTGGAGCAAGACAAAGGGGATCTTGGGTTTTTCGTGGTAACGCGCAAGGACGCGTCGCGTAAATTGATCTTGGCGACATGGCCTGTGCTCATCTGCAGAGTATTTGAGATGCACAGCGATCTCACATCAAAACTTATAAGATCCCCAAACTCACCGAATCAGTAAACAATGAGCTGAAGCTAGATATATTCGTAAATAAGAAATTTTACCAGGTTTGGGGGATCTGAAAAATAATGTGCGTCGAAAATCTAGATTACCATTGCGAAAATCGATATCGCTTGTATTGCGATAATCAATCCTTACATGTACTTATTAAGAAAGGCCTTATATACATGTAATTATCGTTCGGGAGTAGAGATCATCTACTCTCTCATTGGCAAATGTGCTCTTTTACTGTTTAGTCCAAATCATTGTTAATCACTCGCCCACGGCTCCAGTTCACAAGGCTAAGTTACAGGCGTTAAGGCTACCATTTATGAGGCTTTTTATTCCTGCATGCGAGTATACACTCGCGTATGCGTTTAGCCTTGACAGGGCTTTAGTGACTGCTCACGCCTATGTTGGGTATCATCTTTGTAGGGCCCCTGATGATGAAAACCTGCCTTCCTATAAAAACAGAAGGTAGACAGCTACGATCCGGTAGCTAGAACGCTAAGATCCATACAAAGCAAGCAACCGACTCCCAACTCCTTCCAGTCTTCCTGCAGCCCGACATAATACCAAATTTTTGCCATATCATTCACAATCCGTCAACAGCTTATCGACAACATAGGATATGTCTTTCTACTCCTTCTCACTATTATACGAGTGAGAAATACGAGTCACTCGTACGAACAGTAACTAAAGTCAAATCCCAAGAAGGATGCCTTGCAGTTACTCTTCGGAAAGTAATAGCATTCTCTTTGTCTAATTTTATCTCTTTTAATGCTAACTTCTTTATTTAGGGTAGTTCTTAGAGAGATCTTGGCTACAAAGGTACCAAAGTGGGTATGAGCAGGATATCTAGCTAGCCTTCGGGCCAAGTCCTGTTCTGCAGTGCCCTAAGTGATAGTAGATAAGAAGGTTTTCATCTTCCCTATTGCGTCCTCACACCCGGAGTAAATGGCGGAGTATATGGTGTTCTACAAGCGATCGAAGATAGATTTTGAGGTTCCTCCCTTGTCCAATCAGCTCTACTATATCTCATAAGCGGGCCTAGAATGGTTATTTTGTCCGTCTATTGCTTTAGGAAAAGGATTATGCTCTAATTTCGTTCAGTTAGATACACGTTCACCCTATGACCTCTATATTCCTTCCCAGTCACCGCTAATCTACGCCCCCAATTCTTTCAGCACCTTCACCAAATCTACAATACTCTCCTCCAAAGGTTTATATGTTATCCCTAAGAGTTCTCTGCTTCTAGAATTATCTGCCTCGTAAAGGCCGCCTTCTGGTAGGCCTTTATTAGGCTCACTCTTCTCCGGCAGCGCTGCAATATATTCCGGGAAATTTTTCTTGACGATATCGACGATCAGTTGATTTGAGAAGTATTCTCTCGAGGTAATAAAGAAACGTTTGCCTCCTGCAGCTTCCTTCTCAAAGGCAGCAACATGGGCTTCGGCGACGTTTCTGACGTCAGCCCACAGGAAAACACCGCTGTGTGGGAGTCCATCTTTGCACTTTCCGTGGATGAAGTTCAATGTCCTCTATTATCGGAGTTCCCGTTAGCCCCGCCTTTCTTTTCTCCTTGCGAATGCAAATCCCTTACCTCATTGCTCGTGTTTAGGTTCTCTAGGCTTGAAATATACGGCTTTGGTGGGCCCAAAACGAGCGGTGGGTTGATAGTTGCGATACTGAAGTTCGGTTTTTCCTTCTCCACGAACTCCCAGGCTGCCTTCTCGGCGAACTTCTTCGAGGCACGGTAACCGTTTATGGGGTTCTCGAGACCTTCTTCCCAGGTAATGGGGTTCCAGTCTTCTTCGCTGTAGGTCTTTCCGGGCCTGTTACCGAGCGGTGGATTCAAGATTGAGGCGAAGGAGGAGGTAATAACCTGTATTATCTATCAGTTTCAACCTTTTCCATATTGGACCTCGGGTATGTTTTCACGTACAATTCTCTTCACCTCCGGCGCATATTTCTTTGCTGCCTGCAAGACCCCGAGAGTTCCCTGAACGGCCGGCTCCATGAGCTGCTTCAGCGGATCCGTGACCTTGTAGTGGAATGGGGAAGCAGTGTGGATGATTGCCTCAAAAGGAGGGTCTGACTTAACGGCCTCGTCGAAGCATCCGGTTTCTGCGATATCTGGGACAAGAACATAGTCGAGCTGGGAGGCATACTTGGAGTGCGCGGCGAGGAGCTTTTGGGCTTTTTCTTCGGTGCGAACAGTTATGCGCACAGAGTGTCCATGTTGGAGAAGGATTTCGAGGATATGAGCTATGGGGTCAAGGTCAATTATTCCGTTCTGAGGTTCCTTTATTCTAGTTTCGGAGCTAGGAAAACCTACCAGCGATGAAGCCGGAAGCACCTGCGATTGGAGTTAGTTGGGGTTCATGGTGGACGTTTCGTGGGCAATGCTAGTGCCAAAACTCACCGGTAAGCAGAACACGGGTCATTTCTTGGGAATTTAATGGTATTCAGGAAGCTACACTCTCGGTATGGAGATGTTCGGACAGGAATTGAGCTTTCGTATCTACAGTGCGGGGTTCCTTGGATTTATACCGAGAGCCGATAATATCTATCTCATGTCGACTTAGCACGTCATCGGTAATAAGTCCGGCCACATTTTAAAACCCATGAAGCTGCTTCTGTAAATATTATTAATGCGGATATAAACGGCATTAAGGAATCGATTGTATAAAACCGGAAATGTCATAATCCTTTGTTCAAATGCGAGCTGGAGGGATTGTAGGTGCCAGATTCGTTGTCCATATCCTGCTGAACCTGGTACCCTCGGGTACCGTAGGGTAGGTACCTAATTGCAGTCATACTGGTGTGTTCATGATGCATAAGAAACCACGACAGAAATCGAGAGCTCAACGATAGGCAAAATGTCTATTCTAGGATCATTGATCCAGGTACAAACTATGGGAGCTTATACAGTAGTTAATTACTAGGAAGTCATGAGAGACCCAATTTGGGCTGTGTTGTCAATACCGGCATGCCGATCTTGGTGCCTGGCTTCAATTGAAGTCCAGAAGCGCGAAGAAACCATCCTAACTCCTGCCGCTTCCCGGTGGCGTTGCATTTAAAGGCTGTTCCAGAAGGATGCGGGGAACTCGCAGTGATTCGGTCGCTTACCAATTGCGGCGGCGATGCCAAGCCATTTGAGGGGCGGCGCCGAATATCAACGCCTGTTGGCCCGCCCACCGCCACGAGAATCCATCTGAACGTCTCACCACATACATAAAACATCAGCCCACTCGCAACAACCATCTGATAAACCCCCCTGCACGCTTTATCCACATCTATCAGATTATCTGCGACGCCATGGCCGCTCCCGCAAGGGTGGTGAGATCCACTGCTGCGACTTTGTGTCGTAGTGCCAACGTTGCTCGTTCATTTTCGAGGCCGTCACCGCTCCTGAGGGCATCTGGTTTCCAGGTTAGACGTTATGTTTCGGATTCTGGAAAAAGGAATGCTGCCGCTGTCAATGTCGATGTTGAGAACAGGGCGATTGATACTCAGGACTTCATAAACAAAACTGGAGGGTTGAAGCCTTCACAGGTACCTATTGGAAATGGCCTAACTGCAGATGCCATGATATCTCCTGCTGCAGGTATGCCTGAGTTTTAGTTGCTCGAATTCAAATGGCAATCTCAATTTGAAGACTTTTCTTTGGGATTGTGGGTACTTCCATGATGACTCTAACGCACGCTCTCCCAGGAATCCTTAAGCAGGCCACAATAATGGACGAAGGAACCCGTCCCATCTACCTTGATATGCAAGCAACAACCCCCACTGACCCCCGCGTCCTCGATGCCATGCTTCCCTTTTTCACCGGCCTCTACGGCAACCCACACTCTCGTACCCACGCCTATGGCTGGGAGACCGAAAAAGCAACAGAAGATGCCCGTGCCCATATCGCCAGGCTCATCGGCGCAGACCCAAAAGAAATCATCTTCACATCTGGTGCCACCGAATCAAACAATATGTCAATCAAGGGTGTCGCGAGATTCTACAAGAGCAAGAAGAAGCACATCATCACCTCTCAGACAGAACACAAGTGCGTGCTTGACTCATGCCGACATCTGGGAAGCGAGGGTTTCGATATTACCTACCTCCCAGTCCAGGCGAATGGGTTGATCGATTTGAAGGAGCTGGAGGCGGCAATTCGCCCGGATACGGCTTTAGTGTCAATTATGGCGGTGAATAATGAAATTGGGGTTATCCAGCCGATGGAGGAAATTGGGAAGTTGTGTCGGTCTAGGGAGGTGTTCTTCCATACCGATGGCGCACAAGCTGTCGGGAAGATCCCAATTGATGTGAACAAGATGAATATCGACTTGATGAGTATCTCTGGGCACAAGGTATATGGGCCTAAGGGAATTGGTGCCTGCTATGTTAGGAGACGGCCGAGGGTCAGGATTGAGCCCTTGATTTCGGGAGGCGGGCAGGAGAGAGGGTTAAGAAGTGGTACTTTAGCGCCACCTTTGGTTATTGGTTTTGGTGAAGCGTGCAGGATTTCATACGAGGACCTGGCTGTAAGCATCACCCCAACCCTACGCTTCTCTATTAAAACTAAGTACTGACATATCCCCTCCCAGTATGACCACGCACGTATTTCCAAACTGTCTAAACGTCTCACCGATGGCCTCCTCTCTATGGAGCATACAAAACTTAACGGTGATCCTGACGCACGGTACCCCGGCTGCGTGAATGTTTCTTTCGCTTATGTTGAAGGCGAGTCTCTTCTCATGGCTCTGAAGGATATTGCTTTGTCCTCAGGATCTGCGTGTACCTCTGCTTCTCTGGAACCATCGTACGTCCTAAGAGCATTAGGGAGTAGCGATGAGAGCGCCCATTCTAGTATCAGGTTTGGAATTGGCAGGTTCACAACTGAACAGGAGATCGATTATGTGTTGAAGGCAGTAAAGGAGAGAGTTACATTCTTGAGGGAGTTGAGTCCGTTGTGGGAGTTAGTACAGGAGGGAATTGATCTGAATACTATTGAGTGGAGTCAGCATTAAGTGTATGTCGATAGAGAGGTGGTGGGAAATGTAAGAAAGAAGGGGGGGATAAGGAAAAGGATTGTCAATTCGTAGAAACACACATTCATTACGTTTAGCAAAAGGCATTGGGCGGTTCGGTGTTTTGTATTTTTTTTTCAACTTCATTTCTCGCGCTTTAGGGAATCGTTTACGTAGTGGCTTTTGATGGGTTGACGATAGATAGTGATCGCAGGTCTATCTGTAAATATGATTTACTCTCTACTACCCCAGTATTGGAAATTCGCTCATTGAGGATGTACATTGTACGGTCATGAAGGCAAAATTCATTTACGTTGCTCTGATATCTCAGTGATGTGGTGAATGATCGATGTGCAGGTTTTCATGAGCGGTTTTGATACAACACATAAATCCCATCCGCATCACGGCACCGAACGATGGGAAAGAGTAGTCTCTACAATATTTAATCTATGAAGTTTGCTAAAACTAACTTTGTAATTCTAGCTTAAGAATTCGGGTTATAAGAACATGTGGTCCAAACTGGACAGATACTGTTTTATGTACGTTAGAATATTCTGCGCTCTCATTGGCTTTGAGGAGGCTAGTCAAAATAGAGGGCTGGGGTTAGGGTTCTTTCTCAAAGCACTTCAACCTGCTAGGTTTCCAGGCAGGTACTTAAGCAAAAATAATGGTTGTACTTCACACCTATCTAGCACCGAGTCTTAGGGGCGAACACAATTAGGTACGAGTGACTGTCTATGACGGTAACCAAGTATTGTCGTAGCATCGTAAAATTAGACGACAATCAGGCTTAGGGAAAGACCGTCCATTAGACTGACTTGCACGAGAAAATTGTGGACCCCTTGCTACAGCGCGCGTGGAAACTATCAAAACTCTTGATCATATTAATTCCACATCCAACAGGAAAACACTCTTAAAATAAACTAAATTAAAGAACGCCCGCTAATCGCTCCACCATTAATCTAAAAAAAATCCCATGGGTATCACTTTCATCCTCCCCCTTCAGTTCCCTCAATCCTTAGGTTCATTCCCATCTTTATACCTCCACAGCCTACTCAAATCCTTCACCGTCTTCCCTCTCTGCGCCTGCATACTCCTCCTACAATCACTAGCATTATCCGGACCCAACCCACCACCACGACTACCCGGCGTCTCCCCCCTCACCACACCCACAACACTCGAACCCGCCGGCGTCGCATCCCCCTTCACCCTGAACGTCCCAGACCTCTGATCCGCCGCCAGTCTATCTTTACTCCCCTGCACCCCTGCAGCCTCCTCCCTGTGTACAGCGGTTTCCTCGTCAATATCAACAACCTGTTCCAAAAACGCCGATGATTCGCCCGCAAACATGCGGTCGAGATAGTGCTGGTTCATGAGGTGTCCACCGTGGCCTCTATTCTCGAACACCTTGCCGACGAAGCGGTTGGATAGCTTGTCGCGCGTGAAGTACAGGACACCCCAGCGGGAGACGAAGTCGTGCTCGTTGGCGTAGTGCTCTATGTGTCTGATTAAGCGTTCTTCACGTGGAGGGCTGTGATCTGAGGTGGAAGATGAGGTGTGGGAGGGGCCAGGTGGAGGGGGTGTGGGGATGTTGGCATCAGGGGGGACAAAGCGGACGGGGTTGTTGAAATGGTTGGCTGCGCATCTAGGGAGGGATTAGTAAACGGTATTTCAGAGCACGTGGACCGAATGGGACAAACCCAAATGTATAGATTTCTAATTTGTCGAATGCTCCACTTGGAACGTCTGCGAATAAACTATCCAAAGCGGTTGATAATATAATCCCGCCCTGTGAATGCGCAATACATATAACTCTGGTGATTTTGGGGTCCTGGAGAAGGCTTTTGAGGTGTTGGTACATTATGCGAGTGTCTTCGGTGGAGTAGGAGAAACATCGCTGGACAAGACATTCCATAAGATCAAAGACAACGCCGTAGGTTCGATTGTGGATTCCGACCACGGGACGTTTGAATATCGAACTGATCATATCGATGTTGGCTGTTTAAATTCGAATATTCACATCAGACTACGTTTTGAAGAATTTCTATTCATAATTTTTGAGCACCTACCTTGCAGCCAGTGAGCCCCCGCTGTTACACCATTCACAAAAACCCAAGCCTCCTCAGGCCTCACATCGAACCCCTCTAGTTCAACTTTACTGTTAAAAATCCTTGTGGGAGCTCTCAACGGGATACAGATGACCCAAACCAACCCACAATACAACAATATGAATATCGCAAACGCCCCTCCCGGAGCGGCAATAGCTAAGGGCACCGAGACGATCAAAAACAAAATGCCCAGCACCCCCAAGATCACCTGTAGACCCAAGTCGCGCATGTTCATCCAACTCGGGTACAGCTCCGAGTACGGATTCGTCGTTTTCACCGGTATGAATATGTGCGGCACCCATAGCAACAAGGTAGCCACCAGTTTGATATCGGCCCAAAGTAACCGAAACGGTGAGTCGCGGAAATTTAATGGTGATGTTGACGCGCCGCCGTCGATTTGTGAGGGGAGGTAGGAAATGGGCATCCTGAATAGCTCGCGGGGTTCGTAGAAAGGGAGAATGGGGGGATGTGAAACCCTGGACATCGTGGAGAGCTTCTTATGTACGGGTCAATAGCAAGTTAAAGTTAATAGCGAAGACACTATGACAGTTCCGGGGGGGGCGTAGCGCTGAGAATAGTAGTACCGCATGTGCAAGAGAGCCGGCACGGGAATAGCGGGAAGGGATGAAAGACGGTTATCGGATGGGGATATGCTTATAGGGTCAGCAGGAAAAAGAAAAAGAAAAGAAAGGTTGTGAAGGTGTTTAGATCTTTGAGGAGGAACTGCGCGTACTTTACGTCCTTTACTAGAAGCTGACGCCCAGCTCTGATCGCCATGGCAAACAGGGATTGGCCAGGCGGATAAGATTGGGCTTCTTGGGAGCTGGAAGCCTTCATAGGGCTTGACACATGTTGGCACACTGCACAACTCGGTAGAAAACCAATTATCTATCTCTACCTACAATCTCCAGGCAGATAAAGACGAACGAGTGGAAGGGGACAGAACTTCGCTCGATGCTAGATATTCGGGATCTGGCTGGATGCGGGTAGGGCTCGATTTTAAGCTTTTTAGAGTATCGCGGTACCTCACGCACGTCATCGCCTATGTACCTCGGTCGAGTTTTCAATAAAGACGAATTTCTATCGCGTACGGCACACAGCATTCTTTTCGACCGAATAGTGCGCTGCAGGTTTTGGTGATACCGTAAATTCCTTTCAGCTTTCAACAGCCTAGACCCTTCTATTTGTGCTTATAATTTCGTGTGCCGGATCCAGAAACTCAACCCGTAAAACATAAGCTTAAGCCCAAGGCACACAGAGGCGAGTTATCCTTGAAGTTTCTCAGGACTGACTAATTATGCGGAAGAGCCTTCCGTAGGGCAACTTTTCTTAACCCCCATCAACTTACTTTGTACTCACTTGTAAAGGGCACTTCAAGGCAAGAGTGGTCTTTCGTCTGCTAATACTGCTAATACCCCGCAGTTCCTATCGCGTCACGCAAAGGTCTAGGTCACGGGCCAAGTGACACTGCCAGTGCCCCGTGATAGTATTTGGGTGCAGAAATTTATTAACATACTCCTCTACGACAGCGTACGGCTGAATAGTAGGGTGAATACGACTCAATGATGTGTATCCAGCGTCTGCCAAGCAATATTAGGGATACATGTATCCACTCTCTACATCCCCATGAGGGAAAAAACAGTGTCGTATTTAGAAACACTTGGCTAAGCCCTTTGTATTTAGCATTATCTTCCTCCCGTGTGATCGCTGTGAAGTTTTACTTTCAAGTTGGTACAAGACATTAGTAAAAGCCAACTACCCATTTTAGGTAGAGACCTCCGGCTATTGGGCTGACAACACACAGACTACCAACCTATTCCCCGAGATCACTGAATATCACTCAATCCCGTGGGATATTCATTAAACTAGCCTTTTTATTCCCACTCCCCACCGGACTTTCCTCCCTCTGGTTCGTTTTCCGCTACCTCCACTTGTACCGTAGATCATCTAATTGGCCAGAAACTCACCAATAACACGTTATGCGATGATCCCCGTCCTTGTTACATGTACTTTTTATAATTAGATTGTTGGCAGAAGAAAAAAACGCCTCACAATAGGTAGGGTTGCAACGTCTCATCGCATTCCAAGTAACACTGCCCAAGTAACTCGCCTATCTCATAGGCCCGGCTTGGCTTCCTACTATTTCTGCTCCAGAAACTGCATGTCCAAAGTAGATTCTACCCACCGGACATAGTCACTCACTACACTACCAGTCGCGTGAGGCTTTAGATATCGCGACTACCAATGATCAACGTTCCAGGGGTCAAAGATGGCACACCTCCTTGCATAGCACGGCATGTGGTCATACATGTCTCGACCACGTTCATCTGAACTTACCAGTTTCTCTTCAGCCATCCTCATATAAGAACAGCAAATTTACCAGGTGAGATAGTTCTTCATCCTTCTGCACGGGGTTCTACTTTCTCTAATGTTTTATTTAAAGCTCCTGTGGGTCTTCCTGGCCTTCCTGTCATTATCCCAAATCACCAACGCAGGTATCGCAATTAATACCGAAGGGGAACTTCAACGGTACCACGCTCCTCCTAGTGCCACCCCGATCAGACATAAAGCCATGAGACCCAGAGATAGAAATTCGTTGATTACCGAGGGCGCAAGGTTATCCAATGACTTCTGGGACTTCTTTTGGGATCCAGATTTCCAGCATTTCAGAACCTTGAAGAAGACTTCAGAAACGGTAGGAGACTGGAACGGAGAAACACTTTGGCCATATGTATTAAATCCCCCCTCTATGAGATACAAGGAACGTCAACTAATACGCGATTAGATTATCGGTGTTGAAGCCCTCCTAGAAGCCGAAGCCGCAAGACCAGGCCAGTTCGCAGATGAAATCACCACGGCACTTGCCGATCCAGGTGTTGGGAAATTCTTCTCAAGCAATTATAGCGCATACACTGCATGGGTTTATACACCCGGAAATGCAGATATCTACTACGGTTCGTCGAGTCTCTTCATTGGCCTTGTGTTGTACGTTGTACCAATAGTTAACTGACCAATACTATATATAGACGACAACGCACAAGTTGTAATTGCGCTTCTTCGAGCCTATGAGCTTTCTACGACCTCAAACGCAGCATATCTATCTCGAGCTCAAAGCGTGACTGATTTCCTCCTCACCGGTTGGGATACGGCCAACGGTGGTGGAATGAAATGGCATGTCGCGATGACAACCCGGAACGCATGCACGACGTCCTTGACGGCTGTCGCTGTCTTGACACTTGCGAAGATGGGACATGGAACGAACGGACAGACGAGTAGTCAGTTGATTACGTTTGGGAGGACTGCGATTCAGTGGATTCTGGATCAATTGCAGTTGGATTCAGGATTAATTATGGATGGTGTTGGTGGTGGACCGACTTATACGTGAGTAACGTTAGTAGTCTTCGTGTTGGTCTTGCTGACTTTGATAATAGCTACAACACTGGGATCACACTACATGCTATCTGTCTCCTGCAGGATGTCAGTCCTAGCTCAGACCTAGATGCTAAGGCGCAAAGACTTGCCGAGGCAGCGCTCGATAGGACTAAATCTCTCTTCGACACTACCGTCGCAAACACTGCGTATAGGTACTGGTGGGATAACACGTTCTTCCTGCATCTACTGTTTGAAGGGTTGACCGAATACATTCGTGTATTTGGCAACTCTCACCCGAGCACCGTAGCGAATATCAAGATGGAGCTCACGAGGCATACCGACTATATGCAAAAATACCTAAAAGACGATGATGGATTGTATGATTTTAACCCCATCCTTATCGAGAAAGGCTTCGAGAGCTAACGCGACGTCCGCAATTAGGTACTGGCGCTCACTAAGACTCTATACAATCTCAGCCACCGAGCTAGCGGCTTACAGTAGCCTAACTGGTGACACCACAAGACAGCCAGATTTCAACCAAGAAGAGAGGTTAATGGATGATGCCAGTATGGCTCTCCCTATAGGTAGTCGCGGGATGGCAAAGACGTTGCTTGGGAGTGGAGGTGCGGCGAGATGTCTTCTTATTGCGGCCCGGGTCGCGTGATTTTGGTGGGGCTGGGGAGCTGGACTCCTTTTGTATACATGTAGTTTCGTAGCATCTAGACACTGGATTTCTTATGTTTAGCGACTTAGATTTCATTTCGTTTAAGGCTTCTTCAGGCCTAAGCTAGGCTTGTTAGATATGGGGGTTTTTTCCTTGTGTATAAGAAATAACTGATAAGTACTAGAGTTAAAGCAAAGGGACCTTACTACATACATGTATCTAAAGTCATAACTCGTCACTCGAGCCGCTACATGTCATTGGTCACTTCTTAGCGGTAGGTTCACAGGAACATAGAGTGGTTATGTGCCGCCAGCCCCCACGCTGCTACCCTTACCAGGCTTCTCTCGTTCCATTCAAAGGGCGGTAAAATGAGAAACAAACATGAGGGTAAAAAAAGCGATGAGTGGTTAACGCTTCGCCCTTCGCCCTGCCGGATTCTGGAGATAGGTTTGATTTTTTTTCTGCTTGTGCTTTGAACTATGGCTAGGTCGCTGACGGCGTCTTGGGGTTCCTTTGCATACATGTAATTTTTCTTGATCGGGGTGCTATGAGCAAATTTCAACAGGGTAATTCCTAGAATCTGCTCTTTTTCTTCTAGATATCCACTACATCTACCTCAGAGTTAGCAGGCTTGATCGCGCCTCGTTCAGGCCTTAGAATGACGGGGCATCATGGGGGATATATTATGTTTGCTTTGTGGTCTATCGTCTAGTCTCATCCCCAGCTCATGCTGCACACTGTAGAGAGCCGTAGGTAGTAGGAGATTTGAACAAGCCTACCGCTCATTAATAACCCCAGCTCTTTCCTCCAAATCGTGGTCTGCTGTGGTGCTTGCATCTATAAACCAACTCACTCCCTATTACTCTCTTCCCTAGACACCCAAGAATTTTCAGCAATTCATCGATTCCATCAGCTTTGCCTAGAGGAAATCTTAGTAATAAACTCCTCATAGAGGCGGGCGGGATAACTACTCGTAGATGTGTTGGAAGTTCTAAAGTAGTACCAACTGCCAATCCCTAAGGAGGATTTCTCGCAGCTACCCTCTAGAGAGTGAATAGTATGTTCTCTCTTTCTCTCGTTTTCGCTCCCAGCATACTAGCTTCTTTGTCTGGGGCGGCTTCCATATTGGTCACAGATATCCCAAGTGGATGTGGGTAGGATGCACAACCTGGCTCCCAGGCTAAGCCTTATTCTACATCTGGTAGGACCCTACTATGGATATCTTGCAGCGTGTAGACTAGTGTTCCCCATGAGCCTGTTCGAGCCGATACGGAGGCCTGGGCTCGAGCTGGCTCGGCTTGTGGAAGGATAGGCTTGAGAAATTCGAGCCGGCTTGAGGGGATTCGAGACGGGCTCGAGCCTGGCTTACTCATAGTGGTTTGACGTCCTTGCGAAAATAATTACAAGGAGATCACCAATTACCGTTGAAAACTAGATACCCGCTGCAGCCCAACCCTCTCCATTCCCCTCTCCCAGTTGCCAGGACTCCGCCTCCGAGTGACCAGGCCAATTTTATGCTTCTCTCTCTCTCAGCTCTTACCCTTTATTGAGATTTAATAGTCTCGAGCCGGCTCGGGCTCGTGGAGCTTTAGGCTTGAGGAGTTCGAGCTACAATTCGAGCTCAAGCCCACGAGCCGGCTCGGCTCGTAGGGCACACTAGTGTAGACCTTCTATCTGTCTCCCCGACGCCTAAGCACGTCATTCAATTGTAAAGTTGGAACAAGAGTTCTGATAAAAATATTCCCATTAACTGTAAAAAAGTATGGGATTGGGCCATGTTGGTTAGGGTATCTCTACTAAATAAACTCCGCTGATTGACCATATGGTTCGAGGTATTGAGTATAAAAGAGTGTGAGAAGGACGTGACTTGTCGATATACTCTGACAAGTTACAGTATACGCGTCCAAGGGTTTATAAATGGAATTGGGAAATTTAACTGAAAACATAATCCTACATATTATAAAGAAGTTTACCATCTCTTTCACCCCAAATTTCATCATACCCTAGCACTCGACAACCTGTGGTTCGTGCACATCACGTGCGCCAAGAAACTTGATCCAAGACATCTTACATCTTTCAAGGTTAGGAAACGAAAACAACAGCCGCGAGCTCCATTCCAAGCGTGACTTTTCCACGTCCTGCAACCTAAAAATCCACAATTGACCCCCCAGCTGGACCCCTGCAATTGAAACTATGGTTAAGGTCGACAAACAAGCTGCAGGATTCGATGAGGGACGCCCGACCGTCGCAGATCTCCATGGCGACAATCCATTCGCGCAAGCTGCGAAGCAGCATTGGTTAAGGGAGAAGCCATCCAAGTTTAAGCCGGAGGTGCTGAAGACGGAGTTTTATGATATCTTGGAGAAGGAGGGATTCAAATTTAGGTCTCTATTGATCTTGGAGAATCTACAGTTCTTAGAGAAGTTCGCGCCCTAGCTCATCGTCTTGAAGTTGGTTGTTGACGTTTTTATGGACAGATTTCTATGGCCCAATTTCAACGAGGACTCGTCAAATTTTCATATCATTTTAATCGCGTTAATGGTCAATGTAAAACGGCGGGAGAATTTGGGAATATGGGGTAAGAGGTTTTGAAAGTCGTGATGGGTTGTTGGGTACTAACTAGACAAACTAGACCACATCTCCGGCTCGCCCGAGAATTTCTCACACCTCTTCCGTCGCATTCTATCAATGTGTATCGACTACAGCCTCCCGCTTTCCATCCGAACTCACCTCGTAACCTTCATCGTCACAGCATTTCAATCATTGGATAGTAGTCTTGTGCGGAGAGAATGTGCCCCTTTGGTCTCGATAGGGATTTGGCAAAACATCTCCACTGATGAGCTTCGAAACGCACGACTTGACAAATACCCTCAGACGAAAAAGACGTGGAGGGCAGCTGGGAAACGGTATGATGCCGCAGATGATAGCACAAAGGCGAAGCTGCGATTTGAGAGATTGTGGCTCTTCCAGATGATTTTAGATTTCCTTAATCTCATGTATAAACCTATAAATACAGAAGAAGGAGATGATCCTAAACGTCTGTAATGCCCTTTCCCCCCAAAACACTTGTTGGCTAAGACGAAACAGAGATTTTGAACTACTGTGAACGCTTCATTGAGCTTCTCACGGACCTCGAATCCCAACTACCCACAAGGCGCCATGTCAACTTCCTGGTTAAGGATCTCCACATCCTTACTGCCATCAAGCTTTCTCCCTTATATGCCAATTCAGAAAACGGCCTCTTCCGCGACCTTTATGCGCTCCTCGCACATTACATCAACTTTTCTATCGACGACCACTCTGGTCTGCAGCTATCTCAAGAGGAATCACGGCAGATTCACAATTCTGACCTTGCAAAGCTCCAACGGACGGCGTTCAAGTATTATAAGGATAAATTGACGATCCTTGCTCTTGCAAATTACGGAAGTATAGGACAGAGGGATGAGCTTGCGACTCACATCACGGAACTGTCAGATGAGGAGGTTGTACATTTGTGCAAGCTGCTAGGGCTACGGACAGAATATCCGAAGAACGTAATTGTGCCTGTGGATCGCGTGTTCCTGACGGAGGCGTTATTAGCTGTTCATGAAAGGAGAAAGACCTTCCAAGAGCAAGCGAAGGAGCTGCCAGTACTACCGAATCAGAACACCCTTTTCGAGTCTTCATTACTTCGGAACGAGTACTATGATGGATCTCGTCCCCTAGCAATTCCGAAACTTAATCTACAGTATTTGACGGTAGGTGATTTCCTATGGAGATCTTTCATCCTTTACCGGTGCGAAGCCTTCTTCGCTATCCGACGGGACATCGAAGACTCGTTGCATCGTCTACAACCCAAAATCCAGTACCCAAGCATGCAAACGCAATTTCATGGGTTTTCTAAAATGGCCCTGCTAATTACCAGGCCTTCGTAAGTCTCTACCCGAATCTCGTTTAATTTCCGAAACACTAACAGTCTCAGAATCCTTGAGACTGCACCTCCGCGGGTCGGCGAAGAGAAGCCGGCCTATGTCCGTGCCGAGATCGGTCTGGACCTTACCCGTCTCTCCGACGAAGTTCGCCGTGATTGGGAGTCGCTCAGACCAGATGACGTTGTGTTTCTTCTCGCGGTAAAGGGCGTAGATGAGGGCGATAAGATCATCACTAACAGCGGAGCAGAGAAACTTAGTACTGCCGAGAAGTTTGGGATTAAGTGTTTGAGAGCTGCAGAGGTTATACAAGTACTTGATCAGGATGGCCGACAGCTTAGAAGTGGTGAGGGACAGGTCAGGAGGTCAGGGGGGAGATGCAGGCTGCATGTTAAGTTAGATACGGAGATGTATAAGGTATGTGCTATAGCATAGACACGTACTTACGTTTCGAGTGAATTACTGACTTTTCTGGTGGTAGATCGACGCGGACAATGCGAAGGCTGGGAAGCCGGACGTTTATGATTCCATCAACGTGTTGATCAAAAGAAAGGGCCGGGAAAATAACTTCAAGCCTGTGCTAGAGTCTATCCAGGAGCTTACCCAAGCGGATGTACCCATGCCGCTTTGGCTACAGGAGGTCTTCCTGGGATATGGAGATCCGGCCGGCGCGAACTACGTTAAGTTACCGAACCGGCCGAAGTCGCTTGACTTCCGTGATACCTTCGTTGATTGGCAGCATCTTCTGGGCAGTTTCCCAGGAATGGTAAGTCTTCCCGGTCCATCCTGAAAGTCGATAGCATGCTCATGATATCACAGACCCTACAGCCGAAAGAAGGTACCCCAGAAGGATGCGGCCCTCCATATGTCCTTTCCGACAAACTTGCCCCAGAGCAGCCCAGGCATGTAGCAAAGAAACGCCGAAGAGAGCAAATGGAGACCGCATCGAATGATACTCTCGAGGTGTCCACTTACAAACTTCCGAACATGGGCCCCTACCCAGTTGACAAGCCACGAACCAATCACATCAAGTTCACTTCCGCCCAAGTCGAAGCGATCAGATCAGGGACGAATCCTGGTCTTACTGTGATCGTCGGACCTCCAGGGACTGGGAAAACTGATGTCGCTACGCAGATCATTAGTAATCTATATCATAACTTCCCACAACAGAGAACACTATTGATTGCACATAGTAATCAAGCACTGAATCAATTGTTTGAGAAGATCACAGCGCTGAACATTGATGAAAGGCATTTGTTGAGGCTAGGGCATGGTGAGGAGGATTTGAAGACTGATACGAATTATAGTAAGCAGGGAAGGGTGGAGTCGTTTATGGTGAGTCTGGCGAGGTTCAGTCTAAAAAAAACCTCCATCTAATAGAAAATTCTAGGACAATCGTGTTCGGTTACTCGCTGAAGTAGATCGTTTAGCTATCTGTATGGGAGCTCCAGGTGCCCATGGCGACTCCTGTGAGACTGCAGGATACTTCAATCTTGTCTATATTTTGCCAGCATGGGCAAAATTTCAAGAAGCTCTCTCCGGCGATGAAGTTACTTCCGAGAAGGTCGTCGCTACCTTCCCTTTCCACGACTATTTCGCAAATGCACCTGCACCAATGTTCCCAGAAGGTACAACCGTCGAGGAAGCGATTGAAATCGCAGAGGGTGGATACAGGCATATCGCAAAGTTATTCTTTGAGCTAGAGGAGATCAGGCCATTTGAGCTTCTGAGGACAGCAAGGGATAGGCAGAATTATCTGCTTACTAAAGAGGCGAGAATTGTTGCTATGACGTCAACACATGCGGCTATGAAGGTAAATTCCAATCCTTTACTAAAAGTGGTTGTGGATTCGTGATACTGATAAAATATATTGCAGCGAGGTGATATTGCGAAACTAGGATTCCACTATGACAATGTAGTCATGGAAGAAGCAGCACAAATCACCGAAGTGGAGACATTCATACCTCTTGCCTTGCAAGCTCCCAGAAATGGAGAGCTTCCATTGCAGCGGGTAGTTCTTTGTGGCGACCATTACCAGAATTCCCCCATTGTCCAAAACATCGCATTCCGTCAATATGCCAATTTGGAACAAAGTTTGTTCGCAAGATTGGTTAGATTAGGTGTTCCCACCGTAAATCTCGATCAGCAGGGACGCGCGAGACCAAGTATTGCTCAGTTATACAACTGGCGTTATCTTGAATTGGGTAACCTACCGTTATTAGACCAACAACCAGAGTATCAAACCGCTAATGCTGGGTATGCCAACTAATTTTATCTTTTGTGGCTATATCTAATTTACTAATGCTTTACAGATTCCGCCACGAATTCCAGTTCATCAACGTCGAGGACTACAAGGGTCACGGGGAACAAGAGCCCACGCCACATTTCATCCAGAACCTTGGAGAAGCAGAATATGCTGTTGCTATGTTCCAATATATGCGTCTCCTCGGTTATCCCGCTGAGAAGATTACTATCCTTACTACATATGTGGGCCAAAGAGCGCTTATCAGAGATGTCCTCAATCGCCGGTGTGCACGTAGCCCACTTTTTGGTTTCCCAGCTGCTCTCACCACTGTAGATAAGTATCAGGGCGAGCAAAACGATTGTAAGTTCTTTACTTTCAGCCACAACCTACCCACCTGCTAACGAGTGATTAGATGTGATTCTCTCCTTAGTACGTACTAAGCGTGTCGGATACCTCCGCGATATCCGCCGCATGACCGTCGCTCTTTCACGCGCTCGCCTAGGGCTCTATATACTCGGCCGACGCGAAGTTTTCGAGTCCTGCTACGAACTCTCGGAGGCGTTTAATAGGCTACTTGAAGAGAAAAGTGATAAACTCCAACTCGTAACCGGAGAAATGTGGCCAACAAGCAGGCAGCCGGAGGAAGCTGCAGAAGCTACAGAGATGGCGAATGTCGAGCATATCGGACAGTACGTGTACGAGATGACAGCGACAAAGGTAGAGAGCCTTAAGACTGCGATGGGAGGTGTGCAAAGCGGTCAAGCGTAGAGTTGAAGAGGCACGTTGGTATAAAGTGTAATGGAAGACTAAATTATGTACAATATTACTACTATTACTAAAATGGAGGAATTAGATAAGGGGTCGATTTTAATCAAGCTGATAGATATTACGATCAAGAATAGTGGCCTAGTCTTGGTACTTTTTAGAGCGAGTGATCTCATATGAATGCTAGTAGCTCTATTTTTATGCATACCTTTTACATCCCCCCTATTTTTCAATCAGGTAAAACGTATCCACTGAACTGTGTCTAGTTGCTAGGTATAGAATCACCCGTCATCACTCGGCTCGATTGCAGCACTCGCCCAATCCCTATCTCGTCTTGCTTGTCTCATTAGGCACATGAAACCACCTGGTTCAGAAAAGCTGGCTAGAAGTGACCACGTTCTGAAACATTCCTATCAAGCAAGACAAAAAGACGAGACGACAGCTCTGCTAAAAGAATTACCGCATGAAATCCTAGATACGTATGAAGTGCGATGGGGTATATTACTCATGCAAAAGAGTTTACCACCATGTGCTGCCTTCTTAACTATTTTATCAATAAAAGTATATTGCCCCTATAGAAAATTCGCAGGATTCTTGTCCTTCCTCCATCAGTTATACATACATGTATAGACATGTGAAAAAAAATGAAGATAGATGTCTAAAACACAGCATACTAAATCCCGCCCGATATACCTCCCTCTTCCTTTCCCCCCAATAGCCGTGACCTGTATTCCAAGATAGAGATCTGTTGGTAGATCTCTAGCTGAGGCTGAGGCTGACAAGAGTTTGTGGTTGCAAAGTCGGCTAATTTATGATTAGTATGTTCCGGCCATTGCTCCTCCCCCGGCCTACCCAAACTAGAAACATATTTTAGCATAGCAATATCCTAGCAAGATTACCAGGCTGAAGGAAACAAGACATGCATACATGAGTGAAGGAAAGAAACGGGAAAATAGTCAACAGAGAAAGTGGATACTTGGTTACAGAGGACTTATCACACCTTTTAGGATTTTCTGTGAACTCCTTTGCGTGACTATTACTACATATATTTAGTCATAACTGTTTGCCGCGATATCCATAGATACTATTTGACAATCTAGATTCACCTCCCATCTCTGCTAAGTGAGAAGGAGGGGTAGAGTAGAAGAGGATCAAAGTGCATAAAGGTAAGGTATCTTTCTTTTGATGTGTCGCACAATGGCTATGATTCCAAAGACCGTATTACAATATCCAAAACTGTAAATATTTTCGCGTTCCATCCCGCTATTACCTCCGAGCTAAATTTTATTTACGGGTACGCAAATAACGCTGTCGCTCATCCGTAATAGCTTTCATCTTCGTCTCAGACCAGTCTTTTTTATACAGCTCACTCTCGAGTGATCCTCCATGAACTTCAACAAAGATGACACGTTCAAACCCGCCATAAAACACTAGAGCCTATTATTAAATATATTAGAGATAAACCTGGAGTTTTCAACTTTGTGTAGTCTCTAGCACACCCCTAGCCTTGGCCAGGGGGTTCTTGCCTACCCTCTACCTCACTCTCTTTTTGTTTACTTATTTTCCATTTCCCTAGGTGTAGACATTCCAGTGATAACACAGTACCTCCACACATACCGGTGACCTTTCCTGATTCACAGATGCTGGGCCAGCAGAACCCGGCCTCACCCGACCCTTAGCCCGCATTCCCCCGAACATGTGAGTAACAAATCGTAGAGATGATTGGTCAGCCTACCAGTTCCCTGGATACTGTTTCTGGCCGAGGTGGCACATGCAATCCAGATTACCTTACGAATGCCCGGCCGATGTGCGGGCCGGTTATTCAGGTTTTCAGCTTATCTGGAATTCAAATAATTGGCCAATTTTACTTCCGGCTGATCGAGCAAATAACTTACACCAGCTTCCCAAGCCACCAAGCAAATCCTCTCGATCGGGAAGCCGTAAAGATCGTAAATGCCGTAAACGCCTACTATCTCCTATGATGAGCGGAACTATACAGCATACCTTACTAGACCCACGGACTGCGAGCTCGTCTGCGGAAGCAGCAGGGATCGTAAAATACGCAGCACTGTAGAGAACTGATCGAGGATTTCGGCCAACCGCATGCGAACCATGGAACGAATACTTTATATCCATCACACGGCAAGTAGATTAGGGCATCTCCTGTTCTCGGTGATTGCTTCGAACTTCGGTTACCCGCAAGGAGAGTTCCGAGTTTGAGATCAACGGGAAGATGCCGACCGGTCGCTGATCACAACGTGAATATTAATACCGTATCTTGCGTCACTGCCATCATGGAGCGGGTTCTGGAAGGACCGTGGTGTCTCATATTTAAGGTATAATCTTTCATTTGAGGTTCCAAGTGGCGATCAAAGCTGACACGTTGAATTACTCCGCTGACAGGGAAGAGTAGATTGAAACGCACCGAACCCCCGAAGCCAGGATCTGCTACCTAACCTTTCAGGAGAGAATGCAGGCACCCTTTGACGAAAGAACAGAAGGAGGACTAGCCTCTCTAAACCAACGAAACGGGTTTCTCGCCGACTCCCGACCGCCCCGCAGCAGAGTATATCCCAGTCAGGGCTTGGGTGATACGGACGAGGGTTGGAGTCATATATAATCACTCGCTAGGAATGGGAACTAGAGGCAACATGCTTCAATAAGATGAGAATGATTACTAGGGATTGCATGTTTCATTCCCGAACATTTGGGTCACCCACCAGCCTAGAAGCGGGGGGGTTCCCCGTCTTCTAGCAACCTCTGGCATATGCGTGCCGCCCAGTTCCTCCAAACCCCCTTTGCCCCTATTCCAACTATCTACTAGAGTCGTACTTTTCACTAGTGTGATAAACCTATACGGACAGTTTCGGAACTGAATTGTGAATAGGGGCAGAAATACGAGTAAAATATCAATGGAGATTTAAGACACTAAGCCTATTTACATATTACGAAAGCCACGCGGTTAGGGCGTTCCCTAGAAGTCTCACATACCACCCTCGATTCTGGAATAAGCTTAGCACTATGACTCAAACCAGGGTTCCCCAGATGCTGCAGACGGTATCTAGGCTGACGAGTGATAATCTATGATTGAATGCCAACCCTTTGCCTATCTTATCAGATACTTTTAAGATGTTAGGAGAAAAGCTTTTGCTCTTGCTGACCGATCACTCGTGGGTAATCCACAAACCTCACGGAGCATCCCTAGACCTTGAGGTAAGCAAGCCACACTAACAGATTATTAGAACCACAAAAAAAAAGGGGTCATAATTGGCCAAGCGAGTTGGCCCAAATAGTCGTTGTAACGCCAAGAAAGTCTCTTCGGTAAGCGTATCCGATAAGCATGGTTGCTAGACGGTTGTTTGCTAGAAGTCGGTTAACGAAGAATATCGACTGGGGCATGAAACTGTTGAGTAGGTACTTGTGCGTTGTTTTTATTTTTATTTTGCTTTTGCCTCGGATATCGATCCACGACCCCCCAAAAAAGAGTTCCCTGGGATCGATGTCTGAGTTCAGACCTAACAACGTGGGTGAGCCATGGCGACCCTGTCTACCACGATAAGTATGTCCGGAAATAGATATTTAGGATTAGAAGGGAGCTTCTACCAGATCTACTTTAATAGCGAAAGCATAGTTGTACGCGTCCAAGGTGATTCGTTCAGGTCGGTTAGAGTATAAAACAAAGTTTACCGGTACCAACCAAGCAACGTACGTTTTTCTCGGAGAGACAGAAACTATACACGGGGGGAATGGTGCGACATGTCGTTGTTTCGCTGACGACGTCTTCAGGGTTAGGGTTGGAATTTACCAAACCACGTGTCGCTTATCAGATCTTGGAGGGGCTGGCGTTGGTTTCGGGTGGCTAGCCTTGGAACCGCAGCTCCAACGACATCCCATCTTGCTCATCCCGACTAAACGCTGTGCTAAAGCTTCCCCTGTTCTAATCCCCCCCGCTTAAACTATACCTGCAGTTATGTCTGGTCTTGAAAAGGCTCTCTTTAACCTAAAGGTAAATCTTCGCCTCCACTTGCTCCCAGTGGTCCTAGAGTGAGCTCATCATTGACCATCGTTCACTCCAAACAGTTCACGGCAAAGCAGCTAAACCGACAAGCTATAAAAGCTGGGAAAGATGAAAGTGCAGAGAAGGCAAAAATCAAGAAGGTACGAACTCGCCGATCCCTGGACCCTGTTACCCACTGAGAGAGAGATGGGCTGATGGATAATCTCCCGAAACTTGCTAGGCCATGCAACAAGGCCATAACGATATTGCAAAAGTCTACGCACAAAACGCCGTTCGGAAGCAAAACGAACGCTTAAACCTCCTCCGCCTCGGTTCCAGGATCGATGCCGTGGCGAGCAGGGTGCAGACGGCAGTCACGATGCGGCAAGTTACGGGGAGCATGGCGAACGTTGTCAAGGGCATGGATAGTGCCATGAAGACTATGAACCTCGAGAAGATATCCTTGATTATGGATAAATTTGAGGGCCAGTTTGAGGACTTAGAAGTTGCAACCGGATACTACGAGAACGCCACTTCCTCGGCAACGGCTATGGCAACCCCTCAGGAGGATGTTGATCGGCTCATGGGACAAATCGCAGATGAAAACGGTTTGGAACTTAACCAGGAATTTGCGGAGGCTACGCCGTCAAAAGCAAAAGTTGGGCCTACCGAGCAAGAGGAAGATGGGTATAATTTCCCTTGAAACATTCCGTTATGTATTTTCGGGCATTGCTAACTAGGAATCCTCCACAACAGTCTTGGCGAGCGCTTGAGGGCTTTGAGGGGGTAGATAGTTCTTTACTGTACGAATGAGAACGATGGAGACGTTTTGATTGCATTGGAGTTTCTTTTTTATGGTTATTTTTACCTTGCTATGTTTCTATTATGAGAATTTCCTTTTTCGTCCCGAATGCATGGGTTGTGTGCTTTTTATATTTAGGTGTAGACTAGTCTATCAAGTGGAAGTGAGACGAGAATCATATCAGGTGACTCGGAGTGTTCGGAAACCCTAATAAAGATTCAAGACTTTTTGAAGCACCCATAAGACCAATAGTGAACAGGACACAAACCCAACATACGATTTTCACTAGTAGAACTCAGTCACTCTAGATCTAGAGCACCATTTCATTTCCGGCACGAAATGCTACCTATTCAATACAGTTATTTGGATTGTGAAAAAAAAAAGTGAAAGCAATGAAAAATGCCCGATCTATCTACTGCTTGAAGTACAGTCCCATCCATATACCCCATTTTTCCAAAATTCCCGTTTCCCATTCCCGTTTCCCATTCCCATTCCCATAATCCCATATGTCCTAACCGACCGTTGGAGTCATGTATAGCTACTAAGAAATACAATATTTCAGTGGCCTGCCTCTCATATGTAGTAGCAACGTAGGTATAATGAAGCTGTCCAGAAAAGAAAAGAAAAGAAAAGAAAATTGCAGAAATGGATATATTCGAAAAAATGATGTCAAAGAAATATGAAAAAAAATGATACAAAACCCCGACCTGCCCGCCACAAAAGGTATAGATCAAACGCCCTCTCTCGAAAAGAAACGATGGAGTCCAGGGCTCCCGACGGTAAAAAAAAAGAGTATGAACAAGGAAGGAGATAGGAAAAACTCGGAAATGTTCTCAAAACAAGGTTGAAGTAGAGAAATAAGGGCGGTAAAGCTGAAAGGGAATAAAAAGGTTTATCCGTTGTCCCGACGAAGATGGAGAAGCGAAGTGAAAAGTAAAAGGTACGAGGAAAGGTAATTTCAAATGTCTCCCCTAATTTCCAGCCTTCTTGCCTAATTCCCAAACTATACCGAACAACTAAAAATTACCCAGAACTTTATGTTTTTCTAAGGTTCGCGGTTTTGGGGAAAGTTAGGAGGATGCGATGATGAGCGTTTACGCTGATGACCATATTCTCTGCCTAGCAAGGATATTCTGTCTTGGCGTTCTTCTTCGTGATGAGGTGCGCCGGGGGCTGTTGCCGAACCTAATGATCCGGTCGTCCCCCTGGTAAGATATGACGAGCTGAATGTTGTCGCATCAGCAGGTGCACTCATTTGTGGAATTTGAAATTCCTGAGGCGGGGCAAGAGGAGCCGTGGCGAACCCAGACATGGTCCCCGAGTGGGGCGTCAAGGGAGGTTGTGGGTATTTGAAATCGGATAGCGTTAATGGTGGAGGATAGCTTGGCGGCTGCTGTCGGGCTTGATGTCCAGATGGTGGTGCTGGCGACGGATAAGGATGAGTATATTGCGCTAAGTGAAGTAGTTAGATTCAGGATTGTGGAAATTTTTATAGGCATAGAGAAAAGGCTGATATATACCCTGTGGTGTGTGCACATAGGGACTGTGAGGTGTCTCTGGGGGAACACTTCGAGGGGGTTCGTTGAAGGGTAATCCCTGTATAGAATATGCGCTAGGACTCAACTGGTATTCCCCGTGATCTAGAGTATTACCCGAGTAGGGCGTACTTGATCTTAACGGAGAGCTAGCAGATTCTGACATAGAACGTGGGATATCTTGAAGCTGTAAGCGGGGCACGCTGCCCCGAAAGGGATCAGTAGTACGGGAAAATGGGTTTCCACGTTGCTGAGGGCCGAGCGGAGCTGTCATGTACCCGAGATACGACGAACGTTCGCCTGTGGAAGATACAGGGGATAATAGTTCGCCAGATGAAGTTGTTGGAGTAAATGATAATCCGGCAAATCCCGGTGTAGTTGGCGATACGACAACGTCGTCTTCACCAAGGTGTCGTCGCCGGAGGGGATCGGCCCGGTAACCCATGTTTGTTGTGGGAGAATATTCTGTAGGCGAGGCAATCGGTGTTCCCATCATCCGGCCTGATCCGTAGTTGTGTAGGGTCTGTAGAATCGGGAACTCCTCAGGTAATGCGCGCGACTTCATCATGCGCTCCCGGTCATCACTGCTCATTCGTTTCAGTTTGGCTCTCCTGAGACATTGTTAGTCACCAATCTCGGTTGCACAAACTCAAGACCATGGAACGAACCTGTTTTGAAACCATACTTGGACCTGACGAGGGCTTAAGCCAGGGATTTCCCTAGCCAACCGTTCCCGATGAGCTGCATCAGGGTGGGCCTGTCTTGCGAATTCACTCATGAGAAAGCGGGTTTGGTTATGTGTAAGACTTAATTTCCCCAGATTTTGCGTCAGCCGGAATTGCGCATCTAGGGTGATTACTCAAGTCAAGATAAATTCTTACCGAAATCGTTTCATCTTTCTTTTTTCTTGCCTGCGCTCGCTTAGGGACATATGATGTTCTCCTTGCGAGCCGGAAGATTGACCGGTTATATCAACAGAATGTCTATGTTCTGAATGTGAGGAGGGATGCGAGTGTGGGCTGTCAATCATTGAACCAGCCGAGGAATGTGGAGAACCAATATTATGTTCTTCGTGGGAAGCCGAGGTAGGCCACTCCCTATACTCTTCAGCCTCGGAAGCTGGACCTGGGCTATAGTGATCATATACCGGCGGAAGATGCGAGTGCGATTGTGTGTGATGGTGATGATGGTGGCCTTCTGGCTCCTGTGGTAGTACGGATGAAGTATCTCTCTCCAGCCGCTGCTCTCTCCAGGGCATATGCGCAGAAGACTGATCGCCGCCAAACTCCGACATTTGGGCGAATGTGTGATGTTTCGAGGTTGAAGACTCCCCCCAGGCTTCCAATCCTCGATCTTCCCGGTAATAAGGGGTATTCAGTAGTGAAGGCACCTTGACGAGTCAAAAATGATCACTATGTAGCCCACAAAAAAATTGTGGCTGTCTATGCGTTTGTGCGTTGCGATAAGAGTGAAGATAGCGAGTTATTGCGGTAGCAATAACAGTCAGTCACGAAATAATAGTTGGGGCGCAACGTTCAATATAACCCCAAAACTTTGCGAACAAAAACTAATTCGTATTATGTGTGTTCCTGCGTTTCGCCAAGTATCTATGCTTAGGCCGTAGCTCGTGCTTCGTTTCGTGAAATCCGGGAATCCGGTGTGTTAATGATGCGTGTAGAATGGCGTCGAGCCTGTTGGAGGGGGTGAGTTTATCGATGTAATCAGGGAATCTGCGAACCGGATAATTTTCAAAGGTACAAAAAGTGAAAGGGATGAGCCCAAAGAACGGATGAAGAGGATCGGCAGTGATCCTGAGGGAACTGGTGAATGAAAAAGACCAGTGTGTGTGGCGCGGGCAGGGCACGGTATGTATAGTAGCCGCTGGGCTGAAGCGAACGACTGGGAGTACTACTGTTGGACGGGCTGCTAGTAGACGTGCGACAGAGTACCTAGGACGCGAGAAAGAGTGACGAAGCAGGACTGAGATCGGGGTACCAACAGGGGATCAGTGTTGGTGATCTTTTTTGGGCCTGAGTTGCTGGGGTAATTCGGGCAAGTAGACCGTCCACCGGCAAAAATGAATGACAACGGTAAGTCTATATGGAGAAATGTTTGAATGAGGGAACGACCAGCGGGAAGCCAACAGCTTCACAGGCACTGATCCAGCAGCCGTGACCCAGCACAGTGAAGTTCGAGCAAAAGAGTGATAGGGCAACAAGATGAACGATGTTGCTGGACGGATCAATAAGAATGAATGAAAAGAGAAGAGAAGAGAACGAAGAGTAGAGATGAAATTCTCAAACAGTGAGCTGGGGGGGGGTTGGTTGTCAAGGTATAATATATGTAGGTAAATAGTAGAGAGATTACTTGAACGTCAAAGCGGTAGTTAGATGGGACAATGGGGCCAGAGACAGACGACCCACAAACGGTTGTCAGGGAAATCTATCTAGCGAGAGAGAATAGGATGGAAGGATGTGCGAAGAAGGCCTAGCACAACCAAAGATGCGGAATAAGCGCACGGGCTGTCAACGAATTCCTGAATCTGCAGCGGACGAGGAGGGAGGAGCGGCGTGGGCACGGGGCCAGATCGTGTAGGCTTTGCATGAATATCGATGGTCTAGGTTTGGAAAGCAAGGCGGGGGGCCACGGAGGAGGGGAGGTGCGAGGAGGTGAGGATTGAAAAAGTGGACTGCGTCAAGATGGAAAAAGCCGTAGCAGCAACAGGCCACAGTGACAGGGCAGAGGAGTTGATACTGGCTTGCGGAAGAGGAGCCACAACTAAGTGGGGACCGATCCAAGTTCAGTTCCAGGAGAGGAGCCGGAGAGGGGGGGGGTGTGGTGGTGGGCAGCCCGAAGGAGTCGCCGTGTTATGAGACGAGTTTTGAGTGTCCGGATTAGCTACCACTACTACGGCAGTAGATATTGCGAAATAGGACTGGCGATGGAGGTGGAGTATATGCAGGTGAAGTAGCGGAAGCGACAAGTGACCGTCGTGAGGCTGTGGGGAAGGAAAAAAGGGTATGTGGTCTATCTATCTGCGCTTTTTCTCACCCGGAGCCTCGAGTTGTCTCTCTTTGCTGCCTTCTATCGGATATCCCCCCCTCTCTCTGTTTTCAGGCGCAGGAGCATGCAGAGATCTCCTTCGGCATTGAGGAGGAAAACAACAGAAGAAAACGTCTTCTTGCAGCAAAGGACGAGAACCTGTCAAGGCTAACAATGCATACAGCAAGCAGTAGTAGTACCAGCAGCAGCTGACTGGACTGGACTGGCCGGTTAGAGGACGACTGGCGCTCGGTACCGTCGCATAGAGAGAAAAGCAGCAGGAGTACGAGCGGTAGTAAGAAGCACAGGTAAAACGGCCAAACACCAAGCCAAACAGCTACTACCTATTCCCATGTGTACGGGTAAAGTGCAGGCAACAACAGCAGCAGCAGCAATGCAGCAGCAACAATAGCAGCAACAACTATAATCAAACAAAAAACACCGAAGGGCGGGGTGTGGGTTTGGGAATAGGATTGGATGTGGAAAAGTGTACCGGGAGCTGTTTCAAATTGAGTGTTGCGAGTGCTCGAGCGTACCTGTACCGGAGTTTTTGCAACGAGGTTCCCGAATCCTCCTCTAGAGTCTGCGGAGCGAGGGAGGACAATGGCAGTAGGGCCGAGCAGGGCCCAGGTTCGTCAGAGCAGCAATTGCACGGCCGATGGGGGGGGGGAATATGGGTCCATCCATCATCACCATACCCATCATGGCAGACAGGGTATGCAGCCACGCTGCTGTTAGAGCTGGTGCTGCTGCTGGTGCTGCTGCTGCTACACTGGAACTGATTCGTTTTGCTTTTTTCGGTTCACACACCTTATCCGCACGCTGCGGTAGCGGTGGGTGTTGTGGCACATTCCTTTAGCCCGTCCCTGGGTCTTCCCCCATATCTGATCCCGCCATCGACGAATCCAGCTCCCAGCTGCACGCAAGCGAAATGCTCCTGTTCCTAGCTAGCAGCCTAGCCCTGACTTTCTACCGACCGACATGTATCTGATCGCAACCCGTTTTCTTCTTTCTTTTTCTTTTTCTTCCGGCTCCTTTCTAGCCCTTTGATATTTAAACTAATAAAATGTGTATTGAATTGCCAAACTTGGGACGGCTCGTCCCGAATCATCGAGTGATGCACCCTCAAGCTACCCAGATTTCCCCATGAGGTTAGTAGATGGCCCTGTTCGGATTCGTATGTACGCTCGTCGCCTTGGCCGATGAGGCGATAATAGCAGACACCGCGTAGCATCGGTTTGACAGGAAATTTGACGGATGGAGATATCCCAGCCTTGTTGGGTGGGAAAAAAACCCCCGTTGCTGGCGGGAGAAGTGTTGAGCCTGTTTCCAACGTCTTCCGTGGGGTCCGAGGTGAAGGCGGGGGATGGGGACCTGAGGAATTCGAGCTACCTCCGAGGATGGGCTGGATCTAGCTTGTTAGAACTGGCCGACGCGTTTTTTGCAAAACCGATGAAAGAGAGACAAAAAAAAAGAGATAAACATCTCGCCTACGGAAACCTGCCTCTCGTTAATCAAGAGGAGGAGGGACACACACCCATGTACGGAGAATTATTCGGCGAAATTGAGATCGACAGATATAGTAGTGAACGATCCCGGGGTGAAAGACAAAACAAACGAGAGTAAGGAAAAAAGAAAATCCTATAGAGGAAAGAGTATTATGGTATGACAGCTGCATGTCTCGTGATGGATTCGCTATAATTCCCCGACGGAACCGTTTTCCTCTTTCCCAGCGTGTGCATCAGGCACGGACCAGTCGGATCTTGGCCCTGAAGGCGAAAAAAGGAAAAAGGGCATCGTCTCTCCTGAAGCGAGCGAAGCGACAGAAGCGAGAGAGAAAAAGTGGATCTTCCCTGCCCAGCAAGCCCCCCCCGCGAAATAGTCTGGAGATGTCTCATTGGCTGGACGGCGCCTCTTGTCTTGGTTCACCGACCAAGACATCCAAAACTCAGTGAGCCAGAAAGAAAGCCTTTGAGCAGGAAAATATTTAGGTAACTGTAACTCGAATGCATGATACTGTCTATGGCTGCGAAAGTAAAAACAAGATAGAGTACAAGGGGCAGAATTTTCGGACGACGTCCAACAAACTGCCCTTGCAGTAACGCCTTCCCCCCCAAGAGTGCAACGGCCAACATGCAGCCCTCGATATAGCGAGAGACACAATACTGCACGACAAAACGAGCGAGCTGCACGTCATCAGCTATACGCCAGTGTTTTGTCACACTCTGTTTCTTACAAGGAACCCTGTCAAAACGAGATCTTTTTTCTTCGATTCGCCGGTCTCCATCGAGAGAGACCGTCCGATGCTCGTTTTGCAGGTTAGACCATAACTCCGCTGTTAAGTGTAATGGTTTCTTTTCTTTTTATCCCGCAGTCTAGTTTCACACATCGCGACAGCCAGCTCTATCGTGCATGGACCCCAAACTTCACATCTACATACGACACCTGAGACTGTGTGCCTTCTAGAAGCCTTCCTTCAAAGACACACCTAACGAAACGCTAAGAGTCTGAATCACCAATCCGGAAAGTTGTGTTGTGGAGCAACCCCGGGTTGCCGTGCATCTCAACATGACTTGCGTTACCCCACTACCATCCGCAACATCCGTGAAGAGATATATGTAACATAGATATAGGTTTCGCTTCATATACTCCTTACCGTAGCAGTCAGCATCTCGTATCATTGTTTATCAACCTTATCGCTAGTCTCGGGAGCCAAACCCAATCGATCGGGTTGCATGTAAGCGGGTTTCGCCTTCGCGATCAAAGCGTGACAATAGTGCCCGGTCACCGCGGTGATCTTCTGTAGGTATCATCTCAAGAATATTGAAACAGCAGATTTCCTATAGCCTCAAGCTGATTCGATACAGGGCACTAAATTCTCCAACGCCGGTACTTACCGATACACCTTGTGACAGGGAGTTAAAAAAAGGAAAGAAAAGCATCGCAAACCTTCTAGCTTCGTTCCAGAAGACTTCGCTAAGCCTTAGATCCTTTCTGTTGGCTTCCCGAAGGGCTTGGAACGCGATCATAGCTCGCGCCATATAACTCATGTGCTCTAGGGTGTATCAGGTATATATGACATTCCGAAACAGCTAGAAGTTTGTTCGCCTAGATATCATGACAGACCGACAGCTGTTGACTATCAGATAAAGTGCAACGGGATCTTGGTATTGACTACAGTCTGCACGATTAAACTGATCTGAAACGATGTTTCCGCTCTGTAAGCAGGTAGCGAGATCTAGAATCAGTCATGTATTTCAGACGACGATTGACCTTAAGAGATAGATTGGTTTCGTAGTTCTCAGGTAGACTGACCGTCATCTGAACCAAACATACCCTTCTTTAGTTTCGCAGTTGTTCACTATATTCGATATCAGTACAACTGATGCAAAAAATATATAAGAGCTAATATAGGTTGGGGTGAGCTGGAGAGCGAGGGGATTTACTTATTTTTTTTCTCACGCAGCCAAATTTGCTGTAACTCTACGGTTTCAAATGTTGGTCGGGGCTTAAGGTTCGGCACGAGGATATTATGCTATAACTTCATGATCAACTTGCAGAATAATCTATACATGCCAAGCGCCAGAAATCCGCTGGCTCACGGGGTTCATAATAATTTTTTTCAGTATGCATCTTTTATTAAGAGACTCTTGTTTAGGAGATTTCTCCTTAGATTTCTCGTAAGGGATCAATTTTTTGCCGTGGTTGATCGTTGGGTGACGTTGAGGGACATCGCTTTCTGGAAGATCCGGGGTAAGCATAACATTCGCTAGACAGCCTTAAAAAAAATCTGGTAAGAATACCATTTCCCCGGTAAACAAAAATAAAAAATAATTAAAAAAAGGCAACCTACCTAAAGTAGTCCGCAGCTTTTGACAGCTGTACTATCCAGGAACCTAACTCCCAAGCCGAGAAGCCCACGGGTAAAAGTAAGTAGGCATGCCCCGAAAATCTTATTTTTACTTCACCGAAACATACTCGCACCTGACCAGAATAGCACCACGCATCCTCATCCCAGCGCCATGCGGGAGCATATGTGCACCAACTTTGATAGAGTAGGTAGTATAAAGTGTCTCCAGATGCCTGGCTGGCCTGCTTTGCCGATGACAAGCGAGAGAGCAAAGGCTTGACCGAAACGCACATCTGCAGGCCAGGTCAAAATCAATCAATGAAGATAAGTATACCGCCTTTGTGTTCCCGCACCCCGCACTCAGAGTACTCTATATTTCCGATCCTTGATCTAGGACACATCCGCATCCGTTGTCCGTGTGTGGATCAGGAAGGGAGCGACAAACAGGCAGATGTAAATGAAACGGCTGTCCTAACTTGTTCTTTCAAGTGCTTAGGTAGGACAAGTCAGGGTAGAGTAGGTAAGGGCACTCGGTCAAACGGGCGATCAAACCGGGCACAAAAAACCGAACCGGAAGCGATTGAGGACCGAGTGACGAGTCACCATCGTCGTCATCACCACTATCATGCAAGTTTTGTGGAGCATCAGGTTAAAAACAGAAGAGGCCAGCTTTCCCTTCTTTCCCTAGAGATCGAAAGAACTAAGAGGATCAGAAGTACAGTTTGCCTAAACAGGCCAGGCTCTCCGTCATGCCGTGAACTTCTTTGGGTTAAAGAAGAAGAAAATACGGAATGACTGGATGTAACCTATCTGATGATGAGCACAGGTCACTTTTCGACTCTCGTCAAAATCCTTCAGTCTGTAAATGTATTTACCCACGTATTTGCTGCTGACCGGAGGAAAAAGTAAAGTAACACGGTGTGTGCCTGTCTTGCCAGTGTAAGCGTTTACGTTTACTGTGAATGGTGATCCTTTCCCATATCTTTCTCCGATCCACTGCAGCAGCCGGGGAAACTAGTGCATTCGGCAAGGCAAGGCTAAGCCCAAAAAGCCATCTGTCCCTGTAGATAATTCTTCCGGTATTAGACAGGACGCGGGGCTGGATGGCAGGTAATATCTTTCACGTTTCTCCACCACCGAGCCGGGGAACAATGTAGGAACAGATATTAACGATAATATATTGGCGCTTGCATTCCACCCCGGGCCTGGGCCAGGAAAGAAGCGAGAGCTTGGCTTCATTTAGCTGTCAAGAAGGAAAAAAGAAAGAGTACTTTCGGGAAAGTCTTATGGGGTGACAAGAGCCAGCAGCGGAAAAACATGAAGGAGAGGGGGGCATAATGATCATCCCCTCCTATTCGGAAGAACCCGGTAAAAGGATAATTGTAAATGCGGAGAGGTGAAGAAAAAAATATTATTGCATGGAAGTATGTATGGGGGGGAGGTTGTGTGCGTGGATAAAAAGGAATGCTGGCTTCGATCACGAGGGGCCCAGACTGGACACGATCATTTCTAATCTAAAGTTATGATCCTTGCCCGCCGTGCCGGCTTCGTTAGGCGAAATTGAGCTATCGTCTTTGTGGCTTGTGTCTGGTCTGGGGTGGGGTTGGTGGTCTCCGTAACTGGGAAGACCCAGCCAATAAATTTTTAGAGAAGCGGGAGGAGGGGGGTGGGTAGGTTTCTCTGTAACTATCAATCGTGTTGCAATTTCAACGTAGTTTATCGGAAGTTG